>CM034149.1:661021534-662389034 GCA_019776745.2 Taxus chinensis | reverse complement strand
ACAGGCTCCTTACGTAGAAACTAATAGGTTTGATCCATAGTTACCTAAGTCTCGGAGACGGGGGGACAGGGGGGCAGAGAGACTGGGTTTCTGGGACGGCAAAAAATTTCCCAAATTTTGGGGACGGCAGGGGACAGCTATTAAAATAATATATAAAAATTATTATCTGAATATTTTAATTGTATTCAATGAAATTTAGGGATTTAAACTGTGTTTAATGTATTTTAGGTACTTTCAAGATCATAATTTAATGTTCTTGGTAAAAATAACAGCATTTTAAAAGTGAAAACATCAGAAAACTTTTGAAAGATATAGAAAAAATAGCAGACGTCCCCTCTAAGGGCCCAAGTCCCTGAAACGTTCAGTCCCAAAATCAAAGGGACGCGTCCCCGCGTAACACTGGTTTGATCACAGTAATACTGAAATCAATCATTAACATTGTCAAACCTGTAAAATTGTGCTCTCAGCCACTTCTTTGAAATCATCACGAATGTAGAGAAGGGCTCCTGATATGACACCTGCAAAGCGAAATTCCATCATTAGCCTTACTAATTGTCCCTTTATGAGCATTTGCACATGCAAATGCATTTATAAAAAATGGGAGCAACAGATGAAATTAATGTTACATGCCCTAAGTTGAGATGGGTACACCCGAAGCAGAAGATGAAAAACAAAAAGAGATCAAACAATAGAATAGTGTATCATGAAAATTGGGTGATTAAATGAAGTTCCTCGGCTCTAAGATTTCTGTCCAACTGTAGAAAGAGCCATTATCAAGAGTTTTGTCCCCTTGTATAAACTCTTGAGTTCATTTGGGATAATGAACTTGATACCATGCTTATGATCAACAACCAACTTTTAATGGATAGTTTGGCTGATATTCTTCTAACCTTTAACCCTAAATAAGAAGACCAATAATTTGTAAAACTAATGATTGAAAAGACTCCTTGTATCTAATGTTATATTTTACAAAACTTTTCCTGATATTCTTATATTCTTTTTTCCATATTCAGACTAGTTCTAGTAGTCCTGTATGGTGAACTTGTTAAGTACGCTTCCATGTCATCTCAACTCCTTTTGCTAATTTTCAGAATCAGATGTTGGATCTTCTTCATTTAACATTTTTGTCAAGATACCAAAATCTTAGCGCCTGGTGCTATTTATTATTTTCAAATTCCATTATGGGATTCTCATAAAATCAACATGTTAACAAGTGAATTTGAAATCATTTTTTAGCAATAGAAAAGTCGTTTTCCAATCTAGTTTTGAGATGTAATATCAGACTGTTGAGAGTTGGTCGTCCACAAAGCTTCATTTTATATATAAGTTAAACTTGGTGTTTCTTTAATTAACTGTTCTTAAAATCTAATTATCCCACACCAAAACCCCCAATCATCTATCAATCAAGGTAATTTATAATTATATATGCTTTATCACTACATGACTATCAAGATGCCCATTTTCTGCAGTGATTCTCGTAGCAACTGCAAAAACAGTCTTATATGAAAACATTCACTTCTCAAGAACATTTCAAAGTAAATAGAGACACATTAAGAAACCAACATAGGCATCGGAGGAATGATACTGAACGAGAAAACATCTTCTAAAGGATATGCAAGCGAGCACTATACCATAACGACTAAAAAGACAGATTCCCCAGTATTTCCATTTTCTATAACCAACTCAGACCGTTATACAAAAAACATGAAATATTCCAACCATCTTCCTTAGCAGCTTTGAATACTAATATTAGAAATAAATAAATGTCGACAATTTTTTAGTGAGTCGGTCCAAGATGAACACTACAGTGAGTCATTGAGTGCAGCTCTTAGGTTTTACTGAATATGGCGGCAATAAATGATAGGAAAAGTAACAGAGAGTGGGATAACGTTAAATCTTGAACAGACAATGACAGAAAAAAAACCACGAAGCAGCCAACTCTAGCAAGTAACACAGTAGGCACATTTGGCAGTGTATTTATAAGTGAAACTGTCTTAGGTATCAACTTCTTGTGCAAACAGAGGATAAATTCTCTTTAGAAAATGGAAAAACATAGCCTTGTGGTGGAAAAGATCAGCTGCAATCATACTGCAGTACAGCAAGGACACTGTCAGAAAGACATTACAGACAAAATACAAATTTCCAATTACCATAATCATCCCAACCCCGATGCATGCATCTCTCTTAATTTTTGAAATCTCTCCAAGTTAGTACAACTCCTTCCAAGTACTAAATAATTCCACAGCCAATGCAAGCAGATTTCTGAAACCTTTCCAAGCTAGCAGAACACTTGAATTTTATACAGTCCATCGAGGCAGAAGATTATCCAAAAGTGTAGAAGTACGAAGTTTCAAAGATGTCTCAGGAAATAAAGGAATGGACGGGTGGTTCATATAGCTATTTTCCAGAGAACTGCAGTTATGAATTTGCAGGCTACTCTCTAATAAAAGGCTTGGAAAAAGTTGGTGATTAAGACTATTGGTTCTGTTAGTTCCACTCATAGTGATTAAATATTTTACAAACGTGTTTCTCTTCCAGATTATCGCAATTCATTTCGTTATTTTGACATTCAGTTGCAGGAGGTTTGTCTGTTTTGCATGTTAGCCAAGCCTCTATATCATTATATTTCCTTTTGCTATTTTGAAATTCAGCTGTGAGGTCTTGCTCATTGAACATGTTTTCCGAGGCACCGCAACCGTAATTCCTTTTGACATTGATTAGTTTTAAAGTTAGTCATATGATTCTCATACACTCAACATATTTACCAGTGAAAGGCTTCTTTACTAATAGAAACGGGATTTTCTAATCTAGTTTCCGGATGCAATATCAGATGATTGACAGTCATTTGTCCACAAAGCTTTAAGAATCGATTTATATAGAAGTAGAGCTTTGCACATTTGATAAATACCTGCATTTAGTTTATAAGTGTCCCAGACCAGAACCTCCAAACATCTGACAATCAAGGTTTTTTCTCATTATATGTGCCATCTCACAGCAGGACTATCATGGTACACACTTCCTGCACCAATTCTTTTAGCAACTACAAGCACGACATGACATGAAGCATGGGTGTGACTAACCCTCTGAGAGGAATAAAGAAGAAAATAAAGCATCTTTTGAAATTAAAGGATGCTGAAGTGAGCCAGGATCACAAACACCAAGAATGTGGATATCAATATCTGTTACTACATCCAGCAATATTTTGAATTAGGGATGCATCACTAAACAAGCACAAGAACAAAGTTTGTTGCTTAGCAGATTTGATAAGAATATTATGTTCAATTAAATACATTGTTTGGTACAGGGAGGACTAGCTACACAACGTCCTTACCCTGACATCTATGTTGTCAGGATACGGATACGGATACGGGCACGGGTACGGGTTCGATACACGGATACGTCAATTTTTAAAAACCTTTGGGTACGATACGTCTTGGATACATCCGTACATATATATATATATATATATATATATATTACCTACATATACTCATTTTACTCATTTTTTAGTCCATTAAAACTGAAATAATAATACAAAACTTGAATAAAAATTCAAGAATCAAAACATTCAATATACTTAAGACTTTACATTTTCATTGATCATGTGGCTGCCATACCTATGATATATGAATATCGTGTCAACACGAATACGAACAAAACTTGAAAGTTGAAAAATATACTAGGATCAATGCTCAAACTTTCAAAACATACAATATACTTAAGATTTTACATTTCATTGATCATGTGGCTGCCATACATATGATATAGGAATATCAAGTCAACATGAATTATGAATACATACAAATTTAGGGGTGAGTGCTTTTTATATAGGGGTGAGTGCTTTTTATAACCTTTTGAGGTGATTAGGGTGTAATATTTTATTCATTTTAATATTAGGGTTCAGTTTTATGCATTGACTAAGTCAAAAAATAAAATAAATAAATTTTTTAATGCTTGAAAAGACGTTTTTAGCACAGGATACGTGGCAGGTACGTGGGGATACATCCAAACATACCTATGGCGTACCTTGGACGTATCCCCATGTCCACGACGAACCTAAGCCCATACCCTCATGTATCCGTACCGGATACGTATCAGGCAGGTTTGGGGGGGGGGGGGTGGGGGTTTCTGGGGCAAACCCTGACATCATAGCCTGACATACATCATGCTATTTATATGACAAGAAGACGCAATGCTTGTCAATTTAACACACTCAACAACTGAACATACTAACAAGAGTCATTACAAAACTACCTAATGTCAACGATACAATCAGTAACAACATAACATTGGCTACCCAATCTTGTAATTGATAATATGTTGATGACAATACTAGCATGACAGTCTACATTATCCCCCTTGCAAAAAAAAGTTGGAGTCCCTTCTATCACAACTCAAAAACAACATGATAAAAATGAGAATGAAGAGGAAAGATGGAAAACATTTGTGGAGTGACTAATATTGTAGAGATTGCAGTTGTAACCACCAGACACTCTTGCTGAAAATACTTTGAGGAAAATTTTGAAGCTTCTAACAAGTGCAGCCAACACTCAGTCAAGTAGGGCAAACCCTCTTGTCAAGTACGCAGAGGTGACAGAAACTATGGATGTTGTTGGGCATATGTTTTGAGCGCATTGGGGTGGATGCCTCATGTGTCGGTTCGTACTTTAGAGCATTCCCCGAACAGCAGGATTGTAGTAGCCAAAACACGACCGCAGTAGTAGCACACATTTGGGGTAACTCCTGAATAGTCGGGTCTCGAACTCGGAGGTGGATATAAGTGGGTGCATGTGTTGTCCCTGAGCGTCACTGGCTCAAATCATGCTTAGCTTGTCCACACAAAACAAGTGCCCAACATGGCTCTAAAAACCCACAAATCTAATCACTACCTTTTTTCCCAAATGATTCTTAGTGATGTGGGAGAAAAATATTGTGCAGAAATAAGCATTTAATGGATCGTACAACGAAGAGGAAGAGCAGAACCATACAATCCAATATCAAGCAACAGGGGCATACAGAATGGAGAGAGGATGTACAGCAAAGGAGAATAATCGGGTGTATAATTGCAGCAAGGAAATAAATTAGGGATACAGTGGCAACAAAAGCGTAGAACATTGACGATGAAAAGAGTGAGGTGGATGTGTCAGTTATGGACTTTAGATGAATGACTTGCTCCTAGTATATAATTTTCAACACCGTACGAGGAAGCACAATAAACTACTTCCTAAATGGATGGGACCCTATAGGATACTAGGAGTGCAAGATAATGGAACATATCAACTAAAGGAATTGGATGGTACTCCAATTGAAAAATTGATCAACCACAACAAGAATATTTTTCAAGCATTTGATCCAGATTGTTTATGACAGTCTACTCCGAGGATGGAGTAGAAGTTGAGGGGGAAGTTGTCGACACTAGAATTTTCCAACAAATTTGTGGCTTCATTAGTGAATGTTTTAATAATCTATTGTAGTTAGTCATAGTGACCACTACAAATCAGCGGCATCCACTAATAAATTACAGTACACATGGTAGAATGTAACTAGAAAATATTCTATTGTAACAGTCAAAATACATTAAGGGAATGTTGTGAAAGTGATGGTCAATGGTAAAAAAAAAAAATTTGTCATACATGGTCATGGTAATGTCAAAGTGTCAAGTCATGGTATGTAGGGTCCAAGTGGTCATAAATAATTAATATTATATTTGTAATAATGACAAAGGAGTGGTTACATATATTTTATTTATATTTGGGATAAAGTCTAGAAAAAGTGGATTAGATAGGAAGTCTATCCTATCCTGAGGGATAAGGCTGCATGTAAAGATGAGAGTTGAAATGAATTATAAATGGTTAGAAGGGATTTCTTATCCTATCTTAGAGATGGGGTGGATAAGTCTTAAAGGACCATAAGTGAAAAATGCCACACCCTCATTTGGGACAAAAGGCGGTCAGGCTTATGATACGCAACTAGTGAGAGTCCATAACATTGTGCGAGAGTGTCAAAAAAAGCTATCAAGAAGTATGTTTGAGAAGTTTCTCTTGGAAATACTCTTGGAAAGACATGTGAGTGAAGTCCACCTGGAGTGATAACATTTGGTGTACTTTTGGGTGAAATTGTAACATTACCTTGATAGTAATATAATTATTGGTTGTATTATATTTGTGTTATTTAGCCTTTACATTCTATTCTATGTTACTTTTGTATCATATGTGTTGTGTTTCCATATTCATACCACCAAACCAGGAGTTGTGCATCACTAAAACAATCATAGCACGAGGAGTTCCCAATGAAAGATTATTTAGGTGTCGAATTTGGGTTAACAGTCCCATCCATCTTATATGCAATTTTCGTAAGTGCTTAGCATACCTTGAGTCATGCAAAAGCACAAGTGTACCTTTGGTCAACACCTTATCCTTGATGCAATTATCATGCCATAACTTATGGTGTGTCTTCTCAACTCCTTAACTCCATCTAGCCAAAAGCCTTTTCTCGTACAAGTGCACGAGTGCTTGAAGCCTCTCATCTATGGCCTTCTTGTCATCGAGCTCTACTACACGGGCTATACACGGCAAAGGCACTACAAAATCTACAGGCAACACTGCCCTTTTTCTGAATACTAACTGGGAGTATGCTTCGCCATCCTCTTATATGTTGTCCTGTAAGCCCGTAATACTGTTGATACTCAGTTATCCCAGTTAGTTCTTCCAACATCACAAACCTTCGTCAATGTCATGCCCAATATTATGTTAAAGACTTCAACAATACCACTAGGTTAGTGGTGATAGGATGTCTTTTTTTTATGCACGATCGTGAAGTATGACAATAATATGCACACTGTCTCTGCTAAAAAGTGACTTCCTTTATCTACTTATATTTTTTAACAAAACTCTAAGAGTTGTAGTGACCATGCAATCTCAAGTGAGGGTTGCTTCTACCTGTCTTGTCAAGTAATCAGTGGCAGTGATAATGTAATGCTAGCCAATTCTGTAAGTAACTAGGGAGATGGGTCCTAAAAATTCAATCACTGTTGGCTGGATTTTTTGCATAGCATAAAACATAGGAAGTCATGAGATAAATCTCCCTCATTTACCGGTGAGACTCCCGTGTCAAATTTGTCAATTAAAGTATGTTAGTATCTATATGAGGTTTTACTTTTACTGTTCAGCTCATGAACCATAGTTGTACAGTTCTGCAACAAGTAAGCAGCTGTTTAAGAAAGGAAATATTTATAGAAGGGAATTATAAAAACACAAAGAAGAAATGGGGAAGATGTGCATCCAATCAATAGATAACATAGTTGATTGCATGCACATAGAAGAAACCAATAGATATCAACATAGAATTATAAGCAAAGGTAGCTCTAGATCTAGATCCAAAATAACACAAAGTTTATTCAAAGATCTAAGATGGAAAGCTAGAAACAAAATACACCGTGACACAAAGTTCTCCGGAAATCTGCTCCAGTATATTCCTTTGCTTCAAGTGGCTCTCAAGGGTTTCAGCACAAAGTCTGGAACACAAGAATGCTGCTTACAAATTCTGATCCTTAATCCGAAGGTTCTTCCTCTACTTATAGAATGTAGAGGGGCAGTTACAAGTCGGAAGTTTTTAGTTGAACTGGCACATGTGGAAGTCGGAAAGGAAACAACTGGCAATCTCCCTCCTGGAATTCCTCTTTGCATGACATGCATGATTTGCAACTAAAAATAGAACCTTCTATTTTTCACGTCTGCCACCTATCTCCAAGTAGTTGACTTCTTCAAGTAATGGTTTTTAAACCAATCACTTAAGTTGTATAATTTAATTGATCACTCAATTATTTTGTCGGAGGAAATAAGAGAAAGAAGAAGAAAGAGGAAAGCTGCAGTCTTGTCCTTTTTCAGCTGATTCAAACTAGATCTGGAAGCGGTTGGATCTGGAATTTTGCTTAAGGGTGGTGCCTTCGCCTTGTCTTCCCTTTTATCCTTGAAGCTTTTGCAGTTCTTCTCTTGTACATGCATCAGTGCAATGTCTGCCATAAATAACTCATCATTTTTATTTTTAATTGCATATGAGCAATTAAAAATTCTGAAAAGCACTCCGGGTGAATGCAACTTCAATGAAGGCTTCAACTGGAAGATTGAGAGCACATGCACAAGATCCTGAAAAAAAAATTCCACGCACTGACTTCTTCATGGGCTGCGTTCGAAACAAGAGGATGAAGCCTTTGTGCTAGAAGTTTTGCAATTATGAGATCTGGATCTAAATCTGTTGACTTCAGCAAATCTGGAAGCTATGCATGATTTTGTTGATCCTTCCCTTTCATCCCGCTTTGCCATGGCAGTATCTGTGTCTATCTTTGTCTGAACAATTCTTTTTCTCTTTATTCGGCCGGAATTCTTCAAAACTGGTGCAGATCTGGATAATTCTTCAAATTCGGAGGATATGTTCAATGTATTGGACATTGATTTAAGCTCCCTTTCTCTTATAAAGCACATGTAATGTAATTATTTAGCATGTCAGGCAGGCAATAAAATCCCATGATTCACTTAAGTTGTTTTTCTTTTATTCCACAATGGGAATTTTTACCCTACAAGGCAGGTAAGAAATTCCCGCCTACCTGCTGCCTCTACTTTTCCCATCATAACTTAAGTGACTTTGCCTTCATGGGAAAAAGTACCCTGCAAGGCAGGTACAAAAATCCCACCTGCCTGCTGCAACCAAAAATCCCATGATCCACTTAAATTGTTTGACTTTCATAATGGGATTATTTACCCTACAAGGCAGGTAAGAAAATCCCATCAATGCCTTAAGTGATTTTTCTTTTATTTCACAATGGGAATTTTTACCCTGCAAGGCAGGTAAGAAATTCCCGCCTACCTGTTGCCTCCAATTTTCCCATTGTGACTTAAGTGACGTTGCTTCCATGGGAAAAAGTACCCTGCTAGGCAGGTACAAAATTTCCACCTGCCTGCTACTTCCAAAAATCCTATGATTCACTTCAAACCCTCTTTTTCCAAAAATGCGGCCAGCCTAGAAGAAGCCTTTTGGTGCACGACTTCATCTTTTCCAAGAGAACCAGATCTCCGATGGCGAATTCCTTCTGGCACAACGTGCGTATGTGATCTCCAGATACTCAGGCCAAGAATCAAGCCAAACTAGCAAAGGAATTGATCCAGAGAAATTTCACAGAAAACGAAACGAGAAAACACAAAAAACACAAAACGTTGCCAGAAGTTACAAATAAAGCCCAGGATTCATTCTTGGTTAAAACCCTACTGGTATATGGGAATAAAGATATGTACGATCACAACAGAGTTAAACTAGAGTACAAATTGCCTCAAATGGGGCTCAAAATAATTAAATACAAATTTCCCGTAGGTAAATCCCGACGACAGAATATAAAAATTTTGGGCATTTGGGTATTTGGCGAAAATGGCTAATATGGCTCTTTGGGAATATCTTGACACAATACAAGAACTTTATGGCAATAAAAACACAAAACGACCCATTATTTTAAAAGTACGAAATTTTTTCGGGTAGGGTAGTCTCAGATTTCAGGATGAAATCTGGGGACACCAATCACCCACTTTTCAAACGATTCTTGTGCTACTACAGGGATCATTGGCATCTCATCACACTGATTTGGCTTTCCCACTCTTTGGAAAATATCTCATTTAAGTACAAAACTCTTTGCATCATTGAAAATAGTAGGCCACCGGAGCCTTAAAAACAAAATCTTTCTTGCAGTCGCTTCTCCAACATAATGGCCTCCAGCAATTAGTTGATAGGGGGTTGCTCAAACAGTTAGATTCTTTTTTTTCCTATTGACAATCCGTTTAGGGCTATGCCTAGAGCTAAGAATGCAGCAATGTCTGCGAGCTAATATGAAATTTGGTCACCTTATGGAGTTGTGCATCTGGCATGTTTTCCTCAATGTTACATTTGTGCTCTCCATTACTTATTCTTGAGAGATGATCTAGCCCATAATTCTATCTTCCTGGCTTTACTACAACCGAAAATTTAAATTCTCGGAATAAGGTGATCCGTCAGCATATACAACCATGTAGAACAAGAGTGTTTACCATGTATTTGAGCACTTCATGGTCTGTATAAAACACAAATGGGGTTCTCAATGCATACTAGCGAATTTTTTGCAGCACGTAAACCATTTCCAACGCCTCTAGTTCAGTGGTAGTGTAGTTACTCTCAGCTGAGGACAATTGTCTACTTGCAAATAGATGGGATGATCTATCTTGCCTTCTCTTGGTTGTGTTCACATGGCTCCAATCGCTTGTCCTGAAGCATCTATGTGAACATGGAATGATTTCTTCCAGTCTGGTGCACTTGCTAACTTTTCTTGTTGCCACTCAAACCATATGAAAGGGTTGTCTTTCCTTAATATTTATTCCAACAGGCCTCTACTCTTTGCATGGTTCTTAATGAATTTTCTATAGTGGCCATAATGTCCTAGAAAGGTGTGCACATCTCTTTGACTGCTCAGTGCTTCAAGTTGTAAGATGACCATTATTTTGGTTAGATCTACCAGCATACCCTCCTTGCAAATCACATGGCCAAGAAAGATTCCAAATAGAGTCGCAAGCACACACTTCTTTAGATTCAAAGTGATGTGCAATTGTCAGCATCTTTCAAACATAATCTTGAGGCTCATGTAATGATCTTTCAGTGACCCATAAATAGTCCAATCATGTAAATACACATGTAGGAATTTATGAATGAAGTCCTTAAAGACTTCTAACGCAATGCACGAAACTACAAGTGTTTTATTTAATCTAAAGGGCATCACATTATAGGCAAATGGGTCTCATTCCGTTGTGAATGTCATCTTGGCCTTATTTTCCTCAATAATTTAGACTTGGCAATAACCTAGAAATCCATTTGTGAATGTATAAACTTCACATCCTGCCACTCCTTCCAAAATCTCCTCGGTGAACAAGGTAGGAAAAGGGTTGGTCACACGTGCTTCATTGTATGCGCGAAAGTCAACATAGATCTTGATGCACCCATCTTTCTTGAGCGGATGACCATAGGGCTCACCCAATCTCATTCTTCCGCAGGGAAAATGACTCTTGATGCCAACATCTTTTCAATCTCATCTTGGACTCTTATCCTCAAATTTGAGTCCATCCTAAAGGGCCTCTTCTTAACAAGCTTATATCCTTCACACAGTTTAATGCACATCTTCCCTAAAGAAGGGTAAACTCCCATCATCTCATGGTAACCTTTAGGAAATGGGTCCTTGACTTCTCTTAAGAGTTCTACAGTTTGAGCCAACTCTTGATTAGACCAATAGTCACCAATGGTGGTGATCTTCAAGTCCTCTTTTGTACCAATGTTAACCTCCTTTGAGTACATTGGCTGATTTTAGTATTGCACTCCTGGGTCTTTAGTATCTCGCACCATACGCTGCTCCCCTATGGTTATAGGCACATTCAAGTGCTTGGGCTCGTCTGAGTCCTCATTGACCTTCATTAGCACTTTTCCTTTCTCCAAGCTCCTATCAATTGTTCTAGTTTCTCATATGACGTTTGCAGGTTCTTCAAACATAGCTAGGAATGTATAACCTTCATTATTGTACATCTATCTTATGTGCTCTTCCATTTGCACATTCTTATTGAAGATAGATTCCGTCATTACTTCAAAGGTTCAGCATTCAAATGTTCATGTTATAAGGTGAAAGTGAATGTGCTCACAATTCAGTCCTTTACTAATTCCCTTTCGGAAGCCTCTCTTTTAGTCTTCATGATGACATACCATATGCATGAACCCATAGAGTGGTCAAAAGGTAACTCGAAGGGTTCTTCCATATCAGCTCACATATCTGTAGATGATCCTTAGGATCGGTACTCCCGTCGTAAATTGGTAATCCCTTTCAGAGATTACTTCTTTCGAAGCGAACCTTAATGGCTTCTTCTCTAATGCTACTCCACCATGGTAACTTAGGTTGTTGTGTAGCCCACCAACAAGTAGCTGCACTTTTCAATGTCTAAACCAAAGATTTGACTCTCTCTTCCTCATTTAGTAAACAAGGTTCTAGGCCAACCACATAGGCATATGCACATGTAGACTCGTCAAATCGTGGCAATTTGTCCAACCTGTCTTTTCTTAATTTGAGTACCTTTCTATCTAAGGGTGTGAGTTTTGGTCTCCATTGTTGTGCGCGCATTATATCCCTTGAAATTTTAATCCAACCCCGACTCTTTTTTTCCACTCCCATGCATCTTCGGCTTGTCACTTCATATGCTTCCTCAACCCATCGCTTGCAAGCATTGTTTGTAGAGTCAAATTTCAAAGTATTACTTCCCCATTCAATGCTCCATCATCTTTTGGGTTGATGTAGTCTTGTCCCTACACAATTATATTATAAACATAGTTTAGATCTTCCTCAGTATTGACACTCTTAACAAACGGAGGTCCCTAAGCAGTATTCAACGGAAAGACAACTTAGTGCTCATCATTCTCAAAACTAATGTAACACTAATTAAAGTGCATATCCTTGTTATTCTCAAAACACCATTGTCTTTCTATAAAGGAAAAAAATTATTAGTTTCTATTGATTCTTTCACCTCAAAGTCCGCCTTGAATGCTCCCATTATCTCTAGCTCGACATTATTCAAGGTTCCAAAAGGCACAACACAAGTCTTCTTAGCCATAAACAAAATATTGGTGGTTGGTTCTAAAGGTGGCCTCCTGATCTTGTTCCACACATCAATAATCAAAATGTTTACTTATGCACCTATGTCAATAAGGATGTTCCTTACTTCATATGCAAAGATGGCTACATCTATTAACAATTCTTGGTCAAAGTCTACTTAGCCAAATTTAGCATTCTTCCTATCATTTTCTCAACATTTGGTTGTTGTTTCACATTTTGCAACAACCTTTACCATGGGCAACACTCCACTAGTCTTTAAAAGAGCCAAGATCTCAGTTAGCTCAGTCGAATTTGCACGGAGTGACTCTTCTCAAATTGTTCCCTCATGCGGCATGAACTTCACTTTGCAAGTTTCTTATTGTTGGCTAGATTTTCTGCATAGCTGAAAACCTAGGCAGTCATGAGATAAATCTCCCTCATTTGCCGGTGAGGCTCCCGTGTAAGATTTGTCAATAAAATATGCTAGTGTCTATTTTGGGGTTTTACTTTAACCATAGCTGTATAGTTTTGCAGCAAGTAAGCAGCTGTTTAAAGAAAGGAATATCTAAAGACGAAGAAAATAATAAAAACACAGGGAAGAAATAGGGAAGACGTGCAACCCAATCAATAGATTACAGAGTTGATTGCATGCACATAGACATGACCAATAGATATTAACACACAGAATTACAAGCAAAGGTAACTTTCAGATCTAGATCTAAAATAACTCAGTTTATAAGTAGATCTGAGATAAAAAATTAGAAACAAAATGCACCGTGACACAAAGTTCTCCGGAAATCTGCTCCTCTCTATCCTTTGCTTCAAATAGCTATCAGGGATTTCAACACAAAGTCTAGAACACAAGAATGTTGCTTACAAATTCTGATCCTTTAACCCGTAGGTTCTTCCTCTACTTATAGCATGTAGAGGGGAAATTACAAATAGGAAGCTTTTAGTTGAGCTGGCACATGTGAAAGTCGGAAAAGAAACAACTGGCAATCTCCCTCCTGGAATTCCTCTTTGCATGACATGCATGACTTGCAACTGAAGATAGAACCTTCTATTTTGCATGTCTGCCACCTATTTCCAAATAGTTGACTTCTTTAAGTAATGGCTTTTAAACCGACCACTTAAGTTTTATAATTTAATTGATCGCTCAATTACTTTGTCGGAGGAAATAAGAGAAAAAAGAAGAAAGAGGGAAGTTGCAATCTTGTCCTTTTTCATATTTTGCATGCAACTGATTCTTTTGCCTTTGATTTTCACCAAACTGGATCTGGAAGCAACTGGATCTGGAAGCAAGTGACTGTGATTTACTTACAGGTATTGCCTTTGACATGTCTTCCCTCTTATCCTTGAAGCTTTTGTAGTTCTTCTCCAGTACATGCATCAGTGCAATGTTTGCTGTAAATAACTCATCATTTTTATTTTTAATTGCATATGAGCAATTAAAAATTCTGGAAAGCACTCCGGATGAATGCAAATTCAATAAAGGCTTCAACTAGAAGATTGGAAGCACATGCACAAGATCCTGGAAGGAATTTTTCATGCACTGACTTCTACACAAGCTGTATTGGAAACAAGAGGATGAATCCTTTGCAATTATGGATCTGGATCTGGATCTGGAACTGAATCTAGATCTGGATCTATGCATGATTCTGCTAATCTTTCTCTTTCATCCCGCTTTGTCATGGCTGGAGCGATCTTTGTCTGAGCAATTCTTTTTCTTTTTATTCAGCCGGAATTCTTTACAACCGGTGCAGATCTGGAGATTTCTTCAGATTCGGAGGATATGTTCAATGTATTGGACATTGATTTAAGCTCCCTTTCTCTTATAAAAGCACCTATAATGAATTCCTGCAATTAATTCAGACAAAGATGGCAACCGGAACATGAACACTTAATTTTAATTATAAAAATCTGCATATATCAAACCTGCTACCCCAAAATTTGATGTTTTGTTTGCATGCAAAGCAAGCATGAATTTTGTCAACTTCACCTAAGCACCTGTACCACTATGTAGACAATTAATCAGACTTAATTCAAGCTTCTTGAAACCTAGGCGCCAAACTTTGAAGTCTTCCAGCAGTAAAAACACCTTCTGTGCAAAATTCCTCCTTAATTGGGAGCCAAAATTGTCTGGGTTGCACTTCCTTGTTGAAGAATTAATTAATTCATCATTATGGCAACCCATTCTTATATAACCTTCACCATTCTATAATTAATAATTGTCTCTCCTATTCCTAGCAATTAATTAATTAATTAACATGCTTTTCTCTTCAATTTGGGTGCCTATTTTGTGCATGCTCATGGCTGCCATTAAATAAATTAAATTTATTTAATTTTAGCTTTCTACTTCCAGTCCACATTGACTTCACAGTGTGTTTTGACCTTATGCACCAAAAATAGGAATTAATTCTATTAATTAATACTTTAAAAAGTATTATTTCTCCTCAATATGGGTCGTACTTTTTTGCATGAGAGGGGGCTGCATTAAATAAATTAAATTTATTTAATTTTAGAATTCTATTTCCAATCTTCTTTATCCTTTCATCATGCGTTGACTCTTCCTCATGCTTGGGCACCAAAATTGGGTGAATAAATATTATTAAATGCATTATTATTGACCCAAGGTGGGTCACACTTTTTGGCAAAGGTGAATTCTATTTTTAAAATTCAATTTCTAATGGGATTATTCACCTTGCACCGCAACTCCAAAAAATCTCATGATCCACTTAAGTTGTTTAACTTTCATAATGGGATTTTTTACCCTGCAAGGCAGGTAAGAAATTCCCATCAATGCCTTAAGTGATTTTTTTTTATTTCACAATGGGAATTTTCACCCTGCAAGGCAGGTAAGAAATTCCCGCCTGCCTGTTGCCTCTAATTTTCCCATTGTAACTTAAGTGACTTTGTTCTCATGGGAAAAAGTACCCTGCTAGGCAGGTACAAAATTCCCACTTACATGCTGCTACCAAAAATCCCATTGTAGCTTAAAACCTTCTTTTCCCAAAAATGCGACCTGCCCAAAAGAAGTTTTTTCATGCATGACTTCATCTTTTCAGAGAGAACCAAACCTCCTGTGGCAAATTCCTTCTGGCATAACGTCTATAGATGATCTCCAGATACTCCAGGCAAGAAATCGGACTAAACCGACAAAGGAATTGACCTACAGAAATTTCACAGAAAACAAAACAGAAAAACACCAAAAACGCAAAACGTTGCCAGAAGTCACAGATAAAGCCCAGGATTCATTCATGGTTAAAACCTTACTGGTATATGGGAATATTGACATGTAAGACCACAACAGGGTTAAACCGGAGCACAATTTGCCTCAAACGGGGCTCAGAATAATTAAATAAAAATTTCCCGCAGGCAAACCCCAGCGACATAATATAACGATTTCGGGCATCTAGGTATTTGACGAAATTGGCTAATATGACTCTCTGGGAATATCTTGACACAATACAAACACTTTCTGGCAATTAAGACACAAAACGACCCATTATTTTAAAAGAACGAAATTTTTTAACATGGGTTAGTCTCAGATTTCAGGGTGAAATCTGGGGACACCACTTATAACATCCATAGCTTCTTGTTGTTTTTTATTTTGAGTTATCATTTGGATATCTAGTATTAATAATTTCCAAATATGTGCGCAAGATCTCCACTTACCATGGTCGAGTCTGTAGACCACTTATAGTCGTCACGTTGAGCTTGAGGCCATCCCTTATAGTCTACTTGCGCACCCAACCTCCAAGTCTAATCATTCTTGCACCCTTGAGCATACCTTCATTCTCTTGTACTATCTTTTTGTATAGTTAGGAACAATCTTCAGTCAAATGTCCAACTCTGCAATACCCACACGTGGGATAAGTGCAGAAGATCTCTTTGGTAGTGATCATGTGATCCATACTTGTAACAAGACCTTGGAGGAAACCTTCCTCCACCCCTTGCTTCTTTACCTCGATCAATTCTTCCTGCATAACCCTAGAGCTAATATAGTGCTTCTAAAGTTGCTTATCGTACTCCCTTCTCTCTTGCCTCCTTTAGTTATATAATCATTTGATAATTCTCAGTGTCATGTGTGCTAGTGTCGCATACCTCACACCAAAGAGAAGCTTTAGTTTTCTTTACCCTCTAGAGGGTAGGACAACTCCTCACATGGTGGTCCTGATGACATGTCTCACAACCTCATCGCCCTCACACTATTTCTAACACAATTGTTCTTTTATGGCCTTCAATGGCACAATCTATACACTATAATCATCCTTTGGTTTCAAGCATTGTGGTTGCTATTAACATTTATAGTTGAGTTGGCATATTGGAGATTTGCACCTCCAAAAAGGGGCTTCTCCCAATGTCCACACTCCTAAGAGCTTCAACCCTTAATGTAGCTTCCAACACTTCTCGTGGCTAAGTGAAAGTGTGCATCGATAGAGTACGTAGAAGGGGTGCAAGAAGTCCTCCTAAGAATCATTTCCCATGTTGTTTCAAGTGAAGCTTACAGGATAATTTTGAAATCAATGTCTTGAAGTGCGTATTATATGCATGCACGATCCCAAATACTCTTTGCTTAATGTTCTTCAGTTGCACAGTACCTCGAACTTTGGGATATCAAATTCTTACATAAACTTATTTTTTAACAAATCATAGTCAACACATGTTTGCAAGGTTTCAAACTTTCTATACCATATATGTGCTTGATCCAACGTGGAAAACTGACTAGCCTTCTTCTCCAGGGCAATCACTCCTTTTGCTCTCCAAATAATTTCACAGAAGTGGACATGATCCACGACATTCTCCACTCCTTGGTACTTTGGTAATCTCAATGATTCGTCATAATAGAAATGTTGAACTGGCTCCGCAATGTTTGCAATAGGTGGTGCTAATGAACTTAAGATCGATGTCGACGCTAAAACTAGGCCTCCTCCCAATGTTGTCGGTATTGTAGATTATGCAGCGCAGTGCTTACAATCAACGGCACGTTCATAGGATTTACCAAACTTCCCATTCTTCCTGGTGCTGAAGTAGTCGCGACAAATGCGCCTGTGTTCAAAGGGGGATACGAAATTAGTTGTAATACAAAGTGTTGGCCTATGCTCCTTGTAATCTCCTCTACTCTCACTAATCCAAACCCTCCATCAAACTCTTGTCGTGTCTAATTGATAATGGTGTGATAGTGAGAGTCAGATGGTGTTGGGAGTAGCATGTTTCCTCTTAATCTCCTACGCTCTCCAAGTTCCAAGCGATCCTATACTTCCTATGGGGGTACGCGCCAACAACCTAGGCTCCTCAATGTCTTCCCTCTCCTTTTGGGGTCCTTGCGGCATTATTCTTCCTTGTTTCTCCTCTCTATGTAAAACTCGCAATAGACATAATCATCTCCCACGCCAAATTATAACTTCTCCTTCAGATCGTTTAGAGTTCCCTTTCATTCTCTATCTCTTCTCATGCGTACTCCTACTCACCATCTTCTCGCCATGCACTCAACGGTTTAGTTCCTAATAGGTATAACTTTTGATCCCCAACCAACAAACAACATCTCAATTATTTAGGCATTGATGCATCAAATGCACGTTCCTCTACGCTCGCATGGAAATTGATGTTTTGCTTCTTCCAAACAAGAATACGTCGAGGCAACGAACTCCAACAAATAGCTCAGTAGCAAGTCATCCCACCAAAAGTCTATTATTGCGCCCACGTGTCGTTGTCCTTGTTTCAACAACTCAATGAGCTCAGGAGTCCATAGATGCCTTCGTCCCAAATTTATATTTTTTCCCAAGGTGTGCACCACTATCCACACATACCAATGTTCTGGTAGCTCATAGAAAAATATTGAGTAGAGCACATCATACAACACCTTGTCCATTCAATTCTTTGGGTCCTTCGTAGCACAACTTGGGTGATTTACAAAAAACTCAAGTTCTTGCTCCTTAAACAACTTCTCGACACACTAAGGAAATTCATTCATACATCTACCACAAAAACAAATCACCTCATTTTGCAAGTCCCAACAACGAAACCAAAATGTTGGGGTTTATTTCACAAATTTCTTCTTAAGGGTCCACACCCCAAGAGCATCCCATGAGCATTACTCCAGCAGGTGTTGGCACATCTCTTGGTGTTTCAAGCCAAGATTCACCCAAAGTGTACGAGGGGACAAGCTCTTGCAAGGTCGGGATTTAGGTCATGAGGGAGTGTCCATAGGGCACGTCTTTAGGCTTAGTCTTTCACCAGTGAACTCTATACATCTAGCATATTCACCTATGCTTAATAACTCATTCCTTATCAACCACAACCAACTCTATTAATAAGAAAGAAACATTCACTCATCTACGAACCTTGCACATGAGCTACAGATACATGCAAGTACAAAGATAACAATGGAGATTAACAAGAACAATATCATTATATTGTTGTCCAGCAGTCATTATACAAATGGGCAGCATAACAGTGCCAAAACATTCCTCTCTTTTTCATTCAATGCCCAAGGAGCCTTTTTATAGGTCAACACAAGGATTTGAATTCAAATTTGCTCGGCCAAAGTACAATGGGACGAGCTAGTCGACCTTAAATGTCAAGCTACTCTCCACCAACCAGCTCCACTATCTTCGTCGTTAATTTGGTGCCATGATTCCCGCTAAGTGTTGCTCCCAGATTTCACGCTAAAATTGTCCTTGTGTCGGGTGGTGTCCATGCCTCTCTCCTCATCCTAGCTCTAGCACACTTCTAGCAAAAGCAACACCTCTCGACATCTACTCACGCGTACGAATCCTTGTAAAAAAGAATGGGATCACCAATCCCTCAATGAACCATTGTATCTTTAGACCATCGGTCGGTCCCTTCTCATGTTTTCCCAACAATTCTTCGAGTCTTATCCTATAGGCTTACACATTCTTGTGTTTATCCTATCGAGTATTGTAGATTTCAACGACAATATCCTTGTCTCTAAGAAACTTGAATTCCTTTTCAAATGCTTTGCGTGATCTATCTCAAGTTGCCTTATCAATGCTTAATACATTTGTGAACCAATCAATAGCCACTCATCGAAATGTGGATGGAAAGTATGGCAACCAAAGATGTGTGTCTGCCCATAAGCAATCCGAATCATTAATCATGTCTTCCAATATCATACCAGATCTTCCAATTGTTAGCAGCTTTTGTTTTTCTGGAGATATGGGGTAACCATGGCTATGGATACAGGTGACCTTTGACATTGCTCCTGGAAAACTTTTCTCCTCCTCAAGAAGGTTGCATTCACCGTTCCTCTACTCTCTCGAAAATGTAAAATGGGCCCTAAAAGCAAGACTAAATACTCAGGACTTGAAACCAACAAGACTCAGTTCCCTTTATACATCACGGCTCAGCTCGGTTATTTGAACTCAAGTTCGATGTTGCCAAAAATGAGCACATTGCTTCATTTTGAGCAATTGGATCAAATTATTCAGCCTTTTTCTCATGTTTCCAAGTGCTTTCATGGTTTATTTTGGATGGTTGCAATTTTCAGAGCTCTAACGCTGTGCACTCTATTTTTGTCATGTTTTGAGCTCTTTTCACACTTCACAATCACCTTTGGGGTATGTTCTCAACTAGAAGATGTTTTTAACAGTTTGCACATGCCTTGGACACGGTTTCAAGCTCTTACTTGCTTTCACAGTCAGTTTGGGACGTCCTCGGATTATTTGCAAAGTGTTTTCTAGTCAAACCTTGGTGAGATTCAATTGTGCTTCACTTCAAACTTTAAAGTTAGTCTTGGGATGTTTTTAAGCACCTATAATGCCTTGACAGTCGGGATTGAGACCTTGGAGAACTCTGTTTTCCCCCCTGGTTCACACTGTGCATTCAAAGTTCAAACAAAGGCTGCCGCTTTATATTTCAGTTTGGGGATAGATCCCACATTCGCAAGGAGGGGAAAAGCTTAAGTGTTTATATACAAAAGTGCTTACTTAATTGGAGCAAAGTCTCCAAGACCTTGACACTTTTGCTACGTGGGAAAGCGGCCTAGGCAAAAGATGACGGTGCTATAATGAGGACACGTGGCACAATTCCTAAGATCCGGTGGTCAGAGGAGTGAAAACAAGTTGAAAATTAGGAAGGCATGGAGGAATGGCCCGAGACACGAAGGCCCATCATTGGTGTCACATGGCACCAATCACGGGAGTCGATTCCCTAGGAAGTCAGCAAAATCGACTTAGGCAAAGAAGAGCGAACAGCTCAGGACACGAAGGCCCATCATTGTTGCCACATGGACCAATCATAGGTGGTCGGTTCCCGGGAAGGTCACAAAGAGATGAAGCCCAAAAACCTGTAGCAAATGGGAGCTTGCCATGTGGCATAAAGCCAAAGCGTGAAATTGCCCCATGTGGCACCAGTGATGGTCTTTTGGTTTTCAGGAAGGTTGAGACTCGGCGGGGAAGGGAAGAATAAGGAAAGAGAGACCGAAGAGCCCATAACAAATAGGAAGAGGACATGTGGTGAGGGGAACTATGATGTTAAATTTGACGGCCTCTTGATCGTCACCTACATTTTTGGCTTGAGACCAAAACTGTAACCAATGAAAAGGGGACGCCTGGCAGAGGCGGTTCTAAGGTTACAATTGGCGGCCCCGTAGCCATCAATTGTGCAAAATGACCTAGATAGTTTCCAATGGTCAAAACTTTTGCTCCACAACACCAAATCAAGCAAAATCGGTCTTGTTGGAAAGCTCTCAAGGAATTCTTTTTGTTGGAGGTGGTTTCAAGTCACTATCGGCCATGTTTTGAGAATAATTTGCAATCGTAAGTGTCAGCTGCCATTTTCCATCTAAGTTCTAATCATGATTGTTAGTGGTGATTCAATTGAGCATGTTTGTTTCCAGCTATGTGGCCCCCCTGGAATATGTTATGAGGCAGTTTGATCAGATATTTTAAGTTGAGCATTTTTTGAAGCTTCATGATCATTGCGAGGGAGATAGACATGAGAAAAGGAGGTATACTTGGGTATATTCTTTATCTTCCCTCTCAATTTCTACCCCTTCCTCCTCTCTTCTCCTTCTCTATAAATGCAGCTATCCATGTTGTAAATGTATCCTCTCTTTGAATCCAAAGACACTCTACCTAATTGGGTTTTCAAGCATTTTGAGTGTTCAGACCTCTATTTTTGAGCTTGTGTAATGCACCCAGTGCCTATTTCATGACTGTAGCAGAATTGGGTACTTTTCCCCCATTAATTCAAGTTTATTGTGTCTAGCATCTATAATTTGGATTGTGTTTTTGATATTTTGTCTTTCTATTCTAAAATGCTATGATGTGTGTGGATTATGTTTGCATGGTTCAATTGCGCTATGTCGTTAGTGGACAAAGGGAGAGTGAGATTTAAATGCGGAGCTAATTGTGGCTTATATCTGCCCTTTGGCACTATGTTTTGTCCTTTCCCCCCTTGTCTCAAGTAGATAAGATAAATATATTAATGTCCAACAAATGACCAAAAAAGTAGGTCAAAGGGACTGCAGAAAACAGTGAGCACCGATACAAGGTGGGAAAGCCAAAGAGTTCCTGATAAAGAGGAAAAAAAAAAGCCAAAAGAGGTGGCCAACAGGAAGAAGAAATCACATGCACCCAAAATGGGGGTGGGAAAACAAGTGAGAGGAAAAAAGGGGGAAAGACGACTAAGGAGAAGAAAAGAGGAAAGCCCATCAGGGGATGGAAGATCTAACTCTCCTAACATCCAAGGCCGACTGGAAGAAGCTGAGAATAGAATGCCGACCAACCGAAGAGAGAGGCTGCCTATTATGCCGCCTATAGAGTGATCCCTTTACTTCTTAGCACATAACCATTCATGCTTGTTTACTTTTAGATTCCTTCTCCCCTTTCCCCTTGCAACTGTCAGTGTAGGTTAGAGTAGTGGTAGCATACAATAGGTTAGGATAAGAAGTCGGCTTTCTCCAAAGGTTTGTCCCAAGGAGCCACGATCCCACACCTTGGGGACATTCCCATTGTTGTTGTTGAGGACACTAATCCTTCATTTGGTGCTCTTAGGCAGATGTGACAAATTCAGTAGCCAACACTCAGCCTTCTCTATACTCTTCTTGACTGTAACTTAGCTCTCTTGCAAAATGGATTAATTTCCTCTCTGCACTGCTCGACTCGCGCACTATTCACAAATGCCCAATTCACGTGCTCAAGACATAAGCCCGTTGAGATCCTCTGGCTTGGCATATCTCAATTTGTGCTTGGTTCGTCTTGGTAGAGCTCTCTTATCCAAAAGCTTGGTTCCTCATATGCAAACCTTGTGAGCTCCTCACACAAGGCTTAGTCTCATCAAACCGATTTGCATTTGAGTCCTCTCTCAACAACGGTCGACGTAGACCAGTGTACAACTCCATTGAAGCTGACTTCACTCAAAGTCAAAGATCCCACATCCACAACAAGCTCTCTCAATGTATGCTCAATTCCCTCTTGTGGGCCCTGCACCAATACAAGAAAAGATCTAAAACCGAACAGTCAAGCCTTCTTCACCTTCTACACTTTCACAGTCGGCAGCCAAAGCAAGAGAATCCAAGGTAGCACAGCAAACAAATTAATGTGAGCTGCTCAAACACTTAAAGCTCACCTAAGCTGGAAAAATTGGAAACCCTAATCGGTTGTAAAAGGGTAGACAATTTTTTTTAGTTTAGTTATGAAATTTAAATTTAAATTTAAGTTTAGTTCTAGTCTAAGCTAAAGTATTGATCTAAATAGCTCATTCGGCTAGCTTGACTAACTCCTAGTCTTCTAAGAAGGGACAAGTAATGGGTTCAACCACTGCCCTCTTTCTCTATATTTTTTTAAAAAACAAATTGCACTAAACTAAAACTTAAATATTAAAAATTGCAATATATATTATTGCAAGTGTTAATAGCAAAATTGGATACTATTATAAAAACAAAGAAAACTATTTTAATTTTCAAAAATTAGTATTAATTCTTAAAAATTGTTTTTCTTAGAATAGTTTTTCAGGACTTTCAAATTTTGATAAAATAAAATTATCAAACATTATTAACAAAATCCTAAAATATCTTTGAAATTTTATTTTTGAAAAATCAAATTCTATGCATTAAAATTAATTCTCTAGTCCTAGAATTTTTTTGTGCAAAATTTTCTAAATTGTGCAAAAAAATTTGAATATTTATTTCATTTCTGATAGGCTCTAAAAAAATATGAGTACCGAAAAATAGTAATTTGATTTTTCGATGTTTTCTAAAAAAATTAGAAAAATTACATGGCTTCTTCAAGCAATTTTAGCTTTAGATAAATCTCAACTACCAAATGGAACTAATTACAGCATTTGGAAAATTTGACTTAAAGCTGAATTTATGGCCCGAAAACATTGGATATGGTCAATGGGACTGCTAAACAACCTAATAGTATGACAAGCTAACACAAAATACTTAAATGCCTTGCAAAAAAATCCCAGGAGGCCATAGTCCATCATTCTATGGAGTGTGAAGGATGAATTCCTGCTCCATATTGGACGTCAATAATATCCTAACAAAACCTAGAAAACAACTTGAGTCTATGCACGAAAGCACTAGAACTCTCCAAAATCATAAAACTCATACTAGAACTTGATGACCACTCTTATAAAAGGAGATGAGAAAATTGTAAATTATCTCACAAAGGTCAAAACATCAAATCCTAGTTGAGATGGCTACAAATGTAACCTAAATCAAGGATAAACTCTTATACTTTATAATCCAAATGAATATTCATGAGAGATTCAATAACTTAATATCTATCTTGAAGTCAAAATATCAAAATGAAATTGATATTACTGATTTAAACACCTTATCTACTCTTCTCATCTAAGAAGAGTAAGTAATAACCAATTTTAATTCAAAAGAAATGCCTCTCAAGCCCTTCTCTCCCAAAATGAAAAAAAAAAAATTGCTCTAAAAACTCTAGAAATCAAAATATACTAAACCTAATTTCAAATCAAAATTTAATCCCTCTAACTATAACAACAAAGATAGAAGAAGAACATAACTAGAACAATAATTATAAGTCCATTTTGATGAAATTACTTAAATGTGGCAAATTTGGCCACAAGAAAGAAAAATGTTACAAGAAAATTAAAATTTAATAACAAAAAACCATAAAAATAATAGAGGAAAGAGGTTCAACGATAAAAAATCAAATTAAAACCAAAATCAAAAGAAAATAGAAAAGATGATTCAAACAAAACCATTGCACTTTACACTGGCTGTATGTGCATCTGACGATAATGAATGCATCCTAAATAGTGGTGCTCGAAGACACATGACTTACATGTGTTATATCCTCACCGATATCAAAGAATGTCACGGTTAATTCTATCTAGGTGATAATTATGTCCTAGAAGCTCAAAGTCAAGGTAAAGCTAAGGTATTTAATGATTTCATTAGCAATGTTTTGTATGTTCCTAAACTAAAAAATAACTTAGTTATCATTTCTCAATTAACTCATAGATAATTTTAGTGTTAACTTGTTAGAGATAAGTAGGTTATAAAAGATCAATCAAAATATTTTATTGTTAAAGGCATTGAAAACAATGGCTTCTATATTTTTAATGGTTTTGCATCTGAAACTTGTCTTTCCTATCATATTAGAAATGAGACCCAATTGTGGTATGAAAGGCTTGGCCATCTAAAAAATTTAAAAGCCTTACAGATATGTCTCATTAAAACCTATAATAGGTCTTCCAAAAATTCAAAACCCATCATGAGACTTGTGAAGGTTACTTACGTGGTAAGCAACACATTCAACCCTTTCACAAATATCATGATGTGAACTCTTCTCGTCCTTTAGATTCAAGTTCACAATGATGTTAAAGGACCACTTGGGGTCGCCTCTCTCAGTGGTGCCCTGTGTGTTGTAACCTTTACTGATGATTTCACTAGAATGACTTGGACCTATTATATTAAGAAAAAATATGAAGCCTTTGCTAAATTCAAAGAATTTAAAGCCTAGTTGAAAATTATTCTAACCTAAAAATTAAGAGATTAAGAACTAAAATGGAGGTGACTATGTAATTAAAGAGTTTGATGCATGTCCTGTCACCTCCTGTGTGTAATGTCCAACAAGATGTTATCATACTCCCTATTCTCCATTACAAAATGGGATTGTGGGCAAAGGAAGAGAACCCATTATAGCAGATGAATAAGAATATGATTTATCAAATCTAACCTGCAGATCCCTTAAATTTCTATGTGTAGAATAAATTAATACTAGGGTTAGTGCATAAAACTTAACATAATCAGTCAACTTCAAAAAATTATGTTGCATCTGACTAAAAATCTATAAATGTTTAGCAGCCCAAGTATAAAAGAAACTATGATATTTCCCATCTTAGAATATTTGAGTAAATCCTCATTTCTAAATCTTGTAATTCTAAAATATAAAAGGAAGAAACTTGATCCTACATTTTTGTTAGAGAAGTACAAAGGAAGATAAGAAGTATTAAGGATGTATATTCCATATTAATGTGAAGATCATTGAAAATAGCAAAATTAGTTTTCACACAATTCTCAAGAAACCATTTTGTGTAATCTCTTCCTAGTAGGTCTCCTCTTCACATTTATCTTGCATGAATAACCATGGCTCCTAAAGGATGATGAAATCCTAATTCCAAATACTATATACTAAGGTTGGGGAGGATCCATCACCAACAATAAATTTCAGACCTCAAAAGACATGTATTCAACAAGGCTCAGCTCACATAGTCAATATGGTCTTATTCTAATAATCTTAAATAGATGACTATGAAGTCAAAAAACTTTACCGTGCCTTAAAGACCTTTATATAAGATGTGCACTAATCATTCCATAACCGCTTTTGAAGAATCAGTTGGAACTAAGATTGAATATATGTGTGAGCACGGTATGAAATCCTAAGTACTATGCATTTCCTCTAAAAATACATCTTGGGAATTGGTCCCTCACATTTTGAAAAGGATTGTTATTAGATACTCAGTGGCTATATAATCATCAAATACAATTCCATAGGTTGAATCGACAAGCTTGAAGGGTAGGTCAAATGGCTTAAATGGGTTTAATCAAAACATAGCATAGATTGACTATCCTCAAGTCGACTTTTCCTCTATAAAAAGAGAATAGTTAGGATTCTCCTATACAACCTCGCATCTTAATATTTTTATAAGCATACACTAGATTCTCCCTATTAAATTTCTACATTCCTCAATGGTGACTTCCTAGGACAAGTCATGAAATCTCCCTAGAGACTACAAACTAAATAAGTGTTTTGAAGAATATGATGAACTAATTCTAGGTGTCTATCTTAATTGTTTACACCCTTATTAGATTTATGTAAAATCTAAGAATTATAGAATGTAGGTATATTAAAGTATGTACAGGGGAGATACAAGGATTATTCTGATTAACTTAACTTCCAACATTAATTATGTAATATCATAACAATGGCATTCAATGTTGACAACGATATGCTAAAGGTCTTCGATAACACAAGAGGATGAGTTACAGTTACTTGAACTCTTCTCGATGATTACTGGGAATTTTTAGGAATGATGTCTGAAGACCACTATGAGGTCGCCTCTCTAAAAAAGAGGATGTGATGTTTGATGTATACCTTTGATCTAGGATAATGTGACTAGAAATTGATCTAGGACACTATTATATCCAGGACCGTCTATATGGTCTCGATTTTTATGCCATGGTCTTGGAAATTATTCTAACCTAGTAATCTAAGAGATCTAAGAACGTCTCAAGGACCATTTCCTAAGTAAAGAGTTTGATGCATCTTGTACCTCCTGTCAAATCCCTAGAATTGATCGGTCCCTATTCTCCACAACATATCGGGGTTCAAATATTGTAGAACATGGTCTCAGGACTCTGATCCATGAATGTCCAAGTCCCTACGAAAAAAAATATTATTTGGGCAGATGCGATGAACCCTACAGTACACTATCCTGACATTAAGGTCACTACTTTGAAAAGGCCCCAAATCACACTTCCTTATCTCCCTATCATGTGATATTTGAATGAATGCAACTGAATATTTCCCATCTAAGAACCTATTTGGTAGTCAATACTTCTATGTTGAGTTCCAAAAGATATTTCTAAGAACACTTTGATCCTAGGTATTATTCCTACAGTTCTTCTGGATGAGCTAGAGGATGATGTATCGACCTTGTAATAAGGGTATTTAGATCCTATATATATATTTCTACCCTAATCGAAAATGTAGTTGTTCAAATTCTGTGAGAAACCATTTAGTGTGACCTCTTCCCATGCCTCTTTGCAAGTCTCTTGGAAGTGAGTGTATGAACTGTATGTGCCATAGGAAGATGATCCTAGGTTCTAGACATTATGAGGTAGTTTTATCTGAGATTATATATGGTTTTGTAGACATCTCAATCTATCTATCGATCTAAAGGCTAACCTATATGGAGCTAAATGAACCTATTTTAAGATAATTATCCTAATAATCTGAAAGAAGATGACTAGAGGATATGTCAGTGTAAAAACGTGTAGAAAGGTTAAGCGACCTTATATAAATTCTGAGACCTCAACTTTATGGCCTTGACCAAGGATGCAAACTAAGATGTTAAGAGGGCGGGAAGTCATAATATCCAAATACAACATGACTTACTATAAATGGATTTTGAGAACTTGCCCCTTGTCCTTCTTAGAATGTGTATGGTCATATCTAGATGTGCTAAGGATATAGAATCTAGAAAAAAACTCCATAAGTGGAATTGTTAAATGGGAATAAAATGATTTTAGGTTAGTGGCTCGTAGCAAGAGTTCATTGTGAAAAATACCCATAAGTGTGAAATAGTAAATTACCAAATTTGCTCTTGTCTATAAAAATGAGTACAATCTAGGATTTAACTCTTTCTCTCAAAACTCAATGTGGTTTCTGTAATTATTATCCAAATGGATGTTTAAAAACACATTCCTGAATGATAATCTGAGAGATAAAATCTTATTATTTTGATTCAACCTATATGTTTTGATGAATCTGTTAACGAATTTTATGTCTACACACTAATCAAATCTAGTTGTATGGTATTGAAACAAGCTCTTGAAGCTAGGTACGCTAACATTAATAGTTTCTTCAGATGACTGATCTAGGATTGTTTCTAATCACTTTTTCGGCAATCACTTATTTCCCACAAATCAAGATAACTAGATTATTGTAATTGTTTTATCTGTTGATGATCTTCTAAATACTAGTAGTCAAACTAACTTAATTTTTAAGAATTAAAACGATTGATTGTAAACAATGTTTTGAGTATGTCCTATTCTAATTCTGCATCATAAAACTTAATCTCCAAACCTATAAGTACCAAAGACAAATCTCCTACCTTATACAAGAAACTTGTTGGTTGTTTAATCTATGTAACTATTACCAAGCACGATATTTATTATGGAATAGGAGTTTCTTGTAAGCTTCATGTAGGAACCATATTATGATCATTGGAAAATGGCTTAAAGAATACTTCAATATATATGATGGGTACAATCAATTATGGTTTATATTACTTATTATTCTAATAGATGCTCAACTATATGGTTATTGTCATTCTAACATTGTTGGTAATGTGATAGATGGAAAATCTACTTTTGGATATGTTTTCAAATTTGGTACAAGTGTTATCACTTGGAGCAGCAAGAAGCAACCAACAGTATCTATCTCTTCTATTGAAGTAGAGTCTAAAAGAGTTATAGAAGCAGTTAAAGAAGCCATGTGACTCAAAATACTATTGGAAGAACTCCATATGGATGTCAAAAGAAGCACACCTCTATTGTGTGACAGCCAAAGTTGTATAGCTCTTGCGAACAATCAGCATCAACGAACAAAGTATGTCAAAATTCATATGCATTTCATTATAGAAAGAAAGAACTCTTGATGGTGATATTGATCTCCAATTTTGTCCAACTGAAGATCAAGTTGCAAATATCTTCACGAAGCCTATTTGTGTTGTGAGGTTTTGCAAGTTTCCAGCAATGTTAGGCCTTTCAGAGTTTCCATTAAGGGGGAGTGTGCATGACAATGACACCTCCTAACAGTCGTGTTAAATCTTCCTTCTCTATTGTAAATGGCATTGTAATTTATCACCCTATGTGATTTTGTGTAAACATCACCTTCTGTGAGTTTACAAGAGAACCCAGAGAAGCATTGTGATATGGAGATTCCTTATATTATAAAAGGCTCTAAAAACTCGTATAAGACTTTATATATACACCTGTCCCAAGGAACTAAGGAATATTTTTTTAAATCCCTTTAGCATGCTAACCTCGTATCATCCTATATGATGTGAGGCATGTAATTCCTTTCATAGAAAGGTTGAAATTGTAAAATCCTTCCATGAGAAGCTGTGTTTGTAATTCCTCTAATAAAAAGGTGATGATGGCATGTGTCCCCAATAAACATTAAGGAGGCGTGTTGGAACATATAATGTTTGTGGGTATACACTTAGTGCGGCCCCATTCACAAATTAACATTGTTCCTAAGGTTTTAACTTATAAGAAGTTATAAACCAATATATGCTTTGACTATATTTCACTTATGAAAGTCAAACTAAACATCAACTACCTATTACTTGGATAGGTGTAAGGTTCAACCTTCTCGGGTACAATTGTTCACCTTTTTTTAAATTCCTCCCATGGGAAATCAAACATATGTGAAGGTTATTGATGCTACAAGAATCATCTATATATTGACTAAGAGGAGTGAAAAGGGAGATGAATCTTCGTTTCCTGTAAGAATTCCTAATATTAATAAAATTGGACGGTGCATTCTTTGTGTGGGTTTTTCACCCGAAAGGGTTTTCCCCACGTAAATATTAAGTATATTTTGTTCAGTTTAATTTCTATAAGTTTCCTTTAAATCTGTCATAATCACTTGGATGTATAAATTATTGGTTTACATATATTTCTCTAACACATCCCTATGCTCGACCCTTCCTTTGGCAGCAATTCGTACACTATCTTGCTCACCATCAAGTTCCTTTTCTGTACTAATCCCTCCCACTTGTCGTTTGGACCGCCTTAACTATTTGGCTTCATATCTTCTGCAACACCCTCTAAGCCAACCTAGTCAACAAGGTCTACACTTCCTTCTTCCATAAGGGACAATATTTGACAATCTCTACCCACTCCTTAATTATAAGTGGCGTAGGCTCTGGCGGTTTCAGCTGAACCCATTCTTGGTTTCAACTCTAGCTCTAGCTCCAACTCCGGCTCTGGCTCTACTTCTAATTTCTACCTAATTCTTCTGCAGCAGCCTCGAACCCCGCATAGTCAACAAGGTATGCACTTCCTTCTTCCGTAAGGGACAATATTTGGCAGTCTTTACACACTCCTTAATCATAACTGGCGTGGGCTCTAGCAGTTCCAACGGAACCCATTCTTGGTTTCGGATCTGGCTCTGGCTTCAACTTCAGCTCTATTTCCGGTTTTGGCTTTAACTCCAACTCCAACTCCAACTTTGCCTCTGACTTATACCTATGCTTCATTCTTGGCTTTCACTTCAGCATTCCACTTTTGTATTGTACTTTGCTTGATGGATTTTTAAAATTTGCTGCCTCTCACAGTCTATCTTTGTTAGGATTGACCTTTTCTGAAGAAGATTTTTGGGATATTGTCGATGATTTCTGATGCCAATGGCCTACAACCACCAGCACAATCTGATGATGCTTAGGCCCATACCCACTCCTTTTATTCTATTTAATTCAAATCTGACTTTGAGGTATTAGATCCCCTCATTATCTCTCAAGCAGTGGCCAATTCTTGATTCACTAACCTTTATTAGGTTTCCTCTTTGTAGGTCTGGTTCAATATTCATTGTAGGTCTGCATAATCACACTTTAAGTCTGTTCATTAAACTTTGTCAAAGTTTTATACTCTTTTAGATCTCATAAACTCTCACTTTCTTCAACTTGTATAGATCTGTTATGGTTCGTTTGAGTTTTCAAGGGCTTGAAGGCACTCTTAATTACGTAAAACATTGCCCAACACCTTCTCACAAATTCTTACGGTGTTTGGATGACTCTATTACAAGATATGAACCTTTAGCTCTCTTAAAACCTTATATGCATACACAGTTCTAAAAACGCAGTCACTTATATCTTTTTTATCAGGGCTCCAAAAGACTTGAAACTTGGTGAGACATTGAAAAACATTATAAGGAATCTCCATATAAAATTTCATACCTCCTTGGTGGATGTGTTTAAAGTTATGCCCTTTTAGATATTTAAATATTTCCTAGGTTTTCTTATTTCTTGAAACGTATTTTCTGTGTTTTTATGATATCTCCCACCATACTGATCCGATCGACTCAAGAATGGATTCATTGGATTCCTCTCTTCAAGACACTCCTGCTGTCCAAATTTCAGGTCTCAACTCCTCACTTTGTAAAATTTATGACCATTTCTCTCATACCCTGTTTTTCTGCCAGGGTTCTACAATCCTGAAAATTTCTGCTATCTATCGTTTTCTGTACATATCCATTTGATTTGAAATTTTGTGGACTCCTTCAAAATGGTGGGGCAGACCTTTGGTTAAAATTTAGGCTCAGTCCATCAGCCCAATAAAATGTTATAGAAATCTTTGCCTTGCCTAAACCCTTGTATACAGTCAATACAAATCACAAGGAAATCAAGCTTCTAGCTTATGTATAATTCATCACCACATCATAAACTCCTGAATCACAATCATTGAAAGAAGAATTCAGGATGTAGGAAGCTCAGAGAACATAAAACAATCTTATTTATACTAAAAACAGTCTTACACATTGTTTCAATGCACAATTCCTTGCATTCTCCGACAACATACCTTCTATCCATGCAAACATATTCCTTCACACTCTCTGTCCTCCTGGAGTTCGACCTCCTCTCTGCTTGAATATATTTTTACATAGCTGTTAGGTATCTTAATATAGTCTAATTCCTAAATTTGTTGAGATTCCTCAACATATTCTCAACTTATCATGCATAATACAAGGAGCTAATTTACCCATTATGACCTTGACAACTCCAAGGTTGATCTACACAATATCCTTGGCACTTTTACCTCTCCTCCAACGTAGGATAAGATAATAAGACAGCTCACATCCAATTGGACACCTAATTCTTATTTTCACACTCATGGTAAGAACTTGTTACATCACAAATTCAAAGTTCTCAACTAGACACTTGGAGGGAAAACTAAGACTAGCTCCTACTACATGTTTGCATTCCTTGAGAAGGTTTATTCACACTTATTTAAGTTTTCCAAGAATCTTGAAGATGCTCCTGCATCATTTCACCTCAAACTTGCAAGATTCTTAAAGACGTCAATGTTCTTTTTCTTTCTTTTTCTCCAGTAAAATCATTGTAATAATGTAATTTTTCCTCATGAAGGAAGTTGTCATTAAGGGGGTGTATTGAGTAATGGCACCTCCCTTTTTTGTTTAGTTTTTATGTAACCCCAAATAAAATTTAAGAGGGAACGTTAGGAGAACCCTTTATTTGGGTTAATTTTAGAATCCTAATGTTAGTATATTTATGTATTGATTTTCTCGTGTGAATTTTTATGCCAAATACTCCAAAGAATATGAGGTGGCATGTAGCCTTCACCTCTTGTCTCATAACAAATATTTCTTATTATGATGAATATTGGAGTTACATTTCAAATGTAAATCCTTTGACACTTTGCACCCACTTCCCTCACTTCACAATGGATAGGAACATTATGCACACATTTGTAACATTGGCTCAGGTAATAATTGGAGTTACTTTGGAACTCCTTTTCTTCTTCACTCTATTTAGACTCTAGAGAGTACTTGGGTCTATTCTTCTACACTAGATCTATCTACTATTTTAGAGTATTTCTTAAGCTTTTTCTTGTGCTTCTACGGATTTTATTGTTTTCTCTTTTATTCTCTCTTGGAAGAAGTTGTATACGCATTGTTCTATTTTGGAAATGTTTTGGACCATCTTTCAATAACATGTGGGGTTTCTTTTGATGTATCGGTTTCCCCATAACAAATCTCATGTATCAACACTTATTATGGTATGGTTTATACTTTTATTAATTTCACTGCATACTCATTACTTATTATTCATTATTTTAGTAGTTAATCTTGGAATTATTTCTTTCAATCTTCTTTCATGTTGTTCCACCAATCGAGTAGACTGTGTGATTGTTTGGTCCACTACCTCGTTGCATTGCCTACTTTGTCCACCTTTCTCGGGGTCAATGGCATTAATTATTTCTTGTGTGATGTCCATATTCTTCTTGACAACCCTTACCTTTGTACTGTCACAAGCTCTTTCATCACTACATTTCATGATTATGTTTGGCACAGAGATATGAGATAATGTTCTACCTCATCAATGGTTATTGCCAACCGACATTTACTTATGAACCAACTTTAACTTGACCCAATGTTCTTAACGGAAATGGCACCAAATTGTCTACTATACAAACTGCTACTAAAGAAATGTCAATTATAAAGTATACCACAATGCAACATTAAAGAATATGACATTAATCACAGCTTTAGTCTGTAGTAGTGCCCAATACAACTAGTTTCGTGTAGGGAGGAATTGATACACAATTCCATTACCCCATCATACAACATGCTATTCATATGACAAGAAAACCCAACATTTGTTAGTTAAATAGAACTGTCAACAATTAAACACACTAACAAGAGTCATTACAAAACTACATAACGTCAACAGTACAATCTTTAACAACATAACAAAATTGGCTACCAAAACATGCAATTAATAGTACATTGATGATAATATTAATGTGATGATCTAGATTACAATGGTTGTAAGTGCTAGCTTTGGAAGTATTCGTTGCTTTGGAAGTATGTCACAATGCTAGAGCATATTCAAGGTGGTGGGGGTTATATTTGGATTTGCAATTGTTGTTACAATGGTTGCAATGTCAAATACAATAGCTCATTTGTATGCAATACCTAGCTAGGGCATCAATGCTCGGCCAAGGAATAAGGATGGTATCGATGACAACATATCAACAATTCTAGAGTACATCAAAGAGCAAGAAGAGGCATATACAACAATTGCCTTGAAATCAAGGCATCTTTTGGCAAAGAAAGGATCTCGATCAAGGAAGCCACCGACCGCCCCATCTCGTAACAATTCCCCAATTGTGGCCATGACACATCTTTTTTTGGCGACACCCTCCACATACGAAGAGAATTCTCCTCTTTCACACAAACAAACAAAAGGACCATAGAAAAAGACATTTCAAAATGAGTCCAAGGATATCACCGATGAGCTCATTGCAAGATGTATGTGCGCCACTGCATTGTTCTTTAATGTTGATCATAATTGTTTAGTTAATATGGTCTTTAATCATATTCTTAAACACGGAAAAAATAGTTTTCTTATCGAATTCTTTATCAATCTCTAAAAAAAATTAAACAAAAGCAAAGGAAAAATCACTACTTGTTTTATGCCAAACAATACACAAGGTAACTCCCAAATGGATATGGCGAGAGGGATCAACAAGGCCCCAAAAGGGTACAAAACCCCATGTTATAAGAAGGTGTGCAGCACATTATTGGCAAAAGGACAAAAATGTAGATGATTCATTGTAGCCCATTACAAATTCATGGATCAAAACAAGGGTGTCCATCATTTTTGACGTTTCAATTGATAGAAAGATGCTAGAATTGACCCTTGATTAATGTCATTGCAATGCCCTAAAGAGGAAATGTTTCTAAAAAACCATTTATTTTGAGGGGCTTGTGAAAAACACCCAATTCATTACCAACATCATCATTAAATTCACTAGGCGATGATGCCTCAAAACATTGTCCATGTCATAACAGACAACTCTAAAAAGTGCAAAGCCACGGAGATTTTGTTGGCACAAGGTATGGCCACATATTTCAACATCTTGTGTTATCCATTTGCTGCAAGAGTTGCAGAAAAAAATTCAAGAAGATTAAACAAGTGTATACCAAAGCCAAAGAGATCCAAATGTTTGTCATAATCCAACACATGTCAAAGGCTATCTTCAGTACATTCTCGAATTTGGAGCTGTTGGAAGTAAGTGAAACAATTTTTTTATTTACATTAGTGTTTTTAATTTATAATGTAGATTTGTATATCAACTACTTTGTTTTACATATTTAAAACTTTGAAAAAGTATATGATGTAGTAACAATGTAGCTTGTTGATTTTGAAATGATCTGTAATTTTTTTGTTTTAATTCCCTACTAGTTTGTTGGGACTTGATTTGCCTCACACAAAATCATCTTGAGACCATTTGTGAATGTGTGAGAGGAACTTCAACATGGTAATTAACAACCTTTGGACTATATGGAAGCAATCCAACAAAAGGAGGGTCCAAGAAGTGAAGTGTTGATCCTAGATGATGAACAGAAGGCTCGTGTAAATTACTTGTTTAGTTTCATGGATCCCATCATGAGTATGATCAGATTTGCCATGGATCAGCCGTGTTGGGAAGAGTTATATGATGGCATCAACTCAATGATTGAGAAGATAAAGGCCATTACAAATGTAAAAGAGAAAGATCCTGAAGAAATCGCAAGCATTTCTCATTGATCAATGAAACAATTTGACCACTCCATTGCATTTCCTTGCCTTTGCATTGACTCCTAGATACTACAACATTGAGATCATGTCTTTCCTGAGAGGTTGCCATCTTACAAGGATGTCAAATTCAATGAAGGGTAAGAGATAATTGTTCACTAGGCTCTTCCCCAATCCTAATGTACAATATAAAATTGTGGGCGAGTTTAGCCTTTGCGGGTCATAAGCCTTAGCACTCTTTGTGACAAGTACAAGGACGCTCAGAAAAGATGGTACCTCCGTGGCTAAGGAACCACACACCTATGTCTCTTGCAATCACATGTAAAATTTTTAACTCTCTTTCTTTTTGTTTCAAATTTTAGTTTCTACTTTTATAAATTTTAATGTTGCGTTGACTTTACCTCAATAAGTTCATCTTCATCTAAGCATAATTATAGTACATACACTAACCACTCCATTAAACACAACAAAGTGGCAGCAAAAAAGGCCGAGTTGGTCTGTGTACATTCCAACTTGCACCTTCTATCACACAACAAGAGGAGTACAAGGGAGGGGCAACAAAGCATTGGTATGTAGATCCAGAGCCTATTGAACTGCATGCTTCCAATTCCCACCTTTCATTACTTGACATGGAGAGTTTTCCAGCTTCATAGGACCCACTTAGCGTAGTTAGTGGGAGTGAAAATGGCATCGCTATTGCTTGTGGTTCTAATGAACCACGTTGATGTTGACGTTGACGTTGACGTTGATGTTGATGCTCTCAAGGAAGAGCAATATAGAAATAATGTTTATGGAGGAAACCGTGTGATCAGATAAAGAGCAATAAGACAATGAATACTAATTTTGGATTTGTTTATTAATATTTATCATGACCGTTGGTATTCAGTTATCATTATCAATTTATCAATAGTGTTTTGTGGTTATTTTGTTCTTTCTATAGATACTATGTGGTTATGTTGTTTATTCTATGGATACCATATGGAAAATAATAAACTATTACACAGGCTTATCCAAAAATGTCTACCTGTGAGAAGACTCTCAAATCTATAAAAAAACGATTATTGGGTTTAAATATTTATATTTTTTTAATTTCCGTACCCAAGCGTACCTAAGGCAAACAAAAATTCCTATACCACCAAACTCGATTTACTGTACCCAAAACGAATCGGTAACTTAGGTTCGCTGTTTTGGCTCTCTGTGAACTCTGTTAACTCATTGTGATTTGATCATTTCCCTCTGCACACTTCCTCCATTATAACATACAGAGTCCATGTTTGCTTTATTGTCCCCCAGATCTGGATCAGATTCACTAAGTATGCTTGCAATAAGAGGTACGAACATTGTCAGGACAGGCAACTTTGCATCTGATAGAGATGTATATGCGTGCAACGAGAGAGAAAAGCCACAAAACTGCCAACTCTAGCAAGTAAAATGCTAGGCAAAATTGCCAGGGCACCTTTAGTGGAATCTATTTTAGTTGTTGACTCCTCATGCACAGAGGTCACCCAGTCTGGTCAAGAAGAAACCCAAATAAATACTTGTGGTCAAAGAAGCAGATAAAATCATTCTGTAATCTACAGCATGGACGCTCAAGAGCCTCAGCAAAATGATAAAGGTAGAAAATACTACGGTTACAGCATTCCGATATCATCACTGGCTGTATTTTTGGGTCTCGTTAGAATCTATTGTTCTTGTATTTAGCTTGTTTGATAAATTTTTATTGAGGGTTTATTAATGTGTATCCTCACTGATCACCAGAGCTTCCTAGGTCTTTACTGACAGGTTTGGGCCTCCAGCCACGGTATCCATCATTCTTTATATTCCTTGGTGAGTGATGTTACTTTCACATGGTTATTTGTAATATATGAGGTCTTTAGAAACTTTTGTTCTTATACATTTAACTTTTACCTTCGACTTTCTATTATGTCAGATTTCGTTTTGACTCCCTCTTTCTATTGTCACTCACCATACTGAAGTTCCTTTAACATTATTTCTCTTTTCTTACTTTCCAATATGTTGAACTTGGCAGGTCTTTCAGTCTGATTAACTACCTTTGGTCACTTTTTTTCAACTTAAATCTATAGATTTTAGCAAGCTGAAAAGGTTTAATTTAACGCGCGCATGGTGATGATACTAACCTGTACAAACATATACAAATGAAAAGGTTCAAGTTAACAATGAACATACACAGAAGGTAATCATAAGATACTTGTAAACTTGATCGAGATAAGTCAAATATAAGTGTTACTTGTAAACTTGATCAAGATAAGTCAAATATAAGCATTGGTGATTTTCATGTCTAAATCTCAAGAAATTTCAAAAGGCGTTACTGAGACAGGAATGATGCCAAGCTGTACCTAAGGTTCGCTTCAGAATCTTCTTTCGAAAACAACATCATTTTCTACGCTTGGCAAACTGCAGTTGTGCATTATATCTAGAACTTGATATAAGAAACGTCAAAAGTGATATCTCATCTCAAAAAGCTAATTTAACTTTAGTTCTTGCATTTAAGTTCGATAACGACAACTGTGCAAAGTTCTCCATCACAAACTAACATTTACATTATTTCTCAAAAGGAGCAAGTTCCCTCTGGACAGCCCTATTATGGCAAGACATACTATACTGATGATACCCAAACCAATTTTACGCATATGTGAACCAATCATAACCTAATTCCTATTGACTCCCTCTTGCTATTGTCACTCACTGTACTTCAGTTTCTTTAATATTATTTCTCTTTTCTTTCTTTCAAATATGTTGAACTTGGCATGTCTTTCGGTCCAATTGACTGGCTTTGGTCACATTTTTAAAATTTAAAATTTAAACCTATAGATTTAGACAGCTGAAAAGGTTTGAGTTAACACGCGCATGGTAGGCATACTGTCATACTAACATCTACAAACATATACAAATGAAAAGATTTAAGTTAGCACACACACATGGTAATCATAAGAATCCAGAAGTATTTAACTGGACACAGCAGAAAGTATTTAGCTGGACACTAGAGGATACTTGTGAACTTGATCAAGATAAGTCTACGTTGCACGGATACTCCAAAACCCCCCCCCCGAATCCCCTTGGAAACGTATCGGATACGGATACATGGGGGATACGTGCTGGATACATACCTGATACATACGGGGTACGTCACGGATACATACAGACGTATCCGTGACGTATCCTGACATACCCCGTACGTATCAGGTACGTATCCAGCAGTATATACGTGTTTTTTAAGTTCTATTTCATTTTTTTATTATTTTTTTACGTATCCAGCTGTATCCACACTTGCCCAACTTTCATTATTTGATGGCGAAGATGACGCTCAAGGGAGTTCACAAGGAGCGGAGAGTGGAGCTAGCGCAAGTGGCACACATGAACTTGATTTTGAGGAAAATCTAGATGATATAATCTAGATTTGTTTGTATTCCTATATCATATCTATGGCAGCCACATGAACAATGAAATGTAAAATCTTAATTATATTGTTTGTTTTGAAAATTTGAACATGGATCTAGTATATTTTTCAAATTTCAAGTTTTGTTCGTATCCATGTTAACATGATATTCGTATATCATATGTATGGCAGCCACATGATCAATAAAAATGTAAAGTCTTAAGTATATTGAATGTTTTGAACATTGATTCAAGTTTTGTATTACTATTTCAGTTTTTTATGGACTAAAAAATGAGTAAAATGAGTAGATGTACATAATATATATATATATATATATATATATATATATATATATATATATATATATATACGGATGTATCCAAGACGTATCGTATCCAAGGGTTTTTTAAAATTGACGTATCCGCGTATCGTATCCATATCCAAACCGATACTCGTACCCGTATCCTGGCAACATAGAGATAAGTCTAATATAAGCATTAGTGATTTCCTAACATCTACACGTACAAACATATACAAATAAAAGATTTAAGTTAGCACACACACATGGTAATCATAAGAATCCAGAAGTATTTAACTGGACACGGCAGAAAATATTTAGCTGGACACTAGAGGATACTTGTGAACTTGATCAAGATAAGTCTAATATAAGCATTAGTGATTTCCTAACATCTAAATCTCAAGAAATTTCAAAGGCACTACTGAAACAGGAATGATGCCAAGCTGTACTTAAGGTTTGCTTCAGAATCTTCTTTAGAAAGCAACATCACTTCCTTAGCTTGACAAACTGCAGGTAAGAAACTGCAGTAGTGCATTATGTCTAGAACTTAGAATAAGAAACATCAAAAATATATATCTCATCTCAAAAAACTAGTTTAACTTTAGTTCTTGCATTTAAGTTCGATAACAGCAACTGTGCAAAGCCCTCCATCACAAACTAACATTTACCTTTATTTCTCAAAAGGAGTAAGTTCCCTCCAGACAGCCTCATTATGCCAATACATACTATACCAATGATACTCAAACCAATTTTAAGCATACATGACACCAGGAACACAATGTGGACCCATCATAACCCAATTCCTATGATGCTTATTCAATTTGAATCAAACAACTTGAATACTCAACATTGCCACAGAATGTTGTACAGGGAAACTAGTGACCTGTGCACAACATCCCTTCTAAATTTCTAATATGATGGATAACTCAACTAAATAGTAGCTCAATTCAAATTGAGAGGATGGTGATCCTTGAACAGCCAAGAGACTCAATTTAACAATGGCCAGAGGTAAAGGAATGTACAAGCATCTCTGGACAGTTCCACCATAGCAACCATAGTATACAGAAAATATCCAAATCAGACAAGTATATATGACATCAAGAATAAAATGTAAAAAAATCGTAACTCGGTTCTTACAATGCATATAAAATTTGAGTCAGATTAAGTGGAAACTAAATTGCCAGGGAGGTTATATGGGGAAACTAGTAATCTGTACATATAATGGATAACCTAACAACTAGTACCTGAGTTCAAAATGAGAGGATTATAACCCATGAACATCCAAAAGACTGAATTTAACACTAGCCAGAAGTAAAGGAATGTGCAAGTGTTCCTCAGATGGTCTCATCGTGGCAACCGTAGTTTACTGGTGATTCCCAAATCAGACAAAGTATATATATGGAACACAATGTGAGCCAATCATAACCCGACTTCTACAATATACTCTAATTTGACTCAGATTACTTGGGGATGACATTGACAAGAATGCTATATCTAGAAACTAGTAATCTGTGCCCAGCTTCCCTTTTAATACAATGAATAACTAACTGGTGGCTGAATTCCAAAGAGGAAGATGGTAACCCTTGAACAGCCAAAACACTGAATTTAAAAGTAGCCAGTAAACAAATGAGCAAGCTTATCCTGGAAAGTCTCATCGTGGCAAAGCTATAGTATATTAATGATACCCAAATCAAACAAGTATATACAACAAAAGGAACACAGTGTAAACCAATAATAAGACAATTCCTAAAGCACGCATAAAATGGTAGTCATCTGCAAAACAGTAATCTGTGAGTGGCTTTCACCTACAAAGAGAATGGCTAACTTAACTAATAGCTACATTCAAATCAATAAGACGGTAACCCTTGAACAGTCAAAAGACTAAACTGAACAATAGCCAGCAGTACATGAATTGGTGAGAAAAACAACAGCCAAGAGACTGAATTTAAGAAAAGCAAAGTTAAAACAAAAGCCAGAGGTGAAGGAGAGATTTAGGAAAGAAAGAGCTGAAAGACTAAATTTAGCACTAGTAGAGGAAATATAATAGTCAAGAGGTAAAGAAACGACTTTGGAGAAAACACTGAATTTAACAATAGCAGAGATCAATGAATGAATTAGAGAAACACAAGTGCGGTGAACCACAAAAGTTCTGCATTTATCAAAACCCTGATAATCACAATAACTCTAAGAAGGTTTTTGCTCAGGCATTAGCAACACATACCTGTGTCATATCCAAAAAGTAAGCCACCAATGCCAGCAACAACCGTCAAACCAATTATGTATCCATTTCCAAAAAAGGATGTCTTGTGCTGCCGTGACGCATTTGACACATTCAATCGGGATGTTCCCGGCAAAAATCCCATCGTCATTTTTGCTAAAGAACTGAGTGAATTCAACCTTAGCAAAGGTTTATTTCTGACGTAAAACAGAAATAACTTTCATCCAAGCTGAATCCTTGAAAACCTGCAAATGAAAGAAACCTTAAAGAACTTTCAAGTTTTTGTTAACATCTTCATAAAAGAGGAGCTTCAAACTCATATATCCAAGTCTCAATCATTATTGCTAGCGGTGGTACTAAATTTTATCTCGATAAGGGATAGTTTAAAACCAAAAATAAAAATGATTTCACCAGCATACAAATGAGGATAATATGGTGCAAAACCTTGCTTTGAAGCAGCATTTCCTGTTATAGCATGAGACATAGTTTTAAAAGCTTGCTGCACTTAAATTTTATTACATATCCTTACAAACACAAAAATGAAAAAAAGGAAGAACATTGATGAAAAAAAGAAGCAGGGAGTTGAAAATACTCAATGCAAAACCAGTAGACAAATCAGCCCAAGGAAGAACAAAAACAGCTATCCAAAGCCTACAAACGGGCTAGGTGGAAAGGTCAGAGAGATGGCATCGCTTTACATGTTTGTAAGGATCCAAAGAATCACTGTACTTGGGCATATTGATGCAAAATATTGGAAGTCTCATCTAGAATTGCAAAAGGAGGATCTTAACAAGTTCAGGGCATCTTTGAAAGAGAAATCAAGAGGAATTAGAAAACAATTTTGATGTCGAAGAGAAGTTGGGTTGCACCTATAATGTCCCCTTTTCAAAATTAATTAATCTTGAATACCTGAAGCCTATTTTTTATTATTTTACATAGGCTAAGGCCAAATTACAAGAGGAAAACGTGCCCGATCAATCGGGAAACGTGCTTTTCTCATATGGGCGGGATTTTTGACCCATAGGTTTATGGGACGGTTTTAGCCCATGGTTTTAATACCCACGGTTTTGTAAAACTGCTTAAGCAGTTGTCTACTTATATGGTTTTATGCATATGGTAGGTATGATGTAACATTGCAGATGTGTTTTGAATTTGGGTGTGAATTCTATAGAGTTTGTTGAGCATAGCTCCAAACAGATCTGGGTATTGTATTGAGAGAGCGGTGGCTTGTAAGAAAATCTGAGCAAGTGATTCTTGGTGGACGTAGCCCAAATTGGGTGAACCACGTTAAATATTGTCTCTTTGTGTTATGTTATTTTATTCTGCACTTTTATTTGAGATCTGTAATATTTTGTACATATTCGTTTCTACTATTGCGATTCTGTAAGGGATTATTCCGCATATTTTATCCCTTATTTCCTAACAATTGGTATCAGAGCCTGGTTTGGTTTGCTAAAGTGTTGAATCGCAGGGAAAGTTTTATCTTGAGTGGGAGCTATGGCAGATGATGGAAGATCTAGGGTTGATAAATTCAACGGGCAGAATTTCAGTCTTTGGAAGATGCAGATGGAAGATTACCTTTATCAGAAGGATCTTTATTTTCCGCTGTTGAGAAGGTGAACAAACTCTCGAGCATGACAGATGCAGAATCGAATTTGTTGGATAGGAAGGCACTTGGGACAATCCAGTTGTGTCTTGCATCTTCGGTATTATTTAATGTTTCAAAGGAAAAGACTACAAAAGAACTGATGGATGCATTAGGGAAGTTGTATAGAAAACCCTCTGCCTCTAAAAAGATATTTTTAATGAAAAAATTGTTTAATATGAAAATGTCTGAGAATGGTTCAGTAGCAGATCATCTAAATGATTTTAATATGGTTGTAAATATGCTAGCTTCGGTTACAATAGAATTTGATGAAGAAGTTAGGGTTTTATTAGTTCTGTGCTCTTTACCTAAGAGTTGGAATAGCCTGGTAATGGCGGTAAGCAACTCGGTTCCAGCTAACTCAAAGTTGAAGTTTGAGGATGTTGTAGGGGTGATTCTAAGCGAGGAAATGCGAAGAAAACGCTCTCGTGAATCTTCTACTTCAGGGAATACTTTGATAGTGGAAACCAGAGGGAGACAGAAGAATAGAGGAAACTGTGGAAAATCAAAGGATCGGGCAAGGTCAAAATCCAAAAGCAAGATAGTATGCTGCCACTGTGGAAAGTCTGGGCATGCAAAGAAGGATTGTTGGGAGCTTCAGGACAAGAAGAAACAACAGGAAGAAAACAAGGAGGCAAATGTGGCAACGGGTAATGTATGTCAGGATGCTTTGATTCTTTCTTTGCACAATATTACTGATCTTAGGTTTTAGATTCGGGGGCTTCTTTCCATGCTACTCTACAGGCATTATTTTGTTGATTATGTTCAAGGAGATTTTGGGCATGTTTTTCTTGGTGATGATGAACCTTACAGCATAGTTGGAAAAGGTTTTGTTCATGTTAAGATGCAGAATGGGAATACTTGGCTATTAAAGGATGTCAGACATATGCCTACATTAAGACGAAATTTGATATCGGCAGGGCAGTTGGGAAGTGATGGTTGTACTGTGATATTTACAGTGGACTCTTGGAAGGTTACCAAGGGTGCTCTTGTGGTGGCAAGAGGTAAGAAGGTTGGAACCTTGTATTTAACCACTTATAGCACTAATGTTTGTAATCTTGTGGCTTCAGAAGTAAATACGACATTGTGGCATTACAAGCTCGGTCATATGAGCCATAAGGGCATGGAGATCATAAAGAAGGATTTGCCAGGATATACAGAAACAGGTTTGGAGTTCTGTGAGGACTGCATATATGGGAAACAGAAGAGAGTAAGGTTTCTCAAGGTTGGACCTACAAAGAAAGAGAGTAAGTTAGAGCTAGATGTATTCTGATGTGTGGAGGCCGGCTCAGGTATCAGCTGTTGGGAGTTCAAGTTATTATGTTACTTTTATTGATGATGCAACAAGGAAAGTTTGGGTTTATTGTATTACAAACAAATCTGATGTATTTGACACTTTTGTTAAATGGAAAGCCTTGGTAGAGAATGAAACAGGTCTTAAGCTAAAATGTCTCAGGTCAAATAATGGAGAGGAGTATTGCAGCAATGAATTTGATGATTTTTGTTCTAAGAATGGAATCCGCAGGCAAAAAACGGTTCCAAGAACTCCACAGCAGAATGGGGTGTCAGAAAGGATGAACAGAACAATAATGGAACGTACTAGGAGCATGAGGTTACATGCAGGACTGCCTCTTTCTTTTTGGGCAGAAGCGGTGAGCACAGCTGTGTACTTGATAAACAGAGGACCCTCAAGTGCTTTGGATGGAGGCATACCTGAGGAGGTTTGGTATGGTAAGAAAGTTGATTATTCATTTCTTAAAGTCTTTGGATGTGAGGTATTTGTCCATATAAACAAGGATGATAGGACCAAGCTAGAGGTTAAATCAGAAAAATGTACTTTCATTGGTTATGGTGGTGATGACTTTGAATATAAATGTTGAAGTATTAAGGACAAAAAAATCATTCGATTTAGAGATGTGGTTTTTAATGAAAAAATCATGTATAAGTAGCAGTTGCAAAAAAACAGGGAAGAATCCAAGAAAGAATATGCAGCGGTAGAGGATCTTCTGGATGGGAAAGTGACACATGAATCAATTCAGGAACTGTCGACACTAAAATTTTCCTCCGTAATTTCTATTTCATTAATGTATGTATTAGGAATAGGATGTTGTTAAGTATAATTAGTAGTAGCGTCCGATAGAAGATAACGGCGCCGTCCGTACGGTGCCGCCAATAATGTGGAGTAAGGTAACAGTCAAAGTACAATAGGAATGTTGTAAAAAGTAAATATTTGTCGTAAGTGGTCCGGTAATGTTAAAATGTCAAAGTTTGGGTAATTAGAGAAGTAGGGTCTACATGATTAGGAATTAGAAATATTATATTGGTAATAAAGACAAGGAGTGAGGTCATAAATATTTTGTGTATTTTATTTGTAAAAAGTCTAAAAATGTGGAACCCATGTAAAATGATAAGGTTTATCTTATCTTAACAGATAATCTTACATGTACAGATAAGAGTTAAGGTATGGAATATGATTCGTCAGAGTGGATTTCTTATCCTATCTTAGAGACAAGATGGATAAGCATGGAAGTTCTATAAATAGAGAGGCCACCCCCCCTCATTTAGCATAGAAAGAAGTAGTGAGAAATATTGTAGGAAGTGTGCGAAGGAAGCCATCAATTTAAAGGTGTGTTGAAGAAGCCATTAAGAGGTGTAATTGTAAAATTTCTCCCATAGTCTTGGTGAAAGGCAAGTGAAGTCAATAACACTTGAAGTACCTCATGGGTGAGATTGTAACAGTTTCATGTTAATATTATAATTTATTTTGATATTTCAGATTTGTCATCATTCTGTCTTATCATAGTCGATGGTATTCTTGTGTTATGTTGTTGTTTTGTTTCCAGATTACATCCACCAAACTAAAGGCTGTGCATTAGTAAATAATCATAGCACGAGGAGTTCCCGGTGAAGAATTATCATAGTGCCGGATTGGTGATGACATTTTGGTTCCGTTGCCGGGACCATTCCTCGTTGGTGGATTTTCTGGAGAGACTCCCACTTAGTCAAAAATCAATTAGAGGGTAACCTTGTTTTTACTGTGCATAGTAGTTACCATGGTAAAGTCATTTTTGCCATGAATAGTAGTTACCATGGTAAAGTCATTTTTGCTATAATAGTATTTACCGCAGTAACTTCACTTTTTACCGTGAATAGTATTTACCGCAGTAACTTCACTTTTTACCGTGAATAGTGTTTACCATAGTAAAGTCAATTTTTACCGCAATAAGTCAAGTTTTACCATAGTTTACCGTGGTCATTTCTATTTTACTGTAGAAAGGTGTAAAGTCACTTTCTAATATAGTGATTCCAATTATTTGTACACATAAGTCTTGTTGATTGTACTTGTGAGTTGGTATTTCACGGTGGTTACTTTTGAAAATGGGAAAGATTCCTGTTTTTTCAGCTCAATCTAATGAAGATGCTTCTTCTTTCATTCAAGAGTTTAAGCGATCTTGTATTTGTAATGGCCTTATAAGAAGGGAACAAAGGACTGAATTTTTTCCTATCTTTTTGGATGGTTCAGCACTTAGGTGGTTTGAAACACTAGGTGATAATGTGAAAAATTCATGGGATTTATTAACTGAAAGTTTTCTTGAAGAATTTGGTGAACAACAGAAATATGCAGATCTCATGATCGAGATCACAAAGCTATCCCAAGGAGAGAAGAGAACATAAGGGATTATCATGTTCGTATTATAGAGCTAAGGAGAAAGCTCGATGCCCAGATCCGGAAGGAAGGACTAGCGGATGGGTTGATGAATGGCGTGGATAATCTCCTCTGTAAACACTTCATTCTTGGGATGAAGCCAGAGATCAGACAACGAGTGAAGTATGACCGCCCAGCTACCATTGAACAAGCAAAGGAGATTGCAAGAAGGCAAGAAGAAAGCATAAAAGAGGAGTCCAAAGAAATTGTTGCTAAAGTAGAACCTACACCAGCACCTTTGGTCCAGAATCCACAACCACTCCCGGTGAGCACAAATATTTCTCCTAGTACATCTACTGAGTATGAAGATCTGCTCAAAAAGATGGGTCAATTAACTATTAATCTTCTTCAAGGAAAGGAATTTAGTTCTCAGGGAGGAGATAGAGGTCCAAAAAGAAATATTTCTGAAGTTGTTTGTTATGGTTGTTATAAAAAGGGTCATTATAAGTATAATTGTCCAGATAGAGCTTCTACATCAGGCAAAGGAGATAATGATAAAGGAAAAGCACCTGTGAATTATTTTGATGTAGTAGATAAGAGCAGAAATAATGAAGTAGATGTGTTTGTAACAAAAAGAAAGAAAGAAAAAGATAATCAAGATGGAAATGATCCTAAGAAGATGAAAGAAGAAACTAGTAAGAAACATAGGAAAAGAAAGTTGGGTGTGCAGGATTTTCTGATTTCACAGGGGCAAGGACCATACTCCATCTTGGAAGATCTGTCTAAAAGGCCTGCAAATATTACATATGGTCAACTCTTGGCTGTCTTCTGAGAAGAGGCGGGAGTTGCGAGGTGGACTCAATGCTCGAAGAAGGAAGGAGGTTGAGGTCCCTGTTTTGGAGGCAGAGGCAGATCCCGATGCTCCACAAGCTGAAGTATTATGTAATCGTATTTCAATTCATGATGTCTTAGTTGATGGAGGTGCTGCAGTTAATGTAATGACCGAGTCTGTAATGAATATGTTGGGTTTAAAAATTGATCGCCCTTCAACACTTATGTTAAGGTCATTAAATAAAGGAAAAACTAAACCAGAAGGTGTAGTTTCAAATATGGCAATATCTGTTATGGGTGTAGTATGTGTGGTAGACTTTCAGGTGATGAAAAATGGTACTGTTGCGTACCCAATGCTGCTGGGAAGACCATGGCTAAGGAGAGTTCATGCAAGAAACTACTGGAATGAAGGTTTCATGACACTTGGATGTGGTAGAGAGAGGGTGAAAATAAATGTGATCCCTCGACATCATAAGGCAGAACCTGTGGATTCAAGTGATGAAACTGATGATTGGACATCCTCTGATTACTCTAGTACCAGTGAAGTGGACACTGAAGATGAAGAAAGCGAGGTGGATGTTTCAGTCATGGATATCCTTCCAGTCACACCAACTCATGACCCCATAAAATTATCTAAAGAAGAAGTTGATGATCGTCTCCAACAAATAAAGATTGGTGATGCTGTGATGGAGAGTGAGAAGGAATCCTACCTCCAGCTCTTTCGAAAGTACATACACCTATTCACTTTTGATTACAAGGAACTCCGTCAAGTAAGTTGGGTAGAACATTGTATTGAGCTGGTAGATGGTGCTAAGCCCATAAAGCAAATGCCATATAGAATGAATCCTAATTTTTCCAAGACTGTAAAAGAAGAAATAGATAAGTTGCTTGATGCAAGATTCATATTTGCTATGGAGAATTCAGAATGGGTTTCTCCCATTGTGATCTCAATAAAAAAGAATGGGAAGCTACGCATTTGTGTTGATTACAGGAAGCTCAATAAGGCAACAAAGAAGAATCATTACCCTCTTCCATTTTCAGATCAGATCTTGGATGAAGTAGCTGGCCAGGAGTGCTATAATTTTGTTGATGGATATAGCGGCTACAACCAAGTTCGTATAGCAGAGAAAGATCAGCTGAAGACCACGTTCACCACTCCTTGGGGAACGTTTGCTTATAGAGTTATGCCTTTTGGGTTGTGTAATGCTCCAGCAACATTCCAGCGTTTGATGAATAGGGTGTTCGAACCCTACATTGGGACCTTCATCAGAGTATTTCTGGATGATTTTTGCATCTATGGGAGCAAGTTGGACCACCTGCACCAAATGGAGACAACATTTCGAAGGTTAGATGAAGCACAAGCCTCACTAAACCCTACAAAGTGTGTCTTTTGATGTTCTAAAGGCGTTTTGTTAGGGCATGTTGTATCCAGATATGGTATTGGTACTGATCCTGATAAAGTTTCAAAAATCAAAGATTTACCATTTCCTCTTAATAGAAGTAAATTGAGATCATTTTTAGGCCATGTGGGTTACTATAGAAGGTTCATCAAGAATTTCTCAAAGATTGCACAGCCACTAACCCAGTTCTTAAAGAAGGATGTTACTTATGAACCAGGAAATAAGGCGCATGAAACTTTTGGACAATTGAAGGAAGCCCTGGTGTCTTCACCTGTTTTAAAGAATCCAGATTGGAGCAAGCCATTCATTGTGTACATTGATGCCTCAGATGTAGCACTAGGAAGTACTTTGAGCCAAAATGATGGAAATGGGAATGAACATCCAATTTACTTTGGGAGCAGACAAATGAGCAGTGCTGAGGTAAATTATACTGTAACTGAAAAAGAGGCTCTGGCTATCATTTTTGCTGTAAAGAAATTTAAAAATTACTTGCTAGGGCAAAAATTTCTAGTTGTAACAGATCATCAGGGTCTAAAATATATTGTAAATAAGCCTAACCCATCAGGGAGGATAGCAAGATGGATAATTTTGCTACAAGAGTTTGAATTTGATATTATAGATAGGCCAGGAAAGAAGCATGTCAATGCAGATGCACTCTCTCGAGCCTATGATGGTTTAGGATCATCTTGTGATGATGATGATTTCCCCGATGCAGCATTGTTATCCCTTGACACAATCCCTGGTGAATACATAGATATTTGGAATTATCTAAATGAATTCAAGTTTCCTGATGGTGCCAATGCAAAGACTAAGAGAAAGATTACTCAAGTCAGTCGTCCATATTCTATTATGCATGGAGTATTATTTCGAATAGGACCTGATGGACAGTACAAGAGGGCAATTGGATGTGATCAAGGGAAGGAACTGCTAGAAGAATTCCACAATGGTACATGTGGAGGGCACTTCTCTGGACAACTTACAGCAAGAAGGATCTTGGATGCAGGTTATCACTGGCCCACTCTTTTTAAAGATTGTTATAATTATTGTAAGACATGTGATATTTGTCAAACACATGGTAACCGTAAAACTTCATCAGCTCCATTATGTCCTATTCTTTCCCTTGGTCCCTTTGAAAAGTGGGGAATAGACATTGTAGGTCCACTTCCAACTACATCACGCCAAAATAAGTATATTGTAGTTGCCACAGATTATTTAACCAAGTGGGTTGAAGCTAGGCCATTGAAAACAGCTTCCATGGATGAAGTGGCAATGTTCATGTATGAACGCATTGTCACCAGATTTGGTTGCCCATTACAAATTGTAACAGATCAAGGAAGCCACTTCATTAATGAGGTGGTAGAAGCCCTAGTCAATAAGTTTTCTATTAAGCACAGGAAGGCAACAACATACAAGCCAAGCACAAATTGACAGGTGGAACGAACAAATTTTGTGTTGTGTCAAATTCTAGCGAAAGATGCAGCCTTGCAGGTACATAAATGGGATAAAAGGATTCATGCAGCATTGTGGGCATATAGGGCAACATCAAAGTCAGCAACAGGATACTCCCCATTTCAGTTGGCCTATGGCATTGATCCAGTTCTTCCTATTGAGTTTGATATTCCCACTGTAAGAGTTATGAAAAATGAAAGGATGGATGAAAGTGATTCAGTAAAAGAAAGGTTGGTACATCTTCATTTGTTGGAGGAAATGAGAGAAATAGCAAATGATACAAGCCATAAGAAGAAAATGAAGCAGAAGGAATACTTTGATCAAAAGATCCGGTGGTCTCCATTTCATGTGAATGACTTGGTTCTAGTATATGATTCCAGATACAAAAAAAGAAGACAGAAAATTTCTTCCAAAATGGATGGGGCCCTACAAAATAGCAGTTGTGCATGAAAATGGTACATACCGACTGGAGGAATTGGATGGCACTCCCATTACGAAATGGGTCAACCACGACAAGTTGAAGATTTTCCAAGCACCAGAATAGTCTACTCCGAGGACGGAGTAGAAGCTAGGAAGGGGGAAGATGTCGACACTAAAATTTTCCTCCGTAATTTCTATTTCATTAATGTATGTATTAGGAATAGGATGTTGTTAAGTATAATTAGTAGTAGCGTCTGATAGAAGATAACGGCGCCGTCAGTACGGTGCCGCCAATAATGTGGAGTACGGTAACAGTCAAAGTACAATAGGAATGTTGTAAAAAATAAATATTTGTCGTAAGTGGTCCGGTAATGTTAAAATGTCAAAGTTTGGGTAATTAGAGAAATAGGGTCTACATGATTAGGAATTAGAAATATTATATTGGTAATAAAGACAAGGAGTGAGGTCATAAATATTTTGTGTATTTTATTTGTAAAAAGTCAAAATGTGGAACCCATGTAAAATGATAAGGTTTATCTTATCTTAACAGATAATCTTACATGTACAGATAAGAGTTAAGGTATGGAATATGATTCGTCAGAGTAGATTTCTTATCCTATCTTAGAGATAAGATGGATAAGCCTGGAAGTTCTATAAATAGAGAGGCCACCCCCCCCCCATTTAGCATAGAAGGAAGTAGTGAGAAATATTGTCAGAAGTGTGCGAAGGAAGCCATCAGTTTAAAAGTGTGTTGAAGAAGCCATTAAGAGGTGTAATTGTAAAGTTTCTCCCATAGTCTTGGTGAAAGGCAAGTGAAGTCAATAACACTTGAAGTACCTCATAGGTGAGATTGTAACAGTTTCATGTTAATATTATAATTTATTTTGATATTTCAGATTTGTCATCATTCTGTCTTATCATAGTCGATGGTATTCTTGTGTTATGTTGTTGTTTTGTTTCCAGATTACATCCACCAAACTAAAGGCTGTGCATTAGTAAATAATCATAGCACGAGGAGTTCCCGGTGAAGAATTATCATAGTGCCGGATTGGTGATGACAGAACCTCCTCAACAGGAAACTCAAACTTCTATATTGAGGAGGTCTTCTAGGATAAGAAGAGAACCTGAACATTTTTCTCCTTCTCTTTATTTTGTATTACTCACTGATAGTGGAGAGCCAGAAAGATTTGATGAAGCAATGCAGGTAGATGCCAGGAAGAAGTGGGAGCAAGCCATGGATGAGGAGCATCAGGCTCTCATGGAGAACCAGACATGGGATTTGGTGAAGCTACCCGAAGGCAAAAGAGCATTACAGAACAAGTGGGTGTTCAAAGTCAAAGAGGAAGGAGGAAAGTAAAGATACAAGGCCCGATTGGTGGTCAAGGGGTTTGCACAAAAAAAAAGTATAGATTTTGATGAGATTTTTTCTCCTGTAGTAAAAATGACTTCTATTAAAACTGTTCTTGGAATAGTTGAGCAGAAGACTTGCACTTAGAGCAGCTTAATGTAAAGACTGCATTTCTCCATGGTGATTTAGAGGAGGAACTATATATGCAGCAACCAGAGGGCTATGAGGTCAAAGGTAAAGAGGAGATGGTGTGCAAACTGAAGAAGAGCTTGTATGGCTTGAAACAAGCTCCACGTCAATGGTATAAAAATTTGATAGCTTCGTGATGGAGCAAGGTTATATTGGATGTCATTCTAACCATTGCGTGTATACAAAGAAATTTGAGGATAGCAGTTATATTATCCTTTGTCTGTATGTAGATGACATGTTGGTTACAGATAAAAACATGCAGGAAATAGAAGTACTGAAGAAGCAGCTAAGTGAATCCTTTGTTATGAAGGATTTGGGGGCAGCCAAACAAATCCTTGGTATGAGGATATCTAGGATAGGAAGGAACGGAAGCTGACTTTATCTCAGGAAGAGTACATTAAGAAAGTCTTGGAGAGGTTTAATATGCAGGATGCTAAACCGGTTGGAACTCCTTTGGCAGGTCATTTCAAGTTATCAAATGAGCAATGTCCCAAGATAGAGCAGGAGAGAAACTAGATGTCCAAGGTACCTTACTCATCAGCGGTTGGCAGTTTGATGTATGCCATGGTGTGCACCAGGCCTGATATTGCCCATGCAGTGGGAGCGGTGAGTAGATTTATGAGTGATCCAGGTAGAGATCACTGCCAGGCAATAAAGTGGATCCTTCGGTATTTGAGAGGGACCATGGGGACAATTTTGTGCTACAGTGGAGCAGACACCACTTTGTATGGTTATATAGATTCGGATATGGCTGGAGATATAGACAACAGGAGGAGCACGACAAGTTATGTTTACACTGTAGGTAGGACAGCAGTAAGCTGGATTTCACGACTATAGAAGCTGGTGGCTTTGTCAACCACAGAGGCTGAGTATGTTGCTACCACAGAGGCAAGTAAAGAAATGATTTGGTTACAGCAATTGCTTGAAGAGTTGGGGCATAAGCAGGAGGAAGAAAAGTTGCATAGTGATAGTCAGAGTGTTATACACCTAGCTAAGAACTCTGCTTTCCACTCTAGGACGAAGCATATACAGTTAAGGTACCATTTCATCAGGACAGCTTTGGAGGAAGAGAAGTTGAAGCTTGAAAAGATTCATACCAATCAGAATCCTGCAGACATGATGACCAATCTGGTCATAAGGAAAAAACTAAAGTTGTGTTCAGCTTTGGTTGGTCTTTACGGAAACTAGTGAAAGGTTGAGAAGCTTGCTCAGAGGAAAACTAGTCTCCAAGTGGGAGATTGTTAGGTTGTGGAGCCTGTTTTCATGTGAGAAAGTGTTGAAGACTGTACACTAAGAGTACTGTACACTTTCCACAATTGTCTCGCCACACTTTCCACAGTTAATTTTTTTTGGGCCTTAAAATGTGCCCGATCAATTGGAAAACGTGTTTTTCTCATATGGGCGGGATTTTTGACCCATAGGTTTATGGGACGGTTTTGGCCCATGGTTTTAATACCCACGGTTTTGTAAAACTGCTTAAGCAGTTTTCTACTGATATGGTTTTATGCATATGGTAGGTATGATGTAACATTGCGGATGTGTTTTGAATTCGGGTGTGAATTTTGTAGAGTTTGTTCAGTATAGCTCTAAATAGATCTGGGTATTGTATTGAGAGAGTGGTGGCTTGTAATAAAATCTGAGCAAGTGATTTTTGGTGGACGTAGCCCAAATTGGGTGAACCACGTTAAATATTGTCTCTTTGTGTTATGTTATTTTATTCTGCACTTTTATTTGAGATCTGTAATATTTTTTGCATATTAGTTTCTACTATTGCGATTCTGTGAGGGATTATTCCGCATATTTTATCCCTTATTTCCTAACACCTATTTTGAGTATGATACGATTTGTTGACAAAGATAATGCTTGCATTGGAGAAATATATCATGGCATTGACTCCATGCTTGAAAAAATCCATGATATCATACAGGCCAAAGAGCAGGACCTTAGGGAAAAATTTTACAGTGAAGTTAAAAATGTGATCGTGAAAAAGTGGAACAAAATGACCACCCCATTGCATCTCCTTGCTTATGTTTTAGATCCCAAATATTACAGCGATGAAATAGTTGGGAGAGCTAGTAGACAGCGACCATATGATGACCATGAGGTTGCAAATGGGACGAGGTCAGCATTTAGGAGGTCATTTCCTGATCCAGCTACATCACTTGCAATCTGTCAGGAGATGTCGATGTTTGTAAATGGACAAGGTAGCATGGAAGAGATAGAGGCTATTTGTGACAAACCCACCATGGATCCAATCGGGTGGACTTGTCATGGCCATGATGGCAAGTTCTTACGACCAGTTGCGATCAAATTGCTCTCACAAGTATAAAGTTTGTAACTTGTTATTTGATATTTTAATTACCAATTACGAATTAAAATTCAAAATGCTATCATTCTTTTTTTTAAATTAATAATTTATAATATTAATACTTTGTTTTTTGTGACAGGTGGCTAGTAATTCTTCTGCAGAGTGCAACTGGAGTACTTATGGCTTCATCCACTCAGCCAAATGCACCATGTTGGCATCGAAGAAGGCTGAAGATCTAGTATACGATCATTCCAACTTGCGCCTCTTAACCCACAGGACGCAAGAGTATACTAGTAGTCCTAACAAGCTTTGGGACCTCCAACCTGAAAACACAGACTTTGAAGCTTTTGCTGCTTGTTTGGCCAATGTTTCACTTCTTGGCATTGATGAGGAACTTCCAGGGAGCCTTTCACAAGGGTTCGAAAGTGGAGCTAGTGGGAGTGGAGCTACAAGTGGCATCCATGAAGATGATTTTGACGATCATCTAGATGATATGCTCTAAAAGTTGAGAACTTGAATGTATTATGTTATTTACTATCATGTTTTGAACATTATGTCATTATGAATCAATACAAACTCAAGTCTCAATTCTCAAAGTATTGGAAATTTCAATTTTGTTTTCATGTTCTATGAATGATTTTAAGTTGTAGGACTCTATGAGTATTAAATTTCAATAAGTATGCAATGTATGAGAATTAAATTTCAATAAGTATGCAAATGCTTCTTTAAATTTATAAATATATATATATATATATATATATATATATATATAAAACGTGCCCAAAAGCATACCGTACCCAAGATTTTTAAAAATTTGCCATATCAACATACTGAAACCGCACCCGTATCCGTGCAGTCTAGCTTTTGCGGGATCAAAAGCTTCTAAGAAGGGAGGTATGATGCATAAGTGATGTAAGGACATCCAGGAAATCAAGCAATCTTGCATAAACCAAAAAGATCTTTTGTGCTCATGTACATTTGGCTCAGTTGAGAATATAAAGGACAACCTGCAATCCTCTAGAAAGAGTTGAAGTACCTATGCAGCGTTTGGAAACGGAAGAAAAAGAGCAGTTCTGAAAGGAATTTTGAGTTAAACCGAAGGTTGTGCAACTGTCAGGGCAGCTATGAAACCACAGTAATAGATGTGCAACCATCGGTCTATGTAAACTAGTAGATTCACCCACAGCAGTTTCAAAATCCTAGTAACAGTCAGAAATGTTCAGGATGTCATTGGAAGCGTTTCCAAGATCATTCAAAAGGGGAAGAGTTACTCCACAGATAGAAAGAGACATTGGATGGACCAAAGAAGGTATGTTGGAGTTGGAGAAGACTTGGGAGGAAGAGTGTGGGTATTATTTATAGAGAGCCTGGAGGAGCAGAGACTAGAACTCGGTCCATTAGGGACTGTTGTGTGTTTGTTTTACCTCTTGAATGTAATATGAGAGAGGTTAGTGAGTGTGTGGTGTGTGTAATTTCTATAATTCCTCAAACAAGCCTGATACAGATAATGTTTTGTTTATAGTCTCATTGTGGAGTGTGTGGATGTCAATGTGGTTGTGGGTTTGAGGTGGTAGCCTGCAAGGAAAAGGTTGTCGTTCATTGGACTTCGTATCCTTGACTGTATATAATGGTATCATATCTAGTAACGACTCTAGGATGAGCGGGAGAGTGTTTGTCCTCCATTAGGAAAGAATGGGTAGCAGGCATGAGTGAAGTGAGAGAGAGTTGAGTTTTCTCCATCTTGTGTGGGTGGATAGAACCGAGTGTTGAGAGAGTGATCTACCAAAGTGCATCCTATGTAGGTTTGCAAATAAGATATTGCAACACTAGTTTGAGATTTGAGAAATAAGTCCATATGCATTTAAGAAGAGTGGGTAGAGCTGGAACAATGGCGGCCACTATGGGAGGAAGATTAGATGAGATTGTAAAGATGTTGAGGATTATGCAAACAAGATTGACTGGTGTTGAACAAGATAGAAGGGGATTCATCCCAAGAGATGCTATGAGTGATACTAAAGATGAAAAGTTGGGAGTAGACGATGTGGGACCAGCACTTGAACGATTAGAGCAAGGTGAAGATAGACTCATTAAAACTATCTCAAATATTAGATGGGCAAAAATGAAGGTTCCAAGCTTTTCAAGAACCTTGAATCTAGAGGAGTTGATTGATTGACTCATTGAAATGGAAGAGTATTTCGAATTTGATGAAGTAGCAGATGTGAAGAAGGTAAAGGTCGCTTAGGACAAGCTCAAGGGGCATGCAGTGTTATGGCGGAAAGAGGTGTAGAATGAGAGGAATGGGAGGGTGAGTACAAGATTACCCCTTGGAGGAGGATGGTTGCAAAACTAAAGGACGATTTTTTTTCCATTTATCAGATGGATTTGTTAAAGAGGCTACAAAAGTTGAGGCAAAAGGAGCTAAGTGTGAAGGAGTATACAAAGGGATTTTTAATCAGATCGCGATTAGGGCTAGCCATAGTGATGGATCAAGAAAACATAACAAGGTACATCAATAGAATTTGGTTAAATATTCAAAATGAAATCAATCTAGTACGATTGCATATAGTGAAAGAAGCATACCAATACGCTTTGAGGGCAGAGCAAAAGTTGTCAAGGAGGCAACAAGGTACATCAAGGGGAAGAGGGAGGTTCAACAATGGCAAAGGGCCTCCATCCCATGAAGACAATCAAAAGTGGAATAAGGAAGGATCTTGCACTTCCCAAGTGCCAAATCAGCAAGCAAGAGAAAGGAGCTGCTATGGTAGAGGAAGATTGTTCAATGGAACGTGTTACAAATGTGGGTACTTAAGTCACCATTGTTTTGAGTGCCCACATCCCCAATGTGATATTAGAAAGATTGAAGCTAATGGACAAATTGCACAAATGGAAGCAGAATCCGTAGCATCACTCGATTCCAAGGGATTTTTATAGCAAAGAGCAAAGACTTAAAAGTTGAGAATGAGGAAGCCAAAGAAACCATATGTATAGAACCAAGTGCAAGACAAAAGGTAAGTGTTGTAGAGTTGTGGTTGCTAGTGGAAGTTGCAGTAATTTAGTGACGACTGAAATGGTCCACAAGCTGAATTTGTTGTGTACACCGTACCCAATTTCATACGGGGTGTCTTTGTTATCAGAGGGATAGGTGATATTGTAAAGGAGTCTTGTGAAGTGGAAGTGAAGGTTAGAATGTATTGGGACAAGGTTTTCTATGATGTTCTACCCATGGATGCATGCCATGTTTTGTTCGGGAGACCATGCAATTTGATATGGAGATGTTGTATAAAGGAAGAGTGTAATGTCCCCTTTTCAGAATTAATTACTTATGAATACCTAAAGCCTATTTTTATAATTTTCCGTAGGCTAAGAGGAAATTAAAAGAGGAAAATAAATTAATATAAGTGGTCCAAGGATATTTTTATATTTTAATTGGAGAAAGGACACTTGCAAGTATATTTTAATCCAAAAAGCACAAATAGAATAAAATAATAATAGAATGATGTACTTCTATTATAAGGCGCCAAAGTTGGATAATAATTAAATAAGTCTATAATGAGGGCACCAATGATAGAGTGGGCTGCATGAGAAAACAGATCCTATTTTTAGGATAAAGTGAAGATAGAGTTTTTTAATATTGCATATTCTGAATATTAGGATGGGGCGCCAACTTGAAGAGAATAAAGTATTATTTTATTTGTTTATGGGGCATGCATGTATTTCCATAAGGGGGCGCCCACTTTGGAGAAGGATTGGAGGTTATAAAGGCAGATTTGGTGTTTATTGTACATTCATCTTGAAAATTTATCAATTACTTCATTCTTTGCAAGTAGCTTCTGCTTCTACATCAGCAACAGCAAACGAAATCCCTCATTTGCATAAATATTTGAGGACGGAGTCCCTCGTAATTGAACTTGGCAATTCCATTTAGGGGTGCAATGGTCATTCAAAGTAAATGTGTTCATCCAGTGCAGCTAGGGCACGCTTTTCAGGCTTAATATTACACCCAGAACAACAAATACAGCAAGGCCTTCAGTATTTGGGGGCAGATTTCAGTCAAAACAGTTTGCATGCTCTTCTCTTCCATCTATCTTTCCATTTAGACCATCGATTGTGAGAAAATAATTGTGTTCAGATACTTTGGTATTTCTTCCATTGTAGTTTATTGAAATCAATAAATAAAAGTCTTCTTTGGCACCTTGAGGGTCATTAAAATCAGATTTTCGTTTTTGTCATAAAAGGCAATTTTTATACTAATGTCCTAGGGTTTTGACAGAAATATCCATATTTAACTAAAGGATTTTTTAGGGATATTACAAAGAGTTAATATTGTGAGTATTAAGAAGGATGGACATATGGACACCCTAAGCCCATTGAAGAGAAGGTAAGATGAGGAAGGACAAAAGAGTCATCTTGTGTTGATAGAGGAAGGGATAGATGGATCTCTTTTGTCAGAAATAGATATCGTGCTTGCAGCAGTTAGACGGAGAATGGAGCAGCCAAGATTATCATCAAATTCAATCGTGTGAATTAGGAAAAGGGAAGGAGGTGCTGAGATTTTGCAAGGGGACTCAGCCCAATGTTGGTGGGGGCTGGGAGAAGATAGTGTGCACTATGGTTGGTGAAGGAGGACACTTTGTAACCCGACAACATGGCTGGAAAATGTAGCACTACATCACAATATGGAAAGACGTTCCCACAGAGCCATAAAAGGGTGGTTCTACCACCTAGCCAAATTCATGAGCCACTATGCTCACAAACTCTTAACTCAGGTGTCTGTTGCAGAAGCATCCAGGAAATCAAGCAATCTCACATCACCCAAAAAGATCTTTTGTGTGTTCATGTACATTTGGTTCAGTCCAGAAAAAGTAGTGGTACCTACACAGGCTTTGGAAACATTAGAAAAGGTGCAATTATAGAAGTAAATGTGAGCTAAACCAGCAATTGCACAATCGCCAATCTGTCTAGACCTGTGGTTTTTCCTGCAGTAGTTTCAAAATACTAGTAACGGCCCAAAAACGTTCGGGATGAAATTGGAAGCATTTTGAAGATCATTGGAAGGGGAAGCGTCACTCCATGAGTAAAAAGAGACAGAGGAAGGACTAGAGAAGGCAAGCTAGAAGTGGAGAATACATGGGAAGAAGATTGAGGGTGTTATTCCAAGGAGAGCCAAAGGAGCAGAAAGTAGAGCTCAATCCATTAGGGACTTTTGTGTGTTTGTTTTACCTCTCGAATGTAATCTGAGAGAGGTTAGTAAGTGAAAGTGTAGTGTATGTAATCTTTGTAATTCCTCAAGCAAACCAAATAAAGATAGTGGTTTGTTTCTAGTCTCATTGTCAAGTGTGTCGATGTCAACATTTGTTGTGTGTTTGAAGTGCTAGGCTGAAAGGGCAAGGTTGACCTTCATTGGACCCCCTATCCTTGACTACATCAATAAGGATCGGGAAAAACAAAACCCCTTCATCATCCAACCAGAGAACAACCAAGAATCAATCAATGGCGAGACTTAAAGTGAAATATTCTTTTATGACAAAACCACCAGTATATGCAAAGATGGTTACGTAACTACAAGTTCTCTTAAGGAGCTGGTGCATAACTGTCGGTATTTGCAAGGATGGTTTTGTAACCATTAGCTAACTCAAGGGTGGTTTCATAAACGTCAATCTTTGTAGCGGCAATTTTATAGTCGCCGCTTAACTTAGAGGCAATTAGAGAATCAATTATTTTTCCCACAAAAGTTATACAACGCAAGTAACTGTAGAATGAGGGTGTCTCTTCAGTTTTGAGTCGTTTGGGAGTCTTTTAGTGCATAAATGGACACTCCGAGAGTGTGATACATAGGAGACATGAACCTGACTGTAAGCAATGAGCGTGTGAGAGCTATGATGGTGTTCAGTTGGTTGTAATGGGAGAAAGAAAGGTGCGGAGTGAGCTAAGTGAGAAAACAATAGAGATTTTGTCATAATTGTTCTATTGTGCTCTTTATAAAATGGACTTGGCCAAAAGAAAATCAACAACGCCAAGCTATCTCAACAGCTATCCATTTTGGTAACCTAACCACATGGGTTGGGGATTTACAACATTGGGCTAACCCCTCGTCTACTTTCTCTAAGTTTGTGGGTTGTTCCAAGGGTCGTTTTACCCTAGGACTTTCTATTGTATGTGGTTGTATTCTCCAGTCTCACTGACCTATTTTGGTCATCCGTGGAGATTAATACAATTTCTTTCTTTCTTAATTTCCTTCCTACAATAGGGTTCCCAGGTTAAATGTTTTTGTGTCCATTGTTGTTTTTTCTTTCTATTTGCTTTTCATGATCATTTGCATTCACAATTCATTGCTGCAAGTTTTTTCATGTTTGCAACAACACATTGCAGTAATTTTGAGTACTTAAAGCATTCAAAACTATCATTTTAGAGTAGAATTCAAGTGGACCAGCATATTGTGATTTTGCATATATCCATAAGCAATGGCACTTAATAGTTTACAAATCAATTGATCCAAATTGGGCAGCAATTCGGTGAACAACACACTTGTGATGGTGCTTAATGTGTTATGACAATCAATTCACAATAAAGAGTTGTAAAATCAAGATAATTTTATTGCAATTCAGCATATACAAAATAGTAAACTCTATAGGAGAGATATATGCCTAGAGATTTATATCTTTATTCAAAACAAGCTGATTTATAGTTGTACAATGGAGAAGTTGAAAAGTAGCTAAAGAATAAAACATGAAGGGTTCGAAATGGGAACTAAAAGGTCATCCTATATGGAGATGCAATGCATCCACCTCAAGGGTGGAGTTGAATGGGCAGAAGTGGACAAAGTCCAAAATTTATCCTATTATCATTATTAGTACTCCTTGTCGGGGTTATATCTCCTAGACTGTTGACCCAATTTGCGAAGTGGAGGATGCATTGGAAAGACGGAGGAGCTAAATAGAATAAAGTTGTACAACAAAGCTCCGTACTTTGTTGTACTTGAAAAAGCTTAGAAATGCTCCGAAGACCCTAAAAATGCAAAATATAAAAAACTGTCAAAACTGCTACAAATAGATTTTCAGAACTGCTCTGAATGCTCATATGGATCTTCAATGAACCCAAATAATAAGGAACAATTGTTTGAATGTCTTCCAAATCTGCAAAGCTTTGTTAAAAATGATGATTTAAAAAAATCACAGAAATAAGAATGACAAATTACCTCTTACAAGAAAATGCAACACATACATTGAATTAGAATGAATCACATATTTATAATGCTCTCCGAATACAAAACATTCTCAACAAATAATTGAAATAACTTCTATATGTGCAAAAATTCACTCAATTACAAGATATAGAATTTCACCATAGAAATTAGAACTTTTCTGCAAATGCTCAAAAATTAGCAATGAAAACTCTAACCAAACAAATTTCAGCAACAAAACTGTTTCAATGTCATCTAAATGACACAAGTTTTATTAAAAATAATACAAAATTACAGAAAAAAGAATCATAAAATCACCAATTGTGTAAATAGGCATCAAATGACACAGCATTCCACTCTGGTGCTTCTCCAAATCCAATATATTTCAAATTATCGTTTGAAAGTCTTCTAAATGTACAAAACTTTATTTTAAACAAAAAGTTACAGAATTAAGAATGCGAAATACCTATTACAAGGAAAAGGCCCAGATCCACTGTCAAAATCCAACAATACTGCTTGCCCGAAACCAATATATTTCCAATGATGGCTGAAATGTTTTCTCAATGTGTCAATGTTTACTAAAAAATGAAAAGTCAAAATTTTAAAAATAGAAATTTGACCCAGAAGCTCTAATTTTTAGAATTGATACCTCTAGTTGAACATATTCAACTAGAGACATGCTTCAAACTTCATGCAAATGAAAATTCACAGAAAAAACAAAAGATTAAATAAATAAGAATGACAAAATTACCTCTTACAAGAAAAAGGTAACAAATGACAGCCAAGTTTCACTCTTAGCACTAGTGTGAATCCAATTAGTATTATGTTATGGATCCATCCAATGAATGGGCCTTTAGGTCGAGGTAATAGTGAACCGCTCAATCGACAGAAGAAAACTGGACCGTCAGGTCGGTCAAGGAGGTCAAGGGTATTTCGTTTATTTCAAAACAAATTTTTAAAGTAAAAACAAAGACGAAAGAAATAAGAACAATAAAATCACAAATTACTGGAAAAAGGCTCCCAATGACAGTCAAATTTGACTCTAATGCTTCTCGGAAATCACCAGTAAATATAGGTGCAAAATTTTACGCTTAAATGAAAGGTAGAAATGTCTCCTCAAAACACAATTAAAACTAAAAGTTTACATAAATAAAATATCAAACAAACACGAATAAGTAAAACGCCCCTTGCAGGTCAAACTCAGAATGTAATGCATATGCCGAACCAAAAAAAATCGAATAATCGTTTGAGTATCTCCTGAACGTGCAAAATTTTAAGAGTAAAAATAGGTGCAAAATTTTGCTCTTAAATGAAAGGTAGAAATGTCTCCTCGAAACACAACTAAAACTAAAAGTTTCCATAAATAAAATATGAAACAGACAGGAATAAGTAAAACGCCCCTTGCATGTCAAACTCAGAACGTAATGCCTCTGCCGAACCAAAAAAATCGAATAATCGTTTGAATATCTCCTGAATGTGCAAAATTTTATCAAAACAAACCAAAATTTAAAGAAATTCAAAGGATAAAAGAAATAAGAATGAGAATTTGCCTGTGACAGCAATTAAACATCAAAATGATCCATCCGTATCGAATATTTTTCGGAACAATCGTTTGAATGTCCATTAATTGTGCAAAACTTTGCAATAAACAAATGAACAAGGTCCAAAATAAAGAAAATAGTTGAAAAACTCGCCTGTTAACGCAAAAGAGTGTCAGTCAAATTCAGGTCATCCGAAATATCTATTTCGCTTAAACATCCGCAAAATTTGAGGCATCATCGGCTCTTCAAACCAATAAAAAATGCCGATTTTCCAGCAATTTCACAAATTTATCGCATTCCAGACGACGAGTGCACCCCTCCGTAAGTAAGACAAAAATAAAAAATGTTATTTATATACATTTTAATCTTTCTTTGAAATTTTAACGTAGAAGGCATACCAAAAAATATATGAACTTCTCATTTCTCTTTATTAAAATGAAATAAACAAATAAGCACATTTTATATGGGTTGGAGATTAGCCTGGGTTCCTTCCATTTTCTAATAATTTGAATGCACGGTAATCTTGGTCGCCCCTTTGTCTATTTTTATATCTTTTTAGTCAACTTATTGGGGCCCGGAGTTTCGAACTGTCGGCGATTGTTCCGTATAATGGATAATTAAAAACTTCATTATCCGTGCTGATGGTGGCTCATTGCTTGGTGGGGAAACTGCCACGTGTCGGATTTGTTTTGACGTTGGTGACCCACTTTTATGACATGGAGAGGGCCCAGTCCCACGTAAAGATGTTGGCTGTTTATATTTCGCCTTCCTAGGTTGAGTAAGCATGTCCTTCATGATAAATTGAAGATAAAGTTGGTATCTTTTGGAAATTTGGAAGGCATGGATTTTTTTTTTAAATTGAAAATTATTTTTCTATTTTTGGTTCAAGTGGATTAGTGAGTATCCTGCTATTTGGATCTACTCTCGTTTAAAGCAATATATATGGAGCCCTTAACGTATGTTGTGGGTAAATTGTGGGAATTAAATCCACAATATGGACCACCTAAAATGATAGTTGAGACCGAGCGAGCCAAACTTAGAAAATCCTCTCTTATTAATAGACTTTTATTACAAAATAGCTTTAAAGAGAGTCTAAAACTCTTTAAAAATTGAAGAAGAGATAAACTTTAAGATTTACTTTATAAGGAAAATAAAGCTAAGGAGGACTTTTAGAAGAACATCGCATGGTTTTAAATTTAGGTATGGGTGTTACCACTCGATCACAATGTTTATTTAGTCGGTGTTTTACAACTTGTGTTCCTAGTCCCTTTTAAACGAGGTTTTTGCTTCTAGTTTTAGTTCAATGTTTGAGCTTCATTTTTTCGATATGGAGATCAAAGTATGAATAATTAATCGGCTACCCTTTCGTTGTAACCATCAATATTCCATCTTTTAAATTGATATTAATATATGATGTATTCCACTAAAACTAATTTGCTATTGATAACAAACAACTGGTAGAAGGAATCGCACCTTCAGAGAAGTTTGGATCGAGATAAATCATAAAACGCATTTTAAAACACGTGGATCCAATTAAAATTTAGGTACATAAAAGGTAATTAAAATTCACCAAGTAAAATCCATCGCAGTAACTACACAAAGTATAAAGTAATAAGACACGTAGTAAAATCAAACAATTCAAGCAATCAAAGTAGCTAGAGGCGATGATGGATCATCCAACTTATCCCCCACAGTCGTCACTGTTAAGCAGAACCGTCATATCAAGTATCATCTCCCACCTATCATTATCTTTTTTCTGTGTCTTCATCTTGTTTCGTTGTCCGGGTAGGGGAAGTAGCAAGAAATAACAAGAAAACTTGCCTTAAAGCAGCACCACCCTCTTATTATGGCCAAAACTGCCACCGCAACTACTACAATTGTCAAAATATTATCAAGAACGCGATGAATAATTCCCCTAGTTATAAGCATGGCAATGACCACAATGCCCATGACCACGATTCTATGAGGGAGGAGTTAAGTGGCATTCGGTTAATAATACACATGACACTTCCCCATTAGTCCAAAAATGACTATACATGTTCAACTTCTAATTTGACTTTTTAAGATTGGACTTGCATATGTAGCATAGCATTGAAGATTATCAATACTTTGTAAAAACAAACCTATCCATAAGAAGATGGTTAAATATTGCACTATTTATTTCTTTCTATGTCTAAAATAAAATATCAACACAAAAAATATGCTAAATATGATTAAACTTTGCAAGCAAAATGGTCAAATCCTCCAGAAGTGCAGTGGTCCCCTACAAGAAGACCTCGATATGAATGTAACAAAGTAAATGAGATTATTCTTGCTCGACGGTGGATTTTCAAAGGTTGAAAAAAGGCCTAATCCATGTAGATTCAATAAAATGTAACTTCCAATCTACATTTAGGGTTTCAAACTAAATGCAATGTTGGGAAGAAGTTGGTAACCTAGTCAGAATCAGTACTAGTGGAAAGAGGTTTCAACCAACCACTTTTTATCCTTTCACTATGTAGAATTGGAAGAGGGATCAAATTTTTAGAAGAGTTCCTCAAGTGTGGCATTCTAAATTTCAATTCTCAAATAAAAATCTCCATGTTGAGATAAAAATTTCTTTGACAATAAGCCAAAAAATCCAATTACATGTAACTTTGCAAAAAATGTCATAAATGGACTCAACCCCCATTTTCTTTGGTATGGAGATTAAACCATGAATAATCAACCGAGCACCCTTTTGTTGTAACCATCAATATGCCATCTTTTGAATTGATATTAATATACTATGTATTCCACTAAAAATATAGTGTTAAATTGATAACAAAAAGCTAGTAGAAGGAATCACATCCTGAGAGAATACATCACATCAATCCAAAGGATCGATATAAATCACAAAATACCTTTTAAAAACCATAAATCCAATAAAAATGTAGTTACATAAAAGGTAATTAAAAGTCACTAATTAGAATTCATAGCAGTAACTTTTCAACCCAAAAAAAAAGATAAAACTCTTTTGACAACATGGCTCGACAATTATATCTATACTTAGGAGGCCGAGGGGTCTGATATAAAGGGACAATAGCCTATAGATCCATCTGGCCCTATCTACCCATATATAGAGGGGGGGACAAAATTATAAATTAATAAGACATAACAAAATCAGGTAATATGAACAATCAAAGTAGATAGAGGCGGTGAAGTACCATCCAGTTTATCCCCCACAGCCATCGTCGCTCCGACCATCCAGCTTATGTTGTATCAAGAATCAACTCCCACCTGTCATTATCTTTTGTTTTCTTCATCTTGTTCCATTGGCCTGACAGGATAAGTGGAAAGATACAATCAAGAAAGCTAGCATTGTGGCCAAACCACCCACTTATGAGGATTAGGGTCCACATGCAAGAAATGCCACCATACCTACTATGATTGTCAAAAGGATCTCAATAATGTGATCAATAATTCCTCCAATTGTAAGCATGGCAATTCCCATGACACCTATGACCACGGTTGTGTGAGGGTGACCAATGGCTAGGGAGTCAAGTGGCATTTGGCTAACAATACACGAATTGTTTCCTCAATAGTCCAAAAGGGAGTATAGGTGTTAAAGTTCTAGTTTGACTTTTTAAGCTTGGACTTGCATATGTGTCATAACAATGGAGATAACTAATACTTTGTAATCTGCAAAATACCCTTATCCATGGGAAGATGGTTAAATATTGCACTATTTAATTCTTTTGATATCTAAAATAAAATATCAACATAAATGCTAAATTTGATTGAACTTTTCAAGTACCTTGGTCGAATTCCCAAGAAATGCAATGGTCCCCTAGAAGAAGACCTCAATATTAATGCAAAAAAGGAAATGGGATTTTTCATGCTTGATGGTGGATTTTAAGAGGTTGAATAAAAGGCCTTATCCATGTAGATTCAATAAAATGTAACTTCCAATGTGCATTTATGATTTTGTAGACACTAAAAATTACACAAAATAACTATTACATTATGCATTTGTTAGAATTATATATACACGAGTTTTGAACAATGAAACAAGATCTTAGTGTCATCAGTCCTTTGTTGATTTGTTCTTTGTTACTGGATTGAACTTAAACTATTGCCATTTCTCTTATTTGATTGGATTTTGAGCCTTTATACAAAGATATTTAGCACCTTGCTTTTATTGCTTGTTATTATTATATAAATTTGGGTCAAGACCGTACAACAGGGTCAGGACCGTACCTACGGTGTTGACCATAGTGTACGGTATTGACCCCCTTGATTTTCCATTTGTCTTATCGATATGGGCCCATTTGTCACTCATTTGCCTTTCAGCTTAAATATTTTGGGTTGGCTTTTTCCGCCATTAAGGTCCTAAAAATAATACAAAATTACAGAAAAAAAGAATCATAAAATCACCAATTGTGTAAATAGGCATCAAATGACACAGCATTCCACTCTGGTGCTTCTCCAAATCCAATATATTTCAAATTATCGTTTGAAAGTCTTCTAAATGTACAAAACTTTATTTTAAACAAAAAGTTACAGAATTAAGAATGCGAAATACCTATTACAAGGAAAAGGCCCAGATCCACTGTCAAAATCCAACAATACTGCTTGCCCGAAACCAATATATTTCCAATGATGGCTGAAATGTTTTCTCAATGTGTCAATGTTTACTAAAAAATGAAAAGTCAAAATTTTAAAAATAGAAATTTGACCCAGAAGCGCTAATTTTTAGAATTGATACCTCTAGCTGAACATATTCAACTAGAGACATGTTTCAAACTTCATGCAAATGAAAATTCACAGAAAAAACAAAAGATTAAATAAATAAGAATGACAAAATTACCTCTTACACGGAAAAGGTAACAAATGACAGCCAAGTTTCACTCTTAGCACTAGTGTGAATCCAATTAGTATTATGTTATGCACTCATCCAATGAATGGGCCTTTAGGTCGAGGTAATAGTGAACCGCTCAATCGACAGAAGAAAACTGGACCGTCAGGTCGGTCAAGGAGGTCAAGGGTATTTCGTTTATTTCAAAACAAATTTTTAAAGTAAAAACAAAGACGAAAGAAATAAGAACAATAAAATCACAAATTACTGGAAAAAGGCTCCCAATGACAGTCAAATTTGACTCTAATGCTTCTCGGAAATCACCAATAAAAATAGGTGCAAAATTTTACGCTTAAATGAAAGGTAGAAATGTCTCCTCAAAACACAATTAAAACTAAAAGTTTACATAAATAAAATATCAAACAAACAGGAATAAGTAAAACGCCCCTTGCAGGTCAAACTCAGAATGTAATGCCTATGCCGAACCAAAAAAAATCGAATAATCGTTTGAGTATCTCCTGAACGTGCAAAATTTTACCAGTAAAAATAGGTGCAAAATTTTGCTCTTAAATGAAAGGTAGAAATGTCTCCTCGAAACACAACTAAAACTAAAAATTTCCATAAATAAAATATGAAACAGACAGGAATAAGTAAAACGCCCCTTGCATGTCAAACTCAGAACGTAATGCCTCTGCCGAACCAAAAAAAATCGAATAATCGTTTGAATATCTCCTGAATGTGCAAAATTTTATCAAAACAAACCAAAATTTAAAGAAATTCAAAGGATAAAAGAAATAAGAATGAGAATTTGCCTGTGACAGCAATTAAACATCAAAATGATCCCTCCCTATCCAATATTTTTCGGAACAATCGTTTGAATGTCCATTAATTGTGCAAAACTTTGCAATAAACAAATGAACAACGTCCAAAATAAAGAAAATAGTTGATAAACTCGCCTGTTAACGCAAAAGAGTGTCAGTCAAATTCAGGTCATCCAAAATATCTATTTCACCTAAACATCCGCAAACTTCGAGGCATCTTCGGCTCTTCAAACCAATAAAAAATGTCGATTTTCCAGCAATTTCACAAATTTATCGCATTCCAGACGACGAGTGCAACCCTCCGTAGTAAGACAAAAATAAAAATGTTATTTATATACATTTTAATCTTTCTTTGAAATTTTAACGTAAAAGGCATACCAAAAAATATATGGACTTCTCATTTCTCTTTATTAAAATGAAATAAACAAATAAGCACATTTTATATGTGTTGGAGATTAGCCTGGATTCCTTCCATTTTCTAATAATTTGAATGCACGGTAATCTTGGTCGCCCCTTTGTCTATTTTTATATCTTTTTAGTCAACTTATTGGGGCCCGGAGTTTCGAACTGTCGGCGATTGTTCCGTATAATGGATAATTAAAAACTTCATTATTCATGCTGCTGGTGGCTCATTGCTTGGTGGGGAAACTGCCACGTGTCGGATTTGTTTTGTGGTTGGTAACCCACTTTTATGACATGGAGAGGGCCCAGTCCCACGTAAAGATGTTGGCTGTTTATATTTCGCCTTCCTAGGTTGAGTAAGCATGTCCTTCATGATAAATTGAAGATAAAGTTGGTATCTTTTGGAAATTTGGAAGGCATGGATTTTTTTTTTTAATTGAAAATTATTTTTCTATTTTTGGTTCAAGTGGATTAGTGAGTATCCTGCTATTTGGATCTACTCTCGTTTAAAGCAGTATATATGGAGCCCTTAACGTATGTTGTGGGTAAATCGTGGGAATTAAATCCACAATATGGACCACCTAAAACGATAGTTGAGACCGAGCGAGCCAAACTTAGAAAATCCTCTCTTATTAATAGACTTTTATTACAAAAGAGCTTTAAAGAGAGTCTAAAACTCTTTAAAAATTGAAGAAGAGATAAACTTTAAGATTTACTTTATAAGGAAAATAAAGTTAAGGAGGACTTTTAGAAGAACATCACATGGTTTTAAATTTAGGTATGGGTGTTACCACTTGATCACAATGTTTATTTAGTCAGTGTTTTACAACTTTTGTTCCTAGTCCCTTTTAAATGAGGTTTTTGCTTCTGGTTTTAGTTCAATGTTTGAGCTTCATTTTTTCGATATGGAGATCAAAGTATGAATAATTAATCGGCTACCCTTTCGTTGTAATCATCAATATTCCATCTTTTAAATTGATATTAATATATGATGCATTCCACTAAAACTAATTTGCTATTGATAACAAACAACTGGTAGAAGGAATCGCACCTTCAGAGAAGTTTGGATCGAGATAAATCATAAAACGCATTTTAAAACACGTGGATCCAATTAAAATTTAGATACATAAAAGGTAATTAAAATTCACCGAGTAAAATCCATCGCAGTAACTACACAAAGTATAAAGTAATAAGACACGTAGTAAAATCAAACAATTCAAGCAATCAAAGTAGCTAGAGGCGATGATGGATCATCCAACTTATCCCCCACAGTCGTCACTGTTAAGCAGAACCGTCAAATCAAGTATCATCTCCCACCTATCATTATCTTTTTTCTTTGTCTTCATCTTGTTTCGTTGTCCGGGTAGGGGAAGTAGCAAGAAACAACAAGAAAACTTGCCTTAAAGCAACACCACCCACTTATTATGGCCAAAACTGCCACCGCAACTACTACAATTGTCAAAATATTATCAAGAACGCGATGAATAATTCCCCTAGTTATAAGCATGGCAATGACCACAATGCCCATGACCACGATTCTATGAGGGAGAAGTCAAGTGGCATTCGGTTAATAATACACATGACACTTCCCCATTAGTCCAAAAAGGACTATACATGTTCAACTTCTAATTTGACTTTTTAAGATTGGACTTGCATATGTAGCATAGCATTGAAGATAATCAATACTTTGTAAAAACAAACCTATCCATAAGAAGATGGTTAAATATTGCACTATTTCTTTCTTTCTATGTCTAAAATAAAATATCAACACAAAAAAAAATGCTAAATATGATTAACTTTGCAAGCAAAATGGTCAAATCCTCCAAAAGTGCAGTGGTCCCCTACAAGAAGACCTCGATATGAATGTAACAAAGTAAATGAGATTATTCTTGCTCGACGGTGGATTTTCAAAGGTTGAAAAAAAGGCCTAATCCATGTAGATTCAATAAAATGTAACTTCCAATGTACATTTAGGGTTTCAAACTAAATGTAATGTTGGGAAGAAGTTGGTAACCTAGTCAGAATCAGTACTAGTGGAAAGAGGTTTCAACCGACCACTTTTTATCCTTTCACTATGCAGAATTGGAAGAGGGATCAAATTTTTAGAAGAGTTCCTTAAGTGTGGCATTCTAAATTTCAATTCTCAAATAAAAATCTCCATGTTGAGATAAAAATTTCTCAGACAATAAGCCAAAAAATCCAATTACATGTAACTTTGCAAAAAATGTCATAAATGGACTCAACCCCCATTTTCTTTGGTATGGAGATTAAACCATGAATAATCAACCGAGCACCCTTTTGTTGTAACCATCAATAGGTCATCTTTTGAATTGATATTAATATATTATGTATTCCACTAAAAATATAGTGTAAAATTGATAATAAAAAGCTAGTAGAAGGAATCACATCCTGAGAGAATACATCACATCAATCCAAAGGATCGATATAAATCACAAAATACCTTTTAAAAACCATAAATCCAATAAAAATGTAGTTACATAAAAGGTAATTAAAAGTCACTAATTAGAATTCATCGCAGTAACTTTTCAACCAAAAAAAAAAAGATAAAACTCTTTTGACAACATGGCTCGACAATTATATCTATACTTAGGAGGCCGAGGGGTCTAATATAAAGGGACAATAGCCTATAGATCCATCTGGCCCTATCTACCCATATATAGAGGGGGGGACAAAATTATAAATTAATAAGACGTAACAAAATCAGGTTATATGAGCAATCAAAGTAGTTAGAGGCAGTGAAGTACCATCCAGTTTATCCCCCACAGCCATCGTCGCTCCGACCATCCAGCGTATGTTGCATCAAGAATCAACTCCCACCTATCATTATCTTTTGTTTTCTTCATCTTGTTCCATTGGCCTGACAGGATAAGTGGAAAGATACAATCAAGAAAGCTAGCATTGTGGCCAAACCACCCACTTATTAGGATTAGGGTCCACATGCAAGAAATGCCACCATAACTACTATGATTGTTAAAAGGATCTCAATAATGTGATCAATAATTCCTCCAATTGTAAGCATGGCCATTCCCATGACACCTATGACCACGGTTGTGTGAGGGTGACCAATGGCTAGGGAGTCAAGTGGCATTTGGCTAACAATAAACAAGTTGTTTCCTCAATAGTCCAAAAGGGAGTATAGGTGTTAAAGTTCTAGTTTGACTTTTTAAGCTTGGACTTGCATATGTGTCATAACAATGGAGATAACTAATACTTTGTAATCTGCAAAATACCCTTATCCATGGGAAGATGGTTAAATATTGCACTATTTAATTCTTTTGATATCTAAAATAAAATATCAACATAAATGCTAAATTTGATTGAACTTTTCAAGTACCATGGTCGAATTCCCAAGAAATGCAATGGTCCCCTAGAAGAAGACCTCAATATTAATGCAAAAAAGGAAATGGGATTTTTCATGCTCGATGGTGGATTTTAAGAGGTTGAATAAAAGGCCTTATCCATGTAGATTCAATAAAATGTAACTTCCAATGTGCATTTATGATTTTGTCGACACTAAAAATTACACAAAATAACTATTACATTATGCATTTGTTAGAATTATATATACACGAGTTTTGAACAATGAAACAAGATCTTAGTGTCATCAATCCTTTGTTGATTTGTTCTTTGTTACTAGATTGAACTTAAACTATTGCCATTTCTCTTATTTGATTGGATTTTGAGCCTTTATACAAAGATATTTAGCACCTTGCTTTTATTGCTTGTTATTATTATATAAATTTGGGTCAAGACCGTACAATAGGGTCAGGACCGTACATACGGTGTTGACCATAGTGTACGTTATTGGCCCCCTTGATTTTCCATTTGTCTTATCGATATGGGCCCATTTGTCACTCTTTTGCCTTTCAGCTTAAATCTTTTAGGTCAGCTTTTCCTGCCATTAAGGTCCTATTTTAAAAGTAAGAACTCATATATATGCAAGTTTAACCTAAGCATTTATTATCTAGCAATCACATGTATGTCTATTGCATACTAAGTTGACAAGGAAAGGAACACTTGCACATATTGCAACACAACATAAGAGGGCATTGATCTGGTTTTTTCTCGTCTACATACAAGGGTTTGATTAGGATGAAGTAATCTAGCCCATTATCAGTGTCGAAACAAAATGGTAAAGCTAGGACAAGGGATAATTACATGCACATCAGCATAAAGCACTAGGAGAACTATTTGGAGACTGAAATGTAACACAACACTCGGTGAAATCATAAAGGGGTGAATATCGAGGTTAGTCCGACTCAAAAATTTACATTTGTTTTATCTAATGTTTGCTTGAGTGTGTTGCAGGATAGATAGGGTTTATTTTGCAAGTCTATGTGTGAATCTAAAGATTTGATGTGACACTGAAGATTCCAAAAGGTGACAAACATTAACACTAAAGTTTCTAGGGCCCCATTTTCTACAAGGTCAAAATAATACAGTGAGTCTAGGTTGTGCTATACAATCTTACCCCAGTTGTACAGTCCTAACCAGGAAGGCACGTAAGCACAAGATTTGATTTGCACAGATTCCAGTTTATTCCAGTCCTATATCTTCTTCCAACACATCTTAACTATCGTCTGAACCAACTAAGTGACTCTTTCTATCTCGTTCAAACTTGTGATAACTTGTATCCCTTACTTAGAATGATTGCTACATTGTGTATACCTTGTATCTGATTTGAAATATAATTATGAATGTTTTTGTAACACTGGTTTCTATATTATCAACTCAAAATAACTAATTAGTTTAATTAGGTTGATACATTTTGGTGAACCTATTTGATCGAATCCTTCACCTAATCTAATATATTTCCTAGTTTCTCTAGGTTAGGCTTGCTGATTTAAAAACCCTAAATTTGCCTTAGGGTGCATGTGTGGTTGGTTTGTGTGCATTTCTTGTATGTGTGTGATTATAGCTTGTTTTTGTGCCATGCATAATCATGGTGGTTACAACCCCCTCTAACCAGGTCCATACCACCTATGGGAATGCAAGGAATGTTACTCCATTTTCATACTCTCCTCGAGATGATATAGTAATTAATTATGATATACATCCCAATTCTATGGTATTTACAGACCATCCTCCCTATTATGTTCCTACCCTTGCTATCGGTATTGCCCTAAGCCACTTTACTATGAAATCCAATATTGAGTGGCTACCCTCTCTCTATACTCGTCGCCGTGATGTATATTCTATCTTCGTAGGTCATGTAGATTGTTGGAGTAGTGAATATGAACAAAATTAATTTTATCCATTAGTAGATGATGATGATGATTTAGATTCTAGTGATGATAAAAGTATCTCTAGCTTACATATGAATGATATTACTTCCATTTATACATTGATTAATGATGTTCTTTATGCTTTGAATAATGAGCTATAATCAATTCAAAGTAATAGCCATTATGATGACATACATTATGCAAATGAATTAAATGAATATACTTGTGTTTCTCTTAATCCTCTTGTTTTCAAACACAAAGATCTTGATTGTAACATGTTTACCCCTCTTGATTCTTCTTGTATTTCATCTGAATGTCAAAAGAATGATATTACTTGTACTAACACCTCTAGATGCAATCATGATATAAGTTATTCTCTTCCTCTTGTACATGGTATGCCTGATACACATTGTTTTTCTACTCTTCCTCGTGAAGGCAAAAGCAATTATTCCATTATTACTTCTTTTATTCCTATTATAAATGAAAGTGTGCATAATATTAGCAAAAATATACATGTTGCTTCTTATTTGGTTGCATTTGATACACATATTACTGATACATCTCCTAGTGTGAATACTTTACCAATATCCCTTTATAAGCTCCTCATGAGATTCAACCCTTATAGCCTCAATTTTTACCCAATTTGGTTTTACATGACACATTGCCCACTATAGCTTCTAGACCAACTAGTGCTCACATGGCTACTTTTAATGGGAAATTCCAATCTGTGAATGAGCCTCTAAATGTCTATTTCATACCTCCTTAAAAGGTGTTTTCTCTTATACATGTGGTTGGTGATTTACAATGCGAGTTTCATACATTGACTCTAAAAAGCAAAGCTTGTTATGCTAATATTGATGCTAATACCATCTATGGAAATCCCATCCCACATAAAATATTTCAAGATCTTTTCCCTAGGAATTTTGTCACACCCACATTCCAATTTTTGAATGGAACTTCGGATCCATATAGACATCTTATGTATTATAGGTCATGTATGGCTTTGTATGACAATGATAGACTCCTTCTAAAAGCCTTCTCCTAAAGTCTTACATGCGATGCTCTCTATTGGTTTACCCAACTACCTAGTGGTTCCTTAGGTGTTTTTTCCAACTTTGAATATGTTTTTCTAGCACACTTCAGTTGCACTAGAGGCCCTAGGGTTACATATGAGCACCCATACTCCTTACATCAAGGTGATATTGAGCCCTAGATGATTATATTATACGCTTAAAAAAAAATATACACTTACTTGTATATCAACCAAGTGATTTAGAAATACAATTTATATTTTGTAAAGGTCTCACACAACCCCTCAAAGAGTGATTACTTTATTATACGTGTGACTCGTTTCATGATATTTTCTTGCGTTTTCTTGATTTAGAGCAAGATATATGGAAACCACAAAAGCCTCAAAATCTAGATACAAATATTGTCACACCTCCTGTTACACGTGATTATGAAAAACCACCATAGTCCATACCCAATGATCATGCAATCAAAGTCTTACATTATGGTAACACTTTTTACCATCTTGGTCCTAAATCAAAAATTACACTATCACCCCCTCCAAAAATGAAACGTGTCAATTTTTACAAAATTATTAATTGACCTCATGTCATTTTGTTAACCATAATAGATAAGAGGTTAATTCAGTTACCACCCCATGATCATTACCCTCCTCTTCGGTTTGGGCAAGAAAAAGGTTGTCCCTTTTGTAATTTCCATCATATTAATAGACACCGTGACAAATATTGTTATGCATTGGATCAAAAAATTAAGTTATTAGAAGATAAAGGTGTTATACTTTTGAGACATGACATTCAAACATGTCTACTTCACCTCCTCCATGGCCTAACCCTTTTGCAAGTGTTACATTTGAAGAGTATTCTTCTACCGTTGTATGTGTGGATGTTTCTCACACCAAAGCTCTTCCTACATAGGATCAACCTAAGCCCATATATAAATGGATCAACAAGGACCAAGAGATTGTCCCAAAAGTTACACACATAACTTAGGCAAACCCTTTAGATAGATCCATTGTGCATCTTATTAAGTTGAATCTTCACGTTTAAATATCATAGTGCATTATCATTACCTTATACAATTACTCAACATTATGTACACATACTAATTTTACATCCAATACTTTACCAGTTACATCCCTAGTCCACACTTCTCATGTTCACTACCCTTTCACCTAAGTTTCTCATCATCATATTTGAAAATCACCCTTATTTCATAAGAATAGGTTTCCTCGTCCTATATTCTCATGAGAACTTATATAAGGGTTATAAGTATCTCGTGTGACATGTCCTCTTATAGATATATGAACATCACTAGTTAGACACAATCAAACATTTGAGCACATACATTCAATTCACTTGTATCACAATCACATCCACATTCTACGCTACATCACATATCTTTCCCTAATCATCACATCTCACTACATAATATACATCATTCAAAACCTACATAATGCATACATTGCCTCACATCAAATATACATACATCAATCTCATCTATCTATATTACAATTTTCTATATGGCATACTCATTCCAACACAAGTTATATGCAATCCCAAATCGATATATATTGACATTTGATACAACAATGATAATCAACTATGCATAGGGTATATCCCTCCATGCATACACTATTCCTCATCATCGCTACTCTCCACATGTATAGGGGCTCGTGAGTTCAATGCCCCTCATGTACCTCTGCATTCCCTATATTGTGACCTCACCCGATAGTGTGCCAATCACTTGTGTAATACCACGTTTTATGCTAACACTTGGGCATATTGGGTCTAGGACTCAACTATTCTCGTGATCAAATCCAATGTTACCTCACTGCTAGGATGGGCACCAACATGTTTATCAAGCTTCACGCAACTCTCATCTCACTAACTCTACAATGTTATGCACATAACATCTACAACCACAACTAGATCAAATAGATAGGCATACTTGCATGTAAAATCATTAACCCACTCAAGTAGCCCACAAATCATTATATCTCCTAGAATACTTTAGAGCAATGTGCACACCGACACATCAACAATGGTAGTTTAATAAGTATCGCTTACAATTTTCAAAACATATACACTAACACCAATTATTTCATTCCAATCATATTTACAAACAATAACTTAAATAATACTTATGTTGTGATATTGTGGAAGTTATAACATCATCCCTGAGAACTTCTCCCACACCCAATCCACCTACGAGTGGAGAACCATGTGCACCACCTACACTGCCAAGAACTGTACCCCCATCTAGTCCATCAACCACTATAGGGAATAATATAACCCAATGGTTCTCGTCCCACCTCTCTATATAGGATATTGTGCACCCCACGTCATCTCTATCAAGTAGTATCACCTCATGATCTATCTCCCCTATGGGTGGATGAACTAGCTCAGTTGGAGTTGGCCCAAGATGGGGCCCCTCTTTACGTGTTGCATGTGTTTATCGTCTCCATGGATAGTGTGTTGGGGGCACCTCCTGCATAATTCCAAATTTTCGAGTCAGCCTCTCATACTGTCAAAGTTATACCTATTGGGAAAACTTGTGCTTAAAACACATAGTCTGAAGTATCCTACATAGGTCTACATCATCCACATGTCATCCCATATACTCTTTGCAGGGTCTCCATATAATATCTATAGTTGTTGGCCTATTTAGAATATATTTGTAGGTCATCGTATCAAAACTTCACTGTCTGGGAGGAGCCATCTTGTTGTCACAATCTCTGGGCGGGCCCAATCTATCCTAGCTACTAATCGGTTGTACACATGAGAAATGTGCTCATATGCCCATACATGTAACAACGCAATCACTGTCATGCCTCCACCACGATGCTTTAAAGTAAACCTATACATATCTTTATATAAGTGCATTAAAATACTCCAACCCCATGCATATTGGGTCCGTACTCCTCAATAGACTGACATATCCACCACATCCTTTAAGATATCGACACATCACCTCCATCCACAACTATTAAAATTGCTAACAATAAAATAATATACTTCCACAATTGTGGAATAAGAGATGTCACAATCATACTGAGCCTAGTAGATGACTCTCTTGCACCACCACATCCCAATAAATACATATGTGCCTATCGTATATGGAATGGTGTATCCCACAGAAATACCTATAGTTTATCTCAAACAATAGGCAATCTCAATATCTGATATACATCCTCAAAATTCATTGTCATCCCCTCGTGGGAAGCCAAAATGTGCATGTATCAACATTCCACCGCTTATAAAGTACGACGATCAGATGCATGTTTAGGGACAACTCCTCCAATCTCGTTATATGATGTAGCCTAGATTTATCCTGAAAATCCCCCTTTGCATCATCTGAACCTAATGCAAACAACATATCCATGTGTCTTCTACTACGAAATTCTCATGGGTACACATCCTATTGTAAACACAAACACACACCATCAACATATCAGTATCTCTAAATAGTAAAAATACATCACATGCGTATCAAATTCAAGCCACACATATTCTAAATCCAAAAACTCGGTGAGTTATTTCTTTGGGTCAAAACTGGACGAAATATGTTAAAATCATACAATTTTGGGTCAAAACCGTACAAACCCATATGGTCTTGTCCTAGGTGCAAAATCAAACCAATTTATATGTTTTTGACTTTTCTACACAAAACTACTAAAACCAAAAAAATGAAAAACAAGCCAAACTCATACAAAATTATAGCATTAATGACACTCACCAGCTCCTTCGTCGTTTAGGTTTAGATGGCCTCTATTACATGATCCAATTGGGATCGAATTGCCTCCCTAAATCGTGACTCATGGCATCTTCACACTCTTAGAGCTCTCATTTGCACTTATTCACAATTACACATGAAAGTTACATTTCACTTTTCATATTTACGATATACAGTAAAAACCAATGGTGGCATTTCATCCACTTACATATGGCCTATGGTACTCATTTAGTAATCCCTTTGCAACAACATGACCTATATATTGGGTCCTGATACTTCAATTTGCACGACATTTGCGATACTGTAATCATCTTTCACTTTTCCTTCGCATTAATACATGATTACTCAATATCATATTCATTACATATTTGTGCATTGAATTCTTATCAATTACTCTATCCTTCTCTCTATTGGCACATTTTTTAACCACTACCTATCATTGATATCTCACTCAATATAGAAACTACCACTTCACACATCTCACTCATCCTCTTTTGCACCACTATCTTTGTGTTTTTCTCGTGGATATTTACTTTCATCTCAAGTAATCGTGTCTTACACTCTCATTTTCATCAAAAAGTGGGCCAATATATAGGGCTGAATATGCAAAGTCACCCTCTTGTTCTCTCTTATCTATAAATCACTAAGCACAAACACAATTGGTTATCTATGTAAATTTATCCTCCCCTACATGAGCTCATATACAAACCTAGAAATTTGGTTATGCTAGACTAATATCCTCTATTCAATATAACATGATCTCAACACCTAAAATGGTCACTCATGATTACCCAAATATACTAAGAACTACATGCCATTGTATCCATTATAAATACAAGGGGAAAATTGTAAATATTCTAATGCAACAATAAGAACATACATTACATATTCTATCATTACACTCATATAATGCACATTCGGGGTAACGAGACATCATTTCCATTTCACCTTATTGGGCTTTTCAATAATTTCTAAGACCTAGATCTATATGCATCGGTGTGGTCCCATTATTGGAAAGCATTATTGGGTGCAAGATAAAATGCCCTATGACACTCTTCCCTCAATGTTGAGAACACCCAAGTCCCATATTATTAAAAAATCGAGCACTTTATTGTGGATTTGATCACCCCCAACTCTACAAACTTGCCAAGTTTAAATCTCCATGTTTACAAAAACTTATCTTTGCAATTGTGATATCCCCCTTTGGCATGTATGACATACTTCTCCCTTATCTTTGCATGGGTCAGCCGGTGACCCAATGTATTCACCACAATTGATTATCTTATCTCAACATGCTTAGATGGCTCTATTTAGAAAATACCACTTTGCATCATGTAAACCCAATGAAAATAGTGTATCCATGTGTCTCCCACTATGTAAGTCTCATGAGTGCATGTCTTGTTACAAACACAAACACATGCCATCAACATATGACATATGGTACTCATTTACTAATCTCTTTGTGATGACCTGACCCATATCTTGGTGCTCATTACTCCATTTTGCACATCGTTTGTGGCACTGTAATCATCTTTCGACTATCCTTCGTGTTATACATCATTAATCAATCTCGCACTCATTATGCCTTTGTGCACTAAATTCTTATCAATGACTCTATCCTTCTCTCTATTGGCACATTTTCCAGCCACTACATATCATTGATATCTTACTCAATATAACAACTACTATTGTGTACATCTCACCCATCCACTGTTGCACCACTATCTCTTTGAAATTCTCATGACTCTTTACTTTTGTCTCAAGTAATCATGTCTTACACTCCTTTTCGAAAGGGGGTCAAATATATAGGACTAACTATGCAAAGTCACCCTCTTGTTCTATCTTATATGCAAATCACTAAGCAAACATAATTGGCTAGCTATGCAAAGCTATCCTCCCCTATATGAGCTTGTATGTAAATCTAGAAAGTTGGTTATGCAAGACTAACATCCCTTATTCAAGATAATGCGATCTCAACACCTATAATGGTCACTCACGATTACCTAAACATACTAAGAACTAAATGTTACTGTATGCATTATGAATACATGGGCAAATTACAAATATGCAAATGTAACAGTAAGCACATACATTACATATTCTATTAGTACACGTGTATAATGTAAAATGGGGGAAATGTTACGTCTTTTCCATTTCACCTTCTAGTAGTTTCCAACATTTTGAGACCTAGATCCATTTGTAGTTGTGTGGTCCCATTATTGGGAAGCGTTATTTGGTGCAAGCTAGAAGGCCCTATGATACTCTTCCCTCAGTGTTGGGAACACCCAAATCCCATATTATTACAAAATAAAGCACTCTATTGGGGATTTGATCACCTCCAACTCTACAAACCCACCAAGTTTGAGTATCTGTATTTACTAACACTTATCTCCTCAACTGTGAAATCCCCCTTTGACACCTATGAAATGCTTCTCGTTTATCTCCACATGGGTTAGCCGTTGACCCATGTTGTTCATCATAGTTGGTTATCTTCTCTCAGCATGCTTATATGGCTCTATCCAACAAATATCACTCCACATCATCTAAACCTAGTACAAGTAACGTATCCATGTGTCTCCCATTAAATAACTCTCATGGGTGCACATCCCGCTACAAAACACAAACAAATGCCATCAGCATATCAATATCTCTAAATAACAAAAATCCATCACATACACATCAAATTCAGGCCACACATCTTCTAAATCTAAAAACTCGACAAACTATTTCTTTGGGTCAAAACCATATAGAATATGTCAATATCATACAATTCCATATGGTCTTGGCCCAGGTGCAAAATTGGACCAATCAGTCAGTTTCTGACTTTTTTACACAAAACTACGAAAACTAAAAATTTGCCATTTTTTCGAAAAAAGTGTCACGCTAATTTAAAATAACATTAATGACACTCATTAACTCCTCTATCATTTGGGTTTGGATGGCGTCTACTACACGCTCAAATTGTGATCGAATCACCTCCCTAACTTGCAACATTGCCACACTCTCAGAACTCTCATTTACACTCGTTCACAATTACAAATGAAAGTTACATTTCACTTTTCATATTTACTATATATAGTAAAAACCAATGGTGGTATTTCATCCACCTATGTATGGCCTACGATACTCATTTAATAATCCCTTTGTGATGACACGACCAGTATCTTAGGGACCATTACTCCATTTTACATGTCATATGTGGTACCATGATAATCTTTCACTTTTCCTTAGTGTTAATACAACATTACTCATTCTCACATTCATTATGCATTTGTGTACTTAATTCTTATCAAAGAACCTATATGTCTCTCTATTGACATATTTTCCAGCCACTAATTATCATTGATATCTCGCACACTATAACAACTACCACTGCATACATCTTAATCATCCTTTGTTGCACCACTATCTCTACGACTTTCTCATGCATCTTTACTTTTGTCTCAAGTAATCGTGTCTCACACTCTCCTTTTCGTAGAAATGGGGGAAAATATATAATACTGACTATTCAAATTCACCTTCTTGTTCTCTCTTATCTGCAAATCACTAAGAAAACAAAATTGGCTACCTATGCAAAGGTATCTTCCCCTATACGAGCTCGTGTGAAAATATAGCGAGTTTGTTATGCAAGACTAATATCCTGAAATATGGTACAAAGTTCATCATAATAAAAAACTATGTATATTACATTTGAGAAAACATGGTGCAAATAAATAGGCACTACATCTCCTTAAAATAAGGAGTTAAGTACTAAAATAATGGATCTATAATTATTGTTATGTGAGTTGTTACAACTCACATAACAATACATAAACAAAATAGTACAAAATACACAATACAACTAACTCACCCATGTGAGTAATAAATTAGAATATTCCTAACATTCCCCCTCTTAGTACGAACATGGGGAAAAACACCATTTCAACCAAGCAACATGTCGCTCTTCAGCTTGCACATGGTCTCGATCCGCAACACTTACTGCGGGAACTACATCATCCATGAATAGGGGCCCATCAACCTATCCTGGTGAATACATGAATTAGGACCCATAAACCAATTCACATCAACCATAAAGTCAATCTGATGAAGAATACTTCTTGTTATAGTATCAATGGTACAAATCTCCACATCATCATCATCACAGGGAAGACACAAACATTGTACTGCACACATGAACAAAGATGTATATATGTTCTTATTCATCACACAAAAAGCAAAAAATGTCACTAAAGCAATTTGCGGCCTCCGAGGTAGTGACGAACTCGAGGACGTTGATTGCCCTCCTACTTCCGTTGCCTCCTTCCTCCAAGAAGATTATAGATGCTTAGTACATGTAATCTTCATCACTTAGATAATCATTAAGTTCATCATCACTTGCAGGGGTAGAATAATCGTCCCAATCACCTTCTTCATCAATTAAAGCCTTTTGTTCAAACTTATCATCTAATACATCTTGAGCTCTTTTCTTACAATTCACAAAACCATGTCATGGTTGTTTACAATATTGGCATAGAAGGTGTTTTCTTGAAGATTTGAATTGATGTGTATTTTTCTGGAAGGATGACTTATTTTTTGAAACCATTATTGTTTATTCATCTGGTACAAACTTTTTGATTTTTTCTTCTTCATCAAGCAAAGAGGAAATTAAGTTTTCCAAACTAGGATTGATCTTCCTAAGAGTAAAAACAATATTTGAATACTCTTTTGGAAAACTATTTAGTAAGTTTACTTTAACATCTTCTTTATCAACCTCCGCTTTTATTCCTACTAATTGGTTCAAAATGGATCGAAACTTACTTACATGTTGAACCATATTGTCATTTTCACCCATCTTTAGCCCAATTTTTTTTTCTCTTCAACGCCTTTGTTGCACTACCTTCTTGAGATCCAAATAACTTGTTCGATGTCACCCAAATGTTATTATATGACTTGGTTAGATCAATATGATGCAAATATGCATCAGATAGTCCAAGGCCGAAAATTACCATTGCTTTCTGATCCTTACTTTCCCATTTTGTTGCTTTATCTACATCATTCGATTTTTTAATTTTTCCATCGATAATGTCCCACAAATCCTTGTCGATCAACTATAATTGGGTTTGTACTTGTCATTTGTGGAAGTCTTTCCCATCAAATCTTTCAATTAAATTTATCTTTTCCATTTTGAACCTCCACAAAGTTGACTAACTTGAACCAGATAATATTGATAATAACAAACCCTTTATACTGTAAAGACACTTGACTTTAATAAAGAAAATATATCAGAACTTGATGGACAACTGAATCACTAATATACAGCTAGAAAATTTTGGAGCAATGAATATTGACTTAATACGTAGAATTGATCGTGGTGAGGACATTGGTCCCAATTGGAAGTGGTTGTTAGAATATTAGATGGCTCTGAAACTTGATTCTATTGCAATATACGCGGATAGAGTCATGTACTCAATAAATTGGTCTCAATGGACATGATTATCTTCCTCCACGCACAAACAGATTTCAACGCCACAACCAAAATCGCCTCTAGGGAAAACGAAATCTTTGGATATTCAAGTCTTTATAGCTCAATATCGACAAACGCTAAACTTAGGACAGTTCTTTGAAAATTCCAAACGCAACACAGTTCATATATATGAGCCAATGATGACTTGACAGGGACGTAGGAGATTAAATAACAGAACTGTGTAGATAATGGTGACAACACAACACATATATCTGGTAGTATATGTATTCTTTGTACAACACACAAAACCAACACAGCCGTATGGAGAGTTCTAGCACAAAAACTAGTTGATATGGAGTTAATACACAAGATAAATACACATTGCCTCTGTCACATGTGCAAGTTGTCCATGCTCTGATACCAAATTAAATCTGGTACAAATTTCATCACAATAAAAAACTCTGTATATTACATTTGAGAAAACATGGTGCAAATAAATAGGCACTACATCTCCTTAGAATAGGGAGTTAAGTGTTAAAATATTGGATCTATAAATATTGTTATGTGAGTTGTTATAACTCACATAACAATACATAAATTAAATAAAACAAACTACACAATACAACTAACTCACCCATGTGAGTAATAAACTAGAATATTCCTAACATATCTCCTGCTTAAGATAGCATGATATCCATACCTAAAATGGCCATGCATGATTACCCAAACATACAAAACACTAAATTCTATTGTATTCATTATGAACACATGGGAAAATTGTAAATATTCAAATGTAATAGTCAAGAGATACATTACATATTCTATCAGTACACTCCTATAATACACGGTGGGGGAAATGATATGTCAATTACCTTTCACCTTATAGTGGTTTCCAACAATTTATGAGACCTAGATTTGTCTATAGTGGTGTGGTCCCATATTGGGAACTATTAGTCGGGGCAAGCTAGAAGACCCTATGACACTCTTCCTTCAGTGTCAGGAACACCCAAGTCCCACATTATTACAAAATCAAGCACTCTATTGGGGATTTGATCACCCCTCAACTCTACAAACCCACCAAATTCGAATCTCCATGTTGAGAAACACTTATATCCATAACAATGATATCCCGCTTTAGCACCTACGATATGCCTCTCGCTTATCTCCACATGGGTCAGCTGATGACCCATGTTGTTCACCACAATTGGTTATCTTCTCTCATCACACTTATATGTTTCTTACTTTAACATTCTCACAGGTACGATCTTCTTTTAATTTACACTAGTAAATTTCATTAACTAGCATAAGGGGGGAACATGTAGACACTAAAAAATGCACAAAAGCACATGATTTTATTTGTATAGATTCCAGAGTTTGTTCCAGTCTTAAATCTTCTTCTAACACATCTTAACTGTCATCTAAACTAGCTAAGTGACTCTTTCTATCTCGTTTACACTTGTGATTACTTGTATCCCCTACTTAGGATGATTACTACATTGTGTATGCCTTGTATCTTATTTGAAATACAATTCTAAATGTGTTTGTAATATTAGTTTCTAAATTATCAACTCAAAAGAACTAATTAATTTAATTAGGGTTGTTACATGTTTCTAACTAAATGCCTTGTTAGGAAAGAATTTAATAGTTAAGCCACAGTTGGTACTGGGGAAAGTGATTTCAACCAACCGCTTATTGTCCTTCCACCACGCAAAATTGGAACACACATCAAATTTGTGGAAGTGTTCCTCAAGTGTAACATTCTAAATTTCAATAATTGATTCAAAGTCTTTATATTAAGCTAAAATTTTCTCTAGCAATAAGAACAAAATGCTAATTACATGTAACTAAGTTGCAAAAAAGGTAAAAAAAATCATTTAACCACTTTCATGGAAAATATGAGCCTCTTAACCCAAGGAAACATAGAAAATGGGACTACATAATAATTAATAACATGATACCATGAGAGGGATTGAGTGTTAGTAGAAAGGACATACCTAAAACCATTCCCATTCTAGATGATTTTTGACATCAATGATTCCCAATATTTCTAAACAATCTTTGCAACAAAGGTACCCACACTCTTGACTAAAATAGGGGTAATGAGAATGATTCACACTATAGGGCCTAGGACCATGTATGGGGGAATGCCACACTTATAGATAAGATGTGGAGTATAGAACGTGTAGGAAAGACTAAATAAATTAGTACCAAAAACATTTGAATAGTTCAAATACTTGTAAGAAACGTAACTTCTATTTGATGTACAAAGTATAGAAAGTAAATATGTGTACAAAATTAGTGAGACTAGAAATACAAGTTTCTAAGAGGGAAATCCTTTCTTGTTGATTTGTCTAGATTGAAAGATATAATACAGATCTCTATGTGTATGAATGTTATATATGTTGATCATGTTAAAAAACTGATATCTAGCAACACCATCAAGATGCAATGTGTAAAACATAATTATACATGTATGAATATAAATGAGGTTGATACAACTAATGATAATTACAAAATGATTCATCTTCCCTAGATTAGTGATGAATGCAGTCTGACACCTATCGCAATAATAATATGTTTTGACATGGCATTAGCATGGGGTGTGCCACATGGTAGTGGAATGCTAACACATGGTTGTAATCATCAATTTCCTACACATAACAATGAATATGTGAGGTGTGCTAAGAAGCAATTCACAAGTGTGTGGACATTATGTAAGGTTGTCATGTGTTGTGTAGCATTACAAGAAGTTATGAATGTAACAAAGCATGACACGATATTACAAGAAGCTACAAAATATGTGAGGTGAGCTACACAATACTATATAAGTTGTGATATGTTGTATCAAACTACAAAAAGTTGTGAAACAAGTGTGTGGTATTGCTAGATATTATGAAGGGTACAAGATGTGTGTAATGGATTGTGGTAATATGCACTACAAAAGCATACAAGGTGGTTAATAGTATCCACGGATATTGTACTGTGTTAAATTTCCTATGTAGAGTTAGACAAATGTGTGATATATAACAACACATTGAAAAATTGCACAAGGTTACTGTGAAGTTGTTTATGTAAAGGTGAAATGTCCTAGATGGATTGTTTTGATGCCCAATTATAAGTTACAAAAGAATAGATGAATATGTGTGATATTGCACAATGTGAATTGTTTGACCTCAACTTGGGTGCATCAAATCAATATAAGTGATGCTTAGTAAAGTATTTGTTGTCATGCACTACCTTGGATGTATTTATTAATTGGTACATTGAATAAGGAAATTTTACTAGCCTGATGTCAATTTGGGACAAGTCACTTTGATGAATAAAAAAGTGTAGCAATACGAAAACAAGCAACATATTGTATAAAAGATTATTGACCAGGAGAGAAAAAAACCCATTCTTCTTTATTCCATAAGAAATCCATAAGAGATTGTAAATAAACCCACTTAACATCTAACAAAAGCAAAAAATCAATCTTGGAGCTAATTAAAGCAAAAAAACCAACTAAAGCTAACCAAACTTACTATTTTTAGTAACTTTTCCATTCAATCTCAAATGGGGCTGATAATTGTCCATTATTCTCTATACGAATATATAAATCGCTTAGGTGACTTACAACTCAAGTGCACACCTGGATACAAAAATATTAAATTATTAAAATCCTAAAAATACCAAAAAAATAAAATGTAATTTCTTTGGCCCTTAGATGGTCGATTTCGTCTCTAAAAATTATTAAAAATGCCTCTAGTTGGCTAACCTAATTAATGTAGCTTATAAATTTTTGAGATCTTCAAAAAAGGGGCTCAATTGGCTTCTTGGATCAAAATTTATAGTCTCTGCAAGATATGCTCCCACGCCATTCTCCTCCAACTAAAAAAATCAGCTGGACCATGAGTTGTTTTGATTAAGATCGTGTCATTTGTATTTGTAAAGCTTCTTCAATTACCATTATGAAATGGATTTTTTTTCTTCCTACGGTAATCATTTCCAATATACTAAATATTTAGCATGATTGTCTTTCCTAGTATTCATTATCATCTTGTCTAAAACCTACATTATTTTCTTTTTTCTTCCTTATAACATGTTACCTTCAATCCACTTCTTTTTCTTATTTTCCTCTTCACTATCCTCTCCATGAAATCCATATAATTCAGAAACATTAAATACTAGAGAAATATCAAAATTTTGTGAAAAATTATGGCCATATGTAGAGGGTTTTATTTTAAAAACACCACAATAATGAGTCATAAAGGGCTAAGGAATATCAAGGATCATAGTTAACCAAATATTGCCTTCCCAGATGCCACAAATCTTATTAACCACCAACCGAGAAGGAATGAGAGTGAGGATATCTTTGGTAACTCAATATATAACTTTTAACCAATGCACATTAATGCAAAGAAAAACAAAATATCATGCATATAGGTGATTATAAGAGATTGGAAACAATAGCCCTAATCAATCGCTACATAGGAGGATCCAATATAAGCCTATAATGGCTAAAACTAGTTAAAACTGAGTTATTCTTACCCACAAAACCCTTATCACTTTAATGTGATGATTGTAATTGTTCCACATGCTTCCTCACAACATCATTTCACTCATGAAATAGCTCATTCATCTACCAAACTGGATTCACACTTACTTACCCTTACCCGTGTTTCACTAGTCTCTAGCTTAATCTCTCTTATTGTCCTCTTCAAAGGATTTTAGCCTTCACCCCTATTTCACATACTCACATCCCAGTTATATCCAATGTACAATGCATTCAAAGAATTCAAAATGCTTACATTCACTCCTTTGTGCAAAATTGGCTACTAAACCCTTAAGACAAGGTGTTGCTTCACTCCTCCAAACAAGCTTCTAGCATTACCCACCAAGGTATGTCACCTTCCCTAGTTGTCTTCCCACACCCCTGATGTGCATGTAAATTTTTATCTAACTCTTTGTGCAACTCCTTAACTTCACCTTTTGCAATTTGGCTTCTAAACCCTCTAATACCCTTAATGCATATATCTCCTCACTCCCTTAGGTCAGCCTCATATTTAATATTTTTAGTAATCCTATTATGGGAAAATAGGTACCTATGAATTTTCAAAGTTTAAATCCCTTTAAAGGGTACTTACTTTCTAAAATCAGTCCTCCAATTAACCTTAGACTGTGCTTGAACTCCCCTTGTAGAATGTCACAAAAATAAGGAACTTGAACCATTGGTTTTCAAATTCCTTCATAATAACTTGTTAGGTCCTTGTGATAACTTCAAAATAATTTGGTTGTGACCTTATAAATAGCAAGCCCCTGAAAAACCTCCTGGTAAACCCGAGAGAGGTTATTTTGATATAACTTTTGCTTATTCTTTGATTCAAATTTTGGAGAAAATAGTTTGTCCTATGACATATGTGATAGACTTACCAGTGGAGTTGAAGTCTTGAGAATAGTCTCTTTGGTAGATGCATAGTCACTGGTAAAGCACTAGAACAAGCAATTCACTCTTCTCCTACCTTATTTCTACATTTCAACCTCCTTCCTAACATCTTCATAAATTTTCCAAATCCTTATGCATTAAAGTATTTAGGTTACTCAATATGATTAAGAAATCACATCCCTCAATCATTTCATATCAAGCCTTACAATACACACCTTCCATACATGTATCAACCATCTAGCTTACTGTGCTAATCACTCACAATCCTTACTTGACACCAAGAATGACAAGAATCCATTAGCTAACTAAAACATTTAATCACATTCAATTTCATTTTTTACAATATTCTTCTGCAATGCATTACAAACATGAATCAATAATCCCACTTCAAACATCAGAGTCATATTCAGATCCAAAGTCAACCAAATTCCAAATGTTTATAAAAATAGAGTACATGTCAATTTTCATTCCAAGGCTAACAATATTGATTTGACCAAGCTATAAGCTCACTAACAAACCCACACAAAAATGTAAATCCCACACGGAACTAATAAGCATAATTATTTTTCATTATCAAGTTTTATACAAAATACTCTAACTTACTTTATGGATCCCTTCATCCTAGAGGAATACCTGTCAATCCTATGCTCGAATGCATGTAACTACTAAAAGTAATGTAACTCCTCTTATATGCCTGTCAAATATGATTTTTTTTATGACCTATAACTTCTTCCTTACATTATTTTAAGCATCTAAATGATGCAAAAATACACACAAGAGTCCTTTATTCTAACATGATAACTATAAGACTCTAACAACACCTAATAACACTTGACTCACCCTTTTTAAGACCTTACACCTATTACATGTTTTACAGAAAAAACGCTACAATAATTAGTCATAAAGGGCTAAGGAATATCAAGGAGCATAGTTAACGAAATATTGCCTTCCCATATCCTCTCCATGAAATCCACATAATTTAGAAACATTAAATACTAGAGAAATATCAAAATTTTGTGGAAAATTATGGCTAGATGTAGAGGGTTTTACAGAAAAAATGCTACAATAATTAGTCATATATCACAAATCTTATCAACCACCAAGCGGGAAGGAATGAGAGTGAGGATATCTTTGGTAACTCAATATTTAACCTTTAACCAATACACACTGCCCTAAGTTGAGTTTCACGAGCTTTATCGGACTCTCAAATCTAAATTTATACCACTAATTGGAAACCTGAAGCAAAAGAGATTTATTAAAATGAGAAAGTTCAAGATCATATGATATTTTAAGAATTCACTATTTACAATCTCATAATATCGTTGTCTAAATATAGAAGCTTTCAAACCACAAGTTTTGCGGAAAGTTGTGGTATGAGTAATAACATTCATCCACTAGCTAGTCCATCTATTTTCACCAAAAGGTATGGGTACCAAGCTCTAAATTTATTCAATATGTCTAATCATGTGTATTTTCATACTAAATTTCTAGCATGCAAAATTGAAAATTTTGGACATGACAACCTAACCCCCACTTGAAAACCCTCTTTCCCGATCATTGTAAACCCTTCCTCTAGCCAACCTATCAACTATGCCATCCTCATTCTGGCTGAGAGGAACATTATAACATGGATTTCAAGTGTGTTTCATGTGTAGGGAAGTATATATAAATGTATTCATGAATCTATTCAGCCCTAAGGTGGAATAGTTGTTCATGGAGGCATAAAAAGGGTAGTTTTTGCCATTTTACAACAAAGGAATACCCTTCAGAGGATAATGGAAAGAGATAAACCAATATGGAGGTTTTATAGATGAGTTTTTAAGAGATCTGGGGTATTTTAAATGAATTATGTGAAGGCATGTGGTGTCGGGAGCCATTCAAGTAAAATCAGGTCATTGCGAATGCAGGGAATGTGAGCCTCAACGAAGAAAGTGAACTTATTTTGGAGATTTTGAGAGTTATAGGAAGAGTTACAAGTAAAAATAATAATCAATGGAAATCTCTTTGAATCCACTACATGATAGATAAATCAATTTTAGTCCAATTCTTCACCGTCCTCTTTGATAGTCTAGATCGTTATTGTTGCTCCTTTATGTTAAAAGAGTGATTGGGCCTAAAAATCAAATTGAAATAATAATTATCTCTTGGAAATGGTTGAAATAAACTTCTAATGTGTTTATATTTTTGGGCCTCTGAACTTCAAGATCTACTCCCAAGGCCGAAAAAACACTCTGTGTGTGTTTTATTCTCACGTTGGTAGGATGTCATCAACATATTTTATAAGCTTGAGCACAATTTTCACCCTCATATGTCCCTTTTCCATTTTACCTTGGTGCAAGAGGACATTGGGGATGTAAAATTTCACCCTTATTAATAAGTTAAGTTACGTCACATAAAACATCACAACTTGCTCCCTAGGTCACCTTGCACTTGCAAAACATGACGACATCACCCCATGGCACACTTTTCAGGTTGGATTTCCCTTTTCCCTAATCCCTTAGTGTAAGGGGATAAAATAGACACAAAATTTCACCCTCCTTGTTTTTTTTTTTGTCACTTAAGATTTGACAATATATGTCTTAGGCAGGCTATAAGTTTATTCTAACTCACCATGTACCCCTCCTCATGAAAGATGGACCCATGGAACAATTTTAAATGTATGTTGTCCCTTGTCCCATTTTCCTAATATCCAATGGGACATAAGGGACACAAAAATGTGCCTCACCTCCTCTACTAGCCCTTGGTCACATGCAAGACTCATTCTCAGCCCACAGAGACCCATTTTCAACCCCTCCATCGCATTCTCATGTTTTCATATTTTGACACTTGGCATGATCTAGTGTAATTCACACTTTGGTGTCCAATATTCTTCATCCCCTATTTTTTCCCCTATTTTTATGGGTACAACTCACCCTCTAACTCCCAACTGACCTGGGTTAAGCCTAGGCGGGTTAAAGGCGAGTTAAAGTGTGCAAGGAGTAAAATAGATTTATACTCAACACTTACTCATTTTGAAAAGTTTCAAATGATTTATTCTTCTCCCCAAAACTCCATTTTTATATAGATATGTTGTTGAAATTTCTAGGAAACCCCATGTTTGAAAACATACTTTTGCTCATAACTGCAAAACCCCGCCTCTAATGTCCATGAAAATTCACCAGTCTCCTCGTGAAATGCATTTTCATTGAGTATAATATCATCCACATTGATGATATGTATGATTTTATACATATAGGAGAAGATTACATCCATTGCACTTGCCTTTTCAGATCTACAAAAAACTAGCGATTGAAAACCTCTGAAAATTGGGAGCAAAGCATCTTGGGAAAAAACCTAAACTTTTAAGATTGTTTTCATTTCATTACGACATCCGGAGTTCCACCTCATATAAATAGTAACTTGTACCAAGTACTCACATTCTAAAATAATAAGTTTTAGAAATAGAAAACTTTCACTATCACCATCATCCCTTTCAACTCAGAAACACTAAAAAATGACAATTTGAGAAACTTGTTAAAAATAGACATCCAGTGTGGGACTTGCTAAAAATATAAAGTGTTGGGATTGGGATTAATCCATTCATATCCCTTCTATTTAACAACCTCCAGCCACCATGAAGGTCAAGTAACTCAAGTTTGGGGCCAATTTCCATATCGAACATTGAGTATCCTAATGTGGGTGACAATGATGTAACACACATGGACCTGGAGGATCTGAAAGCAAGGATGCTAAGTGAACCTCATGAAACTGTGGAGGAAAATGTCTTCTTAAGTGGGATATTCAGAGTAGGTGGTAATCCTTTGTCTGTTTAAAGCACAAAGCTAGTCCTGGATTGTGCTCAACACCATGACCTAGATTCAAGAACAATTATAGCAGATGACAATTTAATTCTTACAATCCTCACTCCAAAAGGTATTTCTTAATGCTTACAAATTCCTACTTGTAAAAACATGGTAATCATCATTTGAGATTATTCCTCACAAGGATGGGAAAGGACATGTTCATACTTGCAAGGCTTGACAGTTGGGTCATGGCTTAAATAAGGAAGGAAGCCCTCTCGAATTTCTAAAACTTGGTCCCAAAGTGAATTTCACGAAGCATACTCATATGCAATTATCCTACTAAATAAGGTGATGGGAGAAAGAACCATAAAATAATTCCAATACTGGATGGCTCAATTCATTTTGGTGGTCACAAAGGGAGATCAAATGATTTACTGGGGGCATATCATAAGTAATAACATTCACCAACAACTATTGTAGTTTCCCACATCTAAGAACTTCACCATAAATTCTTATTTGGTGTATTCGCTCGCATATACAACACCCTATTGGGTTCTCTTCACTGCACCTAATGTGCCATAGAAGTCACTATCCTATGAAAACTACCCACAACTCACATATTCAGAGAGTAACTCTCACTTCTCTAGGGTGAATGATGCATTCACCATGAATGTCATAAGGTTACTCGAAGGGAATCCTTAATGAAGAATTTCACCGCAAGAAGTTGGTTCGATTGAGAAATATGGAAATTAATTTCATTCAATTTCCCACCTTCACCTATATTAGGGTCGGAGGGTTTTATATAGCACCTCACAAGCTACCAATGTATCTAAGTGACAAGATAATCATTATTGAGTTGTGCAGGAAGTTGTCCCATGTGTTCACACTAGGCGCAAGAGTGCAAAGAAGAAAGGTGTATCTTTCCCTATCTCCATGGAATACACTAATGCAAAAGTATCATGGATGTAACAAATATTAAAACCTCCATCTTAGCTTTCAATTTGTATTCCTGCATATCTCAGCTAGACTTTGATATTAGGAAGAGTCCTAAGACTTTCCTTCTATCAAGTTTGCATCACATTCCATATATTGAGGAATATTGGGCCAACTCCACTGATGACTTTGAGGTCAGGAAGTGGGACTACATGAGAATGACAGTGGATCAGATGAGGGAATTCATGTTTGATTGGTTTGTATAAGGAATGAACGATGATGGATATTACCTATTTGATCCTAAGTATAAAGTAGTGCAATCATCTCCTTTTTCTTCCACTCTATGAAACATCCGAGAGTCTAGTGACATCAAAGACAAAATGACAGTAATGATTTAGAGGTTAAACTATTGGTTCAAGTAAAAGAGGGCCTCTTTCATTGAATTTAGTGGTCTAATGACTCCATCCAAGTAAGTTTCCCTCACTACTTCTCTTAAGGAACTTGATAAGGGCACTGAATCTACTCATTCGAGATAGTCTTCTAAGAGGAAGCTTGCAAAATCTAAGTGCACTGAAGTTTCTCCCCCCTAACAGGCTTCCTAAAAGGGTAGAGGTCAAATAAAATTCTATTGAGCCACTTGAGATAGGAGAAATTGACCCATCTCAATCTCCAAATCATCCCCGTGCAATCCACATGTTTCCTCGGAGGCAACTTAGTCATCTCATCTCGGGCATGCTCTAGTTCCTTATCAAGCACCCAAGAGTTCCTCCATGCCTAATTTCATGTTTTCACCAATTGAGACTTTCCCATGGGTACACAATTTTCTTGGAGGAGAATCAAGAATAGTGCAGTAAGCCACAACACCTAACTTTGATTAGATCTCAAATTAGATCGAAGCCAAGCATACTAAGAAGCAACAAACAACTTCTCATTTCTTCACCAAGGCTTATGGATCCCAATATATGGAATTTGCACACTAGGAAGTTATTAAACCTATGAGAGAAATGAAACTAGGATGATTATGATATGACTAGGATATCCTTGGGGTAGACCACACACAAGGGAGATGTGCATTTGTTAAAAAATTCTCTAGCTCGGTTGCTCGCAAGAAATGAGGAGAATAAACAGACCGTAGAACAACCGAATGAGCATGTGAGAACATTGACTGCTTATGTGCAATCATTCCTATATCTTAATGTGCCACCTCTTCCTTCAATTTGAAAATATATCTCTTACCAGTAGCTTTGATCCCCAAGTGATCACGAGATCTCAAGGGTACACCATATAGGGGAGAGCCAATGATAAATGGGTGGAGAAGATCCTTAAAAAAGGGAAGGTATTTTTGCCTAAGATTCTCTCTCCATTCAATTTTGTCCTCACCATTTTTTCTAAGGTAAAAATGACAAAGGATAAGATTGAGAAAGAAAAGGGCCATTGGGATAGTGTTTTCCCATTGGTATATGAGATGAGTTGTATTGATTCTCACTCCTTGGTGAGAAAGAATGTATTCACATCCATCTTCGATAATTGGTCTCCCATGTGGTCATGAATGACGAGTGTCATGTGTGATATGATAAATGATTCCATTTTAGAACTTGATTCTTGTGGGCAACATGCATCTAAAATCTTAGAAGATGTCAACAAAAGTGTGTATAATCTTAGATCACCTCCACTCAACGAACAATCCTCCTTACTAGAACTCCCAAATTCTTTCCAAGAATTGGTTTAGAAAGAGGTAGGAGATCATTTCTCTTTCAATGAGGATACTTTGGAATCTCTTTTGTAAATCAAAGGATCCATCTCTAATACTGAAAAGGGGTCATAAAATTTGGTTCACACAATGTAACACCAATAGTGGTATTCCTACAACTTGGATCAGTGCTTTGGGTCATGATTGCATTCCACAGGTAGAGAAGGTGGCACTCATGACAACTCATTTCAACAAGGAATTCAAAGGTAAGGAGTTCATCCTAGAAGAACTTCCACAGAGATCACTAAGAGCTAGCTCTTCATCATCAGAAGCTTCTTCATCCTCTGGATTTATCACTCTCTTATTCCCCCCCCCTCTCTCTCTACATTCTAATTCTTTGTTGGGAATGTACTTTTTGAATTTTTCATCTTATTCACTTGAGTGACCTTTTAATTTCACATTGTAATAGTTCTTTTTTACTAATAAGAAAAGGAATCATATTTATTCATATAGGAATATGAAAGGTCACAAGTGGTAGGAATGTGAAAAGTCGTGTGGGGGGGAGATGAAGAGACATATTGTAAAGTTATATATTGGGATGGATTCTCCATTCTAAGGGCTTGATAGCTTTTGTTCTCCTACTACAAGAAATAATATATTTCTTCTATTCCCTTTTCTATGTTCTTCTACTTCATACTTTTTAACTTTACAAGCATTGTAATCTTGAACAACCAAGAAATAACTTCATATCTTTGAGGAATAAATCAATTGAACTTTGTGGTCTTTGATTTGTTAATCTTGCTATTGTAACTTACATGGTTGTTTCTCTTCCTATTGGATGTGGACATACTCCTGGTTAATGTCTAGTGAAGTTTGCAAGTGCCTACTCACTAACTTTAATCCTCCCTCCCTATATTGTTATCTCCCCTTCACCTCTCCCCTAAAAAAAAATTCGTCCCTTGTATTCATTACAAGTAATTTTACACAGGTTCAAAGGACTATTCATGTGTGATCCCCAACCTAACAACCACCACAGATTTTTCTTTTCCCATATTCAATAAATGAGAGACTCCCCATTCCTAAGAGGAAGGACCTAGTCTCGTGACCATAAGCGAAAACCACTAATTTTCCCGTGTGAAAAATTATTTCACCAACAATATGCTCATGAGAAAGGTGAATAATGTTTAGATATTGATTTAACAATAATAAAATTATTAAATCTTATTTCAGTGTCAAAACTATGATAATATACAATAGAATACAAATGCTAAGCACTCTAAAGATGCAATTGTATAAGAAAATAGGGGAGATAGGGTTGTTATCTGATTTACGCTTATCCTAGAAAATATCTTAACTGGAAGAATTGATGAACATGCTGGGCAAGGTATCAGAAATGCTCGATATTGATTCTAGAACCTGCGCACAGAGTTGGACATGGGCACCTGGGCTAGAGCGAGGGTGCCTGGGCACCAAAGACCCCTCTTGGGCGTTAGTGACTGCGCAAATGATCAAGACCTACTTTTTCCTATATCAATAGGGTTTCACACTTATTTGTTATTGGTCTCCTATATGTCACACTTTGATCGTCGAGGGTACCTGTAACCCGCAAAACAAATCCCTAACTACCTACACAAGCTCACAAACACATCAAATTGGAATGAAAAATGCAATATATGAATTCAGACTAACCCCGACGGTCATCCGAAGGATGAACTTATGACCGAGCGTTGCACTAGATTCCAAACTATATGTAGTTCTTTGTGCTTATGTGTGAAATAGTGTCCTTAGGTTTCCCTCATGCTAATGATGCCAAGGTAGCAGACTATAGCTAGATAAAATGCAAATGTGTGAGATGGAATTCAATACTTCCCCTTCCTATGCATTGTATGCAAAGTAAGCAACCCAAATGCAGTCCCTTTGATAATATGTAGATATGATTGCCCTTTAGAATTACCCACCCCTATAATGGTATGTATGTTGTGTACATGTATGAATATCTTGTCTGAATTTTGACACTAATGACATGACATGCCAAATATGACCTCGAGATAAGGATAAGAAATCTAGAAAGGATGACCACAAATGTCAAAAAGTGTGAAAAGAATAAAGAGGACAAGAGCGCCCAAATTGGACACAGGCACCTAGTTGCTAGTGTCCAGAATGGGCAGTAGTGTCCTGAGATAAATGATGACAGATGTGAATAGACTGACAAACAAGGATCCCTATGACCTGACCACAACTTGGTACAAAAGTGACAAATGTGTGAGAGAAAGACAATAGAAATCAAGTCAAGCAAGTGGATGGACTAGCGAGTGTGTCGTCAATGAATACTTTTCTTGCTTAAGATCCATGCATATAACAACATACTTGGCAGTATAGTCAAATAGTAATATATGCATGATTTTGTGTCTATAGATATTATAATTAAGACTTTATCTTATGTGACCTATTGGATAGACTATTGAATACAAAAATGAATATGTAGACAATTGGAATGAAACAACTCTAAAACAAAATTGACCAAGTGGTTAACAAAGTTGAAAATTGAGAAGAGATTTTGCTCGGCCAACAACACTTAATCTAATATTTTTAACACCCTATCATTACCTTGCTAATCATCGAATTACATAAAATAGACTAAGTTGGAGGCACAATGATGCAGGAGTATCCAAGTTCATAAGTAAGTCACATAATCAATTAGAGTAGTTATTTGTATTAATTATGATTTACAAATTATCCAAAGAATTTATTTATATTGGTGGTATATTCTAAAGTTCAAAATGTCTTTTAGAAGTTGACATAAGTATGTATATCAATAGCGTAATACAAAATTATGTTTATTGGCAGGAAAGGATATACACAGGAAATGAAGGGCCAAGGTGCATCAAAACATCTCTATGGTATGCACACTTATATATGGATTGTGCAATCCTTCATATGCTTGGAAGAAGGTTTAATCATTTGGTACAAGGTTGGGATACATCATATAGTAAAGTTACATCACCTTTATATTTGTGCATAAAGAATCACTTGTTTTGTGTGTAATACCACATAAGGGGTTAATGTTACTAACATAGGTCCATCTCGATGATGTGCATCTATCTTCGAACCCATAAATCCTTCTAAATTCATTTAATAAAACATGCAAGGATTGTTCACAATATTGTATGTGAGAGTCTAACATGTGTGTTATTTTTGAGAGCACAAAATTTCAAATTCAAGTTTTTTTGTTACATCAAGGAAATGACTAATGAGGATTCACGTAATCCATAATTGCAATTTTTGTGTCATCTTGTATGCATAAAATTTTGTTATGATTATAAATACATCAAGGAACAATTGGGCCTTATATTTCATTATGAATGTCGTATTTATAGATTATGGCTTCGAGGTAATATAATATGTAGGTGGTGCCTAGTTTTATATGAGCTCGCCCTTACACTGAAGCAAGGGGATATTTTGGTGGTGCTTCAAGGATATGGAATTTACAACATATGTTGTTCAAATTAGTGTTCTAATATTCAATATACTCAAATCAATAGTAGTATTGTGTTGTTGTATATACTCAAAGATTGTGTACGTGATATATTAGTTATAGTCAATCTCAGGTCTATGCATCTTGTTGTTTCCTTATTAATGATCAATAAAGTATGTTAGACTAATTAATTATATGTATAAAGGCTACGTGTTAGTCTAGAGTCATGTTGTTTCATAAAATTGTATAGACAAAGGTCATTTTTAACTGGACTGCATAACCACGATTGCATCATTTGGTATCAAAGCACAATGTTCTTCCTTGTGAGTGGGAATAATTGTATATTTTCCACATTTATAAGTGTGAATAAAATGAACCAAAGAAATCTTCCAACGAAGAAGGTTGTGTAGAAGGTGTAGAGGTTACAAATTATACAATCACTTGATCTCGAGGATAATAAATGACACACAAATGAGGTTTCTATTGGTGTCGAAACGCAGCACCCCTGGGACTCTACAACGCGATGGGTTGAAAGTCTCAGTGCGATTGCACAACATGGAGCTTTTCCCAAGTGTGGGACCTCGCGAAATCAGAAAATCTCTCCGGATGAAGGCCGGCTCCTATTCCTCTATTCAGATGCACCAATAAAACGCAGAGGTTTACCCAAAAAACCCTAACCTAACTACCAAGGAGACAGGGAGAGAGAAATGCATAAAAATAAAACCTAAACTACGGAGGTGATGCACCGAGGAATGAAGAACATATGTTTTGCCAAAAATAAACACAAACCACATAAATGCAATGCAACACCATGCACAGATAGCCAAAATGCAATGAAAGATCAAAAATGCAGCAATAATACACATGTAGAGGGTTTAGAAAACAACCACAGACATGCATATATTTGCTCAAGGATTGATACAATACATTGCAAAAATGGCCAAGAGGCAAAAAACGGCTGCATTACAGTCCATATGGGAGGTTTGAAAACTCCACAAATCCTCTTGCGAGCAGGAGAGAAGGGAGGGATGCAAAAAAGAAATGTCCAACCTTGAGAAAAAGCCCATCCTTTACATTTTATAGAAGGGAAAGAGATGGAGAAGTGAGAAAATCGAGATTTGCCCAACCACCTCCAAGACTGCGCCTAACTCCATTCATCATGGTGGTAGGTAAGAACTTCAACGACCAAAAAATGGCGAATTGTCATATTTCCCCTGCATCAGGTCCGTTCCAGTCGGGTTCGGGACTCTCCTCTGCATCCGCATCGGGCTTGGAGGACACCGCGGCATGTGTTTGATGTTCGTGCTTTCCCGAAACCCGCATCCGCCGCTATTACCAAATTTCCTTTGTTTTCGGGTTCGGGGGTGTAACTTGCATATGCATCGGGTTTGGGAGGTGGCGCAACATGTTTTCCCCCCATGCTTTTCCGACTTGTTTTCCCGACTCGGAAACCCGATTTGCCTTTGCTGTCGGGTTTTGAAGACCCCCCGACATGTTCTTGCACCATGTTGTTCCACCCCCGAAACCCGCCTTTTGCATCGGGATTTGGAGACCATGCTCTTCCGACATGTATTCATTTCCCTTTGTGTCGGGTTTGGGAGGTCCTCCGACATGCTTTCCTGACTTGCTCACCCGACCTGTTTTCCCGACTTGTTTCTCCACCCTGAAACCCGATTTGCCTTGTATTTACCCGGGGAGGGAAAATATACAACAATTTGGCGACTCAACGGGGTTACCTGCCTGCTAGGTAGAAGATCAATGGCCTTTTAGCAATCCATTGGGCACGGAGTCATAAGCAATAACCTGAAACCGACCTGATACCGCAACTCCTTCTCCGAGAACACGCTGAACTGTAGAAAACCAACCCAGGAGCAACAAAACCTGTGCCAAAGCACTTAGGGAAACTGAAACCTAACTACAACAAGACAATGTGCATACGCACTTAGAGGAATTGAAATCTAGGCTAATATTTACAAGGGTAGAACTTTTCTCTTTTCAGTAGCAATGTTTAAGATAGATTCCATTGACCGGAATCGGGAGTTCTTCTCCGTCCAATGTAGACAATTGGAAGGCATTGCTATTCTTACATCCCGTGACCATGTAGGGGCCACTCCAAATGGCATCAAATTTGGAATGCCTTCCCGGTTTTTCCCGATCTGCATCCCATTTCAGAACTAAGTCTCCTTCTGAGAAGGTCCTTGCTCTTGCTTTCTTATCAAACCATCTTTTCACTAAGGCCTGATCTTTCTCAATCGTTTGAACTGCATGCTCTCTAATTTCTTCCAATTCCATCAACTCTGCATACCTAGCCTCCATTGGTTCGAACTCAGCCAACTCCAATTGCTTCATGAACTCCAATGCAGGCAGTTCTAATGATATAGGCAATACTGCCTCTTTTCCATAGACCAACTTGTAAGGGGAATTGCCTGTAGACCTCTTTGGTGTTATCCTGTCAGCCCACAATGCTGATTTTAGCCTGGTATGCCATGTTCTTTGATTTTCATCCAGAGTCCTCCTGATGATCCTTAGCAAATTTTTGTTCGTGGACTCTGCCTGTCCATTACCCTGCGGGTAATAATTTGAAGAGGTGCTCAAATAGATTCCATTCTTGATAGCCCATTCTGTAATCCTGGAACCTATGAATGCCAATGCATTATCTGATATGATAGTGGCCGGCACACCGAACCTGGTCACTATTCCTTCATAAAACTCTAGTATATTAGACTCGTTGGCCTCTTTGAGCGCTACTGCTTCAGTCCACTTGGTGAAGTAGTCCGTTGCCGTGAGAATCCACTTGTGGCCTTGGCTTGAGTTTGGGTTGATGACCCCGACGAAGTCCAATCCCCATTGCATAAATGGTTGGTCAACCAAAATTGGGTGCAATGGAAGTGCTGCTAGTCTTTCTTTGCCTGTGAAGAGTGCACATTTCTTGCACTTTCTTATCCATGTATAGCAGTCACTGAACACTGTGGGCCAATAATACCCTGCTTTCATTATCTTGAGAGCTGTTACTCGTGGGGCAAAATGTCCACCAGAATCTCCATCGTGAAAATCTCGTAACACCCTCTCAATTTGACCTGTCCCAATGCACCTCAATAGAACTCCATTGATGTCCTTTTTGAACAAAACACCATCAACAAGCACATATGGAATGGCTTGTAATCTAAAGTATCTCCTCTTTGCTTTGCTCATTTCTGGAGGGCATAGGCCTGTCTGTAGGAAGTGTATTATATTCTGAGTCCAACAAGGAGTAGGCACATCATCATTTTCATGTTCTTGACCATCCTGTAGCACCAAGGTAGTCTCTTTTTCATCACCTGCTTCAACTTGTTGACTCAAGGCTAGTTGCTCACATAGTCCCTTTCCACGTACTAGCTTTGTGACCTTGATCTCGATGTCATATTCCATGACACGAGTGATCCATCCTGCACGCTTCTCATTCAGATCCTTGTTTAGAAGGAAGTCCTTAACTCCCGCATGAGAGACCATCAATTGGATCTTGTTGTTTGAGACTAGGTGCTTGAATTTCTTTAAACTCCTGATCACTGCAAGGACATGCTTTTCAATGAAAGAGTACCTAGTTTCATATTCCTCCAAGCCTTGACTGAAGAAAGCAACTGGTTGCTCTAATCCTCCTTTGTTCTGTTGTACCAGGATTGCAGAAATTGTGTCTCCACCACCGAAGGCATATAACATGAAATCCTTGGAGAAGTCTGGATTGACAAGAGTTGGGGCTTGAGATATAGCCTCTTTTATTGCCTCAAAACTTGCCTTGCCTTCAGATGTCCACTTAAATGCCATGCTCTTCTTTAACATCAGCGTTATTGGTTTTACGAGAGCTGCAAAGTTTGGAACAAACCTGTGGACGAAATTGATCCTTCCTAAGAAGCTTTGAAGAGCCTTCTTGTGACTTGGCAATGGCAATGCTTGAATTGCTTCGACTCTCTCTGGGTCAATCGTCAACCCTTCCTTTGAAACAATATGGCCTAGAAGTTTTCCCTCGTGAGCCAAGAATATGCATTTTTTGGGATTCAATGATACCCCAAATCTTCTACACCTCTGAAATACCTGCCTTAGATGAAAGAGGTGATCCACTGCATTTTTTGAGAATACAGTGATGTCGTCAAGATATATTAGAACTATTTTATTGATCAACCCCTTAAATGCCATATCCATTGCCCTTTGGAAGGTGGCTCCAGCATTTGATAGCCCAAATGGCATCTTCTTGTAGGCATATGTCCCCCATTTGGTGGTGAAAGCCGTCTTGAATTGGTCATCTTCTTTCACCATCACCTGATTATACCCTGAGTAGCCATCTAGGAGAGAGAATCTCTCTGAACCGGATACTACTTGCAATATTTGTTCCATTGAAGGAAGTGGGTAATGATCTTTGAGAGATGCCCTGTTGAGGTCTCGAAGTCCACACATAACCTAATTTCTCCGCTCTTCTTCCTGACCGGAACCAAGTTTGCAACCCAGCTTGAGTGCTTGATCGGGAATATAATGCTTGCCTCTATTAGCTTGTTAAGCTCTTTCTTCATTAGAGGCTCAATGTGAGGGTTGACTGGTCTCTGCTTCTGCCTGATGGGCTTAGCATCTGGATCCAATTCTATGGTATGTTGTGCCAAATTTGGATCGAATCCTCTTAAGTCTTCATAGCTCCAAGCGAAGACATCTGGAAATTCTTGGCAAAGTTGTATGAAATCTGATTTCTCCTGCTCAGTGGCCACTTTACCAATTTGAAGTGTTTTGCCTTCCCCAACCAGAATTGGCTCTGAATCTTCTCTCTTGACCTGTATGTTAGCCTTTTCCTTACGAAACTGGTCGTTAGGGTTGAAGATAGACTCCAACGTTACTAAACCCTTGGGAAGCTTGTTTGTCCGCAGCTGCACTACTTGATCTCCATATTGCTGCTCTAGCCTATCCTGATTTCTAGCTGAGAATTCAGCTTCTTCTTGCAAGAAATTGATGATCTGTTGATCGTTCTCAAACACCTGCCAGCTTGTGTTATTATCTGGAACTGCTGGCCTTACAACCACATGGATGTGTGGCTGCGTTTTTTCTCTTCTGATGTTGTCAACCACATCAAACGTTGCTCCAACTGCTGCGAGCCTATCTGCGGCTTCATTTTTCTTCCTGGGTATGGATACAATGTTGAAAGCTTCGAAATCCTCAATGAGGTCCCATACCCTATTCTTGTAGCTCTTTAGCAAGTCGTTCTTTGTAGCATGTTGTCCCCTAACTTGGTTGACGATTAGCTCGCTATCTCCAAACACCTGTAAGTTCTTTATGCCCTTTTTCCTGGCCCAATGAATTCCATGAATCAAGGCCTCATATTCAGCCATGTTGTTTGAACAAGAAAACTGGAAACGAAAAGCTGAATAATACTTGATGTCTTGTGGCGAAATCAACATTGCACCACCTCCAGCACCTTGTCTGCTTCTCGAACCATCGAAGAATAATTTCCAAACTTTGTTTTCATCTTTTTGTTCAGGCTGAATGATGTCGGGAATGGGTGAATTTTCTTCGTGTACACAATACACACCCAATTCAGATTCTTCAATTTCCTTGTATGGGTCAAATTCATGGCTTTTGTTTGCCCATTCATCCAAAGTTAAATCAGGAATTCCCTCGACCTTAGTACCTGCTTCTAGATCACTTGAACACTCCTCCTGATCAAAGGCTGAGCAATTTGCATTGATAGGACCTGGTACATGAGGCTCAATATGGAAATTGGCAATTGATTCTGACCTGATTGTTGCTTTGGCTCCATACCTTGTCCTGAAAATCATGTGCGACCAATCTGCAGATAAATATCCACCAATCTTTGCAGTGAAGTCCCTTGATAAACACAACGCAAAGAGTGGCGGGAGGTCAATTACAGACACATCTTGCAGGACTGTAACATTAGGACATGAATGTAGTGTTAGGCTTAACCCCTTGATGACCCCAACTGTTCCCACTGCCGTTCCATCTAGCTGCACTACTCCTTTCAGCACTGGCTCATACTTCAGAACCCAGTTGATCCGCTATTTGCTTCGGCATCACTGAACTACTTGCTCCTGAATCTATCATGCAGTTGTGTACCAAGTGGTTTCCAACAATCAATGAAACATAGAAAGGTGGAGGCTTCAAATTTTTTCTTGTCTGGCCCCCATCATGTTGCACTGCATTAGTGAGAACTTTCTCATGTCCCTGGTTTGATACATTTGTGGCAGACCAATTAGCCATTGCAGCTTGCAATAAGTCTCGTTGCCCCAGGATCGCCAGTGATTCCCACATGGAAATGTTCACATGTGTCTTCTTCATTTGATCGATGATGTTGAAGGGGGATGAATTGTCCTTTTGCTGTCCCTTACTTGGTGCAACCTTTTCTGGAGCTTGAACAGGTGCATGTGTTGCTACAACAGGTACCTTAAGCTGATTTTGCACATTTGGAGCTATGTTTGGTCTACTGACCCCCTGTTGTGTAAGAGTGGGTTGAGAAACAACTGGATTGGGTGGTTGTTCCTCTACTATGCCTCTCTTCTTTGACCGTGTGTTGGCAGCCACGCCTTGAAAAGGCTGTTGGTTAACTCCACAGAAGTCTTCCGTTTGCCAATTGGCCAATGTGGTTTCTGTCGGAGGTCCTTCTTGTTGCGTTTCTTGCTGCTGATTCCCTTCTTGGCTTGGTTCTTGAGGCACACCAATGGTTTGCACCATCAAGGCCTGATTCAGTGCACCATTGAAACATGCTGACTGATTGTGAGGTAGATTGCAAGGGTAACACCAGTCGTACTCCTGTGCCATGTTGTTTTGTGTTGGAACCAAGGCTCTTGAGGACGTCGCTGTATTTGGATCATACGGCCGAAATGGCCTGGCAGCTTGAGGTTGTCCTTGGTTTTGGTTTTGATTTGCAGCCTGAGGTGGTGGTGGCCTATTCTGTTGGTATGAGGGCCTAGCTTGGTACTGTGCTTGAGGCTGATATGGTCTAGCACTTTGAGCTTGCTGTCTTTTGATAGTCACAAGCTCATTTCCAAGGTTCTGCAGTTGTTTCATGACCTCCTGCAATTCCTTTGAAGTATTTGAAGATGTGGATGCCTCATTATTGCTTTGATTTCTAGGAGTTGGAATGGGATTCAACTCTGGTGCTTGACTGGTTGTAGGATTTCCCATATCTGGATAGAGAGGCATTGGCGGCCTTGGTGCAAGCTTGCCAGCTTGGATCAAACAGTTCTCTGCTCTGATTGCTGTGTCATAGGCCCCTGGCAGCGTTGTCCCTCCCATTGACTGGATCATCATGGCTATGTCTGAATTTATAGCCTTTAAGAAATAAAGGAATGCTCCTTCGGCAGTTGGTCTAACAGTTATTGGGATCCTGTCCCATGTCCGTTGGAACCTGAAGTTGAAATCTGCCATTTGTTCGTTAGGAGCCCTTTTGATTGTTGTCAGCTGTTCCAATAAAGACAAATTGTCCGCCCTCTCCCCAAATTGGCTGCAAAGAGCTGAACAAAGTTGGTTCCAATTCGTAATAGACCCTGCTGCTAGGCTCCTAAACCATTGTAAGGCCTTGCCTTTGAAAGATGAAGCCAACAACTTGACTGCAACATCCATTTCATTTATTTCGTGGATTGCGCATACATTAGCAATATCCTGGATGTGATCAATAGGAGTAGTATGATTTTCTCCTGTGAAATAGGGGATATTCTTTAGCGCTGCAACTGGAATTTGATTCTGAGCATTTAGGGCAAGTGGACTACTTCCCGTGAAATTGACAAAGGGATTCGGTGGTAGATGCGCCATTATGATTGGCCTAAGAACCCTGGTTGATGCGAGAAAAGGCCTACCAGGTGGAGGTGTAGACAAAGTCCTGTTAGGTGGGGATGGCGATCTTTGTGATCTTCTTCCTCTCCTTCCCCAACCTGGTGAAAGTTGCAAGTGGAAAAATAGCCCTTCTTCTCGAGTATAAGACCTTGTCCGAATTCTTCTCATGTGCCTGGGCAACTTGTGCTGCTACACCACTGAACTCTATCCCTTCGGAGTCGCCAGATGTGTTAGAGAACAAGCCTCTAAAAGGCTGGATTTTGCCAAGTTACACACCAAACTTGACAATATTGAAAATATAATTTGAAATTTGAAGGACCCAGAGGAGACAATCTTCAATCCAGAAATCGGGCCTTGCTGTGCAGCTGCGGATCCCTGATTGGTAAAGGCGGAACTCAGGTCATGCGATGCAACTCACAAAACCTGAATTGCTATGTGTCAGAACTTGGAACATGTCCGACATCCCTCAAAACCTGAAAAGCTGCTTTGATGCTCTCGGATCCCGAAAACCCGAAATCACTGCAATGCATCCCCCAAAACCCGAAACACTACTGCTTTGATGCTCTCGGATCCCGAAATCCTGAAATCACTAAAAAACCCAAAATTTTGGAAATCAAAATTTCAAAAAACTAAGGATACCCATTTGAAGATTATAGTCAGATCTACCAACTGTTGAAATTTTGACCTGTTTTGAGCAAGATAAACCCTTGAAAATTGATTTCGGAGTTCAGGCTAGGAGGTGCAAAATCTGAAATTTGTAAAAAACTACAATTTTTAGTGCAAATTTCATGAAAACTCCTTCAAATTTTGATGGAATGACCTCTTGGTCCCACCGGGCATGCCAAAACTGTTGGTGTCGAAACGCAGCACCCCTGGGACTCTGCAACACGATGGGTTGAAAGTCTCAGTGCGATTGCACAACATGGAGCTTTTCCCAAGTGTGGGACCTCGCGAAATCGGAAAAGCTCTCCGGATGAAGGCCGGCTCCTATTCCTCTGTTCAGATGCACCAATAAAACGCAGAGGTTTACCCAAAAAACCCTAATCTAACTACCAAGGAGACAGGGAGAGAGAAATGCATAAAAATAAACCTAAGCTAAGGAGGTGATGCACCGAGGAATGTTGAACATTTGCTTTGCAAAAAATAAACACAAACCATACAGATGTAACACAACACCATGCACAGATAGCCAAAATGCAATGAAAGATCAAAAATGACAGTAATGAAATATGTAAGAGGGTTTAGAAGCAACCACAGACACACATATATTGCTCAAGGATCGATACAATACATTGCAATGGCCAAGAGGCAAAAAACGGCATTACAGTCCATATGGGAGGTTTGAAAACTCCACAAATCCTCTTGCGAGCAGGAGAGAAGGGAGGGATGCAAAACAGAAATGTCCAACCTTGAGAAAAAGCCCATCCTTTACAATTTATAGAAGGGAAAGAGATGGAGAAGTGAGAAAATCGAGATTTGCCCAACCACCTCCAAGACTGCGCCTAACTCCATTCATCATGGCGGTAGGTAAGAACCTCAACGACCAAAAAATGGCGAACTGTCATATTTCCCGCGTCAGGTCCATTCCAGTCGGGTTCGGGACTCTCCTCTGCATCCGCATCGGGCTTGGAGGACACCGCGGCATGTGTTTGATGTTCGTGCTTTCCCGAAACCCGCATCCGCCGCTATTACCAAATTTCCTTTGTTTTCGGGTTCGGGGGTGTAACTTGCATATGCATCGGGTTTGGGAGGTGGCGCAACATGTTTTCCCCCCATGCTTTTCCGACTTGTTTTCCCGACTCGGAAACCCGATTTGCCTTTGCTGTCGGGTTTTGAAGACCCCCCGACATGTTCTTGCCTGTCGGGTTTTCTCAGGATTTGGAACCCTCCGACATGTATTCATTTCCCTTTGTGTCGGGTTTGGGAGGTCCTCCGACATGTTTCCTGACTTGCTCGCCCGACCTGTTTTCCCGACTTAGAGACCCGAATTGCCTTGTATTTACCCGGGGAGGGAAAATATACAACTTTTTTCCTATAGGTTTTCTCCCCTTTTTTAACTTCATGAGATATTCTCTTGTTTTTGGGTACCTCATCAAGCCTTATTGTTGGAACCTAATTCTTCTACATGCCTAAGCTATGCTTAAGGGAGTGTTAGTGTTGGTTTTTTAATTCCATTACACGGTTTTTCTTGCAAATGTATTTAGCTTGTTTGTGTGTCGGAGGGATAGATTGGAGATACACTTCTCCACATTTTTAGGCAGTGGTTACATTTCCTCACTTCCTATTTATACACCTCTTGCAAAGATAATTTAGGATGAATTTTGAATACAAGAAATCTTTTTGGCTTATTTTTGGTTCCTCAATCACAACAATACTCTCTTTGTGCATTTGTATTTTATCATTGCTCGATCTTGCCCCAAATTCTCGCACATCCATGGGTGATGGTATTGGGTTTGGTTTTTATCATGTCCGTTGCCATCACCCATGGGTGGCGATGTTAAGTATATACACCCCTCTTCTTTTGTCATTTGTATCAATCACTCATTCACTTTTCCAACACATCAAACATTTGTGCCTATTTTCACACCTAATTCTTAGACATTATTTTGCATTTGGGTCACCATAGTAAGATAGGGTAGGAAATATTCTAATTGAGCTTTCCCCTTCTATATCAATAGCAATTCTTTCTTGTGGTTGTTATCTCTGGGAGGATCATGCATCAATGGTCACATTGTAGGTAAGTATTTTTAACCCTTATTTTTCCTTTGTTTCTTGTGTATTGTTATTATATGGATGGTTGATAATTCATTTCTATATATTAGTGTAGATGTATGTTTTATTTCATTTATTTATTTTTCTTATTATGTTATGCACCTTGGATTTATCCATCTTTTGACTTACTCCTATTTTGAATCCTAGCAGGATACTTGTCTTTATCTTAAATATAGGACTTGTAAACCTATAACTACCTTAAGGTTAGGGTTGATATCCTTAAGAATTACGACACTAGCACTCCTCAAACACCTTTGGTATCTACATCATTTGTCTAGACTTATATTTGATCCCTATATTTGAGAACACAATCGGAGACCCGTCTTTTACCGTCATACACTCTAGTGAACTCGAGGTGAATCTTACTTTGCCCTAAATTATGTCAAATTCATTCCATTTTAAAAAAAAAAAATTCCTACGTCATCAGCCCATATGTATAACCCTAATACACCAACGATCCTATATGCACTTTGATTTCTTAATTCTAATGCCATCGATCACTATACAAGCTATTACATGATCGATCCCATCTGATTATATTTTATTCCTCACAATTGTATTCCCTGATGTCATTAGGCCCTTATGAAATATTTTTGCATGACTGTTCTTTTTGATATAATTCTTCCATAAACTCTTTCCCAGTCACCCTTGTTTCAAAAATACTTCACAATGTAATTCTTGGTGGTGTGAGTGACTCTTCTACTACACCGACTCTTTAAAATGGTGATAATGTTGAAAATAATATTTTCCCTAAGTGGGTGTCATTATTCCCTTCACTTAATCAACTTCTTGTTGATGTCATATCAAACCAGGGGTGTGTCCAAAGCTATATGCAACAAGAGTACTTTAACTGATCTAGTAGTTGACTGTAACTATTTTTATATTTTCTGGGGGATCTCTTTAATGTCTTAAGGACTTCTTGGTAAAACCTTATTCAAATCAAACTATGAAAACTTGCTGAAAATAAAACACACTGAAAGCTTGCTGAAAGGAAACACACCGTGCAAAAAGGAAACACACTTGCTGTTGGAAAATAAACACACTTTCTTTTGAAAGTAAACACTCAGATTAAAATGCTTGAAAACAATTGCAAGAAATATATAAAGATTTATCTAAACACCTGCAGGCATGAGTATGCAATAGAATTTAACTGAAAGAACTAAAGCAATACAAAATTAACAGATCTAAGCTACTTGCTGAAGAAATATAAATACCAAATAAATGAATATCCTGGTCCTTGGGGGAGTGGGCCCTTGCTCCTCCTTGAATCAAGGATTTTAACAACTCAGAATTCTCTCAAATCAGAATGGCTATTTTATTGATGAAAACATTCAGTATTACAAAATGTACTGGATCAGGATACTTAGTCTATTTCTCTTCTCTGTTCTATATCTCTAATCTCTCTCTTTCTATCTAATGCAGGTCTGCATTTATATACATTTTACAATCCTAGTTGTCTCAATGATTCTGATGAAATCGAATCATGCCCAGAATAGATGTTGAGTCAGATGGCAGTTGATTAGACAGCTGTAGGATAACTCTTCCTGGATCTGCGTTCAAAAATCTTCTCGTCCTTCATGATTGTAGATGCAAAATTTCTGGATGTGGTTTAAAATAGATAACTCCCATCAGTTCCGGAACTTTGGAAAAGTTCCAGAACCATAGGAAATTGTTAAGAACCAAAACCTGTGAGAGTTCCAGGAGCTGTCACCAGGAGTTCCAGGAACTAAGTCTGAAAATTCCAGAACTAAATTCTGGAGTTCCGGAACTAAGTCTGAAAGTTCCAGAACTAAATGATGACTGTGTGATGGAGTTCTAGAACTAGCTTGGAAGTTCTGAGAACTAAGCTATGTAGGATCAGATGCTATCAAAAACATACTGAATGCCACCTGCTTCATTTCCTTGACTGATTAGACCTGCTTTATTACAAAACTGAATTTAAACACACACTATGTTAGGAATTTCAGAGTTTTTAACATTAGGATCACAATCAATCAAAAGACAGATAAGTTACATCCTAACTCATATCAGATCAACTAAAAGTCACACAATGCAATCAAACTTAATCAAAAGGAGAGTATGATGAGATCATATATTATACATTAATCAGACATATACTGGCCTCATCATTTCCCCCAGACTTACTTGTTTGTAAGTCCCTTTACAAACTCATTCTTCAAAAGTGGGATCATATGTTCTGCATTCCATTTGATTGCTCAGATCAAATGGCTGATACTGAATTTTCCAATGCTTAAGCTCAGATGTACTGTACCCAGCTCCTTTTCTTATTTTCCTCTCCCACTTTTCAAATTCAGTAGGGTCCTGAGGTTCCCTGTTCTGCCAAGGAGACATGGGGGTGAGAAGTAGAGGTGGCCTCGTTCGCATTCCCATCCATATTTGGCTGTAGGTTTCATTGACTTGGGGAATTATTGTGCATAATGCTTTGGCCCTCTCTAAACTCCATATCAGATTTGTAGGGGAAATTACTTCCCTTCTTTTCAAAGCAACAGTAAGGAGTTCCCACCTTTTTGAGCATCCTTCATAAATATCTTCAAAATTTTTCCTCCTCATAGGAGGTGAAGGCATCAATACTCTTTTGTAGAATAGCAGGGTAATGTGTCTTGAACCTCTTATCAAAGGCATGAGTTCTGAAATGTGTGAGGAAGGTAGAAGGTTTACCATAATGATCTCTCATGCAGAGGCCTGTTGAGCTGGCTTTCAATAAAAATTCAGATTCTCTTTCCTTCCATGCAATTTGGTTTTGCAAAAGAGAGACAAATGCATTGAGCTGGCTCTCCCCTACATATAAGTTAATCATAAATCATGTGTTTTTCTGTAGCATATAATTGCAAAGATAAAATTCACACAGGAGATTTTTCTGTTCAGGGCTGGATAGAGAGTAAGCTGCCATGAATTCAGATTCATCTTGTAGTTCATGTGGAAGCCCACATGCAATTCTTGACAACTGCCAGCGAATGAACTGCTCTTCCAAAAATACACTATATGTAGGAGAAGGTCTCCTGCAGGCAAGCAATTTCTCACTCATAATACAGACCATATGAATTTTGGCAAGACATTTATATTTATTTCCTTCCTCCTTATAAAAGTTTTCTTCCCATTCCTTTCTTGCCTTCATCTCTTCCTCCATCTTGGTCTTTAATTCCTCATTTGATGTTTTGGCTTCTCTGAGCTCTCTGCAAATATCATCCCATTGTTGTTTCAGTGGCAAATAGGTCAACTCAGTTTGTGCAGAGGCTGTGGACACAACACTCTATTTCCTGGAAGTCTGGAACTCTTCTTCTTTTTCTATCAGCTGCTTCTTGGTTGCTGATAATTCTTCAGTTCTGGCTGCAAGCTGAGTTGTGAGTTCATCAATGAGCGTTTCCCTTTGTTCCAATTTAAGTTTGAGGAAGTCCAATTCCTCATCTTTTTCTCTTATAATAAGCTCTGCTCTGGATAAGAACAAAGCCTGTTTAACTTGTTGTCTTTCCTCTTCCTCTGAAATTATTTGAGGAGTTTGGCATTCTTCCTCTATTAAAGGAAATTTTCCTTTTCTTATCCTAGATGCCAACTCTTCTTCTTCATGTGGCACTACTGAAGGTTCAGCCAACTCCTGAAAATCTTGATCATCAAATCTCTCTTCTCCTCTGTCCATTTCAACATGACTTGGCTCAGGTGGAGTCATGGCCATGCTGCCCAAAATGTCAGCAGCTTCCTCTTCCATCCTTTCTTGCTCACTCCTTACTTCTGGAGTTCCCCTTGACCTCTTATGACTTTTTCTTATCTGGGGAAGTTCAATATGCCCAGTAGTGAATTTCCCCCTAGAACTTCTTCTTATTGTTCTTTCTGGTTCTTGTGTAGGTGAGCTATCACCATCAGAGACAGATATTGGTTCTTCTGAAGCTGCTGTGGAAGATGGAATTTCCTTCACAGGTACAGAAGGCTCTGCTATTTTTATCTTCCTCACCGACCTTCTTTTCCTTGGTATGTTTTCTCTTTCTATTTCCCTCTATTCTTCTACAGGGGCATCAATTTCTAGATTAGCTGAAGGAGAGAATGGGGCTGGAATTTCCCTTCTGATAATATTAGGGTTTTTCTTGAACTTTCCAAGAAACTTGTCCCAAATTTCTTCTCCATTCTTTTTTGACAGGAAATGGTGCTTGGCATATTAAGTGAATTAGACCATGATGTCTAATTGTTCCAACACCCCAGGAATATCTCTGAGCCATGGTCTGAATGGAATAAAAAAGAAACCCTGGGAGGTTTATTATGTATTCAGGCTTGGTGGCTCCATACTTCAGATATATGAGCATTTTTAAGACCTCCTTTCCCACAGACCCAAACTGACCATCACAAGTTAAATATTTTACTATCCAGAATGCTACCCTGTCAAAGGGTTTGGGAAAACTGGCCCTTCTGACCCCTTTTATGATTTTCTTTGTATTATAGATATACTGGGGTTCAGCTTCTTCTTCTTGCAGCAAGACTTCTACCAGTTCTTTCAAAGTCCCCTTTACAGGTTGTGGGACATGAACAATGGGTATTCCAGACACATTACTTACAGTATTTACAGAGAAAGGAATAAAGACATTTCTTACTTTTGTTCTAGACTGTTCTAGATTTATGACGAATTCTCTTACCAATTCGTCATTATGCCTTGAAAATTTCTTCAGGAATTCAAGCCATCCTGCATGCTCAAAGATGGATGCTACTTCTTCATCTGTGAGTAGCTGGGAATCATCCTCTGGTTCTGATTTCTTCTTAATCCCCATATCGGCTTGAGTTCTGTCTTCCTTGATTTCATGTGAATTGGTTATAGGCCTTCTCCTTAGCTGCGGAACTAATGGCTTGGCTACGGAACCTCTGTGTTTAGCTGTGGAACCTTAGTTCTTAGCTACATAACATCTAAATTCTCTGTTCTTTGTTGCGGAATACCAACTCAATTCACTGCTCCTTCCTCAAGATACTTCTGCAATCTTTATCTCACTTGATGTTTGCAATAATGATTATTAATGATAACCATGCTGCCACTTATTCCATCCAAATCAATATCATGATTACACACTTGTAATCATAATGTATAAATAAATGACTCATCATACCTACTTTTTAAATTAAGTCACATCACACATGCAAACATTTAATCAACCCTAAATAAGTTAAAAGACATAATTACCATCCTTGATGATGTAATCCTTTTGCTATGATGACTCGTCATTCCTACAAGTGGAACAAAACATGATTAGATAAGACAGCTGGAATTCAAAAGAATTCCTTTATTTGAACTAGCCAAAAAGAGGTCAACCGCCATTTGCTGGTTTTCAATTGACCTTGAGAGAATTTATATATATATATATATATTATATATATATATATTTTTTGGGGAAGAAGACGCCATTTACTGGTTTTCATCTTCTTCCCTTTATTCTGGATCTATCATCTGATTATTTGATCATTTTGGAAGAACTGAGTTCTTCCATATGATCAAATTCTTTGTCTGCTTCAATCTTCCTCAAAAATTCATTCTTAGTGGGAGGCTTCCTATAGAGTTTCAGCCTATGTCCATTGACCAAGAGTGTTCTGTTGCTACCATCAATGGGAAGTAACTGAATAGAACCATTGTCAAAAATCTGATCAATCTGATAAGGTCCCAACCATCTGGTTCTCAATTTTCCCTTGAACTGTTGGTACTTAGAGTCAAACAGTAATGCCCAGTCTCCTACTTTGAATTGTCTTTTCTTGATATGTATGTCATGCCATTGCTTCCTTTGCTCTTGAATCATCTCTGTCTGTTGAAGTGCTTCCATCCTTAATTCATCCAACTCATTGAGTTGAAGGATTCTTTCTTTTTGAGCTGCATTTAATTCAATTCCCACCTTCACTACTGTCCTCAATGTCTGAAGTTCAAATTCTATAGGCAACAAGGGATTTTTCCCATAGACTAATTCATATGGTGAAAACCCTGTTGTAGTTTTCCAAGTTGTATTATACGCCCAGACAACTTCAGGTAGTCTCTTTACCCAATCCTTTCTCCCAGCTTCAACCGTTTTGGTAAGGATGTTCTCCAATTCTCTGTTTGTTACTTCAGCTTGTCCATTTGACTATGGATGGTAAGGAGATGACTTCCTATGATTGATTTGATAATACCTTGTGAAATATTGGATCATATTAGACATGAATTGTGGTCCTTGATCTGAAACTATGCTCCTTGGTGCTCCAAACTTGATCATAATTTTGTTCCAAAGGAAATCAACAACTACTTCCTCAGTGGCATTTGTCAATGCCTGCACTTCTACCCATTTTGTCACATAGTCAGTACATACAAGAATATATTCCTTCCCTTGTGAAGGAGGATTAAAGGGACCAAAAAAATCCAATCCCCATCTCTCAAATGGTTCAACCACAACTTGAGGCTGAAGAGGCATTTCATTGGTGAAAGTTGGTTGTCCCATCCTTTGACAAGGATCACACCTCTTGATATATCTTTTCACATCCTTGTATAGAGATGGCCAATAATAACCAGTGCCAAGTATCTTATGAGCTGTTCTTTTTACTGAATAGTGTCCTCCACTTGGTTCATCATGACATGCTCTGAGGATGTCAAAGATTTCATCCTCTCTTACACACCTGCGCAAGACAAAATCAGGGCCACACTTAAATAGAATTCCATTTAACCATTTGAATTGTGCACTGGTTTTAATTAACTTCTTTATTTGTTTCTTAGTGAAAGAAGGAGGGAACTTCCCTGTTGCAAGATAATTTTCCATATCAGCAAACCATGGTGTACTTGCTGAGATTGCAAACAGTTGTTCATCTGGAAAGTTATCCTTGACTGGATCTTGTTCCCCTGTGGTGGTTAGTCTTGACAGAAAATCAGCTACCACATTAGATTTACCTGGATTGTCCACAATGGTAATATCAAATTCTTGCAAAAGTAATAACCATCTAATGACTCTTCCTCCAACCACTGGTTTGTTCATTAAATACTTAATTGTTGAATGATCTGTGTGTACAAATATCTTGTACCCTGTAATATAATGTCTGAATTTATTGATTGCATAAATTACAACAAGAAATTCCTTTTCAGTGGTGGTGTAATTATTTTCAGTGGGAGTAAGATTCTTGCTAAGATAGTAAATGGCATACATCTTTCCTTCTTCATCTTTTTGTCCCAATACTGCACCAATGGAATAATTTGAGGCATCTGTTTGGATATGAAATGGATTTTCCCAATTAGGACCTCTCAATATTGGGGCACTGATTAATTTGTTTTTAATTTCTTCAAAAGCATGCTGGCACTTTTCATCCCAAAGAAATTCACAGTCCTTGGTTAGCAAATTAAACATGGGGGCAACTATTTTACTGAAATCTTTTATAAAGCATCTATAGTACCCAGCATGTCCTAGAAATGATTTGATATCTGTGGGAGTCTGAGGGATAGGTAAATATGAAATGATCCTAATTTTGTTTTGATCCACCTGAATTCCTTTTTGTGAAATATGGTGTCCTAATACAATTCCCTCATCCACCATCATCAAACATTTTTCATCACTAAGAGACAGGTTGTGTTGTTCACATCTTGTTAACACTCTATCCAAATTTCTCAAAGCATCTTCAAATGTATCTCCATGTACAGTGAAGTCATCCATATATACTTCAACACAATCATTTGTTAGATCAACAAAGATTGCAAGTACAACTCTCTGGAAAGTTGTAGGAGCATTGCATAAACCAAATGGTAACACTCTATAGGAAAAGGTTCCCCATGGACATGTAAATGTAGTTTTGTCCTGATCCTCAGCAGCAACTCTGATCTGATTATACCCACTAAAGCCATCCAAGAAAGAAAAGTATTGTTTACCTGAAAGGTTATCTAGGACTTGATCTATGAATGGTAAGGGAAAATAATCTCTCATTGTGGCTTTGTTTAGTTCCCTATAGTCAACACATATTCTCCATTTTCCATTCTTTTTGGGAACAATTACAAGAGGAGATACCCACTGACTATCTGAGATAGGGTAGATGAAACCTACTTGTAATAGTTTTTCAATTTCTTGTTTGACTATATCCCTTAAAGATGGGTTAATCCTTCTTTGAGGCTGCCTAACTGGTTTAGTGTTTTCAGTATAGATGTGATGAGTGCAGATACTTGGATGAATCCCCTTCATATATTTGTAATCCCAAGCAAAATATTTAGTATGATTTTTTAGAACATCAAACAATTTAGCTTCTTCATCCTCTTTCAACCAGCTATTGATGTTTAAAGTTTTTCCTGGTTGAATTTCAACATGCTTGGTTCCAATATGTGATGAACTGATTTGTGGAAAGGGTTTCATTAAAGTATTTAATGGACATGCATGTGGTAACAACATATGGTATGTAGCAACATCTCCAAAATTTCCTTGAGACATAATACTGGAAAAAGGACAGTAATGAGAATTATGATACTTATCTCTTTGCAGGCCAAATTCCTCGTCACTGCTACTTTCCATAAATTCTTCACCACTTCCTGATGTACTTGAAACTGAAGCTACCGATTCATCCTCTCCCCATGAGAAATCTTGTTCCTCTAGAGTGAAATCATTTTCAATCAAAGAGAACTTTTGTTGTCGTGGTTTTGGAACTAACTATAGTGGTTCTAGAACTATAGCCGTATGTTCCAAGAACTAAGTTCGGGTTCCTGGAACTAAGTTCATGGGTTCCGGAACTAAGTTCACAGGTTCTAGAACTAAGTTCATGGGTTCCAGAACTATTTTTGATTGCACTGTAGACAACAGGTTCTCATCCAATGGTGGATTAATCATCTCTTCTACTTCTCTTACATGATCCTGTAATGTGATCATAGCCAAAGAAGACAAAATTTGCTTATTAGTTTCAGGAGAATCAACCCACAATTGTTCATGACTGTCAGTAAAAGGTTGTGCGGTAGGATATAAGGAAATTTGTTTAGAGTTCTTACCATTCGAGATTGTCATATCACCTGACCTGCAATCTATCAAAGCAACAACTGTAGATAACCATGGTCTGCCCAAAATAATGGGATAACCCAATGTTTTACCTTTTGGCTATGCATATAAGAAAGTCAACTGGATATTCCCATGACTCTACCATCACCACCACATCTTCAATAATTCCTTCTGGTTTTGCTATAGACTGATCTGCCATCTGCAATATGGTATTAGTAGGTTGTATACCTGTTAATGGTAATGTTTTCAGAGTATCCACTGTCATTACATTGATAGCAGCTCCCAAATCTATCAAAACATTATGTACATCCTTATTTCCTATAGAGACAGAAATAACAGGACTTCTAGGATCTCCGTATTTGGGAAGTAATAGTTTTCCTACTAATAAATCAGTAAGTTTCCCATCTACTTTGATAGTCTTGGGATACTGTCTCTTTCTTCCAGGATTTTTCATGCATAATATTTTGATCAATTTGTTCAATTCTGGAATATCTTTAATTGCTTGTAACAATGGTATTTCAATATTTAGTTTCCTTAATTCCTGAACTAATTCAGACTCCTTGATTTCTATATCTTCTTTGAATCTCTCAGGAAATGGAGTCTCATGTAGTGTTGCTATCTGGCTCCTTTTATTTTCTTTCTATATCCTCTTTTGGAACAACAATACTAGGGTTCTCATTTTCTTCTGTCATTTCAGTGATTATAAGGGGTGGACTGTTAATGATTTTTCCCAGATCTAGTTTGAATATCCTTACAATCCATAACATGTAAATCAACTGATTTTTCAGGTTCTGTTCCATAAACAGGAGTTGTCTGTTTGTTTCTGGGGTTTGCTACTGGTTGTGCTGGCATTTGTGTTTGGACAACATTCTCAGTTTGTGAGTTCTGTGTAGGGGATCCCATGATGGCCTGTTGATTCTGATTTGGATATGTTCTTCCTTGGGAATAATTAGGATTCCATCTAGGTTGTGACCAAGCATAAGGATTTCCTTGACCAGCCCATGGTTGTTGATGTCCCTGAGCATACCAGGCTTGATTTGACCAATCTTGAGGGTTCCAAGTTGGTTGAGGTACCCAAGGTGGTTGTCCCCAATTTTGTGGTACTGCCTGAGTAGCCCATGGCATTGTCCATGGATTAGGAGCTGATCTTGGCACAAACTACCCTTGGTTAGGTTGTCTCTGAACAAAATTCAATTCTTCAGTTGTAGATGTGGCACTGGTTTGTTTAAGCTGATTTTTAATGACAGGAAGCAAAGAACAAACATCAGTATCATGTTCTTTAGATTCACAGATAAGACACATTTCTATTTTATCCAAAGGACAATCTCTTAATGCATGCTTCTTCCTGCATCTAGGACAATACATAGCCAATGGTTCAATTTTGGAATTTGCTTTAGCTTGTAATCCATCCATAGTAGAGGTTAATTGCACTAAAATGTTTGTTTTAAAGTTTGCCAACTCATCCATTAGTTTGTTCATATCTAGATTCATACTTTTTACTGATTTTCCTTTTCTAGGTCCACCTCTTGTTCTGGAATAGCTTCTACAAATCTCTTTAATTCCATTCATTCTTATCTGATCAATATCTCCCCCTCCTATTAAGTTAAGGGCTTCTCTAGATTCGTCATCCAAACCTTTGAGAAAGATGGTTTTACTTAATTCCTCTGTAAGCACAAATCCACATCTTTTGCTAACAAAGAGGAATCTGTCTAAATAGTCTTCTATGTTTTCGTCCTCTTCCTGCTTGATTTTGAAGAACTCTTCCTTCCTATTTCTTCCTCTGCAATAATCCTGGTATTTATCTAGGAAGGTAGTCTCCATTTGTGCCCAAGTGCTAATAGAGTTGGATGTTAATCCCATGAACCACCTCATTGCTGCATCCTTCAAGGTGGATGGAAACAACTTGAGTTTTTGATTATCTATTTTATAATCATAGGTCTGACATAGCACCTTGAATTCAAACAGAAATTGGTCAGGATCTTCAGATGACATCCCTCTAAAAGTGGGTAAATGTGCAGGTGAGATATTTTTCATTGATGTGTCATCATCTCCCAATTGGATTGGATAGGTAAAGGTCCTATCAGGTACTCCCTCAGCTTCTCGTGCCATTTCAAAAATATTTTCTGAAGTTTCCTCCCAATCAATGTGGTAAGCTGTATGCTTTGGGGAAGGTGAAAAATCAGGAGTAGGAGGTTGACTACTCAATTGAGAATCAAAACTTACCCTCAATGGATCTTGGGTAATAAGCCTTTTCCTAAAAGTTCCACTCCCTTCAGGTGACTGATCTAAGAATTCCAAAAATGGCAATTCTATTTCTTGTCTGACAGGGGATGGTGGTGCCTCCAATTCTTGATCAATTTCCTTACTTTGACTAGAAGATGTTATGAATTCTTGTGAAGATTTTTTTGGAAGGAATCTACCCTGTGAGTCTCTTGGTCTACTCATATATTTTGTGATATAGTAGGGAAGATTCTTCAACTACTAGATGTATGTTTTGTTGCTCTTGCTAACACTTAATTAGAAAATTCCAACTGGTGTTCCCCGACAACGGCGCCAAAAATGATGGGTGTCATTATTCCCTTCATTTAATCAACTTCTTGTTGATGTCATATCAAACCAGGGGTGTGTCCAAAGCTATATGCAACAAGAGTACTTTAACTAATCTAGTAGTTGACTGTAACTATTTTTATATTTTCTGGGGGATCTCTTTAATGTCTTAAGGACTTCTTGGTAAAACCTTATTCAAATCAAACTATGAAAACTTGCTGAAAATAAAACACACTGAAAGCTTGTTGAAAGGAAACACACCGTGCAAAAAGGAAACACACTTGCTGTTGGAAAATAAACACACTTGCTTTTGAAAGTAAACACTCAAATTAAAATGCTTGAAAACAATTGCAAGAAATATATAAAGATTTATCTAAACACCTGCAGGCACAAGTATGCAATAGAATTCAACTGAAAGAACTAAAGCAATACAAAATTAACAGATCTAAGCTACTTGCTGAAGAAATATAAATACCAAATAAATGAATATCCTGGTCCTTGGGGGAGTGGGCCCTTGCTCCTCCTTGAATCAAGATTTTAACAACTCAGAATTCTCTCAAATCAGAATGGCTATTTTATTGATGAAAACATTCAGTATTACAAAACATACTGGATCTGGGATACTTAGTCTATTTCTCTTCTCTGTTCTATATCTCTAATCTCTCTCTTTTTCTATCTAATGCAGGTCTGCATTTATATACATTTTACAATCCTAGCTATCTCAATGATTCTGATGAAATTGAATCATGCCCAGAATAGATGCTGAGTTGGATGGTGGTTGATCAGACAGTTGTAGGATAACTCTTCCTGGATCTACGTTTAGAAATCTTCTTGTCCTTCATGATTGTAGATGCAAAATTTCCAGATGTGGTTTAAAATAGATAACTCCCATCAGTTCCAGAACTTTGGAAAAGTTCCAGAACCATAGGAAATTGTTAAGAACCAAAACCTGTGAGAGTTCCGGAGCTGTCACCAGGAGTTCCGGAACTAAGTCTGAAAATTCCCTGGAACTAAATTCTAGAGTTCTGGAACTAAGTCTGAAAGTTCCGGAACTAAATGATGATTGTGTGATGGAGTTTTGGAACTAGCTTGGAAGTTCCAGAACTAAGCTATGTAGGATCAGACACTATCAAAAACATACTGAACCCCACCTGCTTCATTTCCTCGACTGATTAGACCTACTTTATTACAAAACTAAATTTAAACACACACTATGTTAAGAATTTTAGAGTTTTTAACATTAGGATCACAATCAATCAAAAGACAGACAGTTACATCCTAACTCATATCAGATCAACTAAAAGTCACACAATGCAATCAAACTTAATCAAAAGGAGAGTATGATGAGATCATATATTATACATTAATCGGACATATACTAGCCTCATCAAACAACTCCTTGAATTTGTAGGAGAGTCAATAAATATGTTACAAAAATGCATTGAATACTACCTTTATAGTAAGTTGGAGTTAGATATCAATCACATCGAGCCTTGTATAAAGGGATTAATGTTAATTCAATCGATAAAACCAATATACCTCCAATTAACGATCATACGAAACTCATCATGTAAATTATTGATTGTTTGAGACAACAACATATATTACAATCGTAAATCATTTCCTACAACTGCAAAATAACCTAGTGGAACTTACTAGTAGACCATAAACAGTCTCTTAGGGCATGGTAAACCAAGGTTAGTCACACCCTCTTTTGGTTGGGATCAAAGGGTCACCCATTACACAACCTCCTATCCATAACAAGGTCCATCAAATAATTCAAAGAGATCCTCTCACTCCATACATCACTTCCATGTACATTTGAGGGATCACCCATTTCATCTCTTACAATGGATCTATTGATCCTACCCTTCATATTAAAGTCATAGTGAATCTTTACAAGGATTGGGTTAAAGCTAATTCATATGTCGCCACTAAGCTCATGGCCAAGACACTTATATGAGATTCTCTAGATTGGTAGCATACTCTTCCATCCAAATCTATTGTTGAACTTGAAAGCTTAATGACCGCATTAGTAAATGAATTTCAATATCACAAACTTCATGAAAAATAACATCAATTACAAACAATTTAACAACGAATCATCCCAAGCCTTCGGCAAGTGTTGGAAGATCTTATCCACTAATTCTGAACACAACATGCTTGATGTGATTCTATTTCAGTTAATTCATAGAGCCCTCAAACCTTGCCTTCAATACAATGTGAGATCCTTCTCTCCCACTTCTTTGGAAGAAGCATTCAAAGAAGTAAAATGATAGGAGTACCTCGTAAAGGAATTTTAAAAAGGATTCTCATAAGAAAAAACAACCTGAGAACATTCATGTCCTTGTGTGCCCTAGAAACAAAAATGTCATTGATTATAGAGTCACGAAATCTCTTCCTCAAGGAAATTCTTATAGTACAAGAACATCTATAGCATTGAAAAATCCATTTTTAAACCACAAGGAAATTCCTTCACTTCCTCCCATTCTAACATTCACCAACCTTTGTCTAAATAGGAGTTGATATGATGCCTACCCCAACCATTCACCATGGATCTAGACCCCTCTCAACCTCTACTTTGATGGCACGACGAAAGAAAAATTTATTGGTGGCATGTTAACTGGAGTCATTCCTATGATAATTATTGAAATCTTGGATCCTTTTCCTATACATTTCTCCTTGGAAATAACCTTTAGTAAAGGTAGCCATAGACAACAAAGTTCACCAAGGTCCTGATGATTGTTACCATAGGGCCGCATGAAGTAGTCTAAATGGCATGATCGATTGGTATGGGTGGTTCAGTGGGAAGCTAACATACGTCTTAAAGTCCATACATGAACCATTCCTCGAGCGAGTCCAAATTTGAGCAGGTATGAGAATTCGATTTGGTTGTCTATTTCATCAAACATATTCTCTTAGCCACTAATGTTGTAGATCAGATCATAGCTTCCATCTACTAGTACATCTAGATGGGGTAACACATTCGGGAGGGCATGTAAGGTGCCAGATACGTAGCATTGCTGAGTATTTATCCATCATGACCGTTCTACAAGGGAGACCAAATGCTATGTCGCCATATATCGATGATGTGTGGAGGGAAAGCAGCACATTAATGAGAATTTGATGGTAGAATCTCAAGTCTTCAAACTGGTGGTGATAGTCAACCCCTGTGCAAATTGTGGTCACCACTAGAAGTAGGGATGTTTGTACGAAACATGAGAGCTTCATCGTCCTTTACGATACATGGAACTCCTGATCGCATGAAGAAATTTGGATGACTGTTCCTGTTTTCAAGCCTTCCCTCGGCAAAGAAGACCTACTCGCATCTACCCCTGAGAAAATAGCTCGTGACCATTGAAAAGTCAATGTCATATAAACTACTATTGGCGAGATCAGCATAGTTGCAGCATCCCTTGCTACCAAAACAGTGATGGAGATCTGCATCATAATCGCAATGAGAATCGCAATGATCCCATCTACTTGAATGGTGCAACTCAAGTTGACTTATTACTCTCGTGTCCTGCACCTCTTAAGCCATGCTGGTGGCCTTACCTTTCTTTCTTTCCCGAGGATAAGAACAATCCACTGAACCTGCGGTCAATATCTTACAATATATCTATGGATAGCTAAAGGAATTCATTCCTCGGAGGTAGGAAAGTGACCAAGACCAACAGGAGATTGGATGGAATTAACATTGTATTTAATTGAAAGTTTTATGTCTTAGTTAACCATAAATCATAATATTTCAACATACAAAGACCTGCAGTGTGCACGATTTGGTGCAATTGGCATTTAGACTATGTCTATATCTAAAGACACAAAGTCTAAATAATGCTTCTTATAAAAAATGACATGGAAGATGCCTCTATTCGCTAATGCTTCCGAATAGGAGTGGCTGCCGTAGGATTATAAGATCTTGGCCAAATGTATAGGTACGAATTTGTAACATATTTGCAATGCAGTAGTTTGTTCTCTCCTGAAATGTAATCCTTCAGTGTTTCATTCCTACACTTACAAAATAAGATTGAAACCCCTTCATGCAAAATTCTTCAACAGAATGAGGGAACTAACGGGTATCTTGACTTGAGCGATCACCAATAACATCTACCATTCGTCAATGGGGACACCGCGGATCTGTACACGTGCAATTCCATAGATCTTTATAGTTTATGAGGGAATCTTGCAATCCCTCATCTTAACAAAGTTTCGAGACAAGTCCCACGTTGGGTGATGTGAGTTTAAAAATCTAAAATCCCTTTATTTAGACAAGTAAAGTGATGGAATTATAGAACTTGAAATGTATGCCCAACTTAATATAGATTTATATTTGAGGGGTCAATAAGAGTATGCATGAGATTTACCCAAGGCATTTAAATAATGTCTGCGGTGTTTCCATTTTTTGACTGCAGGAGCTTACGGATTAGTGACTACCCGACTGTTCGAGAAGTTCCCAGACATTGACGAGAGGTGGAGCTTATGCCACGTCTTCAGGAATATTTAACTAGAAATATGGTGGAGTCCAATAAAGAATGCTTTGATTGGATTGTCGATAGGCACAAGCTAAAAAGTCTTGAAAATGTGCATATTTGGATATGTACAGGGCAGATGTGAAATGAACTTAGTTGGAGGATAGGTGGAGAATACTGGAAAAGTTGATACAGGATAATAACCCGCACGTGGCATTAACATAAACTAGCGCAATCATGAGCATTTATTTTCAACCATGAGAATACTTTTATCGATGGTTCTTTAGTCCACAAACATATATTTTGTAACATAATAGTATATATATATATGGGATATTAATTTTATAAATAATAATATTTTTTTTCATCATAATAATAAAACTCGGGAATAAAGAGTAGATATTACTTTTAAGATATTTTGATCTTGAGACAATTTTGTGTTTAGAAGTTCACATTCCATCTTAATTTCTTAAGGCAATGTTAAAAAATTACCACAGTTAATGTTTTTAATAGGTGACTGTCAAAACCATAAAAACGAGCATAAAAATCATGTACCACTAAATATAAAAAGAAAATAAATGAATAAATGGAACATAATATAGAGAATTATTAAATGGAATATTTAGTGCAAATATCAAATTGTTGAGCTGCAACAAAAAAACCAATTTCGATCTAAAAATAATTTGAAAATAAATAAATTAAAATACAGTTATTCGTATTCTTTGCTTTTATTCTTTGTTTATTAATATGCTCTTTATTTATCTTACAAATTCCCTCTAATAATCTTGCCACTAACCTTACTCCATCCTTACTAACATTACAAACAAATTCAACCAAAAAAAATGTGTTGATGAATTCGATGAAGTTTAAAGGGTAACATGTCGCTTGATAATAGGATCCTAATAACAATGCATGCAACTATTTAATTGATTTCAAAAGGGAATATGAACACAATATAACATATATAAATAATAATTGTTGTAGGATAGGTAATCCTAACAATTCAATAGATTAATCTTACACATAAGCATAATATAGGAAGACATAACATAGTGTAAAAGATAGAAGATATTCCTTGTGCTTGTATGAGCAAATGTGGAGATTTGACACCCTCCATTCAAGCTTGACTACTCTTGATGTTAGAGAAAAATTATTAATTCTCAAGACCTTCATTAAATTTAAGATGGAAATGTTATTCAATTAATTGAGTGCCCTCTTTACAATCCAAACTATGACATTAAAATCTCATTGGAAACTCTCAACATTAAAATCTCATTAGAATCTCTCGACATTAAAATCTCTTGCAAATATATTGATAGAGTAAAAATTTTAGAGTGCAATATCAATTTAGCACTAAATTGTTCTATTGGTTTCTATTCTTATTGGTTTGTTGGTTACTTCTTTACCTGCAAAACAAAATATTTCAAGAATTGCAATAAAAACGATAACTCTATAAAACCACTCTTCATATATGATGGGTTATGTGATGCACATGAATGTTAATGTGCTCCAAAGAAGGGACTGTAGAGTCACACAAATTGGTTTGGAAAATTGTCTGATAAAAATATTGTCAAGAATGATATAAAAAATCCATCTCACAATATGAAATTGAACACCTTAGGGCCAAGAGAATGTCAGAAATAAAATTTGATCTAGTTGTGGAGGCGATCAGTTTGACATTGTGTTAGAGGGAAAAACTACCGTAAGAAGAGACAAAGCGGTTGAATTTCATGACACCTCTTTTATGATAACATGTTTTTTAATCAGTTACATGCTAGATGCATTTCACAAAGTAATCGTGGACATGCTACTATAATATTAATATTGACGTAAGAGCATTTTTCCAAGGATTATGCTCCAAAATAAAATATTGATAAAACTATGTTATTAATAATGTAATCATTGCATTTTAATTTAATGGTATTTAAAATTTGTGAGATGACTAAGACGATGGAAAATCTGTTATCCAAGAATTTTAACTTTAGAAAGCCTATCGACAATTATTAGAAAAACATATTTAAAAGTTTGTTATGCATCAATTTAGATTTTAATAGTAATTAGATTTTTTTGCTTGTATATTTTATAGTAGGAATTATTATTAACCACGACATGTTGGGTTCTTAATTGCATCATATGGTTTGGGTTACTTGTTTTCAATTGTTTTAGGTCCATAAGGTTTTTGGTCCTTTTTTTGATGAATACGATCTTATATTATAATAACAAGCCCTTTTTTTTGTTTTTTCTGAGTTTTTTATTTGGTTTTCCCGAGTTTTTTTTATATGGACATGCATGCTAATAAGATCATAATTTGAATTCAAGAAGTCTACCTATTGTATATCGACATACACGCCAATAAAATTCTAATTTGAATTCAAGAACTTTACTTTTTATATATTGGATGCAATAAATATCTAAATACTAAGTTTTATTAGTGCATTTGGATTATAAAGGAACATCAATCAAGATGAATTAAGCAAAAAGAGTGATAGAGAGGCATTCCTATGCCATATCAGTTTCTTTTAATACATTCTTACAAATTATAAATTTCAAATTTCTTCACTACATTCTTATAAATTGATTTTTCAAAAACATTTACAGCGTTAAACTATTATTATGACCGTTCAATCAAAGATTTATCGACAATTACCCTTTGAACCAACGTAGCTAGCTATAAGTATACATCATACCAATTCATCTTGCATCTTATTTCAATTATTTTCCAAAAACACATTAGCATTTATACATTTAAAGCATGAATTATGCCCAGGTACTATAGTCGCATCATGATGCTTGTTTTTTTGTTTGTTTGAATAATTTGTAATATTTTTATGCAAGATAATATAACTCTATTACTTCTTGAAAAAGAGAGGACAAAAATTGAAAAAGAAACCCAATTAGTTGTACTTCGAAATATCATACATTTAGAGTATGGTCCCATGGAGGAGCTTCAATGTTTATTAGCAAAAGGTCCCATGATTCTTTTTTTGGCCCTTGAACTTAAGAGGTCGTTGGAGAGGGGGCGTTGATAGTTTCCTCCTCCAATTTAGGCTGGTTTTTGTCCAGGTGAATCATGACACGCATTCCCACCAATATTTTTGTGATGATTTTAGAGGGAAATATGATTTATATTTGCCTACAACCCACCATAAAATTGCAATAAAATCTTAAGCGGGTATAGCTAAGGAAAATAATAAAAAATATGAGACCTTAAAACTGCTAAAATGGTCACAAATTTTGTCAGCAGCACCAACTGAAATATTGATGAAGCCCCCCTCCATAAAATCATGGCCTTAGTGTCTAATCTTAAACTGTTAAACCCTATAAACCCAAACTGTTAAACCCTAGTATGGTGTGTTTGTTTTAACAGGCAGAAACCGTTGCAGCAGAAGGAAGAAACAATGGCAATCGTCCAGGCTGAAGTTAAGCTCTTTAATCGTTGGTCATTTGATGATGTGCAGGTAGTGTAATTTCTATCTTCTGTCAGCGTTTAATTTTTATCTTTTCATTACAATTTAATTTATGTCTTTCATTGCAGTTTAATTTCTGTCTTTCATTACGTTTTTTTTTAATTTGTGAAATTTATTGTTGCGACGAAGGTGAGTGATCTTTCACTTGCGGATTACATAGCAGTATCGGCAGACAAGCATGCCACATTCGTCCCTCACACAGCGGGGCGCTACTCTGTTAAACGATTCCGCAAGGCCCAGTGCCCCATCATTGAAAGGTATGTGTCCCATCTTGGTTTTCTTGTGTTTGCGATTAGGGTTTCTAGGTTTAGCATTTTTGGTATTGCTGTTTTAGGGGGTTACAGGTTTTATGATTTAGGATTTGTAGCATTTGTCATTCAGGAATTTTAGGCTTTATAATTTAGTGTTTCTTGCATCTGTAATTCAGGGATTCTATGGTTTCCAGTTTGTGTGGGCTGTTTAGGGGTGTTATAATTTAAGGATATTTATGGACGGAATTATAGGATAACCGGGGTTTTGGGTACTTTTTGAGGGCTGTTTCACAGTTTTCAGGGTTTTTGGGCAGGCTGACAAATTCATTGATGATGCATGGGCGCAACAATGGAAAAAAGTTGATGGCTGTGCGCATCATTAGACATGCGATGGAAATCGTTCACCTTCTTACAGATCAAAACCCAATTCAGATTATTGTTGATGCCGTTATTCTCAGGTTAGCTTTCATTATCCTCGAAAGTTTTTTAAATGTTGGATGCACCTGAACACTAGATTAATTTCCATCCCATGTATTTAACAGCAGTTCTGTAGAGATTACTAAAGTTATCATACATAGCTGCAAGAAACATAATGGCTCAGGGCTGCCTTCTGCACCCCTTTTGTGGGACACTGTTTGTTCCATGGTGGTGGTTGATGCAATGACGTATGTGGAAGCAGCAGTAGCTGAATGCTCGACATCATTATGGGTGGTGGTGTCTTTTCTATATATGAATGTAGATTGTGCAGCTGAGTCGGCATCCTGATGCTGCGAGCATGCAAAGAGGGTTTGAAGACTGGGCATTTGTAATGCAGACGTTTGAGGGCATTTAGGTTTCACTGCTTGGTGAAACAAGGGAGAGAGTATTTGTATTATTTGGAGGTTGTTCAAGTGACATTTACTATTGGAAGGCACTAGTGAAAGGTTTGTTCTGGTTGAGATTTGTGTGATTCATCTCATACATGTTGGATGGTGTTCTCGGATGGGAAGGATTTCGTGCGGTGGAACACTAAAAGATCTTGCCACGCAGTCAAGACAAGTAAATGACTAATAAAATAAATCTAAATGGTCCTTGCACATATGCATTAGGTGCCTATGGTATGGTGTCATACATGTTGGATGGTGTTCTCGGATGGGAAGGATTTCATGCGGTGGAGCATTTAAAGATCTTTCCACGCAGTCAAGACAAGTAAATGACTAATAAAATATATCTAAATGGTCCTTGCACATATGCATTAGTTGCCTATGGTATGGTGTGTTTTCATATTTGGGTAACCATTAGCAGGGGTCAACGTAAAACTAAAAGCTCTAAATTTCTTCAAACACTGTTTTCAAAATAATTGGTAAATTTAAACTGCGTATACATTCACAGTAGTAAGTGCTTCAACTTATTTCTGTTAGGTTAGTTTTCACACTAAATCATTCCAGCTACAAGTGCTTGAACACATTACTTATTATATGTAGTAAGGCTAGTTTTGAAAGCCAGTAGCTGCAAGGGTAGAAAATCCAACTTTCTATCAGGCAAACTTAGTTTTGTAAGTATTCCATCTTAGTGGCAGACGATACCAATTATACTTATTCTATGTATGCAGTCTCGAGACTTGACAGATTTTGTTCTTTATGAAGTCCTTTCTCCCTACATATTTGGTTTTGATAAAACATTTCAGTTTGTAAAGAGTTCTGCTGAGATTTGATAATAAGTCTCGTGTTTCTTTGTCATCTGTTTGGTTTCAACTTTCAAGACTCAGGCTTATATCACGAATTCTAATCCTTTTTTCTAAGCAAGTGGTTGAATACGTATTCAGCTATTTGTCTAAGCAGGTCTAGAATATTCTTTACCATGTTTAATCACAACAAAAATCCTACAGCTATGTTTGCATTATATGTCTAATAGGCATTTTACATGGTACTTTGCAACCTCCTGTACTTAGGGTCATGTTGTGTTTGGCTATGGTGCCACACCAGAGGGTGCTGCAGAGTCAAAGTCATTTGGGGCTTGCACCTGGCCACAACTGTGCCTTGGTGATTGGCATATCTTCCTCACTGGTTGATCACATCCCCTTCTGGCTTTTTCTTTAATTTTGTTCATGCCATTTTACTTACTTGCCCAGGTTTTACATTGTTAGGTTGGATTTACTCTAAAGTGTTATTTACGCCTTGTTGAAACTCTTTCCAGTGTATAATTGTGTAATTTCACACAAGCTCATCATAGAACAAAAGTCTAATGCAATAATATGACAAAACATATTTGATATCAAAAATCATATTATATGAGTGAGTGTAAAATGTCTTTTTTCATTGAAAAGGAGACACTCGCATATTAATAAAGGAGAAAAGTATACCAAAAATATTGCAGTAAAACAGCAGCAGAGTTCCACTTGTCAACCATAACAATTCACAGGAGATATGCATGAGCATAGATCCACCTTGATCAACAAGATTATACAAACTGATTTGTTTGTGGAGCATGTGGAATTAGCTATTGAAAGTCTAACAAGTTTAGAAATAAAACAAAAACTATAAGATCCAGTGGACTGATATCACATACACTATAAAGAATAACTGAAATTTGAAATTCTTGAGCGCCTATGAGAGGGCCTAAGCTTAACCTTTATGAAGACTGTTATAGTTCATTCGACTCTGAAAATATAAACACAGTAGCACTGCCACTGGATTTAGAGATTATTAACATCAAAATTGATCTTCCTGTAAATTTGAGATATTCGAGATGTAATTTGGACCAACTTATGCACCAGAAAGCTATTTGATTATGTTGTAGGCATTTGGTCTTTTTAAAATATCAGCAGCATTGCTCTCATCCCGTGTCATTATTCATTATTATAATTCTGGACTGAATTATGTTGTTTTCCACTCCTGAACTGGTGCCATCGGCTACTATTAATTATATTTTCTATTGTCTTTCACTCAGCATCCTGTTGCTGCCTAGCTCATCTGGCCTTATTGATTCACGATGTCATTGTGAATTCATTTTACATTTCTTATTGTTCTTCCACCTGTTAGTTTGTTTTCTTCAAGTGTGTTACTTTTATATGTCTATATATTCATCGATTACACCATTATTCCAGCTGATGTGGCACATGACATATGTTTCCATTATTGTTTCAGTTTGCATAGTCTCTCTTTTTGCATTGCCGACAATCTCTCACCATCTGGAGGTACTTGTTGTTCCCTAGATTCCAGGAAACACTCCCCTCTCATTTCTACATTGAAACGGTTCCGGTTCGAATCTGCCAAACTGAAATGCCACCGAATCTTACTGGAAATACAACATTTTCCTGGGCATGTGCCAATAACAATACAGAATTGGTTGTGCTGTCACCATTTCTGGTACGTGTCCAGACATTTCCAGACTGTTTCTGGCAGCGCAGGTGTTTGAAAACAGCAAAAATAAAATAAAAAAAGCACATGGAGAGATGGAGACGCCCTTTGGGCCTTGAAGGGGGCATGAAGCTTCCATATGCTTTCAAGCATACACCTATACCTGCAAATCAATAACAGGAACAACAAAAAAACAAACTTTGACAATAAATCTAAAACAAATCAAAATCCCCTACACATAGGGTGAAGCCTTACAGGCCTTACAGGTTCTTGAAGGGGGCATGAAGCTTCCATATGCTTTCAAGCATACACCTATACCTGCAAATCAATAACAAGAACAACAAAAAAAACAAACTTTGACAATAAATCTAAAACAAATCAAAATCCCCTACACATAGGGCGAAGCCTTACAGGCCTTACAGGTTCTTACTCCTTACTTGAAACTGACTCTACACTAAATCTATGAAGTCTCCATCTCCATGGCAAGCTTTATCTTGAGTGTCCATTAGGTTTTGTTAGGGTTAGAGGGAGGAGGGATAAGGCATGGTCAAGCCTTTTTCTTCTCCCCCTCTCCTTCTCCCAACCTTGCTCATGTTGCAAACGAGCTTTCAATTCTTAAGTTGATCTTTATGAGGCATCCTTATGGATTAGGGCAACCTCAATCAACGGTTATGATAGAACCTACTGTTACGGTGAAGATTATTTGCTTTACTTTTAGAGGGAAAGTCTTTTTAAACCTAAGTTACTTTTATGGTGTTTTTAAGTTGGCTTAACTTTATTAAGTTGTGCACGGTATGTTTTCATGTTGAGTGACCCCCGTGGTGTAACTCTATGACTTGAACTTAACTTTTTTGTATGCAGCTGGTTTTTATTTTTTTAGATAGGTAAACAAGGGTTGTATGTGTCCCTTTCCCAATAAAAACATGATTTTAAAAGGTTACAAGCGGTTTAACCATGATTACAACAGCTAGTAACTTGGATCAAAAACATTAATATTTCCATTAATGGCAGCCTATGCCAACTGAAAAACTAATATGTAAACACAAGTCTCTTTCCCATTTGAATTAAAATTACCGGCAGAAGAGACCGAATTCAAATCAAGATTCTGCAGACAAAGATGACAACCTATGCCATCCTTACGAGCTACAATATGCACCATATAATACTATAACAGGGCTGCAAAAAGTGGACCAAAGGTAGTTAATGCACTCCCAAAATCAACCAAACATCAAAACCTCATGGAGAAGATATTTCCAGTCTTTAAACTTTAGGGTACAACTTTCCACCCATGCAGGTAAAACACATCCTTGCAGGGAGAGAGAAGAGGCCTTCATCTTTAAAGTCTTAACCATTCAGAACTCTAGGCAAACCAAGTTGCTTGCACTAGGGACATATTGTCCCCACTAATAGGAGCGAATTAGAGGGAAGGATTTCGGAGGGAAGGAGCCTTCCACTTAACCCTACTCTCGCACAAGGGACCATCTCCAATTCAAACAAACCAAGCCAATGCCAACAGAGCACAACCATGCCCCTCCCAATAAACCCAATAACATAACAACACCACCCAACCACGCAACCACCAAGACAAAGTGAAGTGAATGCCAACCCAAATAGGACACAACCCAAAATTGAGTAGGTTCGAAAAGCTTTTTAGTGTAAGATTGTTTTTGGAAGCCACTCATCTCTATTTGAAAAAAAGGTCTGTATATATATATATAATTATAATTAAAATTCACTTTGGAAGCTCCAATCATTTAACAAGCTTACAAAGCCTATGCGTATAATTCTATATGAAGAGAATGGTTGTGTAGATGATAAAAGCAGTAAAGCATAAATCAAAATGTTTACCGGTTAACCATAACCTACCTGTATTGTATCGTAGAATTCACATAATTTGAACCTAAAAATTGAAATTTGGCGAATTATGATAAAATAGTAAAATTTCGTTAAAATTCACAAGCAAGACGATGCCAACAGAACACAACCATACCCCTCCCAATAAACCCCATAACAGAACAACACCATCCAACCACGCAACCACTAAGACAGTGAAGCGGATACCAACCCAGATAGGACACAACCCAAAATTGAGTAGGTTCGAAAAGCTTTCTAGTGTAAGATTGTTTTTGGAAGCCACTCATCTCTATTTGAAAAAAAGGTCTGTATATATAATTATAATTAAAATTCACTTTGGAAGCTCCAATCATTTAACAAGCTTACAAAGCCTATACATATAATTCTATATGAAGAGAATGGTTTTGTAGATGATAAAAGCAGTAAGGCATAAATCAAAATGTTTACTGGGTAACCATAACCTACCTGTATTATATCGCAGAATTCTCCGAATTTGAACCTAAAAATCGAAATTTGGCAATTTATGATAAAATAGCAAAATTTCGTTAAAATTCAGCATGAAATTCGAATCTTCAAATAATTAATGCGATTTTAATTTAAAACCCCCAAAAATCGCAAATGTGGCGCATTAAATTGATGAAAAGCCTGCAAAATCGTTTATAATTATAATTTATTTATTTTGCGCATGAAATCGATGAAAAGCCTGCAAAATCGTTTATAATTATAATTTATTTATTTTGCGATAGTTAGGGTTAGGGTTTTAGTTATTTAAACGAGCTTCATGTATACCATTTCTCACAACTAAAAAGTGCATCATTCACGATTTCAAAGAAGCAACTGAGTCTTTCAACAAGGGTTTTGAATCTTGTGGCAGAGGAATACAACGACAAAGTGTGAGAGTGGTGAAGGAACACGAAGTGGCGACATGTTTGAAAGTGGAGGTGTGTTTGAAAGCTTTTACTCGATGGTGGAAGAATCTTATTGCATTCATTGTTCCCTCCATTGTGCATTGAGAGCCAATGAATCTCCATGTTTCAATCCTCACTCCAACACCCTCAACTATATTCAATACAAGGTAGGTTAAAACCTAAACTTCAACGCACGAGTTTTTAGTTATAAATTTATAATATTACATTTTTGTTTATTAAGAATAGCTTTTATTATTTTGTAGCATTAAGTTTAGTTTCTACCAATGTTACGCGGGGACGTGCACCCCCCCTCCCCAGCTGTTCGGGACGTCCTGGAACTTGGGGACAGAGATGGGATGATTCCCCCACGTCCCGAAAAAAACGAAAAAAAAGGGGACGTACTGGGTGCTTCAAAATTTGTGGGACGCAATAGGGGATGTTGTGACGTCTCATGTTGATTATTGAAGACTTGTAGTTGTTTTTAATTTTCATTGTCATATTGATATTGTTGATGTATCATTGATCCATTGTATCTCCATCTAGTATGAAGTATCAATGTATCTCAGATTCTTTGTTCTAATAGTAATTTCTAAATTCTATGATAATCTTACGTGTATTACTATTATCATATTATGTCAATGACTTAATATGAAACATTGAAATTTGAATTATGAACATTGAATATATAGCATTTTGGGCCTTGGCTTATGTGATGAATAATTGGATTAATCATTAATGGTTTTAATCTTCAAACTTTCAGTTTAAAGTCTTAGTTTATTGAATTATTCATGTTATATTTGTAAAATTAATAAATTATATATATTTTTTATCATCCGTCCCCTTTCCGTCCCCAAAATTTGAAAAAAATTTGCTGTCCCGAAAACCCCGTTCCGCCGTCCTGCCGTTCCGGAGTCTTAGGTAATTGTGGTTTTTATTGTTTCATAGTTTTTTTTATATATGTTATCTATATAATTTATGGCTTGCAATTTGATTGTTTAATTAAAAAAAAACTTAAATTAAGTATTTTGCAAGTCGTAAACAATGTAAATAATATATATTATAAATATATATAATATAATGTAAATAATATATAGCTATTATGTAGTGGCTATGTAATTAGGTTTTTATAATATTTGTTTTATGCTCAACAATATAAATTGATATTATAATTCATTATTAATAATTTGACTATTATCTAACTTTAGTTTTTAATGTATATTTTTATTGTTTTTTAAAAGCTAAAATTTAATTTATAAATTTATAATTAGATGACATTTGGACTTTATAAAATCAGCACTGTAATTTATTATTTATTATTTAATTTTAGATTTTGTGATATAAATTTTTAAAAATTACGGGAATGTTATTATGATATATATATATATTTATTACAATTAGGTTTTTTTTTTTTTAAACTACGTAAAAAATTTAAATGTTGAAGGCTTTTAGCAATTTAATTAGATTTTTTATTTTTATGGGATATTTATTTGATGCTGAAGTTATATAGGTTTTTATTTTTATTTAAATTTGTTAGTGACACTTAATTTTAAATTTTTATTTTATTAAGTTTTTTGTTTTTTATTTAATTTTAATTATTGTTAATAAGGATTTAGTGTTCTTTTTTTAAATACTTTTTATCTCATTGTCTTTAAAACCTGTAGGTTACTAACATAATTTAATGGCAACCCCGAAATCAAATGCTAAGGCATGGAAACATGCAAGACGCAATGATAGTCATATCAAATGTGATTTGTATGGTCATTCATTTGTTGGGAGTGTCACAAGTGTAATGGACCCCCTACTTGGCATCTCGGCTGGTGTGGGAGAGGGTGTTATTGCATGCCCAAATGTAACTCCAAAGATCAAAGATGCGTTAGAGAAATACCAAGCCTCTTTGTTCGTAGGAAAGCAGAAATCAGCATAAAAAAGCAGAGAATTCAAACATAAATATCTAGGTTTGCTACAAATTTTATGTCGTTTGCTTAAAACATTCTCATATCCGGTTGATGTAACAAGGGGATCAGAGAGTGGAACTTTGAACAACCTTTGGAAACAAATGGAGAAACAACATGTGGATGATGCATTGGCTGATTTGTTTTATTCAAGTGCAATTCCATTCAATGTTGCTAGGAATCCGCATTTTAAGATTACAATTCAAAAAATTGCAAAGTTTGGCAAAGGGTACACACCTACTTCAAAGGCTCTTAGAAAACCGCTTCCGAAGAAATCAAAAGAAAGGGTGACCGGAAAACTAGCAGCAATCAAAGCCTCTTGGAGTGTAACAGGGTGCATCCATCCTATTGAGTGATGGATGGTCAGACATGTGTCAGAGGCCATTGATTAATGTTTTGGTGGCTTACCCTCTAGGCGTAGTGTTTTTGAAGGTAGTAGATGCCATGAACCACAAAAAGACCTTGGCGTATGTTTTCATAATTTTAGAGGAAGCCATTCTTGAAGTGGGTATAGAAAACGTGGTTCAAGTTGTAACTGATAGTGTTGCAAATTGTATGGGCGTTGGGAAGTTGATTATGGATAAGTACCCACATATATTTTGGAGTTCGTGTGCAACACATTGCCTTGATTTGTTGCTTTGTGAGTTGGCTAAATTTTCTTGGGTGCACGAAACAATTCATAGAGGGAGAGCTATTGTGAATTTCATCAAAAACCACTACCTCACATTGAACATTTACAGGCAACATGCAACTAGAGACTTGTTGAGGCCATGTGAAACAAGATTTGACTCATTTTATATCACTTTGAAAAAGTGGTTGGAGAGAGAAATACTAAGGTCAGTTATTTGTTCATCTGACTAAGAAAATTTAGTTCATTCTAAAGGTTTAAAAAGAAAGAACATAGAGCAAATAATTCTAAACAACAAATTTTTAAAAGTGTGTGAACCAATTGTTGAAGTGCTTCGTATGGTTGATGGTGATAAACCTTGACTTGTTATGCTTTATGAAAGCATGTGCCGTTGTAAGGAAACCATTCAAAAAACATTTTATCATGTGGAAGTAGACTATATTGAGATATGGAAAACAATTGATTCAAGGTGGAAAATGATGCACACCCCCTTTCATGCAACAACTTGCTATTTGGAGCCAAAAACTTTTCCATATGGACAAAAGAGTGAGTGAAATTATGAGTGGCCTTCATGAAGCCATAGGGAGGTTTGAACCAAATCCACAAGTTGCAAGTAAAATCAGGAATCAGTGTTGGACATATAGGTTAGAAAAAAAGATGTTTGAAATACCAGTAGCAAAGTATGATATCTCATGCCTAGATGTTCAAGGATATCGGTGGTGGAGTAACTTTGGAGCAGATACTCATGAGCTATAATGCTTTGTTGTTAGAGTATTGAGTCAAGGAGCAAGTTCATCAGTGTGTGAAAGGAATTGGAGTTGCTTTGACCACATTCAGTCAAAGAAACATAACAAGTTGTTGTCTAGGAGGTTGGGAAATCTTGTTTATATTTGCAGCAATCTACAGTTGCGTATAAAGAAAGCAACAAAAGACTCATCTACTTTGTCGTCACAATTTCAACCCATTTTAGAAGACATGGGATGATCATGACTTGCTTTCACAAGATGAATTCAATGGTGAATTTGAAGATGATGATATTGAACCATCTCACCCAAGTGCCCTTGATGATTTTGAGCTTTTTTGATGTAAAAAATGGAGAAATCCAAAAGTTTGAGAATAGTGGTAGAACTTAGATGCTTTAGAATCTAGACTCTTTTTGAATGAGAAACCCTCTTTAAATTTGTGATTTCACGTGTGTAATGTTCTATTTAGTATTTTGATAAGCTTATAAGTTAAAAATATGTTTTGACATCATTTCACAAATTTTTTGAAGGTGTTTAATAATATTTGTATATTTCGATCATTCTTGTATATTTATTATTTATTTTAAAAATAAAATAATAAAAAATGCAAATTTATAAAATTCAAACTTATGGATGAAAACTTTATCGGTTGACGAAATTTTGTTGAATTTTATCCTTGCTGAACATGGACACATGAACTTGAACCTGGTGACTTAGATTTCTGATATACCCTTCTCTGGTGGTTAAAATAACATTTGACAGGTTATGAAGGTTGCAATTTTGATCACTGGTAATGTGTAGAACTGCCTTCTGATTCACTCCACAGTGATATCTGCCTAGAACCCCTTTTAGTTTCTTCTTTTATACACTGAAATTCTTTTAATTTATATGTGCATACTTTTTTTTCTGTATTGAGGATGTTTGTTATCACATCTATGTGATGAATAAATAGTTCTTCAAAATTTTCTTTCATTTATTGCTGTAATTAGAAGCTTTCATCCATTCTTTAAATGGGCCTTGGTTTAGCTGGAGAGGACAGTTTTTTCTTATATTTCTTCAATTTTGTTGTTGAGTGCTTCTAGATATTTCATGATTTTCTCAGCTTTTAGATGCTATCTCGGGAAGCCTTTTAGCTTTTTAGTTTTTGATCACCTTCCATCAATATCTTGGAGTTTTCCATCGGAATTAGATTGGATTCCTTCCTAGAGAAAAGATGCTTCCCCCAAAGATTCCATCCTTTAGTAGGTTTGGTCAATCATTGTTTGTTGTGAATCCTTTCTCATATTATCTTTTTTTTGATATTGAGATACAGGATATCTCATACTGGCACTTTATGGTTTCATTTGACAAATTTTCTGTAATTGACATATTTTTTTGGGGATTCAAAGCCTTTTGTTAAATATGTTTTTTGATATCTTTGATGTTTCCAAATTATCTTTAAAGTGTGGGTATCATTGTTTGTAACTTTTGGCAGTGGTCCAAGAGAAGACGCTACAAGGATTGGTTCTGCTGGTGTTGTGAGGCGTCAAGCAGTTGATATATCCCCATTGAGGCGTGTCAATCAGGCAATTTATCTTATAACTACTGGTGCACGTGAAAGCGCTTTCAGAAATATTAAAACAATTGCCGAGTGTCTTGCTGATGAACTAATAAATGCAGCAAAGGGTTCTTCAAACAGGTAATGGATTTGTAATCCATTAAAGTGGAGAAAAACCTTTTTTTTGGTGTGTTTCTTTTGTAATCCCTTAAAGTGGAGATAAACGATTTTTTTTGTGCGTTTGTTCCTTTTGTAAATCTGATTTTGTTTTCATTTTCAGCTATTCAATTAAAAAGAAGGATGAGATTGAACGTGTTGCTAAGGCTAACCGTTGAGCATCTTTTCCTCTTCTTTTAGAGGAGAAACATTTTCTTCGATTGTCCTTTCAGAGTTATGTTTCTATCATTTCAGCAACGAAAATGATCTAATTTTGTAGCAAATTAAACTGGTTATTCAATTTTTGGCGGGTGTGGTTTGGAGTACTTCGGCCTATTTGAGAATGGCAATTTTAGGTTTTTGCTTTAAGATAGAATCTGGACTTCTGTTAGTGGTAGCTACACTGGGAGATAACAAGAAGTATTATAACATCCTACTGATTGGTGCAGGACTTGTTTTCCATTACAGCCTTTATCGATTCTGCTAGAAGAACTGTGCAAGTTAGGGATCCATTTTAAATGAGATTTCTTTTTTGATACTAGAGTGGCTTAACCAACATTAATTTTCCAGTTTTCTAGAAGTTAGGTTCTTTAGTTATAGTTATTTGTATTAATGTTGCTCGACGGTATACTAATTTTCAGATGTACTTTTCCATACTGTTTGTTCAATTGTGATTCACACAGCACCATGATAAACACCATAAGAAGAAATGCTAGAAGCGTGTAGGGATAGGTGACATTAAAATTGGCTAACAGAGTAACAGTACAAGCAGCCGCCAAATGTTTTTTTTTCCCTTAATTACACCTTCAACATTATGATTGGAAATATATGCAGTTATTTATATAGAAATGTAAGTATTGTATTTAAACTTTGAACTATTTGTGGACTATATTGAGAAGTCCTCAAATGCTTGGATTGTGTCAAGCAATTATAATCTTACTTTATATTGAGTGATTACCATATTGAGTACCACAGTGAAAGTCCCATCCCAATCAATAATGTGTTTCACTTATATAGTGGAGGTCACGGTTTCAAATCATCGTGATGCCAACGGTTGGTTGCTAGAGGGAAATGTTAAGTATTTAAAACAATATATGTATGAGATACGTATGGGAGAATTTAATACTGTGATGTCTTCGTAATTTTAAGGTTTTAAATTAGCTTTATATTGAACTACTAGTAGTTGGATGGCTCTTATATTGTAAATCATGTGTTGTGTAAGTATCATTTTTAAGCATGCAAAAGTATTAATTTATATTTAAATAAATAATCAAGAATGCAATCCCCAATGTTGATAGTAATAGGCATTCTATTCTCCTATGCAGTTGTCTTTAAAAACCTGTCTTGTAATATTTATTTGCCCCATCTTTTTTTCAACTCGTGCAATTAATATGCTCACTAATATCAAAATACTAGAAAATCGTTATGTTTAACATAATTAGTATTTAATGATACTTTCATTTGATAGAAATATAGATGGATTTCAGTATTCTATAGACTAGCAATTGCACGTGTTGAATGCAATGTGAACGCCGAATGATATATGTTATTTGATTTAGAGGTATAGGTATAATTTGGAGGGTAGAAGTTGGTGGCTGTGACAATCACAGGAGGACTCCCTGAAAGACACCACTGTGGATCATCCACACACTTAATCTCAAAACATGAACCACAAGCCTCTTCATTGTTGAACAAAGCAGTGCTCAATGCAGTTGTGGTGAGACCATATCCTTGAGAATACAAGTTCCCATATCCACAAGCACCAGCTGCAACAAAGAACAAAACAAGACGATAATTAATGGATTACACCTTCAATCAGGGTTGTTCTCAAGATACCCTAATGTTTTTTTTTTCAAAATACCCTAATGGCCAAAAACTTTAGTGTATATACTATGATTAGAGCTTCAGGATTCAACTTGATGAACCACTGGTTGGAAGCATTTTCTTGCATCAGTTACCCATTTCCTCAACAAAACAACAGAGCAAAAGATTTTGGGTGCAAGTGCATTTGACATAATGGTTATTCTACTAGTTTCGCACAGAAACGAACAAAAAAAAACTACAAAATGATAAGTTGGCAAAGAAAATGACAAAGTTGAAGAAAGGTAGGGTTACCTATTGTGCCTAAAGCATCTGAACCTAAGGAGAAAGTTGCATGAGGATAGTTCCATCCATCTTGGCTATTACCATCAACTACTGCACCATGCAAGTGTTATTAATAAAAGAATCTTAAGCACGTGGAGGGTTCTCATCTTACAAAACTAAATTCCAATCAACACCAACTTAAATTTTCTTGATCTAGAAACTACTGCACACCTAATTCTTCTCATGCAAAGGCAAAGTGGTATACAATGACCAAGCAATGGGAAAAAAATCTCAATGATAACTGTGATCAACAAAACATTTGGAAGTCTTTCACAGCTGTCATCTAGACTAGTAAATGTCACTCCAAACACAATTCTTAATAGCCTATTGGAAGTATAACCAAAAAATAAAAAATAACTGATATACCCCAGCGCTACCGGAATTGCTCCCTTAATATTGTTTGAGGATAGATTCCTGTAAAAGCAATAACAAAATATTGTTAGACTCATTAGACTACGGGTGTATTATATATGCATGCTTAATGTGCTTGATAGAACCCTTCCACAATCATCAAATACATGATAGATCAGCAACAAAAAATATAATATGAAATAACTTACGAATAAGTACGACTTTCAAGATTCTGAAATTCAAATAGCAAATTCCATGTAAACACTTATTTTAGAAGAGTACAATTCTCTGACCATCACAAAAATTAAATCAGAGAGTTTAGTGAAGTTCATTTTTTCAAGCAATCAGAAAATGCATGGTAAATATAATTTTTTTTTATGATTAGTAGAGAGATAGACCCAAGACCACTTTGTGCTTTTTAGAGAAATGCAGGGAACCATCATCGACACCAATTAAACAACCAACACTTGCAAAACCCACTTTGAAGATCACTACCAATCATCCATTATCAAGAAAATGTTGATGATGGAAACGTCTAAAAATATTTTTTTTGTAAAAGCCTTGAATGTTTAATTTCTTTAGTGAAATATTAAAAAGAAACAAAGACGGGATAAGGGTTGGACTCTTCATGAATCCTAGCAACGAACCTACCCTTTATGGAAGTAGAGAAAATTAAATGTGTCCATCAATAACCATGAATAGATCCAAAATAACAAATCCTGAAGATTCCCCCCTGAAAAAGAGGAGGATTGTACCCAATTGGCAAGGCTTCTGCATGGCAAACAAATATCAAAGATTACAACTGGAGGATCGTTATAAATACACACCCACCTACAAGTTTGAACTCTATAAATACAGACCCACAAATTGATCATTTTCATATTATAGATCTGGAGTACAGAAGTAGAACTGGTACTGTTCCTTAACTATTATTGTTAAAGTTCATGAAAAAGGTAACTGTTACAGTTCAATACACCAGTTTGGAGACTCAGTGGGGTATACAGGGGACCTTGTTATCTCTAGTCTTGGTCTTTTTAGTGTAATCGCAGAGCTTCCATATGGAGAGACTTCATTATTGTGTATAAAAGTAAAATGAGGTTGGAATTCGATGATAAAATCATATCTCTTCAGCTGAATAATCATTATGCTGAGTGAGCCCTGCAGACACATTACCCTGGAACAAAAAGGTCCAAGATCAGTACATCTAGGTCAACAAAGGAAATGAAAGTGTTCACACAAAAATCTTGGGAGGGGAATATAACACACCTGTTTATCCTCTCTAAGAATAAGAGCCTTGTCAGGTGATAGGAGATCCTTCATAGCTTCACTGTACACTTCGAGATAAGAGATCCAAACAACATGTTCGCCATTAAAGCTCACCTCTTCAAGCTTTACAAACAAATCCTTTATCGCAATGACCATGACACCAAGACTCCCTACATTTCTAAGCATTGTGTAGGTTTTTCCTGCCCCTGTTCTTCCAAGCTCTGTATAAAATTCTTCCCAACCTTAAAAAAATTATGTGCAAAGAATCATTGCAAAAACACACATAATGGTCTAACCAATGACCTTACAATGCCTGTTAAAAATAGCCACGAAAAAACAATCCCTAAAAATAGCCAACAAAAGCGAAAACGACGTCCAGACGACCATCAAAATTAAACAACAGTGACAGGAGGAAGCTTTGTCATGATGGTTAACAACACTTCATCTGAGAGGCAATAGAACATACCTCCTTAAAATGCCATAGGAAAAGCCAGAGTTAGAACCATACCTCAGTTTTAATCAACGCTTTCTTCACAGCCGGCTCCTAACATACATTCCACACTCGCATGCAGAGCCACTACCTAAACAATCCTCATTTCAATTTTCAGCAAAGATATTAAATGATATAGCTTTGAATTATTTTATTTATTTTTGGCTCATACTCAAGACCACCTGCACGCAAGACTCCTACACTTTTCCTCCATTTCTGACTGGTGCAAATTTGAGTCATATAAAACCTATGATACACCGTGATGTACATGGAGTTTGTCAATATGCATTTGCACGAACAGCTTAGACAAGCTCTCAGAATTTATGATTTTCAACCACAGTCGTGTACCTAGTGGACTCGTTATTTGTAGAAGTATGAGTGTCATTAACACTTATCATAGACAAAAGATTCTAAGCATAGTGGATAGGGAACCCTAGGCTTGTGCTGGAAAACCTAAAGCAATAGCCATCTGTAAAACCTACATATGGCATGTATCTCCAATATTGTACTAACAGTGTGGAAGGTTTTTCAGGCTAAAGGTGTGTAGTTTTCCATATGGAATACATGGACCTTGTTGTTTACTTCAATAAAGCTACATCCTAGTGTCCTTGTCAACCCCGTCTTTTTCATCATTAATCTCATCTTTGCTACATCATCCCACCTGCCTGCAGCGGCGTATATGTTCGACAACAAGATATAATATCCAACATTTGCAGGACTTAGGCTAAACAAATGTTTTTCTACCCGTTCTCCTAATGTCACGTTACAATGAATACGGAAGGCACCAAGCAATGCCCACCATATACCAGTATCAGGGTCTATTGGCATCTTCAGGATAAAATCTTTTGCCTCATCCAGATTTCCAGCACGACCTAGTACATCAACCATACAAGCATAATGTTCAGCTCTTGGTGTGATGTAATAATCTCGGCTCATGCAATTGAAGTAATGCCAACCTTCATTCACAAGGCCTGCATGACTGCAAGTTGATAAAACCAAAACAAAGGTGACGTGGTTAGGTTGAGTGGACGTTTGCTGCATTTGGGTAAATACATCAACGGCGGCAATCCCATGCCCATGGATTCCATAAACAACAATTATAGCACTCCACGAGACAACATCTCTAGAAGGCATTTTATTGAATAAGTAGCGTGCAATCTCTATGCTCCCACATTTTCCATACATGTCTATGAGGCCAGTTTCCACAAAAGCATCTAACCCCAGTCCACTTGTAATTATGTAATTGTGCAAACACTTTGCTTGTTGCAGGGCACCTATTTGGGCACATGCTTGGAGAACACTCACAATGGTAACTGAGTCTGGTTTCATGTTGGCCAGCTGCATTTGACTAAAAAATGCCAATGCCTTAGAAGCAAGTTTATTCTGGGCATAACCTGCAATCATCACACTCCATGAGACAACATCGTTTCTAGAATTTATGCAAAACATTTTGTGAGCACTATCCATATTTCCACATTTAACATACATGTCCATAAGTCCAGCTACCATAGAAACATTGGACTCCAATCCACTTCTAATTATGTAACCGTGCATCCCCTCTCCTAGTTGCCAAACTCCCAAGTGCGTGCATGCAAGGAGCACACTCACCATGGTAACAAAGTTGGGTTTTATGTGTGTAAGTAGCATTTGATTAAAGAGATTTAAGGCGTTACTGGAAGCTCCATTCTTGGCACACCCAACAACCATACTGCTCCATGAGATCACATCTCTTTTACACATTTTGTCAAACATCTTCCATGCAAACTCTATCTCGCCATAGTTTGCATACATATCCAATGAGGAATTCATCATAGAAACATCCAACTCGAACCCACTCTTAAATATAAAACTATGAAGAGAACTGCCTTGTTCCAGAACTCCTAATTGAGCATATCCTGACAACACGCTTATCACAGCAACAGGATCGGGCTTCAACTGCTCTAATTGCATTTGATGAAAGAGAATTAGAGCCTCATTAAGACACCGATTCTGCGCATGTCCAACGATAATGGTAGTCCATGAGACAACATCTCTTTCAGACATTATGTCAAACACTTTTCGCGCATACTCTAATCGCCCACATTTGGTATACATGTCTACAAGCGAAGCTGCAACATAAACATTCGACTACAACCCAACTCCGAGTATGCGAGAATGTATCTGTTTACCCTCTTGCAGAGCCGAGAGGCCAACGCATGCCTTGATTGCAAAGGGAAAGGTGAAATTATTTGACTGCATTCCGGTAAGCTGCATTTGGTGAAAGAGGGAAAAAGCCTCCTCAAAATATCCATTCATGGCATACCCTCTAATTATTGTGGTCTACGAGAAGGCATTTCACTCGTACATTGTGTCAAACGTTTGGTGTGCATCCTCTATGTTACCAAAAGCGGCATATTTGTCAACAAGTTTAGCACCTAAAAACTTATTCATGTTAATCCCAGCCATGAGGATGCAGCCATGGATTTGGCTTAAAGTTTGAACATTTTTGCAGGACTGCAACATTAAAGCATGGGAAGTGGTATTCGCCATAGCATCTAGTATGGTATAGTTGCAGTGCACGTAAGTATGGCATGATCATGAACTCCATCGCTGTTTGAACATAGAGTTTAGTTGGCGGTAAGAATGGCTTTGTTTTGTGTATGAGGTTTTTGTTTCTTTTGATTTTCTTTGCATATTTGGCAACGACTATTTGACTCCTTGCCCTGGTTTTTCTTGGGGTTTGCTTTGGTGTAGTTAATAATAGAAACTAAAAAGCCATGGTTAAAAATTGCCTGCAAAAGTGAAAACGACGTGCAACGGCCGTCAAATTTAACATCGTTGCAGAAACGTCCGGAGGTCCTTTACCATAGGGGGAACGCCTTTGGCGTAATTAGTATAAAAAACAAATAATTTTTTATTATCTCCAATCATAGAATAAGTGTAAAAAAAGAAAATTGTTGTAAAAAAAGAAAAGTGTGAACCAAGAAAATAGTTATATTGGAATTTGACTATATAATGTTTTAGTGTTTATTTGAAATGTTATAAACTTTGCAATCACAACCGAGAGGTGTAATGGAGATGTTGATAGGGAAAGCATACCATCATAAAAAATTGGGTATGGAAAAGATAAACCGATGTTATAGGAATTTAAGTAGTTCCATCTAGGAAATTATATAGCCTTACTTTAAATCATGACATTAATGTAAATGTTGAATGAGAATGACTTTACCACTAATTATTGTCACTAAGGACTAGGTGCAAGGAGTGCATATTTTGTTTCCAAACATTTGAACTGCCCATACTAAATAACTAAACTAGACTAATTATGATATATCACAAAATGCCAACACCAATGCCATCCAATGCAAATCTCAATCTCACAACATAATATAAAAAAGGGTCGTTGGAATGAGATGTTACCTTTTATTTTTTACTACAGAACTCCAATGCAACCTCTTCTACATATCTTCAACTATTTTAGGTTTGCATTTCCAAGAACACACTATTTAAAGGCTAGCAAAATTCACTCCATTTCATTAAGTGTAGGTATGTTGGGGAATAAGAAAATTAGGTGGACTTTCTATTTTACAAAGGGAGGGGAGAAACATTATACTTTGATGTGTAATGTTGATTCTAGATAGTTGCCATCATCGCTTTATAATTTCCTTGATTATTTACTTAACCATAAAGATTGGTGTGTGTGTTGATTGATTATAACTTACATCCTTATAGACACACCATGTGCCTAAAAAATACTGTAAACATTGCCATTACTTGTCAAAAAAATTCAATTATGTAATTTTATCATTGCTTGAGCATCCAAGAAAATTTTAAAACAGGAATATTATTTTAAATGCTGCACCAAAATTGTTACAATGTTAAGGTAAGAATCCAACGAAAATTGATTCTAAAAATATTTTCTCCAAATGATATAGCATATATGATTAGGAATGGCATAATAATTGATAACCTAATAAGTCCCATAGAGTGAAGCAGTTTAGATAACTCCCTACAAAAATGTGCCTATACATTGCATTTAATGTGATAGAAAATGGAGTTTAATTTGAATGAAATTGGATAAATATGGATATTATGATTCATAAAGCACATTATAGATGCATTGCATTTAATGTGACATAAAATGGAGTTTAAATCACATGAAATTGGCTAAATATGGATCTTGTGATTCGTAAAGCATATTACAAGATACATATGTATGTATTGTTGTATGCGTTAAAGGAAAAACTTAAAGCTTTGGAATGAGATGTCTATGTATTAGATAAGTAAATGGACATTGTAAAGTTAACCTCTCAATTATACTCTTTATAGCATCTGTTTTTTTTTTGCTTGAAATATAGTTGTTGATTTTACAACCACATGTTACAATCCACTAGCGATATAAAAATAAAGTTTGGAAAGATTTTCTCATAAAGAACATTTTAAGTATCACATGGAGAAATAATTCGCCTAATTTTTAAACACATTTGATTAACTATCGTAGTGTTTAAACATATTTGATTTGATATAGTGGACGAGGTATGGTTTTAACTCAGTTAATTTGTTTACTTTTTAAAACCAAGATACTTTTAATTGTAAGGTCCGTGGAAGAGTGAATTATGGGCTTGGAAAAGTGAGTAGAAATTGAAATTGAAGAGTTGTAGAAGCAATTCCAATATGCACATATAAACATATAAACCCCAAAAATTGGAGCATGAAATCACAATGCAATGCATGAAATTTGTTTTATTCAAGTGCAATTCCATTCAATGTTGATAGGAATCCGCATTTTAAGATTGCAATTCAGAAAATTGGAAAGTTTGGCAAAGGGTACACATACTTCGGAGGCTCTTAGAAAACCTCTTCTGAAGCAATCAAAAGAAAGGGTGACTGGAAAATTGATAACAGTCAAAGCCACTTGGAGTGTAACAGGGGGCATCATATTGAGTGGTGGATGATTAGACATGTGTTTAGAGGCCATTGATTAATGTTTTGGTGGCTAGGTTTCTGCCTATCGATTAAGTTGTACTTTGAGTGGGAAATCTCGAGTAGATATAGATTGGTACTCACCCTACATGCCCCTTACCATATATTTGTCCAACCCTATTGATCCCATTCGTGGTGATGGAGGAGTCTAGACCAGCATGGACGGACGATGATGGACGTTGCACACTTGTCAGAATGACATGATCAATTCAACCTATTCCCCCTAACCTTTGCAATCAATAGGTCTATCGTTCCTTGCTTTACTACATACAGGACTCTCACTCTATAGACCATAGGCACTCGACCTACACTCCCCAGAAACCCATCTATATCTATAGGGGGCTCGATATCAAGGTTGTAGGCCCTATAGATCTATATGGGATATGGGTGCCACTCGCCCTATAGATCTGTATGGGTGGTACTCAATAGATAGGAACCCAACACCCATCTCCAGTCTTGAGTCCCTATGCCCATCTCCGGTCACCCAACGTCCATAGGTATATAGATGGGGTAGTCTAGGAAAATAGTTCATTTTTTTGGTGCCCTATCCCAGTCATGAACCCCATGCCCCTCTACAGTCACCCCAACTAGGATCAAGAACCTCAACCAGGAACGACCTCTAGACGTAGTATTTTTGAAGGTAGTTAATGCCATGAACCACAAAAAGACCTTGGGGTATATTTTCAAAATATTAGAGAAAGCCAATCTTGAAGTGGTATAGAAAATGTGGTTCAAGTTGTAACTGATAGTGTTGCAAATTGCACAGGTGCTGGGAATTTGCAAGGTTGAATCTGATAGTGTTCCAAATTGGAGCATGAAAACTAAAAAATTGGAGCATGAAATCACATTGAAAAACCTAATCTAATAAAACAAATTTCAGCTCAATCTTGACATTCAGAATGAAAATATTTTTAGTAAGTTGGCACCTAGGCCATTCTAAAAATAGTAAGTGTTGAAAACCAAAAACAATAATTTTGAAACCTCTGTGCAATTCTCCAAGTGCAAAACTCAACAAATTGAAAAATCAGGAAATTAGAAAACTGCCTAAAAATAGAAACTAAGGGTGAGGTGTGACTTGTGGCTAAAAATAGTAAGTATCCTGATCACATCCGGAATTTCACACATACCTCCATCTCCCCATCCTCACTATCTTCGGCCACCACGAAGATCAAGCACATCGGCTTCGAGCCAATTCCCAGGTCTAGCCAGCGAGTTTCCAAATGTTGGGGATACGTGATGTGGCACATCTGAATCTGGATTCTTTGAAGACAAGGACTCGATTATTTGAAGAAAAGGATGATGAAGGAACCAAGGGGGCTTGTCGAGGAGAATTTATTCAGTGGAGGACTCTTCAAATTAGGTGGACATCCACTCTCTGTGCAAAACATTGAGCTAGTTATAGCTTGTGCGAGACACTATGATCTTACAACGAGGACTATCACTGCCGAAGACAACTCTCTGCTTGTAGTTATCACTCCAAAAAGAATCTCACAATGTTTTAAAATTCCCACCCAGAGTCACATGGTCATCATCACATGAGAATACAAATCCCAATAATGGTCAAGAGACTAATTCCTATCTTCAAGGAATTGCAATTGGCTCATGGCTCAAGCAGGGGAGAAAACCTTCTTGGATGCCCCTAGACATTGCCATGGAGTGAATTCCATGAGGCATATCCTAATGTAATTGTACTCCTGAATAGAGTGATGGGTGAATGTTACACCCTTAGTCCTATAACTTATATTGGATATGTAATACCGACTTGTGGCCTACATAATCTCTCTTCTTGTCATATGTTATTCATTTATGCTTTCATATGTTTAGTAGGTCGGCCTTGATGTTGGCCATAACATAGGATTGGTATATATATAGGTGGTCGTGAGTAGTTAATCATCATATTGATCATTTGAGTCTTATTGTATGGTTTGGAGGTTGCCCCCTCGAAGTGGGCGAAGCTATTTTATTTCATATTGAGATCATTTATCTGCAATATTTTGTTCTTTGGTGTTATATTGCTGCTGATAATGAAATTTATATAAGTAATTTCATTACAAGTGGTATCAGAGCCTGATCTCGGACAGTGCTGCGTCAAACCCTAATTGTGAAGGTTCAGACTATATCTCAAAATTGGTAGCAATTTTTTTTGCAATTTTTTTTGTGGTGTGGCGAAATCAGTCAAGTAAGCTCCTCTCCAAATTTTAAGCATTTTTGACTTGTTTTGCAAAAGTTATAGCGGTTTCATGTTTTTTCATGAGTCGGCTACCCAAGGTGCAATTTTGGAATTTTTCTAAGTTTCTTATATTTCTAGAAAGCTTTCCAAAAATTAGCCAGGATTCATTCTTTATAATTTCCTCTATTCGGCCAGTAAAATTACGAAATCCCAAACCATAAAGTTTTGCACTAGTCCATCTACCTTGAGTCCCAAAACCTACATCATGATTGGTAGATCAACTCGAGGCCAAGGGAAAGGTCAAGAAACTCCAGGAATGACCCCTGATAAGGATGATATGGATTTAAAATCTTCTGGTTCGGGAGTATCTGAGGTAGTCATCCAACTTCAGGAAATAGTAAATAATATCGTGACTAAGAATGACCTTAATAATGAGCTTCTTCAACTGAAAGGTAGCCTTAGGGGTGAACTTCAGATGGATTTTTAATCAATCAAGCAATAGCTATTACTCGCTCTTTCAAACACAAATACAAATTCATAGTCATATGGGTTCCTCTAGGTCAATACTCACACAAGTCCAAATCACTCCAATCAAGGAGGATCCTTTACACATTCAGGTAAATCTCCTCACTAATGGTAGGGCATTATTCAAAAAGTAGAAATGCTTAAATTCGATGGAAAGGATCCACTCAATTGGATTACCCAAATGGAGAATTTCTTTGATCTCCATCAGATCCCATCAGGGAAAAAGGTGACCATGACATCCTTATATCTAGAACCTGACCAATTTGTTTGGTATCGTTGGTTATGTGCTCAAAGGAAGAAGAATGGTCTAAGTGTCGCATAGTACAATTTTCACTGAAGAGCTACTATGTCAGAGAATTACTTCAGCCAATTAACAAAGTTAACGACAAACAAGTTCAGTAAAGGAGTATGTCCATCAATTCCAAAATCTTTCCTTGCATGTGGAGGATATTACATAGAAGAGTATCTGAATGACCTATTTCTTGGGGGTCTTAAGGACCACATTGAGCAGTGAGGTGCGTATGTTTAATCCTCATCAAGGTTTCAGACTCTATGATCATGGCACGTAGGGAAGAGGAAAATTTTCTTTCAAGTTGGAAAAAAAGTCCTGTCAGTAACTATTAGAGATCTGTAGCACCCTTGCCACCATCATTCCCTCGGCCAGTTCGAGACTGACACCTCAAAAAATTGAAGAAAAGAGAGCCAAAGGGTTATGTTTTAATTATGACAACAAATTTGGACCAAGATCATAAGTATGCTCAGAAAAGAAGTTGTTCTACATTGAAGGGACCGGTGACTAAGGAAGAAGATGAGAAAATGATTAGAAGACGAAGAGGTAGAGCCAGAGGAGGAATTAGGAAGATCCCCAACCAACAATATCATGCCATGCAATCTATCTAGATATTAGCACTCCCCAAACTCTCAAAGTAGTTGGATATCTTAAAAAAATAGACGGTAACAGTGTTGATTGATTTGGGAAGTACGCATAATTTCATCAATCATAAGTTAGCGGTACGGCTTGAACTGCTTTGTTCTATCCTAGCTCCAGAATGTCAAGTCAATGATCGTTGATGGTGAAATACTGTCCAGTTGTTCAGGAAAATGCCATAACATTAGATCTCACCATGGGAGATTACAGATTGCTAATCTATCAATATGTATGACTATTGCCATGGGAGGAGCAGACATTGTGTTAGGAGTTCAGTGGCTTACCACCTTGGGAACCATTGAAATGAATTTCCAAGAGTTGTTCCATGCAATTTCAGGTCAGAAGGGAGAAATAGTTTAAACTTTGCAGGACTACAGAGCAAAGTCACCTCACAGATGGTAATTTCTCATCAGATGTAAAAGATTTCTTAGAAAGGGTGCAGAAGGGTTTGTAGCACATGACTATGTTCTCCATTGGAAGCACATCATTAACCAATAACATTGGTAGTACATCCGCAGATATGCAAACAGGATATAGATGAGCACTGCAGGGGTTTTTAGAGAAATGCCCATAGAGGTTTTCCTCTAGAAAAGAGACCATGACCATGCCATCCAGCTAGTTACCAGGGAGTCAACCACCCAACATTAGACCTTATAGGTACCCCTATATGTACAAAAGAGTGAGATTGAGAAGATAGTTCAAGAGATGTTAGAAGTAGGTACTTATTCGTCATAGTCAAAGTGCTTACTCTTCTCCTAGTAGTGATGATAAGAACTGCAAGGATGGACAGATTGGCGCATGTGTCTAGATTATAGGGAACTCAATAAGTACACAATTAAAGATAAGTTTCCTATTCTTGTAATTGATGATTTGCTAGATGAGTTACATGGTGCTGTTTACTTTACAAAACTAGATATGCGTTCTGGGTATAGCCAAATTAGGATAAATAAAGAAGATATTCATAAGACAACCTTTATAACTCATCAAGGGCATTATGAATTCATAGTGATACCTTTTGGTCTTACTAATGCACCATCCATATTTCAGAGTTTGATGAATTCAATATTTAGACCATTCCTACGGAAGTTTGTCTTGGTATTTTTTGATGATATCCTCATCTACAACAAATTATAGGAGAAACATTTACATCATGTCAATACATCAACTATATGCCAAGCCTTCAAAGTGTTCATTTGGGGTATAGGAAGTGGAATACTTGGGGAACATTTTCTCTCATGAAGGTGTTAAGGTGAACCCTAACAAGATCCAGGCCATGGTGGAATGGGAAGTCCCAAGAACCCTCAAGCATTTATGAGGTTTCTTAGGTCTCATAGGGTACTAGCGCAGATTTGTAAAAAAATATGGCAACATAGCAATACCACTTACGAAATTATTGAAGAAAGACTCCTTTCATTGGAATGAGGAAGCTTCTAGGGCCTTTGAAAAATTGAAGGTGGTAATGTGCACCACCCCAGTATTGGAAACTCCAAATTTCTCCAAGACCTTCATAGTTGAATGTGATGCTTCGGGAAATGGGATTGGAGCAGTACTCATGCAAGAAGGACATCTCATGGCATTTGATATCCAAAAACTCAAAGGAAATAATTTTTTGAAGCCCACCTACGAGAAGGAAATGATGGAAATATTACATGCAGTCAAACAATGGAAACCATACTTGATGGGTAGACACTTCAAGGAAAAAATTGATCATGATAGTTTGAAATTATTCTTGGAACAACGACTATCTTCGAAAGAGCAACAAAAATGGGCCACTAAGATGCTGGGGTATGAATTTGAGATTATTTATAAGAAAGGGAACGAAAATGTGGTTAATGATGTTCTATCTAGGAGGGATGAGTCCACAGAAGCATTATTATGTGCCATCTCTATTCTAAAGTTAGATTGGGTATCAAGCAAGGGAAGAATGACATAAAGATGCAATAACCCATACTCTCATTCAAAATCTCCAGACAGATCCAACCACATCAGAACAATTTATATGGAAGGGAGATACATTGTGGTATAAAGATAAGCTATATTTTTGTAAGAATTCTGCACTTAAACACCATGTTCTTTTAGAGTTCCATTCTTCTCCACTAGGTGATCATTTAGGGTTCTTGAAAAATTATCATAGAGTTAATCAGGACATTTTTTGGGAGGGGTTGAAAGGAGATGTTCAAGAATTTTTGGTAGAGTGTTTGGTGTGTCAACGTAATAAGGGTGAGACCATTAAGATATCAGGTCTCCTCCAACCTTTTTCTATTTCTAGCAAGAGATGGGAAGAGGTATTAATGGATTTCATCACATGATTGCCTAAATCAGAAGGGAAAATTGTCATCATGGTCGTGGTGGATAGACTTACCAAGTATGCTCATTTTTGTACCATGGCTCATCCTTTCAATGCTAGTACATTTGCCATCTCATTTATGGACACAGTTCAAAAGCTCCATGACACGCCCAAAATTATAGTAAGCGATCGTGATCCGATATTTACAACCAATTTTTGGACTGATTTGTTCTCTTGTTTGGGTACCCAACTAGCCCAAAGTTCATCTTATCATCCTCAATTGGATGGTCAAACTGAAGTGGTCAATAAATGTTTGGAGGGATATCTTTGATATTTTACTTTAGATAAATAAGAACGTTGGGTACAATGGTTGCCACTTGCAGAATGGTGGTATAATACTTCATTTCATAGCTCCTCCAAAATGTCTCCATTTATGGAACTTTACGGGTACCATCCTCTATCACTCATCTCTAACTTGAAGGTCAAACCAAAGGTGAGAGAAATCGAGGATCACATTTAACACCAACACGAGGTAATCTCTAATCTTAGAGATAATGTGGCAAGGGCACAAAATTGCATGAAGCAACAGGCTGATCAACATCATAGTGAGAGACAATTTTAAGAGGGTGACTTTGTTTTTGTATGGTTGTAGCCATATAGATAGTTGTCATTAAAACATGAGTGTTGCAGAAAATTGGTAGTGTGGCATATAAGATGGAGCTCCCTCCAGGAAGTAAAATACATCCATTCTTCCATGTTTCTTTCTTAAAGAAAGTTATTGGCAGCACATTTCCACCTAGTCAATGCTTCCTATACTGGATGAGGAAGGAAGAATCATATTAGAACTTGAACGTATTCTTCATAAACACACCAAAAGATTGAGGACCAGAGTCAATACCAAGTACTTGATCAAGTTGAAGAATATGAAGATTGAGGGTGCATCATGTGAGGATGAAGCATTTTTGCAACAACATCAAGGGCTTCCCAACATTTGGGACAATGTTGTTTTGAAAGAGATGGGAATGTTACGCCCTTAGTCATATAGCTTATATTGGATATGTAATTCCGACTTGTGGCCTACATAATCTCTCTTCTTGTCATATATTATTCATTTATGCTTTCAAATGTTTAGTAGGTCGACCTTGGTGTCGTCCATAGCATAAGATTGGTATATATATGTGGTAGTGAGGAGTAGTTAATCATCATATTGAGAATTTGAGTCTTATTGTATGGTTTGAAGGTTTCCCCCTCGAAGTGGCTAAGCTATTCTACTTGCATATTAAGATCGTTTATCTGCAATATTATGTTCTTTGGTGTTCTATTGTTGTTGATAATTAGATTTATATAAGTAATTTCATTACAATGAAGAGTATACAGGGGAATTCCATGAATGGATGACAACATTCATATTGGTAAACACTGAAGGAGATGAAATTATTGATTAGGTTCAAATCATTAGTGACAATATTCATAGGAAATTGGAGCATTTTTTCAACACTAAGAGATTCACTATGATCTCCTACTTGGTGTATGCCTTTGCATACACAAGACCCTTCCATGGTCTCTCTCTTGCACCAAATGTCTCTTAGAAAGCCCCCGCATTTGAAAATTACCAGAAACTCACTTTCAGAGAGATCAACTCACATTTCATGAGGTTGAATCATGCATCCACTATGTACCTCATCAGGTTTTTTGAAGGAGATCTAGAATGGAGAATTGCACCTTAAGTACTGGAATTGATCACAAGGTATGAAGGATTATTCACACAATTCTCCACATTCACCTATCTCAGGGTAATTAGATTTGACCATGCTGGTTTTTGGTTGCCGAGGTACCCAAATCACAAGATCGTATTGATTGAGTTGTGTAGGCAACTTGCTCATGTTCATATTAAATGCAAGTCCTTGAAGTGGAAGGGTGTCTCCTTTCCCATCTCCTTGTGTATTTATTCCTGTAATAATGTGGTTTATGCTTCAAACATTGAGACCTCTGATGGGTTGTTGTATTCTCCAATCATTTAACCAACAAACTCAATTGTTGGTGTCATTATAAAACCATGATTATGTCCTAGGTTGTATGCAATGAAGTCTTACACAACTCAACTGTCATGGTGGTTCTCTTTGGGGAATTTTGGTTGGTGTGGTTCCCCTTTTTTCCCTCTAATATATGGAAAGGAAATACAATACTAAACTATTGAAATGAAATACATGTACGCTACTGAAACAATGTTGTTGTAATAAAAATACATCCAAAGGAAATAATTTAACTGAATTTGAAATGCACACACCAAATTGAAATATCAATAAAGGAATATACTAGAGCAAGGAAATGAGTAACTGCATTCAGATAAACATTCAAATCAAAGCATTTAAATTTGAACTTATTAGAGATAACGAGCATGCATGAAACATCAATCCTCCAATCACTTAGGTTGAGTGGGCCCTTGCTCTCCCTTGGGATTGAGGTAGTCTTAACACCAAAATATATTCAAAACAACATCAACAATATTGATTCAAATGGGTTCTAAAACATATTTCAGTATGAGACTGAAAGTAAACACTAACTGATATAAAATTGTACTATAAATTACTATAATCAACTACTACAAAATTATCTTCAAGAAGGTGTATTTATAGATATAATTAGTTACAAAACATGCCATGATTACAGGCAGCAAATTTATCCAATAACAACCTCATTAAAGCTCAGTGGAATCATGTAATATAGCTAAAAACAAGTTCCTTGTTATTAGGCTCTTTATGGGAAAATCCTCCATGATGGCATGATGGCAAAAGACTCGGCCTTCTAATTATAACTACCCAAAATTAGTATCAGTTGCACATTATTATCCTGCACACATAATCATATTACTCACATAAGCAGTTAGTAGGAATTTCTACGGTTAAGAGTTCACATGAAACAAAAACAAGAGAAATGCATCAAACTTACTTAGGATATAACTATATAAAACATCTCCCATGCACAAATAAACATTTTTAGGAATAAATCAATAACCATATAGATGATATAATAGGTCAATTAATGTACTCATCATTTCCCTTACACTTACCTTTTGCATTTCCTCATGCAAACTCATCTCTGCCATGCTCTTTTTCCCAACTGTTGTGCCATATCATATTCTTCGAACTGGTCTACATATTGTTTCTTTGTTCCCTTACACCCCTGAGTGCCCAAGATAATCTCTGCTCATGTTGTAAAGCTATCATGAGATTGGGCAACATTATTCTTCCAGGTAGGCATGGGAATCAAGATAAGGGGTGGTCTCACCTACGTTCCAACCCACTCATAACTGTACTCTTTCTCACCTTTCTCTAACAACTGTCGGATGATTTCAACAAGTGCATCAAGTTTTTGGGAGAGATCACTTCCCTTCTTTTTAATGGTAGGCTCAATGTATCCTACTATTTATCACAAGCTTGCAGTGCTTCACCAAAATTTTGTCGAATGTAAACATCAAAATACTGAACACATTTTGCTAAATCCTCTGAAGTATTCTTTCCTATGCCATCTTGGTAGTAAAGAGACTTGAAATATTTCTTCATAGACACATCATTGTGATGGGTTGGTCTGATGTAGAAACCTATAGTTTAGGTTGTTTGATTGAAATTTTTTGTTTTCTCATCCCATACAATTTGGTTTCTAAGTAATGATTGAAAATCCTTTAATTGAAATTCCCCCACAGACAAATTAATGAAGAAATTGGGAACATTAGTAACCAACATATTGTGAAGGTAAAATTCACACAACAGATTCTGAATCTCTGGAGTACTCTTTTGATAGATTTCAAAGAATGTTTTTCCATCTGGGACCTCATAGGGTTCTCTACTACACATCCTCATTAATTTCCAGGCATAAAATTGTTCTTGAATAAACATACTCTAAACAGAGGAGGGTTTCCTACAGGATAGAAGTTTGCAGGCCATAGGACAAACAAAGTCCATGATAGATTCTAATTTCTTTTTATCACTTGAACTGGCCTCAATCTCTTCCATAAGTTTCTTATTTTCTTTTACCAATTCTTTATTTCAAAGTTATTATTGGCCAAAATGAGTAGATAAATTGTTCCATGCTTTGAGACCAATATTCCTTTGTCTTTTTAAACTACAAACTTCTACCTTTAAAGTAGTGATTTCCTTAACCTTCTCTACAGTTCTTTGTACAAATTCAGTTTGTGAATACATATTAGTATCTTCCATACCTTTCAAATTTTCTTTCAAACAGGTAATTTCATCCCGGTAATGCCTTAACAAGTCATCTGCATGCGGTTCCTAACCACCATTCTCCATTGCAATAGTTTCTAGAGCTATGGTTTGTATTACCGGTGCTGTAGGAATTTTTACAGCTTCAAACTTAGTTTCCGGAGCTGCAGGAACGTCTGACATATCATCATGTGGAGCTATAGGAACATCTGACATATCAACATGTGGAGCTGCGGGAACATCTGAAATATCATCATGTGGACTCTTTTCCTCCGAAATTGTTGTTGTAAAATCATCAACATTTGACTAATTTTCCAAGTTAGAAGGAATATCAGTTTCAACAATCTCTTCTATAATTGGGGCGGAATCCATAGGGGATGGTGCAGAATGAGGAACTATACATTTCTTAGAAGCACAAGACCTTCTAGGTCTGGATGAAGTAGTGGCATATGCAGGTGGGGTAACCTTCTTCTTGGAAATTTGAGGGTCAGAGGATTGGGCATCCTGGTTTATAGATTATTCTCATACCTCATTTGAAGGCTTAGGAGTTGACTCCAATTTAGGTTGGGCACTTGGAGGTGGTGATGAGGAGACTGGGGTAGGAGCCTTTTTAATTATCTTTTGTTGTGAACTTTCCCCTGCACTCATTTTTTCTATCTTCCTCTTAGGCCTGTAAAACACCTAATGTGCACATATCAAATGTATGAGTCTTGGGTGTTTGAGGGTGGATTTACCAACTCCATTCTCATATTTTTAACCCACTTTTATAACATCCACAACAAGATATTATGGTAGATTAACCCCAAGTTCAGGGTTTGTGTGACCCTTCTTCAGATGAGTCAGGATTTTCAATGTATCACTTCCGAGTACTAATGGCTGCATGTCATAGATAAAATATCTATTAACCCATTTAGCTACTTCTTTCCAATGACCTGGTAGACTCTCTCACTTAATCCCTTTTTGAATACCCTAGGAAGTGAGTATTATCTCTGGCATAACTTCCCCTTGATCATGAAATAAAGAAATCAAATCTTTCAGCGGGGCAATTGTAACAATTTTTAGCCCAAAATATGGGAGGTTAGATATGGCAACGATAATATGACTGCTTATCTGAACTCTTTTACCCCCTATTTTTGAACATGTCACTTTAAAATTTAACAAGAATTCATCAGCCACTTCTTCATCAAAACCTTCAAACTTTCTAATGAATTCTAACCAACCTAAGTCGTGAAACACTTGTGATATTGCAGCAATATGCAGGAGGAGATTTGCAGATTCAGGTTCCAAATTTTTCTTCTGCCTCATGGTGTAGACAAGTCTAGCTGGTATTACAGCAATGTGGCACAATTTTTATGCTAAGAACACAAAATAATGGCATGAAATATCGGTAATGGCAGTTTGAAATATACTTTAAGCTCTTATTTGGATTGAGTCGGTGCAAATTTGGTGGCGAAAAAAGGTTGATAGGAATTAGTGTTGGTCCAAAAATCTGTCGGGTGGACAGATCTATGGATAGATGAGCCAACAGTGTGCAGGGCATTAGCCCCTCTTTGAGTCAGCAAAGCGAAACTGGTTTATTGCTATTCTACCAGTAGGAATCTGTGTAAGTCTCACAATATTCTACCTTCGGGGGCTTGGGATCTCATCCCAGTAGAGGTACTTCCAACTGTAAGAAGAAGGGGAAGAAGCGAGGTGGGGAGATAGGAAAGATATGAAGGGAGAAAAGAAATTAATTCCAAAGCAAAAAGGTCGGAGGGTCTATGTTTTGGGCTGGTAGTAAACAGAGCCGAACTTACTCGCATAGACAAACAAAGCAATACTAATGAATAAATGACAATAAAGCAGAAGTAGATTCAACAGAACAAACATACAAATCTAACATAAGAAAAGCTCTGATGTATAACACAGGTATTCAGCACAAAGTCTAAATATTGTATTAATATTTCCTTCTGTTATAAAAAGCTCAAATTCTTTTCTTCTTACTTCTATTTTTCATCTGAAAAGTATCCATCCTTGAATACAACAAGTATCCAAGTATATATAGAAGAAGGAGAAGAAAGAAGGCCAAAGGGAACCAACAACTAATTACAAAATATCTACAAAATATCTAAAAGTCAATATTGACTTTGGACAACTTGGTGGATGACAACATCCCATGGTGCAACATGGATGAGGTCATCATTTGTACCAACATACTATTAGATATTTTACAAAAAGAGAAGCCAAGAGGAATGGATCTAATCATCATCGTCTCGCGGTTGGAATGGGGTATCTTGCTTCTGTTGTTTGTTCAGGGGAGGTGATGTGGAACTGAGTCCGATATTCCATGAACTTAGTGATCATGGGTTGAAGTTGATCCTGAGCAGGACCCTTTGTATGATCACCGATGACCTCACAAGTCTCCCACTCATCTCTGAGTTTTTCAGGGAGCTTGAAATAATCATTACCTACCTCTATCAGGAACCCCCACAAAATTGTGGAAAGCCAGAAAGTTGTTGATGCATTCGGTGTCAAAAGTGGCTTCTGGCCCTAACCCTTGTGAGAGGATCTCTTTGAAGATCTCAAATAGTTTCTTCTGCCTTCCTCAAGGCGAAAGAGAGGAGTAAGCAAACCCCGACGAAATTCTCATGAACGATTTGTTCCATTTGATGCAATTGCATCTAGGGCTTCTTCCTTGAATTTTTCGATCTTTTCCAAGATGAACTCCATTTGGTCGAGCCCGGTAATCCAACGTAGCAAGGATCTTGCTGGGTACCCTAGGGGTGACTGAAGACGCCAAATTTTACTAGATCGTCGACTGAACAGTCGAGCATTGTTCTTGGAATGTTTCGTGTTGCAAGCCTTGCATGGTCCAACTCCTTGGAGATAGGTCCTACAATCGCCTGGAGATCTTTATTCGCCTGATTGATGTTCTGATATAACTCAGTGAACTTGACTATTACCTCCTCACTATCTTTGAGGATTTGATCCCTCCAGGTGGAAACTTCCATACCTTGTTCACCAATTTTGGCATACTCGTTTATCTTGTCCTGACTTAGGACCTTAGGAGTTTCTCGTGGCAGTTGTAGGAGGTGCACTGCCCATTTTCTGCAGGGCGTGGAGAAGATTTTTTGTTTTGTTCCTTTAGCAACCTCTTCTCCTCCTTTGCTTCTTGAAGTTTCTTGCAAAGGGCATCCACTGCATATAGGGCCTCTCCTTGAAAACTTTCTGAAGACGTTCCCATTGTGACTTGGGTCACTGTATAATCTGTCGGAGACAGATCTTTTTTTACCCTTTGAAGGATCGGGATACGCTATCTCCATTACTCTCTCTCCCCGATGCACTCTGAGAGAAGCGAGTTATAGGATTTTGTTTCTTAGCCCCCTTTTCCGAGATGATGGAGAAGTCCATCGGCGTGATAGGGACTTTCCTCTTTTGCTGGCTTAGATGCTGGGAGATCCACACTGGACTTATAGGGAGTGGGACTAGAAGTGGAAGAGGGGGCAGTTGTAGTAGTGAAGAGGGAAAGTGCAGTCGAGACACTTGGTGGTGGCATTGAAAGAGGAGGCCAAGAAAAGTACTCAAGGGAGGAAGGGATACTGCATGGGGAGGAAGATGTGGGAAATGGAAGAGAGTTGAGAGATGAGAGAAGAAATGGTGGGGGACAGCTCCACGAGAGAAGAGAAGGTGGATGACGAGGAAGGGGGGAACAGATAGAAGATGGGGGGAGAGGATATGACCAAAGGAATGGTCGCTTGGGTCACACGAGGAGGAGAAGGAGGAGAGGGAGAAGGGACAGAAGGGACCTCAGCAGTTGTAGTAGTGGCAACATCCTGAAGTGGATGTGCCTATCGGAACATCTTCGGCCGCTTCTTTCTCTAGAGATAACCAGAGCTTACAACCTGTTCTTGTGCGGCGGAAGGGGGACTCTTCAGGAGCTCTCTTCTCGAGTGCAGAGCTTGGTTCTGCCCTCTTTGTCTTTGCCTTTTTACCTTTGGAAAATGTTTTGGCCTGGCAGGTGCGTTGCCCAATGGGGACATAGTGAAATCTACCCCGAGGTAGATGAGGCCATTCATCCTGCACCAGTGTTCTGTTCTACCGCAGATTTCTCTTTGACCCTATCTTCAATGGTCTGGGGTGCTTTGGTTCTGTCGATTATATTACGAATAGTCAAGTTGTCCCCCATCCGTGTCAAGATACACCTGATCAACTTCTTGATCGGTAGTTTGATAACCTTTTGGGACAATGGCCACGCCAGTAACTGAATGATCTCTGTCCAGGGCCAAGCGAGAATGGTCCTTTCTTCTGAGCTAGACCTCATGATACAGGTCGATATAAAATGTCCTCAATCTGTGGAATGTGAATTGGATCGAGTTTTGCTTTGGGAAGGCAGCTCCTTGGATCAAAAGTGGGCCTTGCCAGGAATTTTTTCTTTAGACTAAGTAGTTCTAGCTCGGCAACCATTTCCCGGGCTTTGTGGTGAGAGATGCATGTGTATCTGCCCACTGTAAGGGGGAAAGGAATTCCACCCTTCTTTCTCTTCAAGCACTTCTCGTGGTATGTTACGAGCTGTCTCTGGATAGCTCCAACAAGATCAGCTTGGGGCCGGTATATCTCGGTAATTTGGTGGGCTCACCCAGGAAGTTAGTTGCCTTGAGATAAGTGAAGGTGGGAAATTGTGTGAATAAGGCCCCCCACTTCTCCGTTGCTAGCGATAATGCTCTTGGTCATTCGACCCGTGAGTCATGTTGGGCCTCAATAGGCAGACGATGCCATAGAAGAAGGCATCGTTGATTTTGGTGAACTATGAGATGTTGTTTTCCAGCTTCAGCTCTAGGTAGTACTTGTATATCTTTACTTGGGGCCAAACCCTGCATCGGCTCAATGCTAGATAATCCCTTTCTGAGGCTGCAGCATAGACTACATAGGAGTTCATGTAGAACCTCCCCATGTTGTGGTGAGTTGTTGGAGCTGTTCGGATATGGTGTTGCTTATTATCTCCTGCCCACTCGAAGCGTTGATCAGGTACGTTCTTGTTCATGGTCTCCAGGTACCTGAGCATCCATTTATGAAAGTAATGGGCGTCAGAAAGCCCAAATACTCTACTTAGGAACGTGATAGTATCACTCAGTTCCTCAGATAAGTCGCTACGGTGAATAACCTGTGGCCATCTGGTTATCACCTTCTTGTTCTTTAGGTACACCTCATTCATCAGTTGCATGCACTGGTCTTCATTGTCCTCCCAAGCCTTGGTGCAGTCTTCTTGGCTTATGGCCACAAAGTGTCGGTGGTGAGGGATGCCTAACATGATTTCGAAGTGCCGGGCAGTGAGGTTGATCACGACTTCACCCTTTTCATTTTGGACACACCTTGTGTCTTTGTTGTAGCAGCGGGCCACTACCATCATGAATTCATTGTTCACTACACTGACGGGGATCCCCCCAACAAAATGCAGGCCACTACCTACTAGTTTGTCCATCCAGGGACTCCCTTGTGACCCTCCTAGTTTTGGCCCAGAAATCTTCCATATCGATGTGACCGAGCTCTGAGTCTCTTATATCCAGGTCACATTCTGCCTGAGACTCAGGCATTCTGACCCTTTGGTACTTGTATTTCATTTCTTCTTCTGTAAGCTTGGCTTTACCTTTTGACTTGGTTGGCCTCTTGCTTGATGTAGACATATGTGGATCTGAATTCAGTTGCTGATCTGTAAGAAGAAGAAGTGAAATCCAACGCAAAGAGCCATGTTAGCCGTCAGATCTTCCATTAAAGCATTACAGAATGAGGAGTTAGCAATTTTAAGGCCTCAGGGCGCAGGGCGCATGAACACTGCAGGCTGCAGGGTTAATAGTATGGTGCACAGAAGAAGGGTGTTACAAGGAACAAATTAGCGCCAAAGGGCGTAGGGCACAAGGATGCTGCACATGACATTTTTTTTATTGTAAGCAGAAGTGCGCCTGCGCCATTCATATGTGTTTTATACTAGGCGCAGATAATTTTCATGTTGCACGGGGACAGGATGCGCCAATGGTGCATATATTTTTTCATGTTACATGGAACTTTGGTGCGCCGAAGGGCGCAGGGTTGATGTGTGTAACATAGGCTTTATGTACGCAAAAGGGGAACTTGGCGTGGCGCAGGGAAGGCTTGCATGACATTGTGCTGCTGTAAGAGGGGATGCGCCTGCGCCATTGTTTAGGATTTACTCAGTTTCACATGGCGCGGGTAATTTTCATGTTGCAAGTGGGATCAAGATGCGCCTTCTTGGCGCGACTGTATTTTATGTAACAGGCGTGGCGAATGCGCCAAGAGGAAAAAGCACAGTTTTAAACTGGATCTTTCAGGTTTTCTCTCTTTCCTTGACAGGTTTGAGTGATCTTTCAGGCCTCTTTTACAGGGTTTTTTGGATGGTGAAGGGGGCACAGCAAGGAGATCCAAGTGATTTTTGAGGCAGAGCCCTCCTTACCAACAGATCTGGAAAGAGGAGGAAGAGCTTGGGGGAGAAAGACAGCAAGAATAGCAAAAAAGGGGAGGGTTTAATGGAAATCCATTGCCTCCTACCATACAAATAATCAAAATAAAACATAGGAGGAGTAAGAACCACCTACCCGGGATATATAGAATGTGAGAGATGAAGCGGGGTCCACGAACGTGACACAGAGGACGATGGGCGTGCTGACAGGTGCAGAGGAATAAAATAATCACGTGTTTTCAATTGTGAAAGTGACAAGGCAGGTGCGCCTATATATAGGCAAAGGTGCAATAAATGCGCCAACCACTTTTTCAAGAGGCGCACCAAAACATGTGTCGACACGTAAAACGGTGTGCCCTTTGGCGTGGATAAATGCGTGTCAACACAGGAGATACTTGCGCCTTTGGCACAATTTTAAGACTATCAACACTCCATTCTCTTGCGCCCTTTGGCGCACCAAAACATGGCGCAACAATTGATGTGTCAACATGAAGGCGCATGCGCCTTGGCGCACGCAAGAATGGCACATCACGGGAAGGCGCACCAAAACATGTGTCGACACTTTAAAGGGTGCACCAAAGGAAATGAAGGGGGCACAGATTTACTCTATGTAACATAGATAAAAGGTGCGCCCAGCCAAAAAGGGATCAAAAATGGCTAAGTTCGGAGAACTAGATTTCCCGGAAAGGGATTTTGCAACGTTCCGAACGCAGAGGGGTCCACTGACGAGGGACCAGGAAAAAAATTTGGTATGGTTACCTATAAAATTGCCCTCATCAATTTTATAGGATAACAGCTGGCTCTTTCTAGGGACTATCTTTGAGCGAAACTCAAGGGTAGAGAACCCCAGATCAACATGTGCCTATCCATTGGGTAACAGGGTCAAAAACAAGGGCGAGGATGAAAGCAAACACACAACGAAAGAAAACACATAAGTAAAAGCAAACTAATACAAAGAAGAGAGAAAGCTCTACTTCCTGAATATTTTGAGGTGTTGCCCGCTATAGGGAAGTGGGAGATCAGTTCCATCCAGATACGAGAGATAGAAGCTATTTTCTCCATTGAGCTATTTGATCTTGAAAGGCCCTCTCCATAGAGAATCAAATTTCCCGTGCATGCCCTTCGGCTCTCTCCTTTTGTCCCACAAAAGGACGAGATCTCCCACTTGGAAATCTCTTTGCTTAGCCCTTTTATCGAACAATCTCTTAACTTGATTCTGATGTTTGGTGATCCTGTCAACCACTCTTCTTCTTTTCTCTTCAAGCTCTGATAGATACATGATCCTCTTTTCAAGGGAATTTTGGAAAGTCTCATCTTCGATTGCTCGTGCCAAGCACAAAGCAGGGAGTTCCGCAGAAATGGGAAGCTTGGCGTCGATCCCATATAACACTTGAAAAGGTGAAATACCGAGAGACCTCTTGGGAGTAATGCAGTCCACCCCCACAAAGCATCATACAATGACTTGTGCCACGTCCGTTGACTCTCGTCAACTAGCTTCCATATGATGGTCACTAAGTTTTTATTACTGGATTCTGCCTGACCATTTCCTTGGGGGTAATAATCTGAGGCGTGAGCTAAGGTTATCCCGTATTCATAGCAAAAACCAACAACTTCTCGTGAGGAGAAGTTGGAAGCGTTATCAGCAACAATATTGTTTGGAACACCAAACTTGACAATGATATTCTCTTTGATGAAACTGCAAACAACCTCGGAAGTGGCATGCTTGACAGGTATGGCCTCTAACCCATTTGGTGAAGTAATTTGTTGCTGTCAGGACATAACTATGTCCGGCACTCGATTGGGGATGGAGTGCTCTGATAAAGTCGATTCCCCCACTGTCTGAATGGTTCATCAATAATGACCGGCCTGAGGGGAAACGCAGCCCAGTTTTGGCTTTCCAACAAATTGTTGGCAGAGCTCGCACTTTGCTACCCAAGTGGCTATATCCTGGAACAGCGTCGGCTAATAGTACCTGGCCCAGATGATCTTGTGTGCTGTAACAGAAGAGGAGAAGTGACCACCATAGGCCGAGTCATGAAAACTCTCCAGTAGCTTTATCTGCTGTGGCTTGTCAACACATCGCAAGAAGATACCATCTATTCCGCGTTTGTATAAACCGTCGTCCCAGATGACATATCTGGCTGCTCTGAGCTTTATAGCACACTTCTCCTTTATAGTTAGATGAGCTGGGCATTCACCATAAGTGAGAAAGAAAGTAATATCAGAATACCATTCGTCACTGGTTGTGACAAATAGAACTGAATCGGATTTCTCCAGTAGGCTTTGCGCTCCATCGGTGCAATCATCTTTTCCATCAGGGTCTTCTGAACCTCGGTTTTCAGCCATGAGCTGACAAAGGCCCTTTCCTCTCACCAACTTAGTCGGTTTTATATCTAGATCGTACTCTTGGACTTTTGCAATCCAATTTCCTCGCAAACTCCATAACTCATGCTGAGTTAGGATTGACTTGACTGCCGTGTCAGGGACTAGTACCACTGTGTGAGAATTTAGAATGTAATACCTGAAGTTCTTGACTGCTTTGACAACGGCGAAGGCATGCTTTTCTAACTGAGACATCTTCAATTCATGAGGCTTGAGGGAAGAGCTCATGAATGCTATCAGGGATTCAATATCTTCAGAATTCTTTTGCATCAAGATAGCCAATACAGTATGCTCAGATGCATAGCTATACATGATAAAATCTTTGGAGAAATCAGGACACACCAGGACTGACGCGTGAGCTACGGAGGATTTTATATCTTCGAACGACTTCTTTCCTTCTTCGCTCCACCAGAAAATTGGTGATCCTTTCATCATGTTTGATATGTGACGAGTCTTTTCAACAAAGTCGGGAACAAAGTGCCTGAGAAAATTCACTTTTCCGAAGAAAGAGTGAACGCCGGTTTTGCTTGTGGGTAAAGTAAGGCCCTGAATAGCCTTAACCCTTTCATCATCTATCTTCGTCCCTTCCTTGCTTACAATGTCTCCCAACAACTTTCCTTCCGTGACTCTGAAAATAGACTTTTTCAGATTTAGGGAGATTCCATGTTCCCGGCATCTAATCAATACTTGCTCCAAATGATTGCAATGACCATTCCGCTATTTAGAGAACACAGTTAAGTCATCTAAGTAAACTACAATGAATTTTCCCATCATTCCTTTGAATGCAAAGTCCATGGCCCGCTGAAAAATGGCGCCGGCATTGGTTAGACCAAAAGGCATCCTAGTGTAAGAGAATGTACCCCAAGGGGTAGTGAATGTTGTTTTGAATTGGTCTTCGGGCGAGACTTCAACCTGATTGTAGCCTAAAAAACCATCAAGCATGGACAATATTTCTGATCCAGTCACTGCTTGCAGAACCTGATCCATTATGGGAAGGGGGTAGTTGTCCTTCAAGGAGGCTTGATTCAAGTTATGAAAATCTACGCATATGCGTATCTAACCATCCTTCTTGCGTACTGGTACAATGTTTGCCACCCAGGTACTGTGATGGATAGAAAAAATGATCCTTGCGTCCAACATTTTCTGAATTTCAGCCTGGATAGTACCTGAGATCTTAGGATTGTAGTGTCTCTGCTTCTGGCGAAAGGGTTTGACATCCTCTTTCAATGGGATGTCATGTTGGATGTCCTTCGGCTTGAAAGACTTTAGATTGGCATAGGACCATGCCAATACATCCATATATTTCTTCAGCAACTTGACGAATTTCTGCTTCTCTTCGGGTGTGCAACATTTTCCAATGTTCACAAAATGTGGATGTTCTACTGAACCTAAATTAACCAGTTTAGTTTTTGGGGAGGAGTTAGGATCATCTCACCTTTTCTTCTTGACAAAACGATCGTGCCTGTCGAACAACCGCTCTAGGGAAACCAAACCTTTCGAGATTTTATTTCCTTTGAGCTGACATATGCCGTCGTTTCCTTCAGATTCCCCATTCTGATCAGTAACAGACTCATGGCATGTGGAAGTGGATCCTTCAAAATGAAGCTCACTAAAATTTTCTATTTTTTCAAGAAAGGCAATGAGTTGATTGTCATCATTGAATACCTGCCAGTGCTGAGAATTGTCCAACACGCTTGGGCGGAAAACCACCTCAATGGTATATGTGTCTGTTTTCAAACCTGGGTGAGGGAGCATGAGGGATGCTGAGACGGCTAATGAGTCGGCCATGTCATTCTGATCTCTAGGAATGGCTTTTATCAAAAAAGCGTCAAACTCCTTGATGCTGTCCCATACCGCGTTGCGGTAATGTCTGAGACTTTCATTCTTCACTTGGTATATCCTTTTAACTTGATTTACGATCAGTTCTGCATCACCCTGTACTTCCAAATTCTTGATTCCTCTTTCCTTCGCAACTTGCATGCATAGTAGAAAAGATTCATACTCAGTAGTATTATTTGTGTTGAAAAAATGCAACTTGAAGGAGAGAGGGATAATCTCCTCCTCGGGAGATATTAGCACGGCTCCAACGCTGCATCCGCTAGTTACGCAACTGCCATCAAACTGCAGTGTCTAGATTTTGTTAAGGTCCTCTGCTTGGACGAGGACATCCATTTTTTCAGACTTGGTAGACAAGAAATAGTTTCCCATCCCTGATGATTCGAAGAGAATTTGGGCTTTGGGGTCATCAGATTTAGTAACCAGGTACTTCTTTTGTGATTCCGGCTCCAACGTTTGCATTATACCTTTGACGGGAATCCTTGCCTAGACCAGTCCATATGAATCTCTCCACCAACCTCACTGCAAAAACTCCTTCCTAATAGAATTCCGTATGCCGTCGGAATATCGGCAACAAGGACGGTCATCTTTACTCTTTTATCTGGGAACACTGCAATCGTAAACTGCGCGTCTTTGATTTGACCGATCAACGGAACCTGCTTGGTTTCCAAGGAATAACATCTGCCAAAAGACTTGGTAAGGGTGAGGCCCAAGGCATGGGAAACTTTTGTTGGCATGACGTTATCGGAAGCCCCAGAATCAATTATGCAGTTGCTTAGTTTGTGGCCATTGATTAGGATGGAGAGATAGAAAGGTTCTATCTTACCTGATGCAGATGTCGAGGCAATGTTTATGCGAGATGCAGAAGGAGTAGAAAGGATTCCTTTTGGAGAAACCTGAGCAGTTAGGACAACTTGGCTTTGGATGTATTCGGTTAACCTTACAAGCTGCTCGGGATTTGACTGAAGATATTCAGCTTCAGACATTTGGATTTTAGTCTTTTTAGCGTGATCAATTATGTCGAACGTGGTCAAGGGTTGCGTTGATGAAGGAATGAGTCCCTCATTTCGCAATGGTAGGGTAGGATTACCGGCCTTGATAGGAACATGAGAGGACTGATTTGGAGGGGAGATAGGGGAAAAAGATATTTTCGAAAAAGACTTAATAACAGGTTGAGCAGGAAGGGGACTACCTCGTTTAGCAATGGTTGGAGGTGTGTGTGACACAACCTTCACTTTCTGCGTATTGGCAGCCACTTCTGCTTCTTTTCCTTGCGAGCGGGTAAAAACAGCATATGACTACCCGCTTGCATATCCTTGGGTACCCTCCTCTTTGTAAGATTCTTCCTCATCAAATTCCATAGACCCGATAGTAGAGTCGCCAGTCGGTTCACAGACATCTTGATCATCTTCACTTGGTGATGAAGGTTCTTCATAATTTTGCTCCTCTTCTTCGATTTCGGCTAAAGCATTGATCGGTGGGGGCCTTGAGCGCCAACTGTGGAGCAGCTGCAGGTAGGCACGGCCTTTGTGAAACATTGTTAGAAGTAAAATTCCTCCGTGGGATATCCCGGTACGAAGAGCCGGGAGAAGACTGAGCTAGCTGATTTTTTAATGCGAGCAAGTCATTTGCCATCTTTTGGAATGCCGGATCAGATGAAGTGGCGGGAGGAGCTGAAACTTTCAGCTTGGATGACTCTCGCTTTAATTCACTAGATATTAACAAGTTATCTTCGATCCGTATGGTAGCAGCTTGGGTGAGAACCAGAGTAGTGACTTGTTCTTGTAAGAGTAAGAAACTTACTTTTGAGCTCATGGCGTTCACAAAGAAACACTTCTGATTTTCTGGCTTTGGGAGCATGGTAGGCAGAACTCAATTGATTAGTGAGTTGAAACGGGTGATGAAATCGCGCGTGGTTTCATTGACCTCCTTTTTCAGGTGAGTGATCTTTGATAGCAACGCGAATGCATCCTCAGAAGGCTTATACCTTTCTTCAAATGCAGTCCGCAAGGTGGCCCAACTATTAATAGATCCGGCCGGAAAATGCTGAAACCATTCCGCTGCTGGTCCTTGCAAGGTTTCTAGAAAGAGGTGAACTGACACATCTTCATGGGTCACATCCAGAATGCTGCATGACATGATGAACATGACTATGTGTGAATATGTGCTTTGGTTCCCACTCCCATCAAATTTAAGAAAATTCTTTCATTTTTCATGTGGGAGTGCATGAACAGGATGTGGTAAAGCCAAAGGGCCCATAGCATTTCCCCAAGGCACTACCATTTGAACAGCTGGAAAGAGAACGCGTGCTAGGAGGATGGTCCCACTGAGCAACAAAGCACTGCAAAGTGATGTGGATGCACCTTGTGAGAGGTGCTTCCTTCGTAGAGTTGAGACGCTTCTGGATGACTGGCCAGCTGAGCTTAGCGACGAGAAGCGTGCTGGTGTAACACTGAAGTTATGCCTTTGAAGCAGATCGAAAGTAGGATCAACTTCTCCACGAGCTCTCCTGCTAGGAGTAAATGGTTCACCTACCAGTGTACCTTCCAGATTTGCAATATTTTGAAGCAAAGCCTAAAAAATCTTTTTGGTTGTACTTGCTGATTTTTGGAATTTTTTGACAAAAATCAGCAGCATGTACATTTCTAAATATTTAATTTTATACCTCTTTTAATAACCGATTGCGGTTTTAATGATAAAGATCAACGAGGATAAAACGATGGTAAAGCTTAGTAAGCTGATTTTCAGATCTAGAGTTGACTTTTTAAAGAGTTTGAAAATTTTGGTAAACTATCAAAAACTCAGATCTATGGAAAAATACAGATTTTTGTAAAAATTCAGCGAACTAAAGATCTTTCACTAGCCCAGATCTATGGACCTCTGAAGAAAATTTCAGTTTGGGTCACTTGCAAAAATTTTGGATTTTGAACAAAAGTTAAAGTTTACAAACAGGTAGTGATTTTTTGACTTTCATTGATTTTCTGACATACCACTATTATAGATTTGTTAGATCTGTTCGATCCCCAGTAGAGTCACCAAAAACTGTTGGTCTGAAAAACTGTCTGGTGGACAGATCTATGGATAGACGAGCCAACAGTGTGCAGGGCATAACCCCTCTTTGAGTCAGCAAAGTGAAACTGGTTTATTGCTATTCTACCAGCAGGAATCTGTGTAAGTATCACAATATTCTGCCTTCGGGGGCTGGGATCTCATCCCAGCAGAGGTACTTCTAACTATAAGAAGAAGGGGAAGAAGCGAGGTGGGGAGATAGGAAATATCTGAAGGGAGAAAAGAAATGAATTCCAAAGCAGAAAGGTCGGAGGGTCTATGTTTTGGGATGGTAGTAAACAGAGCCGAACTTACTCGCATAGACGAACAAAGCAATACTGATGAATAAATGACAATAAAGCAGAAGTAGATTCAACAGAACAAACATACAGATCTAACATAAGAAAGCTCTGATGTATAACACAGGTATTCAACACAAAGTCTAAATATTGTATTAATATTTCCTTCTGTTACAAAAAGCTCAAAGTCTTTTCTTCTTACTTCTATTTTTCATCTGAAAAGTATCCATCCTTGAATACAACAAGTATCCAAGTATATATAGAAGAAGGAGAAGAAAGAAGGCCAAAGGGAACCAACAACTAATTACAAAATATCTAAAAGTCAATGTTGACTTTGGACAACTTGGTGGATGACAACATCCCATGGTGCAACATGGATGAGGTCATCATTTGTACCAACATACTATTAGATATTTACAAAAAGAGAAGCCAAGAGGAAGGGAGCTATTCATCATCGTCTCGCGGCTGGAAGGGGGTATCTTGCTTCTGCTGTTGTTCGGGGGAGGTGATGTGGAACTGAGTCTGATATTCCATGAACTTAGTGATCATGGGCTGAAGTTGATCCTGAGCAGGACCCTTCGTATGATCACCGATGACCTCACAAGTATCTCGCTCATCTTTGAGTTTTTCAAGGAGCTTGAAATAATCATTACCTGCCTCCATCAGGAACCCCACAAAATCGTGGCAAGCCAGAAGGTTGTTGATGCATTCAGTGTCAAAAGTGGCTTCTGGCCCTAACCCTTGCGAGAGGATCTCTTTAAAGATCCGGATAGTTTCATCTACCTTCCTCAAGGTGAAAGAAGGAGTAAGCAAACCCAGAGACATTCCCAAAATGATTTGTTCCATTTGATGCATTGCATCCAGGGCTTCTTCCTTGACTTTGTCGATCTTTTCCAGGATGAACTCCATCTGGTCGACCCGGTAATCCAACGCAGCAAGGATCTTGCTGGGTACCCTGGGGTGACGGAAGACGCTAAATTTTACTAGATCGTCGACTGAACAGTTGAGCATTTTCTGGAATGTTTTGTGTTACAGCCTTACATGGTCCAACTCCTCGGAGATAGGTCCTGCAATCACCTAGAGATCTTTGTTCGCCTGATTGATGTTCTGATACAACTCGGTGAACTTGACTATTACCTCCTCGATGTCTTTGAGTATTTGATCCCTCTAGGTGGAAACTGCCATACCTTGTTCATCAATTTTGGCATACTCGTTTATCTTGCCCTGACTTAGGACCTTAGGAGTTTCCGTGGCAGTTGTAGGAGGTGCACTGCCCATTTTCTGCAGGGCGTGGAGAAGATTTTTGTTTTGTTCCTTTATCAACCTCTTCTCCTCCTTTTCTTCTTAGAGTTTCTTACAAAGGGCATCCACCGCAGATAGGGCCTCTCGTTGAATACTTTCTAAAGACGTTCCCATTGTGACTTGGGTCATTGTATAATCTGCCGGAGACAGATCTTTTTTACCCTTTAAAGGGTCGGGATATGCAATCTCCATCACTCTTTCCCCCGATGCACTTTGAGAGAAGCGAGTTATATGCTTTTTCTTCTTAGCCCCCTTTGCCGGGATGATGGATTAGTCCATCGGCGCGATAGGGAATTTCCTCTTTTGCTGGTTAAAATGTTGGGAGATCCACGCTGGACTTAAGGGAACGGGACCAGAGGTGGAAGAGGGAGCAGCTGCAGTGGAAGAGGGAAAATGAGTAGAGACACTTGGTGGCGGCATCGAGAGGGAGGCCGAGAAAGTGCTCACGGGAGGAAGAGATACTGCAGGGGAGGTAGACATGGAAATGGAAGGGAGCTGAGAAATGAGAGAAGAAATGGTGGGGGACAGCTCCGCGAGAGAAGAGAAGATGGATGACGAGGAAGGGGGAACAATAGAAGATGGGGGAGAGGACATGACCAAAGGAATGGTCGCTTGGGTCACGTGAGGAGGAGAAGGAGGGGAGGGAGAAGGGATAGAAGGGGTCTCAACAGTTATAGTAGCGGAGACACCCTGAGTGGATGTGCCCGTCGAAACACCTTCCGCCGCTTCTTTCTCTGGGGAAGCCAGAGTTACAACTTGTTCTTGTACAGCGGAAGGAGGACTTTCAGGAGCCCCTTCTTGGGTAGAGCTTGATTCGACCTCTTTATCCTTGCCTTTTACTTTTGGCAGATGTTTTGGCCTAACAAGTGCATTTCCCAATGGAGACGTAGTGAAATCTACCCCGAGGTAGATGAGGTCATTCATCCTGCACCAGTTCTCTGTTCTCTGCAATGTCTCCTTGACCCTTTCTTCAATGGTCTGGGGTGCTTTCGTTCTGTTGATCGCAGCGAACGGTTAGTTGTCCCCACCGGTATCTAGATATACCTGATCAACTTCTTGATCAGTAGTTTGATAACCTTTTGGGACAATGGCCATGCCATACTGAATAATCTCTGCCAGGGCCAAATGGGAGTGGTCCTTCCTTCTAAGTTTGACCTCATGGTACAAGTCGATATAGAATGTCCTTGATCTGTGGAATATCGATTGGATAGAGTTTTGCTTTGGGAAGGCAGCTCCTTGGATCAAAAGTGGGCCTCGCCAGGAAGTTGTGCTTCAGATTGAGCAGTTCTATCTCGGCAACCATTTCCCGGGCTTTGTGGTGAGAGATGCTTGTGTATCTGCCCACTGTAAGGGGGAAAGGAGTTCCACCCTTCTTTCTCTTTAGGCACTTCTCGTGGTATGTTAGGAGCTATTTGGATAGCTCCAACAAGATTAGCTTGGGGCCGGCGTATCTCGGCAATTTGGTGGGCTCACCCAGGAAGTTAGCTGCCCTGAGATAGGTGAAGGTGGGAAATTGTGTGAATAAGGCCCCCCACTTCTCTGTTGCTGCGACAATGCTCTTGGTCATTCGACCGTGAATCATGTTGGGCCTCAATAGGCAGACGATGCCGTAGAAGGAGGCATCGTTGATTTTGGTGAACTATGAGATGCTGTTTTCTAGCTTTAGCTCTGGGTAGTACTCGTATATCTTTACTTAGGGCCAAACCCCGCTTCGGCTCAATGCTGGATAATCCCTTTCTGAGGCTGCAACATAGACTACGTAGGAATTTATGTAGAACCTCCCTGTTGTGGTGAGTTGTTGGAGCTATTCAGATATGGTCCTTCTTATTATCTCCTCCCACTCGAAGCGTTGATCAGGTACATTCTTGTTCATGGTCTCTAGGTACCTGAGCATCCATTTATGAAAGTAATGGGCGTCAGAAAGCCCAAATACTCTGCTTAGGAACGTGATAGTATCACTCAGTTCCTCAGAAAATTTGCTACGGTGAATAACCTGTGGCCATCTGGTTATCACCTTCTTGTTCTTTAGGTACACCTCATTCATTAGCTGCATGCACTGGTCTTCATTGTCCTCCCAAGCCTTGATGCAATCTTCTTGGCTTATGGCCACAAAATGCCGGTGGTGAGGAATGCCAAGCATGATTTCGAAGTACCGGGCAGTGAGGTTGATCACGACTTCACCCTTTTCATTTTGGACACACCTTGTGTCTTTGTTGTAGAAGCGGGCCACTACCATCATGAATTCATTGTTAACTGCACTGACGGGGATCCCCCCAGCAAAATGCAGGCCATTGCCTACTAGTTTGTCCATCCAGGGAATCTCTGTGACCCTCCTGGTTCTGGCCCAGAAATCTTCCATATCTATGTGACCGAGCTCTGAGTCTCTTATATCTAGGTCACATTCTGCCTGAGACTCGGGCATTCTGACCCTTTGGTACTTGTATTTCAGTTCTTCATCTGTAAGCTTGGCTTTACCTTTTCACTTGGCTGGCCTCTTGCTTGATGTAGACATATGTGGATCTGAATTCAGTTGCTGATCTGCAAGAAGAAGAAGTGAAACCCAACGCAGAAGAGCCATGTTAGCTATTAGATCTTCCATTAGAGTATTACAGAATGAGGAGTTAACAATTTAAAGGCCTCAGGGCGTAGGGCGCATGAACACTGCAGGCTGCAGGGTTAATAGTATGGCGCATAGAAGAAGGGTGTTACAAGGAACAAATTAACGCCAAAGGGCGCAAGGCGCAAGGATGCTGCACATGACATTTTTGTTATTGTAAGTAGAAGTGTGTCTGCGCCATTCATATGTGTTTTATACTGGGTGCAAATAATTTTCATGTTGCACGGGGACAGGATGCACCACTGGCGCATATATTTTTCATGTTACATGGAACTTTAGTGCGCCGAAGGGCACAGGGTTGATGTGTGTAACATAGGCTTTATGTGCGCAAAGGGGGAACTTGGCGCGGCGCAGGGAAGGCTTGCATGACATTGTACTTCTGTAAGAGGGGATGCACCTGTGCCATTGTTTAGGTTTTACTTGATTTCACATGGCGTGGGTAATTTTTATGTTGCATGGTGACAGGATGCGCCTTCTTGGCGCGACTGTATTTTATGTAACAGGCGTGGCGAATGCGCTAAGAGGAAAAAAGTAGTCCAAAATGGAATATTAAGTTTTCTTCTCTTCCTGATGGGTTTGAGTGTGTTTTTAGGCCATTTCCTTCAGGGATTCAGATGGTGAAGGGGGCACAGCAAAGAGATCCATGTTGATTTTTTGAGGCAGAGCCCTCTTTACCAACAGATCTGGAAAGAGGATGAAAACAGTTGGGGGAGAAAAGGTTACAAGAGCGGTAGGAAGGTTTAATGGATTTGCATATTCATTCTATCCTACCACACAAACAACCAAAACAAAACATAAGGGGAGGGAGAACCACCTACCTAGGATATATAGAATGTGAGAGACGAAGCGGGGTCCACGAATGCGACACGAGGACGACGGGCGTGCTGACAGGTGTAGAGGAATAAAATAATCATGTGTTTTCAATTGTGAAAGTGACAGGGTGGGTGCACCTATATATAGGCAAAGGTGCAATAAATGCACCAACCACTTTCTCAAGAGGCGCACCAAAACATGTGTCGACACGTAAAATGGTGTGCCCTTTGGCGCGGATAAACGCGTGTCAACACGGGAATACTTGCACCTTTGGTGCAATTTTAAGACTGTCAACACTTCATTCTTTGTACCCTTTGGCGCACTAAAACACGACGCAACAATTTATGTGTTAACATGAAGGCGCATGCGCCTTGGCGCACGCAAGAATGACGCACCATGAGAAGGCACACCAAAACATGTGTCGACACTTCAAAGTGTGCGCCTAAGGAAATGAAGGGGGCATTGATTTACTTTGTGTAACACAGATAAAAGGTGCACCTAGCCAAAAGGGATAAAAAATGGCTAAGTTCGGTGAACTAGATTTCTCAGAAAGGGATTTTGTAACGTTCCGAACGCAGAGGGGTCCTTGACGAGGGACCAGGACAAAATTTGGTATGGTTACCTATAAAATTTCCCTCGTCAATTTTACAAGATAATACTTAGAAAGGTTTAATCCATTGCACGAATCACATCCTATCATCATGGATGATAATGCCACATGTCCTTTTAACAAAATCATGACACATGTGGTTTATTTGTTCATTATTATTCATTACCTCCCACTTTTTGGCATGAGATTTTGATTTATGACCGCAATAAATCCATAGAGAATTGTGTTTTGATTTAATCATATTAAATAGATGCAATGAGGGAGTTCTAAAAAGCTAATATCTGTAGCAAGGAAGAATGCACTTAACCTTGCCAGCGTAGCTCCTCGATAATCGTAGAACTCCACGTCCTACATTCACAAAATAAATGTGATTAATGTACAGTTTAATAATTAACATCCCTAACCTTTATTGAAAGCATGGAATAAACATAAAAACTACAATCTAAGGGGAAGAGGATCGAAAACATGATCATCTCCCTTTATTTGAATTCAAAAACAACTATTCTTGGCAGGAAGAGCCAAACTCTTCCACTGAATCTATTTCTTCGCATAACAACATATCGTTGGTGAAAGTATCCTTATTTAGAGGACATTGATACATCCTTAATCTATGTCCATTCACCAAGAGAGTTCTCCTGTATCCATCGATCAGTAGTAGTGTCACTGAGCTTTTATCATAAACCTTTTTTATTTGGTAGGTTCTCAACCATCTTGTTCTCAACTTTAATTTGACCTAATGGTACTTTAAGTCAAAAAGTAAGACCCAATCTCCTTCATTAAACTTTATGTGCTTAATAAGAGAATCATTCTAGGATTTTATTTAGTGTTTAAATAATTTTACGTTGTTGTTATACATCCATCCTCATTTTATCCATTTCATTTAGTTACATTAATCTCTCATGTTGTGCTTCATCATGCTCAATTCCAACTTTTATTATTGTCCTCCAAGTCTACAATTCAAACTCAAATGGTAACAATGGCTTCTTCCCATACAATAGTTCATATGGGAAGAAACTAGTAGTGGTCTTCTAGGTTGTATTGTAGGCCCAATACTGCTTCTAGTAATTTTGGTACCCAGTTCTTCCTATTTGCATTGGCAACTTTAGTTAAGACATGTTCTCCAGTTCTATGTTTGTGACCTCCACCTACCCATTGGATTGGGGGGTGGTAGGGTGATGATTTCTTATGCTTGATTCAGTAGATCTCCAGGAAGGATTTAATCATGTTAGACACGAATTGAGGTCCCTAATCACATATAATGGCTCTAGGGGCACCAGAATCTCAGTATAATCCTATGTTGTACAAAAAGTTAGCTATAACATCTTCATTGGCAGATGCCAATACTTGAACCTTGAACCATTTTGTGACATAATTAGTTTACACACCATTAGGTACTTTTTCTCGTAGGATGGGGGATCAAACGGTCCAATGAAAAGTCAATTCCCCATTCTCAAATGGTTCTAAGACCAATATGAGGATTGAGGGGCATTTCATTGGACAATATAGGCTTCCCCATTATTATGACATGCATCACACTGCCACACGTACTTCTTGATAGATTTGTGAAGAGAGGGCCAATAGGTACCCTGCTCCAAGGACCTTGTGAATTTTCCTCTTTACTAAGTAATGTCCTCCTCCAGGCTCATCATGACAAGCTCGCAAGTATGTCATACACTCCATCCTCTCGAACACACCTACGAAGAACCATATCAGGACAACATTTAAATAAAATTCCATTACACCATTTGTATGTAGCACTATTTTTAACTAATCTTCTTTGTTCTTTATTGGTAAAGTAAGTTGGAAACTCCTGTGTAGTTAGGTAGTTAGCAAGATCAGCAAAACTATGGAGGTTGAGTTGATACTGCAAACAAGTGCTCATTCGGAAATTGATCTTGGATCTACCTCCTCTTCTCCTGAAACATTCAATCTAGATAGGAAGTCAACAACAACATTGTCCTTTCCAAGGCTTATCAATAATATTCAAGTTAAATTCCTAAAAAAGAAGTAACCATCTAATAATTCTTCCCCCTACTACTAGTTTATTCATCAAATATCTTATGGCTGAATGATCAGTGTACACAAATATTTTATATCCAGTAATATAATGTCTGAATTTATTCAGAGAGTAAACAACAACTAAAAACTCCTTTTCCATAGTGGTGTAATTCCTCTTTGTGGGGGTCATACTTTTATTGATGAAATAGATGGCATACATCTGGTCTTCCTCGTCCTTTTTTCCAAGAACAACTCGCATGGTTGTGTTAGAAGCATCAGTGTGAATATGGAAAGGTTGTCCCCAATTGGGTCCTCTCAAAACTAGAGTTGTGGTTAATTTCTCTTTGATAACTTCAAAATCCTGTTGACATTGAGGATACCATTCAAAGACACAATATTTTGTCAACAAAGAAAACATGGGTGCAAGAAATTTTACTAAAATCCTTTATGAACCACCTATAATACCCTGCATGTCCAAGAAAACTCTTGATATCAGTGTGATTTGTTGGTGTAGGTAGTTTAGTAATTACTTTTATCTTTTTATGATCAACCTGTATACCTTTGGCAGAAATATGATGACCCAAGAAAATTCCTTGATCAACCATTATCAAACATTTTTCATGACTCAAGGAAATTTGGTGTTGCTCATATCTAGTTAACACTTTTTCAAGATTATTCAAATATTCTTCAAAATTTGACCCGATGGACGGTAAAATCATCCATATAAACTTTGACACAGTCATTTGTAAGGTCTATCAAAAATAGCAAAAACTGCTCTCTGAAAGGTCAGCAGGTGCGTTACAAAGTCTAAATGGTAGAACTCTATATGCAAATGTACCCCAGGGACAAGTGAAGGTGGTCTTATCCTAGTCAGTAGGTGCTATACTGATTTGGTTATATCCACTAAACCCATCCAAGAAGGAGAAATATTTCTTACTTGTTAGATTGTCCAAAACCTGATCAATAAAGGGAAGGGGAAAGTAATCTTTCTTGGTGGCTTTATTAAGCTCCCTATAGTCTATACAGATTCTCCACTTACTATTTTTCTTGGGAACTATAACTAGTGGTGATACCCACTGACTATCAGATATAGGATAGATGAATCCTACCTTTAACTATTTTTCTATCTCATTCTTGACAATGTCTCTAAGTGTTGGATTAATTCGTCATTGTGGTTTCCTAACAAGTTTAAAATCCTCAGTGTAAATATGGTGAGTGCAGATGCTTGGATGAATCCCTTTCATGTCAGTATAGTCCCAAGTAAAGGATTTTTAATGATCCCTCAAGATATCTACAACCCTAGTCTCTTGGTTGGCTTCTAAATTGTTACCAATGGTCAACTCTTTTCCTATTTCAACAGTCACTTCTTTAGTATCCTTCAGAATAGCAAGCTTTACATCAGCAATCAAAGAATTCAAGGGAAAAACATGAGGCTGTAGCATGTGTAAAATAGGACATGTTTTCAAGGGACATAACCTTGGATAAAGGACAATGGAAATCAGTGACTATATGTTCTTCATGATAATCATAGATTTCTTCACAATTTCCAATAGAAATGTCACTTACCAAGGTGATATTATCCACTAAGTTCAAAAAAGTTGTTTCAGTAGCCTCAGTTTGAATTTTTTAGCCACAGTTCTAGTTTCTGTAGCCATGGTATCCTTTTCATTAGACATTGTGTATGGATCAACAATTTCTTCCATATGATTTTTCAATGCAATGGTAGTCCAGATAAGAAGAACTCATATTGTTAGTATCTGAAAAATCTACCCATACACATTCACAAACATCCACATATGGCTGGGCAGGAGGATACAATGAAATATTCTTTACTTTTTTCCCATTCAAAATAGTCATTTTTCCTAACCTACAATCAATGTATGCAGCAACACTGGCTAACCAGGGCCTTCCTAAGATGACTGGGTATCCTAACTTCTGAGATTTGGGCTGTAAGACCATAAAATCTAGAGGATACTCCCAAGATTCAACCACTGACTATAACATCCTCAATCACTCCATCTGGTACAACAATAGATTGATCTGCCAATTAAAGAACGGTATTGGTTGGCTGCAATCATCATTAAAGACAATAGATTGAACATATTTGTTGTTATAACATTGATGACAACACCAAGATATACCAAAACGTTAGATATTGACTGACCATTTACAAAAATAGTAATGACTAGACTCCTAGGATCCCCATATTTTGGTGAAAGAATCTTTCCAAGCTACTAGATCAGCTAGATTTCCTTCTACTTTGACTATTTTTGGGTACTTCCTCTTCCTTCCGAGTTATTTTTATGTAATGGCTTCTAATGGTCTGGTTTAACTTAGGAATGTCCCTTATTTCTCTCAGAAGTGCGACCTCAATGTTCATCTTTTTCAACTCCTGAACTAGTGTTGTTTCTTCCTCATTCTGTGTTTCTCTTAACCTTTTTGGGAAAGGAGTTGCATGTGCATTCCTATCATTTTCTTGGTTGTTCCTAGTGGCTCGTGTTTGTGGAACATGTTTAGTTTCCTTAGTTCCCTTAGGTATTTCCTCACTCTCCTCTGGTATCTGCTCATTTTCCTCAAGTATTTCTATGATAACTATAAGAGGATTGTTTATTGTTCTTCCAAACCTCAACTATACATTATTAATGGACATTCATCTGCATCATCTCACCCTGTCCTGTATTCATTAATTGAAGTTGTTTCTTTGATTTTTGGGGTTTGAGATAGGCTGGGCTGGGAGTTGAGTTTGTGCTACTTTCCCTTGGTGATAATTTTGTTGTGGTGGAGGTATTAAAGCTTATTTATTGTTGTGCAATCCTCCTTGGCTGATTAGAATTCTGTTGAGGTGCCCATTGTTGATTTTTCCATGGTGGTATATTGGCTGGTGGTGCCCAACCTTGTGATTGTATGGAGGCACCCATGGTGGTGGTTGTGGATAAGCCACCCAGTTTGGTGGTGTCCAGTCAAGTTGTCCCCATGTTGGTGGAGGATCCTGATTGGGCCATGACATCATCCAGGGATTTTGAGTAGGTCTAGGGGCATAAGCAGACTAATTAGTTGATCGTTGCATGAAGTTTACCTTTGCATTTGATTGAGTTATGTAATTTAATCTCTCTTTTAGACTGAGGTAGGAGATTATAATGATTGGTATCATGGTCAGATACATCACAGATCAAGCACATTTTTGTGACATCCAAAGGGCATTCACTCAAAGGATGTCTCTTCATACATTTAGGACAGTATATATCTAAAGGTTCCTTTGCAACATTGTTCTTGGCTTTAATCCCATCTATGGTTGAAGTTAACTATGATAGGATGTTTGTTTTCATGTTAGCCATTTCTTCGAGAAGTTCTAAGGTACCTAGAGCATTCTTTGATGTTTTCCTTCGCCTTATACCTCCTCTTGTTCTAGAGTAACTCCTACATAACTCAACAATATGTGCCATGGTGAGTTTGTGTACATCACCTCCTCCCATGAGATGGAGAGAGTCTTTGGTTTCATCATCAAGTCCTTTAAGGAAAATTGTCTTAGTGATTTTTACATTTAACTCATAACCACTCCTTCTATGGAGAAAGAGAAATCTATCCAGATAATCTTCCAAATTTTCATCTTCTTTTTACTTTATCTAGAAGAACTCTTCTCTCCTATCTCTTCCCCCTGCAATAGTCTTGATATTTGTCCAAAAATTATGTCTCCATGTCCTCCCATGAATGAATGGAGTTAGAGGGAAATCCCATGAACCACCTCATGGTAGAGTCTTTGAGGGTGGAAGGAAAAAGTTTGAGTTTCTGGTTGTATGTTTTGTAGTCATATGTCTGAGAAAATAACTTTGAATTCAAATAAGAACTGGTTTGGGTCTTCTTGTGGACATTCCTCAAAAGATAGGGAGAATGGATGGAGAGATGTTTTTCATGGGTGCATCCTCATCCTCATTTAGGACAATGGGATAAGTAAAGGTTCTACCCAAAGCTTGGTCCTCATCATTCCCATTGTCTCCCATTTCTGAAAGTTGTTCTGGTTCTATATAAGATGATGTGGACTGTTCAGAATTACTTCCTAGGTGTAGTATTAGATTCAATGTCACTTTCAGTGTTCCCTACTTGTGCTATGTTTGGAGATATTTTTTGAATATTACGAGGTATAAATATCCCTTGAGCATCTCGTGGCATGTGCATCAATATTGGTCATGTAAACAAGGATTTAGGACTTCTACTGGTTGCATAGATTAACTTCACTAACACCCATAACATGTAAGGTGAATAGAATGGTGTGTTGTGCTTATGGTATCCCTGGAAACAATGCCAAAAATGATGGGTCGTTATATTCTCCAATCATTTAACCAACAGATTCAATTGTTGGTGTCATTATAAAACTAGGGTTATGTCCTAGGTTGTATGTAATGAAGTCTTATGCAACTCAAATGTTCATGGTGGTTCTCTTTGGGGGGTTTTGGTTGGTGTGGTTCCCCTTGTTTCCCTCTAATCTACGGAAAGGAAATGTAATGCTAAACTACTGAAATGAAATAAATGTACGCTACTGAAACAACATTGTTGTAATAAAAATGCATCCAAAGGAAATACTTTAACTGAATTTGAAATGCACACACATACACAATTGAAATACACAATTAAAATAACACTGAATTGAAATACACACACTGAATTGAAATAGCTAGTAAAGGAATATACTAGAGCAAGGAAATCTGAGTAACTGCATTCAGATAAACATTCAAATCAAATCATTTAAACTTGAACTTATCATAAGATAATGAGCATGCATGAAACATTAATCCTCCAATCACCTTGGAGTGAGTGGGCCCTTGCTCTTCCTTGGGATTGAGGTACTCTTAACAGTCAAAATATATTCAAAACAACATCGACTATATTGATTCAAATGGGTTCCAAAACATATTTCAGTATGAGACTAAAAGTAAACACTAACTGATATAAAATTGTACTATAAATTACTATCATCAACTACTATGAAATTGTCTTCAAGAAGGTGTATTTATAGACCCAATTAGTTACAAAATGTGCCATGATTATAGGCAACTGAAATCAATCCAATAACAACCTCATTAAAGCTCATTGAAATCCTATGATATAGCTAAAAACAAGATTCATTGTTTGTAGGAAGTTGTTATGGGAAAATCCTCCATGATGGCGTGATGGAAAAAGACTCAGCCTTCTTGATTATAACTTCCCAAAATTGGTAGCAGATGCACATTATTATCCTACACATGTCATCATATTACTCACAGAAGCAGTTGGTAGGAATTTCTACAGTCAAGAGTTCACATGAAACAAAAACAAGAGAAATACATCAACCTTACTTAGGATATAACTATATAGAACATCCCCCATTCACAAATTAACATTTTTAGGAATAAATCAATAGCCATATAGATGATATAATAGGTAAATTAATGCACTCATCAAGCTCTATTGCTACTTTCAACATACACTCCTATGTGGCTAGATCTAACTTCGATATCAAAATGAACCATGACTCCTTTGTTCTACTTGGATTGCACTGCATTTATCAAATTGAATACTTTTGGGCTAATTTTTTTGATGATTGAGAAGTTAGAAAAAGGGACTACATGAGGATATCAAGTGAACAAATGAGTTGTTTTTTGGTTTGATATTGGTTTGTTCAAAGTGTGTCTAATGATGATTCAAAACTTTTTGATCCTGAGTATGAAGTAGTGAAATCTTCACCTCCCTCTCCCATCTGATGGCATGTCATGGAGTCAGGCAACATCAAGGAGAAAATAATGCATGTGATCCAACAATAAAAAAATGGTACAAGAAGATGAGGGAAAATTGCAATGAAAGGGGTATAATAAGTGCCTTGCCTAGGAAATATTCTCTCTCCTCATCTCATGAAGCATCTAAGAAGGTGCAGGCTCATCTCATTCTAGAAAGATGAAACTTGGGGAGGTTGATGAAGCATCTCCCTCAGTGGAGGTGCATAAGAGGTCTAAAGTCATAGAAGATCATGTTGAGAAACTTGAGTACGGAGAGATAGATCCCTGACAGTCCATTAGGGGTCAAGTGGATCTAATTGTCCCTACGGGGGTAGTTGAATCATCCCATCCTAGTCATGCTTTGGTCCCCTACCAAGCATCCAAGGTATCTGATCAACTTTCCACTCCTTTCTATCCCTTCTCAAGGATCAATGACTTGTTTAGATAGGATTCAAGAACAATGTAACAAGCGATGACACCCAACTTCAAGACCATCTTGAAGTACATCAAGACAGAGAATTAGGAAGGCACAAACAACCTCCAGGTTCTTTAATGAGGCTTTTAGAGCTTAGTTTGTAGAGGTTGTAAATCCAAAGATCATCAAAAATGGGGAGGAAATGACACCCAATGACTATGAAATGACAAGAGTATCTTTAGGACAAGCCGCACATGAAGGTGATGCTCACTTGTTCAAGGAGTCTTCAACTCAGATCGTTGCACGGAAATAAGAATACAAGTAAACCATTGATCAATTGAGTACTTTATCTTCATATTCACAATCATTTCTTGAGTCAAATTCACCATCCTTTCCCCTGATTGAATAAATCTCTCCCATTTGCAGTTTCAATCCTCAATCCCTCAAACAAGCTCAAATGTTCACACTAAAAGGAAGGGCAAGAGACCAATGGGTGAGTATGGTCATGGAAAAAGGGAATTATTTCTTCCTCGAGATTATCTCTTTGTTCACATTCCTCTTAGCAATAGAGTTAAAGATCAAGAAAAATAAAGTAGAGATCAAGAAAGAGAAGGTCCTTTGGGAAGGTAATCTTCATTGGTGAAAGATATGAATAGTTTTGATTATCATGCCTTGGTAATCTCAAGTGTGTTTTCATTCACCTCAGAAAATTTATCTCCCATCTGGTCTTGTACCATATCCTAGAGGTGTGATGCTCTAAAGGATGCCATTGCTGATTTGGAATCTTGTGAAAAAGGGGGCATCAAGAATTTTGGAGGATCTTGGCATAAACATGTAAGAGCTTAGTACTCCTTTCCTCAATGGGAATAATTCTTTGAAATATCTTCATAATTAATTTCAAGAATTAGTTCAGGAAAATATTTGTGATTCCATGTCCTTCAGTGGTGACACTTTGGAATCCCTTGCAGAGAGTAGAGGTTCCTTCTCTAATATTGTAAGGAATCATGAGAAATGGTTCAATCAATGCAAAAATTTCAATGTCATCCTTGAGACTTAGCTCATCAAATTGGAGCATGTGAACATCCCTAAAGCTGAGAAGGCTTCATTTGCAATTGCCAGGTTCAGTAAGATGGTGAAGGGTCAAAGTTTTATCATTGAAGATCTTTCACGGAAGCCAGATGGAGTTGATTCTTCATCAAACAATTAGTCAAATACATACTCCTTCTCCTTCTTCTCCCTCTTTCTTCTCTCCCAATTTCTAATTCTTCATTGTGTGTAATCATGATTTTTTTAATTTTTCACCTAAGTGACTTCCTAATGTTGCATTGTAAAAGTAATTTTTGATTTATAAAAAGGGGACTTATTTTCTCACTTCTAAGGAAGATGAAAAGTCACAAGTGGAATAGGAGCGTGAAGGGACATGTGGGGGGTAGATGAAGAGTTACATTGTAAAGCTATAAATTGAGGTGACCTCCTCACTTCAAGGGTATGTATATTCATGTTTTCTAGCTCTCATTTTCTCTCTAGAGACAAAGTCACTGATTTCTTCCATTTTATAGTCTAATGAATTCATCACCTTCTCAACAACGCTATATGGGCATTGTAATCTTGTGCAACATAATGCAATGAGAATTTTGTGCTACTTGTATCTTGTTCCTTTTTCTATGTTAATGGCGTCTTCTCATTGATATGTATGCAAACATTATGGTTTTAAAGCAATAAAATATAATGTGTTATTTATTGTGCAAGACCCTCCCACTATTCTCTTCTCACCCATATCCCAAGATATTTCTTCCCTTGTAGTATCTCTAAGAATTTTTCCACAGGTATAGGAAAGTACCCCTGTTGTTATCCCTAGTCAAAAGACCACCCATGATATGAGAATAGTCAACTTAATTTCCTACATTCAATAAATGGATCTGCCTCATTCAAGCAAAGGGACTTAGTCCCAAAGCATTGGTGAGAGTTCCCTAATTTTCCTATGTGACAAATTATTTTGCCAACACACCTATTGGGACAATAACCAAAATGATATTCATTTGTAGGAAGATTACTATAAAATATTGATTACATTGATTAAATATTTTGGTAATAATGTTGATATGAATGGAATGAACATTTTACAAATTTTACGCTAGAACAAGTTGAATGCTCAATCCCAAAAAATTTTCTATATAATGCTTGAGAAAATCAAATTATTAGATGATCACTTAGAGTGTGGAATTATCATTTAGTTATGAAGAAATTAGATTGTAGAAATATGTTGTAGGGAAATTTGAGTGATCCTTTTCTATTATCTAATCTAATCTGATTTTGGGTTCAATTGAAGATGAGAGATTTTTCAATGTGTTTTATTTTATAAATTACAAAGTATAAAACAATATTGGGAAAAATTTGAAAATTGTTTGAGAATACACACATCTCATTATATTATGAATAACTTCCCCTATGACAAGGATGTGGCAATATGGAAGTCGACTACTAAAAAGAGAGGAGTTAATAATAATGTCACAGATGTAATATATGACCCCGTTGAATGGACATAGAACTTTTAAATTGGTTAAATGTTAAGAAACAAAGATAAATGACCATGAAAATGATATAGAAGTTCCTACATCAACAAATTGGTCACTTTCATTTACCAACATTTTATTTTTTATTTTTATTTTCAAAATTATTTTATACTCTATGATGTTGATGTTCAAACATCTCAAATGTTTCATTATTACACTACAAGAAACCGTCATATTATAAGAAAATATTATATACTAGTAATAATTCATGATTTTGAAATCTTTAAAGGTGAAGATACAATCTCCAATTTTGGTGCTCCTTTAATAATATGTGAGAAATTAATTTTTTTGATCATTTAAAACTATAAAATATACAAGAAACCCACACATGTTATTTTTTCCCACTCGAATTGCCAAATTTACAATTCCAATGGGTTTTTTTGTTTTCAATTGCTAGTAAATTAATGGTATAGGATTTTAAAATATTTGGATCACGACACAATATATGAGTCTTTGGATCACACTGGACGGAATTTTAGAGAGAAATTTCAAAGTTTAATTAAATTCAGCTATACCCAACCCAAATGTTTTAAATATAGTAACACACACACACATCATTAAACACTAGTTTTTTGTATCATTTTGAGTTGTGGATGTGAATCTCGAAATCTGTTAGTCTAATTCAAACTCCCCAGTGTTGTAGTTTATACCCTATAGGTAAATATATCAATCCAACTAAAAAATGTTTGGGATGATTTATGTAGTTTAATGCATTAATGAAAATTAACTGTTTTCATTTATAAATGTAACAAACACAAACACAAACACAAACACAAACACACACATGCACGTTCACACACACACACACACACACGCACACGCACACACACACGCACACGCACACGCACACGCACACGCACACGCACACGCACACGCACACGCACACGCACACGCACACACGCACACACGTGCACACGCACACGCACACGCACACGCACACACGTACACATGCGCACACGCGCACGCATGCACGCGCACATGCACGCACACACGCACGCACACGCACACACACATGCATGCGTGTGCACACACACACGCACGCACGCACGCACACACATGCACGCACGCATGCACGCACATGCACACACACGCACACACGCACACACATACACCCACGCACGCACACACACATTTTTCTAATAAAAAATGATTTTCCCTCAATAGAATATGTTTCCATTGATGTTTAAAATGATTTTATATCAATGTCGTACTTTTCCCTCTCTAGGAATATTGTCCACATTTAATTTTTTTTCATGCCATGTGATTCTCGTAAACACATTCGATGTTGTTTTCAGACATGCATGCTAATATTTTCCATGAAAGTGATGATTTTTTCTAGTATGTGACGCTTTTATAGTTTACAATGCTTCTTTTGTCTGTGAAACTTTTCTAGTCTATGATGATTTCCTAGTTTGCTTTTTTTTTCCTTTCTGTGATGATTTTCAAGGTTGTGATGCTATTCTAGTTTGCAATGGTTGTCCACTTTCAGTTTAATTATTCTTTTTAGGTAAATGATGATTTTCCAAACATGTGATGCTTTTCTAGGGTCATAACAATTTTTTATTATAGAGACGATTTTTAGGCACTTGATGATGTGTCAAGATAGAGATAGTTTTATAGACCATTGATGCTTTTGCAAGCATATGACATTTTTGAAATGTTTGGGGTGCTGTTAAATGTATGTGATGATTTAAATTTTGGCAATGTTTTTATAATGATGCAACCTTGTATAACAATTCAAATCTTAAAATAACAATTTTTTTCTTTTAATGAAATTAACAAGTAATTAAGAAACCTCAAGAAAAAATCCAAATGAAACACCTTGTAAGAAACACTATTTCATCTTATTTTTAGAAACCATTTCTATCAACTACTTTATATCCACCTCTTTAAGGGGTTGATGATAACTTTGTAAACAAAACTCAGAACATTTAAATGATAGTTTAGTGATTTGTATTGTCAGTGATGGAAATAATGAAATGCCTCCACTTGAATATGTTCCATGTGGACGGAACCTAGAACTATTTAATTTATACTGCATAAAACCTAGATTACTATTACAAAAAATGCTGCAATGTATATATGCATTTCTCAAAGTAACAAAAAGCTAAAAATAAGTTTACGGGTATAGAAAACCCAACAACCATTTAACAACCTATACATCAATGAATATATTGGTTAATAAGACAAAAACAATATCAACCGGATAGTAGTAAACCAAATAGGTAGATAATAAACTAATTCCTTTGCTGATTAACCTATTACTTAGGTTTTTACCCAACATTTCCTCCTTAATTCTACATGGTCTCAAGAAAACATGAGATAAATTCTCTAAACGGATCAAATTTGTCCCATGTGAGTGACTTTGTGAGGACATCTACATGTTGTTATTGTGTCAGGAAATATCGGAGATGACTATTGTGCTGTAGAACATGTTTGCATATGAAATGTACTTGTACCTCAATGTGATTTGTATTATCATGAAACACTGGATTGTACAAAAATTATAGAACACCTTTATTTTCAACATACAATATGGTAGCTTTCTTATGAAGTAATCTTAGTACTTCAAGTAATCAACGTAGCTATATCACTTCACAAACAACTCCTCCGACAACACGATACTCAATTTCTTTAGAATATTGAGAAACACATTTTTGTTTCTTGCTTACCCATGATATTGGACCAAAACCCAAAAATAATACATATTCATAGATAGGATTTTCTATCATAATTATTATTTGCATGATTTAAGTCCAAATATCATGTTAACAAGAATTGATCATTCTTCTTATATTCAAGGCCAAATTCTAGGTCTAAAATTCATGTTTTTTGTTGTCCATTCATTTAGGATCTTCACATATTGCCACAGAACTATATGTTCTTCTAAACCATGCTCTTCTCACTTATTACAATAATAATTATCATTAATACAACCATACCAAATTATAGGTCAAATTAGATTTAATTATATGTTTTATAGATAAATGCACTCCATGTTGATTGAAAACCACTAACCCTTCTCATATTTTTGAAAGCCCGAAGTGTCTTGCATGATTTGTATCCTTTTAGAGTTAGTTATTTATTCATTGGTGATAGATTTAATAGTTCTAACATATGTTCTTTCAATTTTAGAACCCTTTGCTCTAAATGTTGTGTTTTCCAAATAGTTGTGTGATGTATTTCTTTCCTTAGGGTTAGCTCTTGTTTTGCATAATGTTACATTTTAATTTATCTATTGCTCTTGAGGGTTTTCTATTACTTTCTTATTCTTAGGGTTTACTTAGAGGCATGTCTATATTATCCCTAACCATTCATTATAGAAAGTATTGTCCAAGCATTGTATTTTTGTGTGTACTCTAACCATAATCATAGATTAAACTACTCATAGATAAATTTTTTGTGTGGAAATTTTTCATAATTAAGCATATTTCAGGTTTTTCAAACATGGATTTAGCTATTTGGAGAATGTTGACCCACATTGCATATCACAAAAACCCATATACATTACAATTTCCCACTTAAATAGACAACACATTTCTAATCCTAGAGTTTTTTGTTTTGGGTTGCTAGTAAATCGATGGCCCGAGATTTTTTTTAAAAAATTGGATAGCCACACATTCCATGGGACCTCAGATCACACTCACCAAAAGTTAAGAGGGAAATTTGACATTTATTAAAAACACCATTTATAACCAACCCAAATTTATTCAATTTAGTTGTATATATACTTAATATTAAACACTCTTTTTCATATTTTAGAGTTGCAAATGCGAATAAGGATATCTATTGACCCATCTTGTAATTTTTTACATTTATAAACTTTTATTGAATATAAATGATTTTATATTTTAGCGGTGTTCTTTTTATCAATGATACTTTTTGCTCAATGGAAATTTTTTCCCTAAATGTCTTAGATACTTTCCGCTCAACGATAATTTCCACTCATGATGCTTTGGAAGGCGTGCATTTATTTTCCAAGCATGTGATGCTTTTCCAGGCATGAGATGATTTTCTAAAGCATGTGCTTCTTTTACATGCATGGTAATATTTTCCAAGAAATCAATGCTTGTAAGCATGGGAAATCTCAGCAAAAGTTGAAAGACAAACAATAAACAAAGTATACCTTTCTTATGAGTTCTCCCTTGCAAAACTCAAGTAAGATTGGCAAAGCAATTGGACTTGTTGAATCTTGTCTTAAGAAGGATTATGGATGGTTTTGATAATTTCTCCAAATGTGGGATGAAAATGCTACGAACTTGTAAAACACGAGGATGCGGGTGGAAAATTTGCCAAACGTTGGTTATAATTTGCATAAGCTTCAAGGGATGAGTTTACAAAGGAATGACAAACATTTTTTAGCTGAGGGTAAGGCCATGAAAAGTGGATCAAATTTTGACTAAGCTCTAGGTTAATAATTGTAATTTCCTGGAATATCAAGTAGACTTGGTCTGTTCAATTGTATATTTGAAGGTGCAATGGACATTTGGTTGTAAAAATTTACATCTAGGAAGGTTGTTGTACGTGCAAGTTTATTACCCCGACCTTTCTAGGATTCTAGAAGTGGAGTTAACTGGAATAGGGAAGTGGACTCCAAATGGAGTTAATTAGGATAGTGAAGTGGTAGTTAACTAGGAAAATAGGTGTATTTTCCTAATTAAGTAACTAATTTAATTAGATACAAAGTGTAAGATAGTTAATTAACCATTTATTTAATAAATGATAATTAACTTAGGTAAAGTGTGGTTGGGTTCTTAATTTAGTTAATCCCAAAAGGTGAATGTGCATGAACTAATTATTTAATTAATCAATCATATCGTGATGTGAATAACTAAGGACAAGTTGGGAATATGTATTTAAATTTGGGGGTGTCTACATTTGCCCCTCTTTAAAGTGTTATTATGAAGTAATAACATTTTCAAGATAGTAGACGCATGCAGATCAGTGAATGGAAGACAAGAAAATAAGGTAGATGTTTACATTTACCCAAATGAAGCATTTTGATTCCCTAGTGAGTAGGATGGTAAGGGAATTCCCCCTCAAGTGGGTGGGTGATGCAGCAAAGTGGTGGAAAACCACTTGATAGGGATAAGAAAAATACTTTAAACAAGGATGGGAGGATTTTTTTTGGAATATAGGGTAAAAAGAGGGTTTTAGAAGGTCCCACAACCTTTTACAAAAAATCCCAAAAGGCTAGATATAAGCGATGAAAATCATATAACAATAATACCCAAGAAGATTCCAAAAAAGGGTTGAGAGGAAAGCCAGCAAGGGAAAGAAAATACATCATATGAGCTTTTTCAGCTCAGTATTAACATTCTTAGCCCTAGGGTAACCTAAGTCTTCAGTGAGCTAATCCGCGAGAGCTAGGAGTTTGGAACAGTCTTTGGCAATAACAGTCCTAGTGGTGTTAGTGAAGGATTCCCAGGCCTTAAGAGTGGTGAAGGCGTGTTGGAGCTTGTTCAAAATAGAAGAAATCATATCAACCCTGTGATCATCCCTCAGAGAGTCAGCAACTACAGTCTCAGTAGATGAAGCTTTAGGCTTATGAGGTGTGCTCAAGGAGTGAGCATGGGGGACGCTGTCAGCGGAGTCTGAACTATCACCAGACTTTCTAGGATGATGGGGTCCTCAACAAACAGATCCTCATTCATTTCCAATTTCTCTGAATCCGGGGAATCTGGATACAACTTAGCAAGTCACAAGGAGGGCGTCAGCAAGGGGGGAGCCCTAGGGCTGGAAACAAGGGAGACAGCCAAGGGGACCAACTGTCTTTCAAAAAAAGGCATGGAAGGTTGAGGGGATGAGGGGGGCTAACAGGGGAAATAGAGGGGGGGTTGCCATAGCAAGAAGAGCCTAGGATGGCCACATCCGAATCAGAATCAGAAGAGATGTGAAGGCGACGACGACGGCTAGAGGAGGGGCGGGAGGTGGAGGAGGGATAAGGCAAGAGGATGTGGCGGTGCGACAGTGGCAGCACCCAGACTTAGGGGGAAAACAAGCAATTTTGGCATTCGCGGCAGTAGATTTAAAAATTAAGATACAGACAGGCCCTGATGAAGAATAGCTCCCTCCCCATCGCGAGCAAGATGGACAGAAATGCTCCAAATATTGGAAGAGAAAAGTAGCCAAATGTATCTTCTTATCCTAGTGTAGGTGCGAAAGGATAAAGAAATGGGGGCCATAGACCAGGCAAGTAGCGGCCATCGATGGTGAAGTAGCGCATGATCACTTCAGAAATTCTGTCCCATGGAGGAGGCAGAGAGTCACGGGTATAGCTTGACAGATACTTGACTGATTTCTTTCCCAGAGCTATGAAGTCCTGCATTTCTGTGTGGAGAGATTGCATTTGAAGTAAACATCCCCTATAGCCGGGAGACCAGTACCATTGGCAATTGGGTTCGTGGAGATCGTGAAGGAGGTATTGCCAATTTTAACACGTCCCCACGACTAGGAAGCCTTGGTGGCATAGGAGACTAGAGCCGAATGACCCTCTATCCTTTTGAGAAAATTAGTTATCCCATTCTCCAGCAGGATGTTCTAGACTTCATCATCCTCTTTCATAGTGCGTTGCAGGAGGCAGGTTCAATGTGTTTCAGCTAGCCACCCATGCTAAAAAAATTTTGAAAATGAGTGCGAAGGAGAGTACTGTGGAGGGCCTTAAAAAGCCCTCCCCAAGCATGGGAGTCTGTCCACCTCATCATTATCACCCTGCCCGCGAGTACTTATGAGATGGGGAAGTGCCACACGTGATAGGATCTGCATAAATATGACTCGCCTCCCTCTTAAAATTTTGTTGTGCCAACGGATAAATCATAATAATGGAAGAATCATTACCACCGCCATTGGGAAGATTAATAATGACATAGCTGACACCAAAGGCAGCAATACCCATCCAAATGGAAGCTCTAAGAAGTGAGGTCATTCTTGGTAGTTTGGAGGAGGTCTACCGGTAAGTCATCCGACCAAATTTGTTGATTTTCAAGGTGGACGCCAATATTAGCTAAGCAGTCCGCCGCTTTGTTTCCTTCCCGAAGGATGTGTTGAAAGTGAATTTGTTGAAAGTTTCCTTTCTAAGATGTGGATATCATCAATAATATTTTGTATAGACCATTGCCCCGTGTCAGCCGACTGTAGGAGTTTGATGATATTGAGGGAGTCGCTTTTAACTTGGAGGGGATCATTGCCATAATTGAGAGCCAACTCAAGGCCCTTGAGGATGGCTAGGGATTCCACACAATGGTTGGTACCAAAGCTAAGGTTGACAATAGAGGCAATGCAATAGTAAGACTAGTAGAGTTCCAAAGGATGGCTCCCCCTCCCAAATTTCCAGGGTTTCCTTTAGATGCTCCATCAGTATTAAGTTTTCTCCATCCAGGGGAGAGGAAGCCATCACACAGAAGAGCGATCTGTAGAATAAGCCTTACCCGAGGGAATTATTAGTCAACAAAAGATGCCACTCCTTAGAATTACATAGTTGATTTTTTTTCTAATACTTGATCCAGTAGTGAGTGTTGATGTTTTCCTGGAAGGTCAGAGTGATCTAGTTGGCCATGCTAGTAGGATCCGGACTCTACTCTTTGAAGATCCTTTTGTTCCTTTTCTTCTAGATACCCCAGATTCCGTGAGGGAGGAGAAGCCTCCAATCTAGCGTCAGGCTTGGATGGGAGAAAGGGGAGGACCATTGGATGAGAGTATCCTGAATGGACTCGGGGAAAGTCCAAAGCACACCCATATGTGACATGAACCAATGCCAAATAGCTTGGGAGAAGGGGCAATGAATTAAAAGATGGGAAGAGGATTCCATAGCTTTGGTACAGAGCACACATCTAGTGGGAAGGGAGAAGCCCCTTCTTTTCAGATTTTCTCCCAAAAGGAAAGCATTTTTAGAGGAGAGCCAAGAGAAGAAGCCAATTTTGGGGATAGTTTCCTTCAGCCAGATTTTGCTGAGGGGAGGGCCAGAGTTGGAGAGAGGCATGGAGAGGTAAGAAACTTTAATAGAGAAGGCTTTGAAAGGGGAGAGGGGCCAGATAAGATCATCCTCAGGCAGTGAAAAGGGAATGTAGATGGAGGATAAATCAATTCTAAGCAGAATTAGGAGCTGCCTCTGTTGTTCCCTGTTTCCTATCCAATCCAGGATACTCCAGGTAGGGATGGAATTCACAAGAGACCAATATCCAGAAACTAACCTGCCATGATGATTAATGAGGATTCTTCTAACAAGATCCTAAGTGGGATTGAGGCCCAAAGGCTTTTCCCTAATCCAGTGATCATATAGGAAGTCAATACTTCCACCATTCCCAAACCTCCATTTGGTGCCAGCACGAAGAGTGGGAAGGGAACTGATGACTGAATTCCATATAGCCGAACCACGGATCGGGGTAGAGGAAATAAAGTCTTCATTAGGAGCCAGATATTTGAATCTAAGGAGCTGACCCCAATGAGAAGTACCTTTCGCCACTTCCTAGCCAATTTTAGCAAGAAGGGTGACATTCATGTTAGCCATCTGTCTTACCCCGAGACCACCAAGAGGGGTTGGCTTACAAACTTCCTTCTAGGAAACTAGATGTATCTATTTTTTCTCTTCCACACCAGACCACAAGAAGTGTTTTTGAATCCTTTCCACCACCTCCTTCACTAAACTAGGCAACTTAAGAAGAGACATGAAGTACATCGGCAGACTCTGGAGGATGGTTTTGACCAATTGAAGCTTGCTCGCCTGGCTAAGTAGAGCCCCTTTCCAAGCAGCAAGATTTTTTTGATATCTTTCGATTACAGGATTCCAAAGGTTTTTAGATTGCTTACCCTTGAAAAGAGGAATGCCCAAGTAGGAGGAGGGGAGATCCATAATTTTGCAACCAAAAATATCAGCAATCTTTCACTAGGTCCTGGGGGGTATTTATGAAGGAAATGCTGCTTTTGTTGAAGTTAATGGTTTGCTGAGAGGTAGCTTGATAAAGAGTCAGGATTTCCATAAGCGTGCGGGATTCAATAACAGATGCAGAGCTTAGCAGCAAGGTGTCATCGGCAAATTGAATGTGGGTGGCCGAGGAAGGTTGGAGGTGATCTTCAAACCCGAGATGACCGAATGGATTTTAGCGTCCTCAAGGGCTCTACTGAGGGTATCAACCATAAGAAAAAAGAGAAAAGGGGACAGGGGGTCACCTTGTCTAATTCCTCTACTGCTTTTGAAGAAGCTGACTGGGATGCCATCAATAAGAATAGATAAGCAAGGAGTCACAATACAAGAATAGATCCAACTGCACCATCTTTCATCAAAACCATAATTTTCCAGCACTCTGATCAAGAAGGTCCAGTTGACTCGGTCAAAGGATATTTGCATATCCAGCTTGAGGATCATTCCAGAGGATTTTGAGTGATAGGTCGAATGTATTGCTTTGTGTACCATGATGATACCACCTTGAATGAGGTGACCCTGAATAAAACCATTCTGGTTCTGAGAGATGAGAGTGTTCATTAGGGGTTTAAGCCTAGAAGCCAGCATCTTAGTGATGATTTTGTAAGCAGTGTTGTATAAACTGATCGGTCTGAAGTTGGAGACAACCTTGGAGCCCTAGGCTTTGGGAGCCAGTGTTAAGAAAGTGGTGTTCCATTCTTTTAGGAGGTTGTTGTAAGTCTAGAATTCATTAATTGCCTTGAAGAGATCTTGCTTGATGGTTTCCCAGAAAACTTGGAAAAAAGCAGTAGGAAAGCCATCCAGACCTAGAGCTTTGTCCCCTTTCATGGAGAAAATGGTTTTGTGTATTTCCTCCATTTCAAAAGGCTTGATTAAATTATCCTTCATCTCCATAGACACTAGCTGAGGGATATGTTGCAGCATAGTGGACATCGCTTGCTCAGTGGGGTGGTGATCAACCTGAAGGAGGTTAGAGTAAAAGGAAACTAATTCGTTAGAGATGTCAATTTCAGAGGTTAATAAGTTACCAGAAGAATACAACAGCTCACGGAATTTGTCTCTACTTTTGTGCTTGGAAGCAGTGATCTAGAAGAATTTAGTATTATGATCCCCCTGCTCAAGCCAAAGGGCTCGAAATCTCTACCTCCAATAGGTCTCCTCCTCTTGAAGGGTATTGTGGTATTCGCTAAGGATGAGGGATTCTTGTTGATGAAGATGGTCCAACCTCCCTTTAGATTCAATTTGAGTGGCCACTCTAGCAATATCTTGCGACAACTTCTGTTTGCAGAGTTTGATGCTGCAGAAGACCGTAACCTTCCAAATTTTGAGCTATTTTTTTATTTCTTTGAGTTTGTTGGAAAATCTAAAAATTTCAGTGCCGCTGACATTGAAGTCCCACCATTTTTTGACGAGAGGGTTCATGTTATTATTTTCGAGCTAAGCCAGCTCAAACCTGAAAGGAGGGTTCTTGATGTTCATTTTATTATTTTCACAGAGTATAAGAGGGCTATGATCAGAGGTGACTCGAGGGAGTGAACTAAGGTAGAAATCTGGGAAGAGGGAGATCCAATCTAGTGAACCCAAAGCTCTATCAAGTCTTCTTTGAATATGATTCCTGTCCATTCTGCAGTTAGACCAAGTGAAGGAAGCCCCGTGGAGATCAATATTAAGAAGGGAATTCTCAAGAATGAATTCGGCCAGGGCTCCCATGCTAATGGGAGAGGCAAAGAGCACCTCCTTGTTTTTCAGAAGGATAAAGGGGGCAATTAAGATCTCCCATTATTAATATGGGAAGATTTCCACAAGAGCTGATGAAATTTAAAATGTCTTTCCACATGTTTCCATGCTGAGACTCTAGATTTGGAGCTATAGACGTTGATGGCAATCCAGGGGGAATTAGACCCCACTTCTTGGAAAAGCATGCAAAGGGAGTTGTGATGCTTAAAAAGACAGTCACCTTTGTAGCTCCTTAGGTCCTAGATTGTTGCATAAATCGTCCAGAATTTCCTGCCAAGGGTTGAGAAACAAAGGAGGCAAGAAGCCCAAATTTTTGAAAATCGATCATCGCTTTTTAGTTTAGTTTCCTAGAGCATAATGATATCAAGGGAATTCTGAAATTTCATATCTTTGAGGACCCTTTGTTTTTTAAGAGAATTGAGACCTCTAATATTCCAAGAGATGATCTTCATTTCTTGGATATTTTTTTGTTCCCCACTATCATGTGGATAGTGCTCTGAGTACCTTGAGCAACATTAAGAGCTACTTCTTGCTAAAACTTGACGTTACTCGGGGTCCGGCCCCTTGCTTTTTCAATTCCAATATTAGGTTTCCTACTGCTGCTACGAGCCAAACGATGGGCGTTAAAGTTGTCCTCCGAAGAGTGGGCAGATGGGGAGAGCACGGCAAGTAGAGGTAGGCGGTATGGAGAGGCCCAAGGGGGGGGAGCCCAAAGGGGGGGGAAACAGAGGAAGGGATGGAAAGAGGGGGGAGGGTGGGGCTGGAGGAAGGAGGTGGGGGGCGGACAAGAGCAAAGAGGGGGAGGAGGGAGGGGCCAAAGAGGGGGGGGGGGGCTTCGCGAAGGAGGGGGTGAGGGAGACCAGAGGGGATCTCAGTGAGGATGGGGGAAGAGAGGGGTGAGAGGATGGGGGACAGACGGAGAGGCCTCTTCAGGGTCAATGTTTACCTCTCCCTCTTCAAGGAGAGCAAATGGGTTGGAAGTAGGAATGACCGGAACCTCATCAGAGGGTGCCTTTAGAATATATATATATATTTTTTTTTTTTTTTGGGAGGAATTTTAGGGGTCTGGTTTTTGATTGGGGTTTTGAAGGGCAACCGGAGGCTCTATCCCCAATGCTTTTACAGAAGGAGCAGGCTTGGGGGATATATTCGTAGTCAATATTTTGATTCCATGTTCCAAAGTCATATAGGAGCTCAATCTCTTTTGGGGAGAGGACAACTGAAAACAACGTTAACAAAAAAGTGGGCATGGATGAATCTAGTTTTTTCCTTAGTGGCTTGATCAATAGCTATTAAAGAACCCATAGCAAGAACAATACCTTCTATAACTGCTGGATGCCAGAACCCCAGGGGGAGACCCGGGAGGTGAACCCATATTAGAGCTTGGGTTATGGTTTCAGTGTGTGGGTTGAAGCCCGGAGGCCATTTCTTGAAGTAGAAGTTGTGTCTGCCAAAAAACAAAGGACCACCAAGAAAAGCCCGCATAAAGTCCTATTTCATGCTGAAGGAGAAAAGGATGAATCCGTTTGGCATCGCTGACTATTTTAAGCGCCCCACATGGATTCCATTTTAGTCTGGCCCATTTTTTAATATCTTCAAGTGGGGCCATGGGGGCCCCATCAGATTTCCCACCAGAGATAGATCACGTGAGGCAGGTAGCAACATCAGTGATGTGGGATGGGATGCGAAGGGAAAAGGACCCACCTAACAGTGTTAGAGAAAGTTTGTTTGAGTGCTAGGCAGAGGTGGAACCCTCTACTATTTTATTCCATGTATCTGGAGGCTTGTGAGGTAAGGTCCCAGAGAAGAAGGGTCCCCTAGTCTAGACCAGAAGGGTCTAGTAAACATAGAAAACACCAAAGGATGCTAGGAAGTAGTAGGCGGCATGCAGGCTAGGGCAGCAACTCAGCCCTTGATTATGACCACTAATTTAAACTGAACAAGGATGGGAAGAATTATGCTCATAGCATGAGCATAATTTAGAGAGTAAAATTTAGAGCAACCTTATTTTGTTTTTACACAACAGATTTGTCACCATGATTATTAAATAATCATGATGGGTAACCCAGATGCACGCAAAAAAAACACACACAAAAAAGAAAACATACCCAATATATGTCATAAAAGCATGCACCATGGCTATGAAGAAGCCAAGATGATAACATAATACTTATTTTATTTAATTTGAATTAATTAAATCTAAGTATTTCCGAGTCACATATTGAAATAAATGATAAAATATAGAAATGACACAAGTAAACTAAGCTGTAAATATGAAACCCTAAGAAAAGAAGAAGGAGAGTGGACTTAGCTGATTTCCCTCACAATCTAGAACTGATATGGGCAAGGAGAAGTGATGAACAGACTGGGAAGAGTGTTGTTATTTCTCATTGTAAATTATGAAGTGCAGGAATGAGGTCGGACATGGGCACCCATGGTAGGACATGGGCACCTGGGCACTGGAGACCACTTCTAGGCACTAGTGACTACATAGGAGCTCATGATCTGATTTGTGATGTGTCGTAATATCTTTGTCATTGTTCCCAATTGATCACCTAATAGTCACACTATGAACTCCAAAGGTACATATAACCTATAAAGTATATGTTCACCTACACAAGCCCACAAACAACATCAAACCTAAAAAAGAATGATGCAGAATGGGACCTCGAAGGTCACCCAGAGAGTGAACTTACGACCGAGTGTTGCACTACATCTTAGACTCCATGTAGTTCTTGTGAGTGAGTGTAGAATTTGTGCCCTAGGATGCCCTTGTGCAAGTTACACTTTATAGTAGTCTGTATCTATTTAGTAATGTACTAGAATATGTGGATGGAATAGAATGAACTTCCCCCTCCTATGATGCATATGCAAAGTTGATGCAATCCCTTGTCCCTTGAATGGATGCTAGATGGATGTTTTAGAAATTTTTTAGGATGTCCTTTTAGATGAAAACTTAGGTGATGATTAGTAATGGCTTAGTGTTTGGTCCTTGATTTTGAGTCACATAACTATGTATATTTATATGATTCCCTTGTTTGAATTTCGTAATTGACAACTAGAAGGCCGACCCATAAGTGAAAAAGATGCCCAAAAGATAAAAGAGACCCAAAATGAGTGAGTAAGGTGGAAAAGGGTTAGGGGTTTCACCTAGAGGGGATAGGGGCACCTAGGTTTTGTTGTCCTAGTTAGGCGATGTCTGGTGACTGAAGCCACAAAAGATAAATCAATAAAATTATCAACTGGGTTTTAGGGTGTGTAAGATACAAATAGAAAGATAAGAAAACAAAGCAAAAGATGCCAAAGGTAGTCGTCAATTACTAGTTCACTAGTTTTCTTTCTTAGGAATCATATAAATGTTAATATGCTTTTAGGACCTAGAAATGTACCCAAGTGCTTAATTTTGTGTCTACAGTTGCAAAAATCATGGTTTACTTTTGTCCATTAAAGTTTATTTACATCAACTAAGTGCAGGTTTTTTCTCTGAGTTGTGAGAGAGATGTCTTCTCATGCCCCTAATGTATGCTTATCAATGATGATTAAGCATGTCCGAGATGTTTGGTCAAGCATCCAAACTGACATAATGAGTGTTGTATAGTATTCAAACTGAAAACTGGAGTGATTCTTAGATACTGCAAAAACATACTCTAATAGGATTTGTACACTTAGGATAAATCGATAAAAAATGACATTATCCCACACACTGTGAAGCTACACTAGCATGACCCGCAATATGCACTAGCATAGCATTTTTCATGCTAAGCATACTATTGGTAGGCATGCATAAGGGATGAGAGTGTAGTGATATGTCGCTACCGAGTTGAAACGATCGCTAGTGTAAAAGATAAAGTGTGAATTTAGCATGACATAGCCACTGACTATGATGAGGTATACACACTAGCATAAGGTTTTCTAATTGTTAGCATTGTAGTGATAAGTGCATGTTTGCATAAGTATATGTGTACTAATTTTTCATAAATTTTTTGAAGATGTGAATATATGAAATTTTTGAGGATTTTGTGAAGATATAAGAAATTTTGTTGGATGATTGATAAAGGGTATAACAATGTTGTTTTTGTGTATTTATGGGAATAGATGATGTTTGTGTTGTTACAGTAGATATTGGTACGCATTAGATGTGCGGGAGAATCATGGACAATTTCAGTGCATTTGAGTAGACTGCATTTGACACACAGATGAGAGGAGATTGGTTATGTGCTCTATTGCGAGGTGATAGACCTAACGTATATAGCTCGCTCTCCAGACATCAAATTAGCATCATTGTTTATTGACTGCACAAACCAAGCGATGACATAGTGAAAAGAGCCATAATTATCAGGACTACCAATAGGATCTTTGATGACAGTGATCATTGAGAGCCAAGACATAAGATCAGATCTAAGTGAGTTTCGATTCAGGGTAGACTTATACAGGGTGGAAGGGTTTATAGTGCATAGTGATCCAGATGTGCTATCAGAACACATATTTTGTTATTTGAGAGAGATTTGAGCTTTGAGTTAGAGGAGAGATGGCCTGACGAGTGAGAGGATATACCCAGACATGGGATGGTGGTACACCTATATGAGTGCTTTAAGGACAAGATAGTTATAGTGGCTGCTGGCTACTAATATACGATGATGCGTCTTATCAGTGGATACTTGCTTGCCTGATAATACAAGCATTCATTTTTAGCTAGCGATTGACTCGAGATACTATGGTAGCATTTGATGGAGTCTGCGACATTTTTTCCTAGGGGACAGTGCTATTTTGGCTCACTTATACAAAGATTTTCATTTGGTTGTATGTATAGAGGGATCAATGGAGTCCTTGTTTCCAGCTACACTTTCTTCAAATTTGGTCATGGGATCACATCTCCATTGGACCAACCATTAAGGTATGTTTAGAGATAAACAACCAAAGGATCCCTCGAGCATTCATCCATGGGAGATAGTAAAAAATTAGGTGCATACCAGGTATAGGCCACATGGGTGACATAACATATCTACCAGATGTGCATTCGAGGATTTGTAGTTACACATGATTATATGGAGACCATATAGGCAATACAGGTGGGCTATAGAGCTGATACACTAGTTGGATATAGTGGAGGTGACCATTACATGATCATAGGAGTCTGTAGAACACATTTTGGAGACATAGAAACTAGATAGGGTCCATGTGGTAGTTCAACAGTTATACATGATATACCTGGAGGTGATCACGAGGTACGTGTGATGTTGTGCGAGTGAGAGATATGGATTTTATTGCCATGTATTAAAAAGAGCCGGTTGATGAGGAAAATGAGTCTTTAGAGATGTGATACCACATTCTTGGGATGACTCAGAGCCCATGTTGAGGATCCATGAGACTGAAGGTGAAGTATACATGCCAATGGTACGTAGTCATTTTTCCCCAGGAAACTCTTATTGTTCAGGCATAACGATAACGCTATAATAGGTCAGCCATAACAATAGGACAGACCAAGGGTAGCATTATGAAAAACATGGGGGTAGAAGTGAAGAAGGCCGACTGGGTCAGGCATAAGTGCACACGATCAATTATAGGGTCATGGAATAGTCACAAGGTCCAGGCTTTGGTATAGGTACATGGATAGCACTCTTTCCAGTTGCACAAGTGCCAGTGCTCACAACTGGTGGTAACAAGTTTCCGTAGCACATGTAGGCTCCAACAGGTACTAAAACATGTAGGTACATGTAGGTACCAGGAATACATATTTTGGTTCAAGTACAAGTTCCATTACATGTGACACTTTATCACTTCCTAGGCTAACTAGTCCAAGTCTTATATTAGGGAAGGGAGGAGATGGAGTTATAGGTGCTACAAAGATGGAGACTAGCTCCATAGGATTTGTAGATGGGCGATCAGATGGGGACAGTACAAGGGTGAGAGAGGATGTATGGTGGCCAGCTTTCACTAGTTACCACCTCCAAGACCATGTAGACTGTAAAGAGATGTATTTCAGACCTAAAGAGACAACGAAGATTAGGGAGAGCCTGATGCTTTCATTGTCTTGTCTCATATGACTGTGAACACGTACAACATGTGACTACAAAGAGGGATCATCCGAGCCACACATATTATAACAACTGACAATGGCAGTGCAAGATGTTTTACACGGTATGCGGCTAAGGCCACATGATTGTATTGATGATGTACATTATGGAGGATCATGTGGTGACATCCATGCATGAGTGTGGGTTATTATAGAGCCCTATATGAGAGTAGTAGTTCTTGAGGGAAAAATAGTCCACAGATATAGCTAAGAGGACAGGAATAGTATTTTGAGGTCAGGAAGATCTCATATACAGGTTCATAGAGGCCAGTTGAGATCAATGCAGATGCACCCACCTAGAGGTAGGTTGGGGATGAGAGACATAAGAGAGAGTCCCTAGTGTTGGATAGAGTCACCTCTAAATCAGATTGTATGATGTTGTATATTTTTTGTATATGCCTCGTGATGAAGGTACATTTTTTTATCGATGTCCATGATGTCATACTTGAATGTGTATGATTTTTCTTAAGATACATTAGTGTATATGGACATTATTATTTTTTTGATGTATATGATGGACATTTGGACACCACATATGATGATGAGATGTATTATTTTCATATGGTGTAGTGATTATATGATATGATGTCATGATGATGATTTGATTTTATGATGATGATGTTATACATAGATTATATTTCATGTTCATAGCTAAGTGTTTAGTTTGATGATGTTATAGATAGATGATGTGATGATGATGAACAAATGATAACAAATAAAGTACATGTAATCAAAACAATTACAAAGAAAAGTTAACAAATCTAAGACACACACACATGCTAAATAAGTATAAAAAAATCATGGGTTATGTAATAAACCAAGACGACAACCCAACTGTAAAATCAAGTAAGTCAGAAAAACCCAATATGAATAGGAATTATCGACACCAAATTTATATGTGAACTAAGATGCTAAGAATTCATCTATAATTGGTCTATAAAAAAATTCTAGATACATAAAACATTGATTAAAGTAACTATTTGAATAATAAAATGAGCCAAGAATATGTTAAACAAGATCTTACATGCACTGGAAACAAACAAAGTTAGTCACAAAAAAAATAGTCTAACAAAAAGTAATTATATCAAAGCTAACAAGAAAACAACAATATAACACAATTTGTAATAACGACATCCAAAGACACCCCTAATGTGTTCCACAGTGAAGATTAGACAGATTCAAATTCCCCCAAGTGATGGATTAGAAACACAAGAGAATTTGAATTAATCTATATTGGGCCAAATTCAAGTGTGTCCTCAAGCAAAACTTATATTACGAAGGGTAACATGATTGATTTTTCCTTGAGCATAGATATATGTTACGATCAACAAAAAGTGAAGATGATCTGGAACCATCAGATGACAAAATTTGTGAACTGTGTCATACAACTCCTGGGATTTTTTCAAAAAATTTCTAAATGTTTTATTTTATATATATTTTTGAATGTTGTGATTTTTAGGCTTTTTACCAATTTTACATTATTTTTGGGTTTTTGGACATATTTCAATGTTTTAGATTTTTTTGGATTTAAAAAACACGCCAATGGATAAGGAAAAAGGGGTTCCCAAACCATAGCCAACATGGTAAAAATAAACAAGTCTAAGGAAACATGGCAGAAGGTGAACAAAAGCGAAAAACCATGGGAATGGCGACCTAACCAAGAAAATCCATGACACAAGGTGAGGTGGAATGACACAAGTAGGAGATAGGGAAAAAAGGAAAAACATGTGATTGTGTTGATATGCCCACAACACAAGGAATAATATTTGGAATCTTAGGAATATAACTTTTTCAGATGAATAACATTCATAGGCTCTTTAAGTTCTTTTTCATTACTGTCTGATAATTTTTACGCTCCAGATCAAAACTTATCAGTGATGATTTAGGGCCATAACCAATTAGGTTCATATTTTCCCTACTTCTCACATGGATTTGTAGTATTCTTTTGATTTTATTTTAATATCTATTTGTCAATATCAAACTATCAGAGTTTTATCTTTCCATTGTAGTTACGACACAATCGACTCTGATACACTTGCAAATGGTCTAGGAAGTGAAGTTGTATTTTTTCTAGAAGTTCAACCTCTTCAAGGAGTGCACGACAGTAACCTTCTTCATGCACCAGGTGTTGGAGGGATACACAAAGGTAAGCAAGTTCAACTTTGATAGGTAATATAGCCTCGGAGCCATATAACAGAAAAAATGGTGTAGCTCTTGTTGGAGTGCGAAAGGATGTAAGGTAGGCCTAGAGGGTGGGATACAATTATGTATGCCATTTGTGGCCATGTTTATCAAAAAAAATTCTATTATGGATTTTATAGTCTTATTAGAAGCTTCGAACTATCCATTGCATTTCAGGTAATAGGGAGTTTCCCATTGTATGTGGATATGATATTTCTTGGCTAAGGATTTGACTTTTTTTATTTTTGAATGAGGTACCATTGTCAGTGACAATGGCTATGAGAATACCAAAATGACAAATGATATGGTTAAATATTAACTTAGAAATATTACCACCAGTGACGTAGGTAAGAAGCATATCCTTGACCCACTTGGTGAAATATTTAGTGGAAGTTATTATAAAAGTATGGCCATCATAAGAGCTAGGCTTTATTTTTCCGATCAAGTCAAGCCTCCATTTAGAAAAAGGATAGGGTGAAGTGATGGGCTGCAGAGCTTTGTAAGGTGCATGAATATAATTACCATGTCATTGAAATTCTTGACAATTTTAGACAAAGTTACATACATCTATCTCCATAGTAGGCCAGTAATAGCCAATGTGCAAGATATTGTTAGATAGAACCATTCCACTTGTGTGCACACCAAAAATACCTGAATGTACCTTTAATGGTGTCTATTTAGCTTTGTCTTGGTTGAGACATCTTAAGATATTCCCATCATATCCTCTTTGGTATAAGGTGTCAATAAGGATATTATAGCGTGAAGCACGTTGTGCTAAGGCTCTTTTATTAGTTGAGTTCATATTGGGAGGGTAGGATTTAGTTTTGATGAAGGTATAAATATCGTGATACTAGGGATGATCATGACCAACAATCTCACAAACCATGGTGGGCTTTGGAAAATCATATGCGGGCACTAAAATATGTTCTCTAAGAAACTTGTTATGAGTTTGGTTTGTGTCAAATACAAGAAGGGATGCGATAGTTGTCATGGCATATGTTGCATTATTCTGTAATTGAGGAACTTTCTCAAATGTGATTATCCAAAAACACCCCTTTAGACTATTAACCATGTCCTTATATGGGAGGATTTTTTCATCTTTAACTTGATATTCCATATTGACATGATTGATGATTAACAAGGAGTCACTGAAGATTGTTAAATCTTGTAGTCGCCAGGAAATAACAAAGTTTAAGCATGTTATTAATGCTTCATACTTAGCAATTTTATTTGTACGTGGAAAGCTAACATGATATGATTTAGGGATAAGATCCCCATTAGGTTTGTGTAAGATTGTTCCAGCTCCTGATCCATGTAGGTTACAATAACCATCAAAGAATAGAGTCCATGAAGGGACTACATCTATATACTACAAGTCTTCATCTAGGAATTCAAAATGTAGTGGTTGAGAACCTGGCAGTGGTGTTGCAACCAGTTGATATGAAAGTGATTTACATTTGATAGATTTCTTATTAATGAATTCAATATTAAACTCACTGAGGAACATGATCCAGCCAGAAATTCATCATGTTATCATTGGTCATGATAGTATATACTGGAGAGGATCAATTTTCGATAATATTGGTAGTATGGTTTAACAAATAGTGTCAAAACTTTTGAAAAGTGAATACGATTGTCAAAAAAAAAAATTATTGACGTATGAGCAATTGGTTTCATGTTCAAGGAGATTTCTTCTTAAGTAATATATTTCTTTCTCTTGCCCCTTATCATTGTGTTGTGCCAGTAATGCCCTAATGACATGTTCAGTTGCAGAAGTGGTTGATAACATAGGTTTATCTTGGATTGGCGGCATGATTACCAATGTAGTGGATATGTATTCTTTCATCTTAGTGAAGAGTCTTTGAAATCATGTGTTTGTTTTAATTGGACATACTTTTTTAGCAATCAATTGAAATGATGGCACTTGTGCGCAAGATGAGAAATGAAGTGCTAAATATAGTAAATCTTACCTTGTAACCCATGTAACTCATAGAGGTTATGTGGATGCGGCATGTCCATGATTGCTTTAAATTTAGTAGGGTATACTTTGATTTCCCTTCGCGAGACAATGAATCACAAAAAATTTCTTGAAATGACACAAAAGACACAATTTTTAGGATTAAGGAGAACCTTATATTCCCTTAAGCATTTGAAGATATGGAAAATAATATTTGGATGATCGAATCTAGTTTTTGACTTGGTGAGTATGTCATGAACATAGTATTTCATGATATTATGGATAAGGTCATGAAATATGATAGTCATTGTGTGCTAGTACGTAGTGCCAACATTCTTTAGGCCAAAAGGCATGACCTTTTAACAGAAATTCCCCCATGAGGTTGTGAATTTTGTTTTGTGTTGATCTTAATCAACAATCTAAATATGATTATACCTTGGAAAACCATCCATCAGAGATAACATCTCATGGCTAGTTGTATAATCAACAATCATATCAATAATGGGTAGAGGAAATTCATGTTTAGGACAAGCCTTGTTGATGTTACAAAAATTAGTACAAATTCAAATTCCATAAGTTTTCTTAGCAATAGGTACCATGTTGGATATCCAATCAAAATATTCTATGGACCATATTAAACCAACTTCTAGAAATTTCTGAAGTTCTTCCTTCACAAGTAAAGTGACCTTCGGATACATTTTGCACAAATTTTGCTTGACATGTTTTGTGTCTGGGCGCATCACAAGGTGATGAACCAAAAGAGAATGTTCCAAGACTGGAATATATTTTTAATACCAAGAAAAAACATCTTGAAATTATATTAGAAGCTCAGTGAATGCTTAATTTCAATCTCTAATAGGCTAGCACCAAGCTGTAACAATCTAGGTTGATCATTTATCCCAATGTTGATAATGGTGGTCTCTTCTATAAATAGCTCAGAAGTATCATTTTCCTGAAATGATGCCATATGTTTATGTAGATATTCTAGTATTTCTAGATTATATTCTCCTCTCTTTAGCACCTCAGAAAGGTTTTCACTAGGAGATGTGTCCTTTTCTTTTTCTTTCTTTTTTCAATTTTTTCTTCTTGCACAATGCCTCAGAAAGGTTTTCACTATGTGAGATATGATTTTTATTTTTTTTCTTTTTGATTTATTTTTTGATTTTTGAACTGGAGAACTCAAGTTCCTCACCAAATTATGTAGTAGCGTCAAGGTTTATATCAAAAACCTTCTTGTGATCTGACAAGGGAAAAGGGTCTCGAGTCCCAAGGAACTCTTCAATGGCGTCATCATTATGAAAGAGGTCTATGAAAATATGACATTGTTGATCTTGATTAATGAGGGAAGGGTAGATAATATCAAGGGTAGGGATGAATAAGTATTCAAGAAAAATGGTGTTTTTAGCAAGTTTCTCGAAGAGGCTATATGTGGAATCAGTCTCAACTTCGGAGTCCGAGTCCTCATCACTAGTCAAGACATCAAATATTACATGCCTCTTTTCAAAAGTCTCATATCCTAGACCATGTTGGTAGATATTTTATTTGCATAAGACATGTTTAAGACTTCTTTTTTCTTGTGGGCCAAGTCCTCTACCTTTCCAGTTCATATTTTTCATTATTTTTTGCACCTTGGTATAGTCTGTGGATCCAAAACATTCAGCCATATGATATTCGTATAGACAAGAGTTATCATAACCTTGAATATGTTCATCCTCAAAAAAATCCGTATCACCTCTAAAGAGTATTTCCAAGATAATAAGCTAGAGGTTCCTATAAATGGGGGAATTAGGTTGTCCATAACTGTAAGGGGATGATGGGAGTTGGCCAACATGAAAATCATTTTCAAGGGTATACTCGCCATGACCTTGATGGGGAAAATTTAAATTTAGGTGACGTATTGGACGTAGATGGTTATGAAGTAAACACATAGGCATGTGAGTGTGAAATTATTTTAGGTTTGATGCAAGTATCAACAATGGGGATAACACGGAGTTTAGTAGAGCCATCAACAGATGGACAATAGTTAGGACTATTATACCTTACTTCTAATAGTTTATAGTACTCAAAGGGGTTTGTATCAACAAGCAAGGTGAACTCTTTTTATTTATGTAAGAATTTAATGCATTGTTGGAAGGTGGAGGGAAAAACTTGCATCATGTGTATCCAAGGTATACCTATAAGGATATTATATGATGTTTCCACGTCCACTATATGACAAAGGGTTTCAAGAATTCGAGGGACCACTTGTATGGGAAGGGTGATGGTTTCATAGGATTGTCACTCACTACTATCATAATCATGAATGATGATAACATTGGCTTCCAAGTTGTCCTCTGTATGGCCAAGAAAACACAACATTTTCATGGAACATATGTTTAGGGCCACTCCATTATCAATGATAACTCTTTTGACTTTATGGATGGTTATGTATGCTTCAATGTATAAAGAGTTATTGTTGTGAAGGTTAGGGTTTAACAGGTCTTGAGGACTGAATGATAAGATGGGACTTTCAGGACAAATCTTAGTGATCATGGCTTGTACTTTTTGGACATTGAGGTTATCAAGAACCCATGCATCATGAAGAGAACGAGTAAGAATGTATTGGAAGCTAGGCGACGCTTTTAATAAATCCGTAATAGATATATGTGCAGCCATTGTTGCTAACTATTTTAATAGGTCATATGGACCAGAAGTAGAAGCTTTGGTGTTTGAGGTTGACCTTTGGTTTGATGGAGCCATAGGGTTAGACACTTGAGGCTCGGTAGACGGTTGGTTTATCGTGGGAACCCAAATTTTATTTTGGCATGTAGCAACCACATTCTTTTGAGGTTTAAAATTCATGGTAACAATAGTAGGAGGAATTTCTTTGACAAATGAAATAATCAAGTTAAAATTGACATTATTTGAAGATGGTCCTTGTTCAGCAGTTTTGTTATTTACACCATGTTTAGGGATCAGATTGTAAAACACCTTAAGATTATCATTGGGTGTTTTGTTTGATGTAGGGTCTTTGACCATTATATCTCTGTTATCAATAAGGTCTTGAATGTAATTACAAATTCAGATACATTTATCTGTTTGGTGAGCATCGATGCGATGAAAATCACAATATGCGTTAAATTTATACCAGGTGGGTTTAGGTTCCCCTTCAATGAAAGGTTTCGTAATATGGTACGTGACCATATTGGCATTGACTAGTTAGCATATGACACTAGAGAGGGGCCCTCCCAAAGGTGTGAATTGACGTCATTTTTGGTTACAAAAAGGGGGAGCCTCTCTACTTGGAACAAAGATAGGTTGTTTTACTTTGGTTGATTGTTTTGGAATTTATGCACTTTACAGTTGTATAAAACACCGTCATTAACAAAATTATGGTTTCTATTGATGCCTTTATATTTTTCATGATGAGGACCACTTTTATTGTTACTATGATGCCCACAATATTTTAAATGCAGTTTGACTAAACCTTTGGTAATAAGGGCCTTTTCGATTTGGGTTCCTTTTTAGATGAACTTCTTAAAGCTATTGAGGCAGTGCATTTGCATGTGAAAAGATAATTTTTTGGTCAGATTTGGAATAAAGATGCTGACTAGTTATTTTTCCAGGATAGAGCATGGGAATCAGATACCAATCCCCTGTCATTATAGTAGGAATTGTGCGAAGCTTTCATTTGATCGTTATTTGGCATTGCACAAATCCATCATGGTGATCTCAAAATCTAGGCTAAAGGAGAAGTGTTTAATGAATTTCTTTGAGTGGTCCACGAAATTGGTTATTGAACCCTTGGGAATGTGTAGGAACCAATCCAAGGCTTGTCCTCCTAGAATTCATGGGAAGAGACACAATAAGAAGATATCATTATATGCCACTTATTGGCATGTCATGAAAAAATCCTTAATGTTCTCTAATGGGTCGTTATTTCCCTTATATTATCAAATTTGGGCATCTCAACAAATCCTAGAAAGGGTATGTGTAATATGTCCTTATAGAAGGGGTAAGGACATGTTGTCGTGCAAATGTGCAATAGGGAAATTGACATTTTCAGAGCACGACAACTATACCTCTATGCCAAAATTTTCAAGTCTATCACTCCAAGACACCTCAGCTCTTTTCAGTAAGTCCAAATGAGCTCCTGAATAGGAAAGTCCATTCATTCCCCCTAGGTGATTTTAGGAGTTCATTTGTAAATCTACAGGCAGTTGTGGGAAGGGTTATCACTGGCCTTCCTAGAGCTGGAGAAACCTCACGAAGAAGAGAAGAAGAGCCTAAGTGGATGTGGAGGTGATCCAAAGGTCTTAGGACATCATGGAGATGGTCTAGGAAGATTTTGGAAGGTCTCGTAGAAGTTGGGGTAGTTTTGCAAGAATTAGGGTTCACAGGCCTAGTTAGTGCATAGGCCAAAACAACAACTGGGCTTTAAAAGAAGATTCTGGGAGCTCCAGATGGAAATAGAAGTAAAAAAAAACATCTCTGGAAATATGATTCAAATACCTAAATGATTTTGGAATCATATTTTTCACAACACCTTGGTGCATAGGATTTGCAAGCAGTTTTTCTCAGGCACAAGTGGAGTTTCAAATCACAAATCCACTTTTTTAGGGATTAGATGGTTGAATAAATACATGAGACCCCAACCATTAGAGACCCAAACCATTGGATTAAAAATGAAATTTAAAGTTAATATAATATAAAATTTCACTAATAAATTCCATCAGGATCTCAATTTATCATCATCCCAAGTTGCCCTCTCAAAGGCAGTTCAAGAGTTAGTCAATTTTCGGAAGGACAGGTGTCAGCACCAGGATCCTGGCTGGATTTCAAGTCCTTGATGTCCTTGAGTTTAGGTACACCAACCTTGGGAAAATGCACCCATCCCCCATGTGACCTCTGAGACCCTCATGTGACCTCTAGACTTGACAGTTCAGCCCCCAGGTGCATTTTTGGAGTATCAATTCCCTGTCGTTGGATCAAAAGCCACATGTCAGCTCCAGGACCACCGTGGAAATTGATTTACCTCACGTCCCTGAGGTAAGGGACATAAAACATGAAAAAATGCGTCCATCCCCTATGGGGAGTCTTTTGGTCATCCATGTGACTGACTTTCATCCCCCAATGCTTTAAAGCAACTTTTCTCACCTTCATTCCCTGTTGTCGGATCGCCGCCACATGTCGTCCTCTTGACCACTGTGGAATTTTATGTCCCTCACATCCTTGAGGTTAGGGAAATAAATTCATGAAATTTTTTCCCAATATTCTCCTTCTATGATTTCAAAGATTAAAAAAATCTAACTGCCGCTTTAGTGCTTCCAGTGTTTCCAGCTGCTTCCACTCCCGTGCACAAATTTTCTCTATTCTTCCTCTGCAACTTCTCACCACGATTCCTCCATTACTGAAAATAAAACTAGACCTGCCACAAAGGTAATTACCTTCACTCCATGAAATCACACATGTCCTAGAAGGAAAATTGGAGCAAACACAGACAAAGAAGCACATAAAGAAGAAGGAGAAAACAAATAAAACTCCATTGTCATGAAATGAGAAGTTGAAGAAATCTCCCAAACGGATGTGTGAAACAAAAAGTTATATATATTTTTTCATTCCTCTACCCAAGGCCATCAATAAGACACCTTAAAACTCTCCTCTCATGAAACAGCGCATCCACAATGAAGAAATCCCACTTCTGGCTCAATGAAGAAAAAATCCAATTTCTCGTCAAACCGTTGGGAAAAACGAAGTAGAATTTCGCATGAAGCACCAAAAGAAAAAACCTATCACAATGAAATTTATTTCATTACAAATGGAGTAAAAAAAAATACCTGCAATTTTGAGGTCCATTAATGGCTGTTGCGTCTAGAAGCACTAACAGGTCTGAAATTTGAAAGTTTAAAATCTCCTGGATTATTGAGTGGGTGGGTCTAAAATTTTAGAGGGGTGATATTGGGAAAAAACCCATATCAAAAAACTTTGTTCCATGTCAATTGGACCTCTATAAGCCCATTTTCTAAAAATAGTAGGTCTTCTACATAGGGACTGCTATTTCAGGAAAGTAAACAACAAAAGAACCTGTAAAGGAGACAAAGACATTGGAGGTGCACGGTAGCTGATAATTCATCGGAACGGACATTTTTGAAACTAACTAAAAATAGTAAGTGGTCCCATAGACACCCGCTAAAAATAGAAAGTCACAGTGAAAGAGCAGTTTTGACACAATGGGACATTCAGAACTTCATCGCATAAGAGCTTCCCATGAACAAGGACCATCGAACTTCATCGCGGGCAACATCTTCTCCTCATCTCTCTCTTCCCTCTCCCCCAACTTTCTCTCTCTTAAAATGCTCTAATTCTTCATTGGGGTTTTCACTTTTTGATATGCCCTTAAGTCACTTAAAAGTGACTTTAGAAACATAATGTAAATTAAGTCGCATTGATTTTATAAAAGGGACTTAAATATTTTGTAGGAATATAAATAGTCTAAAGTTAGAAATAAAGCATATGGAGGGTCATGAGGAAGACGACAAGTCACCTCTCATTCTATAAATTGTAACGCCATTCCCATTTCAAAGGGTTGGTCATTAATTTTGTAAGCTCAAGAGTGCATTCTACCCTGAGAGAACAAAGGAGATAGCCAAATTCTTCCTTCCCCCCTTTCTCAATTTCCTTCATTCCTCCACTATGTACAAATTTTGTTTGAGAAATTAATACAAGAAGGAGTTTCTAGCTTTCTTTGACTAAGGGATTTCTTGATACTTTGTGTTCATCAAATTTCATTTGTTCTTAATGATGCTTAAAAAGTTGTTTCTTCTCATAAATGCATGTGTTGAAGTTTCTAACTAGTGTATGTGTAGAGGAATATGATTTTCTACGTGCAACATTAGTTCTCCTACCTTTGTTCTCACTCCCCTTTCCCTCTCTACAGACAAATTCCTCTCTTGCAGGTATTTGCAAGCTTTGCTGCAAGGTCAGTGGAGTGTCCCTATTGGATCCCCGGTCAAAAGGCCACCGCAGAAATCCACCTTTTCATGCACATGCATATACGACAGTTGTACCAGTTAAATAGAGGGACTTAAATTCCCAGAGCATTGGCAAGAAATCCACAAGTTTGTCCACCCAACAAATTTTCTCGCCAACATGACACAATTTTTAAAAGTTGAATTTTTTGCATTGGTGTTGCATACACAAAATTGTGAATTTCATCATTTTCCATTCTTGAGAAAACAATGAATTATTTTTTGGGATAAAGGAAGTATTATCATTTTGCATATTATTGTTCTCTTTATTTAGCATAATATAGGTTTTATATAGATCATCACTTTTATTAGATGAATCTTTATCATTAGGTTTGGTAATGACTTTAGAAGATAGGAGAGTTATTCATTTTTCCATTGCTTTGATTTGATCAATTAAGGCTTGATTAAGATCACGTGCCGAAGCACTATGTTTTCCTTTGTCCTTAGTAGTAATTATTTTTGGTCTGGATTAATTGTTGTTATTTGATGTGGATGGTATCTCTTTTTTGGACTTAGGTTTACCAAACAAGGTTCTAAAAATGTCCTTGTCAAATTTGAAAGGTAACTTTGCTCCCATCTCAAGAAGATGAAGCCAAAATTGGTCTTTATTTGTTCATAAATATTTTTTATTTGGGATCGTTACTCAAGAGAAACATCATTTTGATGATGCTTAAGATGATTCTTGTCTTCATTTTCAGAGTTGTGAAAATGTTTTTTGTCGCCTCTTCCAAAGGGACTATAGTCTCTATGTCTTGTTCCCACCATTTTTGAAAGAGGGAGGGATCAAAGAGAGATATGATAGATTACTCAACCCTTAACAACATGAATGCTAATATGGAATTGATTTTAGCTATTAAGTTTGAAGCTAACTCGAACCTTAGCAAATTGAATGCTAAGATAGAAGAGGGGTTTGGAATATTTGAGCAACGCGGCCCTTAAGAATTTGAATGATAAGGTAGAAGCAAGTGAAAATGAAGGTGAAGATAAACTCAACCCTTAGATAAGTGAATGCTAATATGAAAGAGGGATACCATTTTATTAAATGAACTTGACCTCTAGTAAATTGAATGTTAGAATGGAGGAGGGTTTATCAATTAAGTTTGAATGTGCTCGACCTCTAGGAAACAAAATGCTAGAATGAAGGAGAGGATGATTTTTTTAATGTACTCAACCTTTATTAAAGTGAATGCTAGAATGGAAGATTGGATGAAAATATCTGAAATCTTGATGGAAGATAAGATGTGAATGACTTGATCGTGATAAGGTGGATATGACGATGTCAAGACCTAAGTTGCGAGATGTAGATTCTCGAGTGAGGAAATGTATATCCTCAACTCACAACTTAATGTCAAAGGGAAAGAGACATCCTAAACTTTTGAAAATGTGATCCAAATATTTAAGACTAAGATAAGATAGGAAGGAACTCAAGATGAGAAAAAATTGAAAGTAGAAATTTGATGATTCCGAAAAGAAACAAGAGGTGAATGGAATATTCAAAAGGAGAGAATGAAAATTCTGAAGAAAGGATGCAATAACCAAATAAAAGAGACGAAAGAAGGTCCAAATAAATGATTTTTGGAAAGGGATGAAATAAAATGATGAAAAAATACAAATAAGGGATATATAGATTTTGAGAAGAGATAAAAGAGAGGACCCAAATAAAGAATATTTGGAGATTGTGAAGAAAAGATGATGATAGATACAAATAAGAGATATTTGGAAAGTTTGACAAGAATGAAAAAATGATTCCAAATTTGGAAAGGTAGAAAAGAGACGAAGGATCTAAAAGATGATTTGGAAAGTGTAAAAGAGAGAGAGTAAAATATTTCAAATGAAGGAGAAGGAAGATAATAAAAGAGAATAAGTTAAAATAAATCCAAATAAGGAAAATTTAGAGGTTTGGAAAGAGGTGAAAATGAGCACAAATAAGGAGTATTTGGAAGAGTGGAAAAGATATGAAAATGAATCCTAACAAGGAGTATTTGGAAAAGTGGAGAAGAAATGAAAGTGAATCCAAATAAGGAGTATTTGGAAAATTAGAGAAGATACGAAAATGAATCCAAATAAGGAGTATTTGGAAAATTGAAAAAGAGTTGGCAATGAGAACGTACAATATGAGTGTGGAAAAAAACTCACTAATACGAAAAGAAAGACAAGAAAAAGTGAAAAATAAAGGTTTGTTTATGGATGTCCAATTGGGCCTTTACCTTAGATTGGCTTGGACAAGGTGTGGCTTCCTAGAATAAGTTCTCTCTCTAGGTGTCAGCAATATATCTGAGTTATACTATGTATTTAAAAAGTAATAAGAACAAATTAATTTTTAAATTTTACATGGATATTTTGACAATATTCTATTCTAATTTCTAATATAGCTGAAGGTTATACATTAGAAATAAATACTGTCTTTATTAAAGTAAAATAAAGTAATTTAAAACAGACTATATAAAACAAAAACAAAACATAAATGCAGTTTAGAACTGATCCAAGGATCCACTTTTTTTTTTTTGATTGTTGATGCTCTTGTAAAAAAAAATCCTTCACATGCAGAGTCCTTGAATCACTCCTCCCATGCAGATGAATTCAGACTGCTCCTTTCATGTTGGTTTTCTCTCTTCTCTGCTCAACGTAGCATGCAGAAGTTTCTACTAACTCCATGCAGATCTATCAAATCATTTACAAAACGGATCCTGAGATATACCAATCCCGTCACTCAAAATTTGTCTATTTTCCAATGAAAACTGCTCTCAACCTGTAAATCAATATCAAAAAATATTTCTGGGTTTTGTTTTACATGATGTTAGCTTTCCATAAAATTTTGAATCGCCCAATTTCATAAAGAAACATGAAATATATCGCAGTTTTAATAACTTGCGTCAAGCTTCAAGTAGCAAACCTGCCACATGTCTTTGTCTGAAAATTTCTCCATTTCTTCCTCAAATCTCTATCCATCTCTCTTGAATAGCCATGCTCTGATACCAGATGATGGAGAATAACCAGAAAAATCAAACAAATATATGTTGAGACAAAATACATAGGAGACAAAATAATTGATCAAAATAACTCTCGGATGATTTTATTCAATAGATAGTGATCTTTTATACAAAAGCTTGATCCTAATATTTAGGAGTCAAAGCTTATCACTGGACAACTCACACAATCCCACTAATATCTTTGAGTTGTTTGGTTGACAACAAATTACAACCTTTATTTGTTTCACACTAACATTATCTAAATTTCGTAACATAATTTTCCCCCTTTGATACAATGAGAAAGGATTTCACTCAAAGGATCACATTGGGGTCACTACTATGGATATCCATGACTCTAATCTCATAATAGGCATACTAGTCAGTTGGGTGGGGGTACCCATTTTTTCAGTCAGTTCACTCAAGGTGCCAAATATTTTGGGGTTCCTGTGGTACTCGTCATGGTGAGTTTTTGGCCTCTGTCCATGCACTTCCCAAAGTTATAGTCAAAATAATGTAATAATCTGAACTCCAAAATTTTTAATAAAGTTAATTTTATAATTTTTTTAAAAAGTTGATAAAGGGGTTTGCTTGAATCGGTCAATAGAAACATGCAGTTAGTAGTTTGATTATTTTTAAAATAATCTCCTTTAGTGACGGTCGTACAAATAAGGATTAGTAAGCTTCCCTAAGGTAGGTGGAAAGGACAAGACACAAGAAGTAAGCCCATGTTCCTGATTTCAAATATCACTTAGAAAGTTTGAGGAAAGCACGTATGTATGAGCTTACTTTTTTTTATAAGAGGTTAAAAAAGGGTTGAGGGGACCCTACCCTATACAAAGTCATGACTCTAAGAGAGCAGATTAAAACATTACCAATCCATCAAAAAAATGATAGTATAAAAGTCCTTAATAAACGAGCTCCCCAAGGAGTAATAGAAAAGAGTAGCTAACCAACAACAACAAAAAAACATAGAGGTACTAACAACAACGTAGAAACTAACAACCAAAAGGACATGGATGATAGAAAATAACACAAAACACCCCTCCCCAAATCATTTATAGGATTTTTCAAGCCCCTCCAGCACCTTAGCCCATTCCTTAGCCAGAGCATCTATGTTATTGGCCAAAGACACCAAGTTGAGACCTTCGGGAGTCACCTTCCTTTTCCTACCCTGACTATCCACAACACTATAAGCATTAACGAGATGACTTAGAGTTTGGAGATGCTGCAAAGTTGATTTAGCCATTACAACATTCCACTCCATGTAGCTGTGGAGAATAGCACATGAAATTTTTTTGACTCATTGGTTATGAAACTATAGTTGGATTTTCAAAACATCTATCTCTCTGCCATGCCCATTATTAACCACTTCCTCAACCTACACTTTCATCTTATGTCAGTCATTGAATAAAAACTGCACCGAGCTCTTGGTGATTTGCATATCTCCCTTAAGTTCTTCAATGTCCACCATCATCTTAACTAGATGGTTCTCCCCTTTCACATGACCAACATGCCCCATAGCCTCGAACTGTTGTTCCAATTCAACATTGATAGGAGCCAGAGAATCCTATTTACTAGACTCCCCTTTGGTATTCAACGAAACACTAGGAACCTGCTTAGATTTCATCTCCCTAATATTTTGGGCCACCACAATCTCAGCACCATCTTTATCCTCTTCCGAGTCACCTTCTTAAGAATTTGATTCTTCACTCGAGTCTTCTTCCTCTAAATCTGAGTCGACCCCATCTGCATAAGCTTCCAAGGTTTTAGTTGGGAAGCTAGACTTGTCAATATCTAGAGCAACTCTTTTGACAAGAGCGAAAATAAAGCTCTGATGGAGCGGAATAGAGAACCTTCTAGTTTTAAACTAAGAGATAAAATCTAAAAGCCTAGCCATGCCTAAAATGGTTAAGCATAGGTAGGTGATAGGCATAAATGCATTTGTGATGGCCCTCAAGAGTGAGAAATTGGATAAGGGTGAGAGCCACATTGTCAAACGGTTTAGGTAAAGACAAATGAAAGATAGACAAAAAAGTGGGAAGTGATATTTTCGTTACCTTTGAGAAACATGTTCAACTCATTGGAGGCTTCTTTTTTGGGTTTATAGGCCTCCCCCCCAATAGTACAGGAAGACCCATCACTTTGGTGACTGGATCCACAAAAAACTCAATGCTTAGCCCTTTCATTTCAACAACCACACCTTTTTTTGTAGTCTTCCAAGCACTAGCAAAATATTTACTAAGATTTTTTAAAATGGCCTTTTGAAAATTTTGAGGAAGGGAAAAAAACCCTCACTATCAAACATAACCATGGCTTCAGGTGTCACCCCTTTGAGATCAACAAATTCAGTTCTAATCAGGTCTCCACCCATTTGATCACACAAAAAATTGTTCACAAAAAAGCTAGAATTCCAGGGTAACCAAGAAGTATTACACGCAAGCCCAAAAAATATTATTTCTCTAGGCACGGGAGGCAACAAAAGATTTCAAGACACATGCGCGCATCCTCTCCTAGATCTTTGTATCATTTAGAAATAAATGTTCACTATTCCAACGGCAAAAGTCCATGATGATTTTAACACACCATGAACTGATATTATTTAATGATGTTTCCATTTAAGTCATTATGTAAGTGTGCTTGCACCTTGGGATCAAGAGCTTCCACTTCATTGATAAGTGTCAACTCATCACAATTTACTCCCATATTAGCAAAATAATCCACAACAAAGTTAGCCTCCCTATAAACATGCTTGAAGGTAATAATTTCAAAAAAAATTGACATTTCCTTTATACTATTTATAGAGTTTTGGATGGAAATTGAAGTGGAACCTTTCCCAGTAATGTTGTTAATTATGTTCATACAGTCTCCTTCCACCTCCAATTTTAACAAAATTGTATTGGAGAGCTATAAAAACCCCCCCAAAAAACTAATTGCTTCAACAACATGGTTTGTTTGAATTCCAAGATTGTGATGGTACCCAAGAATAAATTTGCCTTTAAAATCATTAAACACCCCACCACAGCCAGTTCTACCAGGGTTACCTTTGGATGCACCATCAAAGTTCAACTTAATACACCCCTTGTTAGGTTTCCCCCAACCTTTGAGTCTAGGGTTAAGAGTAGGGGTACTAGTAGATGAGAACCCTAAATCCCACTTTAAGGAAAATATGGCTTCATTATGAAAGATAGTCTTATTTTGAGGTTCCAGATTAGAGAAATTAGCCTGAATAGTATTAACACAATGGGCTCCAACTTTCTTGATCGATTCCTTCTTACCTTTGAAAATTCTTCTATTTGTCTCCTTCCAGATCTCCCATGCTAAATGCATAATAGAAAAGGTCCCCAAATATCTTAATCCTTGGCTCTTAAAAGGACTAGACCATTGAGACCATAGTTGTTTAATGGAATCTGAGAATACCCAATTTGACTTCAAAAAGATTAAGAGTAGTCTTTCTAACCGAGACCAGATAGGGAAAACTAAGAAAAATATGTGAGGAGTCTTCACACTCACTTTCACACATCACACACCTATTAACCATATGGAAATTTCTCTTGTTTAGGTTGTGTTGATGTGTAATCACAACACCCCTTAATGTTTGCAACCTCGATGGATTGAAAGTCTCTGTGTAATTTCATAACATGGAGATTTTCCCGAAGTGTGGGACTTTGCAATCGGGAAAGCTCTCCAGATGAAGGCTAGTTCCTATTCCTCTATTCAGATGCACACATTCAAATTATAGAGGATCTACTCTAAAATATTCTCTAACTTTCCAAGGAGACAAGGTTAAGAAGATGCAAGAAAATAAACCTAAACTAACAAAGGTGATGCACCAAAGGAATTTTGAACAGTTACTTTACCCTTAAACACAAACCATAAAAATGTAATATTACCACCATGCACACATAAACAGGATTGCATTGAACATAAGAGAGGGTTGAGATCATTCATAGACTTATTTTATTGCTCCACAAATTTGATACAGTCCATTACAATGGCCAAGAGGCACAAAATTGCATTACAATTTTTATGGGAGGTTTGAACTCCAAAAGATCACTTGTAGACAAAGAAGAAGGGAGGGTGCAAAGCCAAAAATGTCCAACCTTTAGAAAAATGCCCCTCCTTATAATATATAGGAAGAAAATGAGAGAAGGAGAAGAGAAGAATTTTGAAATCCTACTCCAACCAACCAAGAAATGTATTGAATTCATCTACAACAATGATGGGTTTCTACTGCAAAAACCCATTGCCTCTGTGTGTTGTTCCTTGTTGGGGCAAGAAAGGAATCCCATACCTTCATTATTGTGGTAGGTGAGAAGCCTAACACCCTAAAAAATGGTGGACTGCATTTCTTCATTTTGACTAACTTAGTCTCACTAAATTTAATATATCCACTCGTAGTTGAGTATGAAAATGCCAGGAGATTTCCAAAAATTCCTTTCTTGTGCAAATCCGAGCTCCCAGTCAAAAGTTATGGCCATCTGAAGGTCGAGGTGTCATTCTGCAAAAATATCGGATTCTTGCTTCTGAGTTCTTCGGAGTCCAAAATGCATGTAACCTCCAAAATCCTGAAAATCTAGACTTTCATACATTTCCATTTCGGAGATTGAGACACTTTTGATCAGCCAACTTTTCTTGAGAGTTCTGAAAGTCTGAAACCCGAACCTCCGAAACCCCAAAACCCGAAAGTCTAAAATTTTGGACTTTCAGACATTTTGCCTTTTCGGAACTTTTTCACTGTTCATCACCCAAATCACCTTGAGAGTTATGAAACCCCGAAACCCAAAGTTCCAAAACTCCAAAACCTGAAACTGTGTCCGCATTGACCCTAAAACTTGTGTTGACTTTTGAAATCCGAACCCTTCTAAATCGCTTCCCAAGATCTCCAAAACCTCGAAACCCGAAAGTCTGAAATTTTAGAATTTCAGAGTTTTAGGTTTTAGACTTTGCCACTCCTTTTTCTATTTGCGCTCACCGAGACTTCTGAAACCCTGAAATCTAAAACCCTGAGATTTCAGACTTTTGAGGTTTTGGGTTTCGAAACCTTTTGGCCATTTTTATGCCTGAGAACTCTGAAACCCCAAAACCCAAAAGTATGAAATTTCAGACTTTTTGGAGTTTCAAGTTTTGGAGATTTTTATCTTTGCCGAGACCCCGAAATCTACCTTAGCCCATCTTCGAAAAGCTCCACCTTCGAAGTCCGAAACCTGAATTTTGGACTTCGGGTTTTAGACTTCATTTTTCCTCCCCTCATGACATTGTTCATTACTCATCCCTACGACCAACTTCGAAATCCCAAGTTTCTTGAATTCTAAATTTTGGACTTCAGACGTTGACATCATTTGGACCTTCTAAATCCACCGATTCAAAATTTTTCACCGACTACGAATGCTTCTACGTCACTTCAACTCACTCGGCTTGAGCCTGAAATATGAGCTCCCATAGTTGAATCGATCCTGCTATTTTATTTTTGTGAGTCCAATTTTTCCCAATGGAAAAATTGGATAACAGAAAGTTTGTATGAAAAAGAGGAAATTTCTTCTAAGAAGATTTCCCTTTCCAGAAAACTTGAGGCATAAGCCTTTTAGTAACTATAAGAATTTTATTTCATTTTATTTAGATTAATAATTTTTGAATACATTCTTTTATAATAGCATTGTTTGACAACCCTGCGACAGAAGAAATAGCCACATCCAACTATTCTCTATTTTTAGTTTATTTTACTAGAAGTAGTAGTATTTTATTTTAATTAGCTTCATGTGTCTATAGAATATTTTATTTATATGTTTCATTTAAACTCTGAAAAATAATGCAAAAAAGATGTTATTTTTTTAATTAGTTTTCTTTTAATTAATTTCACTTGTTTAGAAAAATAGAATAGATGGTATTTCATTTCATTTTATTTAATTAATTAGGAATGAATTTGTTTAGTTAAAAGATTAAACACACTTGTCTTTTATTTATGTTAAATTTACCTTTTTTATTTATTTAAAATGATCTTTCAACCTAGTTTAGAAAATAAATCAAATCAAACAATTAAATAATAGGGAACTTATGTTGCCCGTACATAGCCTCTAATTCCCCTTTGGCCAATTCAACTACTAGGAACTCACACTAGTCGATCTTAGTCCCTTGTTCTCCTATACTTACCCATCAGTATCCCCATAATACTTATCATATTCTAGCTATCCCCACACGACCTCGGGAGGTCGAGTGCATCTGGAATCACATGTTGATTATCAGACATACAAGTGCCTCTTGAATGAAGGACATTGTGAGGATAAAAGACACTAAATTAGCACTTGGTTCTTGTGTAAAGGTATTTATGGAAATATGAGAAACCACCGAAGTGTACAGTTATGAATTTCATTCACCTCTAGGTTCATGGTGAACCTGCAATCAGAAAACCATAGGGTTTCATGTTAATCCTTAAAAACTAGAAACCATCAAGGTGTTCTCAAAGAGATTTACTCATGTCACTTCTAGGTTTTTGGTAATCTTGCAAGGAAAACCCAAGGTGTCACCAAGACCAAGAATCCATAGAGATAGTATGCCACCTCAAAGATGAGCATGCTACAAGGAGAGTGTAAAAATTTTTTACCATGTTTGAAAAAAGGGGGGGTCCATTATCTGGAAATATGATGTTTACAAAAATGTATTAATGGGGGGATTTTTGGAAAAACTAATTGGTACATTTTGGAAGCTATATAAATACATTTCATTTGTAAACTGACTTGATTAGTTATGCCTATGTGGTATTTAGTTTCTTAGGATGGTCGATGATTCCCTCTCCTTCCAACCGTCTTTGTTCTGTATATATTTGCATATTGTTGCATATTTTAATTTAAAGGATTGAATCATTTCTATTCTCATCTTTGCCTTCAAATTTGTGCCAACTTGCAATCTCTCCAGTTCCAAATTTTAAATGAAAAAAGTGAAACATTCAATTGCATGTGCTTGTCTAGTTACCATTTTCTTCCATCTTAAATTCCTCCTAGACACAATGAATGCATCAAATTAATTTTTGTTGTTTCAATTTTTGAGTTTACACTACTTTGTATTTCTTATTCAGGTTATTTGTGGCAGGAGAAGATTTAAATTTTTATATTTGATCTTGTTGTTAGTGATGTTATACCCCTAAATATTGGTGATCATATACATATATACAAAAACTACCTAATATTCTTATGATATGTATGTTAGAGTCCTGTCTTGAAATTAGATAATTGTTTTTTAGAGATAGATCTTTTCTTTTGAGGTCCCTACAAATGGCATTCTTATTAAGGACAGTCTTTATCAATTGATGAACCTAAAATGAATAAGGAAAGAAAGTTTTTATAAAAATCTCTCTTAATCCCATCTCCTTGGCTTGTTTGCTAAGTGATAGACATCTTGGAAATTTTTGATGCCAAGGGTCGTGTTATAACTAACCCTTTTTTGTTGCACATTTACATAGATCATAAAACTATTGTTTTGATGTCTGGATGTAAGGTAGCCAGCTGGCTATGGAATAAATGTTGGTAAGTCATATGCTTGTGCCTCCATATAAAAAAAGATGTGTTATTCTTCCCAATTGTGATGTGTAAATTGGCAATATATAATATGTTCCTCACTCCCTTTTTTGGGAAAAAAAGTAGGATGGTATGGTTTGGATACTAGTGGTGTAACTTAGATTTAAATACAATTTTATTTTGTGAAAAACTTTGAAAGGAATTTCTAGTCAAATAGTTCATGTTTGTGATTAAGGAAATATAGAATTTATAGATGCCTAAATACTATTACATTGTAGCATTAACTAAATAAGCAATGCAATACAGAATTTGAGACAAGAAAAATAAGATAGAAATTATGAAACCCTAGTTGCAAAGAGGAGATAGGAGAACTTAGTTGATTCACAAATAAATTTGAAGTGTGATAAAGTGACGAGTTGATGAACAGACAAGGGAGAACTATCACACTGGAACCTAGAAAATTATGTTACCCCAAGATCTTCCTAGACTCGGGCACCTGGTATGGGTTAGGGGAAACTTGCGGGTGTTATATACCTACTCTAGAAGCCTGTGACTACTCAAAACCTCAGAAAACCAAATTTGTAGGGTCACAAGGTATTCGTTTTCCTTCACTTCCTGTCACTAGTATGTCACATCAAGTTCATCAATGTCCATGTAACCGTTGTAACTTGTAAAACCATAAAAAATGCATCAAATCCCAAAAAAGAAAATAATGCAAATGAGGTCCTCAGCTGTCAAAATAGGGAACTTGAGACTGAGCATTGCACTACATCTAATACCCAATGTAGTTTTATGTGTTTGTGAAGAGATTGTGCCCTAGGTGGCTCTTTTCCGTGTCGTACTGGATAACGAGCAAGTAGCTAGATATGTAAATAGATTTGTGCATGAAAGAATGAACTTCCCCTCCTATGAAGTGAATGCATAATAATGCACAATACATTTCCTTGTGTGGATGCCCTTGTGTGGATGCTAGATGGATGCCTGAATTCTCTTGATATTGTGTTTAGATGCAACCTTGGGTGGTGATAGCTAATGCTTAGTGTTTGGTCCTTTATTATTTCCACATAACTTTATATTTATATGATTCCCTTGCTTGAATTTTGTAATTAACCCCGATAAGGTCGACTACCAAAAAGATAAGATGCCCAAATGGCTAGAAAGGACCAAAAATACGTGAGAAAAGTACAAAGAGTTCAGGGGCGCCCAGAAGGGACGGGAGCACCTGACATTTGCGTCTTGGCTGGGTGTTGGTATCTAGAGTGAGAAATGTCAAAGTGTGAAAAGACATACTGGGATATAAGGAGTATAAGATCACAGAGGAAACAAAAAGCCAAGGAAAGATGACCAAAAGACATGGGTCAATTAGTAATTTTCTTGCTTAGAAATCATATGAATAGTAGTATGTGATCAAGACTAGATAGTTACCCAAATTGTGTGATTTAGTGTCTACAAGGAGGGGGCTTGCGGTCAGGAGGTGACCCCCATCACAAAACCTTGCCTTAATATATCTCAAGATCTGCCCACCCCCTTGGGTGTGACCGCATATAAATTCCCTGCTCCAAACCCCGTTCTTCTACCATAACAATCACTCTTACGACCTCAATGCTTCACTTAACAAATTAGATACACACACAAATATATATATAACTTCACCCTATGCATATGGGTCAGCCGCCCTACCCTAGAACTTGGAAATTTGTTAAATAAAAGAAACCAAATCTTAAATAAATAAATATATGTATGTATGCATGCATGTATATATAGAACATAGAAATTTGTTAAATAAAAGAAACCAAATCTTAAATAAATAAATGTGTGTGTGTGTGTGTGTGTACACACGCTCTACATCAAATATGAAATGCATATTGAAGAAAACTCTGCTCTAAATCTCTAATCTGAAACATGGGCAAGAATGGAGAACAAACCCCCCCAAAAAACTACTTTCCCTTTCCTCCATGAAAGCTCATGGCATTCCTACAAGAACAATAAAAAGGAAATGAATGAAAGAAATGAAAATTAAAGTAGAATATAATTCCATTAAGATATCTAGGGTTTCTTACTCCATCTAAATATCAATGGTATAGGATAATTTGATCCTAAGGCTTATATTAACTCTAGAAGGGGTCACTTAGAAATTATTCTTCACTTTGAATTTAACATGGATAATGGGGTTATTTCCCCTCTCCTTGTTTTTAAAATGGCTGAGTTAAAATATTTAGACTTGCTTTCAAATGGTGTTGTTAGTGTTAGCGATCATTTAGATTAATAAGTCATTATTAAAGTGATTAAATCTCATTCATTAAATTTTTAGCTAGGTAGAAATATTTTAAACCTTACGATAATCTTAGAAAAACTATAACCTTACTGCGTTAGTTAATCTTGTGGGAAAAAAGATAAATTTCCCTTTGTATATAAATAATACTTATAGGGGGAATAGTAATATTTTTTTTTATAGAAACCCTTTTATTCCATGACGAGGGTCATGAATAATACTTAGGGGATTATGTTATTAACCTTGTCATAATGAGGGGCTAAGATAAATGAAACAACCTTTTTAGATTGGTCTTAACGACACCTCTTATGATGGTCGATCTGGTAAATCCTTGGAAGGATTACTAAGTAGGAATAATTTCTACCATGGTGGATATTTATCCTTGAATTCTGCCTAGAGAGGGTTCTCAGTGAAATGAGTAATTTACCTATTGATTATATTGATCCCTCAGTGAGTATTAGTTTTATCCTAAAAAACATGAAGTTTGCATTACATATATGGCTAATAATGAGAATGAAAATACTACTTCCAAATGAAATCAAAACTCCAAGAAAAGATAAACATATTTCGAATGGGTTATAACACTTACCTTATGGTTGACCTGTCAAGACATGTGATGGAGCAATGGGCATACATAAAGCAACACTTGAATCAATTTTTGTGAAGCATTAAGTATGTTTTGGGTGAGTTAGGAGTTGCAGGAAACTAGTAAGATAATTAATTAATAAATATATATCCTTACGAATTATTAGTCAATGTTGTCGGTTTAACAAAAAAATTACCTCAAATTTTGTGGGGTTAACAGGTAAATTAGATGGTTATTTTTGGGTCGTAAAATCATGGGCATGACACAATTTATGTCCCTTTTTCACATTCTATAACCAAGAGACTTTGTAGGTATTAGGATGTTTAAGCCTCTTCAAATCCAACTTATCTACCATATCCTACATAACCAACTTATTGGTGTTACCACTATTCATAACTAATTTGTAGACTTTTCCACCTGATTTACATGATGTTCTAAGAAAACTCTTCGTGTACTCATGCTCAACCTCCTTTTTTATCGATTTCAACAACACATGCTTAAACATCAATTCTCCACCCATCTATGGGCCTTCACCACAACATTGTGTATCTTAATCATCACCCTACATAATGTACACACTAAAACTCCCCCCTTTCTCATTATTATGGGTGTTTGGGCACTTAAAAGATATATTCCCCATTTCTCCACACATGTAACATGTACCACTAAATATGATACCAAAGGATCCTCTACCTTGGCAAAATTTTCTCCTCTACTTATTCTCTCATTGCATGTCATCAAATTTTCATCACCTTCATGATGCACAAGCTTCTTTCAGTCACCACCATGTCTATGAATTTTTGTGTCCTTTCCCTTTCCATGGGCTATGATTTCTTACTTGCGCCCCAACTTGTCTTTTACCTTTAGAGCATATTGATAGGCTTCCCCAATTGATTGCACTCATATCATTTCACACTCATTTTGAATCATAGTATGCAATCTATTCATATACCTATATATATTATCCATGTCATCCTCCACATGTCCCAATAAAATATTGAGTTGATAAAAATCTTTAGTGTATTCCTTCACATGAAGCTCTCTTTGTTACAAATTTTATAACAAACCAAACTAGCAATCCACGAGACAGAAGTTTTCCTTTAGTTTTGCAACTAACCTATCCCATGTCTTGATTTGTTGTTTTCCCCTTTGTACTTGAGCTTTATAGATATGTTCCCACCCTAAAGATACACAACCCTTCAACTTTGTGCAAGATATTTTTAATTTCTTGGGATCCTCCACATCTTCATACTCAAAATACTTCTTGAGCTATGTTATTCAATCAATGAGCTTTATTGGTTCTAAACTACCAAAACAACTCGGGATATCCAATCTAGGCTTACTGCGCATTCTACCAATTGTGCGTAATTACATGTCTTTCAGACCATCTTGTACTTCCTAATATTCTTTATTCATATTTCCATTCACATCATGTGTTCCCTATTATGGGGGATCTACTTCATTTTAACTTACATACACAACAACACCTTGGCATTGTGTAACTTTCATGTCCTTTAAATGGCTTGCAAAGTATGTATTAACTTGGTTAAATACTCAACGTTGGATCTATGATTTTGGTAAGTTCTATCAACATTCCTCTTGTGTGACATTATGTTTCCTCAATGCATGTGACCTCTACACTATTTCACACTACAGATACTACTTTGGGTATATTTCTAGGTCCTAATCACATATTAGTATTAATTGATTCCTAAGCGAGAAAAGTACTAATTGACCGTTGTCTTTGGCCTCTTTCCTTTCCTTCTGGATTTTTCATCTTGGTCTTACTAACGCCCCGCTGCCCATTCTTAACCTTTGATCACTTCAACTTTTCTATGAGTCTGGACACTAGTGCCCAGCTAGGATGTTAGTGCCTCAGGTGCCTTCATCCCCTCTAGGCATCACAGACCCCTTTGTATCTTGCTCACATATTTTGGGTACTTTCTAGATGTTGGGCATATTATTTTCGTGGTGGTCGGCCTTTTAGTGGTTAATTATGAAATTTCAAACAAGGGAATCATATAAATACAAAGTCTATGTGATCGCATAATAAAGGACCAAACACTAAACACCTATTACTATCACCTAAGGTTGACATCCAAAGGCCATCTACAAGAGCATCAAAGCATCCATTCAAGGGACAAGGGTTTGCATTATTCTAGATACACTTCATAGGAGGGGAAGTTAATTTTTCCATGCACACATCTATCTACATTTTCTACATCTAGTTATTGCTCATTATTCAAGTGCACCTGGAACAAGATCCACATAGGGCACGATTCTACAAATACACATGTAGAACTACATGGATTCTAAAATGTAGTGCAATGTTCAGATCATAAGTTCACTCAGTCAGGTGACTGTTGAGGTCAGTTTGAATCCCCATTTGCATATTTTCTTTTAGGATTTGACGTGTTTTGGGGTTTTGCATGTGCTCTTTCCTTTTACAGGTTACATGTGAATCTTGTGGACTTAGTGCGACATGCAAGTGATCAACAACGAAGGGTAGAGACATAGAAGCGACATAGAAGAAATCACTTTTTGGCCATTTTTGCAATCATGGGTGCCCAACAGTGGTCTACAACACCCAAGCACCCTTGACCTAATCTAGGCGCCCCAGTCCCAACATTTATGATGCTCGCACAATTTTTTGGGCTCAGTTGTGAAAGTTTGCCTTCCTATTACATCAATTTTCTAGCTCAGCACAGCTTCGAGATTAGTACAAAATCAACTAAGTACTTTATCCCTTCTCTTGCACCTAAGGTTTCATATTTTCTAGCTTACTTGCTTGTGTCAAATATGTACTTTATTGTTATATCATTACGTTATAACTTAATTAGGATTTAACATTTATTTTCCAATATTTACTTAATCACTCATCAATACAATTCCCATTCTCATTTCTCTCTCCTGGCCTATCTACAAATTTCTCCCTCTCTAGTCTTGTGTGTTAGTCACAACAAGGGTATTTCTGCACATTCCCCGACCTCTGTCCACCCCAAATATTAGTCTAGTGTATATAGTTTCTATATTTCAATAAATGGGAGCCTTCCAATTCCCAAGATGTGGGACTTTGTCCTACGAGCATTGATGAAAACCCATATTTTGTCCTTAAAAAAATATTTCACCAACAATGCCCTATAACAAAATAGGGGAAATGGAAGTCATGAGTAGGATTTAGGATAAAATGGAATGAATGGGCAATATTTAGGATCAATTTTAAAATCTAATTTTGAAATTTTTACATATTGATCCGATGTTGGCATCGACGTGACATGACAATTGTTAAGGGTGTGATAATACTTGATCATATACTATTGTCTATGAATGAGAGAAGGATTGTGTATTGTGAATCCACATGTTGTGAAAGTCATTAATCCACATAGTATTTCAATCCCTTATATTTGATCTATGCTCATATTTCATACATTGTGTAACATACACTATTTGCTCAAGGATAAGCATGATGTATTGGAATCCTTCTCTTATTTACTTAGTGGAGACATTGTTTCTTTGAAGCTGGTGTATAGGGTAGAATCCTTATTTTTGATTCGATGAGTGGCTGCATTATTGCTTTGAAGATATTGTATAGTATACTCATCTTGGTCATGAATGAGGGTGGTAAATGGACAATACATTTGACCAACATGGACTTCAAATGATCATTAATGATTTCTTTATTTTATATGGAGTGAATTTTTTTCTAAAATTGAGTGATTGAAAACAACAAAGTTTTATGGATCTTTTATGTTTTTCCATATTACATGCAATTTTGATTATAGAGGAGAATTATTATTACACATGAGGTACTACATATAAAGAGAGGTATGTGTTGGGTCATATAGTGGCATATGATTAAGGGTGGTGGTAATTACATTCAGATGTGTAATGCCCACATATGTGTCATAACATGTCTTTAATAAATGGAGGATAAAGACCATAGACGTCATGTGCAAGGGACGTTGAAACCCCCTTTTTTGTTGCAAGTAGAAAAAAATGGACCCACTTCCGTAATACCATGCCACCCTAACGTGTGATATTTGTTTTTTCATATTTTTAAGAGTTTTATTTGGAGTGGGCCTAGTTTTTAAAGGCAAGGGCATAATGGTGGTAGAGATAGAGGAAGTTAATGGTGATATCAATGGGCATTTCTACAAACAAAACCACATACACATTATTTTCCTCATGATAAATACATAACACACCTATTTTTTTCCTGACCTGATAAGTGAGATAACACACCTCATTCAAGGATCTTAGTGGTTGCTCCTAAAATCACTCATTGTTGGTGTAGCTCTTCTTGTGATCGTAATACCCTAGTTTCATGAAGCTCCATTTGCATACAGATAGAGGAATGTGGTTTGGGATAAATAAAAACATAACAAATACTTTTTGCTGAGTATAAATTAATAAAAAAGCACATGATTTGGAATCCTAGTAACTTTTAGACATTGTGCTTCTTGCCATCGAAATTCTCTCTAGTTTGACAATGGGTACTCACAATGGTTTTGGGCGGAGCGTGGTTCTAGTTTCGCAGCTCCTAATTTTGGTTGCTTTCAAAATAACGATTAATTATTTCCATTTCTCAATTTACCATCAACAATTTGGATTTCCCTACATCCGTCAGTCACATCCAAATGTGTTTAGGCAATGAAATGCCACGTTGTACACTCTATCATGTGATCAAGACCATGGAGGAATGCACCATGTGGTCATTTGCTAACTAATACAAAGAAAACCCATGTGATTAGGATGATGCATGTAAGGTATGTTATGTTTTCATATGGTCTCTTGATGTATGTCCTGAATGCATCTTAGCACCATAATAGTTTGCGCCATAGAAAACTAGTCATGCCACCTTTAAATTCTTTGTGAATTGAAATGAATAAAAGGAATTTTTTCTATTACGATCACAAGATCTAATGGTCTACGAATTGACCATAATTTGAAAGTCAGTGTCTAAAAAATGACCCAAATATAATGATATTGTGAGTCAATTTGTTTCTTTAAAAGGTCATTTCTTCTTGTATAATGAATTTGTGTTATAAATTCTACCTAGTATTATTTTCCTAGTCTCTTCAAGTTAAACTAGGTCACTTACCACAAAGTCTACTCTTAATAGTTTGTTATCAAATGTCCTTGTAGGTTGGGTCCATGCAAGAATGAAATGAACAAGTCATGGGATTGAGGATTTTGAAAGCTCAAATGAGATTTTAGGGATTTCTAGAAACCTAATTTTGGTATGAGACTAGTTATTTGCTATAGTGCTAGTTTATTTATGTGTCTATCAATTATTAGTGTGTTATTGGTCTAGATAAGGTTTTTGTAGGTATTTTTTTAGTTTTGTTCATTTTTTACACCTTTCTTCCTAATTTGTTTGTCCTTTATGACACTTGTTCTTATTATCCATTGTTATTTCCTTCCCCTTTCTTCTATGATTTTCTTTCCTTTTATGAGGTTCTTTGATCCTATTTTTTGTATATTTTATATGAAAACCATAGTTGACTGTAATCAAAATAGTACAACTACAATTCTAGTCATTTTTTATGGCCCCTTATAACCCTTAGAAGCTAGGTCCTATGGGGTTTTTGGATCCTTTGTCAAGTTTTTGTTCAAGTTGCGTGTTAGTATGTGTACTAATAGGGTCCTAATTTGAATTCCAAAAAACCTATGAAATACTATGCGAAGCATAATTACATTTAGGACACACTAAATAGTTGTTGAATACTTGAAATTAAGGAATTTATTTATTTCAAGAACATTCCCATGCGAAAGAGAAGTAAATTTCAAACATTTAGAGAAGAACATCTAATTGACTGGGTACTTTTTCCATTCACTGAAAGTGATAAGACCCAAGTTGAGGACACTTGTATTAATTGCATTGGAATACTTTGCTAGAGTGCATTATACTTGATCTCTTTAAAGGGGTGGGCGGTTTTTATACTTAATGGCTATGGGAGCTTAACTATATTGGAGTAGTCATATCAACCAGAGCTTGCTCATGCCATAAATAGAGAGGGATGAAAGAGAAGGCCCAAGTATACAGATATGGATTACCATGATAGATATAAGGAGGGGTATCTATGAATTACGATATGGGAGATGACCCCCCGATCCTTCATCTTTATGAGGGTTAGATGGAGAAAATATAAAACCTTATCAAATGTAACGAAAATTGAATTTGGCTTTAAGGGTTCGATGAAATTTAAATCCCCTATGCTATCAATGTCTAGTGTCGATTGTTCTGAGATCTTGGGGCATTGTCATAAATCTATGTTGGCCTATATAGATTCTATATACGCCACCAACCACCATATGCCCTAAGATTATGAAATTCGTATATGTTTAGTGCTCTAAAAAATTGATGACTAAGTATCAACCTATTGAATCTTAACTTGGCCATAGGAGTATGATGATCTGCCAGTTAATTAAATATCTAATGACACTTAGGTTTACTAGACATGGAATTCCCAACCTTTTCCCCTAAAAAAGGTGTGACTACTAGAACACACACTCCAATTAGTCCATCTATCTAATGAATATGTGAAACATCATGATATGATCATTGCCTTAGCGATAATGAATTGGTGGAAAAACTGACTAGGGTTTAGAGTACTATGCATTCATGAAAATTGTGAAATGACTCAAACTTCATCAACGAATTTTATAAAGTTCGTACATTTTCAAATTAATTACCAATTACAGTTTTAAAAATGACATGAAACATGGATGAATATGTTAGAATAAAATCTTAAATTGTAAAATACATAAATGGTATGGAATTACCTGCAGGTTTCTATTCATGCTTCTTCTCTATTGCCTTTTCAAAATTAATGAGTTGTATTGTAAATTGGAAAGTTCACCATGTTCCCTCCAAATTTAAGTACCAGAAGATTGGTGGGAATTTTCTGGCTAAACCTCCATGCCACTGGGCAAGAAAAAACATAAATCCATGTCAGGGGAAACTTCTTCCGACAAAAACCTCTTTAAATCTGAACATCCTCATTTAAGCACATTATATGCACATTTAAAATTCAATTTACTCTCGAGATACTAAAATAACATGTGGATGAATGAAGATATATTTTTGAGACTTAGGTAATGCCAAAAAAATAGAATGTCCTCTTAGATGTGATGGTTACTTATGATTGTAATAAAAACCAAATGATGCTGACACTTTAAATTGGGAAAATTTGAATCAAGTTAACATTTAACTGCGGACTGTGTTTCAATGGAATACCTTGATTTCAATCTTATGAAGGTGATTGGCACAAATAATGGAACATATTATGCTAAAATAATTTCAATTTATTCCTTTCTTCTTTAAAAAACTAACTATTAAAAGGAAAAATGAATAAAATAACGATTTCAGATCTAGTTACCAAGAATAGATGATTTGAGCTCACATTTATGTTTGAAGAACACATGGGGGTCGGGAATAATTGGCCATATTTTTTTCTAAATGACATAGCAATTTGTTAACTTGGACGAGACTTGCTTACAGAAACACCTAGTCAAATAATTTTGAGTATGCATGTAAAAAGCTAAAGTTGTGACACTTATGAACTTAATATTTGTCTACACTGATGTAATTTTTTACAGTATGGCTTTCATGAGATAAATGATGCCCTTGAATTTCATTCATCTTCTATGGAGCACGACATAGTAAGTTTTTTAGCAAAGACATAAGATAAATGCAGTACGGACACATTGTTTTGGAGCAAACAAATGATGACCATGTTCATACAAGCATTTAGAAAATGTTGAATATTGTTGAGATCATTTTTTTTCAAATTTAGATTGACAACCACTACTTTCAAATACATTATATGATTTTATAACTAGAAATGCAACCTATATTGATCTTAACTTCATATTTTTCATATTTTTATTTTTTTAAACAGTAGCTAGCAATGAGTAGATTGTTGAGACTATAAGTTGTTGTAAATATAGTTGAACCCATTGCATGAGTGTCATGAACGCTTGTTAATATAAACTAATTGGTGAGACAGATATATGAAGCAATGGATACATGCCAGTTATGTTAGGTATAAATTAAGTAATAATTTAATCCTTAATTTTTTTATTTTTTTCATTGAAAATTAGATGTCTCCCCTTTACAACCAACACTATAAGAAGATTTTTTAAATGACACTTAAACCTGGACAAATCATTGCTTGATGCCTACATTGATAGGCCTGAATAAATGTACAAACATCCTCCATTGAGCCTTCTTAAATTTTGGATTTAATGCAGGTCCAAAAATTGGGGTTTAGAAAAGTGGAACCCTAGCCAAAATCCAAGTGTTGTTTAGGAGGGAATGAACAAGCTAAAAAATGAAGCATCCTATAACAAGAGGGTCTATGTCATTTGAAACACTATTTTTAAATTAGATTTAGTAACACTACAAACTGCATATGCCTTTTGCATTACAAGAGTGCATATGCCCTTGAGGATGATATTACAAAGGGCAATACACCCCAATTTGAATATAGTTTTTATTTTTTAGAGCGGGTTATTCCCAAACATGTTCAATAATGATGTTCAACGAAGGAATTTACAAAGGATGCATATGATAATATTGTCCAAGGTTGTACACCCTTAATTAAACATGAGTGGGAGATCAAACCATGTCCTACATAAATTAACACTCAACTTTTTGCCTCTACCCATTTCTGAGTATTGATATGATTGGTTCGAAGGGATATCAATAGGAAAGACACCTTGAAATACAAATTGTGCTAATGAAGAACAAATGAAAAAATATCTCATAAATTCATAAGTGTGGACTAAATATAATTATTTTCTTACAATGGAAATGAAGCACCGCCCTCTCAATTCTAGTGTACAATAGCCTTAATGACACACAAAAAATAACATTTGATATAATTATTAGACATCATAATAAAGGATAAAGTGCACTTCCATTACATATGAAAATCTAATGAATAATGCAGAAACAAGAATATTTTTATCTTATTAAAGAATTTAAACTAGCACTTTTAGAGTTATCACAATCACAACATGTATGCCCATTTTACTGTTACTTTCAACTGGAGCTACAACATTCAAGCTATGACAGTGCATCAACAATACATATAACCTTGTGAATGCCGATTTCAGATTTTGAAAAAAATAGAAGTAATAAGGTTTACAAACTATTTCAAGAAGAAATTTGGCATGTTAGATACATTTTGATTGGTGCTAAATGAGCTTTAGTAAGTCAAAAGATGCTTCAAAATATAGATTCTCGACTAATGCTAAGAATGTTTCTAGAGAAATGTTGATATATGTCTTTGGTGGTAGGTCTATGATTTTGGTCAAATATTTGGGTCAATTGCCTCTAATAGTAGATAAACCTCCACATGCAACTACAACACAAGACAAAGTTGTCATTGTTAAAACATTAGAATTGTTGTTACATTATATATGGTTTTTAAACAACCAAGGTCAAATTGAAGAACAAGAAATGGTTTCGACAATCTTCTAACAAGCCTTAGAGATGCTCAATCCAACTATTGAAGATTGACATTGTTGACATGACTAGAACCAATGCTTCACTTGAAATAATTGAAACAGAACGTAGTTTAACAAACATATGCATTTATTCGCAACAAATGAAAATTTGCATCAACATAATAAGATAAAATTATATGCATTAAAACAAGCATGTTGTTGGAATGCATTACAACTAGAGGGATGAAACAATATTATTGCAGGATTAGATGATGAACAATTAAAAGTTCAATTAATTGATGTATATTGGTATAAATGGTAATGCTCATTATGAATTTATAGCATTGAAGTATGTATTGTCAATAGATGCACTTGGATATGTTTTAAAGCATTGTCTACAAACCAGGAGTAGGATCCCATTGAACCACCTACATATGTAATGGTTCAATTTGTTAACTATATATGTATACCTTTTTTTTATGAAACTATAATTATAATTCCAATCACCCATATAGAAAGGGGCTTGTGTGTGTCAATTATCTCTTAAATTGGTATGGGAATTAACAATCCACAAAAATCACAACCTAGCACTTCACATTTAACAAAGCCACAAATTGATATAGGACGTACAACAAGACAAGGTTTGACATTTGTTGTCTATATCACAGTGTCAATTCATATGTATGAATAGAAAGAATTTTACGCTACCTTTCACATATGACCGGTTTGAGAAAATGATGAATGGAAAATGAGTAGATTAAAAGAAAAGAGGAAGAGAAACAGAATTTAATTGTTTAAGGATCAAATGTATAATATTTGAATATCATAAACTTATTGTTATATTTTATAGATGTCATATATGTATATTTATATTTTATTGATATTGTGTTGCTCTCTATTTTCTAATTTAATATTAAAATCAATATAAATGTGAAAAGTACTTAATCAAATATATTTTCGTAAATAATTCGCCGGAGGCGTTTACTTTGAAGAAAGCATTGCTGGAAAGTGTCAAATTCCGGCAATTAACTTTACATATTGCCTGATTTTAGATTTTTTTTACAATCCAAGATATTTTTCTACAATCTAAGATATTTTTACTATCCTAGATATTTACAGTCCTCAATTCGTTTCAAATCTCTTAACCCTGCTATAAATTTGATATTTACAGTCCTGCAGGTTTAATAGATCCAATGGCCATAATGCCATTTCTGCTCCTTGCTAAGAATGAATTAGAATTACCGATGATAGCGCCGACCTTAGCGGCGGAGGAAGCAGGAATGCCCTTTACAGCCTTGCTAATCTGCTCCCCTGGCATAATGTGGTCAGAAAACGACCTTAATAACGAGGGCCGGATTCAGAGGAATGCTCCCCCATCTTTCCGATCTGGATCTTCTTCGCCGTATCATCCACAGAACAGCCCTGCTTAGTGCACGCGGCCTGGGAGTTAGAAGTCGACGCCCCCTGCGAATGATGCATGGCTACAAAGCTGCAGGACCTGTGCAACCCTGGCGTAAGGCCACGCGGCGCAGCGATGTACCATTCCGTAATGCTCTGCTCCATCTCCTTCTGCACCCTTACCAGAGAGTGCCCCGTCGAACAGTACTGGCTCGTCTCCCGTAGTCTTGTTCGAGCGTTCGTCATTTGAAATACCTACTTGGTTACCTCTGTTGTCGATAAAGATCGCGACCTGCTCATGCTCGACGACACCCAAGTCCGTGCCCGTGGGGTTCGATTCCTCCTCGGGCAGAAGACTTGTCCGGCAGATCGGGCAGGTGGTGTGCGAGCACAGCCACATGTCGATGCACTCCGGATGAAATGCGTGGCTGCACTTGGGAAGCAGCCGCACCATCTCCTCCTCTTCGAAGTCGCTGAGGCAAACCGCGCACTCCGATCCCTTTGCCTGGGCTTTTAACTCCTTGACGAGATTGTAGCTGAATACGGGGAAGCTCTCCACCACCGTCCGCTCCAGCCCCCGGATCGCTGCGACAGCGCCTACTGATCGTCTGGAACCTCTATTGCCCTCGCCATTGATCGCACAGCTGCAGCATAAAGAGAATGACACACCGAGCAAGAGGAATCCGAGCAGCACGAAGATCATGATGATGACGAAGTTGGAATTGTCGTGGCCATTGTAATTTCCTTGTAAATTATCACTATTTTTGTTATCTGCCAAACTTACAATTCTCAGTGAAGTCTGATTCGGTAGCTTTAATTCTTTTCACATGAATTCCGCGCTGTTTTATCAGAACAAAGAGCTTATTTTCGTAATTAATTTTGGCCTGCATTGGCTTCTTGTGATATTTTTGTTTTAAGCGATGTATTTCTGAGTTAATAAAAAAGTTCAAGAGATCAAAATCAAAATCTAATAAGAGATATGGCAATGATCAATACGTCTGTAGGCAGCTGCAGCAAACATAGTGGCTGGACAAGTATAGATTTTATCTGGTAATCAATGTAAAAGTCCCCTTGATTTTCGTTGATGATAATATTAAAAACAAATAAGAAAAGAAAACTTTCCTCCATTTTATGTGATGAAAAATGTAACTTTTCGTACACATTTCTGTGCATGAAATAAAAAACAACAAACCAACTAGACAAATTCTAGATACAGGCAATAAATCTGTTGATTTATTACTTGCATAGACAACTGAGCTTGAAATAAACTATGGATAAGAAACAACATTTTAACTTTACATTCTTGGATAATCAAATACTAGTCCATCCTTCAGTATTAAATACTTTAGGAAGCCAAAGTAATATCATTGTCCTCTCCCAAAAATCAATCAGTAATATACAAACCATGCAATAACCTCTGGAAAACAAACCATGTTATGTGTGCGTTCCCACGAATCATGTATGTCCTGTCTATCCTCTAAGATTGGATTTCAATATACAGTGATCTGCCTCTAGAAAATTCTAAATTCAGTTCTCATCAAGATTTCAATGTACAGTTTTAGTTTTGATGGCTAAGGTTTAAATTTATTGCTCCACACATGGCCCACGGGCACTACTTTCTCTAGAATAAATGGTAGGTAATTTAGCCCATGGACAGCAACCATACAGTGGAATACTATCCCCAGATACCTTTAATTGAAACTACCCCAAAATGCATACATGTTATTCTTGGTCCATCATAGTGTCCTTATAATAATAGATGTGCTGGTGAACCCATAACACAGTTGTACATTGATGAAACCTTCCACATGAAAAATCATTTCTAAGTTCAGTGCCGGGGAATTGGGTGTTAGGATGGGGTGACAAAGTGAATATTTGTCCACCCTTAGCCCAGCAAAATCAATGGACGCAATTTCAATTTTATGCCTTAAGGACACAATTTTAAAACAACACCGGACTAGTTATACAGTTTTTATGCTTGCAGAAAGGAATGGATTTGGAATATTTGAATCATACCTATAAGTGCTTGAGCCAAGTTTGTAAGACTCTAACTATAGCCAAAGAGCAACCAGAATTTAGTGACGGATGTGGAATCCCAAAAATGTTAAACAAATCTTATTGCTTTATGGAAGCCTTTTGTGAACCTGAATAATAAAGAAACCCAGGACCATTTTTTCCTCTCTTGCCCTTTTCCCATGGAGGTTGGTAAGAGCAACTGAAGGTAATTTTGTTAGACACCGAGAACTCGTGTAGTTTAAGTGATGTTTTGAATATTTGATTAAATTGGATGGTTAAAATTTGGGGTAAATTGTTTGTAATATTTTTGTAGTTGGCTCTTCTTCATTTTTTTTGGGAAATTAATCCTAATTACCAGGAATAAATTAATATTCCAAAAGGTCAAACCAAGGTTGTTAAAAAAATCTGCATATAAAAAGAATAGTTCGTGAATATATACTTTTCCCACTCTTAAGAGATAAAGAGATAGAAAATCCACTAGGGCTACCGAATGAAAGCTGCCCATCCATTCGAAACCAAACATAATATAATACAAGATGCTTTTTTGACTCTTGGATTTAGAGGCACCTCTAAAATAAATTTACATGTTCTCTGATTATAGATATTTTTTTACAATCCAAGATATTTTTCTACAATCTTAGATATTTTTACTATCCTAGATATTTACAATCCTCATTTCGTTTCAAATCTCTTAACCCTCCTATAAATTTGATATTTACAGTCCTGCTGGTTAAACAGATCCAATGGCCATAATGCCATTTCTGCTCCTTGCTCTCAAAGATACATATCTCCATGTAAAGCCTTCTTAGGAGATAAATGAAGCGGTCAAAAAACATAAATTACGGTAGGAAGAAGATGCTCTGTTCTTGTGGATGCCAGAAGGGTTTCTGAAGCAGAAATTTTTGTGGAGGGCTCAATTACTAGATTACCAGATTGAAGGATCTTATTGGTTTTTGTAAATTGCAGATGAAAGGAAAATAGACGAGCTCAGAGATAACTTTGGGAGGAGATGTTTTCAGTGTGATTGTGCAGCCTAGTTTTGAACAAGCTTTCATTATGGGCTTTGTTTTCATTCTCGATCAAATCGCATCCTCATCGCCAAAATAGAGGCAACAATAGTTTTCAAGAAGTGGGTGAAGGCTTAGAAGAAATTGAAAAAGATTAGAAAGGTGATGGCTAGGTTATCTCGCCTTCTATGGAGGTGTCTTGATCTATCTCCTATAGTTCTTTTTGTAATAAAACTCATGTTCCTAATTTGAATTTAATCATAGTGAGCATATTTTATAAATAGTCAATTAATGTTTGTGTCATACGGTTGAATTGTTCATATTTGATAGAGGAATAATCCATCTAAGTATCTTGAAGATGATACTCAATCTAATTTTTTTAAAGATGTTTTTTATAAAAAAAAATCGACATCAACTTTAATGTATTGAATGTACTTCTTAATGTTTATAATGTAATACTTCCATACAAAAAACCCAAATAATTTCTAATAATTAATTTTTCTTCTTAAAAATGAAATTTAAAATAAATGATTAAACCAGTGCAATTTTTAAACAAAAATTACAATCAAATATTTAATGCTTTCATAGTCCATAGAAATAATAGAAAGATTTTAAGAACAATTGTATATTATTTCTGTAATCAACATTTCCAGCTCACCTCCTATATGTGGTTGCCAATGTTTAGATGAATGAACATAGGAAAGGCTAAGAAGGGTTTGTTGAACATGCAAATCACCCCCCTACTCACGAAATAGCTATCACTTTGATTGTCCCTCCAATAGCTACAACAAAGAATGGTCAACGATCAGGGGATCCAGTGCTCTTGGAACACCCAATGCCAGCAACCTCTACAACATCCTTCCCAGATGGTGTTAGAAAAACCAAGCGCTTTATCGCCAAGCTTCTTAGTATAAATCGGTCATCGCTATCTTTAGTAGTCACGCGACTAGGATTTTCTTTTAAAGCTTCGGTTGTTGCGCTTGATCATGAAAATAATAATTTCTCTTACTGTTAAAATATATTGATGTTGTGCCTTGGATATCACCTGAGATATGTGTCAATTGTTTATTCACTAAATAGATGTAAAATAATCTATAAAGATTTTTAAAATTTGAGGAAAATAGTTATTGCATCAGTTCCTGTCATTCCATCGACTTGTAACTCTTGTTTTTAATTTATTTATTGGTTCACGTGTTATGTAAGTTTTAATTGTCTTGTTTTAACTTATTAGTGTGTTGTGTCAATAAGTTTTTTAATTTAGTATTTAAATACATGTGCCTGGAAAATAAATAGTTTGTTCTTATAAAGAGTCAAATTATCTTTTGGAGTCTTTGTTAAAGTTTGTTTTTTAAATGTTAAGTCTTACGTAATTATAATTTGTTTTTAGGAATTTGGTTTAATTTTGAGGTCCTTTAAAAGTGAAATGCGTGGGGATAATTCTTTTGTTAAGTTTTAATTTTATATTTGTTTAATACGTTTTAGTATTTATTTTTTAATTTTAATTTTATGTGTTTATTTTAAAATAAAGTCATTGTAAGAATCCGATGCAGTTCTAAATGAGTTGCAATTTACGCCAAAGAGGATAACAATGTTTAGTTTATTGGAGTTGTAATTTTTCTATTTTAAGTTTGTGTGATGGGGAGAGGACAATATAGTAACTTCCAACAAAAAAACATTGCCTACTATCCCTTGATGGATGTCTGTACATTGCTATAAAGCTCGTATTTTGTTATGGGCCACACGTATGTTGGTATAGGTGAGTTGATCGGGGTGAATATACAGTTGTTTTATTTGATGAAACAATCACAATGTCTCTTGACGATGACCATGTCTTCTGTAAGATACAACTATGATATTCATTTAAAAGATAACATGTTGTATCATTTGGTTGAACACTTGGCGTTTATTTACAAAAGTTCATATTTTGGCATTTAAATGTTCCCAAAGCGTAGACAACAATCCCATTTTGTTAGTATCCTTCAATCACTTCATTCCATGAGATGACATACCTCTAGGGAATTTTATGTTTGGTGGGTAGATGAGATTAAGAAACCTGCCAATGATACCCAAGATGTTGTAGCAGTAGAGCATCTCCACGCTTCTTATAAACGAGGCTTCCATCTTTGTGTTCTTATCCATCCGATTCTACTCTCGTTGTACATATTCATCAGCTTTTGCAACCGCTTGCACCACTCAGGCACAGAGAGTGGTTTCCTGTTTACATTTGCCAGCATACTCCTCGCCTTGTTTCACTATATGCAACAAACAGGGCTCTAACCCAATTAGTTTAAATTTGCCAAAGTACTCCCAACCTGTGCCAAAATATAGAGGAATTTTGTTAGATATAGTTGCAAATGTTTTGATAGACATGTATGCAGAATGTGGAACCTTACATAAAGACATGTGAACTGTTTAGCACAATGTAACTTATGTTCTTCCCTCAAACATCTATCATAGATCATAGAATATATTTTACATCCAAACCATATTATACACATAAAATTCAAGCCCTCTCCGGCGTAACTTGCAACTCATTTGCAATTGCTAGTAAATATTTACTTCTATATTACATAACTGCATGTACTACTAATGTAGGCACCTTGATAATGATACCTCTCAACCTCTTTTACATATATTTATTTAACATAAAATTAAAACCCAAACATCTATTAATGTAGTTAGTTAGACGATCGACGTCTATCTTAAAGCATGGTCCCATGGACTTGCTCCAGCTCCTATTTTCTTGTTGCAGATGGTCCCATGTTGATTTTTTCAACCAGCGATAGGAAAAAATCCGAATCTTGACTTGAAAATGAGGGGCTCCACATTTTTTTTGCCCTTTAAACTTTAGAGGGTGGCTAGAGAAGGGGGCTATGAGTTTTCGTTTAGACTATTTTATTTCTATGTGGCATCAAAAATGCATTGTGGCCACTAATTACCGGTGGTGGGGGCTGAGATATTTATAGAGCCCCACTCCATGAGACCATGCCCTTATCATCCCACAGGGTATCTTTGGTAACCTTCGTAACAAGGTGGATTATAAAATATCTTCTTTTTGTTCAGCATCATCTGCATTTTAGCTGGAGTGTTTTCATGGTTTCCACGATCTGCGCGTAAAAAATTAGAAGGGCCTTAAGCCGATCAAATACTATCAACAATTTACATATTCAAATGTCGCAGAATCCATCTGATCTCGTAGAGCTCGATTTGGGCGGACGCCATGACATTGAAGCTCAATTGTCCACACTGGATCGCCTAACTAATCTGCAAATTCTGAGATTAGACGAATGCGAAAGCCTCGCGAATATCCCTTCACAACTGTGCGACCTGCATTCGCTCAAAGATTTAAGCACCCAGAATTGCCCAAATCTGAAAGAATTACCTTCAAACATCGGAGAGCTAATAAATCTTGAAAAATTTGAATCTAAGCCGCTGCTCTGCTCTCGAAGAATTGCCTTCAACCACTGACCAGCTTCAACGTCTCAAATTCTTGAATTTAAGCCACTGTAATGGATTAAAATATCTGCCTTCCAGTTTTGGAACCCTAACTTCTCTGCAGCATCTCGATCTCTCTTTTTGCGACTCTCTGTTGAGTCTGCCCCAGACATTCGCAAATCTTTCGTCATTACAGTCTCTCAGTCTCGAATTCTGTCAAGATCTAATAAATTTGCCGTCAAATTTCGGCAGTTTGTGTTCTCTGGAGACACTGAAAACTTTCCGGCTGCGAGGATTTGGGGATGCTTCCGTCCGAATTTGGTAGACTGAAGTCGTTACGCTGGATGGAATTTCGGCAGGACAGATCAATCTGTTCCGGCATGGATAGCCTACCGGAAAGTTTCGGCGAGCTCTCTTGTTTGGAAGAGCTAAGCCTCCGCTGCCCTAATCTAGAAAGTCTTCCACAGTCGTTTGGCAGGCTGAAAAGTTTGAGTTATTTGGATCTGAGCGGGTGTGAAACTTTGAGCTCTTTCCCGGACAATTTTGGGGAGCTGGAGCGTCTGAGGTTTTTAAGTATTCAGTTTTGCAGCGGGCTGGAAAGTATTTGGAATGATTGTGGATCGTTTGATTTCACTGAAAGCTGTGAATGCCGCGGATTGCAATTTGGATGGGAATGTGCTGGATAGTTTTGTGGAGCTTAAGGGTTTGATGCTTTTGTATATTGCTGGCAGCGAGGGGGTTGATAGAGCGGTGGGAGCAAGTGAAGGACCAGAATGTCTTGTGGGTAATCTGCGAGCGACCAGCTGCGGTAATGGCTTTTATTGTTTTTTAATTTTTTTTTTTGTTCTCTTTGGATAGCTGCATTGTTTGGACTGCATACAATGTCCATTAAAATGAAAAGGAAAAAACAAATACCTGGCGCTGTAGCATGTGAGACCACCCCACGCAGCTGACTGTGCTTAGAGAAGTACCTTTTGTCTCATATGAGACCACAAATACCCTACCCCCTCTGGATTTGAACCTGTGCCTACCCCACATATGCACAATATCTTCACTGTCGGACCCTTTCAGGCATGCAAACTGTAACAAGAAGTAACAATATCTAAATCTTGACCAAAAAGACGCTCTGCAAACTGTAGCGACACTTGAAATTGTTAGCATAGAAACATGATCCATTCAGTCTTAGACATGACTTGTCCAGATGGTTTCAAAAGCCTATGATGACTAGTGGCGCTTCAATTACCAAGGTTAAGCCTTTTGGGTGAATCGGGGCATTATTCTTATCTGTAGCCTACATCATTGAGACCACTGAAAAGGGAGTAGGGGAGCTTGGCAAACAGTATTGCTCTATCTTCTTCAACCCCTTGCTTCAACCGATTCTAATATTTATCTTCGTTCACTAGCTGGAATATTAAGATGAGTTAGCTCTGAAAACATTTGCTGCAAAAAGCTGTTCAATCTTTTCAAGCATACTGAGTCGAAAAAAAATTCAAATATATTTTCTGGAGGCATGTTTCAAAACTTTAAATGTGGCCCAAGCAGAAAGGATTGTAGCAAAGGATTATGAATCTGATCTTACACTTGCTAATTGTATTTGTTTAAAAATCTCCTAGGCTCAAGCCCAATTTTTGTATATTAGGCATTCTGTCAAAAAGTTCTTGTGCCTTCCGTATTTTGTCACATTATGATTTAACTGCAGCCATGCTGATATGTGCTCTTACTTTGAGTGCCTTGGCCACTTGCACAAGTCTGTGCTTCAAGCTCCTCTGTGCAGTTCTACGCACTATGTGCAGTCTGCGCGGCCCTAGGATACGTACTGCACAGCTTCGAAGATAACATAGCTTCTTTCACCTAAAATTGGGTTGAGGCCTAGTATGAGTCAATGGGTTCCCCTTGTGGGGTTGAAAGGCAGCGCCCTCACCCTGTGGCAATTTTTTTGAATGATCAATCTTGATGCTGTTCAAGGCAATACCAACTCATGCCATGCATGCAATCTCTGCCCAACATCATCTGCCAGCGCAGCATCAGCAAACATACTGCACAACTCAATCCTTGCGCAAGACATCCATTTTACACATCAAGCACATGGGCATTGTGTGCCATGTTGTGCTATGCAAGGTGGCATTTCTGGGGTTTGCGTCATGCTCGAAAATTTGTTCCCAAATTGTGCATATGACAATCAAGCCATACAACCTTTGGAAGGAGAAGAGTCACATATAGAAGCCCCAAACAGTTCGAGTTCCATAAGGGTTCTTTAAGCCTTCGCCGCATAGTAGTCTATGTAGCATTAGATAAGCAGCCAAACATCTCCCTTGAGCATATGCCATGTACATAACACACATTTTAATAAAACATTTTGTTCCAATCTATTATATTCTCTATTTTGAATTGCGTTTCATATCGCATCTGCGTAGGCGTATAACACAGTTAAATCCTCTTTTAGAGTGTCATACCCCAGACTTATTGGGATCCAGATCACATCATGCATACTAGATAGGGTATATCATGTTAGATAGGAAACTCAATATTTGCACTAGAGGGGACAACCCAAAGTGTGTATTGTTTAACTGCTGGTATCCACATACCTATATACAGAAATTACCATGCAGCGGGGAGAGAAACCAATCAGGGAAAGGATTCAATGAAGATTTGAACTAGAAATTGGTGCCATCACTCATCTAAATCAGAAGAAGAGTTCTCATCAACAATTACCTCAAAACGGCCAATACAAGATTAAATGATTTCACTTGAAGAGTGCCTTGGACTAAGGGGACTGGGCTAGATAATCTTAGGGTACCTCCACTAAAGCTTATCCTAACATCCAAGGCTGATGAATCACCTAAAGTGGAGAGGAATTTGACAATGCGAACCTAACTCAAATCAGATAATTTTGATGTGTTTTGCGGCTCATTATCAGTTGTAATACCAGCTGTAATTAATTTTGAACTGCAATCAACAGTTTCTTTTAATCTCTAAGCTGATTTTTAGTACAATCGTTTTCTGATCTAAAAATATATGACAATATGAATTTTCTCTTGTAGGAGGTGGATTCCTTTGGTTGGGATGCTTTTGAGTCAGTGGTCCGGGAAAACCAGATCCACAGCATTTTTCCACCATGGTTGTAAATTCCTTGATGGTGCGGGGAATGTTGTAGACAACTCCTTTCCAGCTGTTGACAGCAAATTGGCTCTCCTGCTTGCAATGCATGACATACCGCCTTCTTGTTTGGAAATACTGAAGAAGAAATGTGGGGAGCTTGTCTCAAAACATTTCCAGCTTGTCTATGTGGTAGTGTGGGAGCAAAGTGAAGAGGATATTCAACGCACTTTGGTTGGCGTATTGCCGCCAGATAGTCAGGCATTGGCTTGGGTTGGTAGTAGCGAGAGAAGCAGGGATTTATTTGGGGTTTCTATTATCTTTGGTGAGGTGAGGAGAGATAGACAATTGGAGAGGCTTGATGCATTTATTGTGACAACAAGTGTATCAGTGGATGAAGAGGGTAAGAAATGCTTGGGTGATTTGGAGACAGTCTTTCCAAAGGAAGAAGATGGTAATAATTTGAAAGCACGGTTAGACAGTGCAGGAGGCTTCAAAAAACTTTATGACCCCATATTTGAAGTAATCAATTGCATGGTAGAAGCATAACTGCTATGGCTAATTACTGCATTGGATTGGCAGGAGGCTTCAAAAAACTATATGACCCCATATTTGAAGTAATCAATCGGATGGTAGAAGCATAACTGCTATGGCCAATTACTGACATTGTATTGGCAGGAGGCTTTGAAAATCTATATGACCCCATATATTTGAAGCAATCAATCACATGATAGAAGCATAATTGTTGTGACTAGTTGTTGACACTGTATTGGCACAACGTTCTTGAGGTTTTGCAAGGTATTTAATAGACCTGTACAAATTCATAATTTCTAGCTTATAGAACCCCTATGCGTTCTCTCCCATTCATCTTTCTATAATAACACCATTTGCAATATCCCATCCTCTGGACAATTTTGAAAAGTGTGAATAAGTACCTAATGGGCACATTGATGTGGACTTATGTTATTTTACTCCACCATGTAGAGGCATGCTACTTGTTACAGCTGTTTGGTTGAGCTGACATTTTGATGTGACTTTGTGGATTATCACATGGCTGTTGATATTATGTATATATGTACTTGGTGTTAGTACTGATATGATTTCTGGACCTTGGATGCATGTGTTGTGATTCACCAGCTCTAGTTTTAGGGAAGTATATTGTGATTCTGATTTTATGGTGATTATTGTTATTATTTCTGATATTTGATTTACATTCATTATACCAGCTGATGCCCATCTTTTTGGCATGTGAATGATAAATGCAAACCAAATAATTGAACTAGGCAACATGACAACAGACAGCACACCTAGCATTGCAGTTCACTCAGATAGCCAAGCAACTCTCATTTCTTTCTCTTTTTGCATTGGCATTATGTGTTAGTACTGCATTATGATGTGTTTATTTCATGTTGTGAGCATTGTGCAGTATTGTGTGCTTGTATATCGATAATGTGTTGGTGCTAACCCACTCCGTTGTTCTCAAAAAAGTTTCAGGTCTAAGAGAACAGATGATAATGTGAGCACATTTAAGTATGAAAGCGGTAAAAACATTAATTTTTTTTGTGGTTAACCTAGGGGGCACTCCTCCTGCTAGGCACCACTTGCTTAGAAGTATAGTGGTAATGTGTCGTGGCATTAGTTGTGAGTCTTACTAGGTTGTGGCATTAGTATGTTGTATATGTTATATTATGCACCAACTAGGAGCTAACCATTAAGTTAGTGTTATTCATTTTCACCTCCCCAGGGTGAAATGGGCAACTAAGAGGCCTAGAGATCAGCTCTTGTCAAAGCCACTAAGGGTGAAATTGAGTTTTGCAGGCAGTTTCGTAGGTTTTGGGAGCATATTCAGTGTTTTTGGGAGATTTGGGGTCTTAAGAGGATTTTTTCCTCTTTTGGGTTTCTAAGCCCTAGAGCTCAGTTGGAAAGAAGAAAAGCGGGCTCTGCAAGCCCACATGCAGCCAAGTCGGGCAAAACGGGAAAAACTGGAAAAATGGCTTCCCAACAGCTCATTGTTATCTTCATGATCCCCTCTGGTTTGAAAAAAGGTTCTCCAAAATTCAAAAAATCAGTGGAAGTGTTGTGGAGGGGGTCCAAATTGTCTCAGAGCTCCCCAACAACTCGGCGAGCTGGTTGGAAGCCTTTGTGTTTAGCGTCAGGGAGTAGCTCGCCGAGCTGGGGCAATGCGGGTCGGGCGAGCAGTTAGGGAGTTGTTGAGCGAGCTCGTGGAGCGAGTCAATGCGGAGGGGGCGAGTAATGGTGTTCGCGGGGTGCGTTACTTCGAGTAATGCACCCCCAAAACGACGTAAGGCGAGTTGGAGCGATCCCAAACACTGCAAAACTAAAGGCGAATCGCGGGGTGCTTGGAGGAGTTACGGCATTCGGGCCACCCATTACTTCGAAGTAATGGGTGGCGGTTTTAGCACAAGTCGAAACATTTGGGAGAGCCGCAAAGAAGAGGCGAGCCATGGGATTCTAAGCGGCAAAGTCTTAAGCAAAGGGGCCCTCGTTTAACGCAAGTATGAGTCAGTCCAAACGCTGATGAGTGGGGTGAACTTAATGGCGAGTTGCGGAGATTTGAGGGGTGGATTCTTGCGTGGAGAGCTTGTCCGCTAAGGAAAGTTGAAGCGGTTGAGATCACCGTAATGAAGGTGGGCGAGCCAATAAAGAAGAGCGGTGTTTGGGGAAACTAAGACGCAAGTTGTGAGAGCTCCGATCACTGAGCTAAAGTAGAAGCCAAATCCAAAACACGCCACACATGGGCATTTAAATGGCGAGTTAAAATGCCGAGTTAGACGCGGGGAAGCTTGCATGGAGCGAGTTGAAGCATCTCAGAAACCTGATGCAATGTAAAGGTGGACGCAACACAATGAGCTATGCACCGAGTTGTGCAACGAGCTGCTAGCCGAGCTAAGGCGCGAGTTGGCCCACCCCCCTAGACAAGTAGTGAGTACTCAAAACACCGCAAAGGAGACAAAGGCCCAGTTGAAGTGGTGCGGTAAACTGACATTACTTTACTTCTTTAAAACATGAAGTAAAGCAGTTCGAGAGGTCCAATGGGCAAGTAGAAGTAATTGGGTGTCGGATTCCCACAAAGGAGAAGTAACAAGCAATGACCCCCTGGTTTCCCGCAAAACTGGAGATCTTCAAACTACCACAACTTTTGACTGGGGGCTTCGTTTTGCATAAAATTAGACTTTCCAAAAAGGTCTCGGAGCTCTCTACACAACAACAAATTGAATTTTCAATTTTGACAAGGGCAAGGTGGTGAAAAATGGAAAACTTATTCTGCACTCCAATGCACAGTCCCAACCAACTATCACCATTAATGGAGCATGGAGACCTTTTCCTTCTCCAATAAGCAAGAGTACAAAATGGAATGGGCTTTGCAAGTGTCCCATGTTGCTTTCACATCAACAACTGCATTTTGAGTGTTAATGAAGGCATGCATTCTTGATTCCCACTTTCTCTCTCTTCTCCTCCCATTTTTTATGAATTGTAAAGGAGGGTTCATTTTGAAAGAGTTGAACATTGTTGGTGCTCTCCTCCCTTCTTCTCTGCAAGAATGTTGTGGAGCTTCTAGCCTCCATGTTTGAGCTATATAATGTTGAATCTTGCCTCTCCCTACTATAGTGATGTATTGTGCATACTCTTGGAGCAATAAAACTGATGTTTTGTGACTACTTCTTTGTCCTTCCATTGGTTTTGTTGTTTTTTCTTGCCTTTCTTCATGCTTGTAGGTGACTGTGCATATTTTTGTATACACCTTGCATTTTTAGACTCTAACTAATGATTTATCTTTGCACGTTGGTGCATTAATCTCCTTAATCTATGTGCCTGTAATTGGTTGTCCATCCGGGACTGGCATTGGGCTCAGTTAACAAATCCATTTGGTGAGAGAGTCGAGGTGCGTGGCATCGTCCTAACTTGCCCTGGTATGATTCCTATACTACCTCTCTTATTGTAGGATTTCTACTACATTCCCTTCATGTACTCTCTTTCTACTACCTTCTTATCATCACTTGAAATCCTCAGGATAGGTGTAGTCACTTGTCACATTTTCCATTAGGAGTACCTGTAGCAGTCCCCCTTAGAAAGAGGAAGCTTCATTACCTTCTCCAAGTGCTTTCTCTACCTCCAGTCCTCTCTCCTCCCATTACCTTTAGAGATCGAACCCATTTGTGGCTGCCAGTCATCAACTAGGATTGATGCCATCTAGTATACACACTTTTTCTAACCAACGGCATCGACCACAGTGCGAAGACTTGGTGATAACTTTATGTTCTCCTATAGAAGAGGCGTTCATAAGTTGTCATTGGGTCTCTATGATCTTTACACATACCTACTCTCACTCCCAGGGTTCATGCCCTTAAAAATTTAAGACTGTTTGGGGTATTGGAGTGAGCTGTTTTTGCTGGAGGTCTATTTTGGAGGGGGTCGAGCTACTATGGATCCACAAGGGAGATAGTGGCAAGTTACACCACTGAGGTCCACAGGAGGTGATTCATGGAGTCCCCAACTTTGGTCTACTTAGGTCTTCTACCTATTGCTCTTGTGGTCTAGAATCCACAACAGAGTTCTTAAACTCATCGAAGGTGGCAATTAACCCTTGGGGGTTAATATGCCAACAGTTGGTCTTCATTCAAAAGATAGTATCCCTAGAGATTTGTTGGTGTTGGTGAAGCATGGTTTTGGCACAAGAATTTGAAGAAAAACAATTATATGGTATGGGGATACACTCAATATTTTATTAAATTTCTTGTTTAAGTAGGTGAATAATCGACTGGGGGTGCAGGAAAACACTTCCATTTGTTTCATAAATGAAAATGCACTCATTGCATTCCACCCCACTGTTTTGCTTCTCTGTATGGGACTATATTAAGGAAATGCTTCACATTGTGCCCTTGATTTAGAAATGACTGAATGCTTTTTGCCCTGGGATTGCTTATTTTATAGCATCTTGGGTTTACTACCCTTGGCCCATAGATAGCTTACTTGTCAGGTTTTGAGATCTCTGGTTGTTTCTCTGGTGGTTGTTGTGTGGGTTAATGTTGTTTTCTCATTCTGTATTATATGAGAGTTGTTGCTTGACTTATGAGAACTGTTAGTTTTAGATGACCTCCCTCTTGTCATCTTGCAGATGGATGGGGAGGGTAGGGCCAATTGGCACTTACTCTTATGAAAGGCTCAGTTTCATGACTTTCACATGTGGTATTTTGTTTGGATATTGCAGGTTACTTTGTGATTGATTACTGGGAATGATCTTCCCCATGGAAGGAACCCAGGATGATGAATTGTGACAGGCAATTGGCATCCTGGACAATGCAATTTGTTATTGACATGATCATATTTCTTGTCTAATAGAAAAATGGCCTTATTTATTGTATCACTGTACTCTGTTTTGATAACAGTAAATTGGAAATTAAATGTATAGGGTAATGACCCAAAAGGGTAGCCCACTGCACTGTATTTATCTTGGTGATTATGAAACTTGTTCTAGTAATTCTGTAGCATGCATTGATTTGGAAGATAATGCACTATTTGGTTGAGATCTGTTTGGATCTCGATACTCTACATAAATGACGGTATAGACTCTTCTTCTAGCAAAAGTTGTGTAACGAAATGACTGTGTATGGTTGTATATCTTCATTACTGTTCAGTATGATTTAAGAATGAGCAATGGTTGTATGAAACTCACATATGTTTGAAAAGAAGGGGAACTGCACAATGTGAAATAACATGCTATGTTAAGTGACAGGGTGTGATGGTTTATGAGCGTTATTGACCCTCCTTAGTATGTTGATTAACCGGTTGGGTGTGCTAATGTGATGTTGGTTACTTGTTCAATGGTGATGACTGCATCTAAGGTTGAGTGTTGTATTGACCTCGTTGTGTGAGGCCTACAACCTTAAGCTGTAATTTGTGCTATGCTCATCTTTGTATTGGACACTTGTGTTATGGAAACTTTGTTCTTCTAGTGTATATAACCTTACTCAAGACAATGTTGAAGGTGCTTATAGCCCTAAACTCATGATTGTGGCCTGTGTATCTTCCTGAACTTTCAAAGTACCTTGTACACTGTCAATTTTTAAGAATGATATTTTGTGTTGTGTGAGGAAGTAGTCTATACCGCGGAAACCATTAGGTTGGACCAAGTTGCGTGGTGTATTTGAGTGCAAGCATTGCATTTGTCTTGTGACTGTATTGAGGCTCTTAGCTGGGCATATTAGTATAATCTGTGTTGCCTGTTCATGCATTATGGCCAATGCCATCTATTGTGTAAGTTCTGTTTGCTCCAGGTCTGTGTGTCCTTGCAGAACTCTGTGATGTGAAATGTTGGGTATTCATACTTATTATTAGACAAGTGTGTAATGGGTTGGTTTCTCTTACTCTGGGCAGTTATCTTGTGATAAAGTTGTAAAGTGCCTTTAGCACTGAGATGGGGATTTGGTGACATGCTTAGTTGTGCGAATGTTGAGCTTGAGGTTCCTACTCACTCAAGAAACAGAGTGATAAGGTTTTTGGCTTGTATCATGTTATTGTGGATTTCTCCTTTGTTGACTGTACTCTATGTATTGGAGAGCAAGAGGTTGATCAATTGTATCTCAAATAGGAACTGTATGTCTCTTCTAACTATTTTACTTATAATGTTATGTTGGCATAAGGCTATTAGGGAGGCAAAAATGGCTTCTCAACATGATTGAATGAGTGTTGCTTGGTAAGTTGTTGTTTTGTGAATGTGGCTCATTGGTATGTCGAGTGTATGAATTAGTCTAGGTACTCTAAACAGTGACTGTGTTGAAGGTGGTAAAAAAAAAGCTAGACTGCCCGGAAACACTAAGTACCCCCCCCGTATCAGGCATGATATGTACCTGGTACGGGTATGGGTACGACATCATGGGTATGTTGTAGGTATGTGCCTGCAAGCCCCGAGTATGTCTCAGGTACCGATTTCTGTATTTCCGTAGGTACGTCCCGGGTACGGGTACGGTGAAACGACAAATTTTTAAAAAACCTCGGGTAAGGTACGCTGTGGTACGTTCATAAAATATATTTTTAAAAAGTAAAAAATATAAATATATATCAAAATTTAAAGAAAACAACAAGCTTATAGTCTCAGCAACATATAAAATATTAGAAGCCAACAACAAGCTTATTATAAATTAGAAGCCATCTAAAGCAAGATTTCTTTGACTGAATACAAGAAGACCACAAAACATTAAATCTATGAGTCCATCTACTAATGAGCTCACAATACATTCCACTTATTGTTAAGGCTCAGGGAAAGGGCTGGGGAGAAGGCAATCTTTTCATAGAGTTGTTTGGAGGTAGCCTCTTGGAGAGGGGGCCCTTTGAGACACCTCATAGTATCCCAAAAGTTATTCTCATCCTCCGTAATTAGTCTAGTAGAGGGAGCTGTGAAAGCATTTATGAGCATTGTATACATTCTGAACTGAGATTGAGGAAGCTTATAGAAAGCTTTAAGGTCTGTCCATTCCATCCACTTCTCAAATCTCTACAAGTCATGAAATATTTTATTCTTTTCTCAAACCAAAGGAGGGCAAAGCAAGCTCTTGTCAAGGCAAGGATCTTGTCATTATATTTCAGATTTGACGAAATCAATTTGTAGGCTTGGCACCTAGTGTCGAAGGAAGAGAAGATAGGCTGCCCAACCACGAAGTGCTTCACTTGTTCCCCTGCTTTCCAAATTGACTGAAGAATAAAGGACCCATGAGGAGCAATAAGAAAGCCCCCAAATAGTATGTCAACCAAATGAAGTCCTTTTCATCTCTCTTGACCCTTCAAAGCCTATTGGCAATATTGAATCTCACATGAACTTTCCAAGGTTCAATTCCAGTCAAAACCCTCGAGTTTTATTTAAGTTTTTGCCCTTAAAAAAAAACGTGTGGGTACATACCCATAGGCCCCCAGTACGTCCCGGGTACTTACCCACAGCGTACCCGAACCATACCCGTACTTGTACCCATACCAGGTACGTATCAGGCCTGGTAGGGGGGGGGGGGTGTACTTGGCGTTTCCGGGCAGTCTAGACTACAAGCCAACAAACAACAAGGAGGATCAACTACAAGCCAACAAACAACTTGAATGTATTAAGTTATTAACTATTATGTTTTGAACTTTATGAATCAATACAAGCGCAAGTCTCAATTCTCAAAGTATTTTTAATCTGTTTTCATGTTCCAGGAATGATCGTACGAGTAATAAATTTCACTAAGTATGCAAATGCTTGTGTGTGTGTATATATATGTGTGTGTGTGTGTGTGTAAACGTGCCCACAGCGTACTGTACCCAAGGTTTTTAAAAATCTGCCGTTTCAATGTACCGTACATGTACCGTACTGAAACAGTCTAGAAAAAAACAATGGAAATTGGATAACTATGAATATTGTTAGATCATGTAGGACTTATTGTCCTCTAGAAGCATGCATATAGTTCGTCTTAGACTGGGCAATGAACTCGAAGAGCTCAGTAGTGACTATGGTGTGTTTGCATTTTCTGTACCAGGCTGGCAATAAGTGTTTGAAGTGGCTAATTTGATTATTGAATGTTCTTTAGGAAGTAGGAATTGTTAAGTGGGCTCTGCCCCTGTTTGTTAAGATGCTTGGATGTTGTTTGAAATAGTCTTAACCCCACAAGGGGGAATGGCGTGTGATCTTGTTTAGTAAACACTGAATGTAGGACACTCTTCCGTACTATTTGATGGAACTGTACAGTCATAGTTGATTGTCGACTATGACTGTGGTCAGTATAATCTTATGAGCTTGTGATATCCTTGGCACCTTCTGAGCCCTGGGCTTCTTCTACTTAGAATTATTGGATAATGTTGTTTTTGTAATGGAAGCCTAAAGGGATACGGCTCTGCCCAGTGGTACTTATCTAGGTTCTCAACGTGTATGTACTACAAAGAATGTATAACTATGAAGATGGAAAGCTATGATGATATGGCTTTTGTTGTGGCAATTTGTGATGTTGTAATCCTTGTGTTCCATAGATGAGAAAATTGTGACTCCCTGGTTAGAGCACATTATAAATTAAGGGTTCAGTCCTTCCTACCGACCTTTCATTATCTTCTTAGGCAATCTTCAAGGAGTCCAAGGACTGTCATTGATTGTCTTCTGTTTTGTGCATGTATAAGTAAAGTAGTGCAAAATAGAAAGTAGTGACTGTTTTAATGAAATATAAGTTGAGGGGGAAGTCCTTGATTTCTTATGTTGCGATGTTTACATGATTTGAACCTCTTGATGATATCTTTAAGGATAAGAGGGGGAAAAGTATGGGAATGAATCATGAGTGTTGTGAATGAGTGTTATTGTTTCATTGCTGTATTGATTTAAGGATGAAGGGTTTATGATGCCAAGATAACTAGAATGAAGTATATGATCTTGTTAGAAAATGATAGTGTCCAAGCTGAAGGAACTTGTATGAAGTTAGGAGCAGTATATAGATTTGACATTCTCTGATTTTAGAAATTGAGGATATAGGCTTTAAAAAAAATTGAGGATATAAGCTTTCAAAGGGAATCTGAAAAAGTTATTGAAAGTGGAATATTAAGTTATTCCATTTTGTTTCTTGGAGACTTTTCTTAAAGAATGGTTGTTCCTTGCCTATTACATCTGTTGTACTCTATTGTTCAGTTAATGCTTAGTGAAGTGCTATTGTTATCAATTTAAGCAAAAACTAAAGTTTTAAAAAAGTTATGAATTATGAGGATGTTACAGTATGTACCCGTGGCTGCAAGAACAATATCCCATAGCCTAGCAATTGTATTGAATATGTATGCCAATCCTATCAGAGCCTTAAACTTTAACCAAATTGGTTTAGGAGGGTAGAGAACTTATGGATGCAGAACGTTGTGTTGTGTTTTATTGCAGGAAAGATTCCCCATATCTCAAGACTATGGGTGTTAATACACCCACTGATATATACGTACCTCTTTGTGCATAATCAGAATATATTGGCATATCAAATTCTAACATCGAGGATTTGCATGGCCAACCATTCCAACATTTTGACCCCAACTTTCAGCGTGAACTGCAAGCCAGTAAACTCGTCCAGATCTCGAAGTTCGAGATGAATTTGAAAATAAATGATGGAAAAATTAGCTGTTTGGCAGCCTAGTACATTTGACAAAAAAGAGCACACAGGCTTTGTTCAGTGCATAAAAAAAAGAAGCTTGTGCATGACAGTGACCTATAACCAAAAGTTTGAGCATTTTCCCCAAATTTCTCTTGATATCCAGCATTTCCCATCCCAAACTAGAGAGGATTCTGTAGGTGAATTTGAGGCATTCTTTAAGGTTGTGATTCCTGTTTGTCTTTGGAGAAACACCAAGAACTTCCTAGTTGGCTGAATTTTTGGTTATGCCTTGAAGAAAAAAGTCTGGGATATAGCTGATATGCGGAACACAGGCACGATTGACACTGAATGAATTTCAATTTGAAATAAAAAGAATACTGTTTCTGGATTGTACATTGTAATAACACAACATTGGAATTATCATTTAGCAACGAAGCCTAATACTCTATAATTAATTAATCTACCAGTAAATTTCGTCTTTGAGTTAGTATATTACATCAGTTTTCTCTTCTTTGAGCCTTGGCTGATGCTAATCTACTACATGAAAATCAGGTTGCTGGGGTTTGCTTTTGTTAAATTATAAAAGTGAAATTACATGAAGCCTAGTTTTTTCACTTGCCCACCATCGTCACACAGATCCTCTTTTTCACAACCAAGAAACTCACGTGACTTACAAAAGCAGCTCAACTTACTAATCATGCCAGGACTCCACTATCAACCCTACCACCTTAGCTGATCTACTTCAGTATGGATAATTTTGTAAATCAGCAATGCCCATTAACAGAAAACAATACAATTGGAATTGGAATGAATATGACACAATTGGTATCAGAAGGAGAATTGGAATTGGAATGAATATGACACAATTGGTATCAGAAGGAGAATTGGAATGAAGAACAAACTTCTCTGCATTGCTGCCTTTGTCATTTGGCCCATTCTTCATGTCTCAAACTACGGATCTGTTTTGCAAATTAACGAAGAAGCATTGATAACAACAATTGTTCCATTCAACCATTTTAGCAATTTTTGCATTATCATTCTCAGACAAAGTAGAACATCTCCCATGCCATGACCCTGAAGCATCCTAAGCACAGTATCAAAACAATAATAATAACTATGTTTTCATAGAAGGGTCATTTTAAAATGCTGAGTTGTAAGCGTGCTACTTTTGATTCTAAACATTGTAACCACCTAACTTCTTATGTACAATGCACTATGAACCGTTCTAACCTTGCACCGCTGAAACCTAAAGTTTGTCAGAGACTCTGACAAAATCAAAAGGATGAAATCCCCTTTATCAAAACAAATCAGGCAGACCTGTGCTGAATTTTCTGAAATATGAGTTTCACCTTTGGTAAGCCACTCCTTAAGGGCAAGTTCCTGGGTTAAAGTATGTTGACCAGACAAATCACAACTCAATTATGCAATCAAGCCAGAAAATATTCGTCCCTTTCAATGGATAAATTAAGTTGCTAAAAAAAAATTTGATTATTAAAAAATTTGACCAAGCCTGCGGATTGTTTGGGTGACAACCTTTGGTCAGTCAGATTTAAAAGTCTTAACAGTTTAACTCGAATGAACTGGAAAAGCAATTTAAGTGCACCCATTGATTATTCATTTTGAAGTCAGATTCTCTGTATTAGTAGAAGAGGTATCATGAAGTTTGATGCGTTGTTAATATAAAGAAAGGACATGGTATCCAAAATAACGAAACCAACATTTACCAAAGAACTTATTGTTAGAATTCTGCCTAATTTGAAAAAGACAACTCAGGGAGGTGTTTTCAAAGTATTTTTGTAGAAGACAACTCAGGGAGGTGTTTTCAAAGTATTTTTGTAATCAGCATTAATCTAATTTACGTTGTGTCACATACGTGCTACAGTTTTTATTCATTCATAAAAACTTTTTTTGACCTTACTTGGCCTTGGAAACATTTGTTAATCATTATCAAGGATTTTTGCCATCAACAATGTCTCCCCTGTAACATCAAACAGAGGAGTATCATCATCAACTTTCTTTGAAGCACAATCAATATACAGAAAATACTTGTGATTTCATAGGCACGTGGAAGGTGAAGTAACGTAACATCATTATGAATTACATTACACACATTCAGTCATGTAATCAAGGTATGGGCTAGTTCAGTATTCAGCTTCATTTCCTCAAGCCTACAAATCTCAAATCTAAGATTTTTTTTTATATTGAAGATGCAGTGCAAAATAAGAAGACAAATTACTACGCCAATAGGCATTATATAATGGCAGCGGGGGGTGGTTGGAATTTTTATGCGTTAAAAATTAATCACGATATCAAATTAAACCTTAAAGTTGATGCCCACTTGACTGTAACTTAGAATTTTATTCATTTTGCTTCGAGAAGTCTATCAAAAAATTGTAGAACTTTGCCATACGATGGAGTTTGGTGCCCTTTTTTAAATCGGGAAAAATATTTTCAAGCCCGATGTGTTGGTGCAGCTAGATTGATATTTTTGTTGCTAATAGCTAGGACATTTTTAGGGAAGGTAATGAATTTATTAGTCAATGTGGTGTATGTAAAATCTAAGCTAAGAGCCTTGAAATTGATATCTATCGGTATTTTTCAAATAGATGTATTTAAGATATTTAAAACTCTACAAATATTAGTAAAATATCAAACTGAGAAAAAAACTAAGAGCAGAAATCTAATCTTCCAAAAATGGAAAACTGAAATTGATCCTCATGTTACAAAGATCTTTGACAACATCATGAATAACCTTGAAGAGCCCAGCATTTCAGACATCCTTGGCAGGGTCAAGTTACGACTCAACAGCCGAGGTCTCAAATCTAAAAACCAAGGTGAGCATAGCCAAAAGCTTGTCATGAAAATAAGTATTTTTCCAAAAACTTCATTCTCAAATCTAAAACCCAAGGTGAGCACAGCAAATTAGATAACCAAATGGATACAAATGGGATGATAACCAACTCAATAAAATGCATATAATTAATTACTGGCTCCTTCTAGGGCCTCACCAGTTTGGTGTGGATTTATATTTAGGAGTTAATTGATCCAAATTCTACCTTATCCTCTCTCACAAACATAACAGCTAAACTAAAATGGCTTTTTGTCATCAACCGCCTATCGAGTTTAACCTATCTACAACTTTGAAATGGTTGGCAAAAGGATTTGAAGGTTTGGTTTATCTAGCACTCACAAACTTGGTGAGGTCCACACTCTCCTCCAATCAAAAAATCAATACCAAAAAGTGCTAAACATTATTAAATTTTTGATTGGTGGAGAGACGTGGGCCCTATCAGTTTGTGAGTGCTAGATAAGGATTGCCGGATTTAAATAAATGGTTGAATTATTAGGATAAATATGATGTTGCCACATTAACATATTTAAACTCTATAATCAAACACCCAATTTAAACTTACTCAACCTTCGGAATAAGCCAAAAATCAAAGAACAAATGTACTAAAGAATATTATTAACCCCAAACTTGAGTCTCAAAAACACTTTGTAAACTAAGAATCTATAAGCCCTGGAACTTAAGTAGAAGACATTTGATATCTGCAGTTGGGATATGAGACCCCCCAGCCCACAAGGGGATTATTTTTCGTTTCCCATATATATAGATAGAAAGAGAGTTTTGATCAATAGCGTTCAGTTTTGAATTCCCTGAACTACACATGCAAAAAAATTCTTATATGAGACCCCCCTAACCCACAAAGGGGTTAAATTTCATTTACCCCATATATATATAAAAAGATTTTTGATCAATTGCGTTCAATTCTAAATTCCTGAACCAAACCTAAATCATTAATTTTTTGCTTTCAACCAATCGACAATAAGAATTTTACATCCTTCACTAATGTTTAATTTTTAAATTATTTTATAAAAATCCATTCAAATTTATTTACTGAGTTTTTGATTGGTTCATATATTCAAAATTACTATTTTCCTATCTTATTGCAGCACAATGTTTATTAAAAAAAATTAAATTAAAAAATTGTGGCCATCCATGTGTCCCAACTTTTAAATTGATGTGACTGACTATTAATAACCCATCTAACCTTCTACATAATTCTTCAAAAATAATAGAGGCGCCTTTTAAGATGTGATTCAAATTAAAATATTGACATTCTAACTACCAAATTCTACAAAAATCGGAGAGACTATAATCGGTGTTATTTAATCTCTGTTCGGTCTGTTAGGGCTCAAGATTTGGTCTTTCTAGTTTCTTCGTGAGAACAGATCTCATGGCCCCCGCATACTAGTTCAGTTATTAGACAAGATTCACTTTTTCTTGTTGTTAATTTTGAGTATGTTTCCTTAAATGTTTGACACACTTGAGGCGTGTTACCTTTTGGAGTTTATCTTTAGATTAACTTATCTGATTTTTTGTTTTATTTCCAAAAATTAAATCTACTGTTAGGCAATCTAAAAAATGTTTATGCAACCCTTTGTTCTTGTTGTTCATTTTTAGTATTTTCACCTCAATTATGCTTGAAAAGTGAGGCATAAATTTTTGTTTAACATTTACCTTTTCTTAAATTTGTGGTTGATTTTCTAAAATTTTTATCCTTATTTGGTAATTGGATGAGATTTCCCCTTTTCTGCTAAGCTTTTGCAGTACTTTTGTTCATGTTTTACTTACTGTTGTCGACTGTTATTATATTAGTGTTATTTTTTATTTAGATACGTTACTCCAATTTTTTTAACAATAAATATTTTGTTAAGGTTTACTCATCATCATTACACTTCAACACAAGGATGGGGGAAACCATGTACCCTTATTTAAGTTAAGTCAAATTTTTCTTTTTAGATGCTTTCTGAATGGATTTTTAGGGTATTTGTTTTGAGTGCTTTCTTTATTTTTATGTGTTTAGAGTGGTGCCAAGCCATCTGAGCTGAGGATAGAACAATCCATATGACCAATCTATCCGAGAAGATCCATCGACATTCAACCGAGGATGAGGTTAATAGAAATTTTTTTAAGCTAAATTTTGTAGTTTGTGTTTGCATAGGAGCATTCCGGAATAAATCATACATCTATTGGCAACATGGCCATTCATTTTATTTCATGGCACCATTATTTCTTTCTATTTTTTTATTTTAGTTGTTCATTTTATTTCATGGTTTTGGGATCTATTGCACACATGTTGTGCTATGTCTAATGGATTATTTTGGTTATGTTTGGAGTGCACTCTCTTCATTTATGTGGTTGGGGTGGTGGAACAAGCCTAGATCGATTCAGCCAGTGATGATGAGGTTAGGGTAAGTGGCCTCCTGTGTCATAAAGCTATTTAAGGTAAGTGTTTCTGTTTTATGAGATATTTCATTTATGACTTTAAGTTTCATTATGGTTTCTAAGGCATGAAAGGATGGAGGAGCTTCTTTTCCTAAAAAATCTGACAGTTCAATTATAACTGCTGTTTCCTTCATTTGCATTTACATCCTCTGGAGAAACCCTGACTACGCTTTGTCCTTCATTTGCATTTGCACCCTGGAGAATCTCCTGATTTCAAATGACACCCCCATAACCATACCTATGTCTGCATATGACTATGATCTTATTTACATGTACAACACCGTGTTTCTACTTATGTCTCTTCCCCTTTTCCATGTGAGTATAAGTGTATTATTACTATTATATTTTTGTTTTCAAAATTAGTGTAATCTAAGATGAGACAGACATTTCCTTTTTCTGCTAATCATTTTCAGAATGTTCCTTTGGGTTAAGATTGAGATATATTGATTTTTCATATTTTACTTCTTGGAAATTTTCTCTATTTTGTTTGTTTTATTTTCAAAGTTCAGACATCTTAGTTCGTTACTCAACATTCCCTATGTTCCAATGATCCCTTAGCCCTTGGTCCTCGATTTTGTTCCTCCTTCCCATCCCAATTCTCGTCCATGTCTTCATGGTACTTGTATTTTCCTATTCAGTTAATTACACCTTTTATAGGATTTTAAATTGTTCTTTTAGGTGCCCTCATTTTAAGTTCAACCATTTCCCAAGGGACGCAATCAAACATCAGAGAGTTCCCTCTTTTTTTACTTTTTTTGAGTTTACTCATTTCCTATTCAATTACCATTTCTATTGAGGCATACTATCTGATTTTAAAGGAAGAATGTTCTATTTTCCCATTTGCTTGTTGATCCCTTTGAGAAATTGTGCACAATTTTTTCACTATTTAAGGATTATTTTATTAAGGATAATTTTTTTCTAAATGGAACCCTACCTAGGTACAAAAGGCATGAAGCCAAGATAAAACAATAAATCCCAAGAGAAAAAAAACAGGAACAAGCTGTCAGAAAGCACCAACAACGCTCGAGCAGCACAAGAAACACAGAACCATAGTTAACCCAAAGCCGAAGAATTGATCTAAGTGTCATATGGGAGGGGACTGATTACAATTTAGAAGATATTTTTTTCTTTTTTTTTCATTCCTCTTTTTTATACTCAACATCAAAAATAGGATCGCATGAGAGGATAATATTAAATGAGGAAATAGGTCGAAAAGGATACCTACCATAAGAAGAGGGAATTTCCCTCTCCTTGACCATCTGATCTTAAGGGATATGAGTCTTTGGTTCACTAATAGGAAACTATTCACATTAGGGGATGAGACAATCTGAGAAGGGGTTGAAAAAGAATCATAAGTAGGAGTATTAACAGTGAAGTGATAGGGTTTTGAATCCACCCACCATCCAGGATTGGTCCCTTTTTTTCTTAGAGCATCCAAAATCCTCAACCATGTGCCCTATTTCAAAACACCTATGACACTAAAATGCCAATATTTCATAATCCAATCTTTGGTTCCAAATTCTATCACCAATATACATAATAATGTTCTCAGGAAGGTCATGGGAGATGTCTAAATCCACCAATATCCAAGCATAGGTTACATGAAGCTGGGGTAGTATTATCATCAATTTTTTCAAAGGACCCCAACTTATTGCTAATAACTTCTATTCAAGACTCATACCAAAATTGAGAAGGGTATTGGGGATTCTAACCCAATGGACATAGTATCAAAAGAGTATTTCAAAGGATTTAAGGATTATGGTTTGTGAATTTGATTTTAGAATCAAAACTTTTAATGAACAGGGGTAGATCAATTTTTTGTTTACAAATTTTTTATAATGTGCAATTATAGATAAGGAACCTACATATGATATTTTGCCTCTTCCAAATTTTTGAGCAGTTCATCATATTTTTAGGATTACAATTGTGCATTCGAGTAAAGGATTCCCTTGAGTAAGTGTTTTCAAACCATGCTCCTCAATCTGAACAAATTTGATTCTTTTTTCACCTCCTCTACCAATGTTATTTTTTGGTCATTTGTTTTATCTCAACAAAAATTTAAGGATTGTAGATAAGGAAAAATATTTCATGTTCATATGACTAATATTGTGTTTTCCATCATATATTCCCCTTTTAAGACATGTGTTGAATATATATTCCCCTTTTATGTTGATCATTCGAGTGTTTTCATGCAATGTTCATGAATATTTACCCTAAATAATTGTCTACTTTAATACAACTAACACCATTTAATTTTAGTTACAAAATTAATATGAAGCCAAAACAAGGTAAGGGCAAGCTTAAAGGGATGTCAAGGAAATGGAGAGAGAGCTAAACCAAGTGGAAGCATGAATGGATTCAAGAATAGTTGGAGTTGCACCAATAATTGTTGTCGGATTATAATAAAAATCAACATGCAAAGGATCAAGACAAACAATTGGATCATCGAAAGGTTTTGAATACATTGGCTCAAGCATCAAGTAAAATAGAGGAATTAAGGTAAGAGAACTTGGAGAGTCTCAAAGAAAACAATTGTTGCATGCATATATGTGACATGATATTATTTCTCAATGAATCCAGTGCTATAGAAACTTCCTATTACTTTAGATTCATTGATTGAGAAGCAAATTTCTTGTTTCAAATAATTGGATATCTCTAATAGTCTTATCTTAATATGTACAGTCCAAGTATACTAAATTTTTTAACTTCTATAATTGCAACATAATTTTTTCCACGAACATTGTTATTGGTGTTGGTTATTGCCTTCAATATTGTAATTGATTTTTAATAATTGGTCTTCTTTGGGGTTGTTCTCTCCAGTAAATCCATGTACAATTGCAACATTTATTAAAATGTTCCCATAAAGCCATTGCAAAATGTAATATTCACACCTAATTTTCAATTTCATTTCTATTATGTCTACTTCGGTTGTTTGTGACTGTTAATGATCTTCGTTGGAATTATATGCAACTCATGGGAGGTTTTCAATAGTTCCTATCAAAGTGCATTTATATTTTTTCATTGTATTCTACCTACTCAACATATGGGACATGCTTTTCTAGATGTAATATTTTTCATACAAATTTATATCCTTTTATATTTCCATTATATTTCATCCACATGTCTTTAGTTAATACTTGTTAGTTATCAGTTCATGTTTTTATAAATACAAATCAAGTAATTTTTTATGTAAATATGTAAATGTTATTTTTGAATACTTGCATGTATTTACTGGCTAAAAAATGGTCTAAACAATTGTCAAATTTCACCTCAACTTTTGAACTTTCCCTGTCCTCTACCAACCCCTTCTCTCCAGTCAGTTTCCATTCACAGGCATTAATAAAGATGGTTGGCAAAGTTTCATTTTGCAAAAACTTTAAATTACAAAAACCAGGGTTCTTATTGGCTCCATTGGACAGTTACAGTGCCCGAGGTTCCTACTGGCTCACCACGAGTTGTACCAGACCCAACTTCCGGTGCTGCAACTAGACCAATGCCCATTCTACAAATTGGTGAGGGCTCGACATAGAGCGAGGAGGCCGAGATAGACTTGAGCGAGGAGGAGTCGGACCTTGAGTGGGAGGGTACATGAGAGGCCTCAATGGTTGGCAGAGCCGAGGCAGAAGCGAAGGAGGAGTTGGTGCACGTGGAGGAGACGGAGGAAGAAGAGAGAGATGAGGAGGAGGCCGTAGCGGCTCCTGCAGCGGTGCCGGTCGTTGACCCGAGTTGGGTCCCTGGAGACCCGAGTAAGTGCAAACACACTTCTTTTACCCTTACTTCTAGATTAAATGTTAGTAGGATTTCTTTTTTTTTTCACGTTTTGTAACTTGCCATTGCTTGTTTGCTCTTTGCAGCCATAGCTGATAGATGTTGGGACCTCATTCGACACACACTCCTAGACTTGTTCGTGATCCCCATTGGGATGACTTGAGATGCGTTACAGGTGGACCTTGGACTTCTCACACATGCCGACCGTCATACATATGTGTTCGTGCTATCCTGGCATGTTGCGACAAGGATGACTTGGGCGAGGACAAAAATTGTTGTGCGCGAGGATCGAGAGAGACAATGAGATTGGGCACACGTCAAAGCTACTACCACTTGTCATTCACATGGACATTCTCACCGATTGACACACGGAGGAACTCATGCCACACTCAGCCGATCTCGCCATAGGAGTCGCATCAGGAGTCCTCGCCATGCTCCTTCGTAGGGATCTAGGAGGGATGGATAGGCCTAAGGCCTTTATTGCTTTGGGACAATTTTTGATGGATATATCGATTTTTTTTGTATTTTTGGCTCATGATGAGCATTTTTTGACCACACCTGTCCTATGGTGTGATGTCATTGTATACGAGACACTTTGACACACACACACACACTATATATTGACATATTTTTGGTTCGACATTCTTTTTGCATCAGTTGATCTCATCTGTGTACTCTTAGATGGTTTAAAATTTCCGATGTTTTTTGTGTTTTTGAATGCATGCTATGTATGATTATGCAATGTGGTAAAACAAAATGATATCTATGATTGTGTATATGATAACAAACTGTAATTATGAAACTTTATTTTTCAAGTAATGTTTAACATTTGTATTCTATAGGCAAAATGTGTTGAATATATTATGATGATAAGATAACCTCACTTCATTCTTAACTCCATGCAACCCAGTAAGATATGTGAGCTCACCACCTAGAGCCAAGAAGAAGGCGAGATATGTGATTTGAAGAGTGTGAAAGAGAATGATGACAAGGAGACAAATTTTTTAAACAAAGATTTATTCAGAAACTTACAACCCAAAACCCAATAAAAATTATCTAACCAATTCAAAATGATTTCTGCTTGCACGATTTGACGTGGTTTGATTTATGGAGGTTTAATTTTGTTTAAAAAGATAGGGAGGATGATATAAGCAATTATTGAGCGTTTGTTTGCTTTAGCTGGCTAATTAGGAGTTGCTTAAGAGTCTTTTTAAGAGTTTGTTTCCTAATAACTTCTTTTGATTGCTGTGTTCTTTGTGGAGTCGAAGGAATAGTTGAAAGTTGAAACATTGATTTTTCAAATTTGTTGGGCACATAATCGAGAGTTATGGATTGTGGAAGCTTGAATTCTTTAAATCATTGTCATATTAAAATTACACTGCGCTCAATCAATGACAGCATCACTAGCTAATCTCTGTAAACAAGCTGCTCTGTTATCATGGAAATCTGCTAAAAGGGGAGCATGGCATAGCAATTAATATCCAGGTATTCAAACGTTTAAAGAAAAAGAAAAAAGTAATCATTAAATGCAAGCATGAAAAAATAATGGGAACACAATGTTTTCACTGTACACAATGACACTAATTATTTAAAAAAAAGCCGAGGAAAAACAACAATCACAAGGATGCAATGTTCATGTCTTTAGGTGCAGAACTACCAAAGAAAAAATAATGAAATACTTTTAACGGACAAATAATGATTATATAGTTCTTTACAAAATAGCTAATAAAAAAACAACATTCACAAGGATGCAATGTTCTTGTCTACGAGTAGTTACAAATCAGTACACATAGTAACTCATCACCACAATGGAATCCGTGAAAACAATAATGAGAACAGGATGTTTTTCACTGGACAAATCATGATACAACATTCACAAGCATGCAATGTTCTTATTTATGGAGGCAACGATTTCACATAAACCATGGAGGAGAAAATAATATTTTATTTTAGACTTATAAAATAACAACTGAAAAAACGTCAAAACCATGGAGAGGAAATGATAATTTATTCCTTACCTATAAAATAACTACACAAGACCTTAACAACACAGGACTTCAACTGAAAAACCATAATAAACTCCTTTCTAAGATCCAATTATGTTGAAGATAATATCAGAGCCTCCTCTCTAAGATTCAATTTTACATAAACCATGGAAAATAAATAATAATTTATTCCAGACTCATAAAATAACAACAAAAGACCTGGCTTCAACTGGAAAATAACTACACAAGACCTTAACAACACAAGACTTCAACTGACAAACCATAATAAACTCCTCTCTAAGATACAATTTTGTTGAAGATAATATCAGAGCCTCCTCTCTAAGATTCAATTTTATATAAACCATGGAAAATAAATAATAATCTATTCCAGACTCATAAAATAACAACAAACCACCTGACCTCAACTGAAAAACAAAATAATAATTTATCCCAGACTTATAAAATAACAACGAAAGACCTGATCTCAACTGGAAAACTATAATAGCTTCCTTTCTAAGTTCTGACATGAAAAAATGAATGAATAAATTAAATACCAACCTTGATACTACACGATATCTTATACAAATAATATGCTAACCCAAAGAATTCAGCTCCTCCAGACCCTTACAGTAACAGACAAGCTACAGTGATGAGGAGAACAGCTGCAAATTCCTGTCCGCAGATTTATCATGAACACGCCTAAAACTTGATTTTGATTTTACTGATCCACCAATATGCATAAGACTTGAATCCCAGACAGAGGTAAAGACTTTCCTCCAGAACAAACCATATAGATTGGTAAATTATCATGACAACTCGCAGTAACAGGATCAAGAAGACTAAAATGCAGTCATCCTCAACCATTTCCAGCTAAACCTGTCCAGGGTTTAAGATTTGGGGTTTAATTTAAGGCTAATTCTCGTCATCAGCATTTGAATGAAGACGCAAATGATCTGTTAATTCATCTAAGCACAGTGCTTTAAGAACCAAAACACATCTGGAATATATAGCCTTGGTTCCGGAGAGGCCGCAACATTTTCAGCACACGAAGAAGATCTTTGCAGTTTCTTGTATTCCTTGAGAGTACCCCTTTCCTGTCATCATGAAACAAAAAAGATCATTATAATGCTTTCAAAATTGCAAAAATAGATCAAGTTGACTGGACTTATTGTTTGCACATCCAATAAAGACGGGCTATAAAGAGAGATATTACCGAGGTTCTGAACCTGAAAGGTTGCATTGGTGTTGTTGTTGATTTTCTGCCTTGGCTAGAAGAAGATGAAGATTGGGACAACCTAGAAACCTGTTGAGGAGATGGTGGACAAGACTGAACCTGCAAAACATTAAGTCAGTCAGCTGCTATTTCAGGTACCATACTGAAGAATATGCATTTAAGTAGACACCAAAAGGCATGGATGTTTTGTGCCAAATTGCATAGTAATTAGAGTTAAGCTCTCCAGTGATAAAAAATTGTAGTGGAATACCCGTTTGCAACGTATAAAATGTGCATAAACGGAAACATTTATATGTAAAACCAATTCATTTCTGGCCTTTCATAGGGGTTAAAATCAAGTTCCTAACTGGGCAGGGGACAGTAGTAGCCTACATTATTATGCCTTATGATTGGTCTAAGCAGTAAATAAGCTGGGGACAATCTGTTATGGTGTATCTTCTTGTTTGGTTTCCTACTCCCATTGTCTGATGCTATTTCAAAACTAAGTTACTTTACCAGATTAGAGTACACTGGTCTATCGATATGATACTGCAGATAAAAAAGGACCTTACCTTCTGGCCTGTCTTCCAGCTATCTTTTTTTGTGGAATGTACCCTTCGATCCATACCATCATTTCTTCTGAATTCAGAAAGACAAACATGTTGTTAAAGAAAACCTAATACAGAACAAACATGAGAAGCTGAATTTCTTATTAATGATAGAGAGACTTACTTCTTCTTCCAGCTACTTGGATTGAATATCTTTGCATGAAGTGACTTCTTATGTGGCTCCATCAAAGCATTTTCCTGATGGTCTGAGCTTTCCTGAAGCTGTGGATCTACTGGACGTACAGTATTTTTGTGTTCTAGGGAATGAATGGGTCCAGAGAATGATTCAAGTGAAGGACGACTGGAATCTTCTCTGTTCTCAACTTTCTTTAAATTATCATGTGCATGCTCATGAAGAGCACTTAAGTTTGTCAGTGAATCTCTTACCATAATTTCAGCAAGCACTGGAAAATCTTCCCCATCAACTTTCTGCTGTTTGGATGACAAATCTCCTTTCTTTTCAGCATGACTTGTTCTATTTCTCTCGTCACCAGGTTTTGGGCAACTTTTTGCAGTGGCTTTTTTACTGTTTCTCTGTCTAAGCCCCCCTATTTCGATTGGTCCTGACTTACTGCACTTATCAGGATCATCAATGACGTGACTTCTCAAGACATTATGATCCTTGAAACCACTTAGACTGGGTCGTTCATAGAAAAATTCAGATAAACAGCTAATCTTGTCATCTCGAGCTTGTTTTCCTTTCTCTTCATTGCCTGCATTGCTACCATGTTTAAAGGTCATGTTGGACACTTTCGTAGAATCTTTCTGACTCCCATACAATGCAAGTTTCTTCACTTCAGAACAAAACTCTGAAAGATGTGTCATGAAATCTTTCCTTGGGGGTTTTCCAAAGATGTTACCTGCAGAAAAAGTGGCCTTAAATGCTGAACCAGATTTCGGAGATGGACTTTTATTATCAATCGTTGGAGTTTTGTTGGGTGTTATTTTTGTGGTTTGGGTAGGGGTGGTTGTTGGAGTAGAACTATAAATCAATTGCTTTCTAGGCCCTTTCTTCTCACCGCTTTCAGGGGTTTTTACCGGAGTAGTAGTAGTATTATGAACTATTTGCTTTCTAGCCCCTTTCTTCTCATTGCTTACAGTGGCTGATACTGGAGTAGTAGTACTAGAAGCGCTCAGATTACAAATTTCCTGCTGCTTTGCAACTCCTTTCTTCTCAATGCTCAACGGGCTTTGAGAGTCCTTTGCAGCAATACATTGCTTGGAAACTTTTGCATGACCAGTTGCAGCATTTTTCATACTCTCTACTTTGGGAGATTTTCCAACACTTGATGGTGCGATTTTTCCCATGCTTGATGCTGCAGAAATACTACATGGGCGATTGGGATTATCATTTTCAGCATCTAGACGGTACTTGCCAGTTCTGGACTCATGTTTGTTTCTATCTGCAGGCGATGGCTTCTTCAAATTCCTTGATGCGTTTTCCTTTGCTTTCAACTCATACAAAGAAGTTGCTGAAGCTGACAGTGGACCCCCTGTTTTCTTGTGATTCAGAGTACTGCACAGACAAGAATAGTTTGAATCTCCCTAGATATCAATTCGTTGGATGATGCTAGAAGAACAGAGAGAGAACTGAATAATTAATATGATTTAAGAGTTTCAGAAATACTAACCGTGCAGTCCTGTCCCCGAGTGGCATAGTGCTGGAAACACTTACTGTTGAAGTAGGCCGAACTGGTCTGAGCTCTTTTACCTGCTACATGTTAAGTTCTTGCTAGTGAGTTACAAGTAGACACTAAGAATGCAGGCCCAGAGCAGAAATATTGGGTAACTCTAAACTGAAGGTAGAAAATAATCATACCGCTAGCGACTCAATCAAAGGAGCATCCAATAAGCTGGCTGCAGTCCTGGGATGATTACAATCTGCAGAACGAATTTCTTATTCTAATCAGATTCCATCTCAAAACTCTTCTAACACATACCGAACTCTCATCCCAATAATGGTTATGCAACTCACAAAGCATGAGGTCATAGGAACACTCAAACAAAATCTTAAACAATCGAAGATATTATCAACACAATGGATCAGTGAAGGTCTTAAAACTCATCACTTCTGTAACACCATAGACACATGCCAACAGAAGCCATTTATGCTCAAATCCTACGGCTGGACACAAACTAACTATTTTTAAAAACTTAAGATATTAACACTATGGTTCAACTGTGAAGATCTCAATAACCTCCAAGGGTATGCAAACTCATAACCCATCTCAAAATTCTCATACCAAACTCCACTTACTGCAATGGCTTTTCACCTCACATAAAGATAAAACCATCAAAACAATCACATTCAATCCATCTATCATTATTTCCTACCAGATAAACACATAATGCTTCTTCAAAAACAGTTTTAACATGTTAACACCACGGATCAAATATGAAGATTTCAACACCCTCCAAGGCTACATGACTTACAACCCATCTCAACAGTCTACGACACTCCAAACCCAGCTCACTGCAACTGCTATGCACCTCACAGAAGATAAAATTATAGGAACATTCCAACCAAAGCCATCCATGACCAAATCCAGCCAGATAAATACATCATACATGTATTGAACAGTGTACCTTTTTAACTCCATGGATCAAATGTGAAGATCTCAATTCCTTTAAGGTTATGCAACTCACATTTCATATCAAGCAAATACCAAATCCAGCTCCCCGCAATGCATATCTACCTTGCACGGTATAAATGTATACAAAACACTACAACCAAACCCATCTATGATCAAATCCCACCAGATACACACTTAACGTATGTTATGAACAGTCTACGGTTCTAATAACATCGATCAAATATGAAAATCTCAACACCTTCCAAGGCTTTGCAAATCACAGTCCATCTCAAAATACTTCAAGCACATAAAAAACCCAGCTCACTGCAACTCACAGTCTCTCAAAATTGTTCAAGCCCATACCAAACCCAGTTCATAGCAATACAGCTTAAAATTCTTCAAGCACATATCAAACTCAGATCACTGCAATACACTCTGAGGCTATAAAATTCAAAGTCAATATAAAAAAAATCACGCACATACCAAACCCATTGCAGTGTAATTGGCTATGCACCTCGCATGGCATACGAAACCCAACAGAATGGAATCAGATTTGACGATCATAACATCCTTCAAGGTTTCTGGTTATTTTTCACTTAAAAGCACGGGGAAAATAAACTAGTCTTTACCCTACAAACTTCATGTATATAGCTTGGGTGGACTCGGTTCAACCCATACCTTTTGAACAGATGCACGCCTACGAATGAATTAGGCTTTAAGATCCTTTCAGACAAACAACGCCCTAGCTTTAAAGTCTCAAGCCTGCTAAATATCAGCATAATTTTTACTATTGGACAGATTTTACCTTCTTTTATGAAGCATTGAAACATGACCATCAGAACCCAAAAGTTAAGTTGGTCACCAAGTACTTCAGGAAGTTTGATCAAAATTGCAATGAGTCTCTGCTCTAAACTGACAATTTCCAACAATGTCCGAAAGAAATTGAAAATTTGTGAATCTTTTACCATATAAGATTACCCAATTCTGTTTTAATCCTCAAAAGATCGAATGCAGGGTAAAGAGACAAAAACCATTGAAGACCATTCATTACATAGATTAAATATACATACCAGGCTTGCAGAACCATGCATCATCATCCACAGGTTCCTCCAGTGCCAAGAAATCCAGCCATTTCGGTGCTCGAATATCTTCATAAAAATCATCCCTCTCAAATCTACTGTCAATATTCTTCCAATCTATGTTCAAAACATCCATTCCTACAAGCAAAACAAAAGACCACAACAAAAGAAACCCAATAAAATTGCAAAAAGCAATGCAAAATCTAAGTAAAACTTGAGGAAACAGAAAGAAATCTTTGATTCCTGTTTCGAACACTCTGAAGCAAATCCTGCACTGAATCGAAGAATTTAAAGTTTAAACTTGAAACAACTAAGCTGATTCAGAGCGTATTTTGAAACAGATTTATTCAAGATCGGTATCGATGTGTAGATAATTTCATGAGCTGTGGGACTGTAAAGCACAGTGAATCCTATGAATAGCATAGATCACAAAAAGATGTGTATATCCACCGTATATACTCTGTCTTTGCAATGTTATCGAGTGATGATGTGGGATTGTATACGAGGACTATAATACAACGGTCGATTTGGGGGTTTCTGGGCCGTTGGATCATCTGGTCAACGCTCTCGGAGTCGTCGATATTTTGGACCGTTGTCCTCGCCCTTGGATTCTTGCTTAAGAGACCCAATGTGTGGGACTAGGGCTTCTCCAACGTTAGAAATTATTTTAATTAATTATTACATTTATTTAAAACTCCAATGGTTGGATTTTGCGGGGATTCGATCTTTTTCACCAATTTATGCGGTCCCCCAAAATTTAAATTCTATTTTAACGTGTAATTATTACAAATACTAGTAAGGAAAGTTCTAAATTTTTTCCTAAAGGGGGTATTGGCAAATGAGAAAATTAGTGACAAAGGATTTGCAAGTTCAATTTTCTTTAAAAACTAGCAATCACATGTGTACAATGTAATGTGAACGGTGAACAGTATATGTTATTTGATTTAGAGGGATAGTTATTACTTTTGTAGTTGATGTTGATAAGGGGTGTGATTGAATTTGTAAGGGTAGGAATATACATGGAGCATTACATTTAAAGGTTTGTACATATACATGGAGCATTCTTATATCATGAGTGGCAACATTTTGTAGGCTATTTTATTGGAACTAAATACATGGAGACTTCCATACATTTGTCGATTTTATATCATGAGTGGTAGCCTTTTTTGGCCATTTTTTTTTGGCACTAAACATGAATACATTTGATACCACACTAGATAGTTAATTACTTTTGTAGTTGATGTCGTTTGTAATTATTTGGGGGAAATTGTGTTAGTGTTGCAACATGTGCGAGACGGTGGTTACATTGGTTCATTGGGCTCGTTTTGCAGGAGTCAACATGATTGAGAAGTCACAAACTTATGGAGTACCACCTATTGAAAAAAATCCATGCAAGTCAGCAAGAAACAATGCATTGTTTGATGACATACAAATGTTGAAATATTCAAAATCAATAAATTAAATACCATTGAAATGCATGTGGAGTTCCAATGGAAATTACGCATAAGAGGTAAAATTTTGAGGATAAAAAGCTGCATATGTTGTTGAAGGAAAAGAATATTAGTTATATGGAAAAATATAGTGCGTTCACATGGTTTATAAGTATGCAAATATGTACATAACACAAGTGCAAGCAATATTCACTTATTTTCTTAATAGTACTTTCAATCGACATAGTAGTAGGAGGCAATAGTATGTCAGTGTAAAAGGAAATACAATAGTTTTCTTTTGAAACATGAAAAAAGAGTGAAACATTTTCAGAAGTGCTAATGGATGATTGTGGAATAGGGTGAAGGCAAGATATATATGAAATAACTAACAGAGTGCTGATAGTTCAAAGTATAGAAAGGGATGGGGGAGGGTGTCAAGTTTGAAGAGATGGGTGCATTAGAAAAATTTGCATAAAGAAGGTTACAGAGGAGATGTACATGATGCATGAATATAATGGTATCAAAAAAGATAAGATACACGCCACAATTACAAAATTTTGAACTAACAAGGAAAGCACAAATTACGACATAATTTCATGCTCAATTCCAGGGAGTTGGTCAAATCGGGCATTACGTTGAAAGCATTTACCAAAAAAAACAAACAAAATCAGGTTTGACAGGTACTCCCGACAATCTGTATCTTCCCCAAATCAAACATATCTTCCCCAGATCAGATGGTCCAAATACTTAAAGTTCACGAGTGACTTTATTGAACAACTTGCGTGCCTTATGAATGCATCCAAATTTTACATATATATCAATCAACACATTTGAAACTACAGTTCATTTGATAGAGATCCACACTTGATTATTTTTTGATTGATCTCCATGCCCTGTTCCAAAGCTCCAATTTTGCCAAATGCTAGAAGGATGTAGGCGAAGTTTGTGGGGTTTGGATTTTTACGTTCATGTTACATTTGCTTAAACAACTCCAAGGCTTTTTCAGCGAACCCATTTTGTACATACCTCACAATCATTGCAGTCCATCACCAACAACTTGCCATAAAATTAAATCTAGAAATGTTTGCACTGCAGTACACGATGCATGAATATAATGGTATCAAAAAAGATAAGATACATGAAACTACAGTTCATTTGATAGAGATCCACACTTGATTATTTTTTGATTGATCTCCATGCCCTGTTCCAAAGCTCCAATTTTGCCAAATGCTAGAAGGATGTAGGCGAAGTTTGTGGGGTTTGGATTTTTACGTTCATGTTACATTTGCTTAAACAACTCCAAGGCTTTTTCAGCGAACCCATTTTGTACATACCTCACAATCATTGCAGTCCATCACCAACAACTTGCCATAAAATTAAATCTAGAAATGTTTGCACTGCAGTACACGATGCATGAATATAATGGTATCAAAAAAGATAAGATACATGCTACAATTGCAAATTTTGAAATGGTATTTGTGTTACACATTATTGTCACTTTGCATTCCCCCTTTACATTTCTTGAATTAAAGCATAATTCAAAATTTAAAGAGACTTCCACCAAGTTTTTTTGAACCTGAGTCTCACGTCTTGTTTGATGCAAGTGATTGTAATCTATTTGATGGTCTTCTTGAACAAATTGGAGATTTATCAGTATTAGGAATGCTAAACCTAGAAAGTTTTCTTTTTTCTATAATGCCTTTGAGCATTTATAAACTTGTTCATTTAATCAAGCTCAATTTGAATAAATACAAGTGTCTTGAGAAACTTACAACTCTTCATGTGGGGTTGGTTGAGTTGGATGTTGCCGATTGTATACAACTAAAAATAATATCTGACATGTCACATTTGAAGAGACTCGAGATATTGATCCTTTGCAACTTTGAAAAGCTAAAACGCTTCCCTAAGCTAAGCTCATCCCAATACTCGGAAATTCTCAACATATCAGGATCCCTGAAAATTAGAAATTTAGATGTGGATGAAGGGCTGAATTTGTTTGAAACATTACACTTTGGTGGATCATGTGTTTAGATATTACAACTTTGTGAGATTTTTGAGGTAAGTGGATTTTAATGTTTTGTGAATTCTAAATTTAAACACCTATAAAATGAGTGTTAAACTTATCATCTTAATGGATTGACAGGACATGCCCCACCTATAGGAAGTCAACATCTCTGCCAATGGAGTTCCATAGTGGTTGGAATAGGGAAAAAGTGATTGTGGTCTAAATAATGAAAACTTCAAGGATATATTATTTTCTTCCTTAGAGAATGAAAACAATGCATAATTCTTACAACTCTTGAATTTAAGCATAATTCAAATTTAAAGAAACTTCCACCAAGTTTTGATCCAAGAATATACAACAGTAAGAGTATTGAAATGCAATACCAAGTCTGGTAAAGACATTTGAGATCATGTAATTAGCTCAAGTTTTTATTGGGATAAACCACTGCAAATCTAAAGGCTAACATTGTTCTCACTGTCTTTTGAGACCATCCATGGGAAAGGAATAACATCATGGGGTGAGCTATGAAAAGTGAGTACACCAGAGCAAACAAATGATGGGAATACCAAAAAATGTTAAATATTGTTAATCTCTGCTAAGGCCATGGAAGCTTAACAATACTTATTCTAGGCCAGTGGATTGCTAATAAAAATGTGACAAACATGAGAATCACCATAACCACACGTCACCACTTCTGCAGTTATGAGAATTCCCGCAAATGTAGGCTTTCAGTCTTCAAAAAATTTAGTACCGATGCTTTTACTATAGGTTTCTTCATCTGCCTCCTCCATCCGAACAAAATTACAACCAAGATGAATCCCTGCATGTAATATGTTAGCATAATTTAGCATAGGCATATTTATTGCATTTTATTGCATTGTCTTTTATTTAATAATGTGCAACATGTGCACTCTAGTCTAGTGACTTGCATTCAATATTGTTATGTTGGATAACATTCAATATTGGTATTAGTAGTAATTACATGTGCATGTGAGATGGGTCTTATCATCTCGTAGTTGGTGTCTGATAGGGTGTCATGTCTATCCATATGAGGCTATCTAATATCTATAAATATTACAGCTCTTGCATTATAATGTAATTTGATTTCATGATCAATAATATTTGTGAGGTTTCCGTCCCTCTTTGGTCATTGCAATCTTATTCTATTCTATCATTTGGTATCTAAGCTATACCATTATTATCATTTGGTATCAGAGCAGGTTCTATCCAAGCAAGGTTGAAGAGGAGCACTATTGGAGAGGATCCATTGGAGAAGAAGATCTGCATCAAAGGAGAGCCATTGAAGCATCCCGCAGCCTCCATTCCTCCCAAGCATCCATCAACTAAAATTTGACCTATCCACTTATTTGGAAGGTAAAAAATTTTTTAGTCATTGGTATAGCCAATTGATCTAACATATTGGCGGAATATTTCAGATTTGGAGATCTTAAAAAAAAAAAAAAAAAGGAGAGAGATCTTGAAATTTTTTTTGCAGATCTAAAGAAAAAAAAAGATCAAATCTAAAAAAAATAAAAAAATTAAAAAAATTAGATCTGAAAGTGGAGGTGTGAAGAATTCAGGAGCAAAGGTTGAAGCAGTCCCGTCAACAAAATTCCAGTAGATACTCTTAGAAAAAAAGACGTTACTTGAGTTTGAAGACCTATGGACAGTTGTAGATGGACAAACAACAAGCTCAATTTGACAGGGCCAATCAAAAGGCCAAGTTGATCATCTTGTTTGGCGTAACAGACGATGTGCAACCCCACATTAGAGATGCCACATCGGCCAAGGATGCATGGGATAAGTTGAGCACAGTCTATGAGGCAAAGAACAAGAATGCCATCCTCAACCTACTATCACAACTGCATACTCTCAAGTTCAAGCACAATGAGAAGGTTGAAGTTTTTTTGAGACGAGTTGCTACTTTGAGGGCATCTCTATTGGCATTGGGAAAAGAGATAAGTGATGAAGACCTCGTACCAATTGTGTTGCGAGCACTTCCTCCTTCCTACAGAATCTTTGTGACAACTATCAATATGAGTGAACACACAGTCACCTTTGAGAAGTTGGTCAATCTACTTCAACAAGAAGAGGCAATGAACAACAAAGATCAGGAAGATGAGCAAGCACTATCTTCCAATCATAAAGGAAAGGGAAAATTTCAGTCCAATCACAGGAAGTCCCAACAAAACCAAAGTCAACGAGACAACACCAAGAAGTGTCCCATTTGCAATAGAGGGGGACATGACATCAGAGATTGTTGGTACAATTCCTACAAAAAGGGTTCATCAAGTAATTCAAAACCCAATAACCAACAGGGTAACAATAATTCAAATAAAGGGAAGTCCAACAACAACAACAATCAAGGGCAGAAAAATTGTAATTGGCAAAGAAAACCCAAACAACAAGGGTACATCGCCGAACATGAGGATGATTCAGATGAAGGACACCACATGTATTCTGCTCAATTTGATGAAGAAATCAAGTCCACTCAAGATATCTGGTATGTTGACTCGGGTGCAACTCGACACATGACTGGACATAAGGATTGGTTCTACACACTGCGTGACTCACCTAACAAGAACCATGTGTCATTAGGTGATGACTCATCATACAGTGTCAAGGGGATTGGAAACATTTCACTACCTCTTGGAAAGCATGACTGCAAAATCACAAATGTATTGTATGTACCTGGGTTGACCAAGAATTTGCTATCAGTTAGTCAACTCCTTGATCACAACTTGAAGTTAGATTTTGACAGTAATAATGGAAAAAAAGTGTGCTTGATAAGAGATAAGTCAAGAGGTTCCAAGATTGTAGCAAGAGCCTCCAATGTGGGACGCATGTTCCAACTTGATTTTGTCCATAAGGATGACCAAGCTTTAGTGGCCAAAGACACACAATCTGCAGAAATATGGCATCGCAGATATGGTCACATCAGTTTTGGCTATCTCCAAACACTTCAAAAGGGCAACATGGTGAAAGGATTGCCTACACTCAAGCACAACACTGACAAGTGTCACAATTGCGTAGCTGGAAAGCAACACAGAGTACCCTTCCAGAAGAACACATATAGAGCTAAGGGAAAGCTTGATTTGGTGCACACGGATCTTTGCGGGCCCATGCAACCAAGTCATTCTGGATGTCAATACTTCATGCTTTGTGTTGATGACTACTCAAGAAAGATGTGGATATATTTTCTAAGAAACAAGAGTCAAGCCTTTGCGACATTTCAGAAGTTCAAAGCACTTGTTGAGAATGAAGATGGTTGCAAGATCAAAACTCTCCGCTCAGATCGAGGGGGGGAATTCACAAGCAATGAGTTCAAGACTTACCTGGAAGCTCATGGGATTCGTTGAAAAATGCCTCCTACTCACACACCACAGCAGAATGGTATAGTTGAGAGAAGGAATCGTACTATCATGGAAATGGTGCGATGTATGATTGACGACTCAGGTTTAACAAAGACATTTTGGGCAGAAGCTGTAAGAACTGCAGTCTATTTGTTGAACAGAGTGCCCACAGTAGCTCTTGAAGGAGTGACACCTCAAGAAGCATGGTCAAATCGGAAACCATCAATTGCACACCTAAGAGTATTTGGGTGTAAAGCTAGCATGCACATACCCAAGAAGAACAGGAACAAGTTGGATATGAAAGCTGAGAAACTGATATTCATTGGATACAGTGAAGAAGCACTTGGGTATAGATTATGGGATCCGAAAGCAAAGAAAGTATACACAAGTAGGGATGTTGAGTTCTTTGAGAAGAAACAAGCAGATGCTCCACTCAACGACTCAACAAACATGCATAATACACCTCTTGTGAAGACAGAATTTGATGTTCCCACTGAAGATGACAGTGATGAATTGGATGATGGTGAAAACTTGGATCCACCACAAGCCAATGGAACAGCTAAGAAGTTACCTAAATGGTATACTCAATTAATAAGAGATGAAAATTTGGATGAAGCACCTAGCACATCATCCAATCCTGGACCTAAAACTCGTAGTCAAGCTCGTGAAGAGGTCAATTATGCCCTAATGAGTAGAGTTGTTGAAACAGTTGAGCCATCTACAGTTCAGGAAGCCCTACAATCAAAAGCTTGGAAAGATGCCATGGATTCAGAGTATCAGTCAGTGATGAAGAACAACACATGGCAACTTGTCGACCTTCCACCAGGGAAGAAACCCATTGGATGTAGATGTATATTCAAGACTAAGTACAAATCAGATGGGACTATTGACAAGTATAAAGCAAGGCTTGTAGCAAAGGGGTATGCACAACAAGAAGGCATTGATTATGAGGAGACATTTGCTCCCACAGCCAAGATCAAGACAATCAGGATGATCTTTGCTCTAGCTGCACAATTTGGTTGGAAAGTCCACCAAATGGATGTGAAAAGTGCCTTTCTTAATGGAGATTTGCAAGAAGAAGTCTATATGACTCAGCCAGAGGGTTATGTAATACCAGGAAAAGAGATGATGGTATGCAGACTCATAAAATCTCTATATGGCCTAAAACAGGCACCCCGGGCATGGTACATCAAAATTGATGAGCATCTCATAAGTCATGGATTCGAAAGGAATCCTTATGACCCCAATCTCTACCTCAAAAAGAAAGGGGGGGAGATTGTCATTGTGGTTGTTTATGTCGACGATCTAGTCATTATAGGCAGTTCTGTGAAGATGATCGATGCAACAAAGAAGGATTTTAATCGATCGTTCGACATGACAGATCTCGGGCTCATGCACTATTGTCTTGGGTTGGAAGTATGGCAAAAAGAGAATCATATCTTTGTGTCGCAGTTGAAACACACCAAGACAATGCTCGAGAAATTTAGGATGATGGACTGCACTCCTATTGTTACACCTATGGAAGCGAGACTTCAGTTATCTCGTTCCGATCCATCACCACCGGTGAATGCAACTCTCTATCGGCAGTTGATCGGGAGTCTCATTTACCTGACATATACTAGACCAGATATCAGCTTTGCAGTCAGCTATTTATCACGCTTCATGCAAGAACCAAAAATATGTCACTGGAAAGTAGCAAAGAGAATACTAAGATATCTAAAGGGTACAGTTGACCTTGGTCTAGAGTACAAGAAGAACAACAATTTCTTCTTGACAGGATATTCAGATTCAGATCATGCAGGAAACATGGATGATAGGAAGTCAACATCAGGCTTCGTCTTCTTTATGGGATCTGGACCGATATCATGGGGAAGCAAGAAACAAAACTTTGTTTCTCGCTCTTCTACAGAAGCAGAATATAGAGCTGCAGGTGAAGCTGTTTGTGAAGCAATATGGCTACGCCGAATACTGGAAGGAATTGGTCTACCACAACAGAAATCTACTCCAGTATATGTTGATAATGAAGGAGTTCTAAAGCTTGTTCGCAATCCAGTATTTCATGAGAGAACCAAGCATATTGAAGTACAGGTTCATTTCATACACGAGCATGTCTTGAAGCACAACATACAGCTCCAGTTCTGTCCTACAGCTGAACAGAAGGCAGATGTTTTCACTAAGTCACTTGCACGTGACAAATTCACACTGTTCAGAGAGTTCCTCTCCACTTCATTGGAAACTATGTAAAATTAAGGGGGGGAATGTTAGCATAATTTAGCATAGGCATATTTATTGCATTTTATTGCATTGTCTTTTATTTAATAATGTGCAACATGTGCACTCTAGTCTAGTGACTTGCATTCAATATTGTTATGTTGGATAACATTCAATATTGGTATTAGTAGTAATTACATGTGCATGTGAGATGGGTCTTATCATCTCGTAGTTGGTGTCTGCTAGGGTGTCATGTCTATCCATATGAGGCTGTCTAATATCTATAAATATTACAGCTCTTGCATTGTAATGTAATTTGATTTCATGATCAATAATATTTGTGAGGTTTCCGTCCCTCTTTGGTCATTGCAATCTTATTCTATTCTATCATTTGGTATCTAAGCTATACCATTATTATCATAATAGTACTCCAATAAATATTCCCACTACAATCAACTGTAAATATTCATAGAAAACAACAGTGTCGTCAAAATATCAAGTCCAACAGTTCACTTATGTATGCAATCATGGATTTCGTTATATCAATTACAACCAGGAAATAATATATATCTAGTACTCTTCAACATTTTATTATAATCTGTGTAGATTCATGACATTAAATTCATACTAGTTTCCATATGCACAATGAATAAATACGAGAAGTAACATACAAGGTTGATGATATATTTTTACCTTCTAGAATTCTATGTTGGCCATGGTATGCAGAGGGTTTCTTCTTCTATTTGGGAGTGAAAGACTGGTCTGATAGTCATTTTGATATGCATCACTTCTTAAGCTTTCTACTACAGCTTGAAACAAGCTTTCTAGTTGGGAAAGATGCCAATGCAAGAAGTTAGATTAATTAACTGAATTCTGATAAACAACGAACTATTGAAACATCAATGGTACAAACAAGCTTCCTTTAAATTTAGAATACATCTAAGAACATAGTTGTGAAAGGTTTTTGCATCTCTACAATGTAGACTACTAGATTCCAAATTAAAAAAATTACATATGAACAGAACTGACCTCGAACCCCCACAACGACAATGACAATAGAAAGATGCACACAATTGGTTAAATGATCAACGATTTCAACATGTCATTCTCCCATCTACATTGAATATTTAGGTAAATGGGTTGAGGACCAAGCTAAAAAAATGGGCCAAAGATAATAATGCCATATAAAATGGGACTAACACTCAAGAGAGCAAACTATGTAACCATGAAGTTTACATGCAGACCATAGTCTAGGTAAGTAAAAACATAGTCCAAACCATCACTACATAGAAGCTTATAACAATAATTGCCAACCAATTGAAACAATTCTCCATAAAATTAACCTACCCATAAAGCCCCAAAATTTCTCGAAAATTATGACAGGAAGACCCAAACAGATAGTCCTGTGCTGTCAGGACACTATCATCCCAGACATCTACTTTTTCTCCTGAAACATGAGTCCTTGTAGCAATAGACCCTACAAAAAGGATTGCATACAGGTGTGAGAGACGAAATTCACCAATTGTTATCGCCATCTACACATTAGTAACATAATCAATCCTAAATTTAGACTGCATATATTCCTCAATACTATCAAGCACAAAGCAGATGAAGGGACATATTCAGGTATCATTTCCACTCATACTGTAACAATCCCCACTGCTATTTTTGTCTCTAGAAAAAATTGATGCCAGTGTCCTCTCTAGCTTCCATAACCCCTCAATTTATATACTAAATAAATTTACCTATGTGAAAAAGTCGTCGAAGGGCTACAATTATATGGCATGCTAAGGATGTAGTAAGGTGTTTAGGGGTTTCTCAAGTGAAGACTTAGATATGTGAAGGAAAAAGATTTATAATTCTTTACCTCAATAAAACCATTTTGTCTTGTTGAGGTCCTCCATGATGAGTGCATCATATTCCTCTGCCTGCTCTTGCAAAATGGATAGCTTGTTTCATGATGCACTTAATAAAACAAACTACAATATCCTAAACTAAAACAATTTAACATGGAAATTGCTCTAATTTTATGTTTTGATAAAATACAAGTAACAACATAAATATGAGAATGAAAAATTTAAACATAACAAACAATATGGAAATCCCTTGATCTTTGGGAAGCTTTCATGTCCTCCGTAGAATTTGTAAGGGGTTCATACCACACAAAGTCAAGAAAAATACCAATTTTTCCCATCTGCTTTGCCTACAGACATAGAAGACTTACCATCATGAACCAACGTCTATTTATAATGATGATTGACCTTGGGGTTTTTTCTCTTGCAATGTATATAAGGTGTGGCATATCATCACCTTCACTTCGATCAACCACTTTGTTTTCGTGAATAACCTATTCATATACATAAGAAACACATGAGGAAATATTGAAGTTAGATTCACACTCCATTAAAAATATAACAGTGCATGAGATGACAAAAATTTAAAGAAAAGCATACTACTTTATAAACATGGATTTTTTAGCTTTCCCATATTTTGTTATCACATTCACTATACTTGAATGGATTCTAATCTCTGAGCTTTGGGACTTGAAATGATTAACACCATTATTAGAAACAGAGTCCAATATAACATGTCATGTCTCCAATGCATCAACAATCCTTCTCTTCAAACTTTCATATTCACGCTGAAAAACAAAAAATTAACTATGTTCAAATGTTTCTTGCATTTGTTATATTGCAATTATAACTTAGCATATGAAATGTTAAATTGTTAAATCAAAACAGTTAAACAAAGCCTAGTGGATTTATTCAAAACTTAATATGTATAGAAAAAACAAGTTATAAATATATTTGTGATGGTTTCTAAGACTTCTACCTTCCATTTTGGCCAAAAGGATGGGAGAAAAACAATTCTATCTGATCTTGTAATGTTAGTTCTTGCAAAAATTGTACAACTATCTCAGTACCTTCATGCATTCCCATTGTTGTAGAAAAATCGGATCAGAAGACTGGGGTTCCTTGGAGAAAAACATAAATTCAGCCCTTGACTCAATATTATACTTACTGCAGAATGGCACCCATTTTTTTTTTGGAAAACTTCAAGGTTTCTAGTAGAGAGTAGAAAGTAATAGGAGACTTTCCATCATCTGACAGATAACGTACTAATTTTTTAATTGGGTAATTGTACGTACCCAAAATTGTAGGGTACTGCACCATCGGAATAACGTAACATGTACCCCAATGATGATATAGGTCTCCTTGGGATTTGGAAAATCTCTCCAAGTATGCGTTATCATCCCGCATGCCCCTCTTAACCCCCACGTGATTTATTTTTCTCTCCTCCCCTCTTTCCCTGACCTTTTGCTCTTCAGTTATGAAACCGCCGCCCTGCCTGGGTGGCGGTCTTGTGACTGCCGCTCTAAGCAGGACGACGGTCCTGTAACCGCCACCCTGCTCAGGGTGGCGGTCCTTTACGCATTTTCCAGAATGCTCTTTTAACATGTCTCATGTAAATTTCAACGTTTACCAGCTTTTTTTCACCGCCATAAGCTTTCATTAATGATTATGGTTCCCTGGAATAGTGTTTTGCCATTGTTTATAGTTTAAGAGTTCTATTTGGTTTTTACCTTGGGTGAATGAAAATGCTATAAATAGTTGGCTTGTGCTCAAGAAAATGGCCCCTCAAATTTGCCTCTGAATTTCTCATTGCAATAGATTAGTCTTTCATTTTATTTAGGATTCTTAGTTTCTTTCATTGCATGCCTAGTTAGTGTTATTTTGCTGTTAGGAAGCCACATATCCATCTTGTGCAAATGCTGTTGACATTTCATCCAATCCATTGGAGTAAAATAGTTTGTTTGCAATAGGAAGCCATTAAAGTTGCAGGTTTTGTTCTTCAAACAGGATAGTTTCAGGTTCTGGACATTTTATGTTGCATGACTCGTAATAAATCCCGCTAGGAATTGCATAAGCCAAGCTCTGTACTCTTGTGCTATATCTCTCCTACTCGCATTGTATTCAGTCTGTATCCTAAGCTGCCTTTGTCCCAATATCTACTTTTGTTGATGCTAGCATTACACACTTTTCTGGATCCAAGTGAACACGAAGGAACAAGGAGATCACACTGAGGGGAGATAGCCACACACACCATCGGATTCGCCACTGTTCTGCAGAATCCAGGTTCTAGCTTTCAAAGTTATAATTAGAAGCATATCAAATAAAGTAGCCAATCACTTTATTTCAGTCAATTTTACTTTCGATATTGCCAAGGAAGCTGTGGGGATTGATAGTTTCTGAGAAACTATGATTCATTTCTCACTTCTGAGGTAGGATCGAGAGTCTTGCAAATAGACTAGATCAATTGTTTCATTATTTAGAATAGGTTCACAGTTGCACAGACAAATAGCTATACTCGGTTATCTTGTTTGTTTTAATTTGTTATTCTAAACTGTCAATTCTAGATATATTAGATAGTTGTTCTTTAAATTCTATTTAGTAGATAGATATATCAGATTTAGGAATATACATAGACATATCTTTCACAATTAGTTTATTCTGTCATTAGTTAGATTTATATAACTCTCTTTTGTATGACAATCACGGGACCTAGAGAGCCCAGAGAATACATATTCGAGCCAATCGTCCCCCAACCCAATCTCGTCACAGCCATAACTGATATAGATCAAAATCTCAAGATCCAAGTCTTCCGAACAACGGTAAACTTACAACAAATTGGTTCCCAGTTAAGCGGGTTAAACATAGAAGATGACAAAGCGCACACGTTTTGGTCAAATCAACCAAACTACAGATTACCCTAGGTATATATCCACATGACTATAGAGAGGCTTGAAAGAGAGCAAACATTCGGTTGTGACGCTTTGGTCCCACAGCTAGAAGCAGGAGATACTCTCACAGACATAGATACTAGCTTGAGAATTCAGGTTGCACAAACACCTGTAAAATACTTTGAGAAGATCACAAAATTATTAATTCTGAATATAGAAGCTGAGAAAGCATACGATTACTGGATACTAGGGATTATGGACTGATTCTACACATGACCATAGCAGGACCACAACAACCACGAATCTACGGTTGTGACCCACAAATACCTCAACCCAACGAATCTACTGGTCAGTCTGACATTGACGCTGGCTTACATACACTAGTATTCAGATCTACTCCACTTCCACCTATCATCATCGAACAATTATCCTTCCTAGACATAGCAGCTAACAAAGCTAAAGAGTTCTAGACTAGGCCAGAGAATCACCCATAGAGTCAATTATATTTACCATCCGCCCTATGACCTTATCTGGAGATATACACAAAACTATCCCAGGTCATTTTCCACGTATTCCACAACCTATAGACTGAATCATGCCAGAGCTCGATATTGATTGGAGCCTTCAAGCAGTCATCCTTGATGATTGATCTATCACACCAGTTCAAGTTAGGAGGGCCTTCTTTGCCTTAGATTCACAATTTCCACTAGTGCGCGTTGAAGACATCAGATTGCCCAATTAGCTTGTCTGCATCCCACGCATATTCCATCCCCACCGGCTGTCTCGGCACGACCTCGGGAGGTTGGGTGTGAGGAAAAGTTACTTGTAGATTCCCACGCTCGCTTGTCACTTTTCCATCGTACAGTAATCCAGTGCAAGCACTGAAAAAACTGTATTGGCTGTTAGTATGGCAGGCTCCCTAAAAGGGTCTGTTGTGATAATTATGTCCACAGGAAGAAGCTTGGAAGTAAATTCTCCACTATACCTTCAACATAAATAATCAAAACCAATAATTTAGAATCTTGATAAATCAGTCATAATGATAATATAATATATATGTGGTAATGTTTTTCACCTGCATGCAAGCCTGTTTGGGTATGCTTGATATTCAACCAACAACCATCTTAAGTTGTGATAAAGAACCCACTGAAAAGAAAACCAAATTTCACAGCAAGAGACTATGATCTACATAAGCCCATAACATCCATCTAGGGAATGCAATAAATGATGTATCAAGAAAGTTATTAAAAGTAGCAAGTGAAGGGTGTCATAAGATCTATAGAGACGTGACTTGTGTATGTACTTTTCATACAATGATGGATTGCAATTGCAAGAACTCAATGTCTTCTTCGCTAACCCCTAAGATTTTTAACTATAACACAAATTAATTGATAGTGGGCAATGTTCTTGTAGCTATGATTTAATATACAGGAAACCTCATGTTAAATTACAACATTATATTTTCTTTTCATAGAGGACATTCTTCTAGAAAAAACCTACATTAATGATAACTTTATCTTTTCTTGTCATGGTAATTCTTCTAGAAGCGAGTGGGCTCTAATTAATATTATCATATACTCTAGAACTACTATAAATTTAGTTCAATGACAATTATCAGAAGCATCTTTATCAGATTGGGATGTTGTTTTAGTGGATGATATTCTCTCAAGGCTACTAAAGAGAACACTAAAAGAGGCTATGATATGTTCAACGGTAATAGATACAACAAGACAACAGTAGTGTTAGAGTTCGCATGGTAGACAATAAAACTTAAAAGCATAACAATTCAACAAAAAAACATTAAATTTTGTTTTGTGTAGGTATACTAATTTTAGAATTTGAAAGCCATACCATTTTCAGTAAGAATAAGAGACATGTGAATGTTATGGATGATGTGGCTTCTTTACTTCCCATTGATATTCGTGAGCATATTCTTTTATTGAAAGTGGTACAGGAAATTCAAGATGGTTTGCAAAATTTTTCTGAGTCTTTACTATGGATTTGTTTTGTTTGTTTCGTGTTTTGGACTTTTTTCTACAATTGTAACGATAGTATTAATTTGCTAGGACTGCAATACTACAGTAATAGTCAGCTTTTTGGGTGTCCCCTTCCCCTTCCTATCCTTGTTTTAAGTTCCCATGGATTCTAGGACTATATTATTATGGTTGTAGTCATCTTTTTGGATGGGCCCTTCTGGTTCTTGTCTTAGGTCTAGGGTGTTCCTTATCATCTTTCATTTTATTTTCTCATTTTTTTATAGATCATGTTTTTCCCTTGCACGCAAGCTTATCTGGGTATGCTTTACATTCAACCAACAACCATCTCAAGTTGTGATAAAGAGCCCATTGTAAAGAAAACCATCTTAATTTGTGCTAAAGAATGCATTGTAAAGAAAAGCCATGCTCATAGTAATAGTAGCCCATAACATCCATGCAGGGTATAAAATTAACCAAAAGTCAAGAAACATAGAAAAAGAAGCAAATGAAGGCATGCATAAGTTTTATGCACATGTACATTTCACAAAAAGGAGGATAACAATTACAGGAAGTAAATTACTATCGTTGCACGTAAGAATGGTTATCAGTCATGATTTGAATTAGATGTTTTTTTTAATAATTTATGATTTCTATGATTTAATAAAATACTGTTGTGCCAAAATTTTAGAAGAATGCAATGCTGATTTTCCATTGGAGAGTGGAGAAAAACAACTATATTTAACTTGGATTCTCTAACTATTGCACTCAATTTTTTCAAAAAAACTAAGCTATAAGATCTACTTCTGACGGTGAAAAAAGATGTTGGTATGCTTGGGAAAATTCTTGACCATGATATTGAGAAACTGTTCATATTTACCATGAGCTCTACATCCTCCTACACATGAAATATTTGCAGTTGAACTTGGAATTCAACTTTAACATTCAATTTCATTTCAGCAACAAAGGACCAATAACAATCTACAAGGTACAAGCCTTCACTTCAACTAAGCATCATTGGTTTGTGAACATAACTAAATTTTTTTTAAACAACAAATATACCTTGTATCGATGGTATTCATCCACTGAAACATCTTCCGTAGCATTGTTAGCTATGTTACCTCAAGCTGCAAAAAGTAATAAAATAAGCACAAAATGAAGATCAGGAAGGAGTACCCAAAGTATTGCATTGGAGTTGAATTGAATGAGGTTGTGGAGTATTGAAAATGAATATGTGATAGTGTAAGTGAGGTTGTGGGGTATCAAAAAGGGGCTACATTGAATTTCCCAAAATCACATTTTTTCCACACCTCGTGAAAGTGGGCTCTATATATTCATTGATTGATATAGTTCAATACATGTTTGGTTATACAAAATTAACCCCAAGATCGATTACCGCATTGGATAAACCCTCCCTGTAGAAAAATACTACTAAATTTAAGATCTATCCTAAAAATAGATATGGGTAAAAACTGAGTAATACTAATGCTTGCTTACTTGAAGGTGTTCTAGACGATTTGGGCATTTTATTATAAGGCTCTTGGAATTGAACCCGCTTGTTGCCCCACCCCTTTGACTCCGTTGGACCTTTCATGATAATGTTTATAAATTGTAGAAAATCAATAGGAAGATAAGTTTCTAATGTGAAGGAAGATCTGTTGTTGGGAGGAGCCCTCAGACAATAAGAATGCTGCATTTCCCTTCATGCAATTGTATTGTATTTAAAGTGCAAAAAAACACCGACGATCTACCCAAAAAAATTTCTGTGAAATCTGACTTTTATGGCTAAAACCAGGAAAAATAAAAAAACATCTAGACACTCGTCACATTTCTTGTCAAATTTAACATAGTTACAGAAACATCCACAAGGGCCTTTCCCATAGGGGAACACCTTTGGTGTAATTATATAATTGATTTTTTGTAATATATATATATATATATTAGTTATTATTTAAATGATTTTTAAGAATATTAGTTTATTAATGTTTTTTTCTTTAATTGAATGAGTTGTAGTTTAATGGTGTGTATGATGATGTCAAAGGTCTTGTTTAGCCATCCATCAATGTATAAATTTCAAAAGATACCAATAAATAAGGGACGAGGTTGCGATTGTACCATGAATGCATTTGGTAGAATTGGATACCCATTAGTCCTTGACAACTAAGTCCAAGAATTTTGTGCACCTAACTTATTCAAAATTTGGATTCAAACAACTATAAGTATTTATTAGTAGGAGAGGTCATCTGTTAACTCTTTTCTTATTGTCAATTATCTAATTACATTGTTCATAAACGCCTTAGGTTTTTGGAAATATTATTTGAAGATTGAACTACTAATTATGTCCTAAATAATTGTAGATACCTCCTAATAATTTATATTGTCAATTCACCATTTATCTATATTTACTTTTAAAAATAATATTATACACTAAGATATGAGCTACCATGAAAAGTGTTAGATATATCAAATAAATCAAGCTCAAATTATTTTACAAATAAATATGGGCTTATGTTGCCTATTGTATGTGTGAGGGACAATCATGAGGTTCTTTCCATGAATAAAGTAGGCTAACTCTTGATTCTGAATTGCATTTGCAATTACCAAGCTAGGGGAAAATGTTTGTATGTTTTTGTGGATAGGGGGCCTTCCTTAGTCAGATCCCTAGCCCTTTTCAAGGTTGATAAAATAACATGACAAGACATGTAGTGATAAAAGAAATAATTAAAATAAAAAGGTACGCATGTTTAAAGGCACGAGGGGACCAAGATGCGGTGCAGGGTTTATTGGTGGTAGATTGTTTATTATTGATGGCATGTTGACCAATTAGAAATTATCACCAGTTGCAGCTCAGTTGCATGTGAGACCACAGGTAAATTACAGAGCATGCATGATTGACACCTATGATGAAAAATTAAAATTTGGTCATGTCACGAGCTTTGAGCTATCTAAGTGATCTTTTTTCTCATTCAACAAAAACTTGTGAGCAAAGTATGCACAAGAAAGAGTAAAATTTGTCCCAAGAATTAAGAGACTAAGATGATGAAGGGAGGGGGCGAGTCTTGTTTTATAGATTTGAGGTGCATAGAAGATTTGGATGAATATGGATGTAAAGTGCATAAAGAGTTGAGATGATACGATTCTAATGTGCATTGGAGATGCAAAAGGTAGGTGGATTTTATTAAATGTTTGTGGTGTGTGCATGGAGTGTTGTGAGAAGATTTGATGTGAGTTCTTAGTGGGTGAGGGAAATCAAAGGAGTAATATCTCTTTAATTAACCTTATTTTGTATATTTTTAGTTTTTTTGTGGGATTATTTGATTTTCAATGATTATTGTGTCTTATATTATTTTTTATTTTTATAAATGATGTGACCATAGAGATGCATTTGCTAGTGTCTACATTTTCTTCCTTTTGGGATATATGTTACAAAAGGTAGTATGTAACGCAAAAATTAAAGACAAGATGGGGCTTTCTTGAACCTATGCCAAAGGTTGTTACGTAAACATGCTTAAACAATTGACTAGATAGACATGAAGTGGAAATGTGATCGATGGACCAATTCAACTAGAGTCTATAAAGGGCTTGATAATTTGATCTCGTAAGGCAAAGGCTATTTGGCGATTTGACTAAGATATATGATGAGTGAATGTCATAAGATTGATGAGAAGGATTTGGTGTAATATCCCCCCTTAAGTGGCATTTTTTGAGCCACATGTTTACCAACATAATGCAAGATGAAAATCAAGAATTGATACATGAAATAAAATGATCTTGATAAAGGGAAGAGTATGGAAGCAAGGACAATGATGCCCTAACCCAACAATGATGAGTGAAAATGAGTTCAAGTTAGCATGGATGAGAAGTGGTGGCAATGCAAAATTTTGTAAATGGTAGTGAGTTCCCATAGATGTTTAGTCCAAGTGAAGAATGATGTAAGAGTAAGTGACATGGTGGCCATGGTGAAAGTGAAGTAGCTATGAGGTGTATGAACATGGTTTGAAGCAAAAGTGTTGGTGAGCACTGTGATAAGCTGGAAGACACGTAACATGAGGTAAGATATGAACTAAAATAGGGGTTTGAATAGGGTCTAAACAACAAGTAGCAACACACTATCCATGTTTTTCATCAAGATCTAGTGTGCACAAGTGAAAGTTAATTGCTGCTTGAGTGAAGACATGGTGGAATAATAACTGAAGATATACTAATCAATGTGGAGGAGTGATTGTAACAAGTTATGATGGATGATGGAATGTGGAAGGAAATAGAAGTCGTGCATTGTTTTACTTCCAATTATACATCTATAGCCCCAATGAAGATGCATTTGATTCTAGTCTCAACATTTCTCTACTACTAGACTAAACATCCATATCCCTAGTATAGATACTAGAAAGACCCATAAGAGAGATTGTGTTGATATTGTTTTTTTTGTTTTTGTTTTTTAATTTTGAAAGGATATTCAACTCTCTTAAGGTTTGAAGAGGTTAAGAACCATTAGTGGATTGAGTAAAGGGATTGGAAGTGACATGGAGATGGCATTGGCTAGCATGAATAGATAATTCTTGAAGGCCTTCATTATAAGTTTGTTAAGTGTGTAATAGTGTGTGGATATCTAGGAGGATAACCATTCTTAATTCAATAAGTAATGAAATACCAAGTTCAAACAACTATAGTAGAGACTATTGACTCAAAAAAATGTGTAAACAAACTAATCAAGAGTTCACCATAAGCTTGGAATCAAACTATGATGTGGAACATGAATTGGTTGTATGTGAAGTTGTGCAAGAGTGAATGAAGGATTGGAATGAAATATAAATGAATTGGATAGAGGTGGAGGAAGAACATCCATGGGAAAGTGTTGGTTATTAACAATTTTGAAGATATATAGATTTTGATTGGATTTTAAAATATGTTTAGTTGTTTTTGGATTTTTGCGTTTGTATTTGTGTCAAGGAGGATATAGAAGAATGTTTAGAGAATTGGGACATGTTTCAAATCTAGGCTGGATGAATAGGAGAGGAAGGTACTCAGTGGGAATAATGAGATGACGAAGATAATTGAAAGTCTCCTTATCCTAGTAGGGACCAAATGAAAGAGAGACATGATATAGAGAAGAAGTATGGGAATGAGGTAGATAATTGGATTGTGTGAGATCATGTTGGAAATAAATAAAGAAACGATGCCAAGTAGGAACTAAAAGATGGTAATGAGTGGGGCATAATGTAGTGGAGATAGATATGAATATATTAGGAAATGCTTCAAGAGAAGTGGATGTGTGATAATGTCAGGTGAATATAGACTTGAGAATAGATCCTTGGTAGGAGGAAAAGTGGGGATGACATGTTGTGCTAGGGATGATGAGGGTTGGAGAAAAATTTTATGTCCAAAGGTGATGCAATGGAAAATGAGGTGATATTATGAGGAATGATTGTGATAAGAGCATGAATGTGTGTCATTTGAGAGAGGCATGGTGAGGATGAGGTTGGGAAAATGAAAAGTTGAATATAATTTTGAAAGATGTGAAGATGGGGGAGAAAGTGGAAGTGACTTGCAAGGTAGAGGGGTAAGAAAAAAAGGGAGGGGAAGCATGGGGAAAAAAGTGTGATTGAAGAATTAATTGGAATAATAAATGTAGGATGAAATGCAGGAGTAAGTGGTCCTCCTTAAGTGAGTGGTGGACTTTGTGATCAAATGAAATCCTACAGAGAGGGGAGATGTGACAAGAGAGAGTGGTATAAGTTGATGAATTTTGATCATATATGGGTAATATGGGATAATAATGACATGAATGGGGTCATACGTGTGGATTGAATTAGTGGAAATGATAATAGTAGATGAAATAATGGTGGTAAAAATAGATAAGGGTGATGATGTTAGGATGTGGGAAGCAAGGAAGGTGCTTGGACAAGTGGTGATGGGGGTAAAATGATGTGTTGGAAATATGATAACATGATATGCAACACAATTTGTTTCTTGGAATGGTGTGGGGAGCTTGATGTAGGTTTGGGAAATGGAGGAATGAAAAAAATGTTTATACATGACTAAGGAAAGTGATGAAGTGGATGATGCAGAATCCAAATAATGATGGGGTTTACCCTTAATCCTATATCTTACATTGGATGTATATGGCCGACATGTGGCTATCATTATTTCTTATCATTTTGTATCTCCTTCATATATGTTATAATATCATTAGTGGGTTGGCCTTGGTGATGGCCATAACATAAGAATTATATATATATATATATATATATATATATATATATATATATATATAGAAGTTAGTAGGTAAAAGTTGATCATCATATTGACCACTTGAACCTTATTGTATGGTTTGGAGGTTACCCCTCGAAGTGGCTAAGTCATTCTACTTGCATATTGAGATCATTTATCTACATTTCAATGTCCTTTGGTGTTCTATAATTGTTGATATTCAGATCTATCTAAGTCATTTCATTACAAGTGGTATCATAGTTGCGAGCTTGGCCAAAATTAGGTTAACACCCTAATTGTGAAGATTCAATGATATCTATAAAATAGTAGATCAATTTTTTGTAATGTTTTTACCATGGTTAAGACACATTCCAAGTAAGGTTCTCTGAAAATTTCAGATTTTTTTTCTCTATTTTGCAGAAATTATAGTGATTTTAGAGTTTTTCATAAATTTGCTCTATAGGATGAAAGTTGTGGAGTTTTTCCAAATTCTTTACATTTTCAAAAAGAGGATAAAAAATTATTTTGAATATGTTCTTTGAATTTTTTCATATTTGGTCGAATTTCTCTCAAAACCCCAAACCCTAAATTTTGACGTTGATTCCTAAATCCTACTATTCCAAGGCATCATGACATGGCCTTCAACAAAAATATAAATAATCCTATGATCTCCAGGTAAAACCCCAGATAAGGATGAGGTAATAGTTGAGGATTTGGAGTCAGAAGGGTAACTGCGGTATCCTTAGTGTAAGGGTTTACTTTGGTGGATCATAAGGTAAGCCAACTTGAGTATGATTTGAAAATCCTACGATCTGAGATGGCTAGTAAAGGAGATGTAGAAAATATCAATCATCGCTTGGATGATATCATGTAAAAACTCAGTACAAATCTAAAGGTTCATCATCATCTTCCAAATCATCCTCAACTCAATCATACTCAAATAAACCAAACCGTATCTCCAGGTTAAAGTAATGAACAAACTAGTAAGGGTGGATCTTCTAGACAACCCAATCCAAATCCAAATACTTTGCAGGGACAAATTATGATGTTGAAAGTGGAAATATGTAAGTTTTATGGAAATGATCCACTTAATTAGATTAACCAAATAGAGAATTTATTTGATCTACATCATATCCCGTATGGAAAAAAGGTGACCATGGCATGACATCCTTGTATCTTGAACTTGACTAATTCTTATGGTATTGATGGTTACGTGCTCAAAGGCAGAATAATGGTCTCAATGTCACATGGAAAATTTTTACCGAAAATATGCAATTACAATATATTTCTAGTGTGTTAGAGAATTACTTTAGCTAATTAGGGAAGTGACAACAAACATGATTAGTTAAGGATTATGTTTATCAATTCCAAAACCCATCCTTATGTGTGGAAACTATTATAAAAGGGAATATGAATGACATATTTCTTGGGGGTCTTAAGGACCACATCAAGCATGAGGTGTGTACTTTTAATCCATTTAAGGTTTCTGATTATATTATAATGGCACATAGGGCCGAGGAAAAATTTCTTTCCAACAAGAGGCAAAATTTCACTAACATCAGAGACTGTAGTACCTCGACACCATAATTCTCTCAACTAATTACACTAACACTTTAGACACTTGCTTTTGGAACTCTTGTTCCTTCACATTACGTACACCCCTCACCCTTTCATAGCACACCCTTTATCATCTTATTTTCGAGCAATCCTATATTCCCTCATAAAATCCTACTTTCCCATTGTAGACACCCTAATTTCACATTTTTCCTAAATCAATTAATTCTCTTACCTAATTTCCCAGAAAAATACACTTTGAATTAATCAATATAATTTGATTAATTATCCATTTCAAATCCAAAAAATATCCTAATCCTCACCACAAGTCATTATTCTCCATGTTTTTCTACTATTGAATTAAAAATTAAAAATTAAATCCTCACCCACTCTTCATGGTCCCCACCTACATAAAATCCTCCACTTATGAATTAAAATCCAAAATCAAATCCTCACCCATTCTTCATGGTCCCCACTCACCTAATCTTGCCCACATTTTCAAACCATGATTAATTAAATTATTCTAAGTTAATCACTCCCCCAGGCTATAAATACAACCTTACCCCTCCCCTCTAAACACACGGGGAATAAGCTTGAATGTCTTGTTTAAGTTATTTCATCCTTTTAGAAAAGAACATTCATCTTCCTTGTACTAATGCCCAAATAGCCTCATCTTGAAGCACCACAAATCCATAATTCTTTTACCCATTTGGTGAAAAGTAAGTGGATCGTTGTTGCAGGAAGGCCTTGCTCTGTCTTGAAGAAAAACACCTACATATCACGCAATCAGGGCTTAATCCATGTTTCCTATCCCATTATGAGGTTTGCTACAGAACAAAAAGGAGGAGGTATGATTGTTAGTATTTTACTTCCTTGTTAGTAGTGTACTTTTCCTAGCATACATTCTACCACGCCTAGTTACTTTTGATTTGTTACCATTAATTTCCCAATTAGTGGTTTTATCCATTCTTTGTTTATTGTTGTTCGTTATTATCTCATTTTCTGTACCTTATGGCCTTCTTTGGTTAACCTTCACACTATGGGAAATGATTATGTTGTGTGGTATCTTGTGGTGTGTATGCAAGTTGTAGTAACAATGAAATTACAATGCTCATCATCTCTTTGATCTCCTCAGTGCTTAGTGTCTAGCAGAACAAACATTCATCACTTGCTCTAGATACTCGTGGGTCACCGTGGATAAAAATATTTTGGTATAGGAAACCGATCTGGAAAGTCATTTTGAAGTTGCCTTTGGTCAATTTAATTTGATACTCAAAATTTGTAGTGTATACTCTTATTATACGAATTTAATATTCCCTTTAGTTTTCTAATTTATTTTACATTAGTATGGTATTCTCTGTCTAAAACCTACACACAAAACAAAACAAAAAAGATTATTATTATTAAAAAACAACTCAAAATAATACAAAAAATATATATTTAGTATTTTTCTTAGCCAGTCTATTCATTTCAATCTCAAATCTATATAGCTTTTCATGTTTATGATATAAACATATATATTTATTTATTTAAATAAAATCAAACTTTACATATCCTAACTACACCTACCCATAAATCCCCACCCAAATTTATCATACATCCCATTTTCTATCACCCCCAAAATCACCTAACTACACCCACATTTCTTCCTCAGGACATTCGTCCAAGCTCTCTCTCCACGTCCCTACACTCCTTTCCCAACCTCCCAACTACCCAACTTTGACGCCACTTCATCTCTCAGCTCCCTGTCGACCCATCCTGTCTCCTCCCTTCCCCGTCACCTATTCTCCCTTTCTCCCATCTCTTGACTCATCCCAGAGATCCTATCCAAGCTTCTTGTCCCCCCTCCCTTTGTGAGCTCTTCCCACTCCCTTGGCCACTAGTCCTGACCCCACTTTCTTCCCACCGCCTCCTTCCTCCATTTCCATGTTAACTCCTTTCCCTATTCTCCTCCACGTCGAACCCCTCTCCCACCAATCACCTCTCCCACCTCTCGATTCACTTCCCCACCCCGACCACTCAAAAATTCCCGCCCCTTCCACACTAACTCCATCCCCACTCCCTCCACGCCGAACTCCCTTACAGTCCTTCCTCTCTGCCCATCCACCACCCATCTTCCTTCCATGTGGACACCCAACTCTCTCCATATCCATTGCCTTCCGCACACTCCCATAGATCACTTACCTGACTACCCACATGTCACCTCCCCCTAAACCAGGATCCCCATGAGCCCTCTCCCTTGACCTCCCCAGAATGTATGTCCACATTTAGCACTCATTAGATCATCCAATTCATCGTGACAGAGGCCACATCCATCTTTTCCTGAAGACAAATCAAATGCACTGCTATGATCATTTAAATTTGACCATGAAAGTTTAGAATACACCACCAGATATAGATGATCTACTGCCTGCCACAGCCATGTGAGCACATCAAAGATATGAGCATAATTGTTGACCAGTGTTCTTGCATCAATGTATATGTTAAACTGCGATTGAACTTACGTATACAAATCTTGACAGAATTCCTCTTCCCTTGCATCAAATGCATCCCGTCTTAAACAAGATATTTTAGGTGGAAGGGCAAGATCTGCTGCCCGTTCAATATTTGTACACTTGAGAACTATACTATTTAAAACTTTGTACTTAAGCAGAATCAGTGCTTTCTAGTCTTCATGCATGTAGCCCCATTTCTTTATTGGATTTGCAACAAACTTATTCCACTAGCAAAAGTAAATCAGGGGTGAATGACCACATTCATCACACTTCTGCCCATCCTTCCCAAAGCAAAGCATCTATCTTCGTGCTAGTTTGAAAGTTGTCAAGATTTATATGGTTCAATATACTTGAGCATTTTTAGACCTTGACTTTTTTTTGCAGTATCCTAGTTGTTTGCGGTATTTCTCCATGTCAAATCAATTGTGAGAGGTTTTGACCAAGATGGGCATGATGGCTATCTCGTAATCGAAATGTATTCTTCTATACCACCTTTGCAGAAAGACCATAATGGGCTGAAATATTTTTGCCTCTATGACGTTTTTCACTGATCTTCCATCCATATCCATGAGATTCCACTTTTGAATCATTTCATAAACATAAACATCTAATAAAGTTTATTAAGTATTATTCTCTATGTAATTATTTTTACATTCTCACTTAGATTTATTATTAGGACTAACACTTAGGTCCTTCGGCCATATTTTCCTTCCATTCTCAAATTCACTTTCCTCATGTTCTATTGAGTATGCCTTCTACGTGCATCCTTTTAGTCAATATCCCATCATATATCTACGTTCAGATTTTTCCATTCAATTTGTCTTTGTCCTCCTTCAAGTCCTCATTTTTAACATATAAAGTCCACATTTTCATCGTCAAATTCCACACTTCCTTCCAACTTGTCTTTTTGCTCCTTCAAAGTCCACATTTTTGGCATATAAGTCAACTTTCGAATCACCTTCCTTTGGTTCGCACACCATGGTCGCTCTCAAAATTTTTAATTCTTTATTTTTATTTTAATGAATTCTAACTTGCTTACTCTTATTCTTATTTAGGTCGTGTGAATGCTTAGTTGGTTGTGTTTATATTACTTCGGTCCCAACAAATCGTTACTCCTGACTCATTCATGTTAGCTATTTGCTTACTTTATTTTATTTAACTACAAAACCATTAGAAAATTTAAAAACTACAATCTTCACATTTTATTTTATCAACTTACTTTTGTGATTTTTACCACTTAGTGATCAAAATTAATTATTTTTTGTGATCATTCTACTAATCCTGTGTGGAGGTACAAACTACTCATCATTTTCTTGCAGGACTCTTTTCAAAAATATAGGACCTATTCACACCTCACTCGCCACACTTATTAGGTCCGCATTCCCTGTCGTATTTTGCACACTGTAAGCCACTCGGGCTCCACAAAACAAATTTTTTTGCTTTACATTCCAATTTTTCACGACGACACTTTAGGTAACATTTTTAATGCTCTCCTTTTATTGTTTTTCTTTTCTTTATGAAGATAATCGTTATTACTATTTCACAATCATGATTAATTCCAATACTTATTAAAAACATAAAAAAATAAAAATTCAAAAAATCTATTCCAATTGTATCCGTGTATGCTCTTTTCCTACGCCTTGAAGCGATCTGGAAAATCAGAAACGGTTGCGATTGTTTAGTTTCGTACATTACAGGATTCATTTCCTTATGTTTCTAGCTATCGTATCAATCAATTTTATTTCGTCACACTATTGATATGTGTTTGGTCATTGGTTATGTATGCTCTTTTCCTGTGCCTTTGAGCGATCTAGAAAATAAAAAACAGCCACAATTGTTTTTCTTCCTAACATTTCGTCTTTAGGAAAACTACTAATTTGTTTTTTTTGTAGGACCGCATCACTAAAATATTATCAAAAAACACAAAAACAAACAAAAAATCCTGCAAAATTACCGCCATTCAAAGAAAATTTCTTAAATCAATTTTTTTTTAACACGCTCAAGTACGCAATTATTTTTCTACTAGTGATTTATTTCAAGTTGGAAAGAACCTTGAGTATAATCACATCATCACTTTATTTTTACATGTAGTAGAGGTGGATTTCATCACCACCAAAGCTACACCGGTGACATGGACTTGACTATCATGGACCAACATCATTTACATCTGCATTACACTTTGGGACCTAGTCTCAACACAACGTTCAGTATTTATCTCACCCCTGCTCTTCACTTACACGTAATGCTGTTATGCGGTGCATGTGAGTCACGCCTAAATAGCTATAACAACGAAGCTTGGGCATTGTCCGTGTAAATCTTCAGGGAGTTATAATGACAACATACACATTCATCCCTTCATTACCTTCTACCTTTTTACAAAACCTGTTTTGGACATGGTGATTCACTCCAAAGCAGGAAAGTAAGAATTGGTGAGTCTTCTCTAGTGCTCTAAGGGTTCCTCGTACCATTTCTTTCTTCATATAGAATTAGGTATATCAGGACTAGGATATATCGGAGGACGCATCTTTTTGGAGTAGTAAAAACCTGCATCCATCATTCCACATCATACTTGTATGATTGCATGAAACAATGATCATTCCTGAAGAATTTACCTCATGAGCCAAAATAATTTGATCCACATGATTGCTTGCTATTTGAAAACAAAATATTTTAGTATTTTTTTATCATAAAACTTAGCTGATATCAATGTTTTCATTGTAAAAGTTCAAACCCTAGTTGTGTTCCAATTTTTTTTATTTCTCGACCAATTCAATACCAAGCGAAAACATCCAAACAATCCAACAACGCAAACAAAAACATCACACCGATTTCATTAGCTTGCTTTAGCCAACAATACATCTACCATATCTTATCTTTGATTATATACAACTGATATTGAGTGATTATCATTCACTCCCCATATCGTCAATTGTCAAAACATCCTTCATAGCTTGTTTCCAGCTATATCAAACTATTATTGGGTGACTTGTTTGAGTTCACTCATTATTTTTTCCACCATCGCGTTTATCTAAATCACAGCCAACACAAATCCTTTCATAACTCATTTTGAGATATATCACAACCATATTGAGATTAACCTGTTTAGGTTACTCTCCCCATCGACAATCCAAAGCTTGTTCAAGCCAAATCTACACAACGTGCAACAAATTCCCTAATAACTCGTCTTGAGTTACATCACCATCATATTGAGATAAATTTTTTGAGTTACTCTCCTCATCAATTATCACGAGCTTATTAGGGATAAATCCAAAGTAATCAAGCTCTCATTTAATCACATCTGCTCAAAATTCCTACCCACTTTTTAGCTTAATCAGGAACATTTCATCATGGTATTCACACATAATCACAATCATGAAAATGACGATGAAGAAGTCGCATAACCATAATTCACCAATGAATAACAAGAACAAGTCAATAGGGTGATAGAACAAAATAAAAATAAATATCTAGTACACATCCTAGCCATCAGGGAAAAACTATCCCCTGACTTTGTGACTAAAAATTTAAACAAACTTATCGAAAACAGTGACCATTCACACAAGAACGGATACATACGAAAGATACCATTCAGGGACTACAAAAACAATCAAAACAATTCAACTTTGAAGAATTGTGTCCTTATCCATTTGATACAGAGATATCACGCTTACCATTTCTACCATCCTTCGAAATCCCAAAGTTTGATAAATACAAAAGCAAAGGTGACCCCTGTGAACTTGCCAAGGAAATTTTACATGCAATTTTAGGAAGTTTCCTATCGAGACACATACCTTTTACGATTATTCCCCCAAATTTTAGGAGGACAGGCTTTAGACTAGTTTTTCCATCTTCCCAAAGGGTCATTCATGACATTCACAGACTTATCAGAGAAATTTGTCAAACATTTTTCCTATAACTTAGACTCTGAAATAATCATGCTTGATCTCTGTAACACTAGACAAAGGCCTAATGAAAACTTTTCCTCCTTTTTACAACGATGGCGAGGAATTACAAGCCAATTTCCCTACTCAATACCCTAGAGACAACTAGTTAGCATTTTTGTTCCTAATCGCAATTCCTAATTATCATTTCACATGCAGATACATTGTCTGAATAGTTTTGAAGAATTCATTGAAAAGGGAAGAAAAATAAAAAATCCCTCATTTCTAAGGGCTTACTTAAAGCACCCTTTAGGGACCAACCTTATGAGACGCCCCTCAGAACTAGGAAAAATCCAAATTCTTTAACCGTAATCAAAATATAGTCAACGATGGTGTTACTGATTCCCGCCATGTCCAAAACATTCAACACAACCCCATCAACACATTAAAATCCAAACAACCAATCATAATACCTAGAAAGGAAGTTCCTTCTCGGGACTGACGAAGACAGTTCACTCCTCTCAGAGAAAGCCTATCTAGTGTCTTTCATCATTTGGCAAATGCCAATATGATTACATATCCCATCATCAAACTCTTCGAAGGAAAACCCAAACCAAATTGATATAAGGATAACGAATATTGTGATTACCATCGCATAAAAGGGCACTCTACAGATCGATGCATGTAACTCCGCCATTACGTCCAAGACCTGATTGAATGTGGAGACATAGAAGTTGAAAATACTTCTGAGATGAAAACATCTAATGAAAAAATTCACAGTTCAAAAATCCCTTCCCTAACCACGATAAAAATTCAAAAGATAAGGGTCAATCATCAAGCAATGTTGAGTATGACTCAGTCATCTCGACCATAGACTTTGACCAAGACTTAGTGGCAATTATAAAGATTAGAACTGACTGTGTGATCACCACTAGACATAAAAAAATGTGGGTCCCTACAACAAAAAAATCTACCACTTCGTCCCCCACATCACCTTCTAATCCACCATCTAATTCCACTCCACAACTTGTACCATCATTCAATATTGTCAAACAATTAGAGAAGATTAGAACACAAATTTCCATCACAGAATTACTTAATTCTTCTTCCGCACTACAACACATCCTTATGCAAACATTAAATAACACTCATGTCCTTGAGGACATCAATTCACAACAATTATAGGCTTTAATTGCACATCTTACAGTCCCCAATCCTATTTTATCTTTTGGTCCCACTGACCTTCTTAATCCCAACATCGCTAATAATCATTCTTTATACGTCGAGGGTTAAATAACTCATCGTAAGATCAAGCGTGTCTTAATCGACAATGGATCCACATTGAATATTTGTTCCATGAAACTTTTACGTTGTCTAGGTTAAACTGAAAATGATTTACTAAACAATATCATAACCATTCATGAGTATGATAATAGTGAGAGAAATTTTGAAGGCACAATGACGTTGCCTCTCTAAATCAGCCCCATCACCTGAGAGATGGTATGCCATGTAGTGGATGTATAAGTTACATATAATATTCTTGTCGTCCGACCATGGATTCATGCCATGAAAGCCGTCCCATCAACGTTCCACCAATGTATTAAATTTCCTCATTTGGACAAGGAATTCATGTTATGTGCAGGTCCCCAACCCTTTGAGTATTGTAGATTCCTCGAAGGATGGTATCGACATGATCACTATTGTCCATTAACATATAAATATGCTCCACCTCGCATAATCCCTAACGAAACACACATTGATCTAGATACACTCCCTAACAATGATCCAAAACCATCATCTTCTAACTGAAACATATTTTCCAATCCATTATCTTCTGCTAGTCAACTATCTTTAACCAGTCCTCCTCCCGCTAATCAATCATCTTCTTCCACTAATCAAGCTTCTTCTTCCAACAACAATTATTCTTCCACCACACCATCTTCTTCCTTGCCTAGCCAACCTTCTTCATCCAACCACACCTCTTCTATTAAGATACCTTCTCTTGTGAATGACCAAACTTCATCCTTCAATCCACCCCCTTATTATAACCCATTCTCTTCATATTTTAAAACTACCGAACTGACTTCCCCACCACATGAGATACCTATTGTTCCCCCATCCCACACATTTAAAATAATTGACATAAGATGTAGTGAATATCAATTTCAAAAGATGGCAGACTCCTTTTATATCAACAAATCCCTACATAGCTATGGAAAACCTAACGCTCCACATCTAAGAATCCATCCCTCTTACCAAATGGGACAGTCAGTTTGGAAAAAAATCAGTTATCTTGACAATGAACATATTCCAAGCTCTTCAGGATCTTGGTTATATAATGATGACTTTGCTCCATGTTATGAGTTCCCTCAATTTACCAAAGCTCATCGAATAATGGAATACATGCAATGAAAGGGTAAAGGACTCAATCCAAATGAACAAGGTTGTTTAGACCTGATTAATTGCACACAACATCACGGTAAACATGGTTTAGGTTTCAAGATGTTTGATATTGCTCCTATAATAATTTCAAGTGATAACGATGACACCAGTTCTGATAATGACACCCGGTCTCCGCGTAGCTTATTTGAGGACCTCGCTGAAACACATTTTTACTTTGAAAATTTATCTATTAATGTCATCAATTTTGAGCCTACACATTCAACTCTCATAGACCACGGCCAACCACATCATGCGGCCATGGACATGTTTGAAAAATGATGAAGCCATCGAATAATTCCTTGGAACTCGCGACCAAATTCCTACTTCCGACCATAGAAAAGGATTTGAAATCAATCTAAATGAATCAACCTATTTTGGCAAAGAAATAAAATATTCATATCCTTCACCCTCGGAAAATTTGGATCAGAAGCAAAAATAAAAATTTCCCATAGTCAAAATCTCGTCGCCACCCTATCAAACAAACATGTCAATAAAAAGTCTCAACATTGCACAAAAAAATCGTGTACCCACTCCCCTAAATCACCCGACACCGATAACCTACATCAACCATTAGCATCATTCTCTAAAAAGGATACATCTAAAATGTTTATAGAAGAAACTAAAGACATAAACATTGGCACCACCAAACAACCAAAATTTTTACAACTTGGCATTAGTCTGTCTGACCAAGAATGCATGGAATTCACAACACTCCTTATTGAATTCCAAGATATATTTGCATGGACATATAAGGAAATGCCAAACCTAGAACCATCTCTTGTAGTACACCATCTTGTGGTACATATGGATGTAAAACATATAAAGCAAAAACTACGCAAAATGCATCCCCAAGTTGCATTGCTTGTCAAAGCCGAACTCGAGAAACTCTTGAAAGTTGACTTTATCTGACCTATTGATTATTCAACATGGATATCTAACATAGTTCCCATCACCAAGAAAACCCTCAACATTAGAATATGCGTAGACTTCCAAGATATCAATAAGGCTTGTCCCAAAGATAACTTTCCCTTGCCAAACATAGACGTGATTGTTGATTTTACGGCAGGCCATGAAATGCTATCCTTAATGGATGGATTTTTTGGTTACAATCAAATATGTATTGCTGAAGGTGATCAACATAAAATGACATTTAATACAACATGGGGCACCTTCTGTTATAAGGTCATGCCTTTCGGCTTGAAAAATGATGGTGCCACCTATCAACGAGCAATAACTGTCATCTTCCATGATATGTTTCATGATATCATGGAAGATTATGTTGATGATATATTAGCAAAATAAAAAACATGAATAGGGCATCTAGGTGTGTTGAGATACATTTTTGATAGATTACATGAGTATAAGGTTCGTCTTAACCTAAAGAAATGTGTGTTCGAAGTAACCTCTAGTAAATTATTAGGGTTTATTTTCTCACGAAGAAGCATAGAAGTGGATCCTACAAAAGTCAAAGCCATTATGGAAATGCCTCCTCCTCAAAACCTAAAACAATTATGCAGTATTTAGGGAAAGATACAATGTATTCGGTGTTTCATATCATAGTTGGCTAATAAGTGCCATCACTTCAACCCGTTACTCAAGAAAGATGCACAGTTTCACTGGAACCACGATTGGAAAGACTCTTTTGCTAAGTTAAAATAATACCTATCTAGCCCACTTGTTCTTATGTCACCACTTGCTAACAAACCGATGTTTCTTTATACATCCGCCACTGAACATGCCATAGGAGCTCTGTTAGTACAACATAACGACAAATAAAAATAATAGGATGTATATTACCTTAGTCAAACACTTATTGAGCATGAAGTACGTTATTCCTAAATCGAAAAATTATGCTTAGCAGATGCCTTTGCATTCCATAAGTTATGTCATTACTTTCTCAATCACACAACTAAGTTGATTATCAAGATTGATCCTCTCAAGTATATTTTGTCCAGACCTATTCTCATGGGAAGAATGTCTAGTTAGGTTGTATTACTTAGTGAATTTGATGTCAAGTTTTTTTTGCAGAAGGCAATTAAAGGACAATCCCTTGCAGACCAACTTACTGAGGCACCCCTTCTTGGAATAGAACCACTTCAATTTGATTTTCTTGATGAATATCTTCTACACATAGACATCGTGCTTGCTTGGACTATAATTTTTTGATGGATATTGTAATCTCCATGGCTCAGGGGATGGTATTTTGTTTATCACACCTAGCAGACATGTTATCCCCAAATAATTTCTCTTAGCATTCCCATGTACCAACAATATCGTAGAATATGAAGCTCTAATCACAGGATTAAAACTAGCTATATCTTGGAATATTATAGAATTAGCTGTATTTGGTGATTCTTTACTTATCATCAAGCAAGTTACTGATGAATACCAGGTCAAGGTTGAAAAAATTCTCCCATATAACACATGGTGGATAGTATTCAAAGCTATTTTTTATTATCTTTGATGAAATTCCTAGAATTTGTAATAAATCTGCCGACGCTGTGGCAACCATCAGATCCCTATTAGAAATCCAATCTAGTTAGCCCCATCCACATTTTCTCGTAGAACATCTCTTAATCCCTGCCTATGATCTTCTTGAAAACACTATGGTATGTGAAATCGTGGGTTTGAATAACCCTTGGTACCATGATCTTTATACCTTCATCCATGATAAAACATTTCTTCCTGAAATGAAAGCAATGCATAAACGTGATTTAGCACAACGTGTCTCTCAATACACCATTTTAACAGAAACTCTTTATAAATGAGGATATGATGGCACCCTACTTTGATTTCTTAATCAAGAAGAATCCTTGAGTGTCCTAATCAAATTCCATTCTGGTATTTGTGGAGCGCACACGAATGGTATAGCCTTAGCCAAGAAAATCATGCGAGTTGTATATTATTGGCCCACCATGGAAAGTGATGCATGCCATTTTGTCAAATGATGTCAAGCATGTCAAAAGCATGGAAATATTATGCATGCACCTTCCCAAGCATTACAATCAATAACCACAATGTGGCCCTTCTCTTAATGGGGACTTGACCTCATTGGTAAAATCAGACCAACATCGTTTGATGAACATAAGTTCATCATTATTGCTACTAATTACTTCACTAAATGGGTGGAAAATATGCCTCTCACTTATGTTACCAGTAGCCAAATATTGAAATTCATTTTTAATAATCTCATCTGTCAATTTGGTATTCCATCTGCTCTAGTCGCAGATAATGACAAATCATTTTAAAACCAAGATGTAAAAGACCTAGCCAAATGTTTTTGTATCAAACTTAAGTGGTCCACTCCCTACTACCCTACGGGTAATGGTCAAGTAGAAGCAACCAACAAGAATTTAAAATCCATCATGGAAAATATTATCAACACCCATGGACGTAATTGACATACTCTAATTTACCCCGCTCTTTGGGCTTACCGTACATCTTACCGCATGCCTACTGAAGCCACCCCATTTCCCCTTATTTATGGTTGTGAAGCCATTTTACCTATTGAGATAGAACTCCCATCCTTGAGAATATCCCTTAAAGATGTAATTAATGAGGATGAATACCGATAGTCACAGCTTCAAGAGCTTGAGATTTTTGATGAAAAATGACTTAATGCTCTCAATCATCTTCAATTCTATTAAAACTGACTGCAACACAGTTATCATAAAAAGGTAAGACCCAAAGAATTAGAAATTGGTGACCTCATTTTAAAATAAAATCAAAAGAATACCACTAAAGAGTGAGAAAAATAAGGAAAATTTGATCCTAATTGGTTAGGACCCTATGTAATTACAACTAAATTTGGCTCTGGAGCCTATAAGTTGGCCACTGAAGATGGTCAAGATCTTGATGAAACAATGAATGTAGTTCATTTAAAGAAATTTTATCCTTGAGGCATTCACTATTCTGGGAAACAACAAACATGTACATTGCTCCTTTTGTCTTGCTTATCTCAGAATAATTTAAATTTATTCATTTCTATTGGCAGATATTTTCTTTATCAAAATCACATCTTCATATTTATCATCATGAGACAGGTGCTAATATAGATCCTATTAAATTTGTGAGCATCATACTTCTTATCATATCTCCCATTTTTAGTCACTTTCACATATGGTCATACCTAGAAACTTACTAATGGTAATATATTCCCTTCAATGACATTATCTCTTTCATAACAAAGCTCTAAAATTCTTTACCCAGTTCATTTGGTCATCCATCTCAGTCTTTGGTGTTAAACCATCACGATCTACTAGTCATGTGGGGTTGAGATTAGAGGCAGACGTTCCTTCCCAAGTACAAAGCACTATTGTAAACTTCCATCAATTCAATAACTTATGAATAATTCATCTTCACATCTTTCATCCTTCATAGTCTTTAGTGTTGAGCCCACACTTCTTATTGGTAGTGTGAGACTGGGAATGGAGGAAGGTGCCCTTACTAGTCTACGTCTTATCTTTAGTGATAAACTCTTGCCTCTTATAGGTGGCATGGGGCAAAGCGTAGAGGTTCATTCTCATAAAAGCATAAAAATATGGCAAAAAACATTCAAAAATTCAAAAAATAAATAAAAAACATTCAAATTAAAAAAAACAAGACAACAATGGAATTCACTCGCCTATATTTTGCCTTCGGTGATGAGCCCTTGATTCTCACTAGTAACATGGGGTAATGCATAGGGATTTATTTCAAAAATACAAAATCTTATAGTGCTTGCAATTCTAGAATCCCCAAAGAAGTAATTTAGATGCCTAAGTGAAGAGAGAACTATCCCTTCACCTCATATCTTACCAATCAACATGCCACGTAAGTGTCTAAGTCTAACACGTGACTCATAAAGTGAAAACCATTTTTGAAACCGGTTCAGTAATGTTATGAAGAAGTGAGTCAAAATTTTCCAAAGGGATTATTGTTAGCATTTGTTTTTATATTCATTATCTACCTCCTGCATCCTTCTTGATTCTTAGTGATGAGCCCATGCATCTTCCTAGTTGTGTGGAGTCAAGAATGAAGCTGGACTTATTTTCATCATATCATCACAACCATATCTTGCCAATGGAATGAGAATTTGTGTTATTCCAAGCATGAGTTACCATGAGGACCATGATACATGCGGATAATATCCCGATTTATCACCTCTCAAAATAAGTCTGCACTCTGGTCCATAAATTGCCAATAACAATGTAAAAATCCAAAAAATCCAAAAACATTTCAAAATCGTTAAAAATCCAAAAACATTAGAAAAAATCATCAAAACTCCAAAAAAAACATTGGAAAATTTCTAAAAAAACTCCAAAAAAATAAAATAAAATAAATAAATATATATATATATATATATAAAATAAACAAAAATAAAAATATTGTTAACTCCACAAAATCACAAAAACTCTAAAAAAATCAGCATAATTCAACCTTTGAACTATTACCCCCAATGAATGATCCAATCACTTGATGACTACCAAATTCAATCCACTTCTCCTCACGTAAATCCTCACTTGGGAAAAATCTAGCTCTCATTGTTTCCTTGTCTCAGGAAAATGACCCAATCCTTTTCTATGACCTTGTACCCCTGCTTGGGGGCACATCCCGTCAATCCTCATCATGGAACATGTTAGGGACATGTTTATTGGTCCTTGTGTTGCATTGTTAGTTACAAATTAGTAATTTCTATCTTGTATCTTGATATATTACAAGGGGGCATCTTAATTTTCTGTATCCTAGTGTTTTGTCTAATATACTTATGTTATCTGATTGCATATCATACTGAAGCATCATATTTTCTTGATGGCCTTTATCTATTCTCTCTTCCACTTACATATTGTACTGGGGCATCAAACATTTTTGATGGCCGCTGTCTATGCTATCATGCATATTACAGTCTAGTCATCCTGATCTTTTATATCATGATGTATCCTGTTGTATGCTATATTAAAATTAAGATGCTTTTCATCACGTGAGTATCTTCCTACATGATCAACATCTTACTTTGCACCCCATCCATTCACCCGTACTAATACATTCCCCAGTTTGGGAATCCTACTTGATCACAATTACGGTTTGTGAATCCTACTTGAAGATTTTTCTCAAGTAGAATTCACTATCCAGCAGCTCCTCCTCCCCCACCATGATCACCTTGTATTTTATCCATTCATCCTCACTCCTCATTTCCCCATATTACCTTTCTCACCATTCCTATCCCCTCTCACCCATTTGTATTCTTTCCTTTCACTCTTCTACTTCCCGCTTGACAATCTTACTTAATAACCCCTTCTACATGGGATCCTCGATGGAGGTTTACCATCTCCCTAAGATCTTCCCGCTATAGAAGCTTCTTCACCACCTCCCCTCTCATCAAACAACAATCACCACCACACACATCTTCCCATTCCACCTCTTCTGCTTCTCATTCTCACATAATTACTCTCACCACGTGGGCATCCCAATTAAGGATTCCCCTCACACTCTCTTCCCTTCACTACATATATTCCTTCATCCATTCATGTTACACTCATTTGTTTCCTTTCTTCCTTGTTATCACCTCATCTCATATCCTCTTCCGCTCAGACATACATCACTCACTCTTTTCTCATCCTTCCCCAAATCCGTCTTATGCCTGGTCATCCTACTTACACGCTCTCATAGTATGAAAAATTCACTTGAGGGTACCCCTTCAGTCCATTTTGTCATACCCTATTCCCACCAACTCTATCATCATTCTTCTTCTTCTTCAACTTGGCGATCTTACTTGACCATTCTAGCGGCATGACAATCTTACTTAAGAATTCCTCTTAAGGTTGATTTTCCCTATGGCCTTCCCCCATCTCATCATATTTCTCCTGCCTCTCCTCATGATCATATTCTTCAGCTAACCATTCCACCCCTGTGCCTAATACTATTTTATCTTTCTCTTTGCATATCATCCTTATCGGTTAGGTGATCTTACAAAACCACTCTGGCGACATGACGATCTTACTTAAGAGATTCTGTTAAGCATGACATGTCATCTTACACTCGCCCATCACTCTACATTCTCACCATCCATATTTTCTCTTCATTCCTCATCATCACATATTTTTACCACCACTATCACCATCCTCTGCTTGGAAATCTTACTTAACCACTCACCCGACATGATGATCTCACTTAAGATCATTCTTAAGGATGATTTGTCTTCTTTCCTTTCCCCATCACTACACACCATTCACTCTTCACTTTTTCTCGACATTCCCCATTATCACATCCTTTCACCTCCTTTTCCATTCCCGCAAACACCACTTCTCACTTTCCCACTTTTCATCTCCAGTGTTGCTCACTTGGCAATCTTACTTAACCACTTTCGTCGCATGACAATCTTCTATCAGGGTCTTCCGTATGCTAAACTCATCATTGTGAACTTTTCACTCACCTCGTTCTTCGTTCACTTTATTGATCACTTCTTCCACATGGTCTCTCTTACCAACCACATTTTCTTCCTACCATTATCCTTTCTCCACCTATCATCTTACAACATATGTCTAATATCTTCTACCTAAAATCACGTTCTTTTCCCCTATTTTCCCCTTCTTGATCCATCATCCTTCATACCGTTTCTTCCCATTCTTTTCATGTCTTATTTCTTGATCCTCACCTCATTTTTCCTCATCTCTCGCATCCTCTCCTTGCTTTCACCTAGTCCCAACTCATCCCTCCCATTTTCTATACTCTTTCCACTTCATCTTCTCAAATTCCCCCACATTTCTCCCCACACACTTGTTCACCATTATTGTTAACATTCCTCTATCATTCTTTCATCATCATCTTCTATTCCCATGCTAATAATTGTTAGTGGAATTTCCCTAAAAATCATCAATCCTCATTCTGCATGACCTCGTTCACTCCCTTGGACCTTCTAGAGTTTCCCTTCATTCCTTCCCTCCTCTAAGCCCACCACTTATTGTTAGTGGGCTTTCCCTAACATCCCTTCATTGGCGTTACCCTTTCCAATCCTTATTACCTTTATCCTTTTCTTCATTTTTTCTATCACCCTTCCTCACCACTCATTGTTAGTGGACTTTCCCTAACGTCCCTTCATTGGTGTTACCCTTTCCAATCCTTATTACCTTTCTCCTTTTATTCATTTTTTCTCTCACCCTACCTCACCACTCATTTTAGTGAATTTTCCCTAACGTCCTCTCATTGGCATTACCTCTTCTATCCCCCATTCTCTTTTCTCTCATATTCTTTTCCCCCAATCCCACCCTTTCTTGTCACTTCTTACCCATCTCTCCATCTTCCCTTCACCCTCTTCAATATCTTTACTATCTTCATCATACATCTTTTGTCTATTTTCTCGTAATCCTAGTATCCTCATTTCATGCATCTCCACCTCTTTTCCAATCTGTGTCCTTCCTCCCCTCTTTCTTTTCTTTACATTCCTCATACTATTCACTTTCCACTTATTATCCCCTTTCTATATTCCCTTCCTTCTACATGCTTTTCTATGTTATCCTCTTCTCTCTCCCACCCGTTGTCTTATTTCCCTTCCACTGTATTGTTTTCTCCCCCTTTTTCCATCACGGTTCTTCCTTACTTCACCATCAATAACCTGGATCTTCAACGTTGTCCTATATTTTTTTATCATACCACCCTCCACATGCATTTCCATACGGTCTATTCCATATTCTTTTCCTTGGTCTTACTCGCAACGACATGGTTTCTTCAATCTTCTCCTTGTATTTGCTCTATCTTCCTTTCCTCTCCCCTCAATTTCATGTTTCTTCTGACCACTTCTCCTTTTCTCTACCACCGCTACCTTTTTGTTCATTTTGTATTTGTTTCTCTTCTTTTCTCTACTCTTTTTCACACTTTTATCACCCCTCATATTTTTTTTTATCCGTTCTACTTATTCTTTTGTCCTATTTCAATTTTTCGTCGATTTTACCCCTAATCCCACCTCATCTTCTCCTTCTTATTTATCCTTCCCCGTTTCTTTCTTTTATTAGCTCTATCATTTCGTTAACTTTCATGCATCCCTCTTTATTATCTCTGTTGCTTCCTTCATTTGGCACATCTCTCTATTTCATACCTTCACTCTCTCCTCTATCATTTTCTTGTCTTCTCCTTGTTTTTCCTTCATTATTCCCTTCATCCCTTATCATCCCTCTCTCTTATTCTTCTCTACCTCTTTCATTCCTTTTTTGTCCATCCCCTATCTCCATAACCCTTCACCTTTCTTACTCTTCTCATAATCAACCCCTAATCCTATCCATTCCCTTTTCTCTTTCCCATTTCATCTTTCCACACACCCTCACACCTATTATTCAAGGCTGATTGAATCCTTTCTCCATTTGCATCATGTGGTCATTCCAGTCTTTTCGACTCCATTATCGTCCTCTTCTGCGCAACATTCATTTCTCCTCTTTTCGAGATCTCTGTCATATATTCCATTCTTTTCAACCCTATTGAGGGGGCATCATCACATCTTTCCATAATCACATTTTCTCATGACATTTTTGTCTTGAAGGATACTATGACATCAATCACTCACCACTTTCCATTCTTCCCAACAAACAATCTCTCTACTTCTTGCTTAATAAAAGTAGATTGAATTCTTCCCCCATCTCGTCTACTTTCTTTGAAAGGACACTACTTTCATAGTACCCTTCCAAAGAGGGGAAAATGTAGACACCCTAATTTCACATCTTTCCTAAATTAATTAATTTCCCTACCCCATTTACCACAAAAATACATTTCAAATTAATCAAATATAATTTGATTAATTATCCATTTCAAATCCAAAAAATAACCTAATCCTCACCACATGTCATTATTCTCCATGTTTTTCTAATATTGAATTAAAAATTCAAAATCAAATCCTCACCCACTCTTCGTGGTCTCCACTCACCTAAAACCCTCCACTTATGAATTAAAAATCCAAAATAAAATCCTCACCCATTCTTCGTGGTCCCCACTCACCTAATATTGCCCACATTTTCAAACCATGATTACTTAAATTATTCTAAGTTAATCACTCCCCCAAGTTATAAATACAACCTTACCCCTCCCCTCTAAACACACGAAGAATAAACTTGAATGTCTTGTCTATGTTCTTGCATCCTTTGAGCAAAGAAAATCCTTCTGCCTCGTCCTAATGCCCAAATAGCCTCATCTTAAAGCACCCCAAATCCATAATCCTTTTACCCATTTGGTGCAAAGTAAGTGGATCATTTTTGTAGGAAGGCCTTGCTCCATCTTGAATAAAAACACTTACATATCACACAATTGGGGCTCAATCCATGTTTCTTAGCCCATTCTGAGGTTTGCTGTGAAACGCGAAGGAGGAGGGTATGATTGTTAGTATTTTAACTTCCTTTTTAGCATTGTATTTTCCTAGCAAACACCCATATTCTATCTTACTTACCATTGCCTATCTAGTATCATTATTTTTGAATATCACACATTTTACCTTATATTCTTAAAACCATAATCCTAATTTACCATGTCTTTCTAATATGTGAATTAAAAATTCAAATCAAATCCTCACCCACTCTTCGTGGTCTCCACTCACACTAAAACCCTCCACTTATGAAGTAAAAAAATGCCAAAATAAAAATCCTCCCCCATTCTTCGTGGTCCACCACTCACCTAATATTGCCCACATTTCTCAAACCATGATTACTTAAATTATCTAAGTTAATCACTCCCCCAAGTTATAAATACAAACCTTACCCCCTCCCACTCTAAACCACACGAAGAATAAACTGAATGTCTTGTCTATGTTCTTTGCAATCTTTGAGCAAAGAACAATCATTCTGCCATCGTCCTAATTGCCCAAATAGCCTCATCTTAAAGCACCCCAAATCCATAATCCTTTTACCCATTTGGTGCAAAGTAAGTGGATCATTTTTGTAGGAAGGCCTTGCTCCATCTTGAATAAAAACACTTACATATCACACAATTGGGGCTCAATCCATGTTTCTTAGCCCATTCTGAGGTTTGCTGTGAAACGCGAAGGAGGAGGTATGATTGTTAGTATTTTACTTCCTTTTTAGCATTGTATTTTTCCTAGCAAACACCCATATCTTATCTTACTTACCATTGTCCTATCTATTTATCATTATTTTTGACTATCACCATTTATCCTTATATCTTAATACCCCATTAATCCCTAATTTACAATTAATCCCTTAATTATCCTAATCCTATCAATAAACCTCTCATTTAATACCCCCATGGGATTCTCATCCCCTCTCATCATTATCCCTAATTTAAACCCTTCCTAAGATTACCTCTACCTAGTTACTCCTCCCTAAGATACCCTTACTCATTAAATATCCCTTCATAGGAGTACATGGATAAAAATAGTCCACTAGCCGTTACATTCCTATTTCCACCTGTTTCTTATCCTATTCTTGCCACCCTGTTATGCTCCTAACATCTCTTGGTAGACTTCTCATGTCAGTCACTGACGACCCAACCCTGCTTGATTTAATCACACTTACCCCTCCTCTCTAAGGGCTAGAAAATATTGAATTTGTCATGTGATTTGTGATTATTATTACTTGCATTGTCTTTAGAGCTCTTTCCATCAATTGAATCACTTGGTTATTCTTCCACATACCCGTGTTGAAGGTTAGAGTATAGTGAAGAATACTTGGATACATCCTTCGAGCATGCTCTTCTTTGTTTTACATGTTTGTAGGTCTTCTGGGATTTTTTCCTAGCCTTTATACCATCCACCATTGATCTCAGACCCATTTATCCACCTTACTCCTTAGCCTATATCCCATTCCTACTCGGGTTTCTGCTACCTGGCTCTAGTCGTTATCGACCCATATCACACATCTATTAAATCCACTTTATTTAGCATCATATCCACCTTGTTTTACACCCCACTGACCCTTCTATATCCTATCCATTTTACCAACTTTATATCTACCCTTTCAGCATTCTGCCATCTATCTTGACATCTCAAAATCAGTACATGCCCCTATTTTAGCACATTTTTGGATCAGTCTTACACCTGGTTGTCATTGACCATACTATTTTCTCTCAGGTCACCGTCGACCCACTCTAGTTTGGATTTACTTTTTGGTATTTCTAGTATCAGTATTCATTTTATCTTATCTTAGCTTATCATATATACTTCATATTTTGTTATCTGCATATTTCCATTTCATTATTGATCATCTACATTATGCTATCAAAATAGTGAGTTAACATCCCTTCCTGGGAATCTTTCACTTTTCAGAGTCAAATTTTTTTGGGAATCCCACCATATATATTACTAATCCTGTATTCTCATGTTTAGCCTTCGTTGTTGTACATGTTCGTCGATTTGTAGTGAAGTAATATCTACTTCTTTTCATCCTGTATCAGCTTCATCATCACCCATAATTAGGAGGTCCCTAAACCCTCCTATTTCTCTGGGGCTTTCTTGATTTCTAGTTTGGTCTTCACTAATCTAAATTAAGAAGTGAAAAATCTTGATAAAAATTCTCGCATGCCCAGTGGGACCCTACCACTTCTTTGATGAGGTCTCTTGCATTTTCCATCTCTTTTGTCATTCTATATTTCCTTCCATATCTCTTTTTTACTAACCTTGCAGGTAAGAGTTTACTTTTGTTTTCTCAAGTCGGCATTGTGGATTACTCAGGACTCACTTTTTCTCATCAACTCACTTGCTTTGAAGATCAAATACAAAATGAAAACTAAATACTAGATATTCCTTTTTTTTTCTCCCCATTCCTTTTATCTTTATCACATCACATAATCTAGTTCTTTGTCCTCATCTAATCTCCACACTTTGTTTTCATAGGTCTTAAAAATAACACCCTCATCATTTGCTTGCTCGTGTAGTGTAACTAGGAGGTTAATCTCTTTGCATCCACTCTCTTAACACACATGACTAAACATCACAAATTAATTAACACATTCAAAACATTCCTCCCAAGTGGAACTGTTTGGATTTCATCACCTAATAGGAAATCCATGTCATAGGTGTTCTAGCTGCGTTATAAATTTTATCACATAATCGAGCCTCACGTACCTTCGGGTATATCAAGGAATCCATCCCTAAATGTCCTAAATCCAACATTAAATTGGCCGCTTCCTAGGTCCTCTATGATCCTTCTTTGTTTATTTTTCCATACCTCTTTTAAATAATCAAGATTAAATAAAATTTATGCTGCATGTGTACTTTGTTGTATTAATTAATCAGTTTAAGCTTTAGGATTCTTGCTTCATACCTATTCTTACTCTGGTCACAAATTAGAAAAATAGAACAAGCTTCTTCATCCAACATTATATTCCTCTACCTCTCTTCCCATGTAGACATCAATCCCTCCTATTTTCTCTTCCTCTACGGTTTATCCATCCCTATCAATTCTACCATATCTTCTAGTGATCCACCCCCTGGTTCACGCTCATTATCACATTGAGACCAATCCCTCATATCACCATTTGATTCCCTTCAGACCAGCTACTTCCGTGTCAGCCACTTCCGTTGAAGGCTTCGGACCCCTTGTGACCCACCGTAGATGTGTGGAGTTCCAAGAAATTGTGGATGCTAATCATGTTGTCCTCCATGATTACCTCATCCGTAAATCTACTCACCTTCCTATTGATGGACCTCCATTTTTAATAGAGTCCATGCTTGCCAATCCCAAGCTTGAGTCTACCTAGGTTATAATGTCTTAGATTCCCTTATTTTTCCCTTCGATAAATAAATTATTTGGCCATGGCCCAACATGAACATGTATCTATTTGATTTATTCACTGAACCTAGTCTCCTCAATTGTTGGTTCTCGTTTCATATAGTTTACCTCACATCAGTACCATCTCTTCCTCATCTATACCCATCACATCCTCATCTACTTGTGGTCACTGATGTCCTCACTCATTCCCTTCTTTCCCTTCTTGAAACCCACCTCTCTTCCCCTTTCGAATTGAGCACCCCCTTCAGAACTTAGTTTCCATTCCTACATCCCAAATTCATGTTAATGTTTTTTCTTCACAACCACTTCCCTTAAGAAATATACTTAAACACATCAACCACCTCCTCTACAATACCTTTCTATTATATACTCTATCATCAAACCATCCATACATGTCAACCTCCTCGTCATGCTCACCCTCAGTCCAACCCCCTTATCATACATCAACAGATACCTCAATCTTTTCCTTTTACTTACATTCATTTTTAGCAAGCCCATCTCTCAACCTATTCAATCCCAATCTACCACTTATCCCCCTCCCTTATCAACCACCTACTTAGGTTCCTACCTATCCTCATCATCATCTAAGCCCAATCTCAATATACCTCTCCTACTTCCTACATCTAATAACCTCATCCTTCGACATCTCTTCCAGCTACTTCTCACGACCCCATGCAAAAAATGTTGAGTATATTGGCCAGTCTAGAAGTCCACTACTTTGGTTACCAAGAGCTCATTAAATGTACGAATCAAATTTTTAATGAGACCATACATCCTCCCATCTCAGATCAAGGATGTATCCTCCTCATTAGGGAACTTTCTAAATTCTCTAAATTCAACAGCAAAGATGATCCCCAATAGCACATCTAAGCTTCCAGACACACATGTTATCTCATAGCCCATGATCAAGAATCTCATGCTTAGAACCTTCCCCGTGTCATTATCTGGCCCCATATTTGATTGGTATAATGAGCATACCACCATCACTCTGTCTTATCCTTTACGCATCTTTCCCAACTCATTCTAGAGACATTTCTCCATCAACATTTCTCGCAAAATCACTATCACTAGTCTATACACAATTAAACAATTTGAGTAAGAATCCATCTTAAGATTTAATTGTAATATAGTGTGGCATCATCAAACCAAATATCCTTTTCTCTGCCTCAGACCAATCTCATCGATCTATTTTCTCAATCATGTGCTAAGAAAACTTCTTCCACCCTTCACATTCAATCCTTTTAAATCTTTTAAAGAATATTTTACCATGGCTCATAAGTTATAACTTTGTGCCCTTGAGCAAGGCTATATAAAACTCATATCTAATAAAGCTAAGATGGATTTCACCAAATCCCCCTCTTCTTCTCATCAAGATAAATCCAAAGGTGTTGCAAGTTCCATTGTCGTTAAGTCCTCTTCTACTTCTACCTCCCATACTGAACCTTCACAATCATCTCCTCATCCTATCCCCAAACTATATCCCCCTTGGGGAGTCTTATAGCTACATTTTTGATCATCTTATGTCTTCCAACCTCATCTAGCTACCTCGAATTTTACCTTTAGATGAATCATGGACCTAAACCTGCTTGGTATCGTGAAGATACCTATTTACAAACATCATCGAGTCCATGTGGGAATGACATTAAAAAGTTTCAGAACTTTAAGGAATTCATTCAACAACTTATTAACCAGGGGGAACTTGACGTGAGTAATCCTAATTCTCATCCCAATCAACCATTTGACATCTTTAAACAATCCTTTTCCCAATCACCCGCATACTAGCTAAGAATGGCCCCTTCCACATCTTAAACACCTGATGCTCTTACCATTAACACCATAAGTCAATTCCTTACATCATCCTTCTAGACTCACTTCATCAGCCTGCATCCACATTTACCCACATGCCCATGATATCCACATCTGATTTTCCCTTACATCTACCACATCTGATGCCTTGACATCTACCATGTCTGAACCTACTTCTCTCACATCCATCATACCTCCTCCTCTTCTTCCTATGCCTAATTCCACACTAGATCCCTCACCCACTTATTTCTCTATACCTTCCATTGTGCCTACTACATCTACCCCTATCTCGAAAACCACATCGAACATACTAGCCCAGTTACCCATGCATCCAATATTACACTGGCATTCTTATCTTCCATGCACCCGCCTATTATAAACTTATCTAAAAAATATCCCTGTTTTACCCCTCTCTTCACCATCTAAAACCTCTTCTATCAGATCAACCTCCCCATCATCTACTAGTGAGCCTTCTTTTTCTCTAATCTTAAACTCCCTATCATCCACCTCTGAAAATATCCCCCTTGTCGAGATTATTTTCATCCCCTGCCAAGAGTAAACATCCACAACGAAAACATAAGAATATTTGGTGTACCTATTCAAAAATACCTTACCCATCCACATAAAAAAATAGAAGTTACCCCCTTTTAAAAATCCTCCATCCTAAGCACCTAGTATTCAAGTATCCATCTTAGGGTCTACCTCATTCACTTTTAGGAACCCGACCCATCATCCAAAGCGCCCATCTTCACTCAATAAAAATACCATTCCACCACCCATCCATGTAAAATTATATCTAAGTCCATCTAAAACTCTTTCATTTGAATCACCTATTCATTTTTCTTCCAAGTCATCTTCAAAACCATCCCAATCTCGATTACCACCCACCCTTCCTTCTACATCAAAATCTAGAGGCCAAGACTTCCACCTAGCCTTATAAGAACAAGAACCCCCCTTCTACCCCCATCCATTTATTCTAAATCAATCCCGTCCTAAATTCTTAAAACCTCGTCCTCCAAGACATTCCCATCAAATCTTATACCGAGGTATTTCAACATCTTCTCCATGCATCCGAGGTCACCCTTCCACCTATTGGACCCTTTCAACCATGCATGGGGAAAAACCCACGTGGTTTGATCCTAATGTTATTTGTACCTACCACCATGTTCCAAGGCCATACTACTCAAACATTGTAAATCCCTCCATGCCCTTGTCAACGGTCTCATGGAAGAAGATGATCTTATTGTCGAAGAAGAAGACACACTTCCCTCCCCCAAACTTAGCCTCATCCAAATCTAACCTTCCCACCAAGTCCAAGACTTCTAATTCTACCTTCACCGTTATTCCATCCTTGGCTTCCCTCTCTTATAAATACAACCCTCTTGTTTATATAGATGTTGTTCATACTACCAATAGGTCTAACCCTTATAAGGCCCTACCATTCACCTCCATTTAAATTTAAATTGGTTATTTTTGCTCCTCCCAGAGAGCCTTCCCCTCATTCGTTACCTTTTCCCCCTTCTGCTTCCAAGGTTAAAGTATCTATCCTAGCCACTGCCCAATCCTACCTCCATTGAGTAGACCATCGTGAAGTAGTTACACCAAGATCCTATTAAGACGTCCCTTTATGATCTCATCCAAAGACTCCCCCAACCAAAAATATGATTTTATTAAAGCTTTACAATGCATTATCTGTATCACCCGACGAGCCTCAAGCCCCTTGCGGTCCTTGTTGGAGCTTTTGTAGCTTCTGCCGCCATATCCTTCAAGGATTCTGAAATCCCTAACCTCCTTCCTGAAGACCATGATCTTCCTCTCTTTATCATGGTTTGTATCAATGACACCTTCATTCACCAATCCATGATTGACAATGATGCTAGTATCATCATCATTTATTCCCATACCTTTAATAAGCTTAAACTCCCTAACACCATTTTTTATCCATATTTTTCCCCCCAGGAAAAATATTGGATCAACCACGATCCCGTATAGGAGGAAACAAAGTCAAAAGGTGGATAGAAAAGGGCTTCAAAATTGGCTAAGTATAAAGGTATAAGTAGAGAATGCCAAGTGAGTATGGCATTGATTCAAGGGGTAAATAAAGAAAAGGTTTCTAAATGAGGGCCTGACTGTCGCGTGTCCTAGGGTAAAGTGGACCATCAGGGAAAAAGTTGGTTCTTTGCTCCTTGTTATCAAAAGGGGTAAAAGTTGCAAAATGGCCCGCAACTCTGCCCAAGGAAAAATTCAGCATTCGAGCTTGAGTCAAAGCCAAGCGGGGAATTAGAGGAAAGGGAAAAAGATAAATTATGGACCCGTAGGATTTTTTTTCCAATTTGGCTGCTATGTGTCCCATATCAAAATGGGACCCATTTTTCAAGCTGTTTTCTTGCTTTCTTGTATGGACCCGAGACAAAATTTGAAGGGGCATATCTTTTAACTTAGGGCTCAAAATATTACAAATATGATGCCGTTGGAAAGATCTCGGTCTCACCCATGCCATGTAGGTCTGAAAATTTAATTTTGAGGAGGCTAGGTGAAGAAAAATAGAGCAAACATCTTCAGGCTTTCAATGCAGGATCTTCTTTCCTCAACAACTAGATCAAATGTGATCTATTTCACCGTTTCCTCTTCCTTCAAGGTGCCAAACCAAGGATTGATGTAGTAAAGATGGATTTGGGGAGAGATTTCATCAGAGGTGTTAACAACAGTGGTTGAGATTCAACCTGCTTTTCCTACTTCTCTCTCTTTTCTTCTTTCATGTTGAATCTATAAATATAGGGGTATGATTCATTGTAAAGGGTTGTAAATTCTTTATTTTGAAGGCTCCCTTCTCATCTTAGGAAAGGGATTTGTGGGGTTCAGGCCTTCCATCAAAAATTTCATTACGTTTCTACCTCTTGGCTACTTTGTAATGGACTGTATCAATCTACAGAGCAATAAAACACGTATGTGATCGATTTTAGATCCTCTCTTGTCTCTTTTGATTTCATTTGGTCTCCCATTGTATATTTGGCTATATGTGCTTGTTTATTGTATGCATTTTGTTGGTTGTGTCTATTAGCAAAATAAATGTTCATCATTCCTTTGGTGCATCACCTCGTAGTTTAGCTTTGTTTTAATTTATGTATTCTTTCTATCCTTGTCTCCTTGGTAAAGTTTAGATTAGGATTAAGAACAAACCCTCTGCAAGTTTCTACGTATGCACCTAAACAAAGGAATAAGGAACCAACCTTAAATATGGAGAGATTTCCTATTTTGTAAGGTCCCACACCTTGAGGAAAGTTCAATGTTATGCAATCACACCAAATGCATATGCCTTAGAAAAGTAGATATTTTAGAGCTCATTTGGGGGTACTGTGATTTCACACTAATAGTTTTGGCATGCCTGGTGGGACTAAGAAGTATCCATCTTATTACAGTAAGGATTGATGTACACTTTTTGTGATTCTAGCTTTTAAGAAACCTTAAAATTGTACATCTGGCAACTCCAAAAGAAAAAATCTACTGGTTTCAGCAGCACAAGATTGGGAGATTCATGAGAAAAACCCAGTCTAGAGCAAGGAAAGAAGGTATATTTGAATACTTGCGTCTATCCCTTGGTAGAGAAAGGAAGGGAAGAAGAGTTTAGAGGTCTCCATCTCCACCAAACATAACCCTGTCAACACCTCCACCTACAAGGCATTTCTTTCAATCTGCAAGGATTCTTAGGCAGTAAAAATGGCACAACCAAATCCATATGTCAACTTCATCGGCAGTAGTCCACTCGCCTTGAATGCACAAAACCCAGTTCCGATTGCAACATTAAAGAGAATCCCATATTTCACTAGGGAAATCAAACTTCTCCTGGTGACCATGTCCACGATATTGCAAATGTCTTTATAATCCATAAGATACATGCGATGGACATTGTAGTCAAGTTGCTAGCCTCTTCATTCAAAGGGAAAGCTTCAAAATGGTTCAGGAGTCTTGAAACAGGCTCTATCTAGAACTGGAACCAGCTGTGCATGACTCTTCACAATCAGTTTGGGGAAAAAAGTGATAAATTGTCTTTGTTGGAGCAACTAACAACAATCAAGAGAGCCCCAAATGAAAAGCTGACAGACTTCAACCTCAGATTCTAGTGAACCTGGGATAGGATTCCAACAACAGTAAAGCCCACTAATGAAGGTGCCTTCTTATACTTTCTTAGGGCTTTAAATTCTGATTTTTCTCTGATGATTCAGTCAATGGGGGGTACTACATTACCTACAGCCTATAGGCTCTCCATAGGGGCTGAGAACCATTTGAATCAAGCTGGAAAAATTTATCCTAGAACATCCATGCCTCTGTACCTTGAGTTAGGAAGCCGAGATACTAGCCAAATGCCTACATTAGCTCCTATACCCACCCCTAGGAGTAAAAGCTTAGTTGAAGCTTACACTTCATCATTTAATACCTCTAAAGAGCTTCAGGAAGTGATGAATCAACTTCAGAACTTTGGGAATGAGCTAGTGACCATCAAAAGACAACAAGCTTAGAGTTCCAGGCCATACCAGCCCGAGGCTCAATATCAATCTAGACCCCAGTATCAACACAATAGGCCACCACCTCAGACTATGAATCAGAGCCAGAACCAAGGACAACCGCAAGCTGCTAGACCTTTCAGGCTGTATGATCCTAACATAGCTTCAACATCAAGAGAATTGGTCTCAGCATAGAACAATATGACAAAGGAATATGATTGGTGCTTTCCATGTGATCAGCCACATAACCAATCAACATGTTTTAATGGTGCTCTAAATCAGGCCTTGATGGTGCAAACCTGTATGGTGCCACAAGAACTTGGCTAAGAGGAAGGTCAATAGAAAGGAGATTAACAAGGTGGCCCCCCAAATGAGACTATGTTTGTCAATTGGTAGGTTGAAGACTTCTATGGGATGAATTAGTCCCATACTCAAGGTGTGGTTACCAACACATGGTCCAAAAGGAGAAATATTGGAGAAGGCCAACCATTGAACTCAGGTGACCCTCAACCTTCCATCACTCCACAAGGTCTTGGTGCTCCAACTGCAACTCCTAACATGCCGAACCAATCCAGACCACCTTCCAAACCTAGTTAGGAACCAGTTGTAACAACCCATGTGCAATAAAGAAATGTGTCTGGGAAGGGGCAGTAAAAAGATAGCTCATTCAATATTATTAAGTAGATGAAAAGGATAAGTTTGAACATTTCACTATGGGAGTCACTGGCCATTCCATGGCAGAGGGATCTATTACAGACTGCCATGTAGAATTGGTCAAGTTCAAATCACCCCCCTAACCAACAAGATTGAGTGCTTGCTAATGTAGTTCAGCCAAGGATAAACCATGGAGAATAACAAGGCAAGAACTTGAGACCTCCCCCCTTCTATGTCTCATTGATTATTGGAGACAAATTGGTGCATAATTGTATGATTGATTCTGGGGCTAGTAGTTCTGTGATGCCCAAACAAATAGCTGATTAGTTGGGTCTCTAATATGAGGTCATCTCTAGAGGAGTAGTCCAATTAGATGGGACAACAGTGACTATAGTGGGAATCATCAAGGATCTGAGTCTCACTCTACATGTTTGCCCTAATGTGACTGTTTTGGAAAACGTGTCAATTATAGACTTTTCGCCACATTTTGCTTTGTGTCTGTCCAAAGACTTCACTGTCAAAATTGGAGGCTACTTGTCTGCTGATTGGTCACATATGCTCTTTAGGACAAGGTATGGGGTGAAGGAAAAAATCAAATTTGAACCTATTGCTGATTATCATATTGAATCCTATGTACCTAGCCCAATCAATGCCAACTACTCATATTTTGATCAAGAAGACCTCCTAAATACTAATGAAACAAATACCAAGGTGGGATGTATCCCAGACTTGACCCTAGATGACTGGGCCAACAAAAACATGCTTTTGACCCCTATAAGGAGATGGAGGAATATGAACTAGGTGTCTACTATCTACATGAAGAGAATCATCCTCTTCCCGACCTAATCAAGCCAAAATACAAGGATGACAATGAGGTATGACAATTGTTCTTTGATGACTCAAGGAGTAGACAAAGAGATGGAGGAGGAGCCATGATTGTGTCCGCCAGAGGTATGAGATATTATTTAGCCTTTAGATTCCAGTTTTCTTGCTCAAATAACACTACTGAATATGAGGCTTTAGTCCAAGGTCTTCATTGGGCAAGGAAGTTGGGAATCAAGAATTTGCAAGTATTTGGTGATAGTGAATTGGTTGCCAATCAAGTCAGAGGACTAAATGCTATCAAAAATGACCTGCTCAAGAACTACAAGAGTAGGGTATGGGATATCATGGAGGATTTCGAGGCCTTCAGTATTGTGTCCATACCTAGGAAGGAGAATGAAGCTATTGATAGACTTGCAGTAGTTGGAGCAATGTTTGATGTGGTTGATAGCATCAAAAGAGACAGAACAACCACATATCCATGTGGTTGTGAGGCAAACAGTGCCAGATAATAATACATGCTGGTAGGTGTTTGAGAGTGATAAAAAAATCATTAACTTTCTACAAGAAGAAGCTAAATTCTCAGCTATAAACTAGAAAATACTAGAGCAATAGTATGGGAATCAGATAATACAGCTGCATACAAACAAGCTTCCCATAGGCATAGTGACATTGGAATCCATTTTCAATCCTAATGATCAGTTCAAAAAGGAGAAGGCTAACATGTAGATCAAAGAATAACATTTAGAGTCAATCCTAGTTGGAGAAGACAAAACACTTCAAATTGGTAAGGTGGCTACTAAGCAAGAAAGGTATGAATGCATACAAATTTTCCAAGAATTTCCTGATGTTTTTTTTTTTAGTTATGAAGACCTAAGAGGGTTCAATCTAAAAGTAGCACACACACAATCAAACTAAATCTAAGTGCTCAGCCCATTATGAAGAAGTAGAGACCAGTCAAACCACATATAGAGCCTCTGATGAAGGAGTTGAACAAGATGATAGAGTCAAGCATCATATTTCCAATCAAACACTCAAGCTGGGTTACAAATTTAGTCCTAGTTAGGAAGAAAAATGGAGAAATCAGGCTGTGTGTGAACTTCATGGATTTGAATAGACCCTCCCTTAAAGACCACTACCCACTCCCTTCAATGGAGTAGATCTTACAAGTAGAGTCTGGGTCAGAAAGGTTCTCCCTCTTAGATGACTACTCAGTGTATAAGCAGATCATGGTGAAAGAAGATGATCAATATAAAACATCTTTCACCACCAAATGGGGCACCTATGCATACAAAAAATGCCATTTGGACTGTCTAATGTTGGGGCTACTTTCCAAAGAGCCATGGATATGGAATTAAAAGGGATAATAAAAAAATAGTGATGATCTATTTGGATGACATCACTGTGTTCTCCAAAAATGCAGTAGACCACCTTTTTCACCTAAGGCAAGTGTTTTAAAGATGCAAGAGATTTGGGGTATCTTTTAACCCTTAAAAATGCATATTCTTGGCCCATGAGGGTAGGATTTTAGGCCATATTGTGTCTAAGGAGGGTTTGGCAATTGACCTAGAGAGAGAGTTGAAGTAATAAAAAAACTACCATTACTAAGTCACAAGAAGGCTCTTCAAAGCTTCTTGGGAAAAATCAATTTTGTCTGAAGGTTTGTTCCAAAATTTTCTACCCTTGTTAAGGTAATACCATTGATGCTGAAGAAGAGCTTAACATTTAGGTAGAAACTTGAAGGAAAAAAAAGTTTTGAGGCTATCAAGGAAGCCATATCACGAGCCCTAACTCTTGTGAACCCATATTTTTCGAAAGACTTCATATTGTATGCCTTTGGTGGCAGTGACACAATTTCTGCAATCTTGGTGTAGCAGAACAAAGAAAGTACAAAACAACCAATTACTTTCTTCAGCCAGAGTCTAGAATATTATAAGGTGAGCTACTCCTTTATTAAGAAGCAGGTCCTGGTGGTAATAAGAGGATTGAAGAAGTTTAAGCATTTGATTTCAAACAACAAAATCTAACTATTGGTCTCCCATGTGGGAGTTAAAGAATTCCTTCTCAGTAAGGACTTGAATGAAAAACGTGCAAGATGGATCACCTGTGTCATGGAATATGAAATTGAGATCAAGGTCACCAAACTGGTTTGCGGGAAAGGGTTGTGTGAACAACTAACCTCAGGTCAACAATATGAAACACACAGTAAAAAGGAGGATGTTCTTGTTCTATAAGAAGATCAAGAAGAAGGGAGAGATGATGTACCTTCTCCTTGTTGGACCCAAGATATGGTGTGCTTCCTTTGAATAGGAATGTGTCCTCATGGGATGAGTAAAGAAAAAAGAAGGAATTTCAAGCTACAGGCCATATCATATGTTCTTATCGATGGTGTCTTGTTCAAAAGAGGCATCAATGACATTCTGCTGAGATGCATTGAGACAGATCAAGTGGAGAGAGTGCTACAATAATTCCATGTTGAAGCACCTGGAGGCCATTTTTCTCCAAGAGTGACAGCACTCAAAATCATGAAAGTAGGATATTATTGGTCCAGAGTGTTTAGTGACTGCTACACATGGATCAAAAGGTGCAAGAATTGTGCATTCTTCAAAGGAAAGGAAAGGCTAGCATCAGTTCTATTGCACCCAATCTCAGTCAACCAACCTTTCATGCAATGGGGATTGGAATTCATTGGAGTCATCAATCCAAACTCAAGCCAAGGTCACAAATGTATCTTAACAGTGACAAATTATTTTACCAAATGGACTGAGGCAGTGACACTCAAGGAAGCAAATGATTCTAGTATCCTGGATTTCTGTGAAGGGATAATGACTAGATTTGGAGTGCCACCATCATATCAGAAAATGCATTAGCATTCATAGGTTTTAAAATCACAGGATGGGCTGTTAGGAATGTGACTTATTTGAGTACTTCATCAAACTATTACCCTCATGGTAATGGCCCGGCTGAGTCCACAAACAAAAACCTGCTAAAGATAATCAGAATAAATCTTGATGAGAATCAGAGGACCTAACATACAAAGCTCAAAATGGCCTTATGGGCTGATAGAATAACGCCCAAGAGATCTACAGGAAGCTCTCCATTCCAGGTCATATATGGGAAAGAGACAGTGTTTCCTATATCACTTGAGTTGCCAGCATTGGAGCTCATGAAGTAACTAGAGATGTCTAAATTTGGACCAATGGAGGCCAGGTATGTGGAGCTGATAGAATTAGAAGAAACTAGAGAGCATGCTCTCCAAGAAATAGAGAAGAATCAGGCTTCAATCAAGAAATGCTTTGACAAGAAGACAAAAGCAAGGACCTTCTAGGAAGGAGACCTGGTTTTGAAATGGAATGCAGATCGAGAAAAACCAGGAAAGCATTCCAAATTTGATGCCATCTGGAGTGGCCCCTATATGATCATAAGATGCAAAAGTAGCAATGCTTTCTAATTGTCTACATTAGAGGGTGAAGAGTTACATATTCCAGTAAATGGGATCTATCTTAAGCACTACTACTAAAAGGGAGTTCTCACCATGTACATATTAGTTTAGTTTTCTCTTTCCTCTAAGTGCTTATGCACATTGTCTTGCTGTAGTGTAGATTACTTTTCTCCTAAGTTCTTTGCATGCTCTGTATGTTCCATTTGGAGCATGTATGATTTCAAATTATGTATATAGTGTGGTACTGTTTTGTGGCTCTTATATAGTCCATTCGGAAAGATAGATAAAACTCCAAGTTAAAACAATTTTTTAGTCTCAGAAACCTTCATTTCAAGATTTTGTATGAAAATTGAGAGTGCAAGTAGTCGGGCTCGTGAATCAGAGGTAGAATCAATACCAGACTGTCTTTCTCAATTCCATGCCCAATGCATACAACAAGGTAATTGGTCTTTTCATCTAGCAGGTATATACCCCTGTGAGTCACCAAATTTTTATCCATATTTCACCCCTCCGACAAAATATTGGATCAACCACGAGCCCGCATAGGAGGAAACTGAGTCAAAAGGTGGATAGAAAAGGGCTTCAAAATTGGCTAAGTATAAAGGTGTAAGTGGAGAATGCCAAGTGTCAGTATGGCACTGATTCAAGGTGTAAATAGAGAAAAAGTTTCTAAACAATCGCAAGAATGCTACGTGTCCTAGGGGAAAGTAGACCATCGGGGAAAATTTTGGTTCTTTGCCCCTTGTTATCAAAAGGGGTAAAAGTTACAAAATGGCCCGCAACTCCACCCAAGGAAAAAGTCAACATTCCAGCCCGATTCAAAGCCAAGCGGGGAATTAGAGGAAAGGGAAAAAGATAAATTGTGGACCCGTAGGCCTGATTTTTGTTCCAATATGGCTGCCATGTGTCTCATATCAAAAGGGGACCCATTTTTCAAGCTGTTTTCCTGCCCTCCTATACGGACCTGATACAAAATTTTAAGGGGCATATCTTTCAACTCAGGGCTTGAAATATTACAAATCTGATGCCATTGGAAAGATCTCGGCCTCACCCATGCCATGGACGCCTGAAACTTTAATTTTGAGGAGGTTAGGTGAAGAAAAATAGAGGAAACGTCTTTTGGCTTTCAATGCAGGATCTTCTTGCCTCAACAACTAGATCAAATTTGATCTATTTTGTCATTTCCTCTTCCTTCAAGGCACCGAACCAAGGATTGATACAATAAAGATGGATTTGGGGAGAGATTTCATCAGACACGTTAACAGTGGTGGTTGAGCTTCAACCTACTTTTCTCACTTTTCTCTCTTTTCTTCTTTTAGGTTGAATCTATAAATATAATGGCAGTATTCATTGTAAAGGGTTGGACATTCTTTGTTTTGCAGGCTCCCTTCTCCTCTTAGCAAATGGATTTTTGGGGATTTCATCTCATTTGCTCCCTCTTTCCTCAAAACTAGTTTTACATGCTCCCTTCAACTACCTTGACTGCCCTAAAAAGGCCCCTATGTATCAAGCCAATGTTGGGGATGTCATCTCATTTGGTCCCTCTTTCCTCAAAAAAAGTTTGGTCTATGGTGGATTTGATCACTCTTCCTCTCATTCCAATTATTTCCCTCACACCAAACCATACACTAATGGTTTCAAATTCCTCTCTATCAAATCCATTTTCCATACTTACCTTTATCGTTGTGTGTGGAAGGGATACAATTTAGGACATTATGAATAAGGTATTCATGATCTTATCCTTAATCAATCTTGCAAACCATGTGAGAAGTTTGGGTTGGGATACAAATATCCCTCTGCTCCTCCTCCATGCACTTCCTCCTCCTCCCACATTGGCATTGAATCACCCCCCTTTTCTCTATCCAACTATCTCACGGACCTAGATTATACTATATATATCCCCCTTGATTTTTTTAGTCTCCACCATTTCCCTCAGAATGGTCCCTTGACAGGTTGAAAATGAAACCCATTCCTTTCTTCTTAAGTATCCTAAGATGATAGTGGATGATTCCCCTACCATCGATATCCTCTAATGTGGTGATGACAACTTTATTCTTTCTTACATGGGGGATGAGGATTCTCATATCCAAATTCCCTTCCTCCTAACACATCCACCCTCCTAAACGAATCCACCATCAACATCAACATAAAGAATCCCTAAGAGCCCTGCATCCTCAAGATTGGCCAATCTCTTGATCCTCAAGAGCTAAAAGCATTTACCTCCTTCTTGTCCAAGCATAGCCAAGCCTTTGCATAGTTGTACACTGACATGCTGGGTCTTGATCCTTCTATTTTCTTATATAAGATTGTCACCATCCTTGATACTAAAATTGTTAAGAAGATGTTGCACCGCATGTACCCCCACCTTTCCCTTTTTGTCAGAAAAGAGCTACAATGTATTCTCTCTGATAACTTCATCCAACCTATTGCTTATTTACAATGGGTTTTGAATATCTTACCTATTGCAAAATATTTTAGAAAGCTCCGCATCTGTAGTAATTTATGAGATTTAAAGCTTGCTTAACCTAAGGATGAATTTCCCCTTCCCAACATCAATCAGCTAGTTGACCTCATAATCGACCATGAGATCCTCTCTCTTATGAATGGTTTTTCTAGTTACAATCAAATCCTTATCTCCCCAGAAGACCAACAAAAGACTTCCTTCATCACCCCTTGGGGTACTTTTTGTTATCGTGTCATGCCTTTTGGTTTGAAAAATGTTGGGGCCACTTACTAGTGCACAATGACCTATATATTCCATGACATTATCCATAAAACTGTGGAAGACTATGTTGATGAACTCTTAGGTAAGTCCAAGCATCGACACAATCATCTTTCTATCCTTGAAATCCTTTTGGATTGCCTCATCCTCTTTCTTATTTATATTAATCCAACCAAGTGTGTATTTGGAGTATCAACTAGTAAAATCCTTGGATTCATCATCTCTATCAGGGGATTGAAGTTGACCTTGAAAAAATTAATGCCAACCTTGAGATGTCTCCCCTTCTAAACTCAAACAGCTTCACTGTCTTCAAGGTTGTCTCTAGTAGATCTGTCACTTCATTTCACAACTCTTTGATCATTTCAAGCCATTTCATCACCTTCTTTATAAAGACACCCAATTTAATTGGGATGTCAATTGTCAGAAAGCCTTCGATGATATTAAATAATATCTTCTTTCTCCACCTGTTCTCAGACCTCCATGTGAGGGGGAGCCTTTTTATCCCTATATCTTTGCCTCCGATCACACTCTAGGTGCCATGTTGGCACACCACGATGAACAAGGCAGAGAGTAGGCTATCTATTATATCAATCGTATCCTTCTTTACTATGAAACTCGCTACACTGAAGCTAAAAAGTTGTGTTGTTCCCTCTTCTTTGCTATTTCTAAACTTCGTCATTACCTTCTTAACCAAAAAACCTTCATTGTTATAAGATTCCACTCTGTGAAGACCATGCATTCCATACCTTATCATAGTGACTGTATTACTCGCTGAATCATGCTCATGAAATTTTTTGACCTAGATTTCATCTCTCAAAAATCCATCAAGGGCTAGGATATTTCCAATCAACTTGTTGAGGCCCCTCTCCTTAATAATCAACTCCCCCAGGAATAATTTCCTCATGAATTTTTCTTCTACTTCTAACATGAATATTATCCTCTCAATGATGGCTCTAAATGTCAACAAGATGGAGGTACTGGTGTCATCATTATTCCTCCTTGGGGCACCCCTATTCCCCTTATTTATAAACTTGATTTCAAATGCACCAAAAATATGGCTGAGTATGAAGCCCTCATCTTAGGATTTCAAACCACCATCATACTTGGCGTTGAAATTATTGATATCCATGGAGATTCTCAGCTCATTGTTAATCAAGTCACAAGTACGTATCAATGTAAAAACAACATCCTTCAAAAATTTAGGGATTTCTTCATCTTTATCCTTTAAGCATTCGATTCATATACCATCTAAGTTATCCCACGATCATCCAATAATTTTTCTAACATGATGGCTTCCCTCGCATCCCTTATCCCATGGACAACGGAAGATCTTAAACTCTCATTTGTTGTTCAATGTCTTGATCAACCATCTCATGTCCATGAGATTTCCCTTGTCAATCACATCGATACCAATCAATCTAAACTTTGGTACTCTCAGATCTTCAACTACTTATCCCAATCCATGATCCCCTCTGATATTTATAAGAATGGTAGGAGATACTTCCTTCAACTTGCAACCCACTATGTTATCCTTGGTGGCATCCTTTACAAACATGGGTTTGATTCTCATGTGTTACCTTAAGTATTCCGAAGCTACCCGTGCTATTCAAGAGGTCAATGATGACATCTGTGGTTGACAATTTAGTGTTTTGGTTGTTATAAACACATCCTTTGCTTGGGGTATTACTGGACTACCCTTAACCAAGACTGTTGTGAGTACATTAAGAATTGTGTTAAATGCTAGCAACATTCCAATCTTATCCATGTCCCTAGCCAAGCTCTGTAACCTTCCTAGAACCTTTGGCCCTTTTCACAATGGGGGCTCGACCTCATTGGCACTATCAATCTACACTCTTTTCAACACCATCATTCCATCGTCTCCACTACTGAGTACTTCACCAAGTGGGTGGAATCTATTCCACTTACATCAAACAAAGATAAGATCATTAACTTCATTTATCATCACATCATCTACCACTTTGACATCCCTTATAAGCTCATCACGGAAAACAAAAAGTCCTTCAAAACTAAATACCTCAAGAATATTTATGACTGTTTTAATATCAATATCAGCTTCTCTTCTCCTTATTATCCCCAGGCTAATGGCCAAGACGAAGCCTTCAACAAGACTCTTTGTAACATTCTTGCTAAAACTATTGATAAGTCAGGTCGTGATTGGCATCTTCACATTCCCTTCGCAGTTAGACCTACAAGATTAGTATTTGCACCCCTATGAGTACTACTGCTTTCTCTCTCATCTACGGATCCAAAGTCATCGTCCCTCTGGAAGTTAAAATTCCTTCCTTATGTGTTTCCCTCCGCGACTTTGGTTATGACGAGGACTATCGTCAAGAATGTCTAACACAACTTGAGTTACTAGATGAACATCGCTTGGATACCCTTCACCATAATCAATTCTATCAAGATAAAATTAAATGTGCTTACATCAAGCATCTTAAACCTCACAAATTTAACATTGGTGACCTCTTCCTTAAAGAAAATTAGAACGTCACTACTCTAGAAAGGAGCCAATGAAGAAAGTTTTCTCCCAACTGGATTGGACCATACATTATCACATATAAGTATGGGTCTGGTGCTTATCGTTTAGCTTCTCTTGATGGTAAAATTGAGCCAAAACCTCTCAATGATTTACAATTGTGACCTTTCTACTATTATCATATCTACTAATGTGATCCTAGTTACGTTAGCGATATCATTTTACCATCAGTTACCTCTTTTATGACCTTAAATATGGGCACCATAGATTTGGTCATAGCATGTTCCTGTTAGTGCAAAATCATAACACCCCTAAATGAGTCGTCAGATCTACTTTTCTAGGGTATATTCATTTGGTGTGATTCGCATAACATCGAGTTTTCCCCAAAATATGGGAATTTGTAAATGGAAAAACTCTCCAGATTAAAGGATGGTTCCTATTCCTCTGTTTAGGTGCATATGTGGAAAATTGCAGAGGACCTATTCCTAAACCTAATATAAGTTTTACCAAGGAGACAGGGATAAAAGGAATACAAGAAATCAAAACTAAGCTACAAGGTGATGCACTGAAGGAATATGAACATTAGTTTTGCTGATAGACACAAACCAACATAAAACATATAATAATCAAGCACAGATAACCAGATTTATAATGAAAGACTAGGTGAGAGCAAAGGAGACAAGAAATGATCTAAAATTGATCAAAAACATGTTTTATTGCTGTGCAGATTGATACAATGCATTACAAATGGCCAGAAGGTAGGAAACATATTGAAATTTAAATGGAAGGTCTAAAATTCATGAATTCCTTTGCCATAAGAAAAGGGGAGCCTGCAAAAAAAAAAGAATGTCCAACCCTTTACAATGAGTCTCGACCCTGCTTTTATAGATCCAACACAATGGGGAGAAAGAGAGAGAGGCAGGAAAAAATAATTTGAAGCTTAACCATCGCTAGTAATTCCTCCCATAAAATCTACTCCCAAATATGTCTTGACTGTATCGATTTCTTATTCGGCACCTTGAAGAAGGAGGAAACGACAGATCACATCAAAATCCGATCTGGTAGTTGGGGTAAAAATAGATCCTACATTGATGGCCATAAAGACATTTCACCATTTTTCTCCCACCTAACCTCCCTAAAATAAAAGTATCAGATGTACATGGTGTAGATGAGGCCAAGATCTTTCCAATGGTGTCAAATTTGTAATATCTCAAGCCCTGAGTCGAAAGATATGCCCCTTCGAAGTTTATATTAGATCCGTACAAAAGGGCAAGAAAACTAGTTTGAAAAAGGGCCCCCTTTTCTATATGGGACACGTGGAGGGATGGCACTTGTTTGAGGTTGGCCTCTATATTTTTCTCTTGAAATGGCATGGGGCTGACATGTGGCTTCCTTTTCCGGCCTGCTTAATTTATATGTTTTTGGCTAAGTCCTTTGCTTGGCGGGGTCATATTTCTTGACCGGTGACATGCGGCGGTCTAGCACTTGTCTGGAAACCTTATCTTTATTCGACCCTTGAGTTAGCACCATTTTGACACTTAGTACCCTCCACTGGTTTTGTCATAATACATTGACTATTCAACCCGAATCTATCCCCTTTTTTGAAATTGGATGCGTGGAGGCTTCGTGTTTACTTGGAAACCCGCTTAGGATTTTTCCTCTTGAGGAGCATCAGGTTAACACTTGGAAGCCTCCGCAGGCTCTTAGAATTTTCAATGGCCCCTCTTACCTTTTTAGACCCTAGGCTACATGGTGAACTGGAACTTATTTAAGCCTCCACCTTTGAATCTACTCTTGGAGATGCACCAAACTAACACGTGGCAACTTCCGTGGTGCTTCTATATTTAGCCACTTTTTGAGCCCCTGCACTATTCACCTTTTGACCTCTGTTGACCATTTGCTATGTGGAGGGCTGGTGCAAGTTTGAGCTTCCCTTTTTTATTCAAATTTGGAGAAGCGTCGTGTCGACATGTGGCTCTCTCCTCTGCCTCCTCCATACTTAGCTGATTTTTGGACTTGTTCTAAACCGTTTTGAGCTTGAAGACTTCGAATCTTCACCATTTCTTCTTTTTCTTCTTGCTCCTAGCTCTTTTGACACTGCTCCTCTTTCTTTGACCCTACTATTCCATTTCCGAGCCTACATGTAACCTATTAAATAGATTTAAGACACAAATTTTTTTGATAGATCCGTTTCATCTCTTTATTCTTGCATAGGGTCGTTTAGTCTTTTGCAGGCCCCACCACTCCATTTTTGAGTCCTTTTGCAACCTATTTGCAAGATTTAAACATGTTTTCTTTGGTTCTTCCTCTGCAGGGTCATGGCTAATCCAAGACTCAATGTGATAATCTACTATGGGCTCGGATCTGATTGTGGCCTTCACCCCATACCTTGTTCTAAAGAGCATATGCGACCAGTTAGCAGACAAATAGCCTCCAATTTTGGAAGTGAAGTCCCTAAACAAACAAAATGCAAAATGTGATGGTAAGTCTATGACTGATATGTTCAACAACACAAACACATTGGGGAAGGTATGCAGAGTGAGGCTCAAATCCTTGATGATTCCAACAGTTTTCACTGCGGTCCCATCCAATTGTACAACCCCTCTAGAGATGACTTCATATTGGAGACCTAGTTGATCAGCTATTTGTTTAGGCATTACAAAACTACTTGCCCTAGAATCAATCATGCAATTATGCACCAATTTATCCCCAATGATTAATGAAACACATAATGGAAGAGGTCTCATGTTCTTACCTTATTGCTCTTGATGGCTCCACCCAGGTTGAGATGTATTGGTTAGCAGTTTCTCTTGCTAGTTAGGGGGTTGATTTGAGCTTGACCAATTTTTCATGGTAGTCTGCAATAGATCCCTCTGCCCTGGAATGGCTAGTGACTCCCATAGTGAAATGTTCACACTTTTCCTCTTTATTTTCTCAATGATATTAAACGAGCCATCCTTTTGCTGCCCCTTCCTTGGTACATTTTTCTCTTGCACATGGACTGTTACAACCGGAGCCTGAAGTCTTCAGCTTTCCAATTGACAAGCATAGTTTCTTTTGGTGGTTCCTCTTACTGAGCTCCTTGCTGCCGATTTTCTTCTTGGCTAGGTTCTTGTGACATACCAATAGTTTGCACCATCAAAGCCCGATTTAGTGCACTATTGAAGCACATCAATTGATTATGTGGCTAGCTGCATGGGAAACACCAATCATATTCTTATGTCATGTTATTCTGTGCTGGAACCAATGCCCTTGATTTTGAAGCTTATTTTGGATAATATGGCCTAAAAGGTCTAGCAGATTGAGGTTGTCCTTGGTGTTGACATTGAGTTACAACCTAGGCTTGTGGTCTATTTTGCTGATACGGGGGTCTAGCCTAATATTGAGCTTGAGGTTGATATAGCCTATAACTCTGAGCCTGCTGTCTTTTGATGGTTACTAACTCATTCCCTAGGTTTTGAATCTATTTCATAATTTCCCGAACCTCCTTTGACGTGGTAGATGACGAGGTGGAGGCTTCAACTAAACTTTGAATCTTGGGAGTAGGTATAGGAGCTATTGTGGATGTTTGGCTGGTACTTGGGTTTCCTAATTCGGGGTATAGAGGCATGGATGGCCTAGGAGAAAGTTTTCTAGCCTGAATGAAATGATTCTCCACTCTTATGGAAAGGCTATAGGCTGCAGGTAATATTGTGCCCCCCATTGACTGAATCATTAAGGCAATATCATAATTTAAATCTCTAAGAAAGTATAAGAAGGAATCTTCATTAGTGGGCTTTACTGTTGCTAGAATCCTGTCTGAGTTCTGTTGAAATCTGAGGTTGAAATCTGTCAACTACTCATTCAGAGCTCTCTTGATTGTTGTCAATTACTCCAACAAGGATAAGTTATCTCCTTTTTCTCCAAAATGATCATGAAGAGCTGTGCACATATGGTCCCAAGATTGAATAGATCCTGCTTCTAGGCTCCTGAACCATTGTGAAGCTTTACCCTTGAGTGAAGAGGCTAGCAACTTGACTGTAATGTCCATCTTAGTGATCTCATGGATTGTACAAAAATTTGAAATATCTTGAACGTGGACACCATAAGAAGTCTAGTTTTCCCTAGTGAAATATAGGATACTCTTCAATGTTGCCACTGAGCAAGGATTTTGTGCATTCAGAGTGAGTGGGCTGCTACCAGTGAAATTGACATAAGGATTTGGTTGTGCCATCGTGATCATCCTGAGTGCCCTTTTTGATTGAAATAATGACCTACTAGGAAGAGCTATTGATAAGGCTCTGTTTGGTGGAGATAGAGACATCTGGGCTCTTCTTCCCCTTCTCCTTCTGTCTAGAGACACGTGTAGGTGTACAAACTGTCCTTCTTCTCTTGTTCTTGACCTTATGTATATCCTTCTAATGAACTTGGGAAACTTGGACTATTGAAACTAGTGAATTATGTTCCTTTTGGAGTCACTAGATGTGTAGTTCTTAAAAGCTAGAATCACAACAAGTGCACATCAATCTTACTGTAGTAAATATGGAGAATTATTTATCCCATCGGGCGCGCCCAAAACTGTTAATTTGGTCACATAGTGGCTTATGATTTTATGTTGTAATGAGACACCTCAGAAAGATAGAAGATCTAACCTCAACTCTCACCAGGCGTGCCAAAACTATTAGTGCAAAATCACATCACCCCCAAATGAGTCGCCAGACCTACTTTTCTAAGGCAGATTCATTTGGCGTGATTCACATAACATCAAGTTTTCCCCAAAGTGTGGGACTTTGTAAATGAAAAAACTCTCTAGATTAAAGGATGGTTCCTATTCCTCTGTTTAGGTGCATACGTGGAAATTTGTAGAGGACCTATTATTAAACCTAATCTAAGTTTTACCAAGGAGACAGGGATAAAAGGAATACAAGAAATCAAAACTAAGCTATAAGGTGATGCACCAAAGGAATGATGAACATTAGTTTTGTTGATAGACACAAACCAAAAAAATACATATAATAATCAAGCACATATAAATAGATTTATAATGAAAGACCAGATGAGAGCAAAGGAGACAAGAAAGGATCTAAAATCGATCACAAACATGTTTTATTACTCTGTAGATTGATATAATGCATTACAAATGGCCATAAGGTAGGAAAGGTATTGCAATTTAAATGGAAGGTCTGAACTCCATGAATTCCTTTGTCAGAAGAAAAGGGGAGTCTACAAAAACAACAGAATGTCCAACCCTTTACAATGAGTCTTGACCCTGCTTTTATAGATTTGACATAGAGGGGAGAAAGAGAGAGAGGTGAGAAAAAATAGTCCTGAAGCTCAACCACCGCTATTAATGCCTCCCATAAAATCTTCTCCCCAAATCTGTCTTGACTATATCAATTTGTTATTCGGCACCTCGAAGAAGGAGGAAACAACAGATCACATCGAAATCCGATCTGGTTATTGAGGCAAAAATAGATCCTACATTAATGGACTTGAAGAAGTTTCTCCATTTTTCTTCCCACCTAACCTCCCTAAACTTAAAGTCTTAGATCTCCATGGCATAGCTGAGGCCGAGATATTTCCAACGGTGTCAAATTTGCAATATTTCAAGCCCTGAGTCGAAAGATATGCCCCTTCGAAGTTTGTATCAGATCCGTACAAAATGGCGGGATAACCAGTTTGAAAAAGGGGCCCCTTTTCTATATGGGACACGTGGAGGTTTGACACTTGTTCGAGGGAGGCCTTTGTATTTTTTTGCTTGAAATGGTGTGGGACTGACCACATGGCTTCCTCCGCCGGCCTGCTCAATTTCTATGTTTTTGGCTAAGTCCTTTGTTCAGCAGGGTCATATTTCTTGACTGCGGACACGTGGTAGTTTGATGCTTGTTTGGAAATCTTCTCTTTATTCGACCCTTTATTTGGCACTATTTTGAAACTTGGCACCCTCTACTGGTTCTGTCATAATACATTGACTATTCTACCCGACTCTGTCCACTTTTTTGAAATTGGACACGTGGAGTCTCCACGATTACTTGGAAACCCACTTAGGATTTTACCTCTTGAGGAGCGTCAGGTTGACACTTAGAAGCCTCCGTGGGCTCTTAGAATTTTCAATGGCCCCTCTTACCTTTTCAAACCCTAGGCTTACATGGTGAACTAGCACTTATTTGAGCCTCTACCTTTGAATCTGCTCTTGGAGATGCACCAAAATGACGTATGGCATCTTCCACGACTCTTCTATACTTAGCTTGTTTTTGAGCCCCCGTCCTATCCACCTTTTGACCTCTGCTGACCATTTGCTACATGGAGGGCTGGAAAAAGTTTGAGCTTCCCTTTTTTGATTCAAATTTGGAGAAGCGTCGTGTTGACACCTGGTTCTCTCTGCTGCTTCCTCCATACTTAGCCAATTTTTGGACTCGTTCTGAACCGTTTTGAGCCCGAAGACTTCGGATATTCACCATTTCTTCTTTCTCTTCTCGCTCTTGGCTCTTTTGACACTTCTCCTCTTTCTCTAACCCTACTATTCCATTTTCGAGCCTACCTGTAACATGTTAAATAGATTTAAGACATGGATTCTCTTGAAAGAACCGTTTCTTCTCTTTATTCTTGTATAGGGTTGTTTAGTCTTTCGCAGGCCCCGCCACCTCCATTTTTGAGTCCTTTTGCGACCTGTCTGTAAGATTTAAATGTGTTTTCTCTGGTTCTTCCTCTGTAGGGTAGTGGCTGATCCAATACTTTTCCCAGGGGTGAAATATGGATAACAATTCCTTATGGATAGGTTTTTCCTTCTTGGTAAGAACTCCATGATCATTAGTTCCATTTCCCTCTTATTTTCCTTATAGAACCATAGAAAGGTCATTAAATTATAGCTTGTGCATATTAATTTTTACCCTTCCCAAGTGGTCTACTTGGCTATCTCCAACTCTTGTGTACAGTTCAAAATTCAAAATCAAGGATTTTCCTATAAGTTATCTTATCTTAATAACAAAATAATCCCTCGAAGGACAACTGTTCATGTAAATAAAAATAATGTAAAAATATAGACTGATCCCTCGAAGGATAAATATCATTTATCCTGTCATCTAAAAAAAAAATCAAAATAAAAATTTAAACCACTCCTTCGAAGGATGGCTACCCCATTATATCATAGTAGTAAAAGGCTTCCCACATTGATCAACCTTTCAAGTGTAAAAAACATCCTAGGAAAGCTTCACACATCGATCAAATTTCCACCACAAGCACACTTACCACATCAATTAGTTTTCATCATTATAGTTGGGGCATAATCCTAGGAACACCACCCAAGGAGAGCCTATTTCCCACGTGCATTTTATATCTTGACCCCTTGTCATGCGTAGAGTAGGTCTATAAGCTTCTCCTTCCATCTCCCCTTTCTTGATCATGAGAGTGACTAGCTATCATTGGTTTTGTGTTAACACCTACCTTTGGTTGCAAGTGCATCACTTTGTTTGATTCCCATTATTTTTATGCCTCTAATCTAGTTTAGATCATTCCTTCCACTTGCACCCTTCTCTATGGTGTAGTGTCCTTTGCATGTTCGTTGCTCGCCACCTATCGAGTCACATCCCTTTCTAAACCTCTATTTTCCATTCCCTATTTAGTGTCATATGAACCCATTTTCCTTCCTATCTCTAGCTATCTATCCATGTCCAAACCATCTATTCATTCACCATACCTTTATTATAACACATTTTCATCTCACCATTTACATTCTATATCCTATCTCATTACATACCATACCATTTATGCCTACCGTGTTTCCCAATCCATCACTTCTAAATATATCTACCACATCTTTATGCCATTCATATTTTATTCTAAATTTTCCAAACCATAATAAAATCCATAATTTAAACATTATCGTCATCCATAATCATACTCATCATAATCACATAACACCTATATAAAAAAAATCACAATTATCCACATCTAACTCTATCATCATAATAATTACATCTCTCTCTCTCTCTATATATATATCATCACGAATCCAAAAATAAATCAATAAATTGTATGTCACACGCCTCTAAGGGTCATGTCTCAAAACCAATACATCATCAAAATTTGTAAACTGTACATTGGATATCCTCAAATCCTGCCCTCTAAGGGCAGATTCTTGAATCAATCCTAGGGCCTCATCACTACCCTCAAGCTTTCACCTCGTGGTGGTTGCGCCATGCTCATATATTACACTTTTTGTGCTATGCCACACACCCCCTTCTCACTATAACATTAGGTTTTCTACATATCTCTGTGTATGGGGCATTTTTTGTGTCACAATCTCCTCATAATATCCTGCCTCTACCGTTAGCACCATGTACAAACTCAAGGGCATAGTCCTTGGAGGCCCCATCTTCTCGGCACCCTATGATGTTGTTGGTGCACCTGTTCTTTGACTCTATAGCTAATATGGGTGTAAGGTATCCAAACCTTGCCCTGTAGGCCTCGCACTGCCTCCTATCGACACTAATTCATGTAATTTAGACATTATTTAATACTTGTTTCATACTACTATTTAGAAGGTTCTTGAGTGAAGAAAGAACTAATTAACCCCCATCTTTTGACCATCTTATTTTATTTTATTTATTCATTACTGAAATTTTACATCCACATTGCCTAGTCATCTTCTATCATCCAACATCATTTTGCCTTAACTGGGGAACCCAGATTCGTACCAGGACACCCATGGGTGCTCTGGTCCTATCAGGTGTGCCTCCATCCCTTTTTCACTTTCCCACCACTTTTTTGGGATAGTTTTAGTTGTTTCAAATCCTTATCTTTTTAGTGGTCGACCATTTTGGGGTTAATTATGAAATTAGATCAAGAGAAACCCTATAAATATAAAGTTATAACACCATAATGAGGGACCTAACATCATTCACTACTATCACTCATCTAGAGTTGCATCCATCTATTGCATTGGAGATCACTTGCATCCACATAGCTCCATCATCAAGGCACAAGGCTAGGACATCTACATCACAGTTCATAGGGGGAGGGATTCTATTGTATTCCATGCACACATACTATTACATTTTCTATATCTATTTATTGCTTGCTACTTCACAAAGTACGACTAGTACAAGAGCACTTAGGGAACATTATGCACACATTAAAAGGAACTACGTTTGGGTCCAAAATGTAGTGCAAATCTCAGTTAGTAAGCCCATTATTTTGGCAACTAAGGTCAGTCCAAACCATTCTTATTTTTTTAGGGTTTTGATACTTCTTTTGGTCTTTTATAGATCTTCTCATCATCTTGGAATATCAACGACATTTGATACGGGGTAGAAAATCTGATGTGACACACATCAAGGGTTTCAAACCACCTCCCAACCTTGTGAAGATCAGTTTCAAAGCTTTTACATAGATCAGGGCACCCAGTTTACAGACCAGAGCGCCCGCAAGCACCCTAGTCCCTTTGCAGGCACTCCAGTCTAGGGAATTAGTCCAAATCCATCCTTTTCAGAGCTTCTACATAGTCATTGCTACTTCCATATTTTCTAGTCACCTTTCTGACACAAATCCCACAAGCATCTGTTACTCAGATGAGTTCTTTCTTCTTCTTTTCTTGCACATTAGGGGTAAAATTTCCTTTTATATTATTGTTTAGGTCATTCAAATACTTCTTTACTACATTTATTTACTTTATTTACAGCTATTCATAGGTTAGATTAACTATCCCCACATACCACATATTAGTTAATTTTATTTAATCATTTTGGTGAACCTGACTCGATCATTAAAACTTCTATATTCTTCATTCATTGCTTGTCATTCTAGGGTTTGGTCATCATGAATATCTCAATCAATGATTAATTTTCTTTCCAATCCTGATTTACTACATAGAGTCTAACATTTTCTTGCCACTACTCGCATTCATGATGACATTAGACACAATTTATCAAGCCCTTTGCCGACACATTTCTCCTCACATATAGTATTTAAGTCTAAACTTCCCTCTGATGTTCACAATTTTTATAATAACCCGCTTCTACATATTATCTCTCATATTTATAATGTCACTGTTAAGCGTACTTTGATTAATAATGGGTCTAAAATTTAATTGTGTCCCATGTCATTCCTCGAAGTTTTAGGCCTTTCAGTTCATGATGTTAATCTATCTAGTATTTCAGTGCATTCTTATGATGGGTTTTTCGGTCCTTGTCTTGGTCACATTGCATTGCCTAATACTATTGGTCCAAAGACTGTCCACACTGTATTTTTCATTGTGGATTTCCCAGTCTCCTATAATTATCTTTTGGGAAGGCCATGGCTTCATGCCATACAATATGTTTCCTCTACTACACATAATTGTGTCAAATTCTTATATGAGAACGTGGAGTAAATCATTTTTAGTGACTGCGATCCATTTCATTATTTCGATTGGGATCCCTAATACTAATATTTCCCTATCCCACACATAGATATTATAGATGATCCCAAAAATAGGGAAGAACCACCTCATTTACCACCCACTTGATGACACCATTTGTGTGGTAGATGTGGTTTCTTCTATGCCACCCTGCTACTACTACTACTACTATGATTCCTTATCAAGAACATGTCCAGTCCATGGACATCACTCTATCACATATGCCTTCACATATAACATCTCCCTTAGCATGCCCACCATTTACTTGCATATTCTTCATGAATAATTTCATATTGGGAACACATTCTATTTTGATCCTACATGCCATGCCACTATATGTACACATGAGGGTCTAGATCTCTTAGGGTTTTCTTTTGAAGACCTCTACCCTACATCATATTCTCCTCATCTTTTTTATGACTTTATTTGTATCACCGCTACTTATGGTTTGCATGTCTTTCATCTTACAATATATCTATCACGTGTTCCTCACTCATCATCACTTACATTAGGAAAATCATGGCTTGATTATATTGGGGGTACACTAGATCTGGATCATATAGACATTTCCTTTCTTATGCCTTTTGGATGTGTTTTCATCTATAATAGCTCTTTCCTAGGATACACACCAAATCTCACTCATTGGTACTCACATAGTTGTCCACTTCTTCCATTCACCGATGAGGAGTATGCTATGGACAGGTATAATTCACGCCTCAATGGTTCATTATGCGATTGACCCAACACTATTGTTTATCAAGTCGCTAATGCTTACCCATTAGACTATGAACCTGAGAGCAATGATATTATAGATGACATTACATGATAGCCTTCTTCATCATGCACACATTAGGGGCCTATTATTTACATCCCCTTCTCTGATCATCATAGACACATTTCTTATCTTTAAATTATAAACCTTACATAGTGTTATATCATACTCCTAACATTTGCACATACTTTTCCTTAGCATCGTTATTTATACCTCTTATCATCATGTGTTATCACCATCACATACATAGAATCACCTACCTTTTTTCTTCACTATCATTGGTCCATTAACACATTCATATACACTTAGGGGGAATCACATCTCATACACCCCCACTTAACCTAACATCTATCATCTTTGCATTTGCATAAAGGCATTATCATCACACGTCTTAGCATCATCATTTCCCAATGGACACACTCTTGTGCTTTAGTTCACACTTGAATATTGAGGGCTTACCATACCATAAACCCCACCACACCGAACCTATTCATACATTACACATCATACACCATACATTATATATTTAGTTTACGACATTTTTGACATTTGTGCATTTATAAATCATACATCATGTTAGTCATCATTATGCATACACCATTGTCTACGCGTCTTACATCCGACACTACTTATCCTACATACTGCATTATTCGTTTATCTACATACCATTCATATTACCACCACACATTTCACATATATTCAACATCCTATACTAGTCTTTCTCACATATGAGTCTAGCATTACATAATCCTACATACTACATTCATAGTCTATCCACTTACATTCTATGCTACTCTATATGTTACATTTTACACACTTGAAAAATCATCGCATTTGCATTCTACACATATCATATTCACACATTCTACCCATCACATGGTCATCACCTATGCTATATTGTCTTCTACGCGCTAAACTCACTACCCAATGATGCACTTTAGTTCCTCGGTGCATATTAGATTGCTGAGGGTTTTCAAATAAAATGGACCTTACACTCATCACACATTTACTATTTGACCTTTCATCATGTGACATTTCCAAACCTAGTGACATACACTTTAGGCTAAATCCTCACATATTCTATCATTTAGTAGTGCTATACACCTTAGGTTACATCACCACTCTTTTTTTTCATTTTGTAGTGATATGCGCTTAGAAATAAATCATCACTCATTCATTCATATCATAGTGATATAAACTTAAGATACATAATAACTTATACATTCATCTGGTTGTGATATACACTTCGACTATAGGGTTCACACACACATCATTGATAGGTTACATCTCATCACTAGACCTACACATTCCACCATAGTGTGCTAGAGACAACACACACTATTCGACCATTTCCCCGATGACACACTCTTGTTTACGGTTCATTATTGAATGCTGAGGAGGAAAACTAAATGAACCTCAATACATACATTTCCATTCACTTGGGGAGCACATGGATCCTATCATTCCATTTTTCATTCCATTCCATCCATCCACAACATACTACATATTATGGATGCTTTTATTCTTTCTTAATTTTGCGTGTTCATGGTCACCTTGTTATACATGCTAGTTCGATAACTTGTATGTCATTTATCTATATCATCCACATGCATGTTCATTTTTTTTCTAGTTGTGATCATAGATACAAGTATCTTACATGTAACACAGATGCTCGCCTTCTGCCCTTCCTACACTGGTCGTTGGGGGAATCCACATTCGTCTCTTCCAGGTGCTATTGTTTCATTTTATACTTAGGAAATTTACATTACTTGCTTATACACACTCTTGACATACTAGTTAGCTTTCTAACATGCTAATGGGTGCTTCATGTGCAACATTTTTTATGGAAAGGTTATTTGATTTCCATAATTTTTTGTTCTAGTGTTTACTTCCTTGCCTTTTATTTTGGTGTACACATTTGTTTCTTGTTTGCAACCATGATGGCCTTGCATGTATTGTGACATTGTGAGTGATGTCCCTTGTTTGCAGCCCACTTTGTGCAGCTTACTTTGTCTTCTTACGTATTTACATTACTTTTGTTTGGTATCTTACACATTGTTTGCATAGAATATACACTATTTTCTATAGGCATATATGTTTACACTTATCTTTGGCTAGCCTTCATGTTTGTGTGTGCCTTGGTTTTTACCAAGAACTTTCCAGGGTTACAACATACATGCATTTGGTCCTCTATTGTGGCTGCATTTTTTCCTATCAGTGACATTGTATGCTCCCCATAAGAGGGGGGAATCATTTGGGTATTTTTACATACAAACACAAAGATTCTAAACTGGTTTCGGTTCAGTTATATACAACAAATCGGTTCAGAACATTCTATAAATCCCATACATAATGGATTTTATAGGACATATTGTCCTTAGAATTATGGGAATAAGTTACAGGCTTGGAGGTTACATTGGGTGTGCCTCCCTAACCTACTTTGTTCAGTGGCATCGAATCACCCAAAAAAACCAAGATGTACAGATATCTCTTCACCCCACATTTAGAGGAGTAGTTAAATATTGGAGGACACAAAGCATTTCCTCCCTACAATTCTTCCAGCTTATGGCGTGAGATCACCCAAAAAAATCATAGTATAGGATATCCATCTACACTATTTCTCTCGACATGGATCCGGTGCACATGTTCCATTTACACTTTTTCATTTACATACTTTTACATGCGTCTTTTATATTGCATTTTTACACATACATACATACATACATACATACATATTTGACTACTTGACATTTTCTCCTTACAAGTCCATCCATATGAAAAAAAAGTAGTCAAATGGGGGCAACAATAAGCAACAAACAACAACACTTTGCAAAAACACACACGTTACTAACCATGTCACTACACTTACACACATTAACATCAACACACATGTTCTACCCTAGGTTCACTGTCATCACTTTTTCTTTACACATTTTCATCTTTAGTTTCCACGCTCCTCCATCTTTTTGTCATTCCAAACTTTGTCTAGTCCTTCACCACTTTTCTGCTACACTCTTCATAGACATCAGGTACACATCTCTATATACTTTATGTTACCAAGCTTTCCACTCACCAACATAAAGTAGTGGAAAATGTAGACAAAAAATCATGCACTTTAGACATTATTTAATCTCGGTCTCATACTACTATTTAGAAGATTCCTGAGTGAATAAAGTACTAATTAACCCGCATCTTTTGGCCATCTTGTTTGATTTTATTTCATCATTACCAAAATTTTACATCCACATACACAGTCAAATTCTATCATCCCACGTCATTTTAACCTGAACTGGGGCACCTAGATTAGTATTGGGGCACCCATGGGAGCCCTGGTCCCACCAGGGACATCCCTATCCCTTTTGTACTTTCCCACCACTTTTTTGGACTCTTTCTAGCTGTTTCAAATCCTTATATTTTTGGTGGTCAACCATTTTGGGGTTAATTAAAAAATTAGATCAAGAGAAACCTATAAATATAAAGTTATGAGACCATAATGAGGGACCTAGCATTATTCACTACTATCACTTATCTAGAGTTGCATCCATCTATTGCATTAGAGATAACTTGCATCCACATAGCTCCATCATCAAGGAACAATGCTACGACATTTGTATCACACTTCATAGGGGGAGGGATTCTATTCTATTCCATGCACACATACTATTACATTTTCTACATCTAGTAATTGCTCACTACTTCACAAAGTGTGAAAGACACAAGAGCACCTAGGGCACATTATGCACACACTCACCATAACTAAATTTGGGTCTACATCACTCAGTTAGTAAGCCCAATGTTGTGGTAGCTGAGGTCATTCCGACCTATTCATTTGCATATTTCTTTTTTAGGGTTTTGATACTTCTTTTGGTCTTTTTTAGGTCTTGTCATCATCGTGGAATATAAGAGACACACGGTACGGGGAAAAAATATGATGTGACACACATTGAGGGTTTTGGACAACTTCCCTTCCATGTGAAGATCAGTTTCAGAGATTTTACATAGACTATGGTGCCCAATTTACATACCAGAGCACCCACAGGCACCCCAATCCCTTCTCAGGTGCTTGAGTCCAAATAATTAGCTAGATCCATCCTTTTCAAAGATTTTTCATAGTCGTTGCTACTTCTAGATTTTCTATTCACCTTTACGACACAATCTTATGAGCATTTGTTATTCAGTTGAGTTCTTTCCTCTTCTCTCTTACACATTAGGGTTAACATTTCCTTTTATATATTTGTTTAGGTCATTCACATACTTCTTCACTAAATTTTATTACTTTATTTACAGCTGTTACTAGCTTAGATTAACTATCCACACATACCACATATTAGTTAATTTTAGTTAATCACCTCCTATATTTTTCCCTCTGTTGCCTAACAATGTCCCACTCTTGTTAAAGGACTATCGCCTCATGTCTAGGAGCCTCTTGCTCCTTGAAACTAACATCTCTCTCCACTCAAGATAAGTCACACTCTACGTGTAATCTAGAAATATTTGAACCCTCATTCCCATCACCACCTCTTAGCACCATCTCCTCCTCTACTACTGAAATCTCCTTATCCTCCTCCTCTCCTCCATTGGCCCTCTTGACTGCCATTTGAGCCACCCATATTGCAGTCATCCAATATGCATAGCCTACCCCAACTTTGACATCTTCTTCATCATCCCAAGGTGCTCTTGCCTTTTCAAAAGGATCTACCATGTTTAGACTAGGTAAATACCTCTTAGCCTCATCTCATCTATATACAATTGGATTTTGCGACACTTTTTGTACCACACCAAATTGTCTCTAGACCCTGTCAAACTATATGACCTTGATCATCTTAAGCTAGTGACCATGCACCCATCTTATCCTCATGCCAACTAACTCCACATTGATTCCTAGCCATGTAGGAAAGTCACAATATGGTCACTATCTCAACTACTTTATCTCTAGCTCCATAAATCTATCGCATACCAATCAATGTCATTCACTCCCCTGTAACCATGAGCCTGGTCGGCTGTCCACCTCAAAAATTGAACCTCTAATTGAATGTGATCTCCTACCACCCATGGAATCCCTGGTGGCTTGAGCACTTCTATATGCTTGTATTCCTAATAATGGAGTAAAAATACCACATCTAGTCTTATCCTCCTCCTTTGGGTATACATCGATAGCTCATGATAAACCTGCACTAATAATGCAGTGATGAAAGAAAACATTGTCTTGTGATCCACTATCTCTGTTAGAACCCCTACCACTGTCGATGGGAACCTCACATCCCTTGAGTTTGGTAGTGCATAACAATATATGACCATCATCATTACAAAAATCAATCGGATTCGAGGCACTACACGATAATATCTCATCTCATATGAAAATGCCCTGAAAGTAAATTAATATGAGGGGCATCGACTCCAAATAGCCGTGTTAAAATATCTGATCTACTATCTAATGTAGTCAACACTATCTAATCCCCATGTATTGGTATTCTTAGGATCATGTAAACATCCTCTAGGGTGAAAATAATCTCACCTATCTTGAACCAAAATGTGCGTGTATGCACATCCCACCAATCCACCAGTACAATCATCAAACCAACACATCATGGAATCCACTGGTAATATCAGAATCCACCCAATTTAACTATTTCTGAGTGATCCCACTCAACATCAACTATATCACCCCTAATCTGATCATATAGGGTTGGTACTCTATCTCTTAAGTATAAGGTCTCTTGAGCCTGTAAAATCAATAAAACATGCAAACACCAGAAGTATCATCATTGAAGTTTCATCTAACCTTCATCCAAAATTAAAAATTCTATCTTCCCAGCCCTAATTGATGCCGACCCATTTTGGGTCGACACATTTAGTTAAGGGTCAATGCCTTTTTAGGCCTGGTCAATGGTAATTTTGTCTAGTCACCATCGAATGCCCCTGGTGCTAAGATAAAAATTCTAAAAAAGTATAATAAACTAAAGAAAAACATCAAAAATACATAAAAACAAGTTGGGGTTTCAATACTCACCATCCTATGAACCCTCTGACACTTCCTTCCAGCTCCCTTGACCTCCATTTCTCTTAATCTCTCTCTCTCTCTCTCTCTCTCTCTCTTGCTCTCTCTTTTAATCTCAAAGCTCTTGATTATCACTTGGTTATGTGTAAATGAGCCTAATTAGCTAGCTCATGGACCTCTATAGCCCACCGACCTTGGTTGCCACAAAACCCCTTAGGGTCACTGTCACTTTACCCTGATTGTCATCGACCAGCTCTAGTCACCATTAACTTAACCTTAGTTTTTACATCTTTTCCTTGTCCTCACTATTTTCCATCATTTAATTATCCCGTCTTCCCTTTTTTTTGGTGTGTCACCCATAGCACACTATTTTCAGTCATTTCCAACTTTTTGATATCATCTCACCTCTTTGGCCATCTTTGTGTTCCTCGCTAGGGCACCATTCTCTTCTCCATCCCCATATTTTTAGTTGAATTTTCACTCAATTCCTCATGTATGAAGGATGTTGCATTATTATCCTGGCATTTTTTTACACATGATGTATACCTTTGACCCGTTAGTTGCATGGCTTACACATAATTTTGAGTGGATTCCCATTGATCCTCTCCATCTCGTAGCATTTTTTTTCCAACTCACAAGTCTGTAGGACATTTCCACCATCTCCATTAAGGTTGTACCTTGTTCCCTACTGAAGTGACTCCTAAAATCACCACCATATTTTAATCCTTATATTTTTTATTGAGTCCTTCCTACACTGGGGCATCATGCCTCGTCTTTGATTTTTTCCCATCCTTTCCCACCCCCTTTCTCATCCATCTCTTTCAAAATCATGATTGATTCTCCTTCATGTCATCAATCACTATTTTGAGGGGGAACACCTCGTCAATAATCCCTCGTTAGTCATCCTATCAACCCATTCTCATTTTTTGTCTTACAATTTTCCATTTGAAACCCCTCAACAAAAAGGAGCAGAATGTAGACACTTATTTGTAGCACTCTTGTGCCGTTGCATTACGTACACCCTCACCCTCACCTAGCACACCCTTTCTCATCTTATTTTCGAGCAATCCCACATTCCCTCCTAAAATCTCATTTTTCCCATATTTTTATTATCTCCATTTATCTTTATATCTTAAAACCCCATTAATCCCTTTATTATCCTTATCCTATTAATAAACCCGTCATTTAATACCCTCACAGGATTCTCATCCCCTCTCATAATTATCTCTCATTTAAACCATTCCTAAGATTCCTTCTACCCATTTACTCCTCCCTAAGAAACACTTACTCATTAAATATCCCTTCATAGGCATGCAAGGATAAAAATAGCTTGCTATTTGTTAGATTCATGTTTCCACCCATTTCTTATCCTATTCTTACCACCCCATAATGCTCCTGATGTCTCTTGGCAGACTGCTCATGTCAATCACTGGTGACTGACCTGAGTCCCCAATAACCCAATCCTCTCTTATTTAATCGAACTCACCCCTTCTCTCTAAGGGTTGGATAATCTCGAATATCTCATGTGCTTTGTAATTTTTCCTTCCTGCATTATCTTTGAAGATATTTCCATCAGTTGAATCACTTGATTATTATTCCAGATACCCTTGTTGAAGCTTGGAGTAAAGTGAAGAATACTTGAATACATCCTTCATGCACATTATTCTTTGTTTTATAGGTTTGCAGGTCTTCTGGGATTTTTCCTTAGCCTTTCTTCCATACATCATTGATCTAAGACCCATCTATCCACCTTAATCCTTAGCCTATATCCCATTTCTACTCTGGTTTCCACCACCTAGCTCTTGTCATTATCGACCCATATCCCACATCTATTGAATCCAATTTATTTGGCATCATATCCACCTTTTTTTACATCCCACTCACCCTTCTATATCCTGACCATTTTACTAAAATTCTATCTACCCTTTTATCATTCTTCCATCTATCTTGACATCTCAGAACTAGTATATGTCCCTATTTCTACACATTTTGGCATCATTCCTACTTCAGTCACCATCGACCGTGCTATCTACTCTCAGGCTACCATCGACACGCTCTGGTTTGGGTTTGTTTTTGGCATTTCTAGTATCAGATATCATTTTTTTAGATAAGATAAAAAAGGTTTGGTTTTAAACCAAGGACCAAAAAAACCCCATTCATAGAGAAGCAAGTTTTTTAAAAACAAAAAATATAACAGAGCCAAGGAAGTAGAGTCAAAACCACTTAACAATAGGCCCCCACACAAACATGTCAAACTACTAGAGTTTTTATATTAAAACAAAGTTTTTGGAAGTCCCAAAGGGATAAAAACAAGCAAAGATAAGTGAACAGAAAGAAAAAGGCAATAACATGTACGTAATTAGTTCTCCGTAGCCCTACTATAGGTTCTAGAACTTGGATCACCATCTCTTCTGCAAGCCACCTTGATGATGACCATTTTAGGATGATTGGCTTCCTCTTTCTCAGTCTGGGTATCAACTTGATCTTCCTCCTGATCCTTGCCATGATTCAACTCCACAACCATACCCAAGCTATCACAAGTATTCGACTCCTCACTATTAAAAGAGTTCAACATCAGCTTCATTTTGTTTTTTTCCCTCCTCAGTAATAACCTCGTCCTACAGAATAAAAATCCACTATTGTTGCTTAACATATTTGACTTGGATACCCCTAATGGTTCTATTTTGAGTATCAATCCTTTGGTGGCAATCTTTTAGCTCCTGTATGAGGTTCTTGTTGACGGTGAGAATGGTGTCGACTGTGGACTCAACCCTCATCAGTTTGGCCTCCCATTCAACAAGTTCCCAGTCCTTTTTAGTATATTTTTCATATAAATTCCTAATCCCTTTTTAAATATTACACAAGGCATCCACGATACCCTTATCCAGATCAATAGCTTCCTGTTTCCTAATTTAATTGAGGTGAGAAGTGAGGGTTTACTTATCAGAATGATGATCATTGACTTGACTAGGGATGATAGGTTTACCCCTTTGAACCATGAGAAGAATAAGACCCTGGTGGAGGGGGATACCCATCTTCTCTTTCTTAAAATCCTCAATGGTTGAGAGAAACAACCGATAGAGAAAATAAGCAAGGCTCATAATTTGGTTCCGCCCGAAAAAATAAGGATAGACAAATGATGACTAAAGGTTTTTTGAAAATTTCCTTCAAGGCTCAAATACTTCATAATGACTAGGAAAACAACAACCCACCTATCTGGTAGACATGTATGGAAATACCATCATCATAAGCTATGATTTTCCCCCAACTTAAAAAAAGGTAGCAATTTCATGTTTTTTCCTTGTTTGTCTTTAAAAAATTTGACAACTTCAGTTTTTCACCCAGTAATCTTAGTAATAGCGTTCTTAGAAACATTAATTTGAACCCCATAAAAAAAAAACAACCATCCATCCAGGCATTTGTAAAATCAACAGACAGGGTTAGGTCATTACCTTTAAGTCGACGAATGAACTTAGTAAAACCACCTTTATGCAATATTTTCCATAGATCCATGTCATTTTTGAGGTGGAGAAAAGTAGAAGGCTCTGTTCTCACCATGTCTCCCCCCATGAAACTTGCATATCAAATATTATTTAGATTTTGTTATTTACTTGTTTCCTTTTTGTTGTTGATCATCTACTTATGTTATCAAAACGTGGGCTGAAACCCCTTCTTGGAAGCTTTCACTTCTCAAAACTACCTTCGTTGGTAAACCCACCATATCTATCACTAATGATTTTTTGTGTCTAGTCTTTGTTTTTGTGTAGGTTGTTGATTTGCAGCGAGGAAGATCTAATTTTGTGCACCCGTACTATCTTCATTGTCATCCAAATTAGGAGGTCCCTAAACACTCACATTTTATGAGGTTTTATTGATTTCTAGTTTAGTCTCCACTAATCTGAAGCAAGAAGCATAAAATATTGAAAAACAGACACCTCAAAAATCGAAGAAAAGAGAGAAAAAGTGTTATCTTTTAACTGTGACAACAAATATGGACTGGGAGATAAATGTGCAAAAAATAAGTTGTTCTACATGAAGGGGCCAAATGAAAAAGAGGAGAAGGAAAAAGATGAAGAAGTAGAGATCATTGTCGATCCAAACAAGGACTTAGGATATCCCCTACCAATGATATCATGTCATGTAATTTCAGGTATTAGTTCCCCCAAACACTCAAAATGGTTGGATTCTTAAATTATAGAGGGTAACAATGTTGATTGACTTGGGAAGTACTCATAAATTCATCAATCATAAGTTGGCGATACACTTAATTTTATTTGTTTATCTAACTCCCAAATGTCAAGTAATGATTGTTGATGGGGGTGGTGTTAATTATTCAGGAAAATTCCATAACATTAAACTCACCATGAGAGATTACTTGTTAAATAGTCCTATGTATGCCATTGCCATGGGAGGAGAGAATATTGTGTTAGGAGCTTAATAAATTACCACCTTGGGAACCGTTGAGATGAACTTCCAAGATTTGTTTATGTGTTTTCATTTATAAGGGAAGAATTTTAAACTAATAATATTAAGAGCAAAGTCCCCATAATTGGTGAAGTCTCACCAAATACAAAAAAATGCTTTAAAAAGGTGCATAAAGGTTTGTGGCACAACTATTTTCATTAGAAGCACATCACTCAAATGCATTTATACCATCAGATATGCAAGAAGTTATAAATGAGCACTCAATTATGTTTGGAGATATGCCAAAGGGCTTACCTCCAAAAAGATACCATGACCATGTAATCCAGCTCATACAAGGGAGATAACCATGAAACATCAAACCTTATAGGTACCTGTTGGAGCTCAAAATTACACCCACCCCAAATCAAGATGATCTAGGGTTTTGAGACAACATGGGACTATCTCTAAGTTGTGGGACCTTGCACTTGAGACAGACCTCCAAAGAAGGATGACTTCCTGTGCTTATTTCTATTGCTACAACTACTCCTAGGAAGGGAAATAAAACTATCTAGCTCTAATGTAAGATTCCAAGGGACCAAGGTGAGAAGGATATACATAAAATAAAATATTAATCTAAAGAGAGGTGATAACACCAGAAAGTAGGGGATGAACACTCTTAAATGAGTGAAAACAAGGGAAAACACACACAGGGAGGGAAAACATGTTTTCTACAGTTGGAAACAACACTCACACACTCATTTTCATGGAGCACAACATAAAAAAGTCCTGCAAGGGACATATAGAACGCACAACAAACCAAAAAAATAGAGAAAAGTCAAGAACATGCAACAAAATACAATCTAGGGTAGAGAATAGTCACAAAATGAAAATTTTATTACTTCCAAGAGATGTACAATCGATTACAATATTGGAAAGAGGCTAGTAGCCACATGTCCAACCAGATCTGAGGCTTGTAACTCAAAATGTAAAGGAACACAAGACATGTAGCGTGTTCTAATTGATCAAGGAAATCAGAGGATTGCCTATTTGTTGTGTCCCTACCATGTGTCATATGTTCATTACCATGAAGATCGGTGCATAATTGACATTATCTGACTTGTCCACGTAAGTTGCACTTTAATTGTCAAGTATACTGGAAGGGACACATGGCACTTAGTGATTGGTGTAGAGGGTTGCAACCTTGGGTGCATGCATGTGAGTAGGATTTACAAGAGAAGAAAATGTATATGTTTGCAAGTGTGCACAAGAGTGCATGGGGATGGGAGGAAAATGATGCATATTTGCTAAGGCACATGTGCAAGGAAGGCATGACCATTCGACAAGGGAGTGCACAAACATTCAAAGAAGATGGCATGCGGAAGCTTGCCAAGAGGGAAAATGGAAGGTACATAAGGAGGAAATTGATTAAAAAATATTGACATAAATAAATGCTAAATCTAAATTATGTACCAGAGTATATGTGAACAAAAAATTACACATTTGACACAAAAAAAAGTAAGCTAAAAATATGAAACCCTAGTTGCAAGAGAGGGGATAAAGTACTTAGCTGATTCAAAGTGATGCAAAAGTTGTGCCGAGTTTAAAAACTGATGAAACAGGAAAGTAGGATATCACACTCAAAACTAGATGCAAAGATGATAGGAATGCCAAGAGTAGGGCACCTATGCAGGGTTAGGGGCACCAGGGACCTTCTCTAGGTGCCTGTGTCTACTTAGAAGCTACGAAACTCAATTTCACAAGGTAATGAGATATTCAATTGGTGTCACCTTTAGTTACTTATATATCGATGTAGCTCACTATTGATCGCTTGAAACATGCAATAGGAAATAACAAAGACAAAACCCCAAAACAAATCAAATCCTAAAAATAAAAAGATGCAAATGGGGAGTCAGATTGACCCCAGAGGTCACTCGACTGAGTGAACTTATGATCCAGGTATTGTACTACATTTCATACTCCATGTAGTTTTGCGTGTGTGTAGAATTGTGCCCTAGGTGGCTCTTGTGAAAACTTGCACTCAATAGCGAGAAATATCTAGATGTAGAAATATAGATATATGTGTGCAAGGAAAAATGAGCTTCCCCTCATGTGAATTATATGTAGAATAATGTAGTCCCTTATCCCTTAAATGGATGCTAGATGGATGATTTTATGTTCTTGTAATGGCCTTTGGATGCAACCTTAGGTGATGGTAGTAGATGCTTAGTGCTTGGTCCTTTATTACGATTGTTAGGAATTTCAGGCATTGAGGGGGGGGGGGGTGAATCAGTGCATACTCAAACTTTTTACAACATTTCCAATTCCTTCACCATGCATACTTAATCAAAATTGGAAATGATAAAGCATAAACATTCAAACATTAGAGTAAGAGAAAAAAGCACACATGAACACATGAGGAGACAAGATTTAATGTGGGAAACCCATCAAGGGACAAAAAACCATTGAAACTAGAGGACTAGCTTGGATAAATGTCCTATAGTGTTACAACGATTTCACACTGAGCAACAACTCAACATTAAGGCTACAACCTCTTAACTACAATCAAGAGACAAATTTATATTTAGTAATATTCTACTTACATTCAAGAATCTAATGACCTTTTGTAAGCTTCAACTTGCAAGGTAGCTACAACTCTCTTCTGCTAAGCAACTACTTAGAATTTTACACTGATTTGATCAATCTACCTTTGTTGTCTTCATACAACTAATTATGATATCTAAATCACATCACTCTTTTTCGCATTTCACCTTATTTTCATCCCATAATGAACATCACAACCACTATCATGTAAATCCTCTTCACATTAATGTTTTCAACCTCTTCACAAGCTTATCATACCTCTATTTGCACCTTATGGCATACTCCACATACTTGTAAGTAGAATCATGTGTAGACCTCCTAAATCCTTGTTAAAAACTTATAGATGGCTATAATCCTCTCCCTTTTGTCACTTTCCTTATTTTTAGTACACTTATTCAGCTCACCTCATTTCAACAACAAATACATACTAAAAATTGAGCTTTTATGAACAAGCATGAATCCTAAAAAATGACCTTTGACCTTTCAGATGTAATGAATCTTCAACTAGCCCTTATTCTCTCACATACAAAGTAGATGAAAGGAATTCACATAAGGCTACCTCAAAAATTGTCCTCTTGTGTCTAACATATGTCAATTACATCTGCATGATCTGCATACTTCTTTTAACATTCTTTGCAACAAATAATTAAATTTAAAGATTCCACAACAACTTGACAACCTTCCACATTTGATACTTCCTTTCAGACCTCTGACATCTGCACATTTCAATTTGTAAATGCTATCATAATTTTTTCTTCTTCTTCCTTAAGCGAGTTCCTTTTGTCTTCTAGTTCCTTTTGGAGTATGTTCCAAGTGTTACATGCATGCAAACATGTTACAACTACTTCAAATATTATTTTTAACCTCATTTCAGCCTTGAACCTCACCATTTTCCTTCGACACCTTATTTTAGCACACAAAAGCACAATTTTGATCATGATCATGAAGTGACATTGAAATCTTTTCTCAATCATGTAATTAGGTACACAAAGTCTGCAAGAAGGTTTTATCAACATCAGGGTCTTGAAAATAATCAATACAAACTATGAATTGTTTTATACATCTTCCCTTTTCATTCATCAGCTCACAGTCATGAAGGTTTCAAATCATAGTCTTAGATGAGATCTACACACCACCATCAAAAAATTTTCAGATGTTTTCAAGTATGTGGATGAGATTTTATGAACTTTAGGTCATCTTCAACTAGTAGTAATCACCAAGGCATCACCTTTTCTTCTTGATTCATCTGTTTGAGCAAGGTATTCAAAATTCTACATATACAGATTTGTACTTACAAATAAAGAGAAAAAATGCACACTTAACCAACCTTATCCTTCATTTTTATGTCACTGTGGGTGTGTAAGAACCTCACTGAGAACCTATATACCATTTTCAAGGACTTTTATGAATGAGTTATTGAAGGAAATATATTAGTTCAACTTAGATTTGCAAGCTTTCTTGAACAACCAAGAAGGACAATTTGAGACCCATAATATTGGGACTTCAACTTCTCCATATGAGCACACCTTGGACTATATCAAATCATCCTAACCTTGTATCATGTGCTCATGACCATTTCACACTTCAATGTCAAGCTTATATATGAAAATTACTTCAAAACTTCATGAATGTTATAACATGTTTTGAGCTTCTAGTGGTAGGTAGAAGAAATGCACCTACTCCTTCCAAATTCTCCACAAAACTTTCTCCAATCTCTTCATGAGCATGTAGTAGAATATCAATATTTCCACAACATCAACGTTATCTTCATGAAACATTCATACCATACATGTACCTGTAATTTTCTTCAAAACCACTATTTTTTTGGTCCATGCACTCACACATGTAAAGGAAAAATGTCACTAAAATGTACTTTAGAGAATCATATACACATCCAAGGAGATTTCATGGATTTTCCAATTGATTATTAGTTTAAGCACTTTATTTTTCTCCTATCACTTTAGGACGAGGGTTTGGAGGGTTTCAAACTAGCTCTGAATGGTTAGAAATTTTAAAATACTTAACCAATTTCCCTTAGACCTTTTGCATCATGTTTTTTATCCAAATTCCATGAAAAAAATTCTTCTCTGATTTACTTGAAGGAGGATTTTCAATTTTGATTAACAGCTAAGAAGTTAGAGTGCTTAATTTACATTTTCCAAAAACCTGGTTTTGGTAAAACATGCATAAATTTTGCAAACACCTGCTTAGGTCCTGAAATTTTGACCAAACCTTAAAAATTCACCCCTCCATGTATTTAAATGACCATTTTTTCATATTTTTATTTGGAAATATCTACCCCATCTCATTTGTACAGCTTTTGTTCTTTAGTCCTGAAGGGTGTATTATGTCAACCTGGATAATTTCTAAAGTTACCTCCTTAGACCTTTGTGAAGCCCTACACACCTCATATACCATCATATTATGATCCTTCAATGCCTGATTTGCATCATCATGCCTTAAATGAACCATTCCACTTGCCTACTGGCCTTATATTCACTAAAATGCCTCAAAATGGCTACTTTCATGCCATATAAGCCTGAGTATTGACCTAATAATCCTTCCACACATGCTATTCTAGATCATGCTATTCAAACCATGCTCTTCCTACTTTTCCTTGATCTATTTCTCATGTTTACATGTCTGCCTGCTTAATCTAGGACTTGGATTAGGCCTAGAGCTACTTGAAACTTCACGAGTTGACCATGTAGACTTGATACAAACTTGTTAACACCTCACACACACATAATTGACCATGTTTGACATTGTTAATTATTGCATATAACCTTGGGAGGACTCACCACACAACTACCTTGCTTGACCATGTACTTGGATCCTACTTTCATACCATAACATCATGATTTGACATGACTTGACACCTCATGGAACCACCTATTGATCCATAGGGATCCAAAAAAACTCTACTTCATCAAAAATAGTCAGCACAAGGAAGAAAAAATTAACCAGAGGTTCTATATTTTAAGCAATAGGACCACTGCCCTATGCAGGGCGGCGGTCATAGAACCGCCACTCAGTTAGGGCGGCGGTTATAGAACCACTTGTCTGCATAGGGCGGTGGTCTTGTCCATTACGGATAGAAAGAAAAATTTGAAACGAACAACTTCTGAATTTGAAAGGGTGTTCATCTCCCTTCACCTTCATGACCTTTCCCATCCTCCAGTGCATGGGAGGACATGAGAAATGCTATAAATACATGATTATAGAAGTGTAGAAGATCATCAAAGCATGAGAGCAAGTGAGAAAGAAGTCTTAGTGTTGGAAATTGTATTTTTGTAGAAGCAAGGAGTTTGAGATAGAGAAAGCAAGTAATTGAAAGGAAGTGTTGAGATACTTATTGTAAATTCTGTACTTGATTTGAATTGGCCAATAGAAGTGGGAAGAAAGAGCAATTGCCCTTCCTGACTGGTTTTCCTCCTTTGGAGGTTTCCAAGTTAAAATTGTTGGTGTTCATGACTGTGGATTCTTTCCTTTGCTACACTTTTATTGTTTCTAAGCACAATTAGAGTTGATTCACTAGATTTATCTATTATTTCTAATAGAAAGTAAACAACAGTGAATAATTGTGATTTTGTGAATTTTCCAAAGTTGAGAGTTTACGGATCATTTTGGTATCAGAGCTAACAAGTATCCAGGACTGTGGTATTCATTCTTGAATTCGTATGACAGTGATAAGAGCTAAAGGTGAGGAACCTTTACCTTGTGATACAGAGATTTCTACAAAGAAGTGGAAGTAGAGAATATGGGGAGAAATGGAGGAAGAGAACTTGGTTCAGAGAATCGAGATTCTAGAGACCATGATGGATAGGATGTTTAGAAGGCAAGAAGAACTTGCAGATTTGTAGAAGACGACTTCTGTCAAACAAGACTCCATGGACTCGGTGGTTCGAGGCTTAGCCGAAAATTTTGGTATAGGTAAGAGTCACCATGAGGAAGATTATGGAGAAGAACGGGGAGAAGATACTTCTAACACAAGAGAGAAGATAAAATCTGAACATAATCCTTTTAAGGTTGAGACTAAAGTTGAAATCAAAAGCTTTGAAGGACAAGTAGATGTAGAGTTGCTAGATAAATGGTTGAAATAGTTAGAAGTCTACTTTAGCATCCATAATGTCACTGAGGCACAAAGGACCACCTTTGCACATCTCAAAATGGAGGGACATGCCCTAGTTTGGTGGGAAACCCATCTAACTACTTGTGAAAGGAAGAAACGTCCTACTGTGAAGTCTTGGCAAGAATTTAAGGAATTACTTAGAGCTAACTTTTATCCTATTGGCCATAAAACTGACCAAATTATTAAATGGCAGTATTTTAGACAAGGTAGTGGTCAAAGTGTGTAGGACTATACTATGGAGTTTCAGAGGCAAGCCATGTTGCTAAATATGGACTTGGAGGATGAGGATATTCTTACCAAGTACTTAGGCAGACTTCACACTCACCTTCGAAGAAAAGTTATCTCCACAAAGCCCAAGGATCTCAATGAAGCATGTGTATAGGAATACTACATAGATGATGAGAATAAGCAAGGAGAAGTAGAGCCGAGGGTAAAGCAGTCAAAAAATCAGTAGAAAAAGGATTATGGGCAAACAAGTAACAAGAGTAAGTGGAAAGGGAAAGGTAAACAAGCTGCCACTACTTTAAATACTTGTAAAGATCCTAATAATTTTTGCAAGAATTGTGATATCAATGGTCATACTGACGCTACATGTTGGAAGTTACATCCGTAGTTACATCTGAAGAACCGAACCAAGGACTCAAAGAAGTCCATGATAGCTGTAAAGACAGAGGGGGAGGTAGAAATCGAAGATGAATCTGATGTAGATGAAAGGCTTGGATGCATGGCCACCAACAGGGACAACAAAGAGGAGATGAGTAGACTATTCCAAATCAAAATCCAGATCAAAAGAACTAAGGTAAATGCTTTGGTTGATGCCAGTTCTCAATCTAATTTAATTTCTGAGGTAGTTGTAAAGAAGCTTGGTCTTGAGACTTACAAGCATCCACACCCTTATCCTTTGGGTTGGGTGAAGAAGGGTGTTGAAATTTAGGTAATAAGAAGATGTAAGGTCAAGTTTGGGATAAATTCCCAATATATAGATGTTTTTGAAGCTGAAGTTATTCCACTTGATGCTTTTGATGTGGTATTCGGGAGTCCTTACTTGTATGTTAGGGATGCTATATTTATGAGAAGAGAGAACCGATATAGATGGGTCAAGGATGGGATTAGCTACAAGATCTGGGCACACCAGCGTAAGACACAAATTACTATGGTAAGTGCTAACCAAGCAAAATGACTAATTTAGGAAAATCATAATCAGTTTTGTTTACTTTTGTTAAAAGATAAGCAAGATGGGGTAGAAGTTTTAGAAATTTCTAACCAAGGAAAACAAGATTTGGATAGTATTATTCAGTCTTTTCAGGAAGTATTTCAGGCTCCTAGTGGATTACCACCAAAACAGGAAGTGGAGCATGCGATTTAGCTGTTGTCAAAGTCACCTCTACCGAACATTAGGTTATATAGGCAATCCTTACTTGAGAGTACTAAAGTAAAGAAGCAACTCCAGGAACTATTAGACCAAGGGGTAATATGTTTGAGCACCTCACCATGCGGTTCACCTATTGTGATGGTGCCAAAGAAGGATGGTTCTTGGAGAATGTGCATTGACTACCGTGCTTTGAACAAGATCACCATAAAGAACATATATCCACTTCCCCACATAGATGATCTCTTGGACCAGCTTCAACATGCTAAATTTTTCATGAAGTTGGATCTCTAGTCTGGCTATCACCAGGTTAGAATGGAGGAGGAGGATATATGGAAGATTGCTTTCAAAACAAAACAGGGTTTGTATGAATGGTTAGTACTTCCATTTGGGTTATGCAATACACCCGCTACATTTATGAGATTGATGAATGATGTATTGTGGGATTTCATAGATTCATGTGTCATTGTATATCTAGATGATATTTTGATTTTTAGTGCCACATGGGAAGAACACTTAACACATTTGTAGCAAGTCTTGTAAGTTCTCAAGGAGAAGCAACTACTTTGTAATATGAAGAAATGTGAATTTTCCAAGCAATCACTTGTCTACCTTGGACACGTGGTTGGAGGAGGAGAGCTACGAGTGGATCCAAAGAAGGTGGAATCCATCAATAATTGGCCAACACCAACAGGAGCCACAGAGACTAGAAGTTTTGTGGGAGCAGTACAATACATGCGGAAGTTCATTTCGGGATTCTCTGTTATTGCAACACCTCTACACACAGTGGCCACAAAGAGTAAGGGTTTTGACTGGGGTAAGGAACAAGACAAATCCTTTGAGTTACTAAAATACAATATTAGTCATACTCCAGTACTTTCTCTTCCTAGTTTGTAGCAGCCTTTTGAAGTAGAGACAGATGTCAGTGATTACGCGATGGGCACAATGTTGCTTCAGGGAGGTAAAATTGTATGTTATCATTCTAAAAATTTCACTTCAGAAGTTAAAGGATATTCAAAATATGATAAAGAAATGTATGCACTAGTTTAGGTAATTAAAAAATGGAAACACTATTTGATGGGTAAAGAAACTATTGTGCACACTGACCACAAACCTCTCCAATATTTGCAAGCACGGTCTAAATTGCAGCAGGCAAGGCACTACAAATGGATGGGGTTTCTTCAATAGTTTCATTTGGTGATAAAATACAAGAAAGGTAATACAAATGTGGTGGCAAACATGTTGTCTAGGCCACCCAAAAAGGAGAAACTCTCCTGCTTGGCCACTATTTCTCAGATCAAGTCCTTCACGAAGGAAGCATATGCCCAAGACAAAGACTTTGGGGTGATATTTCAAAAGTTGTAGTCCCAAGGGGCTGAAAGGATGGGGATTGAAGATTGTTATCTCAAGGACGAGCTACTCTACCGATGGGGAAAACTTTGTGTTCCTAAAGAAGAAATACTTCTATTGATGAGGGAAGCACATAACTCGAAAGTAGCAAGACATTTTGGTGTTGGTAAGACCGTAACCCACCTACAAAGGTATGTATATTGGCCCAATATACAAGAAGAAGTATCAAAATTTATTTGTGGATGTAAACTTTGTTGTACTAGCAAGCAAAAGACTAGGAAGGAAGGTTTGTATATTCCTCTACCAGTACCTACTCATTTGTGGGAGGACATCTCTATGGATTTTGTAGGAGGATTACCTATGTCTTAACATGGCCATGACTATCTCTATGTTGTTGTTGATAGGTTTAGTAAGATGTGTATTCTTATGGCATGTAAAAAGATAGTAAAAGCACATGAGGTAGCAGATCTTTTCTTTGCTAATGTATGGGTGCATTTTGGTTTGCCAAAGTCTATTGTCTCTGATAGGGATTTCAGATTCTTGGGGAAGTTTTGGACTACATTGTGGGACAAGATGGATACCACATTGCAGAGGAGCACAACATTCCATCCACAGACAGATGGATAAACAGAGATGGTAAATATGACTCTGGTATAATTGATTAGAGGGTATAACAGTAAGTACCCAAGGACTTGGGATGAGTCCTTAGCTTACATTCAACATTCCTACAACTGGGCAATACACACATCCACCATGAAGTCACAATTTGAAGCATGTTTGGGATATCTACCTACAAATCCACTAGACATAGCAGTTGGACAACAGGATGAGGAGGATACATGAGACACAGAGGTGACTAGAGAAAACAAATTTATTGAGAGGATCCGGAAAATCCATCTCAAGTTCAAAGAACAACTAGAGAAATATCAAGGTAAGTATAAAGCTAGGCATGATCAACATAGAAGGGAACACAAGCTTCATGTTGGAGATAGAGTTTGGCTTTACTTGAGCAAGGAGAGACTACAAGGTCAAGCACGGAAGCTCAAGCCACTATGATATGGACCCTTCACCATATTGGAGTAGATTGGAGAAAATTCTTTCCGACTTGATTTTTTGTCATTCATGAGGATGTACTCTGTAGTAAACTACGAGAACTTACACCTATATGAGCCATCCATGTTGGATGAAGATGAAGAACTACAATTGATACCTTCCATCAAGGATTGCATCTTGGACTCACAAAGTGAATTGGAGGAGGATGCAGTACTACAAAAGAAGGTGAGAGAGACTAGAAGAGGCCAACAGGAGTCTTGGTAGATTGGACTGAAAGGAAAGACACCAAGGTAGGCCCGGTGGTATTCTAAGGAGCAAGTGAGGGAATTTTTTCCTCATCTACTCCCCCACTAAGCTTTTGTGGGACCAAAAACCTCCTAAGAAGGGGAGGTGTGATCCATAGGGATCCATAAAAACTCTACTTCATCAGAAACAATTAGAACAAGGAAGGAAAAAATTATTCAGAGGTTCAATATTTTAAGTAACATGACCTATACCCTGTGCAGGGTGGTGGTCACAGAACCTCCACTCAGCTAGGGTGGTGGTTATAGAATTGCCTGTCTGCATAGGGCGGTGGTCCTATCCATTATGGACAGAAAGAAAAATTCGAAATGAACAACTTCTGAATTTGAAAGGGTGTTCATCTCCCTTCACCTTCATGACCTTTCCTATTCTCCAGTGCATGGGAGGACATGAGAAAGGTTATAAATACATGATTGTAGAAGTGTAGAAGATCATCGAAGCATGAGAGCAAGTGAGAAATAAGTCTTAGTGCTAGAAATTGTATTTTTGTAGAAACAAGGAGTTTGAGACAAAGCAAGCAAGTAATTGAAAGGAAGTATTGAGATATTATCTACTTCCCTTTTCTACTTATTTTAAATTCTATCCTTGATTTGAATTGGCCAATAGAAGTGGGAAGAAAGAGCAATTGCCCTTCCCGACTGGTTTTCCTCCTTTGGAGGTTTCCAGGATAAAATTGTTGGTGTTCATGACTGTGGATTCTTTCCTTTGCTGCACTTTTATTGTTTCTAAGCACAATTAGAGTTCATTCACTGGCTTTCTCTGTTATTTATAATAGAAAGTAAACAACAGTGAATAATTGTGATTTTGTGAATTTTCCAAAGTTGAGAGTTTACGGATCACCTTGACACCTTGGGGAAACTTTGACATCAATGACAACCTTAAGAAATAATTTTCAAAAATGATCACATAACTTTGTATTCATATGATTCCCTTGGTTGAATTTTGTAATTAACCACTAAAAGTCTGACTAGTAAGAAATAAGATGCCCAAACGATTAGAAAAAGAAAAAAAAGATGTGAACAAAGTACAAAGAGGTCAGGGGCACTCAGAGGGGATGGGGGCGCTTGGGAGCTGGTGTCCAAAGTCAAAAATGCTGAAGTATCAAAAGATAGACTCGGAAAGAAGGTGTGTAAGAGAAAAAAGGAAAACAAAAGTAATCAAAGAGGCCAAAGATAGTGATCAATTAGTACTTTCCTCACTTAGGAATCATATGAAAAGTGGTATGTGATCAAGATTAGTGATATACCTAGAGTGTGTGATTTAGTGTCTACATTTCCCCCCACCTTATGTTGTTGAGAAAATGCTCGATAATATAAAGTAGATAAGAGATGTGTACTTAATAACCATGTAGGTCGATGGCAAAAATCATACTGAGGAGATAATAAAAAGCGTTGAGTGAAAAAAAGTGAAGCGTGGAAGCTAGAGAAGAGGAAGTGAAAATGATGATGACCCTAGGGGTAAAAACATATGTCTAAATGTTGCATTGTACTTGTTGTTGATGTCACTTGATGTGTGATTGATATGACTACTTCTTCCCATAAGGATAGACCTAAAAAAGAAAAAAATGAATGAGTAGTCAAATATGTGTATATGAAAATTTTGATAAAAACACGTAAAAAGTGTGTAATAAATTATGTAAAAATATGAAAAGGAACATGTGCGCTTGAGCCATGATGAGTAAAAGAGATAGAAATATTCCTAAAGATGTTGTAGAAGAATGAGTTTTTTGGGTGTTCTCATGCCAACTACGCTAAATGTAGTTTTTTGGGATATCTCACACCAAGTGTGGAATAAGTGTAGGGAGAAAATTCTAGTGTCATTCTCTGACCTTTGACTACTTCCCAAAGTGTAAACACCACTACAAATGGTGTGTGTAATTCCGACCCATTTTGATCCAGTTGGATCCAACATGAAAGTTGAAAAGGTGTAATGCATGCATACTGAATGCCGAAGGACTGTGTCTTCCCTATAAAAGCCGATATGAAAACTATTGTGAACTATGATAAATTGAGAAAAATTGTGTGACTGCCCCTAGTCATAGGAACATAAGAAGGGTCAGAGGCACCAAGGCACTATTGTCTATGTCTAGGCACTAGTGTCTGTTTTTTTCTAAAAACCCAAATCAGGTTTTGGTATATTGTTGTGATTGAATAGTGTGTTGTAACTGAATTGAAATGTGTGAAAGTATGATTATAAACTATTGTATGGGGTGATTGATTCACCCAATGGATGCCCCGACTCATTTTGGATGCATGTGATGTCACAAGGAGTATGCCACCCAAAGGAGGACCAAAAACTATGATAAAACTGATGCCATGTAGCGGGAGGGAGTGTGCATGGTAGAAACCAAGGCACACACAAACAAAGTGGCTGAAAACAAGTGTTTGTACAAAAAAGATAAAAATGCATGTAGAAGAAAATGTGTGAATTGGTAAGCAAGAAGACAACATAGATAAACAATAATAAAGTCAAAGGAGTGTTGGAATCCCTTGTATCTAGGAGTATCAAACTACTTGTTAAAACTATTTAAATGGTTCTCCTGAATTGATAAGCATCAGAGTTAAATCATTATTTTCTCTATTCCTTTATATTTATTCCTAATATATTTTCCTGAGTTATTTCTTTGTGCTCACTTCTCCTGTACTAGATCCGTATGTTAGTTTTCTCAAGGAGACCACAAAAAGTGGGTTTCAAACATGGTACATCAATCAAAATGTCACAAGACAATCAAGGCCAATGTGGCCAACAACATACAGTGTACACACAAGACAAAGGGAAAATCCCGCAAACAATGACAAGTAATGATAAAGAATTATAAGCAAGATATCAAATCACCATGGTAACAAAGAGTTCTTGCTAGAAAAACATTTCACTTGAAGCACCCGTTAGCATGTTAGAAAGATAAAAATTATGTCAAAAAGTGTATAATCTAATATAATGTATTGTATTAGTAAGAATAGGAAGTAGTATAAATCGAAACAATAACACTTAAAGTGTGTACGGAAGTGAATGCCTCCGGGAGTCGCTGCAGGACTAGTAATAGGTATTGTGTCAAGCATCCATGTTGTGTGTAGTGATTTGTGTAAAGTATATGATCAGAACTAGAAGGAAAGTGAATGTGCATGCATATACAGAAAAGATAATGACATATAAAATATTCATCTAACATAGTAAGAACAGTGTACATGTGAGTATAAGCAAGCAAGAACAATGTGCAACCAAGATATACATCATAATGTGGATGAGTGAGATGGAATAGAATGTAAAGTGAATGTGATAGGAGTAGTGTTCCCTTGAGAAAATTCGAATGAGTATGCATGAGATGAGGTTCATTTATAAATGCCCCTCATCACTCAAGAATGAACCATAGAATAAGAGTGTGCCATCGGGAAATTGTTTGAATATGCATGCTTGAAAGATATGATCGTCCAAGTGTATACCATAGAGAGTGAGTAAGTTATTGAGTGAGTGAGAAAGTGTGGTGATTTTCATTTCACATTTAGACCCTCAACAATAAAGTATGAACCGTGAAACTAGAGTGCATCATAGGGAAGTGTGTCAGGTGATAATGTGATGCAAGAAAGATTTATCATGAATGCACCGAGTGTAGAAATGTGTAGTGTGATGATGTGAGGCTTATGAATGTAGTGAGCCCTTAATATTCAAGTCTGAAATGTAGCACAAGAGTACATCATTAGGTAATGATGATACTAATATATCAATATGTGTAAGATGCGTATGAAAGAATAGATGAAAAGTGTGTAGTATGTAAGATACCTGATAGTGTCAAGGGGGTGATAATAAGTATGAAGTCCCCAAGTGTGTGTCAATGAATATACTATCCGATAAAAGTGAAGTATGAGGGTCCTCTACCTGATTCTTACAAAGATAAAGACGTATGACCATGCTCTAAGATCAAAAATGGGTATGATAGATGATGTGTCGGTGAATGTGTAAGAGATTTAGGAGGTGATTACCACCTATGTGAAGAAGACCGCGAAGGTGATATGCACCTATGTGAAGGAGAGAGAAGAGGAGATGAAAACCTATGTGAAGAATACTATGGAGGAAATGGAAACCTATGCGCAAGATAGCGCGGAGGCAATGATCACCTATGTGAAGAAGCCATCCGAGTGAGGGACCTAGGCTGATGTGATGGACTAACAGAGTGATGAGACCATGTAATCTGTGAGTGAACAAGAGAGCAAGGAGAAGATTGTGCTTTATATGTGAGAAGTCATGGGGACCTAGATGCTCTAATGAGTGTAATGGAAACTTAAAGTGGGGGCTGCAACCATGGTGTGGATGGCGGGACACCATTAATAATAATGACTTTCTTGTTGTGAATGAAATTTAGATGCAAGTGATTCATGGAGATGATATCCTAAGTGGTGTGGAGCCAAGGGAGACCTAATAGTATGTCACAACCTTTCATGGAAGGTGTGATAAGAAAAGGAACATGCATGGTAAGAGGATAGACAATGACCAGAAGCTTGACATAGCCATATGATTTAGGAGTTGGATATGAAATTTGTGAGAGTGGATAACTGATAGTGATAAGAAGTGTAATATAACATGTACTTATGAGAAATGATGAATCAACCATAGTGTTATTGACAGAATTAGGTACAATAGAAGCACTAGTGTGTAAGTGATCATAAGAGAATGTAGCATGATTGTCATGATCGAAGAAAGTGATGATTGGTGGTGATGCCTCAACAAGATAAAATAGGAAATTAAGATTCTCTGATGTAGGAGGAGGCATTGCACGATACATATGATTAGATGAAGATTTAGGTGCTTGCTTATCATGTTTAGGAATAAGATTGTCAAATATATTTTGCTTGTGATTTTCATTAACTAACGTGGATGTTGTAAGCTCAGGAATTTCAATAGCTTTATTATCAACAATATTGTGAAGTTTGAAACATCGATCTATAGAATGTCCAACACATAGATGATAGTCGCATATGAAATTTTTATTGTACTTATGACCTTTAAGATGGGATGGGTCTAGATTGAGTGGAGGAGGAAGTGTAATAAGATTGCTCTCAACAAGTTGTGGCAATAGAATGTGCAGAACGACACATAATTTTGTAAATTTATGATTAGGAAATTGTCATTAAATATCTTTAGGATTGGATACAACATTGACAATGGCTTTAGCTTTAGTAGGTTTTGTAGATGGCTTGAAAGTTGTCTTAGTTTGAAAGTGTGCAGAGGATGAAGCGCATTCCTAATATTAAAGATTTCCCATAGATAACAATTTAGTTTCGTGTAGCTTAACAGTATGACATAAATGATCAAATGATAGACATGTCTCAAAGATAACAATATCTTGGAGAGGTGGTAAGAGAATTTGGACAAATAGATCTTAAAGGTAAGAGTCTGCAAGAAAATTAGACATCTTAGCTAGATTGTTCTTATATCGTAAGACATAATCTACTAGAAGTTTGTTTGATCCTTGTTTAAGTTGCGTGAGTTGAGCATAGGATATCTTAGATCCGATATTGATAGAAAATGAGTGAGAAAAACATCACGTAAATGCATAAAATATATTACTGAGTGAATAGGTAGATCATAGAACCAATACATTACATATACTACAAGGAAAGAGCTTAGCTAGGAGAGTATGATCATCCACAAAATCTAGACATGCCACATGAAATGATTAGAGGTGCTCTTGGGGGTCACTGTACGTACCCAAAATTGTAGGGTACTGCACCGTCGAAACAATGTTACACATGCCCCAATGATGATACAGGTCACCTCGCAAGGTGTTCGGGATCCATAAAATCTCTCCAAGTGTACATTAACATCCCGCGTACCCCGCTTAGCCTCCACGTGCTTTGTTTTACTCTCCCCCCCTCTTTTCCTTTGCTTTTGGTCTTCAGTAACGAAACCACCACCCTGCCTGGGCAGCGGTCTCGTGACCGCCACCTAGGTAGGGTGGCGGTCTTGTAACCGCCACCCTACTCAAGGTGGTAGTCCTTCACGCTTTTTCCAGAATGTTCTTTTTATCACGACTCACATAAATTTTCAACTTTTACCAACCTTTTCATCCGTTTTGCTTGTATTTATGATTTTGGTTCCCTGGAATAGTGTTTCTCCATTGTTTATAGTAAAAGAGTTCAAATTGGATTTCACCTTTGGGTAAATGGGAATTCTATAAATAGCTGGTTTGATTACAAGAAAATGGCCCCTCAATAATTGCCTTTCATCTTCTCATTTCAATAGTTTAGTATTTCAGTTTTTTCTTAGGAATTCAATAGTTTTCATTTGTTGCATGCATAGCTACTCTTGTTTTGTTGTTTAGAAGCCACATGATCTTCTTGTTTTAGTGTTATTACTGTTTCATACAATCAACTGAGATATGATAGTTTCATTTTCAGCCTGAAGCCATTAGAGTTGCAGGTTTTGTTCATCAAGAAGGATAGTTTCAAGTTCTGGATGTTTTGTGTTGCATGACTCGCAATAAATCCCGCTAGGAATTACATAAGCCAAGCTCTATTCTCTTGTGTTATCCCTCTCCTACTCACATTGTATCCAGTCTACATCCAAAGCTACCATTGGTCCAATACCTACTTCTGTTAATGCTAGCATTACACAGTTTTCTGGATTCACGTGAGCATGAAGGAATGAGGAGACCACACTGAGGGGACAAAGCCACACACAATCGGATTCACCACTGTTCTACAAAATCCAGGTTCAAGATATCAAATTTTTAGTTAAAACATATCTAATAGAGTAATTAATCATTTCATATCAGTTAATCTCACTTTCGATATTGCCGGGGAAGCTGTGGGGATTGATAGTTTATGAGAAACTATGATTCATTCCTCACTTCTGAGGTAAGATCGGGGGTCTTTCAAATAAATTAGATCAGTTATTTAGTTATTTAGAATAGATTCACAACTGCATAGACAAGTAGCTATACTCAGCTGCCTTGTTTGTTTTAAATTCTGTTATTAGATTAGTTTTCATTTCCTAGACATATTAAATAGTTGTTATCTTAATTCTGTTAAAAACTTTGTCAAAAAAAATAAATAGAGAATTTATATATGCTATAGATATACTTTGCATAATTAGCTTGCTTTACTTTAGTTAGATTTACATTATTTCCTTTTGTATGACAATCACGGGACCTAGGGAGCCCAGAGAATACGTATTCGAGCCAATCATGCCTCAACCCAATCTTGTTATAGCAATAAATGACATAGACCAGAATCTCAGAATCCAAGTCTTCTGAACAACAACGGACCTACAAGAAATCATCCCGCAGTTAAGAGGATTAAACATAGAAGATGACAGAGCACATACATTTTGGTCAAACCAGCGAAACTACAGATTACCCTAGACAAATATCCGTATGACTGTAGAAGGGCTTGAAAGAGAGAAAACATTCGGTTGTGATCCTTTGGTCCCATAGCCAGATGTAGGAGACACTCTCATTGACATAGACACTAGATTAACAATTCAAGTTACCAGAATGCCTGTAAGGTACTCTGAGAAGATTGCGTAACTTTTGGCTCTAAACATAAAGGCCGAAAAGGCATACGACTACTAGATATCAGTGATTAGAGATTGATTCTTCACATGACCATAGGAGGTCCACAACAACCACAAATCTACGGTTGTGATCTACAGATCCCACAACCCAATGAGGCCCATAGGAAAATCAGACATTGATGCTGGTCTACGCACGTTAGTATTTAGATCCTCTCCACTTCCACCAACCATTATCATACAATTATCCTCACTAGACATAACAACTAAGCTAGCTAAAAATTTCTGGTCTAGACCAGAGAACTGACCATAAAAATCCACCACATATCTGCCTTCCATTTTCATGACCTTGTCGGGAGACATATGCGAAGCACCCATAGGTTATCTTCTACGGTATCCCATAACCTATAGATCGGATCACGCCAGAGATCGATATTGATATGGAACCTTCGAGCAGCCATCCTTGCTGAACGATCTATCACGCCAGTTCAGGTTAGAAGGGTCCTTCTTGGCCTTATATTCACAGATTCCATTAGTGTGCGTCTAAGATATAAGATTACCTAACTAGTTTGTCTGCGCCCCTCGTATATTCCATCTCCACCGGCGTGTCTCGGCATGACATCGGGAGGTTGGGTGCGAGGAAGAGTTACTTATAGATTCCCATGCTCACTTGTCACTTTTCCACCGTACAAAATTGGCGAACCCAACGTGGAACGAAAAAATTCTTCCTCTTTTATTTTTTACTTCTTCAATCCCCCTTCGCTCTTTCCCATTATTCTGTGGGTATTCATATTCCCCCTCGAATATGTCGGGTTACGATGCATATGGCAGACCTCTTTCAGGTCTTGAAACAAGCTATAGTCAAACAAATAGGCAACCATCACCCTCACTTTCTACATGGGCTGATAACTATTTAAATAATTATTTATCATCTCAAACTCCCCCTCAAAGAGCTAGCACAAGTGCTTCATTCTGAATTGAGGATTTTGATCAGCTTGCACAACAACCAGAGCCTTCAAGCTCTAATAACATGATGTTTACTGGAGAATCTATTTAATCTCCTCAGGGTCTTATTCAGACCACAGATCAGTTGATAGTCAAACCCACTTCCTTTTGTGGATGAGGAATACTTGGCAAGCTTCGCTAAAAGTGACCAATGCTTCCAAAGCATGTATCCACCAGTAGGGAGCTTACAAGTACAATCTGATACTCCTATTCCAGGAAAACACCCCCATTCCTCCACCAATGGTAAATGCCCTTGGCGAAGTTTGGTAGGATAATGACCAATTCATAACAGGGTATCATACCCCTTTGTAGCCTCAAACGACACAACAAACACCCGTAAGGAAAAATATTGTGTCTTCACCAATAGAGGTCCTTTCAGCCTTCGGTTGAAAAGGTTAGAGGGCTGGAATTTTCTCAAGCAAATCAGAATTCACAGTTTGGACAAGTAGGAATCCCTAACCCTCCACATCATCCTAGCCAAGTAGACCTCCTCACAGGAATAGGTAGGTTGGGCATGCCTCCTCAGTATTCGCAACAAGCGCCAACCTAGAACCGCATTTGCTAATGCCACTCCGGTGGAAAATATGATACCTCCTGGTCTAGTACAAAATAATCCATTCCTGGGAAATAATCCTCCATACTTAAACATGTATTCCAAGTCACCACAAGGAGATATGTTCTCTTCTCATCGGCATGTTCTCTCAACCATAGGGATTTCCTTATGCCCTTGTAAATGCATATGCTACACCATATCAACAAACCATCCCACCTCCACCCCCTCAGCAAGCGCCATCGATGGTCAAAACCTATGCGATAGGAACTTATTCAAAATATTTGAAAGAACCCTTAGACTTCACCATACGAAGCATCATGCTTCCAAGACCTCTTCCTGATTTTCCCCAAATACAAAGGGGAGGGAGACCCGAATGCACATATCAAGGCCTATGCCACAGCCATTCGAGAACTGCTCCCTTGGGATGGGGTTGTTGCTAAAATATTCCCCAAAACTTTAGAGGGAATTGCCCTCGATTGGTATTACAGAATACCTGAAGCTTCCATCCATTCATTTAAACAACTCGTTTTAGAGTTCATCAAGGCGTTCGACATGAACAAACTGTTGAGAACAAGAATCAAGGGAATTCTTGCATATTAAGCAAGAACACAATGAATCTGTTGCTCATTTCATCCAAAGATGGCGTACAGTCCTTTATTCTTCAGCAAGTGCTCCAAACATGGATCAGATGGAACTATGCGATTTATTCCTTCATTCTCTCAGTAGAGAGATAAAGGAAGAAGTCCAGAAGTTCCCACTAAGGACTTATGATGAAGTACTTGAGAGCGCCCTCCGAATAGATCAAGCTGCAATAGATAGTGGTCGCAAGATGTATGGAACAAATGGGAGGTTAATCATCCCCAACCAAAATACTACGACTTATCCTACTACCACAAATGTCAATCAAGGACCTAAAATCCTTAACAAAAATCACGGCGTAACAACAGATGGAGTAACTGACCAAGCAAAAAAGGAAAATGTTGTAAATGCTCCACCACCGGTTAACAATCAACGAAACAACAATTTTACCCCCACAATCAACTCAGTGGATTTTAATCATCCACAACAACAACAACAAAGGCAGATCCAAGACACAGGGTCCAAGTCAAAATTCAACTGGATATCAAAACCAAAGGCAACAAATGCAAAACTTTAATCCTAATAGTCAACAGTTTAATCAGAGTTTTGGACCACAACATGTGCCAACCCAACAACCTAGGAATTACAATCCCAACTCGTATTGTGGTTTCCACAAAATTCGAGGCCATGACACTAGGACTTGCTATGATTACAATAAGTTCATGCAACGTCTGCCAGAAGAACAAAGACAACTTTTCATAGATATGTTCTTAGCAGATCCTGCATCACCTACGCCAAATACTTTCATGGGAGCAGTCTCCCCTCAAAATGCTCCCCTCAAGATCTTCAATGATCCGCTCCCAAATCACAATAAATTAAATCCAAATGGGATTGAACAAGGGTGCAATGACAGGAAACAATGATCATGAAGCCTCAACTTCACTAAATCCACTTGTCGCACCGCAATTAGGAAATTAGCTATGACCCAAGATAGTCAGTTTAGTGGAGTTAGACACTGAGCTACACGTGGAAGCCGTAACAAGGACACGAGAGTATTCCTCTCAGCCAAATCCAAGTTACCCACTAGAGACAAATAACATTCAACAACCATTAGTAAAACCCGTAGGTGCCTATGATTTAATTAATGACCTAAAAAAGACCTTCTCTCACATCTCCTTTTTGGACTTATTGAAGAACTCTTCTGCCCATAGGGCTACTCTTTTAGAAGCATTAGGTTTAGGTCATTTAATTAACATCACTCCACCTCCCGAAACACAAGTAAACCATATAGACTTCGATATTCACCCTCCAGGGGCAGCCGGGATAGGGATACTGAGTTTATATTCGACATAAACAAAATGCCAACAGACGCTGAGATTGCACGTAGAGGTGATCCAGCCTTACATTTACAAGTGTGGGTTTATAACAATTACGTTAAACACATAATGGTTGACAATGGGGCAGCAGTTAACATAGTCCCCTTCTCTTTCCTTCAAAATCTAGGGTATGGAGAGACAAATTGTTCCATGACTCGGAATACACTAAGAGGCTATGATAACCTTAAAGCCACTTCGATTGGGACTATAATACTACCAGTCACCTTAGGACCCAAAACAATCCTAACTGAGTTTTATATTATAGATCAGGAAACCAACTATAATATGATCCTCGACCGACCATGGATACACCGTATGAAGGCAATCCCTTCTACGTTATTTCAAGAAATAAGATTCTTGCACTTAGGAAAGATATTCGTAGCAAAAGGTGATCCCGAAACCATTCGATATACACCTAGCAGATATGAAGAAAAGGCCAGGCGTTCACTCTGAGTTTGAACTCCCAACAAACCAACTTAACAAGCCAACCGACTCAAAACTGGAAGAAAATTTGGTACCTACAACGGAGTTAGAAGTTACAAACCTAATCAAGAATATCCCAGCCCTCAAGGATGAGGCTAACATTGTAGAAACAATATCATTAGGAACTACTACAAAAATTTTCGAATTGCTAGAACAGGATTTACCAATTTTCCTGCCATTTGATTCTGTAGGTATGGGATGTACCCTAGGAGTTGGTTCTCTTCCAGTAGAGGAACTCTGCATGGTAGAAGTAACCAAAGTAGAAGAAATAGACGTAGCAAATGTCCCAACATCCATCTTCCCAAGTAAATATTGGACTCTCCATTTCGATGGAGCTAGATGTCGTTATGGGGCTGGGGTAGGTGTGATCTTTACTTCGCCCGAGGGAAAGATCCTACCATTCACCTTTAAATTAAATTTTGAATGTACAAACAATGGCACTGAGTACGAAGCCCTCCTCCTTGGTCTCATCATAGCTAAAAGGATCGATATTAATGACATCAGAGTGTTAGGAGACTCACAATTAGTAGCAAACCAAGTCTCTAAGGTGTATGAGACTAGAGCTGAACACTTACAGCTCTACAAAACAACAGTATTAGATTTGAGCAAAGGATTTAACTTCATATCCATTGAGGCAATCCCACGAGAACAAAACCTTCTCGCAGATTTGATAGCGACCTCAGCTTCATGTTTTACTCCAAATAGTGAGTTGGAAGACACCCGTTTCATGGTATCCCTTCGTACTGAACCGTTAGTAAAGAAAATGTCAAACCCTCTTTTAATAAACATAGCTAAGAATAAATCTACTATCTTAGATCACGTTGATAGTGATAGATCCACTCTTGATTACCTAAACACCTATGCAGAGTTACATCTCACCCATCACATGGTAGATTTTTCCTTAATCCCACATTCGTCTTCTTACTTTGGAAATCCCATGATAGAGCTTCCCCCACAAAAGGAGCTCGACATATACGCGGTAGAGAATGGAGAAGATTTGGAACTACCTCCAGCCCCGCCTGAGTTTGAAGAAGGTAATGCTTCTTTAATCAAAGAAACAATTGATATTAACATCAGAACGGAGGAAGAACCGAAGATCTTAAAACTAGGATCTTCGCTAACTCCAAAAGAGATAGAAATACACACTCAGATAAATAGAAATACTACTCGAATCCTCAGAGAACATCAAAAGGATTTTGCATTTAATTATAAAGAAATGACAGGAATTGCACCACACATTGCGGTACATAACCTCGTCACCAAATCAGATGCAAAGCTAATTAAACAAAAATCGAGACTAATGAAACCCAAGGTAGCTGTCATGGTGAAGGAAGAAGTAATGAAACTTCTCCAAGTAGGGTTCATCAAACCGGTTGATTACTCTCAGTGGGTATCTAATATCATCCCTATTCTCAAAAAGAATGGGAAGATACACATCTGCATAGACTTCCAAGACATTAACAAAGCGTGCCCCAAGGACGACTTCCCGTTACCATCCATTGACGTCATCGTAGACACAACAACTAGATTTGAGCTTTTGTCTCTCATGGATGGATTCTCGGGATACAATCAAATCAGAATATCTGAACAAGACCAAGCCAAAACCACGTTTATAACTCCTTGGGGAACTTATTGCTACGTTGTTATGCCGTTCGGTCTCAAGAATGTTGGCGCTACATACCAACGGGAAATGACATACATATTTCACGATCTTATTCATAAAATCATGGAATCCTATGTAGATGACTTGTTGGCCAAGGCCAGGAAGCACTGTGATCACCCGGAAGTGCTCTGCATCATTCTTTCACGTTTGATCGAATACGGAGTCACCCTAAACCCAGAAAAATGTGTGTTTGGTGTGACAGGAGGGAAACTCCTAGGTTACATTATATCATCACGAGGGATCGATGTAGACCTAGCCAAAATCTGGGTTGTTCTTGAGATGATCCCACCATCAGATGACTCTGGCATTAGATCGTTCCTCGGGAAAGCTCAGTGCAATCCGAAGATTCATCCCAGACTTGAGTTTTCCTATTCATCCAATCAACAATTTGTTGAAAAAGGATTGCTGCATTATTTGGACAAAGGAATGCCATGAGGCCTTCGAAGCAGTTAAATGCTTCTTACTGTCTCCTCCCACGTTAATGCCACCTAGACCAGATCATCCTTTGATCTTATATTCACGAGCTACAGATGTCTCGCTAGCCTGCATGTTGGATCAAGAAGACGACAATAAATAAGAACGTGCACGATCTATTTTATTAGCCAAACGTTGCTTGATTATGAAACGTGTTATATGCAGGTAGAATGAAAATGCCTTGCCATAGTATTTGTAACCAAATGCTTAAGACATTACATGCTAAATCAAGAAACAAGGGTCATAGTAAAAACAGACCATTTACAAACTTTCCTCACGCAAGGGTCCTTGTCTAAAAAGGTTGGACACTTTATAACCTTAATGGGTGAATTCGAATTAACTTTTGTAAACTAGAAGTCTGTTAAGGGAAAAATCATTGTAGATTGGTTAGCCAACAACCCATTAGACGGAAGGTGATCTAGTAGATCTGGATTTTCCCGATGAATGCATATATTACATCGGAACTAGACCTCCCATCTCTGAATGTCCTTGGTATACTGATATTATCAATTTTATCATGGACCATACGTATCCAGAGGGTGCTACACCACGAACAAAGAAGGTGGTTACGCATTATCGTAGCTAAATATGTTATTATAGAACAAGTTCTCTATCGTAAGGCTTTCGATGGAATGCTCCTAAGGTGTGTTGACACAGAAGAAGCCAAGAAGATTCTCTATGAATCTCACAGTGGAATATGTGGAGGCCACTTCGGTGGTCATGCCACTGCTCACAAAATACATAGAATGGGCTATTTCTGGCCCACTCTAGAACATGACGCAGTAGATTTTGTACGTAGAGTGCCATAAATGCCAAGAATTTTCCCATGAGATTCACATGCTGGTACAAGCTCTACAACCAATCACGACTCCATGGCCCTTTTCTACATGGGGCCTAGATTTGATAGGGAAATTCTCTCCCTCATCAACAGATGGCCATAACTTCATAATCACAGCCACCGAGTATTTTACCAAATGGGTAGAGGCTATGCCTCTTACCACTGTACCAGGTGCCGTGATCGCCAGGTTCATTTTGAACCAGATCATTTGTAGGTACAGTGTCCCACAAATCATTATCTTAGATAATGGCACTTCCTTTAAGAATGACGAGGTCTATGAGCTATGCAGTAAATTTAAAATAAACCATCATATAGCCTCCTTGTATTACCCTCAAGCTAATGGGCAGGCTGAAGCAACAAACAAGACATTGAAAGCTATTCTCCTCAAAACGGTAAAAGAAAACAAACGAGATTGGCATTTAAAGTTATATCTAGCCTTGTGGGCCCATCAAACCTCAATAAGAACACCAACAGGAGTAACTCCTTTCTCATTGGTATTTAGAGCAGAAGCAGTTCTCCCACTTGAGGTTGAAATACCCAGTCTCCGCATCTCACTACAAGGGATTCTGGATGAAGAAGCTTATAGAGAAGCACGTCTCTCCCAACTAGAAAGCCTAGATGAGGCTAGATTAGATGCTGAACAGTGGCATAGAGTCTATGCTAACCGGATGTGCCGGTAGTATAACAAAAAGGTCTATGAATGAGAAATATATGAAGGAGATCTAGTTCTAAGACTAGACAGCCGGATCAATAAGAAGACTGGTGAAGGAAGGGAAATTCCGGCCCAAATGGTTGGGCCCATACCGAGTCATGAAAGACTATGGAAATGGTGTGTATCTCTTATGTACACTAGAAGGTGAGGAATTCAACGAAATAGTCAATTCCTTGCATCTTAAACGATTCTATGCATAAACAACCAACACTATTTGTATAATTATATCTACATTGCATCTTCATATAGTTAGGTTCATTTTGTCCACTCGTTTCATAAAGTTTTTTTGATCAAGGAACTTATTCGCAAGCAATTCATTACAAACTTCTGTTGGTATTGGCAGAAGCATTCGAATCATACTTCTTCATTTGTCATAACATCATCAACCATTTCAGAATCATTTCATCAAATAAAGCTAGATATGACAAAGTCTTAACGGTAGCCATGCCAAGGCCTGCATGCTTGTTCTCACTTTTGGTTTCTTCCTAGGGTAGGTGCTCTTGCCTATGGTCTGTTCTAGAAGCTTCATGGTGTCACATCTATCCCATGTATATAGATCTCTTTGGAAATAAGAACATACTGACATTTTGCTCAAATAAATAAGTCAAATGTAGATCAAACAAAAAAATTTACTTTTACACATTTCCTTGCCCTACCAACCTTCGGTGATGAACTTGCGTCTCTTACTAGTGACGTAGGGTTGGGAAAGGATGGGAATGCCCTTACTCACCTGTGCCTTGTCCATGGTGATAAGCCCATGCTTTCTACTAGAAGCATGGGGCAAGGTGCAGGGGGTTCTCTTGACAAAAAAAATGTTGAAGGTCATAAGCAAATAGTTCAAATAAACCTTTGAAATCTTGAGTCAAAAACAAATGAATCAGATGTCCAAAATTCCAAGAGAGTTCAAAACCCTGAAAACCAGATTTTGTCAACCAAGTGGCCATCTACAGATCTAAGTCTAGATAAACCGCAAAGCAAGTTGCATTCTAAACTATGGAGTCACTTGAGTAGAATAGGTTTGTAGTGTCCTAATTTGGTTCCATCAAATCTTTGTCTATCTCTCATCACTACCATTCAACAAATTTCATAGCTTGTGCCCTTTCTAGCTCTCGGTGGTGAGCCCTCGCATCTTACTAGTTACGTGGAGTTAGGAGTGGGGCAAGTACATCTGCTCATCATACCAGTTTATCATTACATGTTGTCAAAACAATATGAAGTATCAGGAAAGATTGCTTATGACAGCTAAGTTCAAAATCACATTGTGTCTGCATTATCATATATCAGCATTATGAAATACAAAAAGAAAGAAAGAAAGCATTTGTATCATTTGTTCTCCATTGCATACATTCTGAAAAGCATATAAAAACAACATTATAATTTACATGTGGAAACGAATCACAAAATCCTAGACACCAAGAGTTCTGATCCAAAAAGAAGTATATATATATATATAATCAAGTTTTATGTACAATGCCATCATGTGCTAGGCATGGTCAAAACACTCAATGAGCCTGGGAAATACAAAATAAATCATATAAACAATCTAAGAGTCACTACAAAAAGAGCCAAGTGGCCTCTCAACCCCTATGAGATCCCTCTGAAGGTGCACGACCACGTCTAGGACTCCGGCTATAACCGGTGCTCTGAATGCATTGAGGGCTCATGGTCCCGAGGAGTAACTGCAGCCTTGCTATGAGAGCGAATCCTCATTAGGTGCTCTACGCTGTCCTATATCTGACCAAATCGCTATGGAGGGTAGTCACCATCTTGGCCACATGCTAGACAGGGGCAAATACATTGCTATGCCTACCAGCTGCTGAAGGCTCCCCTGTATCCACAGATAGCTCGGTGTGAGTCCTCTCCATGGGGATCATCAGGGTATCAGTACATACCCGACGAATCAGGTCTCGCCACTCATCAACAGTCTCTGCAAGCAAAGGAGAAAAGTAAATTAGAAAATAATCAAAGGATAAAAACAAGAATGAACAAAAGGAGAGATAACAACTAAGACAATCCTAGCTAAAAACAAATATTAAGAGATAGGGTGACAACTCACTCAGATCTCCCCGGGCCTCCAAGAGGGATCCCTAGGGTCAGCACCTGCCACAGATGCCATCACTGATTGATGTCCTCCTCCTGGTGCCTGGGGCAACATAACATCCTACTACGGACTCATCCTCTCCACCTAAGTCCTGAGAGGGAAACTCCTCTGAAACTAGGGTCACCCTCTCCGCACTCTGCTTTTCCCTCTCGGCCTGTAGGATCTCCTAAGTGTCATGCCACTCGGGATCGTTGTCCTCCTCTCCACCTGACTCATTGACCTCCATATCCTTGGTCTCCTCCTCCGTCTCTCCCCCTGTGAACTCCTCAGACTCGGAGTCTATATCAATGGGGTCATCGCTGCTATGGGCAGGGCCGACGGTAATCCGAAGTAAAGGTGCCTGAGGAGCACCGGCTCTCCCTCGAGGTCGTGTACCATGCTCCTGGCTACAATAGGGATGCCAGGAGTAATAAAAGTCTAACCCCGAGCCTCTAGGACCTCCCCTAGCCTCCCGAACTGATCTGAACACTGGCACCACTGGGGGGAGCATACCGACGTAAGCAAGGCCAAACTGCTGAGGCAATCAGTCAAAGGGGTGTGTCTCCACCTTCCCCGTCTTGTCCACAAGCTACCCTGTAGTAGAGCAGGAAATCAAAGTGAGGGTCTCCTCACCCCACAACCCTACCATGGCCTGATAAGGTGTGGCCTCCATATCATCAGTAGTCAGGGAAGCAACTAACTGGTGAGGTACTCTAAGCACCGACATCTATGTCCATCTAGCTGCCCTCACGGCTCCAGGATCTGCCACCTCTATGCCTCTCCCATAGGGGATGATACGCTCATAGACCCAGCTCATAACCAGGGTCGGATGGCTCAAGGACTGTCCCTGTAAGTGGACCACCCTATAAAGGTCGTGATAGGTGGTCCCACATATATCAACTCCCTAGGCATAAATCCAGCCATGTGCCTCAATCTATGCAATAATAGGGGACCATCAGTAGAGTAAGGTGTCTCCTCCCTTGTCCCTGATCAATCTTGAGGCAAGGATTCCCATAATGGCCTAACGAATCAAAGGGATAGGCAAGCTAGGAATGGAGCGGACCCTCACCCTCTTCTTTGAACTGGTGGAGACAACTGCGTCTCCCATGTATGTAGCCCACTGAGCTATCTGAGCCCGCGACCCTGCTGTCTCAAGTGTAAGTCATCTCTCAATGATCAAGACTCCCAAGATGTAATAGACATCCTCCAGGGTGATAGTCCACTCACCCCTAACTCCTAGAAATTGGAAAGTGTTCTGATCAGCATCCCAATATGAAAACATGTCACATAGTATGTGACTAGAAGGTGTGACATGCAGAACCCGTGATATACGTAATATGCCAGCCCTCTGAAGAGTATCCTGTTCGGCCTGAGAAAGTGCATCCAGCACTGCTGGAAGTCAATCACACACACTCTCTCGGCTCCATCTGATATATTCCTCCTTCTGATATACACCTGAAAATACGCAAAACGGAGTAAGTTAGTATTCAAATTACATTGGAAAAATCATTAAAACATATAAGAATACTAAAAATGCAAAATTGGGCTAAAAACACTATTATTTTGGTGTTATGTAAAGGACTGCCACCCTGAGTAGGGCGGTGGTTCCATAACCACCACCTTAAAGGGCTGCGGTCCTGTAACTACCACCCTGCTCAGGGCGGCGGTCGTGTCCCGCATTTCCAAACGGGTCACGTGCCCTAAAAACACCTAAAAACATGAAAAAATGACTATTTTGACTAAAACAAAGCCTACCCATTAGGCGCCCCCCTAAGTGACCCTATTAACACCGACATTTTCAAAAATAATCCCCCATGACAAAGATTTCATCATTTTAACATTTTGGGGGTAAAGATGTTAAATCAAGAAGAACTAACCTGTGATCTCGCGGGTCGATGTTCTACTCACAGAGGCATGATCACTATCTCATCACGAACATTTTGACTATACTCTCATCAAAAACCATCACCGTGGGTCCCAGAGCTCAAAATCAATCAAATCAACATGCGCAAATGAATAGGAAAATGGGTCCATTTTTACATATATAAACATCTTGACTCGTTTTGAATTCCCTTTTCACAGGTTTGGAGTGTCGACAGAGGTAAGTACTTATCCCCACATACATGGTAAGTCCTCATTTCATGTTATTTTAGTATTATTATTTTATCTATCTGCACTTGAGTCTTCTTTTCATTTTGCAGGTAGCGGGAATTTTGGATGGCATCATTTCTACACACAGATGTGTCAGGTATAATTTCTAACTTCCCATTTCGGGACCACAATACTCAGACCCACCATTTTACACCTCTTCATGGCTAAAAAGCTTCTCCGAGGGGGCAATATGTACATACCCAAAATTGTAGGGTACTGCACCATCAGAACAATGTTACACGTGCCCCAATGATGATACAAGTCTCCTCGCAAGGTGTTCGGGATCTGAAAAAATCTCTCCAAGTGTACATTAACATCCCGCATACCCCGCTTATCCTCCGCAGTGCTCTGTTTTACTCTTCCCCCCTCTTTTCCTTTGCTTTTGGTCTTCAGTAATGAAACCGCCACCCTACCTGGGCGACGGTCTCATGACCGCCGCCTAGGTAGGGCGGTGGTCCTGTAACCACCACCCTGTTCAGGGCAGTGGTCCTTCACGCATTTTCTAGAATGTTCTTTTTATCACGACTCACATAAATTTTCAACTTTTACCAACCTTTTCATCCGTTTTTCTTGTATTTATGATTTTGGTTCCTTGGAATAGTGTTTCTCTATTGTTTATTGTAAAAGAGTTCAAATTGGATTTCACCTTGGGGTAAATGGGAATTCTATAAATAGTTGGTTTGATTACAAGCAAATGGTCCCCTCAAAATTTTCCTCTCATCTTCTCATTTCAATAATTTAGTCTTTCATTTCTTGTTTAGGAATTTAATAGTTTTCATTTGTTGCATGCATAGCTAGTCTTGTTTTGCTATTTAAAAGCCACATGATCTTGTTTTAGTGTTATTACTATTTCATACAATCAGTTGAGATAGGATAGTTTCATTTTCAGCCTGAAGCCATTAGAGTTGCAGGTTTTGTTCGTCAAGAAGGATAGTTTCAAGTTCTGGATGTTTTGTGTTACATGACTCGCAATAAATCCCGCTAGGAATTACATAAGCCAAGCTATGTTCTCTTGTGCTATCCCTCTCCTACTTGCATTGTATTCAGTCTACATCCAAAGCTTCCATTGTTCCAATACCTACTTCTGTTGATGCTAGCATTACACATTTTTTTTGGATTCATATGAGCACAAAGGAACAAGGAGACCACACTGAGGGGATAAAGCCACACACAATCAGATTCACCACTGTTATGCAAAATCCAAGTTCAAGTTATCAAATTTTTAGTTAAAACATATCTAATAGAGTAATAAATCATTTCATTTCAGTTAATCTCACTTTTGATATTGCTGGGGAAGCTATGGGGATTGATAGTTTATGAGAAACTATGATTCATTCCTCACTTCTGAGGTAAGATCGGGGGTCTTTCAAATAAATTAGATCAGTTATTTAGTTATTTAGAATAGATTCACAACTGCACAGATAAGTAGCTATACTCAGCTACCTTGTTTGTTTTAATTTTGTTATTAGATTAGTTGTCATTTCCTAGATATATTAAATAGTTGTTATCTTAATTCTGTTAAAAACTTTGTCAAAAACACAAAAATAGAGAATTTATATATGCTATATATATACTTTGCATAATTAGCTTGCTTTACTTTAGTTAGATTTACATTATTTCCTTTTGTATGACAATCACGGGTCATGTTAGGAAATAAGGGATAAAATATGCGGAATAATCCCTCACAGAATCGCAACAGTAGAAACTAATATGTAGAAATTATTACAGATCTCAAATAAAATTGCAGAATAAAATAACACAACACAAAGAGACAGTATTTAACACGGTTCACCCAATTTGGGCTACATCCACCAAGAATCACTTACTCAGATTTTATTACAAGCCACTGCTCTCTCAATACAATACCCAGATCCGTTTGGAGCTATGCTCAACAAAATCTACAGAATTCACAACCGAATTCAAAACACATCTGCAATACATTTGCTTGTACATCTATCATATGCATAAGACCATATAAATAGACAACTGCTTAAGCAGTTTTGATACAAAACCGTGGGTATCAAAACCAAGGGGAAAAAAACCTGTTGAGGTATTTAAAACAATGGGAAAAAGACCGAAAAACCATGGGCCCAAAAATAGCCCATAATGGTTACCCATTACCCATGGGTTAATAAACCACCCATGAAAATTTGCTTCAGGGGCTACGCCCCCGAACCCCCCTAACCCGCTCAGCGGCGAGTGGGACCAATGTAAAAATACCCAAGTGTAACACATAGAAGGTGTACCACACTCTAACATGAAAATAGGCTCCACAAACATAACAGGTCCTAGGGAGCCCAGAGAATACGTATTCGAGCCAATCATGCCTCAACCCAATCTTGTTACAGTAATAAATGACATAGACCATAATCTCAGAATCCAAGTCTTCTGAATAGCAACGGACCTACAAGAAATCAGCGCGTAGTTAAGAGGATTAAACATAGAAGACGACAGAGCACATACATTTTGGTCAAACCAGCCAAACTACAGATTACCCTAGACAAATATCCGCATGACTGCAGAAGGGCTTGAAATAGAGCAAATGTTTAGTTGTGATCCTTTGGTCCCACAACCAGATGCAGGGAGACACTCTCATTAACATAGACACTAGCTTAAGAATTCAAGTTGCTAGAATACTTGTAAGGTACTCTGAGAAGATTACACAACTTTTAGCTCTAAACATAGAGGCCGAAAAGGCATACGACTACTAGATATCAAGAATTAGAGATTGATTCTTCACATGACCATAAGATGTCCACAACAACCACACTAAATCTACGGTTGTGATCTATAGATCCCACAACCCAATGAGCCCACAGGACAATCAGACATCGATGCTAGTTTACACACGTTAATATTTAGATCCTCTCCACTTCCACCAACCATTATCACACAATTATCCTCACTAGACATAACAGCTAATCTAGCTAAAAATTTCTAGACTAGACTAGAGAACCAACCATAGAATCCACCACATATCTGCCTTCCATTTTCACGACCTTGTTGGGAGACATATACGAAGCACCCACAGGTTATATTTCGTGTATGCCACAACCTATAGATCGGATCATGCCAGAGCTCGATATTGATTGGAGCCTTCGAGCAGTCATCCTCACCAATCGATCTATCATGCCAGTTCAGGTTAGAAGGGCCTTCTTTTCCTTAGATTCGTAGATTCCACTAGTGCGCGTCGAAGACATAAGATTGCCTAATTAGTTTGTCTATACCCCATGTATATTCCATCCCCACCGGCTGTCTCGGCATGACCTCGGGAAGTCGGGTGCGAGGAAGAGTTACTTGTAGATTCCCATGCTCGCTTGTCGCTTTTCCATCGTACAATCACCATGACCATTTAAAATGGGCAGCTTGGGAGTGAATAAATTAGATAGAAGTGCATAAGCGGAAATGGTGGGTGTAGAAGGGGAATAAAGTAGTAATGTGGAATCCAAAGTTGGAGATCCACAAGAAGTAACCGGTTTCAATTAATGAATTTGCACTTGAAGGTCTTGATAAAGAGAGGCTAAGTCTTGAGTGCCAATGGAAGAGACTTGTCATGTATAAGAAAAAAGAGGTGGAGTGAAGTCGTTGGTCATAATAGGAACATAAATGAGAACAGTGGAAGTAGGTGGAAGACTAGAAATAGGTGGGTGAGTAGCAATGAGCATGGAATCAGGGATGGATGCGGGAGCATTAAGCTCTAAAAAATTAGTGGCCTCCTTACAAGAAACAAATAAAAGGAGGTCTAAATCCTAAGGATGTTCGAGAAGATGATCATTAAGCTCTTGAAGACACACTTCAGTAAATTCACCATAATATTGAGCCATGATAAAAGTGAAGAGGAGAGTATTTAAAGGTCGAGTTCACAAAAATGATTTAAAAAATATTAAAATAAATAAATACTAAATATAAATTATGTATTAATGTAGATTTGAACAAATAAAGTATAGAATTGACACAAGAAAAGTAAGATAAAAATATGAAACCCTAGTTGTAAGAGAGGGGATAAAGTATATAGCTGATTCACAGTGATGCTGAAGTTGTGCCGAGCTAGAAAAATGATGAAACATGAAAGTAGACTATCACACTCAAACCCAAAAAATGTAGAGATGTCAAGAATTCCAGCACTAGGGCACCTATGTAGGGTCAGGGGCGCTTGGGGTGCCACAAAACTTCTTTGGGTGCTTGTGACTGCTTAGAATCTATGAAACTCAATTTCGTTAGGGTCACGAGATGTTCACTAGATGTCACCTTTAGTCTCTTGTATGTTGTTGTAGCTTGCTATTAATTGCCTAAAACCTGCAATAAGAAAGGACACCTGAAAAAATGTGAAACACATCAAATCCTAAAAAAATATGCAAATGGGGAGTTGGACTGACACCAACGGTCACCTAACTGAGTGAAATTACGATCTGGGGACTGCACTACATTTCAAACTTTATGTAGTTATGTGTGTGTGTGTAGAATCGTGCCTTAGGTGGATCTTGTGCAAATTTGCACTCGATAGAAAGAAATAATTAGATGCAAAAAATGTAGATAGATGTGTATATGGAAAAATGAAATTCCCCTTTTATGAAGTGTATGTAGAAGAATGCATTCCTTTTTTCCCTTGAATGGATGTTATATGGATGCTTTAATGCTCTTGTAATGGCCTTTGGATGCAACCTTAGGTGATGATAGTAGATGTTTAGTGCTTGGTCCATTATTATAATCACATAGCTTTGTATTTATATGATTCCCTTGGTTGAATTTCGTAATTAACCACTAAAAGACCAACTACTAAGAAATAAGATTTCCAAACGGCTAGAAAAGACCCAAAAGATACGAGAAACGTATAAAGAGGTCAGGGGCATCCAAAGGGGATGGGGGCGCTTGGGTGTTGATGTCTAGAGTCAGAAATGGAAAAGTTTTAAGAGATGGATTAGGAAAGAAGGTGTGTAAGACCAAAAAAGACAACAAAAAGCAAGCAAAGAGGCCAAATATAGTGATCAATTAACACTTTCATCACTTAGGAATCATATGAATAATGGTATGTGATCAAGACTAGTAATATACCCAAAATGCGTGATTTACTGTCTACAGAAATGAGTACGCACATAGCTATGAGTGGGACTTACAATAAAGACATGCACGGAAAAGCATGATGGGGACTTGTAAAATGCAAGAAAATTATTGGGGTGTGCATGATAGTAGACACAATGACCTGAAAAGGAAAGCGGGCATGTAAGGATTGCATGCCGAAGGGAAATAGAAGGAGATAGAAGAAAAGAGTAGAATGCGGGGGTGTACGGAAGCTATGTAGAAGAAAGAGAAGGAAGGGGGAAGGACAAGGGAAGTACAGAAAGAGTATGTGAGGATGCGCATAAAGAATTGTAACCAAGAAAATGTACTAAGGAAGGAAATCAAGAGGCGCACTCATCCTAAAAACTTGGACTTAAAGCTAGAATGGAACTGCAAGGTGTCAAAATAACTAGGGGAGTTATTTTGGATAGAAATTTGGCAACTTTTGGGGCCATACACTTGCTAGGTGAAAGATATCAGTGACCTTGAAGAATGTATTGGGCATGGAGTCTACTTGAAAACATGAAATTCTAATCTGTAACTTGAAGAAATCACCCTTGAAGTCACTTGAAGCATTATCTAAACTCTATAGAGGGACTGCTACCCTAAAATGAAGATTTTTTGATGTGAATTATGAGAGTGGAAAATTTCCTTTATGAAATCTTGTGCACAAAGATTACCACCCTATATGTAACAAAAGAGTGCGCACAAGAGCATGCGAGAGGAAAGAAACCTACACTACTAGAAAAAATTTGTGTGCAAGCATGCACCTGGAGGAATTAAAACTACTCTAACATGTACATAATTCAGTGAAAGTCAATGAAAGTGATTGAGACATATCCTATTGATTGGGATTGATAGTGCATGTCCATCAAGACGAGACAAATCAAAAGAGATCCTCCTTATGAGAAGTGATGATGTTTGACCCATTTGAAAGTGTATCAAAATTTGATTGATTCCTTGATTTGACTTTGTCAACATCCCATTTTAAGACTAGACCACCCAATCTAAAGATTTTAGCTCTAGCCTTTCCATCAAACCATTGTTTGGTTTATCTCTAATGCTATTCCAATTTGATCATGGAAACATTTCTTAATTCTTCCAACTCAACCAGCTCTGCCATTCTAATTTCTCTTTGATCTATGCCCTGAAACTCTAGCTGTTGGGAAAGTTCAAGTGAAGGAAATTCAAATGAAAAAAGAAGCCTTGCATCCTTTCCATAAACAAGTTTATAAGGTGAACTGCCAATTACCTTATTCATTATGATTATGTCTACCCAGAGTTCACATGAGAACTTTGTGTGCCACTACCTTTGTCTGATGTCCATTTTTATTTTTCATGATTCTAATTAGGAACTATTATTAGTAGGCTCATCCAAGCCATTACGTTAAGGGGAGTAGTTAGAAGAGGTCTTCAAAAGATTCCAAGACTAAGATCCCAATCATAAATTATTATACCAAGGAAGGATATTGTATTATTAGAGATAATGGTTTGAGGAATGCCAAACCTTGTTACAATACCTTTGATAAATTTAAGAATGACTGACTCAATTGATTCCTTGAGTGTGGCAAATTTTTTCCATCTAGTGAAGTAATATGTTGCTGTCAACACCCACTTGTGACCAAGACTCGAAGAAGGTTTGATCATGCTAATGAAGTCATGACCCCATTACGTAAAAGGTTGATTCACTTGGATTAGATGGAGGGGAAGTTCCGCTAATTTATTTTTACCTACAAAGAAAGCACATTATTTACATTTCCTAACATATTTGTGCCCATATACAAATAGGGTAGGCTGAAATTTTCCTTCCTTAATGATATTCATTGTTTTTACCTTGGAAAAGAAGCGTCCCCCAGAAAATCCATCATGAAATTATTCTAACACTTTGTCAACATGTGCATCATCAATACATTTCAATAGCATGCCATCAATGTTTTTGAAGAAAATTCCATTAATTAGTGCATATGGAAAAAACTACATCCTTAGATGTCTTCTCTTTGATTTAGTTATACCAGGAGGGTATGCACCAGAAGAAAGAAACATTTCCATGTCATCCATCTAGTTGTGTGTGCTAGGATCTTTATTTTGTTCAACTTCAGTGCACAGAGGCTCTTCATCCAAGAAAAATGAAGTTTCTTATCTATTGTGCACATCCTCAACAAGTTGTGTACAAAATGAATTTCCTCTAACCAACTTCATGGCTTTGATAATCACATCAAAACCTATAATTTTATTCACCCATCTAGCTTTTTTCTAACTGATTTCTTCTCTTATGATGAATTCTCTCACACTAGAATGTGAAAGTAGAACCTTGACATGATTTGTGACGAGCATACTCTTGAATTTATTTATCATGCACATGATGGTGAAAACTTGTTTCTCCATATGACTATATTTCAATTCATAATCCTTCAGTGTTTAACTAAAGAAGGCCATTGGCTACTCCAGTCCTTGTTCATTTTCTTGTGTCAAGACAAGAGCATCACTAGTATCAGCTTCACATGCATAAAGGATAAAATCCTCATAGTAGTTTGTATTGTTAAGTGTTGGGGCTTGAGTAATTTCTTTCTTGATCTTATTAAAGCTTTCCCTTCCTTCTGATTTTTATTTGAAGACTGTATCCTTATTGAGCATGAGGGTCATGGGCCTAACCAAGCCTACAAAGTTAAGAATGAACCTCCTAACAAAATTGATCTTTCCTAGGAATGATTGCAAGGCCTTCTTGCATGTTGGAAAGGAAAGAGACAATATGATTGAGATATATTTAGGGTCAATGGTAATGTCATCCTTTGAAACCATATGGCCCAAAATATTGCCTTGCACAACAACAAAGTTGCACTTCTTGGGGTTAAGAGATACCCCAAATTATCTACATATTTTAAATAATTTCTCAAGATGTATGTTGTGATTTTTTCTCTACTTTGAGTAAATAGTTATGTCATCCAAGTAAATAAGGATGAAGTCATTGATGTATCACTTGAAGGTAATTTCCATTTCTCTCTTAAAGGTTGTGCCTTTATTTGAAAAAATGAAAGGGATTTTATGATAAGCATATGCTCCTCATTTTGTTGTAAATGCAGTTTTGAATTGATCTTCTTATTTGACCATGATCTTATTGAAGCATAAATAACCATCAAGCATAGAGAACCTTTGCATGCCAAAAACAATCTACAAAATCTGCTCCATAGAAGGAAACATATATGATTCTTTAATGATGTCTTGTTTAAATATCTGAAATCAACACAAAGTCTTATTTCACCATTCTTCTTGCGTAGTGGAATTATATTTGCAACCCAAGGAGAGTAATTCATGGGAAATATTATCTTTGACTCAATGAGCTTAGATAACTCCTTCCTTACTAGGGGCTTTATCTTAGGATTGACAAGCCTTTACTTTTGTCTGATGAGCTTGATACTAGGATCAAGGTTAACATGCACGTAAACCATACCAAACAACAACTCTCTGTCACATGCAATAGTGATTGGTTCATAGTATTATTGTACTACACACATGTTCTTTTCTTCACCCTTGAACTCATCATCAGGACTAAAGATATGCTCTAAAGTGATCATCCCTTTAGGAAACTTGTTTGTCTTGAGTTGAATCATTTGATCACCATATCTTACATGAAATTCATCATGCATTTTTGTGGAAAACTTATCTTCATTCTAGATGAATTACACAATTTTTTGCATCATTGTCAAATACTTTCTGACAGGTCTCTTTACCTGGAATGGATGGCCTGACTACCACCTTGATGTGTTACACATTTCCTTGAAAAAAATCATTAGCATGTGAGAATTTTGACCCAAGGGATGCTATCTGATATTCTTCTTTGTTAAATTTTCTTGGTACCACCTATAAACTAAAAGCTTCAAATATCTACAAGAGATGCCAAAATCCATGTGTATAAGCTTTTAAAAGATTATTATTTGTTGTGCACTTGTTTTTCACCTATTGATAACCAATTTAGTGTCCCTAAAGATTTGTAATGCCTTGATCTACCTTTTTTCAGCAATTAGAAGACCATGCACCAATGCTTCATATTCTACTACATTGTTGGAGCATGCAAATTGCAACCTATGCATGAAGAATAACTTCTCATCCTTAGGGGAGATGAGAACAACACATGCACCTGTGCCATTTCTACTTCTAGACCCATCAAAGAACATCTTCCATAGTTGAAAAGTATTATATTCTTGCTTGAGTGGGATATGCAGGGTGGATTCCTATTCAAGGATGCAATAAGTACTAAGACCAGTTTCAACAATTATATCATAGGTATCAAATTCATAATGTTCTTTGGCCCATTCATCTAATAAAAGATCAAGTATGGAGGGAGGAATAGTCTTCTCTTTGTAAACTGACTCTTGTTCTTGGCCTTTTTGGATGAGAAAATTAGAACGGAGAAGAGAATGGTCATATGAATCAACACAATAAAAAAATATAGGCTCAAATTGTATGGTAAACTTGGTACCATACCTTGATCTGAGTAACATATGAGACCAATCGAAAGATTAGTAACCACTTAGCTTGGCTGTGAAATCTCTTGATAGGAAGATGAAAAACAATGGAGGTAAGTCAATCCCTGACACATCTTAAGTTATGGTAAGGTTTGGACATGTATGAAGGGTTAACTCAATATACTTGATGACTCCTAGGATGATCATAATTGAACCATCAAGTTGCAAGAATCCTTTTCAGACAAGGTGGTACTTAAGACCTAGAATATCAAAAAAATTCTTAGGCATGACAGCAATACTAGCCACTGAGTCAATCATACAATTGTCAATAAGATGTTTTCCTATTATCAAGGACATATAAAAGGGTGGGGTGTTAAAAAATTTGCTTACTTTCTTTTCCTCTACTTGACATAGGTTAATGACAACTTGAGGTCTTTGGATGTTGGATCAACATGTGGGAGTTGTGCAAGAGCTTCATGCAGGAGGTCACGCTAAGATGGAATAGCCAGGGCATCCCACATTGTGACATTCAAATTTTTATTCTTCATCTTGTCAACAATGTTGAATGGAAGGCCCATGGACTTGTGCATTTGAGGTGTAACATATTTTTTTGATTGCTTCATTACTGAGACAGGTGGTTTGGGTTGCATACAAACTTGACCTACCAAAGGAAGGGTGCACAAAGATTCAGTTCAAAAATTGTGTTAAACCTCACATGCAATAACATGCATGTCAGATATGTTTGGATGGTTTGCACAATCCTTTTATGTTTGAGAATCAATATGATTGGAAGAATTTGAGTGTCACACGCCACTCTCTAACATTATGTTCTTTGACCTTGTGTTATCAACAACTTATGCACATGATCTACTAGAGCTATCCATGTCTTGGTTCATTATGTAGAAGTCTTCAACTCTAAAGAACATAAGGTTGGTCTTAGGAATAACTTATGACAATTATTCATTGTTTGGTTCGTGCATGCTAGTAAAAGGATCATAACTTGAAGTACTATGAATCATGAAGGCTTGTGCCTAAGGCATTTTTGTAATTAACTTATATGTGGAAGGTTACAAGGAAAGCACCATTTTGTCTCTTGGAACATGTTATTATGTACTGAAATTAGTGTTTCTATGGAGCTAGGTGCAGGAAGGGGTTGCATAAGAGCAATTGTATGAAGAAGAAGGAGTGTATTGTGGCCCTGCCATCTATCATTTTGTTGATTTTTCCCATCTAATTTGCATACTAATTTCTGTAGGGCTAATGTATTTGATTAAATCCTTGATTAGAGTTGTTTCTAAAGGCTTGCGCCTATTGTTCTTCTAAATATATTACTTTATTGGAAAAATTTCTAGTCAACGTCTTCATTTCTTCATCCTCTTTTTGCTTTTGGGGAGAATAGGATGTGGAGGAAATTGGTTGGGAGCTCTGCTCAGGAATGGGATCAATGGAAGGATGAGATGTTTGAGGAAGTTTAGGAAACATGAGCATATGTAATTTAGTGGATATTTTACTGGCTTGGACAAGACAATTTTATGCCCTAATGGCTATAGTATAGGCATTAGGAAGTTGGGAAATACCCATAGATTGTATCATCATTGTAATGTTAGAATTCAATTCTCCTAATAAGTATATAAAAGCACATAGGACTGGAATTATGTCCCATGTCTTTTGAAATCTAAAGTTGAAATCAACCATGAGCTCATTGGGATCTCTCTTGATTGTTTTTATCTATTCTAACAATGAAATGTTATCTTCCTTCTCCTCAAATTGATTACAAAGTGTAGAACCAATTCCATCCTAGTTGTGAATAGAGGAAGACATTAAGATTTTATACCATTGAAGTGTTTTACCTTTAAGTGAAGAAGTAAGAAACCTTACAACTATATCATCTTCTTTAACTAGGTGAATAGAGCATACATTTGTAATGTTTTGAATGTGATCTGCAATGGTAGTTTGATTCTCACCAATAAAAAAAGGAATACTCTTAAGTGCAGCTATTGGTATATCATGTATAGTAGGAGGATCCAAGGGACTGCCACTATTGAAGCTAATAAAAGGAATATTTATATGTTGTGCAAAGGTCTGAATACCTTGGTAGAGTGTGTGGAAGGTATGCCAAGAGGAGGAGTGGACTTCACCTATGCATGAGATATGGAGACGCACGTGTAGATCTACTACTTCTTCTCCTTTGAGAAAATTAAATATATTCAAATGATTCCTCGGTTGTTGCACTCCATCTGGTTTATATCGTTCTCATGAAATGGGCGTGTGGACTATTGAAATTAGTAGATATGGATGTTGGGAGTTGAGAGATGTGTTGAAACGAGCCTCTAAAGGCTGGAAATAACTAAGTCACACACTAGAACTTAGTAATAATGAAATGTGACATTTCAATACTTGTCCCATCGGACATGCCAAAACTGCTAGAGCTCAAAATTACACCCATCATAAATCAACATGATCTGGGGTTTTGAAGAAACATGCAACTCTCTCCAAGTTGTGGGACCTTATACTTGAGACATACCTCTGGAGAAGAATGGATTCCTCTACTTATTTCTACTACTACAACTACTCCTAGGAAGGGAAATGTAACTATCTAGCTCCACTCTAATATTCCAAGGGGCTAGGGTGAGAAGGAGATAAAAACAAAATCCTAAGCTAAACAAAGGTGATAACACTAGAAAGAAGGGGATGAACACTCTTAGATGAGTTAAAATGAGGGAAAATACACATAGGGAGGGAAAACATGCGTATTATAGTATGAAACAACACTCACAAACTCATTTTCAAGGAGCATAACAAAGAAAAATTTGTAAGGGACATAAACAATGCACAACAAAGAAAAGGAAAAAAGATGCAAAAAAATACAAGCTAGGGCATATAATAGCCACAAAACAAGACTTTTATTGCTTCTAAGAGATGCACAATTGATTACAGTAGTGGAAAGAGGATATTATCCACATGCAATAAACTAGATATGAGACTTGTACCTCAAAATGCAAAGGAATACTACTCTGAATAATGTTCTTGTAATCTAAGAGGATCCAACCTTTTCAAATGAGCATTACTTAACAATAAATAGAAGAAGGAGAGAAGAGGAGGGAAAAGAAGGGGAAACTCCAATTTTCAATGACAACCACCAACAACATATAATAAATTCCCATAAATCCACATGCAACACTATCATATTTCCCTCCCTATGTCAGCTAACTTATAGAATAAGGAAAGAGACCAAATCTTATAAAATATGGGTGGTTGAGTCGACTGGATGTATGCATTAATGACCTGAGTTGTGTTTCTCCATTTTTTACCTACCAAATCCTTCTAAAATATGATTTTGAAAACCCTAGAGTGTATCCCATGTCAGCAACTTTCAAACAAGACCCGACGCACCTGATTTTGAGCTTTGTGGAAGAAGTTATGATGATTATAATTTCTACAGTATAATATGAACATGTAAGACACATGGAATGATTTGATTGATCAAGGAAGTTAGATAAGTGTCTATTTTTTTGTCCCTACCACATGTCATATGATCATTCACCATGATTATTGACACATAAATAGAACTATCTGAATTATCCACGTAAGATGCACTTTATTTGTCAAGTTCCTAGGAAGGAACACGTGACACTCAGTAATTGACGTAGAGGGTTGTAACCTTAGGTGCATGTGCTAGAGTAGGAGGTGTGAGAGAAGAAAATGTAGATGTCTGCAAGTGCGTGCAAGAGTACATGGGTATACTAGGAAAATGATACATATTTGTTAAGGAATGGAAATGTGTAAGAAGGGTGTTTGAAATGAAAGTGTGCAAGTGTTGGAAGAAGATGGTGTGCGGAAGCTTGCTAAGGGGGAAAAAGGAAGGTGCACAAGGAGGAAAGGAGCATGCACACAATTATGCATAGGAATTTGAAGAAATGTATGCATGGTAAAACATGATGGGGAATTTTAAAATGCAAGACAAAATTGTGGGTGTGCGCGATTATAGACACCAATTTTTGGTATCACTTCCCCTCACCCCACATTAAATTTCTCTCATATTTTTATACATATATACATCTCTTCCCATTCAAATTCCCTTCTTCCCTCCTAAATTCAATTTATCCCACTTATCATTATTTCCCACTCCCAATTAATCATCCATTAATCATCCCTAATCACCATTAACTAATTCTAATCCCCATCTAATTCATTTACTCTCCCTAAATTCTCCATTTTATCCTTCCTAGGTCCACATTTAATAATTTCACCTCACCTTTTCCTTTATCTAATATTTTTCACCCTCCACGTACCCATTTACTCATCCTAAGCAACATTAACCCATCCTAACCCTTCAAAACCCTAATCCTTCCTCTTATGGGCTCATTTCCTCAAGCTTGTTACCTTTCCACCACCTAAATGGATAGATCCCCACAATCAAAGACAACCCATTTGGGTCTCTGTCGACCCTCTAAAATGACCCTTACCCCTCCTTTTCTCAAGATACAATTTAAGAGACTTTGTGCTTTCTTGTGATCTTACCTTAATTTTATTTTTTTTCTTGCAACTTTCATCATCACCTTGGAGATCTAATGCTTCAATATTGGAGATTTAGAGATCCTTTCCCCTCTTGCATGTTTAGGTCCATTATTGTAATTTTATCATCATACTCTTCATCATATCTTGTGCAGGTTCAACTATCATCAGGAGCCTTTTCTATGCCCTATTAAGTATTTATTTTTAATCTACAGTTCTTCATTATCATCCATTATTTTTCGTTCAACCCTATATTAGTCTTTGTCACTAGCGAACCTATCTGGTTGCTATCAATCCACCTCCCATTTTTGTAATCCTATTTTTTATCCAGGTCCCCAGTCACCCCCTCTTCGATCTTACAGTCACTCAAGCCTCAAATCCTATCATTCTACCCTCTTTGTCATCTAAGATCTTTTCTGCCATCCCTTAGTTACCGTTGACTCAACTAGGTTATCGTCGACCAGATCCATATTCACTACATTCACCTTTGGATTTCATGATTTTCTTACATCCTTTCTATCAGATCAAGTCTCAAATATTTTGGAGGTCTTTACCATTTCATCTTAGTTCATCAACAACTCCAGATTTTCCCCTAAGGCCTTCCAATCTACATTTTATTTTGTTGTTTCAATTAATCTACTCCAGTCACCATCGACCGGGCCTTGCAGTATCTTGTCATTATCAACCTACACAGGTTTATTTGATTTTATTAGATCAGATACGTATTTTTTCATTTTCATTGCATTTTAGTTTCTATTACAGTTTAGATTCTACTAAATCCAATTTATCAATCATTGATTTTACTTATCTTTAATAAAAAATTGGTTTGACATCTATCCTAGGAAGTTTTCACTTCTTGGGATTGACATTGTTAGGAAACCCACTCACATATCTACTAATCCATTTTTTGCGTTGAGTTGTCTTGATTTGTAGTTCATTCTAGCTCGTTGTGAGGAAGGATCTCTCATTTTGCACCTGTATACATCGTCATCCCATCTATAGGTACCTTAAACGCTATCATACTTAGATTTGTTTGTTTTCTTATTACGATTACACTAATCTAAAACATGTAGTAAGGAAACTTGTCCAAAATTTTGGCACACTAGGTAGGGACACACCCTCTTCTTGGTGAGTCTTTTTATTTTTCTTTTATTTCTATATTCTACTAACCTTACAGGAAGGAGCATTGCTTACTTTCGTGTGTGGTTTAATTTGCTTGGATTTGTTTGATTTCTTAAAAATTAAAATAATAAAAAGGAAAAGCATATCTAGGTATTCCTCTTTTTCTTAGTTTTTCCTTTTGGATCATACTTTCCTTTCTTTCTTGATTGTACTCATCAAACGTAACACTTATTTTTGGATCTAAAAAGAACCCTCATATTTTCTTTCCAATCTAGTTTAATTATGGGGGATAAATCTTTTCATACACTCTTATCACACTCGTCCAAACAAACACATCAAAAATACACATCTAAAAAACTTCCTCATAGGTGGAACTATTGGGATTTCATCACCTAATAGGAAATCCGTTGCATTACATTTTTTTTTCTATCGGTATATTGGCTAAGAACCTAACTCCCTTATCACTGCAGGATCGTGAGTAAGGGGGTAGGCCCCCATACCAAGCCACATACTAGTAGTAATAATATTTTTGAGCCTCACATACCTTTAGGTATATCTAGGACTCCAACCAAAACTACCTAAAACTATCCATAGATCGGCCATTTCCTAGGTTCCCTTCAAGCCCATTTTTCATTTCTTTTCACATCTTTAATAATAAGGATAATCAAAATTATATTGCGTGAATTATCTGAATTAATTAAAAATCAACGTAGTTTTTTTGTGTGGTTTGTTTCATACAAGTTATTACATGATCCCAAGCAAGACAAATGCAAAAAAACATTTTATCCAACAACATTCCTATCTCCACTATCTCCTCACAAAAAATCTTCCACTCTTTCTATCATTACCTCCACCCGTTTACTCATTTTTTCTGCAATTACTCAACCCATGGTTCTCATTTCCTCTCTTTAAGAATCCCAAACCGTGTAACCTACCACCTATGTCGAAAATAATTCCCCTCTTTATCACTCCATCCCATATACACCAATAACACCCCCTTCTGCCACCTCTATCAAAGCTTTTAGGCCTCCTATCATGCCTCATGGGGGAGTGGAATTCAAAGAGGTCCTCGATGCTAACTTAGTTTCCATTCATGACTATATCCTTCATAATTATACTAAACTCCTCGTTGATGGACCTCCTTTGCAATAAATTTACACCTACCATTCCAATCCCAAATCCATGCAAGTCCTCACGTCACAACTTGTCGTGTTTTTCCCTTAAGCCATGAATGAGATTGTCATGAGCCAACATAAGATTGATCCTCACCAATATTTTTCCACCATCCCTCATAATCACCAAACCACTCAATTTGTGGTTCCCATCCCTCCTAATTTGTCTTGTATTAACACTATTATTACCTCTTCTAATCTCATCACCTCATTATCTACTACGGTCACTTGTGCCCCTATCCATTCATCTCAAGAGTCTCACTTGCTCCCTCCTCTAGCTGAATAACATAATTCAACTTTAACCCTAATTTCCACTTCCCATTTCCATGTAAATGTGTTCACTTCACAGCCCCATCCTTTTGAATCAACTCAAACCCATCAATCTCCTCCTCGAGATACTTACCGCTACATACTTCCCAATCAATCAATTCAGGTATCCCAACCACCCATCACTTACATCCCAACTCATCCTATATCAAACCAATCAAGTGACCCCATTTATAAAAAACCAACTCAATCTCACCAATCTTATCACATGCCCATTTCTCAACAATAACCTTATCTCAACCCATTTAATCACAACCCCTTAATTACATCCCCCCTTATTAACCACTTCCACCAACACCCACTCATCCTTAAACATACCAATCTTATCAAAAAATTAATCCATTTACATCATATACATCACAATCTCATCCTTCAACTTCACAACTCCATCCCTCTAATGATCCCATGTAAGAAATATTGAGTAGAATAGCTACTATTAAAGCCACTACCTTGGTATCTAAGAACCACCTTTTTATATGAACAGATTTGTAATGAACCTGTCAATCCATCCATCCCCATGAAACCCTATCCCCCTCATTGGGAATTACAAAAATTCTCTAAGTTCAATAGCAAGGAGGACCCATAATAGTATCTTCATGCATTGAGACATTCATGTTACCTCATTGCTCATGATCAAGACCTTATGCTTCGTACATTCCCCATGTCAATAGCCAGACCCGCATTAGATTGGTATAATGACATCTCACAAAACTCATTATTTTCCTTTACCAAACTCGAACAATTATTCCTATAAAATTTCTTGATCAATATTGCGTGTAAGATCACTATCACAAACCTCTATGCCATTAGATAGTGTGATGATGAATCTATCAGAGATTTTGTCACATGATGGCATGCCATAATTAACCAACTATCATTCTCCCTTCCATAGACTGAATTGATTGATCTTTTCTCATGGTCTTATGTGAAACATCTCTCTTCTAATATTCATATTCGATCATTAGAAACCTTTTAAGAGGAATTTACCATGACTCACAAACTTGAAATTCGTTCCCTTGAGCAAGGCCATCTTAAAGTTTGATCAAATAAAACCAAGTCCTAATTCACTAAGTCCTCCACACATGGTGACACATCTAGGAATACCGCTAACACCATTGTGGTTAAATCTTCCCCATGTCCACTTCTCACACATAGCCCCTGCAAATATCTCCTAGACTGCATCATAAGTACACCCCTCTTGTGGAATCCTATAGTACAATATTTTGTAAGTTAATAGAGTTCCATCTTATTCATCTTCCTCCCATCCAACCCTTTGATGAACCACAGCTCCAAAACAACATGGTATCATGAGGAACATTACTGTAAATGTCATGAAGTTTGTGGTCATGACGTTGAGTACTGTAACACTTTTAAAGATGTCATCCAAAAACTCATAGACTATGGTGATCTCCAAGTGGATAATATTAATGCACCACCTAATCATGCCCTTGACATCTTCAAATAACCTTTTCCCAACCATCCACCCAATAATCAAAATCCACCCTCCACATCGCAAGAACCTAATGCCTATATAATTAATACTATAAACCTGGATCCAACACCATCACCTACACCCATAACTCATCACCCATTGCATATATGTCTTTTTCAGACTCTTCCCCTACGATTACAACTTCATCAACATCTACACCTATTAAATTTACATCAACTATGACCACAACTACTACATCCACATCAATCTTAATTACACCCATTTATCCATGCATATCGTCCACATCCTCATCCATTACATATTGTCCTTTACCCATATCTACCTCAACGTCTACCTTAACATCTTCATATCACATCCCTACATCTAATTTTACATCAATCACATATATTACCATGACTATTCCCACACCAACATCTAACTCTATTTCCACATACCATCTCTTGAATTATCTACCATGAAAATTCCCACACTCAATATAACTACAAATGAGAATTTCACCCCACCTATAACTTCAATCATTGATACACCAATGAATACTAAACCTATACACTCTACAACCCCTTTGGACCTCGTCAAGTGCATCGTACAAAAACAACTTCCACCTTTAATATCTACCTCTACAAAAAACATCTACCAAGTTCTGCCTCCAGTTGAAATCCTCCTAGTCATCATCCCTACCAAAGGAAAATCCTCACAACCAAAGTCTAAGAACCTTGGCATGTCCATCCAAAAATTCCTCACACATCATCAAAAAGAATTGAATCTTTCTTCTCTCAAGACTAACCCTCCTAAGAAATATAATGTCACATCATCACTCCTAGGAGCATCACCATCCATCCTAGGGCCACCCCTTTATCCATGACCCCCATTATAAAAAAATTGAAGCAATCTTATCCTTCCTCTAAATCTAATCTATCATCAAAATCATCCACATCCTCAATTTTCATATTAGAATCAAAACCATCTAAGTCCCCACCAATCATCAAAACTGAAATCAAGACACAACCACCTCCTTATTTTTCTAAGTCCAAGACATAATCAAAGGCTCCCATAAAGCCTCATCAAAGAAAACTTTCACTCTTACCCTCATCTACCATTATTAAATCCACCTCTTCTATAACCTCTTCTCCAACCACCCCCCATTGGTTCTTACACAATTTGTTTTTTCAATGCCTACTTCAATCATATGCAATTACTCTCCCACCTATCAAACCTTTTGATCCACATCATCCAAGACCTTCATGATTAGATTCTAATCTCATCTATGCATACCATCGTGCACCTAGACATGACACCAAACATTGTAGGGCCCTCCTAAGCTATCATCTCATAACCTTATCGATGAATATGATCATTCTCATTAACAGGAGATCACTCTCTTCCATCTCACAAATCTCACTTATTCATACTCAGTCTTCATCCACAAAAACATATAAATATCCTCATTCATCTAAGACTTACGTTTCCATCGCTCCTCCAAATTCAACCTCCTCTCAAAGAGGGTCCTCATCTCTTCATTAATATTGTTTAGGTCATAACCCTTTCTCATCCCCATTACTTCTAACCACATACATCAATAAAAATCCATAATGTCACTATCACCTATTCTCCTAGATAGATTCTACGTCACTGCCCACTTCTTCATCAAAACCTAAGGTGTCTATCTTGGCTGTCCCTTGGCCTATTTGTTATTGAAGAAGAGTGTTATGAAACAACTCCGTCAGGCCCCAATTAAGATGTTCACTTTAGGAGCTCATCCAAAGATCTCTTCAATACCATAGGACAATCTATCATTTAATCTCTTAAGAAGATCCCCAATCCTAACGATGAGGCTCAAACCCTTTGCATCTCTTGTTGGAGCACTTGCAACTTCCTCTGTTTTCATATCCTTTGATGACACTACTAAGATTCCCAAAATCACACCCAAATAACATGACCATCCACTCTTCATTAGTATGTGTATCAATGCCACATTTATCCATCATTCTATGATAAAAAATGGAGCTAACATAAACATCATCTCATCTCATACTTTGATCAACTTAAGTTACCTAATTATATTGTCACCCAATCACACCACAATTCTCACACATTCAATGATGTTGTTTCCCCCCCGATTTAGGCCTAGTTATTCTTCCTATCTGTGTTGGTGAAAAAATACTCCATGAGGTATTCTATATTATATAAGGGGGAGTTTCAATAAAACATCATACTTGGATGCCCATGGATTCACACCATCCATTGCATTCCTTCCACCCTTCATCAATGTATAAAATATGAACATGAGGAGAAGATCTTAACTCTCCCCGTCAACACTCCTCCATTTAAATCATGTCACATGAATTACCGTCCTAATGATGTGCTCATCACCACACAAGGTTCTTATGAATCATCCAATAGTTCATCCTTCTCTACGTCCAAAATACCTAATGATGACTCCTTAGAAAAATTAATGGATTGACTCTCACTAGGGGAGTATCATCTTCTCACACTTAATGCCCTTCCCATGCCCAATCGACTTGGTAGACCTGAAAAAGCTCCAATGTATCAACCTAATGTCGAGGATATCATTATCTTCAGTTTACCTCATCTTCACACTAATCTCATTTATGGTGACATTAATTTCCCTTCCTCCCATGTTAACACTCAACCACACAGAAAAACCATATACCATCGGGTTTGAATTTATTGAGAATAAATCCTTTTCTTACACCTATATTCATCATTGCACATAGAAAGGATTTAGAATGGGGCATTATAAACAAGGCATACATGAAATCATCATCGATCAATCTCAAAAACCCAATGAAAAATGTGGATTGGGTTATAAGGAACAATCTACAAACCCTATCCCTCTGTCTTTATCTCTCATGGAAATTGACCCTCCATCTTATCCATCCCACGAGGTTATGGATACAGATGAATCCATGTCTATCTCCTCTAGATTTTTATAATATCGATCATTTCCTAAGGACTAGTCACTTATCAGTGTGAAGGTGAAAGTAGGTCCCTCCCACTTCAATTTCCATAAATGATAGAGAAAGATTTCTCCTAACATTGACGTTCTTTAATGTACTAATGATGATTCCATCCTCTCTTACATGGGGGAAAAATATTCCTATCTTCATAAGACATTACTGCCAGACTCATCCACCCTTCTTAATGAATCCACCATCGATAACAACATAAGGACTACCTCATGATCCCTGCATCCTCTAAGTGGGTCAATCCCTTGATCTGTGTGAAATTTAATCTTTCACCACCTTCCTCCCTAGAAATATCCAAGCCTTCACATGGTTGTACACAAAAATGGTGGGTCTTTATCCTTCCATTGTTGTCCATAACATCATTACCTGTCCCTAATGCTAATATGGTTAAGTTGAAGATTCTCCACATGCACCCTCGAGTTGTCCTCCTTGTCAAAGAGGAGCTAGAAACGCCTTCTTTCAGCTAGTTTCATCATTCCTACAAACTATCCACAATGGGTTTCCAACATCATACCCATTTATAAAGCTTATAGAAAGCTTCACATCTATACTTGAATTTTGAGACCTTAACCTCGCATTCCCTAAAGATGATTTCCCTCTTCCTAACATCAATCAACTTGTAGACCTTACCGCAGGCCGTGAAATGCTTGATCTTATAGAGAATTTCTCTGGGTATAATCAGATGCTCATTGCACTAGAAGACAAAAATAAGACCCCCATCATCACTCTTGGGGGACTTTATGATATTGCATTATGCCTTTTGATTGTAAAAATGATGGATCCACCTATCAATGAGCTATGAATTATATCTTTCATGACCTCATCCATAAGACTGTAGAAGACTATGTTGATGATCTCTTTGGTAAATATAGACATCGACGTGACCAACTTGTTGTCCTTAAAGTTTTATTAAGCACCTTATCTATTTCTTCCTCCATCTCAATCTGGCCAAGTGCATGTTTGGAGTGCCAACTAATAAAATCCTTAGCTTTATCATTTCTATCAGGGGTATTGAGGTTGACCTCGCAAAGATCAAGGCTATCCTCAAGATACCTCCTCCTTATAATTTAAAGCATTTATGCAGTCTTCAAGGCCAACTTCAATCAATTCATCATTTCATCTTGCAACTTGGTCAAAAAAAAATGAATGATATAGGTTCCTAATCTGATTGATATTGTAGCAGTAAATGAATAAACAATTAATTGCAATAAGTAACCCAAGAAAACTAAGCTATAAAATGTGAAACCCTAGTTGCAAACAAGGGATAAAATGAATTAGTTGTTTCAAAGAGATCCTGAAGGTGCAAAGAGTTGGAAAATTGGAAAATCCGAAGCATAGACTGTCATATCGAAGCTCAGAAAAATGTAGACTTGAAGGAATATGTTAGACATGGGCACTTGGGATGGGTCAACGGCGCCTGCGGGTGCCACAGACCTGTACTGGGCAGCCGTGACTGTGAAAATTCTAAGAAAACTATCTTTCACTGGTAGCAATGTGTTCACTGTCCCTCACCTTTTGTTTCTAGTACGTGGCACAATGTTCATCGAGGTTGTTGATAACCTGTAAAACCCTCACAAGTGCATCAAATCCCAAAAAAGAAAAGAATGCAAATGAGGGGTTAGATTTTCCTCAACTATAAAACAAGTGAACTTATGACTGAGTGTTGTACTACATTTTAGATCCAATGTATTTCTATGTGTGTGTGTGAAGAATAGTTCCCTAGGTGGTTCTTGTGTGTGTCACACTTGGATAGTGAGAAAAGTAGCCAGATGTACAGAAATGTAATATATGTGTGCATTTAATAGAATAAACTTCCCCTCCTATGAAGTGTATATAGAAATATCAATCCCTCTCCCTTGAATGGATGCTTGAATGCTCTTGAATAGCCTTTAAATGTAACCTTAGGTGGTGATAGCTAATGCTTAGTGTTTGGTCCTTTATTATCATCACATAACTTTATATTTATATGATTCTTTTACTTGAATTTCATTATCAACACCAAAAAGGCTAACTACAAAAAATATAATATGCTCAAATGGCTATAAAAGACTCAAAAGATGTGAACAAAGTACAAAGAGGTTATGGGAGCCCAGAGGGCCAGAGGGGATAGAAGTGCCAGACATTGACATCTTGGCTAGGTGCTAGTGTCTAGAATGAGAAATACCAAGGTATGAAAATACTGACCGAGTTATAAAGAGTGTAAGACTAGAAGTAACAACATAAAGAGGATAAATATGACCAAAGACATGGGTTAGTTAGTAGTTTTTTCTTACTTAGGAATCATATAAATAATAGTATGCAATTAGGACTAGATAATTACTCAAAGTATGTGATTTTATGTCTACATTTTCCTCCATTTTATGTTTTTGAGTGAATGTTCGATATTATAAAGTATATAAGATATGTGTACTTGATAACCATGTAGATCGATGATGAAAGCATGCTGAGAGATAAGGAAAAGTGTGGAGTGATAAAAAAATGTGGAGCATGGAAACTAGAGAGGAGAATGTGCAAAAAGTGATGATGCATGATGATCCTAGGGCAGAAATGCATGTTGTAGATGTCGCCAATGTGCCTATTGTTGATTTCGATGCTTTTTTGATTGATGTAGGATGATCTTGAATAGCACTTCCTATAAGGAAGGACATGTAAAAGAGAAGAATGAACACGTAGTCAAATATGCATGTATACATGTAAAAAGCATGTAAAGAAGTATGTTAAAAAGTTAAAATGTGAAAAAGGAACACATGCACCTGATCCGTGATGAGGAAAAGAGTGTAGAAAGGATCATGTAGATGATGTAGAAGAACGAATTTTGGGGAAATCTCACACTAGTTGTGTCGGCTGCGAGTTTTTCAGATGATCTCATGCCAAGAAATGGAAGAAGTGTAGGGAGAAAAGTCTGGTGTCATCCTACAACCTTTAATTGCTTCCCGAAGTATGGAACATCACTTTATACCCTATAAAATCTACTGTGTGAAGTGTTGTATACTATATTACACTGAAGGATGTTGTGTAACTACCCCCTGGTCACAAGTGTCCAGGAAGGGTCAGGGGCTCCTAGATACTACCATCTAGGTTTGGGCACTAGTCTCTATGATGTAGTAAGGACCCAAGTAAGATTCTGAGCCCTATTCAATGTTGATGACTACATTGTATTAGCACTATGTTGTTATGAACTGTGATTATAGACTATTGTATGGGGTGATTGATTCACCCAAATGATGCCCCCCTCGTTTAGGTGCATGCGACATAACTGAGGAGAATGCAGCCCAAAGGAGGACCAACCATTACGCTTAAATTGAGCCTTGCAAGGGGGAGGGAGTGTGCTTGGTAGAAACCAAGATGCACAAAGACAAAGTGGCTAGGAGACAAGTGTTAGTACAAGTAAGACAAACATGCATGTAAAATGTAATCTAGCAAAGAAGCAGACAATGTAAAACAAGGTGCATAAATACAAACACACAAGAAGACAATGCAGAGCATGAAAAATGAGTTTCAAACATGGGACATCACTCGTGATGTCATAAGACAATCAAGGACAAATAAACCAAAAGCATACAAGTGTGTACAAAATACAAAGGACAAATCCCACAAATAGTGGTAAACAATAAAAAGCAAGAACAAGAAATGTAACAGATAACCATGGAAGAAAATAGACTTGTAAGACAAATATTGCACATAAAGCACCAATTAACATGTTAGAAATATAAAAAGTATGAAAAATCATGTATAATCCGATATAATAGTGTGTTATGAAATGAAATGAAATAATAACACATGTAGTTTATGAAAGTGGATGCCCCCAGGAGCCACTTTGGGAATGGTAATAGGTATTGCACCAAGCATCTGTATTGCGTGTGTAGATCTATATCATCTATGATCACAAGTAGAAAGCAAGTGAATGTGCATGTGTGCATGGAAAAATATAACGACATACAAGATATCTACCTAGCATGTGTAATGAAGTGTACATATAACAAGTAAATGTAAGCAAAACTAAGTGTGACTGAGATACACAACATGTTTTGGATGGATGAAATGGAATGGAATGCAGAAGGATTGTGATAGGATCCAAATGCCCCCTGAGTGAGTGTGAATGAAATTATATGAAATGATGTTCATTTGTTTATGCCCCATGAATAGTCAATAATGAACTGTAAAACAAGAGTGCGTTGTTGGGAAATGGTTTGAATTATGTATACAAAAAATATGTGATCATCAAAAAACAAATCATAGAGTGTAAGCATGTGAGTTAATGAGTGATTGAACACACGAGTGTGATGAGGTCCATTTGAAAAGTAGACCCTTAACAGTCAAGTATGGACTATGGAACTAGAGTGCATCATAGGTTAGTGTGTTGTATTGATTGTGTGAGAGATATGTGTGTTGTGTTGCATTGGTTGCACATGAGAGAAAGAGTTCGTGAATTGTGTTACTTGTGTAGGAGATTGATTTTGAAGTTATCTAATGTATTGTGCATTGTGAAGATGTCAAGTACTATGTTGTGTTGATTGCACACAAGATAGATGTATTGGATGCTGTAAAAGATGTATGTCGTAAATATGTTAAGCATGTGGTATGTTGTAGATATGTTGAATGTGTTATATGTTATGTTGAAGATGTGTATAGAGTGTGTGTTGGGATTGTGTTGAGTTTGTGTGGATGAATAAGTGTTAGCAGCGTGCATTTATTGTGTGTCAAGTATGTAGTATGTGATGTTGAGTGTGTGTTAGGAAAAAGGTGTCATAAGTGTGTTGATTGTGTAGTGTGTGAGATTCTTGTGTATAGAGTGCCCTCAATAGTCAAGTGTGAACCATAGAATGAGAGTGCGTCATTGGGTAATGATGATATTGATGTATCAAGATGTATGCAAAAGTCTAGATGTGGAGTGATGAGAATATAAGATGTGCATTGATGTTAGAGGGGGGAGAAATAAGTGTGATGCCCCCTAAGTGTTTGATGACAAGAGAGAGATCAAGTGACATTTTCTAAAATATCATCATTGTCTCGATCAAATACAATTGGATATGTGTTGGAGAATTGATAAGAAATAGTATGAGGTGGATCATATAAAGAGCCATTACAACGTAGGGTGGACACAGTCATTGCATACTCCTCATCAGTGAAAGGGGATGGCAGAAACCCATGTGCGTACCAACGGGTGAGATTTTGAGATTAGGTAGGAGATGAATCATTACCAATAGAAACACAAATGAATGACATAAGAAAATTTATAGAAGTGTGATTGGAGTTTAAAGTTCCCTCAATATAATCAAGCCAAGATTTTCCAAGTGTTAGTGGAGAATCACGAGGGGCACGTGCAATGAAGACTACTAAATGCAATACACAAAGACCATAAGTAGCCTTAATGTGAAAATATCCATGATAAAGATGAGGTGAGTGAGGTGGTGGTGGTATATGATTGAGTGTCAAGCCAAGCCTAGTAAAGCAGTCATATGTGCAAATAATATTAGAGAAAGTATGATCCAATGGAATATGATGCTAATAACATTTATTGATGAAGAGGGTGCATGTGAAAGGAGGTGGTACGGATGCATAATTCCTATAAAAAGGTGAAATGACATCCAAAGTGTGGAAAAACCCTTGATAAAGTACCATAATATTCATAAAAGGAGGGGTTTAAAATTTTTATTCACCAGGACCAAAGAAAATGAAAGTTTCATTGAAATAAGAGTCATCTATATCGATAGGAGTGAAATTAAGACTACACAAATTTTCATCATTAAGATCAATAGTATCAACTTCATCATCAGAATAATCTATGTTGGAATTTTCATGCTGAATAGTTGTGTTGAGGATACTGCTAGGAGGTGCATTAGATGTAGGATCAAGAGGAGCCTCAATGAGCAGAGCAATAATGCTTAGAGGAGAAGACATTGCGTGCGAAATGATGATAGTAGTATGAGTAGAAATAGTCGAAGTGCTTGGAGCAATATAAGAAGATTGTGAAGCACTGGATTGACCAATGTCATATGTACCAATACTACTATATGGAATAGGCTACGATGGAGGAATAGGCATAGCAGTAATAGGGTATATGCAACATAACTTGAATGGATCAGGGTCTACAGTAATAGTATGTTCATATCCATCATGTAGAATTTTGACGCATTGGTGAATAGTGGATGGAACTTCTTGTATTGCATGAATCCAAGGTCTAACTAGTAAAATATTGAATTGAAATGAAGTGTTGATAATGACAAATTATGTAGGGAAAGGCTTACGCTCGAATTGGATATATAATATGATGGTTACTAAGCATGTGCGAGTAGTCAAATCATAGCCATGAATATGAGTAGAATTATTAGAAATTAGATTGTCTGTAAAGCCTAGTTATTTTAGAAGAGAATAAGTAAATGGATTAATGGTTGATCAATTTTCAACAAGAACGTGCTTAATACAAGTGTTCCAATAATAGCAATGATACGAAGTGATGCACATGGATTGTCAAGAACAAAATATGATATGTCCTAATTAGTAAATGATATAGAACATGTCATATTTTTAAGAGATTGAATGAGGTGCGAGAAGGAAAATGAAGAATTGTCACTTTCAATGTGAATAGAATGAAGGGTGGATTATAATGTATGATGAAAATTAGGTACATTGCACAATAATTCATAGAGAGATATTTTAGATGGTGTATTCTTAAGTTCCTCAATGATATCATAGCCCCTAGAAGTAACAGGAGGAGCCATAGAAGTGATAAGTGGAAGGATAGAAATGAGTGGAGATGTATGAGGATGAGTGCAGTGAGTAGTTACTACATTAATAAAAGAATCAACCATAGGTGTAATAAAGCAAGGAGGATGTTGAGTATGAACTTGTATGAAAGCAACAACAATAATGACCATTCCACAAACCCTACTGGGAGTGAAAGAAGGATAAGATGACTGATCCATAACTTGAAAAGGTGAAGACATATTCAAAAGGAAGGGTTTGAATGACCAGGCTTACCAAAATGATTAAGCAAAAATATTAATGATATAGGTGCCTAGTTTTATTACTATTGTATCAGTAAATGAATAAACAATTAAGTACAACAAGAAACCCAAGCAAACTAAGATATAAAATATGAAACCCTAGTTACAAAGAGGGGATAAAATGAATTAGTTGTTTCATAGAGATCCTGAAGGTGCATAGAGATGGAAAACTAGAAAATCCAAAGCACATATTATCACATCAAACCTCAGAAAAATGTAGACTTGGAGGAATATGCTGGAAAGGGGCACCTGGGAAGGATTAGGGGTGCCTACGGGTGCCACAGACCTATACTGGGTGCCCGTGATTGTGAAAAATGCTTAGAAAACCATAATTTTTCTATTTGCAAGGTGTTTGTTGTCCCTTTCCTTTGGTTTCTAGTAGGTCACACAATGTTTGTAGAGGTCGGTGAAAAACTGCGATAAAAGATTGACCTAGAAAACCCTCAAAAGCACATCAAATTCCAAAAAGAAAAGAATGCAAATGAGGGGTTAGACTGTCCTCAATTGTCAAACAAGTGAAATTATGGCAAGCACTACACTAAATTTTAGACCCAATGTAGATCTATGTGTGTGTGTGCGGGATTTGATCCCTAGGTGGATCTTGTGCGTGTTGCACTTGGATAACGAGCAAAGTGAAATGTAACAGATGTGTACATGGAATAAAATAAAATTTTCCTCCTATAAAGTGTATGTAGAAATATCAATCCCTTTCCCTTGAATGGATGCTTGAATGCTCTTGAATAGCCTTTGGATGTAACCTTAGGGGGTGATAGCTAATGCTTAATGTTTGGTCCTTTATTATGATAACATAACTCTATATTTATATGATTCCCTTACTTGAATTTTGTAATTAACCCCCCGAAAAGGATGACTACCAAAACGATAAGATGCTCAAATGGATAGAAAGGACCCAAAAGACATGAAAAAAGTACAAAGAGGTAAGGGGTGCTCAAAGGGGACGAGAGCACCTAACACTGACATCTAGAATGAAAAATTCCAATGTATGAAAATACAGATTGAGCTAGAAAGAGTGTAAGACTAGAAGTAGTAACAGAAAGAAGAAAAATATGGTCAAGGATATGGGTTAATTAGTAATTTTATTACTTAGCAATTATATGAATAGTAATATGTAATCAAGACTAGATAATTACCAAAAGTGTGTGATTTTGTGTCTACACAAATTTCTGATTGTTGCCAGCCTTTTCACCATCTCATTTGCAAAGATATTGATTTTAATTGGAACCATAGTTACCAAAAATCCTTTGAGGATCTCAAGGTGTATCTTTTATCCCCACCCATGCTTACACCTCCACGTGAGGGGGGAGCATTTTTATCTCTATGTCTCTACCTCTAATCATGCTTTAGGTGCCATATTGGTACATTTTGATGACCAAGGAAGGGAATAGGCTATGTATTACATCAGCCACACCCTTCATGATTATGAGACTTGTTACACTGAAGCTGAAAAGATGTGTTGTGATATTTTTTTTCGCTATCTCCAAAATTTTCCATTATCTTCTCAATCATAAAGCCTATGTCATCACTAGCTTAGTTAATTTAAAAATGAGATCAATATAGAAATCCTTTGAGTCCATCTTCCACTTTCAGCATGAGTTTTCTCCTCTCAAAATGACGTTCTTCTTTAACTACTCTTAATTTCAGCAAGGGGGAGGCACTGACGTCATTATTATTCCTCCTTGGGATACTCCTATTCCTATTTCTTATAAACTCAATTTTGAAGGCACAAACAATATGGCTGAGTATAAAGCTCTCATCTTGGGTCTCAAAACTACTATCTTACTTGGCATCTAAACATTTGACATCTATGAGGATTCTAAACTCATCATTAATCAAGTCAAAGGAATCTATCAATTTAAAAAAGAGATCCTTTAAAAGTATAAGGATGTTTTCGAATTCCTTCTTAGAGCATTTGATTTGAACACCCTTCAAATTGTCCATCATTCATCTAATCTCTTCATAGACACTATGACATCTCTTGCACCCCTCATCCCATTGAAACCTGAGGAATCTAAGCTTTCTATTATTGTTCAACATTTTTATCAACCACCTCATGTTCATGAACTTCCTCATGTCAACCACATTGAAACTAATCCTTGTGATCTTTGGAATTCTCAAATCTTTGACTATCTTTCTCAATACAAGATTCCTTCTGACCTATCCAGAAATAGTAGGAGGTCCTTTCTTCAATGCGCTAACCACTAGGTCATCCTTGGTGGCATCCTCTAAAAACGCGGCTTTGATGGTGTCTTGCTTCATTTCCTTAAATCTCATGAATCCACTCAAGCTATCCAAGAAGTCCACGAAGACATCTTTGGTGGACATTTTAGTGGTTTAGCTATCAACATGCATGTCCTTTTATTGGGTTATTATTGGCCCTCTCTTAATAAATACTATTGTGAATACATTAGGAAATGCATCAAATGCTAATAACATTACAATCTAGTTTGCATTCCTAGTCATGCCTTATAGCCAAGTTAGGACATTTGGTATTTTTCACAATGAGGACTTGAACTCATCGAATTCTTTAATCCACGTTCTTCCTAATGCCATCATTAAATCATCACTGCTACTGAGTACTTCACCAAATGGGTGGAATCTAATCCACTTGTATCAACTAAGGATAATCAGATCGTTAATTTCATATAACAACATATCATTTGCAATTTTGATGTCCCTCACAAGATAATCATGAATAATGGAAATTCCTTCAAAAAAAAATAACTCAAGAAGATTTGCAACTCTTTCAATATTAATCTTAACTTCTCTTCTCCATACTATCTTGAAGCTAACAGCTAAGTCGAAGCCACTAAAAAAATCTTTGTAACATTCTTGCCAAGACTATTGATAAATCCGGTTGTAATTGGCATATTCATATCTCCTTCGCTCTTTTGGCTTATCGAACTAGCATCCACACCTCTACAGGCACTACTCATTTCTATCTCTTCTATGATTCCAAGGTCATTCTTCCTCTTGAAGTCTAAATCCAATCTTTGTGTGTTTCTCTTCGTGACTTTATATCTAATGAAGATTATTTCCATGAGTATCTAACACAACTTGAGTTTTAATATGAGCATTATCTTCTCGCTCTTGAAAATCATCATGTCTATCATGAGTGCATCAAATGCGCTTATAAAAAACACCTCAAGGGACATGAATTTAACATCGGTGACCTTTTCCTTAAAGAAAATTAGAACATCACTACTCTAGAAAGGAGTCAATAAGGAAGGTTTTCTCCAAACTATATTGGACCTAATGTTATCACACATAAGTATGGGTTTGGATCCTATCGTTTGGAATCTCTTGATGGTAAACTAGAAACGTAACCTCTTAACGCATTGCACTTGTAGCATTTCTATTGTTAACATAGCTACATCCATCATTAGCTTCTTGCATCTTTCACCATAATGATTTGGAATTATGTGGTCTACTGTCACTTTCCTATATATATGACCTTGAATATGGGCACCATGGTTTTTCTCATAGCATGTTCCCTAAGGACAAGTTCCTCCTTCTAAGTGGTAACCTTGCGATCATTACATCCAATTCCTTCTTATTTACCTATTATAACCACGCTAGGAGTCCACAGGTGTCACTTGTATACTTATTATCCCCTCCTAAGTATTCTACCTAGCTATCTCTATATATTCCATAAAAATTTCAAAATTCTAGATGATCATCTTAAAATTTATCATGTTCAAAAGAAAACAGACTCCTCCCTCGAAGGATTTTTTTTATAAAATTAAAAATATCAAAAGAATTAACTAATCCCCTGAAGGACAACCATTATGCATATTCTATCCTGCCATTTATAAAAGCGAAATCCAAAAATCTAAAAGTCAAAAAGTAAAAGGAAAAATGTAGACCACTCCCTCGAAGGATGGATACCATCTCATATCATGGAAGTGAAGGCTTCCTGCATTAATCAACCTTATATATACTTAGAAGTAAAAGCATAAAGTTCAAAAGTAATCATCCTAAGAAAACTTCCCGTATCGATCAAATTTCTCATCTATAGCAAACTTCCCGCATTGATCAGTTTGCACCATATTGCTTAGAGCTGGGGCATAGACCAAGGAGCATCCACCTAAGGAGAACCTATATTCCCATGTACAAGTGTCATATAAACCCCTTGTGTCATGTCAAAATTAGGTCTATAAGTCTTGTTAACATGAAAAAGTAGCACCATAAGATTTGGCAATGCAGATCTCTACTTTTTGCTAATGTGGGTACCACCTCTCAAGCTGTGGGACTTGAGTGCTTGAGGTAGACCTCTGGAGAAGGAAAAATTCCTCTTCCTAATCCTACTACTACAACTAATCCTACTCCTATAGAAAACACCTAACTAATCCTATCCTAAGACTCTCCATGGAGACAAAGAGAGAAAGAGCGCATAAAAGAAAAAATCCTACACTAAGGAAGTGATAGCACCCAAAAAAGGGGGTGTACTAGACAATCTTCCCAATTTGCTAAAGGAGAAAAGATGAACTTGGAGAGGTTGGACATACACCATAGACCAAATCACATACATTACACCATTTAAAAATAAGCACAAAACAAAAAACCATAAAATGACACGATAATATGCACAAATCCTTCAAACATGATGAGAGGAAAGTGAAAGCAACACAAATAATGCAAAGGATTGATGGCTGAATCAAAAAACACCATTTACATTACTCCACAAAGATGTAAAGTACATCACTTTAGTAAGATGAGGCAAGAAAATGACATTGCAATGCCTAGAAGGAAGGATTGAAGCCCCAAATTTACAACAACCTAGTTGTAGAGAAGAGGGGAACATGGAGAGAAAGAATGCCAACAACCTTGAAATATGCATCCCCTTTACAATTTATAGCAATTTGGAGAGAAGAGAGAGAAAGTAAAAAACTTGAATCCATGCCTCCAATTCCCAAAATTTGTAAAAAATAATGTGAAAGTAGCATGGGACACTTGTAAATCCCATCTCTTATGTACTCTTGCTTGCAACAAAAGGATTTGGTAACCATACTTCATTAATGGCGGTGGTTGACTGTAACTGTGACTAGGCGTGCACCAGAAAATAATCCATTTTACCTCATTCCATTCACCAAATTTGAAATTTGAAATTTCTGTTGCATAGAGGGATTTTATACCTTTCCATAAAGTATAAGAACTCGAGCGAAAAGTTATGGCCATTTGAAGTTATACAATTTCTCGGGAATCCAACCCCTATTTATTTCCCCTTCTCTGCGCACTTCTCCATTTAATTTACTTTTCTTATTTTTAGAGAAGTATATTATTTTTCATTTACCACATTACTTTACTTTTCCTCTTCCTTTGTTAAGTGACTTTCTCACACTGCTTTACTGCTTTTAAGTTTTGTGAAGTAAAGAAGTTCCAATTCACCACTTTACTCTACTTTTCCATCCCCTTTGTTATGTGGATTTCTCACACTGCTTTACTGATTTTTCCATTTCCTTTGTTAAGTGTTTTTTCTATATTTATTTACTAATCTTAATTTTTCTTTTATTAAGTGGCTTTTCCATACTACTTTATTGTTCTTAAGTTTTGTGAAGTAAAGTAGTTCCAATTCACCACTTTACTCTGCTTTTCCATCCCCTTTGTTGTGTGGCTTTCTCACACTACTTTACTGATTTTATCAAAATAAGTAAAGTATTTTAGATTCACCACTTTAATCTATTTTTCCATCCCCTTTTTATGCAGTGATTTCACATTACTTTACTGCTTCACTTAAAATAAGTAAAGTAGTTTCAATTCACCACTTACAAAGGAAAGCAATAATGGGCCATAACTTTTGACCAGATGCTTTGTTTTTCGAGATCTTGGACTTTCTGGAAATATCTCAACCTCATATTCATATTGGAATTATTAAAATTATATTTTTATGTGGTTTAATGAGAGAAAATTTGTAAAAACACTTCCAAGGACAAGGAGGTAGGAAAATTATAGTAAATTGCCCCTAAGCCAATTTTACCATTTTAACCACTTTTTGCAATTATTTGGCTAGGTATGGAATTCTGAAGCCCATAGAGAGGGGAATGCCATCAAATGAATGAAAGTGCTAAAAAATCATGAAATTTACCTTCCATCTTCTAGATTCATCACTGAAACTCCATCAATTTCCCAATTCCATTTTTCTCAAGTTACCCATGTTTACCATGGGGTAAAAATGGATAACAATTTGGTGACTCACAAGGAAATATGTTTTCTAGATGGATTCAACCAAATTCCTTGAAGCATCCATTGGGCGTGGATTCCTCTGAAGCAACTTAGAACTGATCCACACCTTGAAATTTACATTCTGAGCCGTTTGAAGCATTGCCATGAAACTGCTGATTTTTTTACTACTTGCAAGGGCATGGAAGCTTAGCCGCAACTATTATTGAAGGAACAAGTAGATGAAACCATTAAAATATGCTACTTAAAAAAAATTAGTTTCTCTACATTTGTATGTTTTTGATAATTACATCTACTTCAGGTAACTATGATCTGCATGCTGCAACTACTTTTGGGGAACATGATGCATTGCACTGCTTGGAGCAACTACAAAAAAAATATATATACAGAGGAAAAAATCATACATGTCTCAAGTGAGACAAGAATAGTGTGAACAAAAAATTCTTCTACTAAAATTAAACCTACTCCTACCCTACTCTAACAGGAGAAATGAACAACTCTAACAAACCCTGACACTGGCAAGAAAAGTAACTACCCTTTCTCAAAATTTACAGCCATGTAGATGATTTAGCATTAAAAAAAAACTGTGGTTAATAATGAAAAAATGACTATAAGATGATTTACCACTCCACTCATTAAGGTCTAAAATAAAAACAAGACAAATACCTCTTTTATCTGCTCTGTATTTGGTTCCAAGAGGCATTGTAGTTGATCCTTGGAACTCTGAAACTCACCCTCATGCTTGGGAGTAAGCATGACTAGTTGTGGCTCCTCCTCTGGCTCCAATGAAGCCAAGTACCTGATGGGGCAAGGTATGATCTACTGAGTTTTCCCACTTATCTAAATTTCAACTTTAAGAAGTCATCTTGCAAGCCTTCTTAGAAAAGGTGACTTTCTGTGAGCAGGTCTTCTTCTTGTTTCTCATTTATTGAAAATTGATTCTGTTCCTTGATGATTGGTATGAAATGGTTGTTATACTTTCTTTTCTCTTCCTCCTCATCTAGTGTGAAACTTGTAATATTCAACTCCTCCAAAATTGATTCAAGAGGACTGTTATGAAATGCAAGCTATGTTTACATGTTCTCCTTCATGACAACAAGCTTTTTATGTTGAAGGATGAATGATGGGGTAGTGAATGTTGTTATTTTCATAAGATCCTCATCAAAACACTCCTCTAATTCAAATAAGAAATCAAGCTCTTCATTGTCTTGTTGTGCCAAGGCTTCTCCCTCTTGTATGATAACCTCTAGATCTACAACTTGTTCATCATGCTTAGCTTCCTTATCAAACATGAAGCTTATAAGCTCAAACTCTTCCAAAAAATCATATTTTTTAGAGAGATAAAGTGATAGAGAGATGTAAAATATCATGTGCAACCAACCCATTACTTGAGGCCTCTGAATCTGTCTTTCTCACCTCCATGTGCTCCTCTTTATTTGAACTTGGAGTTGATTCCTTTTCGTCTACTGATTTTGAAGCTAGTGGTGGATCAACAACTTTTGTAAATATAGTGCCACTGTGGAAATAACATTTAGAGCACACTAACTGCCGATCCTCACTTTCTTCTTCTTGCTCTATTGTTACAAAACTATCCTTTAGCTCTTGTTCTTGGATCTCAACCTTCACCAGAGGATTAACCATTAATGACATTTTCTTGATATCAAACTTGGAAACCCACACTTTTAAGTTTCTTGCCAATTCTTCCTTGCTAAGATATTCAATCTTCTCTTCCCCTTGAATGTTTTTCTACTTTCTCTCCCCCCAAAATGGGGTTGGGACTACAAGAGGAGGGGTGGGTTGGGATTCAACTAGTTTTATATTACTTGAGGTGGTGGGAGAGGCACAACATATTGTTTCTGAGGAGGGGATGGTTTCTTGGAAGGGAAAAGGGCAGAAAAATAAATATGATATTGAAGAATTGAAGGTGGATAAATGGATTTCACATTTGGGGCAACATACAAGAAGCTTGAGTTATGACACTCATGATGAAATGACATAGATTGAGGAAGTGAAAAAGAAGGACTAGGAGTTGGTGGTGAACTTACCCATTGACAAGGTTGTCTTGCATCAAGCTCATAAGACGCTATCTCCTCGGTCCATTGTGTAAGTAGTGGAAAAATTTCAACCATGAAGTCAAGTTGCTACTAAAGGTTGTAATGTCTTTGAAAAGGGCCCACCCAAGGACAAGGTTCCCTAAAACCAATCCTGACTACCTTCATTTGAGATGTAACTCTTGACTGCACCATCTTAGCCTCCATACTTTGAATTATCTCCTGTAAATCAATGTTCTCCACATAGTTTTTGTCACCATATGCATATCCCTCTTCTTGATAGGCTCCATAGCCAGACTGATTCAGATACTGCTCACAAGGATAGGCATAGTGATCCTAAATTTGATCATAAAAATGATTTGGATGAGTTGAGAAATGCATTAAAGGTGGATTGTATTGTTTCTACAAGTGTGAATTCCATGCAGGGAATAAAGTCATGATTTTAAAAATTCATGGAATGGAAGAAAGTGGGAAGATATGGAAATAAAATGGATGGAAAGAAGGTTTGAAACTCAGAGAATGGGTTGTTTGGATAGATGGAGTCACCAAATGTGTTTGGTTTTGGGACCCTTGATTGCTTAATCTTTTCAATTGCTGCAGCTTGAAGTAACCAACCTACTCAAAATAATTAGCTTGCATGAAGTAATGAAAACAAATTGAAGTAATATGACTTAATTATACTACTTCTTCTTGTCGGTGTTCTTTACATGCAATACTTCCCTTTTTTAATCAACATTTTGAACTTTCTTTAATTCCCTTTTTTTGCATTGATTTGAATCTACTTTACTTAAGTCTTTTGACTTGTAGCAATGACTTTACTTAAAGTACTGTAACTTGAAGGTGCATCTACTTAAGTATTTTAATTGAAATAATGCAACAACTTGAAGTAGTGCAACTTGGAGGTACAACTACTTAAGTCTTCTCACTTGGGGTGAAGTAATTTTTTTTTATTTTCACAACTTAATAATAAGTCTTTTCTACTTTTGGCTTGACTTAAAGTAATGTAACTCAACAGAGCAATTACTTAAGTTTTTCAATTTGAGTAACTTGACTTACTTTTCACACAACTTGAAGTAGAAGACTTTGAATTTGAAGTAATGCACAACTTTGGAAACAATTACTTCTTACTCCTCTTTCTTTCTTTTCCACGTTTGAGGATGCAACTACTTCAACAAAGCCAAGTGAAATCACTTATTACTTCCTCCTTTCTTTGCAGTGATTTGGGACCTCACTACTTCAACTTCTCTGTGTTGTAAAGGCTCCAAAACTGCAATCTTCTTTTTCCAAAAACACATTAACTCAGCAAAATAGAAATTGCACAACTGTACTCCAACTAATGATTTTGAATTTTGATTTGATCTCCCACAAGGTGTGATAGAACTATTATCACGAAAAAGTAGTACCCTGAGATTTGGAAATGCAAATATCTACTTTTTACTAACATGGCTATCACCTCTCAAGCTATGAGACTTGCATGTTTGAGGTGGACCTCCGGAGAAGGCTGAATTCCTCTTCCTAATCCTACTACTACAACTAATCCTACTCCTACATGTGGAAAAACACCTAACTAATATATCCTAAGAAATTCTAAGGAGACATAGAGAGAAAGATTGCATAAAAAGAAAATCCTACACTAAGGAGGTAATAGCACCTAGAAAAAGAGGGTGTGCTAAACAATCTTCCCAGTGTGGTAATGGAGAAAGATGAACTTGGAGTGTGGTGGGCATGCACCATAGAAAAAATCACATACAACTGCACCATTATAAACAAGCAAAAAACAAATGAACCCTACAATGACACAAGAATATGCACATATCCCTACAAGCATGATGAGAGGAAAGTGAAAGCAACACAAATAATGCAAAGGATTGACAACTGAATCAAAAAACCACCATTTACATTACTCCATGAAGATGTACATTACATAAATTTAACAAGATGAGGCAAGAAAATGAAATTACAATTCCTGGAAAGAAGGCTTGAAGCCCCAAATTTACAACCTAGTTTGTAGAGAAGAGGGGAGCATGGGGAGAATGAATGCCAACAACCTTGAAATATGCATCCCTCTACAATTTATAACAATTTAGAGAGAAGAGAGAAAAATGAAAAATCATGAATGCATTAGCTCCATTTCCCAAAATTTGCTACAAACCTGATGAAAAATCAGCATGGGACACCTTCAAATCCCATCTCTTGTGTACTCTTGCTTGTAGCAAAAGGAATTGGCACCCATGCTTCATTAATGGTGGTGGTTGATTGTAACTGTGCTTGGGTGTGTAGTAAGAAAGTAAACAAAAATTTTTACCACCTTTCCTTCCCCAAATTCAAAGTATGAAATTTTTAGTGTGTAGTAAGCTCTGAGACCTTTCCTGAAAGTCCAAGAAAGCGTGAAACGTAGCTCCGAGCATAAAGTTATGGCTGTTTGAAGTTATAACAATTTCTCCTTATCTGCAGGAATCCAACCCCCAATTACTTCCCCTTCTCTATGCACTTATCCATTTATTTATAATTTTCTTATTTATAGATAAGTAAATTAGTTTGCATATACCACATTAATTTACTTTTCCTCTTCCTTTGTTAAGTGAATTTCTCAACACTCGCTTTACTGCTTTTAAGTTTTGTGAAGTAAAGTAGTTCCAATTCACCACTTTACTTTTCCATCCCCCTTTTGTTATGGCGAATTTCTCTACACTGTTTTATTGCTTTTTCCATTTCCTTTGTTAAGTGTTTTTTTCTATATTTATTTACTAATCTTAATTTTTCCTTTGTTAAGTGGCTTCTCCATACTACTGACTGCTCTTACATTTTTGTGAAGTAAAGTAGTTCCAATTCACCACTTTACTCTACTTTTCGATTTCCCTTTGTTATGCGTCTTTCTCACACTACGTTATTGATTTTATAAAAATAAGTAAAGTAGTTTATATTCAACCACTTACTTAACTCTATTTTTCCATCCCTTTTTTATGCAGTGATTTCACTTTTACCTTTTACTGCTTCACTTAAAATAACTAAAGCAAGCAGTTTCAATTCACCACTTACAAAGGAAAGCAATAATGGGCCATAACTTTTGACCAAAATGCTTCATTTTTTGAGATCTTGGACTTTCTGGAAAGCTCTCAAACCTCATCTTCAAGTTTGAATCTTGAAAATTATATTTTTATGGGGTTAAATAGGATAATTTTTCTAAAAATACTTCCAAGCACAAGGAGTTAGGAAAATTGCAGTAAGTGCCCCCAAAGCCAGTTTTTACCTTTTTTAACCACCTTTTGCAATTATATGGCTGGGCATGGAATTTTGAAGCCCATAGAGAGGGGAATTCCATAAAATTACTGCAAGTGCTAAAAAATCCATGAACTTTACCTGCATTCTTCCAGATTCATCACTGAAACTCCATCAACTACCCAATTCCATTTTTCTCAAGTTACCCATGTTTACCAGGGGGGTAAAAATGGATAACAAGTCTACCTTCCATAATTTCCCTCATAACCCTTGGGATAACTAACTATTGAGGGTTTTTTATTAACACCCTATTATTAGATGTAAGTTTATTACCTTGATTGGCTCCTTTTCTTTTTTTACCTTTAATTCAGTTCAAAGCATCATTTCTTCAAACTCTCCTTGCTACAATCACGTGTCGTTCATTCTCTTTTTGGTCACCTTCTATCAAAATTCAAATCATTTCTTTCACATATAATTTTCACCTATCATACTCTTCCTTATCTAACCATCTCATCCATGCCTATGTGTATATTTCTAAATAACATTGACCATGTCTATATATCACAAATGTATATGCCATATTATTTGTCTTTAACATATTTTTTACATTCCATCACATCATTTATATCCATTATTTTGTCATGTCTAACAACTATCTATCCATTTCAAATCACATCACACCTATTTATCATCATGAAATATCACATCAACATCCATATCTTATTATAATTTCCAAAAGATATTCACTATCATGTCATCATAATGAAATCCATAACATCATAATCATACATCTATATCCAATTTATAATCATCATAAAAACATCTACATCTAATGCATAATCACCTTGCACCATCTAAATCTAACATATCATAATCAAAACCAATAAATCAACACATAACACATGATAATCATATATCATCATATATATATATATATATATATATATATATATATCATCATCATCATCATCATCCAAATACAATCAATACATCCATAAAAAGACGCTAAGGGTCTTATCTCAAAGCTAATACATCATCAAAATCTGTGAACTATACATCTTATAGTCTCAAATCTTTCCCCCTGGGGTAGGTACCTATCCCTATCCTTAGGCCTCATCTCCTCCATTCCCTAGATCTTATTGTGACTAAGCCACTCTGATTGTGCTTCCAAATGGTATTGATAACTGCTACACCTCTTCTCCTCGCCTCTCTATAAGGTACGTTGCATACCTCTTCACCTACGATAGCCTAGACGTCACAATGCACTCATAGTAGTACACCTCAGTTGCTAGTTTTCTATACTAATATAGCGGAAAAAATACATGGTGGTGCCATATGAGCTCCCTATGATGCCACTGGTACACCACTTCTCTGACTTTTCTACCAATATAGAACTAAGGTCTCCAAATTAATCTCTGTATGCCTCCCTCTATCTCCTATAATTGTCCCATTGCTCGATCATCAAGCCCCTCTCTTGGCATAATGTTATAACCTCATGACACATCTCCTCTCTCTCCTACCATGTCAGGTCACTTTCCTGACAGGTTGAGTCACACTCTATGTGTAAGTGGGCCTTCTCCACAAAATCCCCTCCATATCCTCCCCTCACCACTTTTAGGATATTCATCCTCCCCTGCTAGCATATTGTCCTCCTCCTCTCCTCCCTTGGCCCTCTCCTCCACCATCTAGGCTACATATGTCATTTTCATCCACTCTATAAACCCAAATCACTCCAAAAAATCATCATCTTCATCCCATGGTGCTCCGACCTCCTCTATTGGGTCTGCCATCCCGGGAAAAGGAAATTCCCTCTCTTCCTCATCTCACCTATATCTAATAGGTTCGTTAGGTACTTTTTGGACTACTCCAAACTATCACCTAACTCAATTAAACTACACAACCTCCACCATGTATTATCTTCTCCCCTACACCCATATCATCCTTCTCATCCCCACTAGCTCTGCATCTGTCCTTAGCCATGCAGGAGAATCACAATATGGCTGTTATTTCCCCTGGTCTACATCCAACTTTGCCAGTCTATTGGTATACCATTCCTATTCTCTCTCCCTCCTATCTCCATGAGTTTGATTGGCTCACCATCTCAAGAATCTAATATATATCTTGATGTGATCCTTTATGACCCATAGGAGCCTTAGTGGCCTGATCACTGTAATATGCTCATACACCTAGAAATGTGACAAGAATCTGAAATCTATCCCCTAATTCCTCTCGTTTGCATACATCCATAACTCATGATAGACCTATGCTAACAAATCATGCCCAAATATAAAAACTATCTAATGCTCTATAATGTATGTAACTACACGTGCTAGTATCCATAGAAATATCGCAAAACCAAAATATGGAAGTACATAGCAGGAAATGACCATCATCACTGTACATATCAGCCTACTCCTAGTCACCCCTACCTCATATCTCATCTCTTACTAAAATTCCATTGATGTAAAAGTGATATATGGGGCATCATCTCCAAACAGCCATATCAGTACCCCCAATATGTTATCACTGGTGATAGACTATATGGGCTCCCCCTGTATTGACAACCTAAGAATACGGTATACATCCTCGAGTGTGAGTATCATCTCTCTCATCCTAAAGAAAAATGTGCACATGTGCACATACCATCTCTTAACCAATGTAATCATCAATCCCACATCTCATGGAATCCTCTGGTAATGATAGAATCCAACCAACCCCATTATGGCCAAGTGGTCTCACTCTACATCAGTCACATCTCCTTTGATCCGATCATATAAAGTGGGCACTCTATCTTTGAGATATAACATATCCTTGGCCTAAAAAAATCCATCAAATAAGCAAGTATTAGCCAACTCAACATCCAAAAATAAAAACTTGCACATCCTAGCCCTAATTGACGTCAACCCAGGTTTAGTCGAAACCTCCTAGCATGTGTCAATGTTGTAGTAGGCCTGGGTCGATGGCGACTGTACCCATTCACCAGAAACCACCCCTTGTGCCGACCCTAAAATTCCAAAAAATGTAAAAATAAATAGAAACATAAAAAGTGCTTAAAAACTAGGCTAAGGTTTATGAACTTACCATCCTACAGATCCTCTGACACTTCCTTGCTGCTCCACCAACTTCCATCTTAATCCAATACTCAACTATATTTTCTGGTCATAGCTCTTGATTATCACTTTGCACAGTGCAAATGATCTTATTTAGCTAACCCAAGGGGCTTATATAGCCCATCGATCCTGGTTGTTGTCACTTCATCTTTGGTTGCCGCCAACCTTACCCGATCATTTTCGACCCAACCATGACTTTTTTTATCAATGTTTATTTTATCTCCTTCCCATCAATCCTTTCAAATTATCTTTTATTCCAATATTTCCTTGTGTGTGTTTCTTATACCACACCTTTATTTATCCCCCTAGGATTCATTATCTATCTCATCTTTTATTTTGAATCATATCTCCTTCGTAGTGATTTTCATGTTCCCTTTTGAGGCACCCTTATTTTACTCTTTTTTGTCCCACCCCAGACACATATTTTTAATTCCTATTATCAGAAGGACATCGCATTCACTTTTGTACCCCTCCTCTCATTTTTTTCGCGACCCTTGTCTTGACCATTTTCACATTTCTTTGCACATATTTGATGTCTTCATTTGACCCATTTGTCCCACAACTTGGAAATTCATTTGAGAAAATTCCCCCTAGATTTTGTCCATCTCGTAGTGATTTTTTTCGACTCACATGTCCGTAGGGCATTTCCTTTTTCTCCATTGAGGCCATACTTTGTTCCCTACCGAAGTGATTCCAAAATCACCTCCATATTTTTATACCTTTTTAGTTTTTTGTTTCTCCTCATTTGGTATATACTATCTCATCATCTTCTTTTTCTCATCCTTTCCACACTTTCTTTCTTCACCTATCTCTTTCAAACTCATGATCGAATTCCCTTTATTTCATCGACCCCCTAGTTTGAGGGGAACATCTCATCAAACATCTTTTCATATTTTCTTATTTTTGTCTCATGGCTTGCCCAACGTAAACCACTTGAAAAAAAGGTGAAAATGTAGACACTAATTTTTGGCATCGCTACTCCTCACCTTGCATTCACTCTCCTTCATCATTTTATACATAAATACCTCTCTTCCTATTTAAATTCATTTCTTCCCTCCTAAATTCAATTTATCCCACTTATTATTATTCCCCATTCCTAATTAATCATCCATTGATCATCCCTAATCACCATTAATTAATGTTAATCCTCATCTAATTCATTTACTCTCCCTAAATCCTTCATTTTATCATTCCTAGGCATGCATTTAATAAATTCACCTCCCCTTTTCCTTTATTTAATATTTTTCACCCTCCACCTACCCATTTACTCATCTTAAACAACCCTAACCTATCATAACCCTTCAAAACCCTAATCCCACCTCTTATGGGCTAATTGCCTCAAGTTCTTCACCTTTACACCACCTTAATGGACAAGTCCCCACAATTGGTAGTGACCCATTTGAGTCACCATCAGACCTATATATCTGCCCTTACCCTTCCTTTTTTAGGATGTAATTTTGGAGACTTTGGGATTTCTTGTGATCTTGCCTTCATTTTGTGTTTTCTCTTGTAACTATCATCATCACCTTAGAGATCTTGTGCTTCAATCTTGGAGATTTGGTGATCCTTTTTATTCTTGCATGCTTAGGTCCATTATTGTAATTTTATCATCATACTCTTCATTATATCTTATGTAGTTTCATCTATCATCAAGAGCCTTGTCTCTTCCCTCTCAAGTCTTTATTTTTCATACTCTTCATCAAATATTGTGTAGGTTCATCTATCATCATACAATCTAGAGGTAACTTAAACCCTCTCATAATTGGATTTTCTTGTCTTCTTGTTATGATTTCACTAATCTGAAATAGGTAATGAGGAAAATTGTCCAACATCGATAGTGGATGCAATGACGAGGAAAAGAAAGAGGGTGCACAAGGATTGCTTATATAAGGGAAATGTAAGGAGATAGAAGAAAATATAGGAATGCAGGGGTGTGCGAAAGCTACACAAAAGAAAGATAAGGAAGGGGAAGAACATAGGAAGTGCAGGAAGAGCACATGAGGGCACGCGCAAAGAAATCCAACCAATAAAATACACCAAGGAAGGAAATAAAGAGGTACACACATCCTAGAAAATTGAACTCAGAGCCATAATGGAATTTATTTTTGACAACAGTACCCATATGTGTGAAAGAGTAAGATTGAGAATATAGTACATGAGATGTTAAAAGTAATAGTTATCCAACATATTCAAAGTTCTTATTCTTCTCTAATAGTGTTGGTGTGTAAAAAAGATGACAATTGGAACATGTATCATGATTATAGGGAAATTAATAAGTACAACCATGAAATATAAGTTTCTTATTTCTTTAATTGTTGATTTTTTAAATGAGTTACATGGTTTTGTTTACTTTAGAAAAATTGATCTTCATTCTTGATATCATCATATCAAAATCATAGATGAGGATGTTCATAAAACAACCTTCTAGACACATGAAGGCCATTATGAGTTCTTGGTAATTCCTTTTGGGACTAACAAATGTACCCTCTATATTTCAAAGCTCAATGAATTCTATATTTAAGTCCATTTTTTGTGGAAGTTTGTTTTAGTGTTCTTTAATGATATAATAATCTATAGTAAAACATGGGAGGAACACCTGCATTATGTAAAGAAGGTGTTAGAAACTCTTGAACAACATAAAATTTATGCAAAGCCTTACTAAGTGTTCTTTTGGAGTCAAGGAGGTTGAATATTTGGGGTCACATTGTCTCTTATGAAGGTGTTAAAGTGGATCCTATGCAATATGAATGGCCAGGCTTCACAATCCACCACTAAAGAATCTGGATACCATAGGATTTTTGGGAAACATTACATTGTTGAATGCGATGCTGTAGGGTATGGTATGTACAAGAATACTCATGGCAACATGGTCAACACCACTCACAACTTTATTGAAGAAGGATATCAATTCCATTGGTAATAATATGGCATCACCAATTCATGACAATGAAATGTTTAGCCATACTTGATACAGTAGAGCAATGGACCACCATAGGTTATGAGTCTCGACACGGGTAAAGTTACGCCGAATCATTGCAATGTTTGAAATACTTCTTAGAGTAATCGTATAAGGCAGGGCATGAAGTCCTACTATATTGGGTCATAAATATAGCCCGAGGTCTTATTTTACGATAATTTACAAGAAAGGGATGTTATGAATACTTATTTGTGGATTTTGCTATATCACAAAAATATCAGCCAGCTGAGGCATTTTTGGTTATGTGATCCCTATCTTTATTACTAACATGGGATTACCTCGCAGGAGCCATGGTACAAATGTGAACTTGATGATCTAAGTCCCCCCAGAGAAGGTTGGTTTATCTCCTAATCCTACCTATCCAACATGACTCCTATCATGCAAGAAAAATACCTATCTAAACCTGGGATCCTTTACATTCCAAGGAGACATGGAGAGAGATGCATGAAATAAAACCTACACTAGATAGTGGTTTTATTTTACATCCAAGCTTTTCAAGGAGTGTGAGACATTCTGGTTCCTTGAAGCCTTATCATCGAATAGTGAAGGAATGGACATTGTGAGAAAGGGTGGAAAAGGGGATTTCTACAAATTTGTGGACCAGAATGCACAATGTACTTAGTAACATCCTAAGGGTGAAGCACAAATTACAGTATCTAAATCCTTTGCAACCTGACATAATAATATACATAGATCCCGCAAGCGTGATGAAGAGGATTCAAGTGAACTTCAGTACATGATTACCTAAATCTGATGCGAAGGATAGGAATCATGGTTCTAAAAAAACACTCACTATATATACTCCATTTTTGATATGTACAATGACACCCATTTTTCAGTAAGTAGGAGTATCAAGAAATTCCATTACAATTTTTGGGAGGAAGGCTTGAAGCCCCAAGAAGAAGAGGGGTGCATGGGAGAGAAATTATGACCAAGTGACCTTTAACAATGTGCATCCCCTAGTACCATTTATAGATTGATTTTGGAGAATGTTTGAGAGAAACTTGAAGGAACCAAATAGATATGTCTCCATCATCCAAAACTTTGACAGCAAAACTGAAGTGGTAAATAGTATTATGGGGCACCTATGAAACCCATTCCATCTCATACCCTTGCTTGATAGAATAAGGAAGATGGCCTCCAATAGCCAGCACTTGCAAAATGGTGGTATAACACTTGGTTCCATACTTAATGCTAAAATGTCAAGTTTTTTGAGAAAAAAATTCCAATTCATGACCCCCTTTCCATCACCTCGAAAACTTGAGAGGATATCCAAGGGTTAGATCTAGTGTGTAGAGGACATCCAAGACCTTTTCAGAAAGTTCAAGTTCTAGTGATCAAACGAGAGCTCCTAGACATGACACAAGTTATGGTATTTTGAAGTTGTAGTTCTGATCGGGGAAACTAGGGGCACATTGCTGTACACTCCCTTGACAGTTGCAGTGATCTGACCCTCTACTATGTGCCCTTACCATTAGTCATATCTAACTTCTTGTAGTTTGAAATAATCTAAGAAGAAGTAAAACATATTTGTCTTCACTGCATTGCTTTACTTTGGCCCTTATGTCATTTCTTTGTGCTGAAACAAGGTTGGTGATGTTACGTACAAACTTGGACTCCCTTAGGCAAGCCAGAATACACCTAGTCTTCCAACTCGCTTCCTTTGAACTCGGTATTTGCAGCTAGCCCTCATCAGCTTGGATAGTGTTACTTGAGCTTGATAACTTGACCATTTGACATCATTTCTTAGAATCATACTTACAGCTCATTAGATAAATTTTAAATGCATTGCTCCTGCATTGGGTCATTACTCAATTATCTGATTGCAAGTGCAATATTTCATCACTCAAATGAACCTACTCAACTCTACTAGCTCGCAAAATTCCTACATTGCGGTGGTTTCAACAAATGATGTTTACCTTTGGGGAAACTGTTTCGCCACCTGTGAAAATATTTTCCTATGCACTCAATCGCTATATCTCTATGCCCAACTGGACTGTTTTTATTTTCATCGAACTAGTGGCTATCATAAATTGACTTATGCATGTGGGGGGCTCCTTCACATATGACTTGACCCTGCCATTCACCGGTCATACAAAACTTGAATTATGGCCATATCTCATTGTGAATGATTTGAACTAGGATTTAATTTTCTAGTGACCCTTCGCATTATGCATATTGAGCACTTTGACCCCTCATATTGTATGATTTGAATGATGACTATGACCTCCTTGAAGTGTCGGTAATTTTTTCTACTTGTATATTGCCTTGCATCGAACAATATTTTTGCTATATATATATAGCAAAGGTGAGTGTTGATAAGTATAGGGGACTCATGTAGAAATCACCGACTTCACATTTCAATCTCACATTCTTCTTATAAAGGATGATCTCACCTTTCTTACCAATAAGCGCTAAAATCAACCTTGACTACTTGGGAGTAGTCACCTCCCAATTTTACATGAATACAGTGAATAGCTCTCCCGTTTATTGGGAGGTGACTTCATTATGCTTTTGCTTCGCAACATCTTGGAAGTATGCCATAGAAGTCTTAATGACACCTTATACCCTTTATTTAGTTCATCAGATGAATCCCCCTGACCTTAAGAGCCTCCTGAAGAGGGTGTAGTACTTTATTTCAGACCTCTAAAAAAGATTGTACCTTGTCAACAATCAATCTACCTTGCAACTTTTTGGATTTTCTATCAACATGCATAGACAAGGATGGGATCAATACATTTCTATATGACTGTCATCATAAGACATTATATCGACAGAGTCAGCAACAATAAATTTTTGGGATGGTTTTCAATGTAATCATAAGCACACTCAGTACCATATTCTATGTCAAAAGAGTGAGGGTGACATGGGTAAAGTAATGACCAACTTAAGTACCTCGAGTACAGTTGTCATGATGAAAAATTCTTGATATACCTCCGAACCTTTATGAATATGGAGACCAACCTTTCTCTTGGATCAATACCTGTAAGCACATGGAAGACATCCTTTATCCAGGAGAGTGAACTCAAATGATTTACAAGAGGTATATAGTGAGGGTCCTTTCATGGAGAAGGCATAAAGGTTGACAAACTTGAACCATTTTCTTGGAGTCACTTTAGAGCAATCTCAAAATAATGTAAATTTAAATGACACTACTATACCTATAACTTGGAGAAACAACTTTACATGTTTCTGGTAGAGTAGGTTGGGGAGAATTTTATGAAATAATCCACTCTTCTTGATAGGATGCCCAATATTTACGAATCTATCCATAAAATCCATTACCCATATGCCCAGTTGTTATCAAATATAGACATTGAGAGGGGGGGTTGTAAGTCGGTAGGAGTCATTAAAATTTAGTGCAACTCAAAGTTGGTCAATCAAGCTAATATTGTGGGAGTATGAAGGAGAGACTGTGGATAAGCATGCATGCTTCAATCATGAGAGATGAGAGTTGATAAATAAACACATTGATAAAATCATGAGAGTGACAAGATTTAATGTGGGATAAGGTTGATCTTGGGATAAAAACACACTGTAAACCAGAGAACTAGCTTGGAATGAACTATGTTATAAAGTTACAAAAATGTGTGAATAATATGTTGTGGGAGGCAAGAGTTCCAATTGAGTGTTTGGACTATGATTGAAAGTGAGAAGGTGTATAAGAGGATGGTATCATCGAGATGGATACGATGCCATGTGTACTTGAATAGGTGTAAGTGGTGTTGGGGGTCCTTAGTTCTTGTAAATTTTTTAAATGAGGGAATTTTGAAATGGGGGTATGAGTGCTATGGTATGATAGGGTGAATATGCTCTTTGGAAATTTAATTATAGATTAAGTGAGGTGTATGATCCAAAATGTTTGGACTTGATTTTAGAAATTTGATCAAGGAGATATCAATGGATCATTTATGGGTAGGATTAAGCATGTGAGTGAGAGGAAGACATGAGGAGTGACTTTGTGAGAAGGGGTTAGTGGATTGCGCATAGGGAGACTAGAGTATGTAGAGGGTATTAAAGTGCGTGGGGCATACTAAAGCATGTAAGTGGGAAGAACATGAAACTCATATCCAAGGCATGTGAAAGTGGGATGCAAAGTGTGTAATGAGGTGGAGCATATGATTTGGGAGTGGAGCACAAAAGTTATAACTAGAGCATACAAGTGGTAGGTAAATAATGTAAGTGGGAGGTAAATCATTCAAGTGGGAGTTAGAGAGTGCAAGTTGGAGGTGGAGCATGCAATTTGGAGGTGAAGTAGAAAAGTGAGAGGAAAATATTATAAGTTGAAGGTAGAGAAAAAAGTGGGAAGGAGAACAAAATGGAGGTGTTTTGGAAATGTGCTCATGGGTGTGGATGAGGAGTAGTGAATGTTATGTATACACATTACGGTATACTAAAGAGTCATAATTTAAATTATGAGGAGGACATGGTCAGAGAGAATGCTTAGTTTGGATTGTAGTGTAATGGGAGATCATAGGGTCAAAGTGTGTGTGAGCGGACAAGATGCATCCATGACTAGGCATGTATGGATTTGGGTCATGCCTAGTCTAGTCTAAGTCAAGGGGCTGGGTAAGGAGAGCTTATGATAATGCACATATGGTCTTTAGGGTAGAGGTTTGAAAGGTGATTATGTTGAGTTAAATTCAACCTGGTGACAGAAGTTGACAGTTACGTGAATTATAAATGAGTCATATGCATGATTAGAAAAAAAAATTAGGTGAGAAAGAGGAGAAGGGTATGGATGGAAAATAACTAGAGAGAAAAAATAAAAAGGTGGGATTAAATTTGATAAGATCCAATCATATCCCATTTTCTAGTGTGACTGGTGTGTAGATGAGCAATTTGAGGCAAACATGGAAAGAATTATAAGTACAAAGATTTTATGGAAAGGGGAACAAGGTTGTTTTGTTAGTGATGGGACCAAGAGGTCATGAGGGTTACTCAAGGTGAAGTAGTAGAATTAGTGCATCCATGAATCAAATGGCGAGGGAAGTTTGATATGTTGAGGAAGAGAAGTTAAATTTTCATGTAAGGTAAAGTTGGTGAAGTGGAGGTTGTAGTAGGGAACTAATAAAATTTAAGTTAAAAAGAAAAATCTTGAAGGAAGTCATAAATGTCACATGAGAGATAGGTTGGGGAGTGGAGAAAGGTTAATATGGAGTAACAATGTGACTTGTGGAACAAAAAAGGATATAGTTCAAGAGTTAGTCATGGATAGTCAAAATCCTGATATATTTTAAGGAAATAGGTGAAGGAAGTGTATGCATGGAAATGTAGTCATTATTTCTATTTTTGGCCTTAGTTTGACTTTTAATATAGCTTGGCACAAGAGTTAAGTCACAATAGAAAAAAATTGTGAGTCATTGAAGTTTGGTGAAAGAGCTAGGATCGAAATGGGAATTCAATGAAAGATATTGGAATATATGGTTAAGAAAGTGAGGATGGAGAGCTTGGCACTTGTTGGGCATGAATTATAGTGATATACAAATACGTGTCGATGGATTTATTGGAATAATGATATATAATGAGTGTAAGCATTGGTTTAGAGTCTCTTAGGAGTTGGTAATGCATTCATAGTTTCAACTTAATGTTGGGCTATAGCATGGAAAATTAATAGTAACAACATAAGGTGAAAAACATTGTAAAAAGAATGAAAAGAGGAACTTGGGTGAATGAAATTTTGGAAACCATTTGCACTTTTGACTCAAACCAAAATAAACTTAGTAGGGAGATGATGTCTAGTACAAGTGTCAAGTGTAAATACAATAAAACATACCAAGTTATAGGAAAAAGTTGGATAAGTATAACCCATTTTGGATAGTTTGGAATGAATGGGTAGGAAGCAAGGGAGGTTGCTCATGAGACAAGAATGAGAGTTGAGTGGTTGAACTATGAGTCTAGATACTATAGTACAAGTTGCAATAATGATCATGAATTATGTGTGGGCCAAGTAAGCTAGAAGGAAATATGGTTTATGTTGGGTATGGAAGATGAAAAAAGGAATAAGAGAGTAGAGAGAGTGATATTTTGGGCACAAGAGTAGTGTAAATGCATGTGAAGTGGCTAAGAGAATTGTGTTAGCTGAAATCAATATGGTGACATAAACAAGGGATAAGGCAAAAATATAGGGAGTTTTTTAGGTAAAAAAATCATGGCAACGTCTCAAGATTTTTATTCTAGAAGCAATGATGTGTGTATGGAATTTTGGTATTGTGACATGATAAATAAAAAGTATTATATGCAACATATTTGAGCTACGGCATGACACTGACTAGTGGGGTTGTGTTTGTAACTTGTTAACAATCATAATGAAAGGAGAATACAGGTCACATAGTTGTAAATGAAACATAAGATAATGGAACAACAATATGTTGGAAGAGACCAAAAAAGAACTAGAAAAAGAGAAGATGATAAGTTTAGAACAAACACATGGTAAAGGAGGGTTATGATGACAAAAAAAGTGGGTTATTGTGAGGTTGTGGGAATGACTGACATATCATGGTTATGACCCAAAATCAAAACTTACACATGATAGTTGGTTAAGAAGGATGTGATATGAACAAGTAGGTTATGTGGCAATACAAGAGTGGAGAGTGGGTATCAAATAGAACATGATGTATAAGAACATATAAGAGGTGGGAGGTCACTTTGTTGATTATGGTATTGTGGAGTGAGTGGGAAGGAGCTAGATCATGAGTAAAACTCACCAAAAATTATAAATTTGGGGTAAAACAAGTGTGACCAAGAAAATGGTGTGGATGGGGAGTTATAGATGGAGAGCTCAATTGGGAGAGGATAAAGAACAACAATACATGTGGGATGTGAGGTCGTGGTCATGACCCAAGATTCAAAAAAGTTGCAATAGTAATGATACCTTGTAGAGAGGGTTGAGGCAAGACAAAATGAGAGTTGAGGGAGTATAGATGATAAGTAGATAAATGATGAGTTGTATCTAGCCAATTAACTTAAGGAATTATCATATATTTGGGCACAATAGGAGATGTATCAAAAGAAAAAGTCAGGGTTACTAGTGTTAGACCCATAGATGGGATGGAGATAGGATAGGAAAGACATTGTAACCATTGAAGGTGTGGTAGTATGACTAAATGAAATGGAGAAGCTTATAAGATGATCCTAAAATAGACTTAAACATTAATTCAGTGCACTTAGGAGAGTTAAAAATGTGACTTATGTGTAAATGGGGAAGGGTAGTGTGGAGTGATCCAGTTACAAGGATGAATTAGTCCAGAGGAATAGGCTAAAGTGAAACTAGTGAATGGAATAAAAGGTGACCAAAGGAAAACATAAGACCAGGGGAAATTACGCATACAACAAGGATATTTTTTATTTTGGGTTTTATAGATTTTTGATTTTTTTGGGATTTTTGTACAAGTTATGAAAAAAGAATAACACAAAATAGAACCTTATCTAGTAGAATTCACCACCCTCCGCTAACATATAAAACTAATGTTGAACCTTAGCATACTCACCTAAGGAATAAAAGAATATTGGTCCCTAATATTTTTGGCTTCGACATGAAGTGTTCCATAAAAACATTTGATTACTCGGGCCACAAATAAATTATGGAAATAAATCTAGTAGTAAACAATTACTCATGCAAAAGAATAACATCAAGACTCTAATTTTTTTTCTCTTCATTCATCAAACATAGCTCCCACACATTCTCTCCATCTCTCACAATATTTGTCTCCAATATTTGTATATCTTACATTAATACTTCAAGGGGATATTTATACTAACAGGTTCTTTCCCTTCATTAGTTTGAACAAGAGTTCTATTATCCCTTGAGCTTGGTTTACAATATTTTAACTAATATGTTGGGGTGTGGAGCCTATTTTTGGTCTTCTCAAATCAGTATTGAAGTGTGGAGTTCGAATTGGGAAGATGAAAGGTCATGACCATTTCTTTTCCAGCCATGGGAAGATGAAAGGTCATGATAGTTTATTTTCCAGCCATGGGAAGATGAAAGGTCATGACTTTCAAACTTCTAGGGTCATGGAATTCTTAAAGGATTGTAATCCTATAAATAGAGGTGTTAGGGTATCTTGAAGATATCTTTTGTGTTCAAGAGGTCTTGAGTCTTAGTGATCAAGAGGTGATTAAGAGTGATAAAGGTTAAGAAATTGGGTGTCAATTGTGGTTTAGATGTAGTTTAGCATCTTTGGAATTTTGTTGTGAGTTCATAACTGAGAGAAGACTGTGAGAGTTGTTTTACTCTTGTTGATAATAAAATCTGAGCAAGTTCTTGGTGGACGTAGCCCACATTAGGTGAAGCATGTTAAATCTTGTCTCATTCTTCTTTTGTGCATTATTTATTTATGTTGTTATATTTCTACATGTATACTTCTACTATATAGTTTCCTACTGCTATGATTTGAGGAATTGTTTCCACATATTTTTTCTCTAATTCCTAACAACTGGTATGAAATATTTGGTGGTTTTTTTCTGAAGTGGTAAATCACAGGGAAAGTTTAGCTTGAGTGGGAGCTATGGCGGATGAGGGAAGATCAAGGGTTGAGAAGTTCAATGGGCAGAACTTTGGTTTGTGGAAGATGCAAATGGAGGATTACTTATATCAAAAGGACCTCCATGTTCCTTTAGTTGGAAAAGAAAAGAAACCTACAGCCATGTCGGATGAGGATTGGGAGTTGTTGGATAGAAAGCCACTGGGGGAAATTCGGTTATGCCTTTCATCTTTGGTTTCTTTCAACATATCTGCAGGAGAAGACCATGGAAGGTCTCATGAGTGCATTGGGGAAGTTATATGAAAAGCCCTCTACCTCTAATAAAATATTTTTGATGAAAAATTTATTTAATATGAAGATGTCTGAGAATGGTTCTATTATTTGTTCATTTGAATGAATTTAATATGGTTGTGAGTATGTTAAACTTGGTAAAAATTGACTTTGATGATGAGGTCAGGGATTTGTTGATTTTGTGCTCCTTAGAAGATAGCTGAGACAACTTGGTTATGGCTGTAAGTAATTCAGTCTCTAATAATTCAAAGCTGAAGTTTGAGGATGTAATAGGTGTGATCCTAAGTGAGTAAATGTGAAGGAAGAGTACCGGAGATTCTTCTACTTCTAGAAACTTTGACTGTGGAGAGTAGAGGGAGACAAAAGAAGAGAGGGAAAGGTAACTGTGGGAAGTTGAATGATCATGGAAGGTCAAAGTCCAAGAGTAAGTTAGAATGTTGGCACTATGGGAAGGTTGGTCATGCTAAGAAATATTGTTGGGCTCTTCGAGATAAGAAGAAAAAGGAGGAAACTAAAGAGGTAAATGTGGCAGTAGGTGATGTTTGTCAGGATGCCTTAATTCTTTCTTTAGATAATATTGTTGAGTCTTGGGTGTTAGATTCAGGGGCTTCTTTCCATGCCACCCCACATAGACATTACTTTACTGATTTTGTTCAATTAGGAGATTTTAAACATGTATATCTTGGTGATGATGAACCATGTAGAATAGTAGGGAAATGTTGTGTTCTGGTGAAAATGTAGAATGTGAACACATGGACTACTTAAGGATGTCAGGCATGTGCCTAGAAGTTGAGGTGGAACTTGATATCAGTGGGTTAGTTGGGCAGTGATGGTTGTATGGTCAGTTTTACAACAGATTCTTGGAAGGTTACCAAGGGAGACTCTTTTGGTTGCAAGAGGTAAGAAAATTGGTACTTTGTATTTAACCAGTGGTGTTGATTATTGTAATTTAGTTGTTGCAGATGGAGATGTAACTTTGTGGCACTAGATAGACTCGGTCATATGAGTCAAAAGGGCATGCAGATTATAAAGGACAGGTTTCCCAGATTAAAGGAGTTAGATTTAGACTTATGTGAGGAATGTGTTTATGGAAAACAGAAGCGGGTGAGATTCCTCAAGGTTGGACCTACCAGGAAGGAGGGTAAGTTGGATTTAGTGCATACAGATGTATTGGGGCCAGCTAAGGTAAACTCTATTGGTGGTTCATGTTATTATGTCACTTTCATTGATGATGCAACTAGAAAATGTTTGGGTATATTGCATTAGAAAGAAATTCTGATGTGTTTGAAACCTTCAAAAGATGGAAAGCCTTGGTTGAGAATGAAACATGTCTCAAGTTGAAATGTCTTAGGTCAGATAATGGAGGGGAGTATTGAAGCAATGAATTTCTTGATTACTGTTTGGAAAATGGGATCCGGAGGCAAAGAACGGTTCCAAATACTCCACAGGAAAATGGAGTGTCAGAGAGAATGAACAGGACAATCATGGAGTGTGCTAGGTGCATGAGGTTACATGTGGGGATGCCACTCATGTTTTGGATGGAATCAGTGAGCATAGTTATTTATCTGATTAACAGAGGACCCTCTATGGCTTTGGATTTGGAGGTACACCTGAGGATGCTTGGTCTGGTAAGAAAATTGATTACTCATTTCTTAGAGTATTTGGATGTGAGGTATTTTTTCACATTGATAAAGATGATAGGACCAAGTTAGAGGATAAGTATTGAGAAATGCACCTTTTTTGGATATGGTGAGGATGAATTTGGTTTCCGTGTTTAGAGTCTTAAGGACAAGAAAATATTTTGGTCTAGAGATATTGTCTTTAATGAAAAAGTCATGTATAAAGATCAATTGCAGGAATAAAAAGAGGAATCAAAGAAATAATACACAGTGTTAGAGGATGTTTGTGGACAAAAAGGTGTCCAAGGGGTCGGTTCAGGTGCAACATGTTCTGGCACAGCGAGTTCAGGAACCTACTCATCAGGAACCCCAAAATCCTTAGGTGAGAAGGTCTTCTAGGGTAAGAAGGGAACCTGAATGATTTACTCCATCTTTGAATTATTTATTGCTCACTAACAGTGGAGAGCCAAAGTGCTTTGAGGAAGCAGTGCAAGTGGATGCCAGGAAGAAGTGGGAGCATGCCATGGATGAAGAGCATAGATCTCTTACAGAAAACTAGACTTGGGATCTGGTGGAGCTACTCGAGGGAAAGAGAGCATTAAAGAACAAGTGGGTGTATAGAATCAAAGAGGAAGATGGAGGTCAAGAAAAGATACAAGGCCTGGTTGGTGGTCAAGGGATTTACACAAAAGAAAGGTATAGACTTTGATGAAATTTTTTTCTCCTGATTGTTAAAATGACTTCTATTATAACTGTTCTTGGTTTAGTAGTAGTAGAAGACCTGCACTTAGAGAAGTTGGATGTGAAAAATGCATTCCTTCATGGTGAGTTGGAGGAGGAATTGTATATGTAGTAGCCACAGGGTTATCAGGTCAAAGGGAAGGAGAGGTTAGTGTGCAAATTGAATAAGAGCTTGTATGTCCTTAAACAAGCTCCACGGTAGTGGTATAAGAAGTTTGACAGTTTTATGCAGGAGCAGGGTTACTCCAGGTTTCACTTAGACCATTGTGTGTACATCAAGAAGTTTCTTGATGGTATTTATATTATTTTGTTTATGTATGTGGATGATATGCTTGTTACAGGGAAGAACATGCAGGAAATAAAGGTACTCAAGAAGTAGTTAGGTGACTCCTTTGCTATGAAGGATTTGGGGGCAGCAAAACAAAACCTTGGTATGAGAATAACTCAGAAAAGGAAAGAGAGGAAGTTGGTGTTATCTCAAGAAGAGTACATAAAGAAGGTCTTGGAGAGGTTTAGTATGCAGGATGCTAAACCGGTTAGTACCCCTTTGGCAGGTCACTTTAAATTATCAAAGGAGCAGAGTCCCAAGACTGAGGAGGATAAAATCCAGATATCCAGGGTACCATACTCATCAGTGGTTGGTATCTTGATGTATGCTATGGTATGCACTAGGCCTGACATTGCCCATGTAGTGGGAGTAGTGAGTAGGTTTATGAGTGATCCAGGTAGAGAGCACTGACAGGTAGTGAAGTGGATCCTTTGATATTTGAGAGGGACCATGGGAGAAGCATTTTGTTTGGGTGGATCAGACACTACATTGTGTGGTTATGTAGATTTGGACATGGCAAGAGATTTGGACAGTAGGAGGAGCACAGCAGGTTATGTATTTATTGTTGGTGATACAACGGTGAGTTGGATTTCATGGTTACAAAAGGTTGCGGCTTTGTCAACCATAGAGGTTGAGTATGTTTTTTCCATATAGGAAAGCAAGGAGATGATTTGGATACAAAAGTTACTTGATGAGTTGGGTCATAAGCAGGAATTTGGGAGACTACACAGTGATAGTCAGAGCACTATTCATTTAGCGAAGAACTCCAATTTTCACTCTAGAACGAAGCACATTCAGCTGAGATATCATTTCATCAGGGAAGCTTTGGAAGAAGATAAGTTGAAGCTGGAAAAGATTCATACCAGTTAGAATCTTATGGATATGATGACCAAGGAGGTCACAAGGGAGAAGTTGAAGTTGTGTTCAACTTTGATTGGCCTTCATGGTTGATAATGAAGGGTTGAGAACTTTTCTTCAATAGGAACAGTCTCCAAGTGGGAGATTGTTGGGGTGTGGAGCCTATTTTTGGTCTTCTCAAATCAGTATTGAAGTGTGGAGTTTGAATTGGGAAGATGAAAGGTCATGACCATTTCTTTTCCAGCCATGGGAAGATGAAAGGTCATGATAGTTTATTTTCCAGCCATGTGGAAGATGAAAGGTCATGACTTTCAAACTTCTAGGGTCAGCTTTTGGACTTCTTAAAGGATTGTAATCCTATAAATAGAGGTGTTAGGGTATCTTGAAGATATCTTCTGTGTTCAAGAGGTATTGAGTCTTAGTGATCAAGAGGTGATCAAGAGTGATCAAGGTTAAGCAATTGGGTGTCAATTGTGGTTTAGATGTGGGTTAACATCTTTGGAATTCTGTTGTGAGTTCATAACTGAGAGAAGACTGTGAGATTTGTTTTACTCTTGTTGATAATAAAATCTAAGCAAGTTCTTGGTGGACATAGCCCACATTAGGTGAACCACATTAAATCTTGTCTTGTCTTATTTTGTGCATTATTTATTTATGTTGTTATATTTTTGCATGTATACTTCTACTATATAGTTTCCTACTGCTGTGATTTGAGGAATTGTTTCCGCATATTTGTTCACTAATTCCTAACATAAGGCACATGGCACAACATCTTATTCTTGTGTCTTGCATGGAAGTATTACCACTTTGCATGAAAAAATTATCACTTCAGGGACTCTAATATGTTAGTTAACTTCCATTGCCATGTTATTGTGTGTGTCACTAGTTTCACCTTTCCATGTGTAAGCTTCAAAAAACAATTACCTACAGTTATATATGCATAGCTACTTTCTACGGGGTTGATATTGTAAAATACATTCTTGCTTCCATATGTGTTGTAACTTCCTGTATGTGCTTCATATATTTATTGAATCTTTGTGCATCATAATCCTAGTCCTCGCCTTCCCATATTATTCCATGTGCAAGTATATGTATCTATTGGTTCACAAAAAGCGGGTGTGCAATTCTATTATAACTTCTCACAAGATGCACATACACTCTAAAACCAATTATCTTCTTAAGACTTGGCCAATATTTTGTATATGAACCTTACAACAAATTTGGGGCTCAATATTACCCCAAACTAAACTAGTTTCCCACCCTTGGGTAACCCTTTACTAGCCTCTTCAAAAATTTAAAGTATACCTCCTACCTCAACTGATCTGCATACACCTTACAACTATCTATGGTGTTATATGTGGAGAGGGGACCCAGTCTGTCGATACACGCATGGTTATCTCTTTTAGGGATTTTACACTTTTCTAAGGATCTGTGGGCCTCAGTTTACAAGATCTTATAATGTATTCCCTACCTTTATGTTAACATTGTCAAGCACACTTATCCTCCTTGGTGGTTTGCATCTTTAATTCTCATTGAGGAACTACTTGATTTTGTTTTCTATTTCATGGTTATCTCCTCCTCTATATCTTTAATGTCTTAGAGAAACTTATCCCGCTCCTTCCTTATCTGTGAGAAGTGGTATAAACATGCATACCCAAAGTATTTTACTTTTGTATTTTAGGTTTGACATCAATGATTCAATTATTTGATCTACTTAGCAAACCAATTGAACAGCTTTGTCTGCATACATGCAACCTTTTCAGAAAGCTTGCTGAAATCTATAGTCTATCACAAGTATTTATATTTTCTACACAATTAGATCCTGTTCTATATCTCTTTCCTCCTTCCTATGATATACACCGGATATCCTCCTTTTGCTTCTCTTTTCTTGAGTAGAAGAGATGACCATTTCTTCCAATGTTTCCACATGCCTCCTCCTATATTTAATGGCATCACCCTAAGCTAAATTAGGTTCATTGGTGAGTATTCATTTGTCAAAGGTTCAAATCCATTCAATTCATTGTGTGTGTACTTTTCTAGCATACTCCTTATATTCCTTTGTTTTTTCTACTAGCATCTATGTCTTAGTCTCCTAGGAGTTCCTTGGTTAACTCATGTACAATGTGCCCTTTGACATTCAAATATTGGTACTATTCGAGAAGTTTTGTTATATAACCTCTCTATACAAGTATTTACCAATGTGTCAGTAGCCTGTGTCTCTAGACATCTAAAAAGTATCCATAAAGGCCACTTCTAATCCTTCAATGACTTCATATGGATTTTCAGCCATGTGCAAGATTGACACTAGGACCTCACATTGTGGCTCAGTCGCCACATGCATCTAAATTAATGGATATTGCAACTTATTTGTCTTGGAGGTGAAAACTATATCCTCTAAGTAATTCCAAAAGAACTATTTATTCCTTATTTTCTTTTCCCATTATTGAAAGTGAGGAGCATAGAGTCTTCATGGGCACTTTCTCATCTAGATCCATTTCTTCATCTTCTTCTTTGAGATTCCTCTTATACACCATTTCCTTTATCCACACGATGATCATGAAGTTCTTCTTCGTCATTAGTGCTCATATGGTCATAGGTATCTCTTCCTCATCTTCATTGTTTTTTCTCCTTATCCTCACTAGATTTAATTTCTTCATCATCTCCCTTGACATTGAGTATTATGAGAGGTGTTTTTGGAGATGAAATTGGTCTTGTGCATTGGAGTTTTTAGGATCTTTGATCAATCCATTTTCTCATCCTCCACATGCATGAAATTTTTTAGGAGAGTGGGTACCTTTGGAAGGTGTCGCTAATATTTTGCATGTCACATTCTCCCTTTTCATCCTTTTCTCCCTTGTTAGAGAGGTGCACATGTATTCTATTTCATTGACAGTTGTGTCAATAAATGTTCTCTATTCTTTCTGGCATGGTTGAATCTTTTAGGCCCTCAAACTTGTTCTTCCTTTATTGTGTTATTTCGAGCCACTTTACTTCAGGATACTCTCTTGTGGTTTTAGGGTGCATGAAAGTTCCAATCCTATTCACCTAATTATAAACAAGTCTCCTTTTCTTCATGAGAGGGACAATCATCTAGATCTTACTCTTATTCTTCATCTTGCCTCTTGACGTCATGCTCGACGTAACTTTGCAGGAACATCCAATAACTTTTTCCTCTTATAATTATTGCAGATGATTTTCTATTTCTTCATTGTAGTGCACATTTCTTTGTCCACCTCTTCTGACACTTTCCCCTCTAACTTTATGAAACTTCCCCCTCTAAATTTTTCTTTGGCTTAAGATAGTAAAACAACCCACATGCCTAGTTATTTACCACTATTATTTTCTAAGGGTTAATAGTGTAGAGATCTGTTTCTTACGTATCCACATACATGCTCTTATTGGGATAAACATATTTTGTGTAGAGGATATGTGTGTTGTCATCCATGTGCATTACATCAAATTGCATCCCATTTTCATCCTTGATCAAATTAATGGATCACATGAAATATTCAATAGAATAGGTAAAGGGTAGCTTGGCCCATGGAGATATTTCATTGGTCAACATGCTAATGCGTGTCATAGAGTGGTGTTGCATCATGGAAAATTATTCCTCTCCATTTACCAAGTTGAGAAGGATCATGGGAATGTGCCACTCATCTTCAAATACATTTCTCAAGTATCATAGCTAAGTATACAACCTAGCTTTGTATACTTTAGTGAGGGTGGATGAATTGAGGTACTCATTGTAGCACTCTATTGGTGATATTTTTTATCATAGGATACTTCCATGTTGGTTTCCCAGCCCCTTTCCAGTAACACCCATATCATTAATGAATGACATGATTAATATTGCACCCCATATGAATTTACCTCCTACAACACGTGTGAGTTCGACATCATGTTCTATGCTCTCGGTAATGTATTGTGTGATATTATAGAACATGCCATTATCCATTTTGTGTGAAATGTGTAAAAAAATCTTGTTGTCTCTAGCCATATTTTTTATCTAACAACATAAAGGTGACATGACACACTACAACCATGTTCACTAGATATATAATGTTTTTGTGATAATGAACGTGTACGCTTCCCTTTTGTATTTTAATAAGTGTCCTATTTTTTGACCTCTTTATCATCACATAGATCTATTCCAAGTTCATCCACTACAAAGACTAAGTCAGTTTCATTGTTGATGCATGGGATAGGTTATTCGCATTGTCTATACTAAGAAGTAAAAGTATCCTTCTTGTACATGTGATAAAAAAAATTGCACTACTTTTTTGGTTTTCCAAAGTATGATAGTTCACACAACTATAATAATTCAAATTTTTCAAGCACTTGCTTCACACTATCATCAAATATTATTCCTCCTTCAACTATATTTTTATTTGTTTGTCTCATAAAATCTTGTGACAAAGTAGTTGCACACCCTAGTACATGGTGATTAAAGTTTGTTATTTTACACGTATGCACCATGTTATTCCAATATCCTCCATGTATTACAAAGTATTAGTATTTATATATAGGTGTATATTTGGAACATGTACAAGATTTTTTTCCTCTCTTTACCTTTATATTAGGTTTCATTATGCATTCATGTTTCTTATTTTTCTACATGGATGTGTTAGCTTCTAATTTGGATTCATATTCCTCAAGATATTCAATTAAAAATTTGTATAAGTCTTCTTCTCCCCACATTGAGTCACCCAAATCACTTGAAATAGAATCATTGGAGAAACTCAACTCTTGTGCGGTACCAAACTCATGCCTCCTTTTGTCTAGCACTTCCCATAAAAAACCCTATTGTTTCACTATGGGGTGGTTCAATTCCCCAAATCTATTCATAGTTACTTCAATAAATCAGCACCCACATTAAATATGGTCGAGGTAAGAAACAAGAACCCTATAAACCTACAACATTCACTTTTCTTGCCTTTTCCTTCTATTCTTCATACGCTAATTTTTTTGAATTCTTCAATAATTTCAGAAAATGCTTGTTCTTTGTGCTCTAGAATGTCTTTAAAACTCAATTTTGTTTTATATATTGAGCTTTGATTTCACCTAAGGAATGCAAGTAAATATGAAATGATCTCCTTCACCCTATTTCTACCCCTTAAAAATGGTATATGAGGCCACCTTTACTCCCTTCACTTGCGTGAAATCTCACTTCTTCACCTATCACATTCATTTCCAAGCGGGCTGAATATCAATTCACATGCATGAAATATTTATTTTCACACCTATGATGAATTTTGAACTTGACATAATTGGGTGATGACTTCCTCAATATCCATGTTTATGCCATGAATTTTTTATAGATTTGTTTTGATTTCTCCCCACACCTTTGAATTCATTGATAGATTTTGTTCTTGGGCAGCATCACTTTCCTTATAATCCTAACACCTTCCTCTTTTAGGTGGGCTTCCTTGCCCCATATATTTCATTAAAACAATTTCTTATCTCCACTTCCTCATTGTATGCTCCAATTTTCCTTATGCCTTTTCCAATCATCCATTTTTCTAAACAAGTTTTCAAAATTCAATCTATAATAAGTTGACTATTTTCCCACTCATTTTCTACCATTTTTCTTCCACACTAAACACAAAAAATTCCTTCATTTAATAAAAGTTTTCAAGTTCTAAACTACCATAATCTAGTGCACTCCACACTAAAGTAATAATCCAATATAAATGATCTTTAACATGTAACCATTCAAATCTTTCTAATTTTAAAAATTTCACATTCAAACCCTCTTTCCCTCCATACTTAAATTTCACATATTCCTCCACATGTACATATTTATAATTGATATATGATTTTAAAAAACATAGAAAGAGTTGTGTTGTGTAAAATTACAATTTATGAGAGTAATATCGTAGAATTCAAGAAAAGATTAAACTATGTGTGCTTATTACAACACATGAATGAAAGAAAAATACTTAAGAATGACATAACTTACACTCTAATGGAATACACCTTATTCATTTACAATCAACAACTTCATCAATTGTAGGGTTTTAGCTTAATCCCATTCTAGTGACCTAACAAGAGTTGTCCATTTAAATTTCTCAATTTGCATGCCATTGTTGACAAGATATCATGAACTTTTTATGGTCCTAACCACAATGTATTTAGTTTTACAGGGTTGCACGTGAACTTTGAATCATAGAGGAGGACTTTTTCACCCTTAGAGAACGTTTTTTTTATATTCCTATCACGCCATTTTTTTGGCATGCTTTATCCCCTCCTTGGCTCCATCATGCATGTACCCTTTATTCATAAAATTGTATAAGTCTGGTGAGGTGGACCAAAATAGATGATTCATCATATAAATTTGTAATGCATGTAATTAATTAAGGAGGATACCATGAATTAGATTGGAAACACTAATTTTGTGACAAACACTAGTTGAAAGGGGTTGTATTTATTCAATCTCTAGTACGTAGTTCTATATGCCTATAAAAATGTTGAAAATTTGTAGTCCCAATATTTTCTCCCAAAATTATAGATATTGGTCAAGGTTTTTCTCAAAATTTTCTTAAAGGTGGCCTCGATTGTTCCATTCACCTATAAGTGACAGAGTCTAGTTTTATGATGTGTGATCATAAACTATGACAATTTAATGCACATTATTTCATTGAGGAAGTGAGTTCCTCTATCACTAGTGAGGTTTAGTTGAAATCCATACATATTAATTATATTTTCCCACATGAATCTTGTAGTGGTTTGTATAATGAATTTTTTGGTGGGTGTAGCTTCATCCTATTGGGTAAGGTAATTCATTTTTGTGATCATATATCTGATCTGGAGGACATTCCAAGTAGTTAGAAAATATCTAATTCTCCCTAAACTATTACAGTATGGAAGATCACTCCAATAAATTTCCAACTCCTATTGAAATTCATGAATTAGACATCGTATGCTCTCGATATCGTTGTTCAAAGTTCATGGTCAAACTAGGTCAACAGGGAAACATAGGTCTACATGACCCTAGCTCATGCACATATCCTATTTGCATATTTTAGATTTGATTGAGGAAAAAATGTGATAATGGACGTGTTTATTATATCCCTTTGGTCTTTGAGAGACATACAAAAATTTGCTTTTCAATAGTGGGATCCACTCTTGTTTCGGAAGGGGACCCATCCACCATGGTATATTAGTGTGATTTTAATTTTTCCAATTACACTATATTTTTATGCCATATTATGTATTTTATTCTAATATTAATGCATGGAAGGATATGTGAGTCTCATTGATGTGGATATTTTGGATTAATACACGTGGTGGGTCCTCATACCATGACATGGACTTCCACCTAGCTCAACATCCAACCATTTACAACCAAGTTGTTTACCTAAATGGTGAGCTATATTATCCACTGTGGGGTTCGTGGAGAATGCTAACACACTCACATATCCACATTTATAGTGTAGTCGATATTCTCTACTAAACTCACCATAACAACTAACATGGTCAAGGCCATTTCAACAAACCCAACTCACCAACACATACAAATGAACTCGTGGAGAGGAATGTGTCCCAAATAGGAAAAACAATAGGGTATTTAGCCATAACCATGATTACATTAGAATTTCAAAGGCTATTTTAAGTTTTTTTATTCAACCTTCCTGCATGCTGTAGGATTATTCCCAAACCACAAGCTAAGTTAAGGCATTCAAATTGACAAATATCCAACAAAAGGATAAGAATCTTAGCCAACCTACCTATGGGTTATAAGTGTTCTAAAAGGTACAAATTGTTGTTTGAAGAGGGTTGGATTTTGACAGTGTAAATGCTACCATTTTCTTTTTTTAAGAGGTCATTCCAAAGGGAATATTTAAACCTATTAATACTGCCAAAGGCTAAGATGTTGCGCTAAAGACTAGAAAAGTTTTTGATTTATTCCTAATGGAGTTTTTAAGCCCAATTGAGAATTTTTTAGTCAATTTCATTGGAAAAGATTTCTCAGATGAACATGGAAACTTACGTTTTTAGATCCATTCATGGAGGAAATACATGGTTTAGATTTATTGGTCCTTCAGGATTCATTACAGGTTCAGATTCATTTTATCTTTTGAGTTTTTATAATGTACTTACAATACATTTAAAAAATGAATCAATTTGTCATTTAAGCAAACTTGGAGGTGTAGCCTAATTAGTGAACTCTAGTATCAAACTCTTTGTCATTTTTTCTTTTAGATTTACTATTTTTATTAGTTTTTTAATCCGTTTTTGGGTGGATTAACTTTAAGCTAAGGAAAATTATGAAAAATTGTAAAATGAAAATTTGGAAGAGTTTAACTGTGGAATTGATGTTTTGAGTTTCTAATCACTTCTAATTAGTTTTTAATCACTTTATGAATTCATTTAAATAAAGTATTTGAGAATTTTAATTGGTATTTGTTTTAAAATACTATTTGATAGTAGGGGGTCTACTATAGTTTACATAACAAGTTTGGTATCAGAGAAGTTAGTATGCTGCAATAAATTTTGATTGTGTGGATTTGATATCAGTTTCAAATTGGTTTTAATTCATTTTTTGTAGACATTTGGCATTAATTGATATTCCATTTGTAGTGTGTATTTATTTGGGTATACAAGTTGTTTGCAGGAAGCATGAAATCAGTGTAAAGCCTTGAAACAAGTGAGGCTTGATGAACTTGAAGCGTATAGTTTCCAGATCTAAGAAGAGAAATATTTTCTGAGAGCTAAGTTTTACTCCTTGTAAGAGGATATTATGCACTTGAAATCTGATTTACAAGCCAAGGATGAGCTCTTAGCATAAATGCAGAATGGAAAATGGGTGACAGGTTTTCCTTCCACTTTAGATGCATGTACAATGATAGATGAATGCGCTATAAGTAAGTCACCATATAATATATCCTTCCCTTCAGTTTCAAATATTTCTTGTAGTAATTTTGAACAATATACTAAAAGCATTAGATCTAAAATGTTATTTCAAATGGGATTTGATGGAAGATGCCTTGATAATGATGACTAAGGTATTGTTAACCCAATATAGGTAGAGGATCAGCCTCGTTATACAAGATTGGGTTACACTAGTGAACAAGTAGATATTGGAGAAAGTTCTAAAATTTCTGAAGGAAGAAAAACTTCTAACAACCAAGTTTCTATGCCACTAGCATTGCAAGATTCCTCCATATAGAGGAATAAATATTGGTGTAAGAAAATAGGAAGAAGAGGTGATGAGATTCCACCTCCTTTTACTTACACTAAAAATAAAAGTGATGGGGATTTGGATCCTAAAAATTCTAATGCACTCTTTTAGTTTGAACAATTTGGATTTGATATACAAAATATGTTACATGATTTTCCTTGTACATTTCGTGGGTTAAGTAATCATTTTGTTTCTTATTGTTGGAAGATAAAATATTTTCTAAAGAAGTTGTCACCTTTTGTGAATAATAAGGAAGGTGTTAAAGACCAATCTTGTCATGTTGAAATGAGAAATGGAAAACATGTAACCTCACCCAAACAAAGGAATTTTTTCACTCATTGCAATATGAGTGGACATAAGATTAAAGTATGATGGAAAAATCATCCATCGCAATGTAAGAAACTGATGGTTCATACACCTTTAGATAAGGTTAAAATTAATGAATTTATTAATTCACCAGCAGTAATTGAATCAACTCATGATCTATTGATCTATATTCCATGGATGAGCCCGTTGAATTTTGATTTAGAGGACACTTTATCTGATTGATAGATCTTTACATGGATGATATTGTCGATTAGATTACATTTTTGAAAGAACACTTTGTTAGATTCCTATTGTATATAGAAAGGAGATTTTCCCATATGATCTTGGCTTTGAATATAGTATTTGGAGTCACATGTAGGGAAGAGATGGGTCACATTTTTAACATGTCCATATTTATATTCTCACATTTATGGTTGAAATATTCCATTAAATGGTATAGACCATTATTTATACAAATTTAGTGAGCATGTTCAGTATGCCTAATTTTGGATTTACATCTATTGCATCTTTAGCGTGAAAAATATGGATTATTATAAGACCCATTTGTGAACCATTTGTATTATAATTAATTTACAAAATTATTGTATTCACACATGATACTTGCAAATATTTTCAAGACCCTCATGTTGAGTTGTGGAGCTCAATTACTTCGAATTAGCACGCAATATGAAACTTGCTGGAAAACATAGTAACTGACATTGGTTATGGAGGGATTGACATCATTCACCTATGGCTAACATCAGTCAGGCAAGGAGGAACTGACTTCGGTTAGGGATAACCAGCGTAGGTTACCTGTGCAGGAGTGTTTTATTTAACTCTCGGGAATTAGATCTATTTTTAGCATTAAAGCAGATCTATTGATTGTAATTGCATGGCTAAGTTCCCTAAGTTTTTATACACTTATATAAGCATGAAATATAGGGTTTAGAAATAAGATTTAAGAAGAAATTACAAAAGTTGATAATTATTGTGAGAGATAGAATTCTTGGAGAAGAAGCAAAAGCTTGTGAGAAAGACAGTACTGTACATCTGAGAGGTGTGGAAGATTGTAAATCTTCAATTGTATATCTTGTCAAAGCTTTGGATAATATATTTTCTTGTTTCTTGGTGGATGTAGCCCACACTGGGTGAACCACATTAAATCTGGTGTTGATTTATATATCTTGTTTTATATAATTCTTTTGGTAAAATATCCACTTTTATTTACATGTATGTTCAGATATGATATATTATTTGTTCAACCGGTGTGTTAACCCCAACACCTCATATTCGGGAATTTATTTGTAACCATCACATATGGTTACAATTAGGGTGTATATTATTTACACTAACAAACTATTTTACAGTTGCACTTGATGATGTTTTGTGGTGATGGACAATTTCAATGATTTGGAATGTGACATTTGGTAGGAAGTTTGGTATCTATCCCCAATTTCACATTGGATAGATATTTTGATGTTCACTAGAATATTCAAGGATTCATTCTAACTCTTTCCTCTTTATAGAAATTATTCAGTTTAATTTCTGAATCATTTACATGATATTTTGCAGTGATGTTTTTTCATGATTGAAAATTTCAAAGGGTTAGTGGAAACTCACATATGTTTGGCATTTGGCCGTCTATTTAATACTGATCTACTTGAAAAAATTTGTAGGTTCAGTAGACACCCATCTATTATTGGCATTTGGTCGTCATTTCATACTGATATAATTTTAGCATTTGTAGTTTTGGCCAAATCACGGGGATTCATTTTGATACTTCCTGAGAAAATGTTTTGTTGTCATTTCATGTTAATCCATTTTTGTGATAAGTATTTCAATATTTTTTATTTTAACCACTATGTTATATATTGGTTTCTATATATTGGTGTGATACAAAGAGTCATTTAGTAGATTTAGTGGGTGATTGGAATTTTGGGGACCAAAAGGTTTTAATTGGGGAGATGTGATTTGGAGGACATTATGGGTAGTCATAAGATCCTTAATTCTCCCTAAACCATTACAATACATAATATCACTTCAATATATTTCCAATTTGTATTGGAATGATTGAATTGAACATTGTATACTCCCAATATTACAGGTCAAATTTCATGGTAAAACTAGGTACATAGGGAAATGCAGGTCTGCGTTACCTCGACTTGTGCACAAAGCCTATTTGTGTATTTCAGAGTTGATCAAGGAAAAAATTTCATCATGGAAATGTATTTTCTATTCCTTTAGTCTTGGACAGATGTGAAAAATTTTGGTTTTCAATAGTGGGGTCCAATATTGTTTTGGAAGGGGACACAACCACTATGGTATATTAGTGAAATTTTAATTTTTCCAATTACACCATAATTTTATGTCATTTATTTTGGTGCTGACATGTGGTAGGATAGGCACCTCAATGATGTGGAGATTTCAGAGTAATCCATGTGGTGGGTTCTTAGGCCACCACATGGCTTTCCACCTAACTCACCATCCAACCATTCACAATCGAGATGTTTATGGAACTCGATGAGCTATATTATCCACAACGGGGCTCGCGGAGAATGCCAACATACTCACATATCCAAATTCCCAGCACAACCAAGCTGCACTACTCAACTCACCATAAAAACCAATATAGATGGGGCCATTTCAACAAACCCAACTCGCAAACATAGATTGACGAGCTCGTGGAGGGGACTATGTCCCAAACAGACAAAATAGTAGGGTGCATGGTCATAGCCACGATTATAATGGATTGTCAAAGGATATTTTAAGCCTGTTTATTTAACCTTCCTGTATGATGTGGGGTTATTCCCAACCCACAAGACAAGTTAAGGTGTTTAAGGGATTCAAACTGGTGGCTATCCATTAAAAATATAAGTGCCTTAGCTAACCTGCATATAGGTTGTAAGTGTTATATAAAGAAAAATCACTATTTGAAAAGGGTCAACTTTTGAGTGTGTAAATGCTAAGAAATGTTTAGCTTGTAAGAGGTCATTCAAAAGGGAATATTTAAGCCTGTTAATACTACCAAAGGCTAATTTTTTATGCTAAATTCCATAAAGGAGTTTTATTCATTCCTAATGCGTTTTGAGGCCGATTAAGAGTTTTTGCGTCACTTTCATTGGACAAGAGTTCTCGAATGAAAAAGGAAACTTGTGTTATTAGATTAATTTGTGGAGGATGTTCATAGTTCAAATTTCCATGTCCTTCAGGATTCATTGTAGGTTTAGATTCATTTTATGTTGTGACTTTTCATTATGTGCTTGCAATATATTTTAAAAATGAACCAGTTCGTCGTTTAAGCAAACATGGAGACCTAGCCAAATCGGAAAACTCTGTTATCAAGTTATTTTTCATTGTTCCTTTTAGATTTGTTATTTTAATTCAGTTTTAGATTGATTAACGATAAGATAAATTAATAAAAATCATAAAATACAATTTAGAAGAGTTTAACTGCGGAATTGATGTTTTGAGTTTCTAATCACTTCGAATCAATTCTAAATCACTTTTAATCATTTTCTTAATTCATTTAAATTAAGAACTTGAGAATTTTAATATGTGTCCATTTGAACTACTATTTGATAGTAGGGGGTCTACTATAGTTTACAAATCAATATCATACACTTATTCTTCACGTGATAGGATTAATGGGTGTGACAAAGTTAACCACCCATTTTTCAATTGGCTCTTAGGAATTGATGGCACAATAACATTTTATCCCAATTGCTTAGTTTTTCAATGTGCTAACAATGTTCACATGCCCACATGTATTCCTTTGCATCATGAAATAAGTTCTCTCACTAAAAACTCGGTGTTAAAATTTTCCTTATGCTCGCATCTCCAATGTAATGTATAACATCAATTCATTCATGTTCCTCTCATAGAATCTTTTGTTTCTCATGCTTCATGGAAAATATTAATAAAACATAATCTCTACCCAATTTGTATAATTTTCCACTTATTATTTCATATGGAGTAACTTTCACCACTAATTTTTTATTTTTTTGTGATCTCCAATTCTTTGGCACTGTCGACACTAAAATTTTCCTCCGTAATTTCTATTTCATTAATGTATGTATTAGGAATATGATGTTGTTAAGTATAATTAGTAGTAGCGTCTGATAGAAGATAACGACGCTACCAGTATGACGCCACCAATAATGTATAGTACAGTAATAGTCAAAAATACAATAGGAATGTTGTGGTAAAAAGTAAATATTTGTCGTAAGTGGTCCAGTAATGTTAAAATGTCAAAGTTGGGGTAAGTAGAGAAGTAGGGTATACATGATTAGGAATTAGAAATATTATATTGGTAATAAGGACAAGGAGTGAGGTCATAAATATTTTGTTTATTTTATTTGTAAAAAGTCTAAAAATGTGGAACCCATGTGAAATGATAAGGTTTATATTATCTTAAAAGATAAGCTTACATGTACAGATAAGAGTTAAGGTATGGAATATGATTCATCAGAGTGGATTTCTTATCCTATCTTAGAGATAATATGGATAAGCTTGGAAGTTCTATAAATAAAGAGGCCACCCCCCTTATTTAGCATAGAAGGAAGTAGTGAGAAATATTGTATGAGTAAGTGTGTAAAGGAAGCCATCATTTTGAAGGTGTATTAAAGAAGCCATTAAGAGGTGTAATTGTGAAGTTTCTCCCATAGTTATTGTTGGTAGGCAAGTGAAGTCAGTAACACTTGAAGTACCTCATGGGTGAGATTGTAACAATTTCATGTTGATAACTTGATATTATAATTTACACTGATATTTCAGATTTATCATCATTCCTTTTTATCATAGTCTATGGTATTCTTGTGTTATGTTTGTTGTTGTGTTTCTAGATTACATCCAAAAAAAATAAAGGCTGTGCATTAGTAAATAATCATAGCACGAGGAGTTCCCGGAGAAGAATTATCATAGTGCCAGATTGGTGATGACAGCACAAGCCCATATTGGAGAAACATTGTAATATCATTTAGTTAATCCAAAACACTTTTTATTTGTAATAGTTGTATGCCCTACATCCCATATTCATTATTATTAGCTTCCTTTGTTGTTGTGATGCATGAGAGGTGGTTTAGACATGCATTGTTTTCCCCCAGCTTCACCATGACTGAGAACTGCAATTCCATAAAAATATCACCCAATTACATATGTAACCATGCAAGACAACCTTGTTTAACAAATGCTTCAATGTCATGTGGTCAGGGTTTCTAGTAAATAATTTTAAAACTTCTAGAGCACATATATCATGTAGAGACCTTCTCTCTCGATGGTTGTATAATTGTTTTATGTACATGTAAGTTTCTTAGTTGTACAAAAGATTGGATGGTCCGAGTTATCCTATCTTCATTGCATGAGAATCACCAAAAATTGTATTTTAGATGTGTCTACATGCACATGAAAATGAGTAGTCTAATCCAAAAAATTTAAGATGGGTGCAATTTAAAGTTTCTCCTTTAGTTCATCAAACACATTCTATTTTTCTTCACCCCACTTGAATTCTCCTTGTTTTCTTAGTAATTTATCAAGTGGCATGACAATATTCATATATCGCTTTATTTTATTTTTTTAATAACCATAATGGATAATAAATGTGCATACCTCTCTTTTTATTTGGGGAACCTCTAATTTCACAATAATCACTATCTTTTCTTACTCTATATGTAAACCATCCTTGCATATGATATGCCCCAAAGGAGCTTCAAAAGGGGTTGTAAAAATGCATTTCATTAAATTTAGAGAAATTTAGAACTATTGGAAGTGCTCAAACATAAAACATAAAACATAAACACTCACAATGATATTTTATGAGGCCATATACTATCCACTCATCGAAGTAAACTTGCAAAAATTTGAGGATAAAGTTCTCAAATGTGGCCACTATAATGCACCAGAAAATGACCAACAAGTTTTTAATCCGAAAGGGCATCACCGTGTATAAAAATGATTCCCATTCTATCATGAAGGAAATTTTTGCATGGTCCATCTCAACTATCTATGCCTAGTGATATCTTAAAATCCATCAATAAAGGTGTAGATTTCCTGCCCTATCACACCTTCCAGAATTTCTCTTATAAAGGATGTAGGGAAAGGATCTACTACAAATACTTCATTTAACTTGTGATAGTATATACTTATGTGCCCATATTTTTAAATTCTTAACACCATTAGAATCACTCATTTCAATTCTTACATTGGTATAATAACATTAGTGGCCAACATATTATCAATCTCTTTTTTTATCTTGGCATGTAAATTGGGGTTAATCTAGTAGGGATTTTGTGTGTGTGTTTTGTACCCTCAATCAGCTTGATATCTTTATTTCCCAATGAAGTATGCACTCTCATATCTTGATAACTACATGAGAACAAATATTCATAGTCATAGGGCATGTGTATGGAGACGAGGGAACAAAAAATGGCCAAAATCCAATTTTTGGACATTTTACACATAATACGAGTGTGTTATGGTTCGGTCACATTATAACGTGAACATGTAATAAAATGAGTGCATTATAATGTGTTAATGTTATGGTTTGGAATTTACAAGCCATAACATATTCATGTTATAATGTTCTTGCCTTATGACACCGATAACGTGAGTGCATTTTTTACTATGTAAATTCAATTTTTTCACTAAGAAAAAAAAAAACTTGAGCGTATTATAACGTGAGCGCATTTTGTTTTATTTGGCTTAGAAACCACCAACCATTTGGTTTTGATATCTAAGTCTAAGGTTTGGGCTGTGTAATCCATGAATAAATTTGTGTTTTGCAAAAAAAACATACCAATCTCAAGTGTATTTTTCATGTGTTAGAAAAAAATATTCGTAAAAAACATGACTACGATGTCAAGCTCTATTTTAAATTTGTGATGATATATTTCTTTCTAAAATACAATTAGATTAGGACTCAAGTCCATAATTTCTTTTACTCTTACCTTCTCTTCTTGCCATAACACATGTATACTTTTTAATATATAATTTATGATTTTCTCATCCAGATTTCAAAAAAAAGGTTTGATCTAAACTCCATTCCACAAAAAATCAAAAAATATTTTCTTTTTGACTTTTTTTATTCAAAATTAGAGGGGTGTACACACCAATATTTCATTTTTGGGATGTGTTCAATTTGAAAATTAATAAAAAATTATATATTCATCCAAAAAGTATGAAAAATTAGTGGGACCTCATACATGGTCTTAGATAAATTTCTACTGAAGGGATTTGTAAAATATTTTACAGAACTTAAAAAATGTGGGGGCACATACAGAACGCTATCTTATTATTATATAATGTTACACCCCTTGAAAATTGGCCAACTTAATAACTGTAGACTAAGGCACTATGATATAGCCTCGTAGAAGGATATTGGTTGGGGAAAAAGATAAGTATCAACAGAGCACATAAGCTACATGCAATGAAACACACACACTACGGTCATAATAGCACACAAGGGGCATGCGTAGTGAGAAAATAGGTTAGTGCATGGGGATGCACGCAAGAGCAAGGGACTTTGCCATTTTTCCAGAAAATAGGGAAAAAAATAGAAAAGAAGGGTTTGAGTTTTGATCAAGCAAAGGTCTAAGAATAGAGAAAAGTAGAATGAATTGGTGAACAAACAAGGGCTATAAGTGGAAAAATCACAAGTAGAACATAGATAAGGAAAGCGCATAAGGAAGCCTAATAATAGGATTAAAGTATGGAATATATTTAGGATAGTCTATTATTAGTTGCATTTGTAAAGTCATAGAAGCTTTGTCCACATGAATATTTTTAGGAAAGAAAGCATGCAAGTGGTGAAGGGTAAATCCCCACCCTATAATTATTAGTGATGTGCTATTATTTTAGGAGGTTGAGTCGAGATTCTAAGGATGTAGTGAGTGAAGAGGTATTATTCTGAGTATGGTTTGAGTCTATATGAACACGTGCACAGTCTAGCACATTGGTGTAATGAATGATTATGTGTTCAACTTTCATACTATGTAATTGTATGTGTTTTATAATGGACAATTGTAGTTGGGTAATAACAATTGATGTATTTGAAGATGGCGTTTGGACATTACAATTGACCCTTGTGATTGTTACTTGGATTAATCATTTTCCTTATTATATATGTTTCTAATTGTCATGTTTGTAATGATTATTATGCCTAAATGAATGTCTTGGTTATGAATATGATGAACATGCATGCTAACATTATAGAAGGCAACGCAAAGGAGGGACTTGGTGGCTACGCGCACTTTGGGTGAACATCCATATTTGTCTGGATGAAGTGCAAACGTGTCTAGCTTTGGTTGGGTAAATAAAATACTACATATTGGTTCCATTACCATGAAATATTTTCAATTTTTCTACCAGGATCTTGTATATAGATGGTGCATTTAATGTATTTGGAAAGTGTATAGAGTTGGGTAGAAGAAAACCAAGAAGTGTTTGCATAGAGATATAATATTGGAAATAATTTTAATGTGTGGAAGTGGGTGGAGAATAACCTATATAAATGCTTCTATGATACGTTCTTGAGCTTCTTCCTAGTAGAGTTATACTAGTGGTTGGGAGCTTACGCATCAAACCAAGTTTTTTCCCAAGGAAGAGAGTTTAGATGTAGGAAGATTATTAGACTCTCTTTGATTCAACTGAGACATGGACTAGAGATGTAGATCGTTGGTGGGAAGGTGTGCTATGTAACTATACTTTGGAGTACACAATATCGATGTATTCATGCCATGAGGAAGCATAGTTAAATTTCTTGTGTGCATGTGGAGGGTCCTATTTGTGCGTGATACCCTAACTATCAAGATCGTGTTAGTAGAACTAGGAATAGAGATATTACCTTTGGATAGCTAAATCCCCACCATGCACAGGGATATGAGCAAGTGTGGAGAAGGATGACGATGACCCTAGAAGAAGAATGATAGAGATGGGAGAGACGACTCAAGTATAATGAAATAAGAAAGAGGGTAGTTGATGCAGCACTACTATCAAGAAGAATGATGACTAGCGAAAGTGATGAGAGCCCCGTGGAAGATGAGGAGCTACAGTATAATGTCCCCCTGAAATTGGGAAATTACAGTAGAGAGAACCCATCGGCTTCTGATGAGACCGCGTTATAGGAGAGACTAAGGAACGCGAGTGTGCATTTAAACTAGCTTGGCTACCTAGCCATTATGCAAGGTGTTCCAGATCTAGACGTAGTTATTGAAGAGCATCATAGTGAAGGTGAACAAGAATGATCTTCATTTTAGGAAGGAGATACATGTAGGAATATTCTAGTTTCATCTCAGGAAGCGCAACTGATTAGGGATGCACACATGGTAGCGTGGAAAGAACCAGTGTTTAGAAGTAATTTTGGAGGATTTTTTATAGGTGCGTCATCGGGATAGAGTGTTGATGCAAAGATTGTTACAAGTAATCATATCATTACTGCTACAATATAAACAGTAGGTGTCTAGTTTATCAAAATAATTGGGACACAAGGAAGTTCATCCACAGGACTACAGGTTATGACGGGAGGCTCAAGAGGTTTAGGTCAGCCACCACGCAAGGAAGAAATATTTATGGAGGCTTAGGATCTAGGTCTGATACTAACCTAGGGTAGGGTCTACAACTACAATAACCACCACTGAACATTAGACACCACCTAAATAACCACAAAAGAAGACACCTCAAGTCTATTTTGAGATGTATCTTCACTTGCCATAGTATATAGGTGTAGAGGATGCTTCTGAGCATATGCACAAGTGAGAAATTCTATAGAGAGCCAAGGGTATTACAACTCCTGATCGAAAGGAAAGTCAGTTTTCTACCACACTTCAAGGGAACACATACAAAACTAGTATATAAAGTATGATAAACACTAGACTGCAATGGATTATGATGCTTTGTGTATTGGGTTTTGGATGAAATTCACATTCCAGAGTTTGAAAAATAGAGTATTAGTGTGCTCAAGGATATTAAGTAAGGCTTATCTAAAAGTGTGAGGGGGTATGATGCATGGTTTAAGACTCCCTTATCCAAATTGTCTTATGATATTCATCAAAGCCAACATGCACAATGGTTTTTTGGAGGATTTCCAACTATGTTTTTGAAGAACGTTATTACACAATACATATACTAATCCGTGTGAGGCTTTAGAAGTAGCTATACGAGCTGAAGCGGTTAGGAGTGCAGATACTAGAGCAAGTCCTTTTCTGGAGGTGAAAATAACATTGATGGCCAAAAAATTAGAGAATTTATCTACCACTTCAACACATGAGATGCGAAGAAGGTTATGGTGCAATTATTATGATGTAGAAGGCCATACTAAGGATAGTTGTCTGCACAGGAACATGCACACACTATTAAAGTCTTGTGATATTTTCCACAAGAATCATGATGTCCAAAATTTCTCTCTTTTACAGTGCACAACAATGAAGAATATATCCATGTGTTGTAAGATCTACAATGTGCATACCCATGATACGAAATGTTTTCATTTGATAGACCAAATTCATAAGGCATACGAAACTGGATTAAGGTAAAACATTATGTTAAGTAGTTCTCAATTGTAGGAAGCTCAGCCTAACAAAGGGCACAATAATGGAGATGTTGGGTTCTAGGGTGGATATAGGAGCAGAGGTCATGGTATTAGAGTTATATTTACGCGTGGAACCTATTATATTTGTGGGTCCCTTGATCATTACCAATGCTAGTGTCCCCAGAATCAAGTATGTGCATATTGTGGAAAAGAACATAAGGTTGAGGACTACCCAAGTATTTACGAGCATATGTGTAAGAATAAAAATAAGGAATAAGGCATGGAGATTATTAAGGTACAACACGCAAAGACTAAATAATGGACACTAAAGAAGATGGTTGATTCTAAGTTATAAGCTATGTTGGTTACTTTGTGTGCAGAAGAAGCATGTGTGTGAGCCTCTTAAAGCCAAACCATTTATTAGGAGAGAGAAAATTATGCATGCCAAGTATCCAGATGCTTCTCATCAGAAGGAGCTCTATCAAGAGACCATATGGGTGAGCTCTCACAGAAGGATGTGAATGATTTAAAAGAAGTGTATAATATTTTGCAACATGAGAATATCATCCCACTACTAGGAGAATGGCTACGTGAGAAGATACCATGCACAAGAGGTGAGCATGAGAGAAAAATCCTCCATGAAAATTTTCCACCACAGAACCATGAGTATGACAAGGAAATCACACTGGATGTAGTGATCGATGGTTGGCTCATGAGTAACATTTTAATTGACACAAGGGCTGAGGTGAATATTATGACTTTGTATGCATAGTATCAGATGGGAAGGCCACCATTTCAACCATCTTCTAATGTTTTGTATATGAAAAATAAGATTAGGGCCATGCCTATTAGGGTGTTGAAGGACACTTCAATTACGATTTAGGGTAGGGAAAATTTTAGTGGTGAATCTTTGTTAATTCATGAATATTCTGGTTTTTGAAATTTGAAATTGCCTGGACATCCCTAGTGCTATGCTAATAATATGCACATGTGTTTCAACAAAAAATTATCTAGGTATACCGTTAATGTGTCAAGGCTCTATACTACCATCCAAAGTGATATATAAAGGTTTGAGAAAACTCATCCTTACAAACAGATAATTTGCCCTAGCAAAATTTTATGCTCCAAAGCCGATCAAGGAAATAGTATGTTGTTGACTGATAACCCAGGTAGAAGATAATGCTACCAACATTGACACCCCTATACTAATGTAGTTTGCACAACTCATGTAGCAATTGTTGGTTAATCTTACCAATCTCTCTCACATACTATATGTATTCATACCAGTATATATATGATTGGGCAACTGACAACAGTAGCATAAAAATATTAGCTACCATTTAGTAGCATTTAACTAGTGGTATTTTGTCTTTTGTTTTAACCATTTTTGTGATATTAGACAATTATTCACAGAATTTTCAATTTAATAATGATCTTTTAAACTATATATTTTCTTATATAATTTTTTTATGCTTTATGGAGCCATTTTTACAAGAGATCTTATGTTTTATATTTATTTTGATTTTTGAAAAGTTTTCAGATAAGTTTCTATTAATTATTTGGGCGACCCTAGTTTTACGTGAATAATGTTAAATTGTGCTTCATACAAGAGGTATTAGTTTTGAAATATATAGGATATAGTGCATGTTCTTACCCTATGGATGATGTGAAGGTTATACCTTATATGTGAACCTGTGAGTGAAGAATAGATAAATAGAATTTATGTGCACACATTGCGTGACCCTAAGAATACACAACACACACTACAGGAAGGTGAACTTTATTGTAGTCAAGACTCAAACCTTGTGACATAGGCATAAAACTACTAGTTATGCATGCAATAATAGGAAGGCCAAATGACACGTATTATCTGGGTTTTTCTTTTCCTGATACTTCTATATTTTTCAATTTTTGATCAGTGCCACTTCATACTCAAGTGATTGAAAAAAAATTCAGTTGACCTAGGTATACTGGACGAATTATTAATCCTGAATCATTTCAATGCTCGCTCATAGAAGAACATTGCACCAATGAGGGTGATCCAAGAAATATGTTAAAATGACAACTTTCATAGGACTTTAAATGTGTTAATGGGAATCACAGAAAAAACCTACAAATTACTAGGCTAACCTATATGTGAGAATTGGGTCCTTTCTCTACCACTAAACTTCAAAATAGAAATAAGAGTGGCTTTTGCACTTATGAAAGTGAGAATGATTGAGAAGATCTCACGAGCTTTGGTACAAATTTACAACTGTGATAGATAATGGGCACAAGGCTTGGATGTTTTACCACCATAAGCTCTGTGAGAAATTAACACTCATATTTATTATTTAAAAAATAAATACATTGATGCATGCTTGTGTGGTATGTCCATGTTGAGCTCACGAAAGAAACATCAAGTCCATGGGACATGAGTGCAGGTCTGCCATAACACTTTCCATGCTTCTCTTTAAACATAAGCAACCAATTAGCATGAGGTCTTGTAGATGGCATGAAGCACATAACATTGATGTTGAGGATCAATGCTGAGAGTTGGTCATAAGAGCTAAAATATTTCGGCTATTTGGAGAGCAAAAGCCTGAGACACATTTGAAGATACATATGGAAACATAACCATACATTATTGGGGCGTGCCTAGAAACTTATTATTTTAACTTAAAAGGGAACATGGTGTACTTACTATTAATGAGGAAGAAGTGGAGAACCCATATATTCAGCCATACAGATCACTACACTAACTAGGTAGTCGAGTTAGGAAGATGATCAATTTTATATTCTCATTACTATGATCTGCAATTTTCAAACAAGTAAGTTTAAATCTACCTGAACTGGGGTAATGTTTTTAAGTCTTTGTCTTTAAAGGGGTATCCGACAATAGGTTCCTTCCAAAGCTGCTACATTCTCTGACCCATCAATGCTACAGACAATAAAGATCACCTTGTATAATGTTTTTGTCAATATGCAGAAAACATTGCCCCAGTTCGGTGATTGCCTAAATTTACTTGTTTGTAGATTGCAACATATTCCACTAAGAATCATAAAATTGTATTTTACTAACAGTGACTTTCACTAGTTAAAACCTAGTGGAAACTATTCTAGAAAATGCTTGAAATTAAAATAACGAGACCTTCTGAAAACAATGGTGAAATATGGTTACCCGACTTCATATTTCCTGGCATATTCGTCTCGCTTTTGAATGAAAAAAGATTTTACTTTTTGTAATCAACTCTCAGTTCTCGATCAACCTTCCAGACACTTCGTAATGCCTTATGGCACTCTGGTTGCCATTACAAACTGCACAATAATTTGTATGTTTGGAGAGATAGGCCGACTAGGAAATGTTATGTCATGGCAACTCACAAGCCATCATGGATTTTATGTTTACTATGTGCCTAAAGGGAATCAAAAGGTCGAATAATGTATTTAAATAATGAATGCCTAAATAAATATGAGGACTTAATTCTCAACTATGTTGTTGATTTAATATCCAAGCCTCTTTTTTTATCACGATCTCTGTAATTTCCGAAAACTCTATGAATGAGCTTGTCTCAATGTGTCCACTTTCAAAGGTAAAAGGGTCACTCCTATTTCTATTTTGATAGGCCCCTAAAATCTAGTGGTAGAGCCTTATCAACCACCTCAGGCTACTCAACCTAACCAGGTTATCTAGCCGACTTAGTAGGCTTTTGTTATCTCGCTGAGTTGGCAGGTTAAACCCTTCCTGTAAAGTCCTGGTAGCTGTCATTTGGGCGAGATCCCACATTCTTTGCATGAATATGGTGCTTAATGTTTTTATGAGGAGATTGACCACCCTGATTCCCCTAATAATCTGTCACAAATTACCCTCTATTCTTGAATTTGGGCGTTGTTCAATCCCACCGAGTTAGAAGTGGGTTACAATCAAAAATTGAAAAATCCAGAAGTAGAGGACTGCAGTAGCCGCTCAAATCATAAATATTTGAGCCTTCTGCACGAGTTGTGGCGTAAGTAGTGTTTGCCATGCCGTATTGTCACAAGGTTTGAGTTGTGGACTATTCATTGGCATCCTTTATATATATAAGGATAAAATAATATGGTATCTCCAAGGATAAAATGTGACAAATTAGTAAAATAAAAAACTGAATAATCAATAATTAACTTTTTTTTTTTTTGGAAATAATACAAAATAAATATAAACTCAGTAAAATATCAAGATTACAAAATGAAACAACATAAACATAAATACATAAAACAATTCATATCAGAAAAGAATATGAGTATTCAAAATGATCATTATGGCTAAATAGTGAAAATTCATAATAATGGCTAATATCAGACCCACCATGTTAAAACAAAAACAAAATAGTCCACATGTAAAACAGGCTCCCCTTCGTTAATGATATTTCTAGTCTCTTTTCGTGACCACCTAATCATATATATATTGATTAACCAACAATTATATATGAGTTGTGCAAACTACGTTGGAAGAGATGTCAATGTTTAATTCTCTTCTACTTGAATCATGTCAATGGTTAAACATTCCTTTATCTCTTTGGAGATAAAATTTTGAGGGCTTTAATCTATTTACAAATGAATTTTCTCAAACCCTTTTCTCTAGCTTTGGACGACAGCATAGAGCTTAACATATTGGTATTGAAAATCTCATTTTAAATCTCATCTCATATGCATACCGATGTGTTAAGCCATATAGAGGGTGCACGCAAAGTAATGGATTCTACAGATGAAAAGGCATGCGCATACCACGTACCTCTGAAGACTAAAAAGGTTAATATTGGGGTTGAGGATGCACCTAAGGAGGCTATCATTAGAGACTATTGGTCAAAACTAGAGGTTGCAAAGATCATTGAGCTATTACGCGACTTCCAAGATTTATTTCCACGAGGTTATCATGAACTTAAGGGCATGCATCCCTCATTGGGAGAGATGAAGATTAAACTGAAAGATGGTGCATGTCATGTTCAGAAAAGGCCTTATAGGATGAACTCGAACCTAAGCATAAAGGTCAAAGAGGAGATTGAAAAAAATGTTTAAGTCAAGAATCATTGATCCAATTGAGAAATCTGAGTGGATTAGTCCCATGGTGATCGTCATAAAAAAGATGGCTAGATTAGGATTTGTGTTAACTACAAGGTACTCAATGCTTCATGTTTCATAGATCCTTTCCCTACGCTATTTACTGAAGATATCCTTGAAGGGATTTGCACATAGAGAAATCTATCATTCATAGATGGATTTTCAGGGTATCACCAGGTGCACATTGTGTGTAAGGATTAGGAAAAGACCACCTTCACCACTGAATGGGGAAGTTTTGCATATATTGTCATGCCTTTTGGATTGAAGAATGCACCAACATTGTTCTCGCACATCGTTGTGCATGCGTTTCAGGACTTCATCCACAAGTTTTTACAGGTCTATCTAGATGATTGGACCATTTATGGGGGTGGTGAAAGATCACTGTGATAATTTGAGGATCATGTTTGAGAAATGCAGGCAACTTAGCATATCTTTCTCCATTTAGAAATGCATCTTTTCCACTATTCTTGGGCACATTATTTTTAAGGATGGATTGTTGATAAATCCAACTAAGCTTGAAGCAATCTTGGGGCTGGAAGAACTAACTAATCAAAGTTAAGTTCGTATATTCTTGGGGCACACTGGATATTATAGAAATATTATTAAAGGGTATGAAAATATTGCCACACCCTTTAAAGAATTTCTCAAGGCCAAAGGAAAGTTTTACTGGGGGTCGCATGTAGCACCTGGTAGTTGAGACCTTAAAAGAGAAGCTTACCACCACACCTATCTTGTGCTTTCCCTCCTAGAACAAACCTTTCCATGTACATGTTGATGCTTCTAGCATGACATGGAGAAGGAAATGTGGATCATACCCATCTACTTTGCAAGTAGGAAGTTGACAGCAGCATATTACAACTACATGACAACAGAGCGTGAGGCAATATCCATGATATACATGCTTCAAAATTTTTGACATTACTTGTCAACCACCCCGTTTATTTTCTATATAGGTCATATGGTGATGAAGTACTTGGTCACAAACCTATCTTGCAAAGTCACATCTACTAATGGATACTCCTTTCCAAGAATTTTATTTCATAATTGTTATAAAGTTAGGCAAGGGAAATCTGGGACCTGATCACTTGTCATGGATTAATTATGGAGAGGATGCACAAAGTATTGAGTAAAATATGCTTGATGTGTAGTTGTTCATGTTAAATTACGCACCAATAGATTTAAAGGAGATTGTTGTATTTTTGCGTACTAGAATAGTGCCATGGGGAATGAAGACCTTGGAGAAAAATCATCTTGCTATTTGATCCATACCATATCAGCTCATTGGGGGAGACTTTTATAAAATGGGCCACGATGAGATCTTACGCATGTGTGTTCTAGAGCATGAGCATGAAGAAATCATGGAAGAGGTACATGGAGGTATTGCAGGAGGATATTAGGTAGGAGATGCAACTACAAACAAGATCCTTCTATCTATCTTATGGTGGGAAACATTATACAAGGACACTAAGGATTTTTTTAAAGCATGTGATCATTTTCAATGACTTGAAAAACCTAGTAGTACAAATGAAATGTTTTTACAACCTATAATAAGCACAAAATCATTTGAGAAATGGGATGTTGATTTTTTAGGACCTATTGCACCACCTGCACATAAGATAGGGGCATTCTACATCATCACTTACACTGATTATTTAACAATGTGGGTAGAGGTTGCACCTATAAAAGATTACACACCAGCTATAGCGGCTAGGTTCCTTTGGGATAATATTATCAGTAGGTATGGATGCCCTTTAAATGTGATAAGGGATAGAGGAATTCATTTCTTTAATGAGACAAGAAAAATATTGTTTTTAGAGTTTATGGTGGTGCACCATAAGATTACTCCTTATTACCCTCAAGAAAATAACACTGTCGAATATTTCAAAAAGATCTTGGGATAAACACTAACAAAGATATGTGATGTTTAAAGAAAGGATTGAGATGACAAGGTATCATTTGGTCTTTGGGCATATATAAAAACCTATAAATGGTTGAACAAGGTCAAACCTTTCAAGTTGGTGTTTAGGAAGGAAGTTTTCCTACCTATGGAATTTATGTTGTCATCCTTGTGTATTGCAGATGTAGGTGGATTGAAAAATGAAAAGGTTTTGGAAGATCGTATTGAGAAATTGATGCAATTAGATGAGTGGTGCGACATTATACGTTGGATCCAGAAGATCGAGAAGGAAAGAAAAAAGGCTTGGCATGATATGCACATCAATAACAAGTCTTTTATAGGTTAAAAGATGGTACTTCTATATGACTCAAAGTTTACACGCCACCCATGGAAGTTGAAGGTTCATTGGTTAGGACCCTTCCCAATGACCAACATACTTGAATCAAGCGCATGTCAATTGCAAGCGCTAGATGACACCATGTTTCCTAGTTACTTCAATGGGAGAAGGATGAATCCCTACTATAAATAAGCTTATTTGTGTTTGTAATAAGATAGTATTTTCACATAGATTATATTCCCTTTCATGTTTTATTTTTTCTTTTCTTTTTTTTTTGTAATAAGTGCATTCATGCGCAGGAGATGATTACTATCTATTTGAGTTGATGCATAGAGGATTGTGTATACTTTTAGTGTGGAGTGCAAATAAATGTGGCTATTGAACAAGAAATCTTGGATGATGGGATTTCCTTGTAGTTGGCTTAGAGGTGTGTATGTCAGTATAAGGAATAGGTACTTGGTAGATGCAGATCGAAAACACATAAAGGAAAAGGTATTGTAGGTGCTTAGGATGTTGGTACTTGGAAGGAATTTCTCAGATTACAAACCACGTGATAAAAAGGTCATGCAGTGTAACATGAGGCAGGAAGAAGCACAAGTTACTAATTGGTATATGACATAAGGGAAGATGGGTTGTGACACAGTGGAGTGTGTGTAAGGATGACTATAGACTCGGAAGTAGTGGTGCGTCAGAAGGTTATGCCTTGTTAGCTGTAAGTTAGGCACATTGGAAAGGTGGACTAAAGTAAATAAGAAGTCACTACATGTCACGCAGAAGATGGTGAATAAGGTTTCATATAACATTGTGTAATACATTTTTAAAGGAATCATGCATGTTGTTTATGAAGGGAGAGAATATAACTTGGGGTGCCATTATTCTCCTTATTGTCTTCTATGAGATAGGGGCACCTGATGGGTATGGCGATAAAATCTAGAAATACCCAATGGAAAATAAGTCTCCCACATAGAGGTTTACATAATATACTTGTGAATCCATTAACAATGCTTACAGGATTTGGGTAGACATGTGATATAGGCACATGTGTGAAGCATTTGAACATGAAAAACATGTACCAAGGGATCTTCATTTGGTCTTAGAGGGAAAGGAAGAGTTTGTAGTGTTTCAACACTTTTGCCTTGGGAGGTTTTATATTAAGACTGGGGACAAGAGCCCATGGTGTAAGCTACCCTTCACATCTATCACTAAGTATTTCCAAGCATTAGTAAATAGAATATTTGACTCATGCAAGTTGAAATTTGATGTAGATAAGGTAGATGCCAATTGTCACACACTGCACACTACCTATGTATACCCTAGAAAGTAAGCATATTTGGAAACAATGGAGTCATATAACATAGATATCACCTCTGAGTCTCTGGTAGGGAAAAGAGGTGGCCAAAGTATACATGGATTTGAGGCCAAAATTAAAGGAAGGTCGGTATATTGATGAGGAATGCCTTCCATTACCAAGGCCATCTAAGGTTAATCAAATGGTGTGAATAAAGAGGGCGAGTAAGAAGATCCCTCCCCGTTGTAAATAATAAAAAGAAGAGGATTTGACCCTTGACTAGAGCATAAGGGTGAAGAAACAACAAGAGCACAAGGAGGAAGGATAAGAGGTGAGTACATTATGAGAAACCAATAAGTCACCAAAGAAGCCAAGTCCCAAAAAGAAAACACCAGTGAAGAAGAAACCCATAGTGGTTTTGAGCAAAGAGACATAGGACGTAGAGACTTTTGGTGGAGAAGGGATACCACAGAGCCCCCAAATCATCCACAATATATAATATATGGATGAGGAAGAGTGCTATGTGCACGAGGAAGAAGGGCCAAGGAAGGATGACGAGGAGGAAGAAGGCCATGGAAATCCCTTCGTATAGGACATAGGTGGAGATGAGGAGATTAAAGAAGAGCGTAACACTAAGTGCATGGAGGAGGAAGAAATAAATAGGGAACTAATTGTAGGAGAGGACACAGGTACAGGGGAAGTGAGTGGTGCACTTCACTCTATTACGCAGGATGTGCTAAAGGCACACAAAGGAAAGGGAATAAAGTGAAAGCACATCCCCTAGGGTCCCCTATTACAATATAATGATGACCTTGTAAAATTCCTATAAGAAAGGTACCAGAGCTCAGTGCCCACAAAAGGTCTCTTCTGTTGGTCATTATTTGATAAGAATGAAGCCCTCACATGCATTGAAAGATGAGATCTTGGGAATTCCATTCACATATGGAAGATATGATGTTAAAATTAAACGCATAATATTTTTCAGAGATCCAACATAATTCTATACCTGGAGAGGCATTACCAATGGTCGACTCACAAATTCTCATTGATGAGAAAGCGAGCAATGCACTGAACAAACTGGTGATAAAAGTTGGGATGAGGATTTTTGAAAAGGGTCTTTCCATGAACATAATTTGCAAGGAAGCCCAAGAGAAAGATAAGAATATTGAACAACTCAAGAAGGAGCTAAGAGAGGAGAAGGAAAGAACACGCAAGGCGTATAAGAAATTAGAGTGCATTGTGGACATTAATACTACCACATACCTAAGCCTTGCTGAAAATTCCAAGGATTAATATGAGACAACACTACGTTATTTGGAGGAATTGGCATGGATTCTCTTGCAAGAGAGAAGAAAGGGGTACACGGCCAACAACCAAGGAGATAGCCATGCAGAAGAATACTGACAGGGAAAAAATTGAGACAAATCTTGCATAGTATGAGGCGCTAGCTACAGAGGCTAAGGAAGCTATGCGGAGGGCAGAATTTGTCTTTGAAAACTACCAATACTTTTATAAGGTGGTGAATGCACATTCTACTAAGGACGAGGTAGAGTTGAAAGAAATTCAGGCCAAAATGAAGAATAAGAGGGCCGAGTGGGAGAGAATTTTGGTTGAAGTAGAACAAAAGAGAGATTCGATAACATCCCTAAAGGCTGAACTCAAATATATATTGAAGGAACTCTTTCCCTTAGTCACAGGTAGAATGGATGCACTAGAAAATGTGGCTTCATAGTTGGATAAAATGATCATGGAGCTTAAGGGGAAGATTGATTAGTTAACTCTCGTGGAGGGTACCTGATATCATCGATGCCATGCTAGTCAAGGAAACCATAGAGTTGGAAGGATGAAGGGAGTTATATAAGATTTTGGATAAATAATTTCTAGGGATCTTTCCACTAAAAAAGAAATGAGTCCCATGAATCTTTGATTATTTTTACGCAAGCCATATTCTTATTCTTAATTATTTCGTTCATTAAAGGCATTCTTTAATTCAATATTACTGAGGATGGACAATGTCCTTAGTGTGGGGTAAATTTTGTGGGAAAAAATGCTAAGTATCAAAAGAGTACAGAAGCTACGTGTAAGGGAACATACACACTAGGATCATAGCAATGTGCAAGGGGAACACATAGTGAGAAAACAGGTTGGAGTGTGGGGCTATGCACAAGAGTAGGGACTTATCCATTTTTCCAGAAGACAATGCTAAACATAGAAAAGTAGGGTTTGAGTACTGATCAAGCAAAGGTCTAAGAATAGAGAAAAAACATGATGACTTAGAGGCCAAACAAGGTTTATAAGTGGAAAAAGCACATGCAGAATAGAGATAAGGAAAACACATGAGGAAGCCTAATAATAGGATTAAAGAATGAAGTATATTTAGGATAGTCTATTATTAGTTACCTTTGTAAAAGCATGCAAGATTTGTATGCATGGCTATTTTTAGGAAAGAAAACATGTAAGTGGTGAAGGGAAAGTCCCCACCCTATAAATATTAGTGATGTGTTATTATTTTAGGATCTCGAGTAGAGATTCTAAGGCTGTAGTGAGTGAAAAAATATTATTCTGAGTATGGTTTGAGTATGTATGAGCACGTGCATGCTTCAGCGTACTAGTGTTAATGAATGATTATGTGTTCATCTTTCATACTATGTAATTGTTCGTGGTTTATAGTGGATAATTGTGGTTAGATAATAACAATTTATGTATTTGAAGATGTTTTTTGGACAATATAATTGACCCTTGTGATTGTTTACTTGGATTAATCGTTTTCCTTATTATATGTGTTTCTAAGTGCCATGTTTGAAATGATTATTATACATGAATGAATGTCTTGGTTATGAATATGATGAACATGCATGCTAACATTATGGAAAGAAAAGCAAAGGAGATACTTGGTGGCTGTGCGCATTTTGGGGTGAGCATCTAGATTTATTTGGATGAAGTGTCAGCGCGCCTAGCTCTGGTTGGGTAAATAAAAGACTAAAAAGGAACTGGAAAAAACAAGTAGATTTCATGATTTGGGGCCGATGCAATCATTCTAGGGTATTCCTATCCCTCTTTGTGGAATTTAAAATTCCAAGAACTTAATTTTTTTTTATCAAAATTGGGGAAGATAAAAAAAAATCGGCCAAATCGGGCTTGGGAGGAACAAATGAAATAGTTCCCATGTTCCTCCAATTCTCCGCATTACCGTATTATCTTCATAAAGGGTTTTAGAGGAATTGAGGTCAGAATAATTGGTATTCTTTAGCACTGAAGGATAAGTTCCCACGTTCTTTATGTTCACTTCATAAGTGCATTGGTTGCAGGATGAATTTGGGGAACAATGTATTATGGGTGGATCGGGTTTCTTGGGAATAGGTGAAACAATTCTACTGGGACTTTATTTCCCCGCATGGAAAAGTCAGCTGACTAATTAGAAATAAGAATGAATCGATGCATTGGAGTGGAGACAGTGTTATGGGCTATTTGGGTGTTTTGGGAACAAGTGGAATAGTTCCATGTTTGCATTGGTTCACTAATCGGTAGACACGACTGACTAAGGAGCAAGATGCACAAACCATGCAGTGATGTGGTTATGACAGGTCCCGTGAGCACAAATAGAATAGTTTCTACATTCCCTTAGTTCCTCGATTGGTCAATCTATCCACACTTGGAACAAAAGGATTAATGTGGACTGTAGCATCACGCTGGGAACCAATCATGACCATCCCGAGCCTTGAAATTCAAATGGCCATAAATTTTTCCCTGTAACTCCAAATTTCACAAATGTGGTACTGTTGGAAGGGTATCATCATGTACTACACCACAAAAATTGTATTTAAAAAATTAAGTGGTTATAAGAAACACTATCCCATCATTAATTATGTGGTTCTTGGTAGATCAACAACCACATTCAAGGAGGTATGGTGCCCATTCCTTCTCCTACAAGCGAAGTATCATGGAGGAATGGCCTTGACAGGGTACCCATACCTATTTTCAGGTATTCAATATATGTTGTTGGTGATTGAAAGTGGAAATTTGACTTTCCCTCTCTTTTCCCCCTTCTCTCTTTCCCATCTTTTATATATTGTAAAATGAGGCTCATTTATAGGGGTTGGACTTTCTTAGAGTGTAGTGCACATCATTATTCAACTGTTACATGTGTGTTTTGAGTTATAGGCCTTAGAATTGGATCTTTGCAATAGTATTATGCCTTCTTGATAATTTTTAATGGACTGTGCATCCTGTTAAAGCAATAAAATTCATGTTTGGTAGCTATCTTATGCCCTAGCTGATGTTTTATTGCATTTTATTGCCTCTTCATCTACTTTTAGGTACATTATGCATGTTTATTATCTTTTGCAGGGTTTTTTTCTATTGTGATCCATGTAAATGAGAGTTTGGATGTTGTTTGGGACTTTGGTACTCATGTTTGTCATATCCTCCTTCATTTTCCTCCTATTTCCACTCATCTGAGAGTGTCTTTCCCCCTCTTCTTGGTGTTATCACCTCCCCTTAGTTTAGTATTTTAGTTTTATGCATTTCCTTCTCTCCCTAGTCCCTTTAAATGATAGAATATGATTATATAGCTGCATTTCCTTCCTAAAGAGTAGTTTAGAATTAGGGATAGGTAGAGTAACCATCCTTCTCTGGAGGTTTATCTCAATAGAAAGGTCCCACACTTAGAGACAATCCCATGTTACCCAAAAACACTAATTTATCATCCATTCATCTATGAAAAATCAAAGGGAGTTATTTTTTGGTGATAACAGGTACATATAGTCAATTGATTTGTCAGGAGTGCTACCTCTATCAATAGACACATTTATTGGATATACTGATACCAAATCCTATAAAATTACATGCCATTAATAGTCCTTAAAAATTGATTGTTGTTGTGGTAGTGTCATGCCTACTAGATATGGTGACATCCCTCTTAGCCTCTTCCAGATGCTAACATTTTATCATACTATCCCCCCCTAGAAAATGGTACAACCTATTTTTTCCTTCCCATTTCCTTAAAGGGTGTGGTTTTTCTTATATCTATCTTCATTTTAATCACTCACCATAGCTTGAACTATGATAAATCATGTTGTAATATTTTAAACTCCATTTTCACTATTATTTCTCCTTTCCTCCACCATGATTGATACTCTAGCCAACTATCCATCTCTAATAAATATACAAAATTCTAAAATTTATATCCACCTATTTATGATCTAAATTAAGACAATGATCATGATTAAAACCTTTCAATCGTCTAGTTCGCCATCAATGGTTCATCTAGTGTCCTTACTACACCCTCAAATCATTGGCCAATTTTTTTTACCATTTCTCCTTCTTTTTAGACTAGGGCTCTCATCTTACAAACATTTTCAATTAATATGTTAGGGTAATGATAATCTACTTTGAACTATTTGTGTACTACATTCCACAATTTATTATGGTCTAGGCTCATCTTCATATATCATTTTAGTGTACCCTCCCTTAATTTCCCTACAAAGTCAAATAATTTTACTTGTGGATATTTGATATTATTAAGTCTCCAATACTAATCTGTTATAAACAAATTCTCATCCACATATTTTAATATTTTCCAAATAGTGTTAATTTCATATTTTCTGACTAGTTGGGTTTTTCTAGCTTACTAGTGTTGGTTTTAAGGTACTCAGTGTAGTTATTATATTGTAACCATAATTTATTTACTTTATTATCCTTCTTAATATCTACTCTCTAAAATAATATTTTCCTTTATTTATCTCTCTTTAACCATCTCTTAAAATAACTCTTTCCTAGTTGCACTTCCTTGAAATCACTCACAGTCTCTTCTTTTCTTCTAATTTCCTATCTGTGCTTTTTTATCTATAGCTTATTTATTCTCCTATATACTCCTAAATTTTTTTGTTATGTGACCAAATCCTCATATATTTACCTAAAATATTGAAGGGGTGAAATATTAAATACTTTTTTATCATTGTGAAAATAAATGCGTCAAAGGATAAAGCTTTGTACAAAGAATGATAATAAAAAGAATGTGTAAAGAAATCCCATAATATGGGTGAGATAAATAAATGTGGAAACACGATAATATGGGTAGGAATTTAAGTAATTATGTAATCAAAGGCTGTGTTTATGTGGGGGGGAACTAAGGGAAACACCATAATGTAATTATATACTCAAGGAGGATTGGGAAATGAGAACTTGTCTTTTCTGCAACAAAGGGGTGGTTGAGACAGAACCTCGGTGGGTGGCATAAAATAAAAGATAACATATGATGAATGAATATATAAAAATGATATATGTGGTTATAAACTATATGAATTGAATTTGATAAAAGATTTATCAAAGAACAACTTCTAGTGGGAAGTAGAAGGAAAGTACCTTGCGATTGAGATGGGGTACACAGAGTAGATCCAAATGGGTGTACAAAATACACTCAAGATGTTCCTGGATGGAGTTAGTGAATTTTTTTGTACATTTTTTCATGATACAAATTCCTCTTTGTGTAATATGTGATTGTGCTTATTGCTTCCACTGTGGGAGTTGGGTTGACACCCTAAAGGTCCCTCAAAGATATATCTTTAAAACTTGAAATAATTGATGAGAAGATACACATTGAAGGTGATGTGATTTGATCCTCATTTGAGCCCCTAAAATCCTTTCTTTTCCCTTGATAGCTGCCCCAAGATAAAAAAAATTCACCATACTCCCAAGTTTGTTCTTCCAAATCTCGAATCCCCAAGAGCACATGATTCGTAAAGAATTCTAACCCATCATTGGTAAAAATATTTCATGCGTGATTGGGCTATGTATTAGATATTACGGTGGAAAAAATGATTGTATGATCCCCTATAGTCAAATCCATAGTATTGTGCAATTATTGTGACCTCAGCCTTCTAGTCAATGATCTAACCATTGTTTTGTGACATCTCAAGACCTTTTGCATGCCGAGAGCCAAGTCTAAGTTTTTCCAAATCTTTGTGCACTCGTGATCTAATGATTTTTTTGGTATCGCCTCACCAAACATTAAATTGGGACTCACATAGCGAGACTTGAGAATTTATAAGTCACATGATTGGATGGTGACCAAATATATATGATTGGTTGATTTGTGTGAACCCAATATTGGAATACATATCTATTTCCGGATTGAATATTTTCTACACTGCAATTAAAATATTTATGTTGTTTCCATGATAATTATCCAACGATCTTCACATTAACATAGATATATTATGGATTGTAAAATCATGAATATTCTAGTGATCATAGAAATATGGGATTAAAAACAAGAATTTTTTAAGTGTTACTCCTAAGAAATCACTTTTTCTCTTATCTTTAAAATTAATACTGATTTCTAAAGCAATTGATATTACACTGATTAAGATCAATTTAAGGGCTCATTCAAAAAAAAATTGTAAATATGTGATCAGTGTTAATCACTATGGGATTTCCTTACTCAATCTTATAGATTGGTTCATGTCTCTAATTGATTTATCTGAAGCGAATAATCTCAAATGATAACGAATTATTTGAGTGATAATCCAAAATTTTATTCTTTCGTAAATTAAATTATTGGCTATCGTGAGATGGAAATTTGTTTTATATACTTATCAAATTACTTGAAATATATAATTTTATTAAGTATGCTCAAGGTAACAGTTATAATATATTTAAGAATGGTTATTTTAAGCTTAATTATGAATCCAAGTAATAACCTCGTGACCATGTGACAACATGATAGAACGAGTAGGTTATAAAATGGGTAGGTGTTTGTTAATTATTTCTTGCGTAAGACATGGTCATCCTAAAGAGGCATTAATACTATTTCACTAAAACAAAACGAACATATTTTTAATATATCATCTCTCCTTTTCAACCATACTTCATACTCATGGAAAAATAAGAACTTTGGAACATGGTATGAAATCCATCATAACATAATAGGAAATGGTTTCTGTCTCAGTTAAATTGAATTAAAAATATGAAGGTGTATATAAGGCATGTGAATGGTTTGGCATAAATATCTCAGACATTCCATCATGGTATATAATGATATTAGGATATGCACAAAATGGGTCTATTAAAGAGACATTGTACACTCATTAGAAAATTCATTTACAAAGTTCACAACATAAATTCAAAAAAGTTCTTAGATATACCAAAATAAGATCTTTAAAGCTAGTCATGGACTTCTGTCATTGAATTATGAAAAAAGGGAAATTTGATAGTGTATATGGTGTGTAATTCCATTTTTAATATATATTGGTTTGTCTAGACACTTATCTACTTACCAATAATTATCTAAGTCTTGTCCTAACAATTTTAGAATAAAACCATTTTGCTTTGATGATTGCCCATTCAAACTCACATTATATATTATCATATTGATCATGTAGGAATAGACTATAAAATTAGTGTGTTTTTGTGTTGATGTATCAATGTACATTATGGTTAATTCCCTTCATTGTTGATAAATTGATACTCCGTGTAATTATGGAAGAATGGGTGGAAATCCAATATATGTGTAGAATGCCCCAACTTTAATGGAGCAATAAAAAAATATAATTAAATAAAAAAAATTAGAATCTGAGACTTATAATAAAATGGTAAAAAATGAAATATCAACCATGTATAATATATACAAAGACTAAATTAAAAATTAGACTGAATTTCCTACATGCAATGGAGAGTGAAGCAAGAGAGGAAGTGGGAAGGGAGGATGTAGAAATTTTGAATCTGATTGAGTGGGAAAATCATGGAAAGGAGGTTCCACCTGAGTGAGACTGGGAAGAAGGTGATATTCATGTGGGTGACAAGATTTATGTTACAAAGGTACAAAAGGGACCCATCTCGTGGGTGGGTCTTTTTAAAAATGGAGGGCTTAAAAATAGTAAGGGTATGGATTTACTTCCTAGAAAATAAACCTCAGGAATTTTTTAGATATCTTTGATTTAGTGATGGAAAGAATAGTTAAGGTTATAGAGAATGCTTTGATTATAAAATATGTGGGAGGTAGGTCAAATGTTGATGTTGTTAGAGCTTGGAAAATTCAAAAATGGACTCTTAATGGACATCTAGAGGTAAGTGTTATGCCCAATGGAGTCTTTCCATTTAACCTTAATAATTTCGAGGATACTTTGAAGATCCTTGTTGAAGGACCTTGGTTCTTTAGTAAGTTAGGGCTCTATATCATAAAATGGTCTCCTAGATTTAATCCAAAATAGGAAAACATTAATCAGTTCCCATTTTGGGTTAGACTTCTGAGTCTACCATTGAAATTTTGGGATGAAGATACCTTGAAGGGAATTTCTGCCTCTTTGGGAACTTTTATGGCCTTTGATAATGCCACTCAAAAGAAAACCATCTTGTTATGGGCCAAATTTTGTATTTATACTCTGATAGAATCTTTTCTTCTTCCTTCAATAACTCTTAAATATAAGTTGGGATGATGGACACAATAAATTGAATTTGAAATCAATTTGTTCAAGTGTTCTAAGTGTTAAGGATGGGATCATTTGGCACAATCATGTAAAATGAAAATTTTAAAAGGAATGATAACCAGATAGTACCAAGCCAAGAACACAAATTTTAATCAAAACCACGATCTATAAGATGAAAGCAATTCACCAGAATAACTTTACACAAACCTTTGCAAACAAATGAGTAGCAATATCATATATTATTATGGAACTCAATGAAATACAATGAGAATGGGCTTTTTTTATATAGGCAAGGAATAACAATCTAAGAACTAGTCAAAGTCGTAGATCAAGCCATAAATCAAGGAAATAACTAGTCATCAAAGAACTAGTCAAGACCATAGTTTTAGGAGAGAACTAGACATCAAGGATCTAGTCAATACCATAGATCAAGGAAATAACTATACCTAAAAACTAGATAATATCTCCTAATATCTACATAAGATAAAAGAAATATCCACACACATAAGTGGGTGATGATAAATACAATAAAGGTAAATAAAGTACATAGGTGAACATGAGCTAAGGTAAATACCTACTCTAACAAATTTCTCATTTTTGGAAGGAAACTAAGACACCAATAAAGGAAAAATTTGAGAAGGGAAAAGGAGTAGTGACATTAGAACAAATTGATATATTTCCATAAATCATTTCTTCGAAAAGTAAAATGGTGAAGGGTAAAATATATTTTCTAGTTGAAAAGGGTGAAAACTCTTTAAAAGATGACTAAAAAGTTAGTTTGATATTGAAGGAATATGACAACAATAGATTTATAATTATTAAGAGGGGAAAATATGAATAACATATCTATTACTACCCCTACAATGAAATCAATAGTTGTTCATGAAAGGTTTAGTAACACCCTCTAGTGATAAATATGGAGGTATCTCTAGAAAAGATAGATGTGGAAGAAGAAAGGAAAAATTTGGAAGAGAAAAACAAAGACTTTTCTTTGCAGAAATGGCCAATGTTATATAGTTGTTAAAAAACTATGGAAGAAGTTAGTAAAAATACTGAGACTGAAAGGAAACTTGTTAATTTGGAGGAATATGTTTAAACTCCTCAAATGGGTATTGTGGAAATGGAGTATTTGATGATTATTAAGGGGGTTGAGCTAGTAATCCATTTGGTGGATAAGGGATTCTCAGATGGAAACAATAATAAGATAGTTGAAATAGAGGAAAAGCACTAGGGAAGATACTTATTACAAGTTCAGACAAGAGAAAGTTTGAAATGGTTGAAATAGGGGAAAAACAAGAGGAAAGAGACTTATTACATGTTCAGACAAGAGAAAGTTTGAAAAACACTAGAAGAAATCATATAAGATCTCTGACTCCTAAAAGAAAAAAGGAAGGGTGAATAAGAAAAGAATCCTTGAATAAAAAAACTCAAAATGAGATTGATGATAGATCACAGACGATACTAGACGCAATTTTTTAAGAAAATGCATAACCCTCGTAAATGAATGTGATTTCTTGGAATATTATGGGACTTAATTATCCATTAAAAGGTAGAATCTTAAAAGATCTCAAGGATAATAATAATAATAATAAGATTGATGTGATGGTTTTGCAAGAAACTGCAATGAGTGAAACCAAATTTTTGAATATTAGACATTCATTCTGGAAAGGTTTAGAAGGAGCAGTTGTGAGTTCTATTAAATATTTATGAGGGTTGGTTGTTGTTTGGATCCTAATTGCTTTAAGGGTACTCTTATTCTTTGTAGGTATAATCATTTAGATCTTCTGATGAAAAACTTAAAAAACAAAAAAAAATCTAGATTTTATCTAATATTTATGCTGTTAATAATATTTTAGAGAGAAAACATATGTGGAATTAGATATCTTCTTTTCATAATATTATCTCCAATTCTACTTAGATGGTGATGAGGTATTTTAAAACTCCTATTACCCCTCTAGAAAAGAAAGGAGGTTTAATGGATTACATGTATAGTATGGAGGAATTTAATAAATGTTATTTATGTTAATGATTTAATGGATGTTGATCTTGAAATGGATTAAATCTACTTAGACTAATAGAAGAGCTAGTAATCAGCTTATTCAAGCTATATTATATAGAATTATGGTCTCTATGGATTGATTTTTATATGGATATTTTCTTATTCACTCTACATTGTATTGGTTGTGATCATGATCATCTTTTGTTTTATTTGAAATATTAAGATATAAGTAGGATTCCTTTTAAATTTGAAAAAAAGTGGCTAGATCATAAGGATATTTCTAATTTTGTCAAGATTAGCTGGAATATAAAAGTTCAGGGTTCTGCTATATTTAGAGTGGATAAAAAGCTAATGAATATTAAAATAAATATTAAATCATAGAATAAAAAAGTGTTTTCGGAACATTTTAATTGTTAAGGAAAAGTAGGGAAATTAAATTGATGGAGATTCAAAATGTTATGGAAAGACTCTGGGGAGAATAGTGATATCATGGAAAAGGAAAAAATAAATTCTTTTAGATTACCACTCCATTTTATGGCTAAATAATATACCTTTTGGATACAAAAAATCATGGATAAATTGGTTAAAGGAGGGAGACAAGAATACTAAGTTTTCTCATATCTCTACACTTAAAAGGAGGAGTATTAATAGAATCAGAGTTATTAAGAAGGAAGATGGCTCTTTATTAGATAAGAATGATGATATTCATGAAGAGGATGTATCCTTTTATAAGGAGTTGTTGGCCCCATTGAGTCCTCAACATCAAGGTAATGAAGGTATGTTTTTGGATTGTATAACAATTTTTGTCTTTAGGGAAAATAACCATTTTATTTCCAAAATCCCTTTTAAGGAAGGGATTGATTTTGTTGCGAAGTCTATGAATCCAGATAAGTCTCTTGGTCTTGGTGGTTTTCCTATTGCTTTTTCATATTTTTGGGATATTATTAAGGAATATGTTTATAAATTGGTTAAGGAACTATTTTCTATAGGATTTTAATTACACGTTCATTTCCTTAATTCCTAAAGCCTCAAATGTTATGGTCTTTTCCAATTTTCTTCATATACGCCTATGTAATACTATTTACAATTTTTCACAAAAATTATGGCTCTAAGGCTCCAATTATTCATGCCTTCTTTGGTTTTGGATCAACAAGGTATATTTTTCATTGGAAGACAAATTTGGGATGGTATCGTTATTATTCAAGAAATTATTCAATCCATTAAGAAAGGGGGGAAAGAGGCTATTATTATTAAACTGGATATGGATAAGGCTTATGACAGGTTGTACTAGATTTTTCTTAACAAAGTGCTGTAGAGATTTGGTTTTGATGATTATTTCAGATAGATTGTTAAGGCTTATATATCTACATCCCATTTTTTCATGTTGATCAATAGATCTCATGTTGATTTTTTTCGAAGAATAATGGGCCTTGGATAAAAAGATCCTCTTCCCCCTTTCTATTTATAAATATGGTTGAATCTTTAAGTAGATATCTAAATATGGTTTCTCAAAATATAATTATAAAGGGTTGATCTCTAGGGATGGATTGTGAAAATGTGGTTCACCAACATTTTGTTGATGATACTATTCTTATTGGGGAAGATATTGTTTCGAAAGAACACATTTTCAAAATAATTTTGAAATATTATTAAGAGGTGATGAGTCAAAAAGTGAATTATAGAAAAATTTATGTCTTCTTTATTAATACTTCTATTTAGAGGAGCATGAAAATTGCAAAGATACAAGAATGTGATTTTAAAATTTTACCTTCTTCTTTTTAGGTATGCTTCTTGGTATGAAATATCATAAATTTTTTGAATGGAACTTTCTAATTGGCAGATTTAATAGGAAGTTAGCTGGGTGGAAAGGTGCTTTTCTCTCTCAAGTTGGAAAAATTGCCTTATTGAAGAGTTCCCTACAAATTCTTCCTATATAAATCACCTCTCTTTTCCATTTTCCAGCTTAATAGATTGATTATATTAAGATAATCCAAAAAAGGTTCCTTTAGATTGAAGTTGAAAGTAAAAAAAAGATCCCCCTTATTGCTTAAGGGAAATTTTTTGTAAACCCAAATATTTTGGGGGGTTTGGTTTAAGAAGATGGGATTGGATGAATAAGGTTTTTCTTGCTAAGATGGTTTGGAGGTTAGTGAATGAAAAAGGTGTGTGGGAAATTATTCTCTGATATAAATATTGGAAATGTTTGAAAGGGGATGAGTGGTTTTTTTCTCCTCCTTCTGAGGGATCTCCCTTTTAGAAATCTCTTAATTTGGAAAAGGAAATTCTCATAAAAGGAAGTAAATGGAAAATTGGTGATGGTAGTAAAGTTAGTTTTGGGGAGGAAAAATGGATTCTAAATATTCCTCTTGAGGATTTTATTCCTTTAAATGATATTAGAGTTATTGTTGAATCCAATTACAGGATGAGAGTGAAAAATTACTTGAATTATGATAACCCTTATAACAAGTGGAACCAAAGAATTCTTTAGGACCCTAATTTTTCGGAAAAGGTTAAGATTTTGTATCAGCTCCTTGATGGAAAATTTGTGAAGGATAATGGGATGATGATAAAATTAGGTGGTTCTTTAATATTAATATGTGGATTATAGTGTTTAGTCAGCTTATGGACTGTTCTTTGAAGAGATATCAGACTTCAATTGGAATAATATTTGGAAAAAGGAGATTATCCTAAAGATTAATGTATTTTGGTGGATTTCTTTACATAACAAGATTCTTATAGTGGATAATTTAGTCAAAAGGGGTTTTTCTTTTGCTAATAGACATGTTCTATGTGAGAAAGATGTAGAAAATGTTCCTCATATTTCCCTTCATTTTCCTTTATCTTGAAATATCATAAATCATGTTTTGTCCTTTTTTAGTTTGTGTCGGGTTTTTCCCAAGATTATTCAGGATTGGTGGATTCTATGGATATGCCCCTTTAAAATATCTGGGATTAATTCCTTATGGATGTTGTTTTTGTTTCTTAATTTTGGAATTTATAGAAGGAAATGAATAAGATAATCTTTCGAGATAAGAAGATTATTACTTTTAAGGTGGCTAAAGGCTTATGTCGATCTATATAGGAAAAAGTTTCCATAAGAAAACAAAAGAAAAATCCTATTTTTTTTTAATCATGAGGGGGTTTCCTCCTTAAAATGGTATTTTTGTACTGATAATAAATTGTTGGGTGGTTCCCCTAGATATATGGTTAGATGGGATCCTCCAGAGGAGAATTGGATTAATTTAAAATTTAATAGGGCTGCTAAAGGAAATTCTAGAAAGGATGGAGGTAGGGGTATTTTTTGGGGTTCAAGTGGTATAATGGTGTTGGCTTTCTATAAAAATTTAGGTATGCAATCTAATCATTATGTGGAAGCCACTACTTCCTTTTGGGGCATTAAGTTTGTTGTTGAGAGAAATTTTAGAAGATTAATTGTGGAAGGAAACTTTTTAAATATTATAAAGTGTATCCAAAAATAAAATGTTGTCTCCTTCACTATCAAATATTTTATGGATGAAAATGATATCATTATTAATTCCTTTTCTTACATAAGCTTTCAACATATTTTTAGAGAAGGAAATAAGGTGGAATACTTTTTTGCTAATAAGGGGGTTTTTACATCTTCTTTAGTTATGGTTGAAGCTAATCAAAAAATGGAAGATAGTATTAATATTATTATTAATAATGAGAAGCCTAGATAATATAGTTATTATGTAAGGGTATGCTGTTTGGAATATTTTGATTGAAGTGAGGTTTTTAACTTTATATGATTGTCAAGGTAGTAAATTACATGTCAATAGGTCGATCATGGAGGGCGGTAGAAGTAATGCATTCACTTTGCACATGTTGTGTGGTGTGAAGTTATTAATTGGTAATCGCAATCATTTTTTGTGAGGGAAGAAGATTTAATGTAGGATTTGCACATCTATCTTTGTCATTGTTGTATTAGAAGTCAAACTTACTTTTCCTCTACCATGGGAGGAAATTTGTTGCATATCGAGCCATCATCAGTGGAAGGCATCAAGAAGGACACTTGGGACTGATTTGTGGAGAGAGGTATGGAAAAAAAATCATGATTTCTTTAGCAATGATCTTACTTTGTTTGTGGAATTTGATGTTGCATGGAACAATGGGAAGGTTAGTATCGATGGTGTTTTATTCACTGTGTCGACGGATTTCATGTCTATGGTCACTAGAATGTCGAATTCTATACGTTGTATTTTTAAACCCAAGACTAGTAAAACAATAGAAATTAAAAAAATTCTAGGGGGAGGAGAAACTCAAGCCACATTTTGTTGGGTTTTAAAGGGAGTCTCTTCAAAACCCGTTTGATGCTATTCCTCAACATATCATGGAATTTATCACTCTAGGAGGTCGATACAAGGTTTTTTATGCCAATCACTTTCCTATGTTGAGATTCTTATGACATGACATTCAGTATTGCTTTCCACATTTTCTGTTATGTTCCCTCTCCAAGTTTATTACTAGATGTAGGAAGGATAAATTTTTGGTCCCTATACACCAAGGGGTTAATCCTTATGTTATTTAAGGTGGGTAAGATGGATATAAAAAATTATGATGAATATAGAGGTATTCTTAGTGAGAAGGTCGCTTCTTCTTCTAAAGTGGAGGTTCCCTCTTATTTTGAGTGACAGGAGACCAATTCATAGGATTTTAAATCCTTGGATACTCAATCCAATAATTTTGTCCCAAATAATAATATGATGCCTCTAAAATAGGTAGAAATCATGATGGATTTGAAGGGCCATGAGGCTAGTGAAAGGGGTAATGAGGAGAATGTGGAAGGATACCATGAGGTTAAGGATAAATAGAATTTAAATTTTGTGATTGGTATTGGGGAATTTAAGCAGGTGAAGAATGATATTGACCTTAACAAAAACATGTTGAATATTATGTTAAAATATTGGAATGTGGTTAAAGATAAGTATGACATGGCTAATAGTTCAGGGAAAAGGGTTGACAGGATGGATAAATATTTGTCTTAGATGGAGAAGGAGAAGGAAACCCTAAAATCCAGATTTATGTAGATTGCAACTTGGAGTACTCTAAACATTAAGAGTATAATTGAACACTTGAATTTCATGTTGGAGAATAACTTCTGGAGACCATAACTTTTGATCTGACCATTGGATCATCTTGAAATTTTCCACGGTGGTAAATCTTGAGTAGTAATATGCCATGATCAAATTTCCCAAAAAAATATGTTTCCATTTCAGCATCTTTTTGGGGTCGGATTCCTTCATCTAATGGTCTAAAATTGGCTCCGAACATTTTTTTTTTTTCTAGAACTTAGAGTTTTAATAACTTCTGCCATGCTTTATAGAATAAGCCAAATTTTGGTGTGAGCCTTTAATACTGCAGGCATATTTTGTACACAAAATTTGGGGATCATCTGAGATTTTTACTAGTAGGTAATTTTTGGAATTTTAGGGTTTCTTAGAGATAATGTGAAATAAAAGGAAGATTGTAATGATTTAAAAGATTAGTTTGGATTCCTGAATGAGAAGAAAACTATTTTGAAGCTTCTAGCTTTTTTACAAAAATTTTGTGTATGTTTTGGAGGCATTTCAACCTCTTGCAAATGGATCCACATTAGAATCCTTTGAAGAAAATTGTTAATATCAAGCAAGATGAGGAAGGAAAGGATAAAGGTAAGAAACAAAACAGGGATGAGAGTGACTCTCCTTATGAAAAACTGAGAAAATTAAGCTCTTCTTTGGTTATTGAATGGAAGGAGACTTGTTAAATATTATGAATTAATGTGTTTTGGGTTCGTTATTATGTCTTTAGACTGTGGTGTCATTTTTGTAAGTTAGATGTATTGTTGTTATTTTGCTGCTAGTTTGATTTTTGGATTTTAGATGCTTAGGAGCATGGTTGGTCTCTTTTTTATTCTATCTTGATGGATTTTATATTTTAATGGGGTTGGGTCCCCTTAAACCTTTTTTACCTATTATTAAATAAATATAAAAAGACTATTTTCCAAATTGAAATGATCACTTAAATCTACATTTAATAAAGTTTGTGATTAAATACAAGGAAAAAATATTAACACTTGAAAATAGACAAGGGAATACAACACTTTTTCAAGAGTTTCTTGGGATACTAAAGGCTTGAGAAAGAAATTGGGTATAAGTGACAAAAATTTGTTCCATGAGTTCATCGTGAGACAGAGAAGAGGTATGAATGTGTGCAATTGAATTAATTCCAAACTTGGTTTTCCTGCATACTCTATTACTTAAGATCTGACAAGATAAATCCTCCATGAAATCTAGATTGTATTGGGAGGCTAGGTCAGATATGTGATTATCTTTATGATTAAAATAATAAAGTCCTATATATCTTGATACTATGAGATAAAGGTTGTGTGTATGGATATGGTGTTAGATTATGTCAGTCAATATTATCTTTTTTAATACCCTTAGATATGATTGTGACATGAGTGTGCTTACATAGAATTGTGAGTTGTGTAGTAAAATTGATTAAAACTTAGATATTTCAACATACTGTGTTATTGAATTTTTTGACTATGGTGAAAGGAAAGTGTTGATAGCATTGTTTCTTCTTGATCCATGTCAATTTTTTGATAAAATATTTGATTGGAAGGTGTATTTTCTTTGACAATACAATCATATATGTTTAGATTGACTTTCATGCATAAAGTGCAATGTGATTATTGTGGTAGTATGGATCATTGAAGCTCTATCATGGAAAACCATTAAGAATTGAGAGATAAGATATTATGTTTGACAAATCTTATTCATAATAAGTGTGAGGATAATGTGGAGTCATATGTTTTAATTTCTTGATAAATAACATTTTTGTGTTATTTTGAAGAGTTGATTGTTTTACCCTGCTGGAAACATTAATAGTTGGTGATCATAGTTAAGGTGGAAAGAAAACTATTTTTTTAATGAAATCTAGGATCCTATTGCATATTATGAAAAAAATTAGCATCAATAAAGCATAATATGATTTGGAGTGAACTAAGGTTATATACATATTTTTTAGGTGTTATTATGTACTTTTGTTTGTGCACTAGGTTCCACCAAAATATTGTAGCTAGGTACATTTTGGTCAAAGTAGTGACCATATATTTCCTCATAAATTATTCTTGTGATTAACTATTTTTGTGATAAAGAAATGTTTTATCCTATCTCAAAACATTTGGGGACTCCTATCTTGTCTACATTGGATATGTCCAATATTGAAATGCGTACGATATTTTCTTTATAGGATATATTCGAATAGAGGATATTTAAATCCTAGAAGGTGAGAGATGACCCTTAGATCTAGTAATTCATTTTGTTGATTAAATTCAATCCATGTTCAAGTACATTACTTAAATAAGTTCTTCATCAAAGTACATTATCTTGATTTGATGATTTGTTATATCTAAAATAAAATGGTGAATCTTATTTGGGTGTTTAATGTTATATATTTAATATTGGTGATAGAAGTTGATAGTAGTACCTTTTGTGTTAGCTGATGTACTAAAAAGTGTATAGCTTACGATGTGATGTTTTCTTGATCCTCTAGATATGTTTAATGGAATATAGGAAAAATGGATAATTGAACTAAGATACTACATAATTAAATTCAAATGAATTATTTTGATAATGCTACATATATAAAATTGAATATTTCCTTGACTAAATAAGTATTGTTGTGACATGTGTTTTATATTAAACATTTTCTACTGAGAAAAACAATTAAATTAATAGGGGAGAATTTTATGTGACTAAATCCTCAAATATTTACCTAAAATATTGAAGAAATTAAATATTATGTTACCCTTTTGAAAATAAATAGGTAAAAGGATACAACTTTGCACAAAGAATGATAACAAAAAGAATGTCTAAAGAAATCCCATAGTGTTGGTGAAATAAATAACTATGGAAACTTGATAACATGGGTATGAAATTAGTGTAATTATTTATTGAAAGGATGTATCCAAAAATGGTGAGACCCTTTCACATGTAATAAATAAGTAAAGGGGCCCTTGGTGGATGACATGAATAAATATATGGAAATTATATATGTGGTTATGAAATATATGAATTGGATAAATAATTTGATAAATGATTTATCAAATAATGAATTTCGTTGGGAGTAGAGGGAAAGTATCTTGCATTTAAGATGAGGTGCATAGATTACATCCGACCGAGGGTACAAAGTACACTCTAATTTCCATGGCCGAGGTTAGTAAATTTTACATATACATGTGTCATGATACAAATTTCTTGTTGCACAAGAAGTGAATTTTCATGTTGCTTCAACTATGAGAGTTGGGTTGACATCCCAAAGGTTCCTCAAATATATGTATTTGAAACATGAAATCATTAATGATAAGATACATTTTTTATCTGTGTTATTTAATTTATGTTATAAAATTCAATGTTTATTAATGTGGTTACAATATGTATTTCATTTGAAATATGTTATGTTCAATCTATTTATTGTTGTATAAATTTTGATGAAAGAACTAGAAAATAAGTGCATCACACATTGTCTCTCTAACTATCTAATGTGGCACAAGGAATGGTACTTGGTCTAGCGGGTTAATTTCCTTAAATGATCTATTGCATATGAAGGAAGAAGTGTTGCTTCCTATCTCACTATTTTCTTCACAACTACTTTCTAATTCACTAAATAATTTACTATTTTAGTCACAAAATCAAACACTTACAAATATTATTATACCACCACGTATGTTATTCTATATATGGATCTTACATAAGAAAAGTATTCACTGATGAACCATTTCATTGTCTAGCCATTTGATTTATTTTTCGTTGTTGTTTGTCTCACACATTTGTCATTCACTCGCACAGTTCTTGTCAGGTCTCAGGGAGTCTTATCTGTTAGTACTCACTCAGTATTGTCACTAGTCTTTAACTAGGGTGCCTAGACAGGGATTAGTGTGCTCGGGTACGCTGGTCCTAATTTATAGGTGCCCTGGTCTGTGCCACACTTGGTTTTGTCTTAGACATTTGAGGTCGTTCTATACAGTTTTCCCTCTCATCTCCTTAGGTTCTAGTTGGCATGTCGGATCATTAGTGTCAAAATTTGAACAAGATATCCCTAGATGAAAACAAAATACATACTACCTCATGGGAAAACTATTACTATCAAGGGATAACTATCTACATAAAGCAAGGGACTGCATTTAGGAACTATTCTTCATCATACACTGCATATGAAGGGGAGTATTCATTCTATTCTATCCACCATTTTGCATCTTATCTAGCTACTTCCTGATATCTCTGTGTCGTTGGCACTAGGGAAACCTAGGCACATTATTACACACACAAGCACATAAAACTACATTGGGTCTAGGATGTAGTGCAACAATCAGTCATAAGTTCATCCATTTGGTGGATGAGGATGGTTTGACCCCTTCATTTGCATATTTATTTTTTTAGGGTTTGATGTTTTATGTGGGTTTTTGCAGGTGATTCTTCATTAAAGGTTTGTGACGACATCAGTGAAGCAAGTGTGACATTCACATGACCAAAGTTGAAGTATTGTTAATGCCTAGTGATCATATCAGGATCAAATTTTAAGGTGTTTCGCAGACCAGGGCACCCATATTTTAGACCAGGCCTATGCCCACATGAGCCCCTATCCCTCTCCAGGCACCCAAGTCTGGCCAAATACACCTCTGCTGCTATTTTTTGAAGATTTTTTTTGACACTTTTCTCCACCATTTAATCACTTTGTTTAGTCCCATATCAATGTGAGGTAAGTACCTTCCCCCTTTCAATTTATTTCATTTTGAATTACTAAATAAATTACTTAGCATTTACATTTTTGTATATTTCATTTATTACATTGTTGTGCTCTTAGATTCTTAATAAAATTCAGATTTTATAGAATCATTTTGGTGAACCCATAGCTTAGAATAGTTTGGCCTAGGATCCACTATGACTATAATGGCTAAGGATATCTCTTCTCCTTCTCGGCTCATCATGCCTCATGTTAGTATCAATCCTATCTATGATGAGGAAACTATAGCTTAAATTACATTTTTATATCATGATTTTACTATGCCAGATGATATTTAACAACTCTTAGCTAACGAATGCAATATACCTACTAGCTTTGAGAATTCTTCTTTTAGCATCGTATTGGATCCGGATAGATTTTCTGGTTGTCGACCTTGTTATACTATTATCCATGACCCCCATTCTCGCATTTATAAGGACATTCTAGATGACTATATTATTGATTTCATGTTTGGTCTTGACACTAGTAAACATGTACCTACTGATTCTCCTCCTAGTCAGACCACTACTATAGTTGTGTCTCATACTTCTCCTATTTTTGATAATGCTTCTCATAATACATCGCATACTCATTCATATGATCAATCACATTATGTTGATGATCCAATTGATGAAATTTTTATATCTAAGTCTCTCTTTTATTTTGATGAAAAAATTGATATTCATGAGTCAACTACTCTACATACTGCTGAGTGTAAATATCCTGCTCCATTTTCATATTTTTATGAGCTTGTATATACTCCTATGCATGATTCATCTTTTTCTATTAGTTCATCCCTTCTTATCACTTCATCTCCATCTATTAGATTTTCTCCTTTTATTTTTGTATCTCCATCTGACACTCCATCTCCCAGGGATATTTTCGATGCTAGTTCTACTGCTTCTATGGAAATTCCATGTCTTTCATCACCTATTGCTTCTTCATCAGCACCTACACTTAGTGTGAAGTTACTATCATATTCTCCTATATCTCTTCTCGACATCCCTATGATAACTCATAATGGAAAATTACAACCACTTAACACATTATTGTCATCCTCTACTATTCCTTCATAAGATATCTTGACTCTCATCCATGTTGTGGGTCACTTACAATATCAGATTCAATCACTCACATTAGAAAGCAAAGCCTATTATGCTTCCATTGATAATAATTCATTTCATGGAAACCCTATCCCTAAGAAGATTCATGAATCAACATTTCCTAAGGATTTTATCATGCCTAAATTTTCATAATTCGATGGTACTGGAAACCCCTACTTACATGTCAAGAATTATCATATGGCTATGGCTTCATGTTCTAATGATCACTTATTACTTAAACCCTTTCAATATATCCTTACTGATGACGCTTTACAATGATATACTCAGCCACCATTTAGATCTATTAGCACTTACCATGATATGGAAGAATCTTTTCTCCATCGCTTTATCATTAACAATGGCCCTGGAAACTGAACCTATCATGGATTATGTATTATGATTCAATGCTTGTATACACCAATTAGTTTTTCAATTTATCGATCTAGAGAAGCAATTCATATTTTTTCGTGGTTTAATTCCTGCATTAAAACAAATATTTCAATATGACACATGTTAATCATTCACACTTCTATGTTATAGAGTCATTGATCTAGAACAAGACCTCATTGCTAGACATGTTATAGATATTACACCTATGGTTAGTACTACTGCATCATCTAGTTATTCTCCATTGCCATTAATTGAGCATCCTACACAATCTCCTTCTCCTCCTCACAAGAAAGTTTAACCTACTACATCACAAAAGCGTCCTTCTTCTCCTACTCCGCACTAGGCTACACCTCAATCTTGTCCACCTGTTTCGTGTGAACCATTACATTTTTCTCATCACGTTCAACCTCATGATGTCATGTGTGCTTTACTCAATGAGTGTTTAATTTTCTTACCATCTAACCAACATCATCCACAACATTGTTTACAACATCACCGTGATTAACTATATTTTAATTATCACTATATCAATGGCCATAGGGATAATGATTACTTCACTCTTCATGATCACTTGCAACAGTTATAGGATAAGGGAACCATCTCCTTTAACGCTTGCTCACATTAGAGATCCATATATTCTCACCCTCATCCATGAGCTACTACTTTGGTTGAGTTATCTCCTCCTTCTAGTGCTAAGGTCATTGTTCATCCATCACCATAGGTAGTAACCCATGCACGCTCTCCATCACGTCCATCCATCGTTAGAACATATTACCCATCTCATTCATCTCATCCATTATATCATGCTACTACTTCACATTGGCTTCCACGACCTGTGACATTCGTACATCCCACTGCCACTCCATATGAAATTCATTTTGGGTCATACACTCATGATGCTTCCATCCCACACGCTTCCACCGCTTCACGTCACCTCAGTCTCTGGTAGGTGACTACTATGACCTCACCCCCCAATGACGCACTCATGTTCTTACGGTCCTTACATGAATATTGAGGGATCTGTTATAATAAGAGCCTCTCTTCACACGTTCTATCGATTTATATAGTGCTCTATAAAATCATTTCCCAATGATGCACTCTTGCATTACATGGTTCATTCTTGACTGTTAAGGGGTATTATCTAAATGAAGTTCATCATTTATATATTGGGTGGCATCACTAATACTCCTCCCTATATTCATCTTACTAACATACACTTCATTACACTATAACAACTATAACATACTTTTACATGAAAATTGATCATTCATCACAATATCATATTACAACATCATCTATTATCATCTACATTATATCATCATCACATTACAAATTACTCAACAACTATGCATTACAACTTAATTTGAAAAATACAAATACCACTTAACACATCAAGAATCATCCATAACAACAACAATCACATACATCATCATCACATCATAACGTGAATACATGCTGAATAAAATCATCATATGCCGACAGATCCATCTATATATATCGATTACAATCATAGTTACAAAAACATTTCATCTCTAGGGGGCACCTCCCCTACATCAAATAAAACAATACAAATCATATATCATCATCATTGTAACTCTCGGGTACTGCAAGCGATCTCGAACTAGAAGCCTTGCCACTAACTCGGCACTGTTGATCGCGACCTCTATACCTCTCCACCTACCTACGTAATAATTTTTTCTCTGTAGAACTCTCTGTAAAGAGACTTTGTAATGCAAGGAATTATGAAAGCACATCCTATACTAAAGGACCTTCACCCACCACCTCTCTAGCTTGTCGTGTCTCCTCACATGTCTCATCTCTCTCGCTCAGTAGCACACTACACATCATTCATGCTATGGCCATTGGATCAAACAAATGGGCATGCTCACCCACAATATCATCCACATAGTATAACATCCCTCCACTCGCAAGTATTTTGGTCAGAATATTCCTTGTGAATGTGCAAATAGATTTTTCCATAATCAAGCTCTAATATGTGTCACCTACAACCAATAAAACAACACATTAGACAACCATAACTATCATATAAACAAGTTACCAATCATACAACATCACTATATAGATACATACACTCTGTTATCACTGAAACTTCATTATCAGGGGCATGTGCATTCCCCTCCAATCCTCTTTCCTATGGTAATCCCACCGCATTCGCAAAAAATGGGAACAAAAATTCCCATCAATGCACTATCCACCATGTATGGTATGTATACATACACCCCACATCATCTGTGTCAATTGGATCTATCTTCACATCAGCCTCATCAGATTGGGAGGTACTAGTTGCTCTCCTGTGGACCTAAGTCTATCTCTGGTCCTCCTCAGTGCCCTAATAGCTCTAACCCTCACATATGGCTTTAGGGGCACATTCTGAGCCATATCGAATTGTTGAGATATCCGCTTCACATGAAATAACTTGGTCACACCTAAGAACTTATCCTCCAACCACATAGTCCTTTATATGCATTGTAACTCTATCAAATCCTCTGACCATCCTCCATAATCTTTGTATGGCCTCCATATCACTACCTCTGGCCCCATCCAATATATCAAGGCTTTGTAAGTGTCAGTATCCATCTTCTGTCCACACACAAGAACCCATCTCCTAGTAAATATGTTTTGCCTATCCCACTTTTCCCGTAGACCACTAAATGGCCTCAATATTTTTATATGCTCGTAGGCCTATAAATTCAATAAAGTATTCACTCTGATCCCACCTCCATGCTCATCTTATGTAAATCTATAAATATCTCTATACAGGTGGGCCAACACACATCATGCCCAGGCATACCTAGTAATCTCCTCCTCTATCTAGTGGAAAATATCATACATCTTATATAAGATGCCCATACCACCTCTCTCTATTGTAATCAATGACGCAATAACCACAACTATAAACTACTTCAAGCGTGGAACCTGTGATCTCAAAATCACATCCAAGATAATATGGGCCTTGGAAGGCATTTGAGTCCCCACAAAATACCACCTAGCGATCCTCATCTTTCTCTCCATATTCTCCACCTCTATGACATGTGCCCTCTCGCCAACAACTGGTAATCGCAGTATACGATATACATCCTTTAATGTGACTTTCATCTCACCTGTAGGTAGCCAAAAGAAACAAGTGTCCACACACCATCTCTCACATAATGCTGTCAACATAGGAATATTATGGGGCACATATCCCATCCTAGCTATGTGTCATAGGCCGGCATGGTCTATAACTTCCCAATCATCATCTGGTAAACCCAACCCGAGAAAAGTACTCAAATGGTGACCACCACAAAACTCCCTCAAATGGATATCCCTTTTTACAACACCAAAACAACAACAAATAACACATTAGAACACTATACATAGGTAAACATACACATTTACGACATCACTATGCATAAAATTTCATGTTTACATCTTAGGACAAAAATCAGACTCTCTAGACATGGGTGCCCAAAAGCAAGACTGGGGCACCCAGCTGCAAGACACCAATGCCTAGGTCTGGGAAATCCTATCCCGAAGGCCTCCAATGCCTTCACCACTCTTTTCCAGGTCCAAAACACCAAAAAAAATAAAAATTATACTTTTGCAAACATTCACCAAAAACTACTACTATAAATGCATTTTTCGCAAAAATCACACTTACCAACTCTGTCATCATACGCGATGCCACATCGATTGCTACCATCTCAAAATAGATAGGTCATGGTGATCTAACTTGCGGCATCCTTACACACTCAGAGCTCACTCTCACACTCGCGCAAAAGAAAAATGAGTTGAATTTTAACTTTTCCACCTTACTATTTATAGTTACTTTTCATTTCCCACTCTACTATGGTCATTATTTCGCGATCACTTTCTCAACTAATACACGTCACATGATTTTTCTCATATCTTGAGCATCCTTACTATGATTTCTAACTTTCTTACAAAATTATTTTCATAATTCCACCTACTATCTTCTCGTACACATAACGTACACACTAGGTAGCCTTGACATTATCTTTCACTCAACCTACACACATTTTTTCGATTTCTATCATATATTGTCTGTTATTGGGCTTACTTTCGGCTCATCATTCATTCTCATTATCACTTCCCCTTTGGCCAAAAGTGGGGGATAAAATTGGGTTCATCTTATAATTCTGCTTTCACCACTACATGATCATTCAACACCTCTAATTTGGAATTTTCAAACATTTACTAATATACCATGCAACATTTCATCAATTTCTATCAATTCCCCCTAATGATATAACCTGGGGGAAACAAGCATAAAAACTCTCTAGGATTAAAACAATAAAAAACAAACAATCAATCAACTAATCCAATACATTCAAGTTTCTAATAATCGAAATCATACCATTCAATCAACACAATACAACACATTTTTCCTCCTAGATGACCTAACTTGGGAGTTATATTCGTTACTTTCCCAGATGACCTAACATGGGAACTTATTCTACATTTGGTGTTTGATTTTAGATGGCCTAACTTGGAAGCCATCACACATTTTGGCAACACCCTTGGAGTGGGGGAAATGAGATGTCATTGCCTTTCATATACTACTCCTATATGGGTCTACACATTTGATTGAAATATTTGGATCCAAAATCACTGAAAAAATTGATCTGTTTCTTTCTGTAGTGGCTATATATTTTGAGGATGTAGTTAAAGGTTGGAGAATAACACACCTTTCTCCCTACACTCTTCCTCTGGCGGAAGGACGCCCAAATCCCCCAATTTTTCATACACGTGCAATCGAGTTGGGAACTGATCACTCTGTACTCCATCATATCATCTTCATACAACATTTGAAATCATCAATCATTCAACATTACAATCATCACTCTTGTTTAGTGCACTTCTTGACGGTTTTACATCTCTCGCTACGCTACATTGATCAACATGTTGATCAATCGTTCATCACACTATATGTTCACATTTGGCATGCTCTTCTACCACATATGTACATTCTTCTACATCATGGCTTCTCCATATTTCTCTCAAGTATGCATCTCTAATTACTTTATGTTACCGATCCTTTTCTCATCAACATAAAGTGGGGCAAAATGTAGTCACAAAATCATGCACTTATTACTATTATTATACTACTAAGTATGTTGTTTTATATATGGATCTTGCGTAAGAAAAGTATTCACTACTGACCCATTTCATTGTCTAGTAATTTGTCTTATTATTCTTCATTATTTTTTGTCTCACACATTCTTCATTCACTTGCATAGTTATGTTCAGGTCTCAGGGAGTCTTATCTGCTAGTACTCACTCGGTTTCATCACTAGTCTTTGAATAGGGAATCTAAATAGGGATTAGGGAACCTGGGGCACCCTGGTCCTGATTTCTAGGTGCCCTTTTCCTAGTCACACTTGGTTTTGTCTTAGATATTCAAGGTCGGCCTTTATGGTTTTCCCTCTCATCTACCTAGGTGCTAGTCAACATGTTGGGTCATTAGTGTCAAAATTTGAACAAGAGATCCCTATATAAACACAACATACATACTACCTTATGGGTGGACTATTACTATAAAGGGATAACTATCTACATAGAGAAAGGGACTTCATTTGGGCACTATTCTGCATCACACATTTCATAAGAAGGGGAGTATTCATTCTATTCCATCCACCATTTTACATCTTATCTAGCTACTTCCTGATATCTCTATGTTGTTGGCGTTAGGGAAACCTAGGAGCATTATTGCGCACACAAGCAAATAGAAATACATTGGGTCTGAGATGTAGTGCAACACTCAGTCAAAATTCCATCCATTTGATAGCTAAGGATGATCTGACCCCTTCAGTTACATCTTTCTTTTTTAGGGTTTGATGCTTTGTGTAGTCTCCTTTTACCTCTTACTTCTCTTTAAACCATAAGCACGACGACATATCACCCAGCCTAACTGGGATCTCACCCAAGGCATGCACAGGTGTCGAGCCCCTCCTTTATATGAGCTTTGCAAGAATGTTTATCACCATGAGAAGAACAACGTTCAGATATGACTGACTGTATTCAAAGTCAGAAAACAAAGAAACTAGATCTAAGGATCAATGTACCATAAGATATATGAGGACATCATAACCAAAAAGAGGAATTAGATCTAAACCATGAGTGCAAGGCTTTGGATCCATAAGCATCAAATAATTATGTACACATCGATATCCATAACATAGATGTTTAGAACCACTCCATTGTATTAATTCATCACATTATAGTAGCCAAGAATACATTAAGGATTCCATGGATGGATATAATACATTAGCACCACCTCAACATGCCCTCTATTATATCTTTATTATAGAGCTTACAATCCCATATTATACCCACACTCCATCCTCTACACATACACACTCCCTTCTATCCCAATGTCATGCAAAACCATACAAAAGAAAGAATAAGAATCAATCCCCTTTAACTTCTCATTGTTATAAGAAAAGGCCCAAAGGAATATTTCATGATCACCTAACCACCACCCAAGAACATGCCAAATGTCATCATATATATTTCCCTAATCGAGTATCCTCAGCATGCAAGTTCCAACTTATCCATAACAAACTCATCTCCTTATCTTGTTATGATAACCATAATATGTCATGGAATATGCTTTTCTTGATTGGAAATTCTGCATAGCTTAACGTTATCCATAACTATATATGGTTACTTTTCCATTCATTTCCCTAATGTAACTTTACTCATAGTCCAAAAATGACTAATTCATGAATCCATCTTACATAGGCGCGAGCCTTTGCGCATCCCCAAAAGTTACTTCTGTTCATGCCTTCACACCCTAGTCCTGCATGCCACAACCCTTCACGCCTTGGGTACTTGGTCATTTTAGGGGCTCAAAATCACCCCACACTAATGTGATTTCCACCAACAGCAATCCCTTATGCTTCTTCGAACAAAACTTTAGCCTTAGAAAATTCTGTAAGAATTTTCTAAGGCTAAAAGGGACATCTAGGTCGCTACCTCTTATACGACCAATTGGATTAACTCGGGGAATTATAATTCTACATCCCCCTTCACCTTCTCCAATGCCTCCATATCTTTTAATGTTTTCATGGTACTTCCCTTGTGATGTTGGGTACTTGGTCCAATGTGATTTATTCTATCTTCTCCTTCAGTTCTTATATCACCACTACCAACTCTATGTAAATACCCTCAAACTCATCCATGCATTTGGTAATGGAGTCCTGAAGTTCACCAATGAAAAACTCTATCTTTTCATGCTTGGTCTATATTTTATCCTTCTACGAAATAGTGTCAACAATTAACCGTGCACACTCGAACTTGTTAGTAGGGATATTCTCCTATAATGCCTTGAGATCGATCTCTTCCTTTGCTACTCGTGCATCAATTATGGGCTCACACTTCCTAAAACTATCAAAACCCCTATTTTCAAAGATGTCTGTCTCCTTGAGATGGTTGAGAAAATCCTCCAACTCCAAAACCCTAGCCTCAAATGAGATTTTTTTATCCTCCTTCTTCTTGGTGAGGTTTGTGGTTGTACATCTCGTGTCATCCTTGATGTTGATCAACAACATCCCCACCAAGTATTTGAGATACTCCATCTCATCCCCATAAATTTTCCTATCCTGGTTCACCAACATTGTACATTATCCATAAATTCCTTTAACAAGGGTGCTAGATTGATCATAGGCCACCTTGGTTTATGCATGCTCGTCCTTCAGTCCTTGGCACAATCTCTCTATCTCCTTTTCATTTTCCTTCTTCACCACAACTAAGGTTCAAACAATGGCCCCTACATCCAAGTTGTGTCACACCACCTATGAGTACATCTTCTGTAGAGCATTGTAAGATTGCTCATCTATGAGGTGGCTAGGATCCACCACTTGGTATGTCTCTCCTCCCTTCTTCTTCATACGAATGGTCTCAATCACGTGATCGCTTACCTCAAATTTGGGCTCTTCTGTGTGGCAGTGCAAGTTCTAACTTATCATATTCCTCATTCTGGGCACACCCCCTTCTTGATCCAAGATAGTTTTGGGCTTAGCACACTGGTTGTACAGACAATATATCAGATCTAAGAATACATGCAAATAAAAGTGGATATTCTACCAGAAGAAATATATAAAACAAGAGACATAAATCAAGACTAGATTTAACGTGGTTCACCCAGTATGGGCTATGTCCACCAAGAAACAAGCCATTCTATTATCCAAAGCTTTGATAAGATATAAAATTAAGATTTACAATCTTCCACACCTCTCAGATATACAGTACTTTCTTTCTCTCAAGATTTTGCTTCATCACCAAGAATTCTCTCTCTCACCAAAATTTTCAAGTTCTTCTTAATTTTTGTTAATACTTACTTCTAAACCCTAGCTTTCATACTTATATAGTCATTTATAGATTTAGGGAACTTAGCCATGTAATTACAATCAATAGATATAATTTTATGTTAAAAATAGATCTAATTTCTGAGAGTTAATTAAAACATCCTTGCACAGGTAACCAATGTCGGTTCTCCCTAATCGGTGTCAGTTCCTTCTTGCATGACCGATGTCAGTCCTCATGGACCGATGCCAGTCCCTCCTAACTGATGATGGTTACTGTGTTTTCTAGCAATTTTTACATCGCATGCTAATATGAAGTAATTAAGCTCCACAACTCAACAATCTCCCACTTGGAGATTAATTAATGCACTAGACATGTACATTGTCATTCTTGGATCCTTCCTTAGCTTTGTTTCTTCCTCTTCAAGTATCAAACTCGAAGACCAATAGAAGTGGAGTGTAGCTCCAACTTATCCTTTGCTAATGGATTCATTAGCATATCCGCAGGGTTCTCGCTCATATGAATCTTTTCCAGATTTAATTGTCCATCCTCCAATACCTTCCATATGAAGTGATACCTCAACTGAATGTGTTTCATTCTTGAATGAAAGGCTGATTTCTTTGCCAAATGAATTGAACTCTGACTATCACTGAATAGTTTACAATCATCTTGCTCCTTTCCCAAATATTCCATGAACCTACTCATCCATATCATCTCCTTGCTAGCCTTTGTAGCTGCAACATACTCTTCCTATGTAGTAGACAAAGCCACAATCTTTTGCAATCTTGAAATCAAGCTAATTGTTGTCCCAAATATAGTGAAAATACATCCAGTAGTGCTCCTTCTACCATCTAGATCTCTAGCCATATCTAAATACACATAGCCACATAATAAAATATATGAACCTCTACAGCATAAATGCATGCTAGATGTCCCTTTCAAATACCTGAGCATCCATTAGACTACTTTCCAATGCTCTTTACCTAGATTGGCCATATATATACTCACAACTCCCACTGCCTGTGCAATATCTGGTCTAGTACAAACCATAACATACATGAGACTCCCAACTGCTGAAGCATATGGCACTCATGTCATGTATTTGACCTCTTCATGTGATGATGAACATTGATCTTTTATCAATTTGAAGTGTCCAACCATAGGTGTACTAATAGGTTTTACAATCTGCATATTGAACCTTTCTAACACCATGTAGATATAATCCTCCTGAGACAAATACAATTTCTTGTTTTTCCTATCTTTGTGTATTTGCATACCAAGGATTATTTTTGCAGCTCCTAAATCCTTCATAGAAAATGTGTGAGCTAGCTTTCCCTTAAGCTCACCAATGTCCTACATACTAGATCTTGCAATAAGCATATCATCCACATATAATAAACAACTAATATAGCTCCAATTTTCAATCTTCTTGAAATAAACACAATGGTCAGACTCACATCTCAAGTAACCATGCTCATGTATAGAACTATCAAACCTCATGTACCATTTCCTTGGAGCTTACTTGAGTGCATATAGGCTCTTTTTCAACCTGCACACTAAATTCTCCTTACCCTTGAATTCATACCCAAGTGGTTGTTGCATATAAATCTCTTCATCCAAATCACCATGAAGGAAAGCCATCTTCACATCTAGTTTCTCTAAATGTAAATCTTCTACTGCAACTAAATTCAATACAGTATGAATAGAAATCATTTTATCAACAAGAGAAAATGTTTCACCAAAGTTAATACATGTTTTCTATGCATATCCTTTTACTACAAGCCTTTCCTTGTATCTTTTCTGTCCACCATTTTCTTCCTTAATCCTATAAACCCACTTGTTCTGCAATGTTCTCTTACTTACTGACAACTTAACCAAATCCCAAGTCTGGTTCTGTTCCAAGGATTCCATCTCCTCATCCATGCCATGCTCTCACTAGACGTGGGTCTTATCCAGAATTGCTTCTTCATAGCTCTCTGGTTCACCATTATTAGTCAATAATAAATAAAATAGAGAAGGTGTAAATCTTTCTATAGGTTTACTTACCCTTTATGACCTTCTCATAGGAGATTGGGGTAATGGAGGCTCAATCTGGACGTCCTAGACAATTTAATCCAAATCTATCAGTGACCGATGCCAGTCACATCTAACCAATGTCAGTTCTGCTAACCAATTCCGGTTTGTATTTTCTGTAACCGATATCGATTCTGCTAACCGATGGTGATCAAGGGTAAACTAACACTGGTTACTGTGTAACCCTGTAGGTAATACTTTTAAACTCAAGAGTTCATTTTAATTCACAAAATTTTCAACCGGTTCATCCTTGGGTACCAAAATTTGATCCCTATACATTCTCTTTTCATTGCATTCAACATCACAATTCCTAATAATTTTAGAATTCTCTCAATCCCAAAAACAGAAACCAAAATTACCAGATCCATAACCAATGAAAGTGCGTCTCTTGGATTTTGCATCCAACTTTTTTCTATTTTCCTTATCAACATACACAAAAGATTCTGAACCAAAAAGTTTAAGAAAATAAATATCTACCTCTTTTCCAGTCCAAGTTTCCTTTGGTATTCCACCATCTAGTGAACTTGAAGGCCCACTATTAATCAAATAAATTGTTGTATCAACTACTTCTTCCCAAAATTGTAAAGTTAATCCAGAATGTATCCTCATACTTCTAGCATGATCCATGATTGTCTTGTTCATTCTTTCTACAACACCATTCTCTTGTGGTGTTCTTGGAACCATTCTTTCTCTACGTATACCATTCATTGAACAATAATCACTTAAATCATTGCTACAATATTCACCACCATTTTCAGATCTAAGGAACTTTAACTTAGAATTTGATTCATTCTCAACAAGGGCTTTCCATCTTTTAAAATTCTCAAAAACATCATATTTACATTTAATACAATAAACCCATACCTTTCTTGTAGCATCATCAATGAAAGTAACATAATACTAGGATCCTCCATGAGAAGCTACCCGAGCTGGTCCCCACACATCTGAGTGTACAAGATCTAATTTCTTCTCCTTCTTAGTTGCTCTAACTTTGAGAAATCTAACTCTCTTTTGCTTTCCAAAGACACAATGCTCATAGAAATCAAGATCTAAATCTTTCAAATCTGATAACTTACCCTTAGCCTTTAAGATCTGCATTCATTTTTTACTCATATGGCCCAACCGGTTATGCCACATGCATGCATCTGAATCTGAAGTAGATAATGCAGAAAAGGAATCAGTAATACATGTAGATAAATATAACATTCCTACCTTCTTACCTCTTTCCACAACAAAATCACACTTGGTGACTTTCCAAGAGTCTCCTGTAAAAATAACCATACAACCAGATTCACCTAGTTGCCCTACAGAAATAAGATTCCTTTTGAGGCTTGGAACATGCCTCACATCTTTCAATACCCATGTATTTCCATTCTGCAATTTTAGATGAACTTCCCCTTTACCAGTAATATTACAAGGTTCATCATCACCCAAATAAACATGTTGAAAATTTCCTTAGACAATAATTTCTGAAATAACCCTTATTAGGGGTTGCATGGAAAGAAGCTCTTGAATCTAAAACCCATGATTCAATTATATTATCTAAAGAAAGAATAAGAGCATCTTGCATTACCTATGATGTAGCAATATTTACTTCTTTACCTTTGCCTGGTTGTTGGTTCTCTTTTTCCTTTGACCAACAATATTTATTTGCATGTCATTTCTTTCCACATTTTCAATAAGTAATTCCCTTACTTCTGGATTTAGATCTACTTTCCCTTGGCTTTGATTTCCCATTACTCTTACTCTTGGATCTCTCCTTCTGCCTGCCCCTATTTTCTACATTCAAAGCATTTCTGGATGATGCTTCCTTTGTACTCTTCCGATGAATTTCTTGATTCAATAGTAAACTAACCACATCATTAAAATTTAATATATTATTAGGAGATGATGTATTACTAACAACCATTACCATGTTATCCCAACTATCAGGAAAAGAACATAAGAATAAAAGTGCTTTCACTTCATCATCAAACGGTATATCAACCAATTTTAACTGATTTACAATAGATCGGAAATTATTCAAATGACTAGATGCAGATCCACCTTCATGCATCTTGGAACTAAATAGTTTCTTCATCAAATAAACTTTATTTGAAGCACTAGTTTTTCATATAAATTAGCAATTGATTTTATTAACCCTACCGTAGAAGTCGCTTCTGTAATATTGGAAGCCATGGATGTTGTCAGGCTCAATCTTATAGATCCCAAAGCCTTTCTATCAATAATATTCCATTCTTCATTAGTCATCTTCATAGGTCTAGACTTCTCATCAAACAGTAAATACAAATCTTTTTGATATAGATAATCCTCAATCGGTATCTTCCATAATTGATAATTTCGGCCGTCAAATTTCTCTACCTTGTATTTGTCTTCTTCTACCATTGATGTAGCTCCCACTTAATCAGAAAACCCTCTATGAGTAAATCTTTCAAAACACAAAACCCTCAAACAAAGCTCTGATACCAGTTGTTGGGGTTAGCACACCGGTTGTACAGACAATATATCACATCTAAGCATACATGCAAATAAAAGTGGATATTCTACCTGAATAAATATACAAAACAAGAGACATAAAACAACACCAGATTTAACATGGTTCACCCAGTATGGGCTACATCCACCAAGAAACAAGCCAATATATTATCCAAAGCTTTGACAAGATATACAATGAAGATTTACAATCTTCCACACCTCTCAGATGTACAGTACTTTCTTTCTCTCTAGTTTTTGCTTCATCACCAAGAATTCTCTTTCTCACCAAATTTTGCAAGTTCTTCTTAATTCTTGTTAATAATTACTTCTAAACCCTAGCTTTCATGCTTGTATAGTCGTTTATAGACTTAGGGCACTTAGCCATGCAATTACAATCAATATATATATACTTTAATACTAAAAATAGATCTAATTCCCGAGAGTTAATCAAAACATCCTCGCATAGGTAACCGATGTCGGTTACTTCTTTCCTGACCGATGTCGGTCCTAGGTGACCGATATCGGTCCCTCCTAACTGATGACGGTTACTGTGTTTTCTAGCAAGTTTTACATTGGATGCTAATCTGAAGTAATTGAGCTCCACAACTCAACAAATATCCTATGCATGTAGTTTTTTCAAGGGAAGGGTAGCCTAAAACCTCGTGTGCAATACCTTCATGGGGCCATCCACAAAGTCCATATGGGGGGGGTATGGGTGTCCACTTTTTCCTTATCACCTTTTGCTTTGAACGCTACTTCTTCAATCCTAGAGTGAACCCCTTATCCTCCTTTATGAAAAAGAATTCTCCCTTACTTTATTCCTTCGGATTGGTGGGTCGTGTAGGAGAGGAATATCGCATTGGGATCTTCTTAGTTTCTTCCACCGAATGAGCCTTCTCCTCGGCATGTGCATTAACTATTGTCTTGGTGTCTACCTCAGATCTTCTCTTTTCTCCTGCTTCGAGCTTAGCCTCGAGTTCTTCCTTGAAGGTTACGTTATCTTCCTCTGAGCCTGTTTCTTTTGTAAAACTAATAACCTTGTGAACCTTATGTTTCTTCTATTTTGGCTCTTCTCCTTCAGGTAATTCTCCTCCCTTGCACCCTGCCTCAATGTCCTCAGTACTTCTTGGTTATGATGAACTTGCACCCCCACTGCTACCTCAATGCATATAGTATTTCTGCTTCTGGGAGGTGTCCAACTTCTCCTCACTCTCTTCTTCTTCCACTACTACCTCCTCATCTTCCTGAACCAATTTCATAGGTGGGATTGTCACTTCTCATGGCTTGGGGAAGGGGGTGTCTCTAACGTCCATCTCAACTCCTCCTTGCATCTTGAGGTAGAGCTACATGAACACTCTATGGATGTACCCCTTGATGGTAATATTGATCTATGGGTAAAAATCTAAGAATTTAGGCTCCAGAGTCTCCACATATGTTGGCCTCAAGTTGTATCTAAAGGTCACGCATAGGGTGTGAATATCTACGTCCACCTTATCTGTGTCGAAGATCAACAGTTGTGCATCCTTCAACTGGTTGATGACACACTTTAGGTACTTAGCGGTGAATGCAAATGGGAGGTTGCACCACATCCCTTTCTCTCCTTTTGCCATCACAAACTGTGTTAGAATAAATTGTTACATGACTACAAATTGAACTTGGTCCCCAATGATCTTTGGAAGGTCATGCGGGATGCACCATTCATTTTCAAAAGTTATGCATAGTCTCTCATACCATTTGTTCATCTGTGACTTGCACACATTAGATATACTCTTGTCACAAGTGAATTGTTTTTACAGTACTGTAGGAAATGAGTGTTTTGGCGGGTAGACCCACATATTATCATCTGGGACACCAATTTCCCATAATATAATTAATAATAGAATGGACCCCCAATATATCTTTTCTCCTAGGTCATTCTACACTCGTGCTTCCTCATTGATACTATCTGCGATAAACTGTGCAAAATTATAATGTGCTCGCTTGGACACCCTGTATGCAACGTACATGAACCTCTTGTTTATGTTCGTCCACCTCTTAGATGTGCTCAACTTACAACTAAAGAGTTGGGAAGCAACTCTCAATGATGGGTCCGGTAGATCTGTAATAACTTGTGCCTTTCCCTCCTTCTCATAGTTTAATTTCTTGGCTAGCTCTTCTATCTTCGCAGTGGCACTTAAATCAAGGGCTATGTCTTCACCTTTGTTCCCTAGGCCCATTACCCTAAGGATTAAATTTCATGTGAGTCTCATCCTTCTCCCCGCAAAGTATAAAAAGTATTCATGCACTTGTGATATCAACCATCTGAACAATAGTGTGGGTTTAGCAAAAAATGCCAGCTTCCAAAGTTGTAAAACCCAAGTTTTCTACAACTCCCTCTTCACTAAATTGTTTACCCTAGGGTTTCCTTATTCTTCCAACCCTGGTATCTCCTTATAAATATCCTCCCGCATTAAATCATCATAGTCGGTGGTTCTATGGTTGAATTCACTAATTTTTCATCTGTATAACTTTGAGCTCCACTTTTCTAACTTAATAATCCCTGGGGGATACTACATTTCCGAAAAGACTTCCACAGGTTCTCCCTTTTCTACCACTAGTCTCTTTATACGAGCTTTCTTGGGTACCATCTCATTTATCTTTCATTATCCCCTAGGTGCTTCCAAATTTTCCTTCGTCTACCCTAACTTGACGACTTCCACACTTCTCTCTCACGCCACCCCCTCCTACTTTGTTGTCTTCTTCCCTTCTTGTTATACTGCAAGATCACATCACAGCTTGCACAATTTTACTGGTTCATGATAAGCACCTCGCTCTTCTTCACAAAACCCTCGTTGCACTTCAAGTGGGGAGCACAAAAATTTTCTAATGTAAAGTAGTCGAAATTACTACCTTTACCCTCTATTTATAATTTTTCAACACCTTAAAGTTCCTCTAACCACGTGTCTTAACATCTCTTTTTAATAAAGCACTTTATTTCACTTAAATCAACTTTCACAACTCCCCTTTATGCGTCACATTTATAACCTTCTGGTGCTCTAACACTACTTCACTGCCACATATCTCCTTCGTACACATCATCATGTCAAAGTACATAACCTCTGCGGTGTTCACCAAGTAGTTCCCCATGGTGTCTTGTTCCTCTTGTTATATTACGTGATTTTTGTTTCTCTTCTGCGTGGTCTTTAAAATTTTCTCAACAGACCTTTATAACCACATGAATCTGAACACCTTATACACCATACCACTCATTCTTCTACCTTTGCGCTAATCATTCAGAATGAGTCTTCCAACAGTCCATCTTCTCAAATAAATTTTTCAACCATATCCAAACATATTTTCTAATACACTTCACACTAAATGAATGTGCGGTCCACCTACACATGGAATCACTTACAATGTAATTAGCTATTGGCACACGCAATGTGCAACACAACACTGAACAGAGAAGACAAAGAAAAATGAGGATAAAAGGAAACACACAAAAGGGAAATTCATTAAGGGAAAACCTAATCTAAGTGACAATATTGCCTTATTTACAAACACACATAAGCCTTATTTATAGTAGGGCTTCAACCTACTCCCATTGAAATAACCTAGAAACCATGTTCCATGTAGCGCTTGTAATTTACACATTCCTAAATCCAGTATGAAGGATATAATATACGTCCCAAACCAATCGACTTTGAACTTCCCAAGATGGCACAAAAAACTTAGAATCATAAAGTAAAAACATCTTCCAAACTTCAAATTGCTTATTCTTAATGTGACGATCATGTTAGGCCCCTTTTTTATCATGCCTTCTCAGTCCTTTGAATCCATCTACTAAGGGATTGTCTTTCATCCAATTGCATTAACTTATCAATGTGATCTTGCAATGCATGTTGATCGGCCCAATCCTCTTGTGTGCACAATAAGTAGATAGGGTAACATGAACTCTACCGGAAAAAAAAATTCTGTGCCAAACACCAATTGAAATGGCATGGCTTTGTTCAATATTTTATAAGTTTTTCTATACGCCCCATAGCACGGTTGAGACTTTGTCATCCCAATCTTGTCTCCCAACATCACAAATCTCAGTCAATGTGTGACTCAAAATTTTGTTAAATGTTTTTGCTATCCCATTAGCTTTTGGGTGGTAAGGGGTAGTCTTTTGATGGGCCACCATGAATTCTGCCAGCAAAATCTTGATTGTTTCATTTAGGAAATGTGTACCCCTATCACTTGTTGAACTCAGTGGGGCACACCCATATCTACTAATGATGTTTTCCCATTAATAATCTAGCTACCATCATGTGGCCACCGTGAAATCCCTTAGTAGGCACTGCCTCTTCCCACCATGTTAGATAATCAGTACAAATAATGATATAGCACGAATCCTGTCCTTCGTGCATGATAGGTGAAATATGACCTACAAAATCAATTTCCCATTTCTTGAAATGGTTCAATAGTAGCTATTGGTCTCAATAAAATTTCATCCCTTTTTCTTGGCTTGCCAAGGTACTAGTAATGATCACATCCCTTGCAATATTCAATACAATCTTGGTAAAGTGTTTCCCACCAAAGTCCTGCCAATAAGATTTTCCGCATGCGGTGGCATTTCTTTTGCATAGTATCCTCTCATCAATCCCACAATGTGATTCCTCCATGATTGAAGCACGCTCATGCTCTAGTACACACTAGTGCACAAGACCTCATCCCAACCTAACTTGTATAGGTCTCTAATGATTAACATGTAAGGTGTGGCACGTACAACTAACTGTTTCCTCTTCTAAGGCCTTTCATCCCTTCTGGGGCCACACCTATTCCTTAAGAACAAAATGATATCTTCCAAATCAGAGGACACATGCATAGCAATATAAATAATTGTGCATCTAAAATTATATCCTCAATGCTCTGTGCGTCCTCTCCTAAGTCAATCCTTGATAAATGGTCAAGCCTCAAATTAATCTTACCTGGTTTTACAAAAACCATAAACTCAAAATCTTGAAACAATAGGACTCGGCACCTGCATATGCACCCTTGCAAGATGGGCTTGTTCACTAAGTAATTTAATGTCCATGTGGTCCATATAAAAGATAAAAGGCGTCGTTAGCAAAGACTATAAGAATTTTTGCATCGCGTAGATCATTAAAAATGCCTCGCCCTATGTGGTAGTATAATTCTGTTCTGATGAGGTTAGCTTCCTACTAGCAAAACATAAGGGATGGTCAAAAATTCCCTCCCCAGGTTGTGCTAGGATTGCTCCAATCACCATCCCAGATGCATCAACATGCACGTGAAAAGGCTTATCCCAAGAGGGAAAACGTAATATGGGCATAGTAATGATCATATTCTTCAGTGTGTCAAAGGTTTTCTGTTGCACCTCTCCCCAATAGAACTTATTCTTGTGTTTTAGCAACTCCTCCAACGGCGTGAAAATATTGGCATAGCCCTTGATGAACTTCCTGTAATATCTTGTATGTCCAAGGAATCCGGGCATTGGGCTTTGGCTGGTAGGCTCCCCCAATCCCACGATAATGACAACTTTGGAAGGATCCACCAACAAGCCTTCTTTACATATGATATGTCCCAACAAGGTGTCAAATGGAGTAGTAAAAACAAAAATTTTAATGTTGAGAGATATACTCAACTGTTGGCATCTCTTAAACATCAACTTCAGATTGTCACAATGGTCCTTTACTAGTCTGTAAAACTATCTAATCATCTAGGTAGGCTTGAAGAAACTTATTGATGAAGTCCTGAAATGCCTGGACCACAATGCGCAAAAACATAGCACACACTACGTTCTTCAGTCCAAAAGGCACAACCATATAGGAAAAAAATCCACATTCAGTGGAAAAAAATTTCTTTTCTTGGTCCTCCCTTTTTAATTTGAACTTAATGATACCCCAAAAATTCATCTGTACAGGAATAGATCTCGCGCTTGGCTACTCCTTCCAGGATATCCTCTGTGAATGGGGTTGGGAAAGGATCAATGACACACACCGCATTCAAATCCTATTAGTCAATGTAAATCCTTATCCTTCCATCCTTCTTAATGTCAATGACCATCAAACTTATCCACTTTGATTTCTCAACAACCTTAATGATGTCTGATGCGATCATTTTGTTTATCTCCTCCTTGACCTTGACATGTAGATTTGGATTCATTCGATAAGGTCTCTTCCAAATTAGACATGTACCCTCCTTCAATTTGATCTGCATCTCTCCTCAAGAGTGGTGAACTCCCTTGAGTTCATGGTACCCATGCATGGAATAAATCCTAGAATTTGTGAAACAAATCAATAATCTTTGAAACCTCCCTTTCCGACCAGTAATCTCTAATAGTAGCTTCCTTGGGTTCTACCTACCTCCAGGCCAATGTTAACCTTCTTAGTTTTTAGGGGTTCATGGTAAGCATGCGCTTCCTCATCAAAATTATCCATAACCGCGTATGTACCCATAGTATGGTTAACATCCAAATTCTCCACATCTTCACCATTTATCACGTAAACCAACTTTCCTTTCTCCCTTTCCATTTAGGCACGCTCAAGTTATACCTCCTTTGATTCTTCCTCATCTAAACGCACCTCTAAACCAGGTTCATCCAACAAATCTAGTAATCTATCCTCCACCATGGCACTATCACCCATAGTTAGGCACTTAAAAACCTGCAACGCCTCATTCACTAATAGCTTAGTACTCTGATACTCAAAATTTTGAATGAGATCAACTGTCAATTCCTACCAATTTTCAGTCTGATGGCACGATCTCTGAATGAATGTACCACGTGCGTGTAACCTTGTAAGGTGGAGTAAATATTATGCATCCATAGTGATGGAGGAAAGGCTTCCACACCTTCCATCCAGGCCTTCTCACATGTCTGAACGTGAGACGAGTTGGGTTCCTTCCCATGATAGTCTTGTAAAAAAGTAGGTGCATTACTTCAGAGATTCTTAACAGAGAACATTTGATTCTCACCTCGAGCCACTCTAGAAGTTTATCTCGATGGGTCGCCCACCAATGTGATACAATCCCACGCAAAGTATAGATAAACATACTTATTCTTTCGACCTCACATCTCCACTGGGTCTCCATTTCTCATAAGAAAACATCAAAGTTGCCTTCCCTAGTGTAGCTTGGAAACTGTCTTCCTCCCAGGTGATTGATTGAGTGTGGCTTTGTTAATCTCGTCATAGAGCCTCTTAACTACCTTCCGAACTAACTCATATGTCTCAGTGTGCCCAATTGTCACATACCAAACTAGTTGTATCACTGTATAGATTAAACAACTTATCATTAAATAACACCTTATTTTGTTGGATGCATAACCTCAGGGTATCTGATAGTGTGCACATAGATCTGGTCCCGATCTTCTTCTCCCAAGGGCTCAGTATAGGGTGTTGACTTTCCATCCATCAAAGGAATGATAACACATTCCTCCTTTTTCTCAAAACTTATATACCCCTTATTGAAGCATAAGTCAGCATTATTGTTATAGCACTAGGGGCACCCAAGTAATTCTGAAAAGTTGTCTGCCTTAGTAAGACACCAAGACTTCGAAGTCTCCAATGAATTTCACCCCTTGGATAATTATAACAACATCCTTTAAGACAATAATTGGCATCATCTTTGTCTTGTTAGCCATATAAAACACATTTGAAGAAAGACTGTAATGGAGGTATTCCCATTTGATTCCATGCATCCAAGGTGAGAACATTAACTTCTGCACCCATGTGTCAATCAAGAATATTACTTAAGACCCATCCATCAAAAAATGCATTCAATGTAATCTCCTTATCATAGTCAATACTGTGAGGAGGCAGATTAGCATGCAAAACATGCCTCTTGTGCCCTCCTCCAGTGCTTGGTACTTTTCATCTTAGGCTACTCTCCTAATATAGGGATGATATTCTCTTGGTGAAACATCTTACATACTTCCATGACTTCATCTATATCTACATGAGGGACTTCAACACTTTTCTTTTGCTCCAAATTCCATGATTGGTCCTTCAAGCAATGAATCTCCCCTTGAAGACTCCTAATCACCTCCATTAGTCTCTTGATAGAATTCCTTATGATGAGCTAGGTTCCAGATACTTCCCATGTATCACCTCTTCCCTTGTAACAAGCTGATCTCTGCTTTGGTATCTCCCTAGCGCACCCACAACCTCAGCCCGCGTTGTCACCATCATAAGTTCTAATTTAGATTTATATACCACTTACAACATCCACTATTGATCGAGCATGTTTTTCGACTCACCATCATTAGCGCCCTTATCCTTCTGTCACTGTCTTGGATCTCATATGCTCATATAACTCTAAGTACTCTTCATACTTGTACTTCTTCCCACACCAAGAGCACTGCAGCAAGTCGGGACACTCCCACTTGTAATGCTATGTAGACCCATAGTTATAATAGGTTTTATGGGGAAATTCACTTTTCCCCCCTTAGCTATAGTTTCCATGACCGTAGAATTCCACCTTGAAACCCTCTTCTGTGACAGCTTCCTTCATCCATGCACCCTTCATAATGATGGCCATCATCCTTGGAACTACTGGAAATGCTGGTTTGTTGCACACCTGTATCAATGGCATCATGGATCTGGTCGATCAATCTACAATCCTTTGTGTCATGAGTATTAGAGGTGTAAATCATTAAAATAGTAAGATACATTCTTCTGGATCAGTGCGTTACAACAACAGAAACCTGTTTGCATCATGATCTCTGTGGAAAATCTCATAGTCCACCAACATAGTGTGCACACCAATCTTTATGGGAAACATGTCCTTTATATGTCCCTATACTTTGTCAGTCCACGAACCATAGCCCACTAGTGAGTCTTCATGAGCCATGAGTTCGCAGATAGTTTCTCTAGCTGCTTTTCCATGACAACAATTTGGGATTCAAAAAATGGACTAACTCCAGTATCAATTCTTCCCACAGCCTCAACTGCGCAAGACAACCTCCAAGGCATCATGCGTGGATCTAGTGAAGGTCTTATGTGAAAGTGCCCTCCTAAATTGTAGTGATTATCCCTTCTGAAAAACCACTGAAGCATATTAAAATGGGTGAATATTATAAGACAACTTAGAACAAGAGAGTTTTTAAGTGTGTGTCATACTCCCACACACTCTCTACCATTCCTTGCTGAATCTCCTTCAACGCACTGGCAATGCTCTTCAGTTCAAACTTAGGAATGTGGAACTTTGCCAAAAACACATCATGCATAGCACGATGTAATCCACAAATATCTAGTGTGGATCATACTTTTTGTACCAGATCTATGCATGTGCCCTTGTAGCGTGGTTGTAAACTGAACTCACCTTCCATTACAGGGTAGTGAATACCCTTCTTGCGCCATAGCAACTCGTATTTTTCCACATGATCTACAACATCTTCCACACCCTTGTAATTAGGAAAATGTAAATACATCTCAAAAAATACCTGCTTGAGGTTGTTGAGGCCCTTACCCATCAGATCGAAAACCTTGGCATCCTCTAATATTTCTACCACCACCAACACCACTAGATCCAATAGTGCCAACAACTCTGAATTCACCAGATCCTCCTCCTATCACAGGTAAGGGGCCTAACAAAGTTGCACCTTATGATCCCACCGTCATGCTAAACTATGCACCGATAGTTTGTGAAGTCGACCCACTCCCAGATATGGCACTCAAGCTTTATGTACCCCCACCTTGTGCAAATGTTGTACCAGAAAGGATCCCTTCGAACACAAGAAATGATTGTACGACCATAGATGTAACAAATGAAAAATTATATCTCGTAGGCATCTCTCGACCACCAATACCAAGATCAAGTGGGTTAAAAATACTTATCTCTGGATCTAGAAAACTAAGCACCAGGGTTCGGTCACCAGGTGGGCATAAATGTGTGCCTATGAATCTCCCTTCTCAAAATGATGAGATCCCACCAAAATCCAAGGGGGTCTCTCTCTTGTGCTTACCAAGATGGGGTAGTGCAGACTTCTTAGATTCCATGCACTCTACACAAACCTTAAATCCTTCCCGCAACATATGCCTCCATAAATCCATCACTCCAATAACCTCATGTTGTCTCAAAAACTCCTTCTCCCGAGCCTCATTATACTTGAGCTGCATTTCCTCTCTTTCTATTTCAGCTGTAGGGTCCACCATCTTTGACCACACTAGCTTCCATTCCCCGTGCCTAGCAAGAGCTTAGCCATCCATAAGAAAGGCTACCAAACTCAAAGTAATAACCAAAATCTTTATTGTCAGTGGAATAACATGGAAGAATGATCCTATAGGCTCCCTCAAGAACTTAAACTCAGCAACCTTCGAGAAAGAATACGTAGAAATAACATATTCCAAGGTATAACTAGTCAACACTCTACTCCACCAGTGATAAAAAACACAGGTCCATGTCAGATCAACATCATGCATCCTATGATACTCATCTTAGGTATATACATGATGTATATAGTACCAACTTGACCTAGATGCATATGGTGATAGCCATTCATACAACTCCATAGGGAAACAACTAAAAAATGTTTCATACATGTCATCATATAGGTGTTCTTCTACCCATTTATGTGCATCAAACTCAATCCTAGTGTTAAATATCTAAGTAAACTCATCCTCCGTGCTTTTAAGCCATGCTTCGACATTACCAAATTCAAGTGCTCCATCATTACAAATCATTTTCACAATAGCTTCAAACAAAGGTACCGAAAATAGAACCAAAATGTAGTCTCCTTTTTCCTCTAACTTATCATCAAACCCTAAGCATGCCGACATATCACCCATTCTAACTGGGAACTCACCTGAGGCATGCATAGGTGCCGAGATTCTCCTTTATATGAGCTTTGCAAGAATGTTTATTGCCACGAGAGGAACAATGCTAAGATATGACTGAATGTATTCAAAGACAGAAAATAAAGAAACTAGATCTAAGCATCAATATACCATAAGACAACTGAGAACATCACAACCACAAGGAGGAATTAGATCTAAACCATGAGTATTATAAATTACATAAGGATTTGGATCCATAAGCATAAAATAAGATACACAGATTGATATCCATAACACAAATGTTTAGAATCACTCCATTGTATTAATTATTCACATTAGAGTAGCCAATAATACATTAAGGATTCCATGGATGGAGATAATACAACATCCAAGCCTCAACATGCTCTTGATGATAGCTTCATTACAAAGCTTACAATCACATATCAAACACATACTCCATCCTCTACACATACACACTCTTCTCTATTAGAATGCCATGCAAAACCATAAAAAATAAAGAATGGTAATGAATCTCTTATAACTGCTCATAATTACAAGAAAAGGCCCGAAGAAATCTTTCATGATCACCTAACCGCTACCCAAGAACATGTTATATGTCATCATGTGTTTCCCTAATTAAGTATCCTCAGCATGCAAGTGCCAGCTAATCCCTAACAAACTAGGCTCCTTATCCTATTATGATAACCATAATGATGCCCTGGAATATGATTTTCTTAAGTTACAAGTCTCCATAGCTTAATGTTATCCATAACTATATCTAGTCACTCTTCCATTCATTCCCCTAATGCAAATTTACTCAGTCCAAAAATGACAAAGTCCTGAATCCATCATGCTTGGGTGATAGCCTTCATGCATCCCCAAAAGTTACTTCTACTATGCCTTCGTGCCCTGTTCCTGCATGCCAAAACCCTTCATGCCTTGGGTACTTGGTCATTTTAGGGGCTCAACACTTTGTGTGGGTTTTTTCAGGTGATTCTTCATTGCAGGTTTTTGGCGACATCAGCGAAGCAAATGCAACATTCACTTGACCAAAGGTGAAGTACTGCATATACCTAACGACCATATCAAGATCAGATTCCAAGTTATTTCACAGACTAGGGCACCCATATTTTAGACCAGGGTGCCCACATGCACCCCTATCCCTCTCCAGGCACCCCAATCTAGCCAAATCTACCTCTGCTGCTATTTTCTGAAGATCGTTGTGACACTCTACTCCACCATTTCATCACTTTGTTTAGTCCTAGAGCAGTGCAAAGTAAGTTCAATTGAGGTAAGTACCTTCACCTTTCAATTTATTTCATTTTAAATTAATAAATAAATTACTCAACATTTACATTCCAATTTATTTCATTTATTACATTGTTGCGCTCTTAGATTCTTAATAAAATTCAGATTTTATAGAATCAACTAGCTTCTAACATTTCTTAATCTATCTCTTCCTCTTATATAATATTTAAATTCTTCACCTTACATATGTTCTCCTTCTATTTTATCAATTTTCTTTTCTTTTCCCCTTCTTTTTCTTCATCTATTTTCTCTAATTCACCTCTTCTTTTCTTATCACTTTTTATTATTTCATTAACTAATTTGTCCATTCCATCTAATTCACTCTTTTCTTCTAAACAATTGCTTTACCCTTTTTATTCTCCATTATTTTCTAATATTCTATAGTGGTGTTCTCACTTTGCAAGATACCACATTATATGCCGACTTCTCCAAATCATCAAATTGTGCAATCACACTATTCGTCTTATCATTAATCCTTTTAATTTATTTTACCTCATGTCTAGATTTATCTTAATTTTCTTCTGCCATCTCTCCCTTTTCTATTAAACTAAGTATGGCAAAGAGAAATCAACCCCTTTGAAGTTTTTTTTCTACTCCCAAGGTTCCTACTACACCTTTTAAAACTCCCATTATTTTATCTACTATTTTGTATATGTCAATCATAATATTTCTATGGGTTGTGGGTGCTTCATGTATCAATATATTTCCTATGAACATATTCCCTACTTTATTTTAAAGGTGAGTCAGAGCTAGTTTTCTTGTGTCATATGGTCATGCAACTATAGCCTTGTGAACTATGTTTCACCATGATGCCTTGGTCTCCTTATTTCTAGGTTCACATGCCCTATCTACCTTGTTTCCAGGTCTTTGTGGACAAAGCTAATTGATGCCATCAATTTTTCTTTCTCCATACTTACTTTTTTTGTCCTTTCTTCTCTCTTTAATCTCTATTTTCCATTATTTCTCTCATATTCTATCTCTCTTCTTCCAATCTAATCATTTCTTCTTCAATTCCCATTCTCTTAATTACTTTACTCTCTTCACTCATCTTCTCACTTGTTTTTTCTTCTCTCTATAAATGGCACACTACTAATTTTTTCTCCTAATGACTCTATTTTTTACACTATTCTCTTCTTCTTTAATTCTATCTTCCTCTTTTAGTCACAAAAAATAGCACTAGTCTCTATAATCTCCTCTAATATTTTTGTTATTTTTTAAATTTTTCCATCCCCTAATCAACAAACCAGATCTTTCTAACTCTCACATCCCATGTCTGATTTCCCCTCTTCTCACCTTTCATCCCATAGGTCCCTTCCCTTGAATGAGGTAACTACCAATTTTTATCGGTCCCATCTCAATTAAGATAATTTTTAATTAAAAAATATAATTCTTTCTATAAAATATCATCTTTTTCTTTTGAGTAAATTGACTTTCTTCACGTTCAAACTCATCCAAACTTAGATTTCCAATGTGATAATAAATTTGAATCTACTATGGTTTCAAACAAGTAATCTATAACAGGGGTCCAGAGTTCATACAATTCCTCATCTTTCTTAAGTCTTTCTCTTGTCCATTGAAATAAATATTTTAGTTATAATCTAGACCAATATGTTTCTTTTGATACTCATAGTATTTAAGGACAAAGTAAGTTAGGAAGGGTTGACTAGTATTCATCATCACTGTAAGAAGGAATGTGCCATCAACCTACAAGTAAGTATATCATGTTCTCCTCATCTCACATTGTAATAAAAATTTTAGCTTTTCCTCTCACCAATTTTTACTTTCATTGTCCACCTATTTCTAGAATAATAAGGGGTATTAACCGAAGGACATCATTTAAGTAGAACCCAGGATCAGACACCAAATGTTTACATAAACTATGTAACATGTTGTTGGTTTACTAAGTTTGTAAAATTTCTTATTAGAGTTGATGTTGTACACAAGAAGATAGATTATTAATTTAAGAAAAAAATTATTCACAAATTAAGTTTGAAGTAGACTTATGAGTCCAACATTTACAACATAGCATTATATCATATAAGAATAACTCAAAGACACATATTTCCTTAAATTGTCTCCTCTTTTCATATAATTATTCAAATACAGTACAAGTCTCTATTACACTTAATCTTACATTGTCGAATACATCTATGCTCTCAAACCTCAGTTGATCACACTATTATGCTCTCACACATGTACACTAACACTTCACATTCATACTCTTTATTACACACTCACACTTCACACATGTATGCAATCCACACAACTCTACATGCTATCTATGTATTCTACTCTTCTATTTGTACTTGAATTAGTTCAATTACAAAAAGGATGTGTTTGTTAATCACCTATAGACTACAATCAAAATCTTCATTCCAAATTGTGAAGCACCATTCAACACCACATTGGGACCTCTTTGTAGATAGCACATAACCACATTATATTCAAAAGCTTCCGCAAACAACATGCTCTACCCAACCCTAATGAAGGATCTTCCCAATACTTTTTCTTTGATCTATCTTTACATTATTTAAAAAGTTATGTTTATGTAAGATGGTGGAAAAATGTGTTATGTTTACTCAAATAGTGGTTGAAAATCAAATTAGAATTGGAGGTTAATAATTGAATTTGATTTTAAAATGGTTCTTCTCAATTATTTAATGTGTGATAATTAAACATCTTTCAAGTATGATTGTTGTTTTATTTTATTTGCAAAAACATGTTTTGTTGAACTTGTGAGAGGAGATAGACTAAACCCAAATACCATTTTTAAGTGGATCATAATCATTCATATTTACTAACATTGTGGTGAGGGTTTTGAAGGGTGAACATTATGTCACCCACATGTATTTAGATATGATAGAAGATTGAGATTTTTTTTTATAAATATGCACTCATCACACATATCATTTTCCATTAATATTTACACGAGAACAAATTTTTATTTAATTTGTTCGTGTGTTTTTTACCCTCTACTTTTCATTTCTTAATGTTTCGTTTGTGTTTTAAGTTAAAAGTACATTAACACCTCAAAATTTCCCATTATATCTTCACTTAAATTATAACGATCATCCTACATTTGGTACACTTTTTGTTATTATTTGAAAGGGTCTTTGAGATTATTGAAAATGATTTCAACAAATAAATAGTGTTAAATTAAGCCACAAATTCAAGTCATACATTTTTTATGCACATGACAATTGTGATCAGGTTATGATTTATAAGACATCACCCAGTTAAAATGTTTGTTAATAAGATAAGAGATTAGAAGGTGATAAATTCAAAGGAGTAGTCTATACTCAATAACACTTTACAAATCTTTCATTACAAATAATTATATTTTTTTACTTTGCAAATCATTACAACTTTTTAAAAATAAAATAGTATATCTCACATAAGTTAAAAGATTTAGTTCCACTATAATAATCTATCTTTTTAAAGTAGAAATAGACTTGCAACCTAAATTCAATAAAATAATTACATTTAAAAACAGCTATATAAAATATAATTATATAATCGTTCACATCTGCTTTATTAGATTGACCAGAACTTTCAATAAAATTAATACCAGATAAAGATGTTGTAATTCTTGTCCTCATGCTGTCCTCCAAAAATTTAATATAACTTTTAATTCTTTTCCTCTGATTTATAATGTAACAGTTATAATCCAAAATGAAAATTGAGATGGTTATAATACCATCCAAAAACTCCCGTTAATGAAAAAAAAGGGTTAAAAATTGCAATCTTTGCTTTGTCTTCCTTAATATGCGATTGTACTTTCTATACATAAATGTCATATTAATTGTCTTTTGTCTTTATACTTAGTAATGCATTCATTACATTTGTTGATATGTAACAATTATTGAAATATTTTAAAAAGTTTTTGAGTAGTTTGTTTTTTACATTTTGTAAATCATTCATTCGAGGTTTAAATTTGAATATTTTTATATTTTTTATCTTAAAATATTTGTAAATTTTGAAAATAATTCTCTTTCAATTTAATATATCATCATCATTATATGTGTGTTAAGAATTGTTAAAATAAATTAAAGTTTCATAAATATTTTATATTTATGATATTTTTCTATATATTTTGAAAGGATGAAGAGGGAGCAAGTCAATGGCCTCCCATTACAAGGATCCACCATCCGAAAAGGTTCAAGTCAATCCATTAAGTCTGAAAATGTATATTATTGTTGTGTGACACCAATTCATTTATTAACTTTATCTATTTTTAAAAATTATCTCACAAATTATGAACAAAAATATTTTTTCTAAAAATTCACTAAGAAAAATTAGAAATGAAAGAAAATACTATATATATAAATAACATGGAAGAAATAAATAAATAACATAGAAGAATAAAGCACCCCTTCAATGTTGGCACCCTAGGCAACTGTCTAGATTGCCAGGGCTTAATTCCCCCTTAATTCCCCCTTGAGATTACTACTACAAGGTAAGACGTGATGAGGGGGGCCACCTCGATTCACAACTCATGTTATGTATATGAAGAGTGGAAATTTTCGAGAGGTTTGGTATTGTTTAGAAAAATTGAAAATATAAAAGTCTAAAAATAATAAATACTATACGTATATGATGATATTTGAAAAGAAAAACCAATTACACACACACACAGATATTATCTATGAAGTTTTTCTTTTCTTTTTTTTCCAAGGAAAAAAATCATAAATTTTATTCAAAGAGAAAATAAAAAATACATTCTTCATGTGCTCTTGGCAATGAACAAGATATCAAGGTGAGAAAATATGTCCCCAAATATTAGTTTCATAAGATTTTTCGAGGAAAAAAATAAAAACAAATGCTAAAGAATGACTACAACAAAGGGGCAAAGAACAACACAAAGAGAAGCCACAAACAAACATCTAATGAGGAGTTTCTCCTTGACATGCTTAAGTCTTAGTGTTTCTTGTTTCGTTTTCTTAATTTAAACACTTTAATTTTTATAATTAAAAAAAATCTTATCCGATAAATTCAGTTAGACCAAAAAATACATTTTAACCTGAATTTTCACTAAATTTGTTTGTATGAATATGATAACTATGTCCGAGAATTAGTAGTTGGAGAGGAAAAGTATTTCTCTAGCGCTAGATGTTACGTGCTGATATAGATTATAGCTGCCCCTCATGGATGAGATATCCATAAGGGGCGACAATTAGAATAGGTCATCTTATCTATATAATTTAAAACAAAACCGTCACAAATAGATTCTTCAACAAATATAGGTGACCGTCAAATTTAAACCCTACACCTATTTACATGTTTTTCACCACCCGACTGTGGGCAGACAAAATCCGAGGCAAAAACAAGTGTAATTTTGCCGTAGTAATTCATGAAACAACTGCACAATCTCAATGAAAGCAAAACAAAACAGGATTACTTGCATATAATAATAATAATAATAATAGCAATTATTATAATAAGCATCCACATCCATTCCAACAACCCAACGATATTATGATTCCTTAAAATCCAAAGACCACTCGTTAATGGATAAACACTACTTTGCCCTCACTCTAATTTTGTCTGCTTTTGTCCCCTTCAATTCTATCAGACAAAACAAGAAATTCCCTGCTTTCTTTCTAATCACTCTCTCTGTTTTCATTGGCCACAGATTCCTTTTGCCTCTTGCTTTGGATCTTAATCCAAATCTCAAAAACCCAAAACACTTCATACTGCAAAACCCACATCATTTTTTCCTGATTTTTCAGCCCTGCAAATTGTTGCACAAGGTCCAGAAGCTTTAAACACAGGTGGGTGTTCATGGTTCACTGTTTATGATAAGAAAATCATCCCAAGATTGATTTTTTCACAGGTGGGTGTTCCTGGTTCACTGTTTATGATCAGAAAATCATCCCAAGATTGCTTTTTTCACAGGTGGGTGTTCATGGTTCACTGTTTATGATCAAAAAATCATCCCAAGGTTGTTTTTTTCACAGGTGGGTGTTCATGATACACTGTTCATGATCAGAAAATCGTCCCAAGATTGTTTTTTTCACAGGTGGGTGTTCATGGTTCACTGTTTATGATCAGAAAATCATTCCAAGATTGTGTTGGGGAGAACCCACACGCCAGAATTTCATGGAGGAAAGAAAGCAGAAGAGAATGTTGTCAAACAGAGAATCTGCAAGGAGGTCCAGGATGAAGAAGCAGCAACATTTGGTTGATTTGCAGGCTCAGTTGACTCAACTAAAAACAGAGAACAGTGTGCTGCTTAACAGATACGCCATTGCTTCTCAGAGTTATGTGGCAATTGAGGAACACAACAGGATCCTTAGGTCCCTGGCAATGGATCTTTCATCCAAGCTGCAAACATTGAATGGTATCTTACAGCAACAACCATGTACAGGGCCTGTGTTCAATATTACTGGGTTTTCTGATTCTAATACGGTGGTAGGAGATTTGGAGATGGAGAAGTTGTGGCTCTCTCATGTCAGACAAAAATCCGAGTCACAAGAAATTCATCAGTAGCATATTTAGATTCAGATTTATATGTTGGCATGTGCTTAAGCTGTGATTACATACATGCATCTAGGTTTCTCCAAGGGAAAATTGTTGTTCATAATTGTAACTCATTGGATTTAAATTCCGTGTCAAAAAATTTCATGTTTCATAACTAGTTGGGTGAATTGTTATGGGCAAGATTCTTTACATATTACAGTAGTATGAGTCCATGAGTTAGATTTCTGGTCTACTCACAAAGTGTGGAGTGGGATATTTGCACAAAGCTTCAAAAGGTGATCAGTGATGCTTACTTTAAATTAAAATTTCGCAGCTCTAGGTAGCTGGATATTGGCAGATCCCTCTTGAAAAAAATACATATTCAAAATTCACCTTTTATTTCAATATTTTATATAATTATTAAAAATTGAAGCTTCTATTTTATGTGTTATCTTCAAAAATTCGAAGTGTTATTGGCAATAGGAAAACATAACGAGGACCTGCCATCCATTTCATAAAACCCTGCAAATCGATTTTATTTTTTCCTTTTTCCATCCAATTAGAGATATGAAGGTTATCTACATTTGTTTGAAATGAATGATGAGCATTTAAGACGTTTAGTCACCTTGAAAACGTTCCCTCAGCATTTATTAGCCATACAATTATATTTTCTTAAAGTGTTTGTATATTTGTAGGTCTAATTTTTATTTTTCTCGTTACTATTTTATTCAATTTTTATGGTTCATATTTACAGTATATGAATTTAGATTTATACGATATATATACACTCATCTTATTTTTATAATGGGCTCCACATCTTTTATATGATTCCAAGAATCTAGATGGAGATCTTATATATTGGTAGGCATGCACTCCTACTAGCACCATCTAAGTTGGTTTGCGTGTGAATAGAGTCTTACTTTGAATTTCAACTCTCCATAAATACACAAGCACCCTAATTTATTTAGTCATGGAAGAAAAATATAGAAAAAGCATTCATTATCTATCAAGCAAACTAAGAAGTTTTCAAGTGAAGTTCATTTATATTAACATTGAAGTTCATGACTACAAACATATCGCGTTGCAAAAGTTTTCCTAGCTTATAAATTATGAGAATTATTGGTGTGTTGTTTTTGATATAGTACAACAATAAGAGATCTAATTACAAATTGCTCATCTACTCCCAGGTATAATATATACCCCAAAACACATATTGGTTGTCATACAATTTTAGACTTGACTACCCAATTAGGATTATGAGGAAGAAAGTTGATTTCCCATTTTGATTGAAGTTAGGGTTTTAGAAAATAGAATAATATTTTTAGGAGGCAAAAACAAATGAATCTATTTGTCAAATACAATATCATTTTGGAGATTTTGTCCACAACATTATCTTCACACTCCAGAAAGAGCATTCACAGTCCAAACAATGCACTTTTTAGACACTGCAGTTTGGACAAAGTTCTCAATCCACTACAAGTTTTATGGGTTCTCTCCATCTACCCTAAAAACCATGGTTTACACCGTCAAAATATAATGACTATCTTCTAGCCACTCCCAAGAACAAGAAAATCATAAACCCTAATATCTCTTTATTGCTCTAGCTTTGGAAAATAAACTAAGTTTGATTTACTATGTTTACATCAATTTTTAGGCCAAGTTAAGTGTGTAATGGGTACTTGTGTTGCAATTTAGTGTAAATCTATTTATTCATAATACATTTTTGTGAACTTGCATTGTCATATATACAACCTTAATGCATATCAACTTTTAGTGAGCCAGAGCTATTGTACACCCCTATAGAGTTAAATCTTGTTAGAAATTATGATAAAATTGATTTTGCTTGGGGTTAATTGATGTATTCTCTGCTCCATGATTAGATTTTGTTCACATAGTACCAAATTATAAGGTATCTAAATTTTCTATGGTTTTCATCAATTACATCACCATAGATCTCATATCCCTAGCTCCCATTGTACTTGATTCCAAGCCTTCTTCCATTGCATCACCTTGGTTCACATATCCCTAGCTCCCATTGCACTTGATTCCAAGCCTTGTTGCAAAGTTCTTAAAGTTTGAATACAAAGCCTTGTGTACTTACCAAAAATTGCGGTTTCTTATTATTGATTAAATAAATCATAGTAAAATTTATATGTGGTACATATTTTGTTATGAATGAGCTTGTTATTATCTAATGTTATGTCTTCAAATTTAATCTATATGGCGTAGTCACAACATTATATTTTGTTTCTTATCATGTCCTTATTATACAAAATGCTAGTTTTCATGTTAAGTACACATGTTTTCAATAAAAAATTGTAAGAAAATAATCTAATACATGTTAGGGTTTCATGCAACTATGGCATAGCTCCATTTTTATACCTTTCTCACTATGTTAGTGATATAAAATCTCAAGTGCCTTATGTAGGCATGTCTTGTGCCAATATTGGTGTTTCCCAATGCATGTTGACTTATTATGAGGGTGAATAGCACTATACAAAGAAGGGATAGATATAATAATGCAAACATGTCTCCTAACCTTCTTCAGTATCAAGGCAGGAATAACAAAATATTTCACCTAATCTCCCTCAAGTTCCCAAGCTTAAATTACATAGTGCAGAAGATTGTAACATTTTAGATCAATTGTAAAATACTCAAGCCAAGATATCAATCCTTGAATGACTTACCAAATCCAACGTGTATAATAGTATTCTCTACAAAGTATTAAAGAAACAACATTACCAAATAATACCCATCCATATCACTTTACTTCTAATGTTTAGATATTTAAAAGACTCATAATCCATTTACTTGTACTAAGGATGAAATATCTACAAGGATGTTATGATCAACATTTACCTTATACATTCAAGTTGTAATAAACAATATATGGGTATAAAAGTACTTGTTGTCATTGGTTCTACATGAAACATATGTAGTAAACCCTTTATAATCTAAACCCATGAGTTATGGGCCTTAACACTGTTATAAATGGGTTGTGCATGAACTTGAAGACAATATTGAATAATATGGAGACTATATATATATATATATATATAAAACCTTATATTAATTTGTAAGTTCTATAGGTGGCATTCTCTTAAGAAATATGTTTCACATGATACTTTTCAATAATTTTCTTGATATCTAAAGCTAGAGATGTGTGCATTTATATTATAAATCCGTACAGACATAAAGCCCATTATGGAAGTTGAATGCAATTATTGAAGGGTCCAATAAGTTTTTGAGCCTGATTATAGAAGATTCCAAGAGAACAAATATCCAATCAAAACCATATAGTTCCAGTGTTAGACCGTACAAAAGTTGTATGGTCCTACACCAATTCAATTTGCAGTTTAGATAGTATCAGTAACAAAGCATTTCCAATCTTTGATCTGTATTTTTTCACATGTCTGCACATATGGATGTCATCTATTCTAACTCACACCACTAAGTCTTCATCTCCTCTTGTGTATTTGGGCTATCATTTCATTGTTTATATTTTTTGCAAGTATTAATGTATTGTTTTGATTATGCTTGCTTAGTTGTGAACTAATTAAATTAGAATAATCTCATGTAATGAAACCTTACATCCTATATATTATTGTGTGCTTCTCATTACATAATTTAATTAGAGTGTAAACACCTTGCCAAGCTAGAAATAAACCCTTGAAAATTTCAATCAATATTATACATTTATGGAAATTCTATTTATGAATTTCCTTTCTTATATCATTATTCCATATGTTGATTTGTATTTTTTCTTGATCTTGTAAATTTTATGGGTCATTTGTTTTACTTGAATTTTATCTTTATTTATAAAATATTGTTGTCTTTTACCTCAAGCTCTATTTTGTCTTTTTATAGTTGGTTTTTATCTTTCATGCAGAATATTTTTTTGTTCTTATTATCATTGTTTCTTTTATGTTGAATTTTTTGTTCATACGTCTTACATCTTGCTCATTTTTTCATGTGCCAATGTTTATTCTATGTCATCATGTATCATGGAATTTGCATTTTTCATGATCCATATGATATAAATGTTATTTCCCCTTTCTTATATTTTCATGATTCATATCATTCATGTCTTAGGGTAAAGGACCTATGTGTTTTACATTGCTATATATTCTAATGGTTGATATTATATTGTTTACATATTTCCCGTAAGGGGCATGCTAATATTTGTGTTATACGCATTTATCTTTTTTATGCTAGGGTATATTAATCTTGTGATTCTATTGATCATATAAGTGGCATAGACGGGGTAATTTATTTATAACATATATGATTAGAAGATTATATCTTTCTATATCGGACATAAAATATTTTATCGTCTATCTTACACATAATATGTCTGATCCTTTTCTTTTGAGATGTGTGATTTTCATGTTCATCAAAAAGCTCCAAATGGGGTCATACACTTAACATATTCTATCCACTCAATCTTTATGTATGCTCCTATAATTGGAGAAATTAATGCTCACCTTGCTCCTAGGGGTATTCAAATTACATTCACTCTCGTAAAGAGATGAAATCAAGATGTGACACCTAGTCCCATAAAGGGACGTGTTTTAGATATTTTCAACATTGTTTTTAGATAAAACTCATATTTTGATTTTGATTTATTATTGTCACTCAAAATTTCTCTCATAAATATATGCAAGGTTTGGCACATATTTGGAGGTATTTGACTTCACTCAATTTTCAAGGGCATCATACCCTCCTAATAAAATCAAGTGTGTCATTTTCAATTTTTCTTTTCTAGATCCCAATCAATTATTGATATTGATACTTGTCAATGTGTAAATGTTCTTATAGGTACATTGAAGTTTGTTTCAAGAGCTTGAGACTCACAAAATCATATATCCTTACCATTTCTTGATTAAGTTTGATATGTATGTGTGCACATACATCAAAGTGGGACAAAATGTACACTTAAAAATGAACCTTATGCATTTATTAGTTGTTATAATGTATATATTCTTTCTAGAGTGTCTTCCTATTTTTTAATCTTTGGCACAAATATAACTTTATTGTTGTAATTGCCAAATTTAATTGGTGCCTACTCATTTTTGTATAACCTTTAGCTATCACCACCTGCTCCCCATAATTCACCCAAAACATGGACTCCATGTTCTTGGCAATGTCACGAACGTGAAATGCATGGTCCTAGAAAGATTGCATTGGGCACTTCCCTCCCTAATCCCATGTATTCTTATCCCATTTTTTTTACTTTTTTGACCATTGGGTGTTGATATGTGCATTGATATGATCTTAATTGTCTATAAACACACAAGCATCCTTGTTTGTTTATGAATGAGAAAAAATATGGAGAGTGAATTCAGTATCTTCTAGAAATTCAAGAAAATTTTAAGTGTAATGTAGAGAAGAGCATCATAGAAAAAAAAATCGTTGTATCGTTGAAGTTCATGCATTGCATTGCATGGGTGATGAATTATTTCATCATGAGTGAGAAATTATCAATGTTATACAACATCAAGAGGGGTTTACCGTTTGACAAGAATCAATATAACTCAACTATTCATTGATGCAACAAAGACCCCAAAACATATTTTTTCTAACAATTTTGTATTTGACTTCCTAATTAAGGTTAAAGGAAGAACAATTATTTCCTAGTTATCAAAATAGAATTTCAAAAGATGGAGTGATGTTTCTAGATGGCTAAAACATGCAAATCTAACCCTAAAAAAGGAACTTCATATTCGAACAATTTATCTAAAACACCATCTTCATAGTCAGAAAAATGCAAAATTGAAAAGAAAATGATGTATTCATAATAAAAATTTTGTACACTATTTATCCTTTTAATCACTTTGAAGAACAAGATAAATGTAAACCCTATATATTTTTTATTGCTCTGAACTTCAATTTTATGGCAGAAATTCATTACATTTTTGTAGAAATAGGTTAGCATATTGAGTAACCACTAAAATAGTTAACTCACTTGAAGACAAAGGTTAACACTGCTACAATTTTTGTCTTTTATATTGTTTTTGTCATGAATTATTTGCAACTAGAAACTAACTCCAAAGGAATTGACTTAATCTGGAAGAAAGTCACGTCAATGTGAGCTTTTTTTTTTAAGGAATTATTTAATCTCGAAGAAAGTCACGTCAATGTGACAATTGAGTGAAAGAAATTGTTCCTTGTCCGTTTTTGGAAGCTTTTTTTTTTGTCCTGATGAATGATGAATGTGTTCCCGGCATTTCTAATAATTTATTTCAATCTTCTTAGTGCCATTGAGTTATCAACAATAATGTCCCTGTAAGATCGGATTCTAGCCCACTCATTCGTAAAGTGGTCCGCTCGAAATCATTACCATTTCTAACGATTACACACTTCAATAACTGTATAGAAATTGATAACTCAACAATAAGTTTTATTTTGGAAGTATTCGAGTTTGGGTCAATGGTAAAAGAATTATGTTCTTCAAATGAAATGGTATCGTTTTAATTATGTTTATAAGACCAAACGGTTTATGGGACTCTTGATTATAGTAATTGTTTCCCTCGCTTAAAGATTTATGAAGTCTGTTATATCATTTATGAGATTGTTCCCTCTGTTAATTTGAGTTAGCAATAACTCATAAACTCTTTTATTCTTTCTTCCTTGAATATCTCAACCATAGATCTCACACTTAATGTTTCCATGTGCTTGACCCGCATGTTCATGCATTGAAGTGCTCCTCTATTTTGGCCACCCCTATGGTGGAAAACACACAAATCCTCTCTTCCCACTACTCCTTAGGAATCCTCCATCTCCCCATCTCACATCAAATATACTGAGACCTAGTCCTCATTTGAGAAATGAGGGATTTTTTCGCTCCATTTTAATTAGATCTTTTATATGCGTTTTTGCATTATGCTCATATTCAACCACTAAATTATAGTGTTGTCTTTTCCTGCTTGTTTCTTTCCTCCACATTTCCATTCTAAACCTTTAGTTCACATATTTTTTCTCTGTTGTAGTTCATGCTTTCGGTTAAACTGATATTCCATTTATTCATCCACTTGTGGTTTTGTTTCATCCAAGTGTTCTTCCTTCTATTCAACTCTTTGTCTTTTGTAACCCTAGGCCATATGTCAATCTTCATGTTTTCTATTTTTTAAAGTAACATAATAGACTAGTCATAGTAGTTGCCTCTAAAGGAAAAAGTACATGTATCATAAAAGATGATTTCATAAGGAAGTGAATCCTTAATTCTGAAATTGTTTACATGATTAGACATTTTTTGTTCTTTTCTATTTGCCTCTATTTCAAACTCATTGTACCATGATGTAGGAGAAGCTAAGGTCCAGGGAAATCCTACACACTTTTGGCTGAGTATGGGTGCACACAAGATTAGAGAATGCGTAGAAAGGAAGGAGTACTGTTAAGTCAAGTAGTTATTGTGCAGAAGTAAGGAAGTACTTTATATAATGGTTATTAGTAAGAAGCACAATGTGCAGAGTGTGCAATAAAAGTGGGTGCACTATAGTGCACAAAAGGATTGCAGAATAGAGTTGGTGTGGAAGAATAATGTGCAATGGTATGCATAGGATTTTGGGAATAGTGTAGTTGATTAGAGATGCACAAATATTGTGAGAAGAGTTATGTAGAATGGTAGTAAGTGTGTAGAAGGCACAAATGCATGAGGGAAGGTTTGCACACTGACATGGGTTGCGAAAAGGAGGCATGTGGAAGCATAAGGATAGTGCGTAGGACAAAGACATAGGTAAATCTTGAAGCTTATAGTGTATTACAGAAGAAGATAAATCCATGGGGAAGAAGTGCGATCAAGAAGTGCGCAAAAGAATTGGTAGTTGGTAGAAAAATGAAAAGGATTTAAGAATTGTCTGTTCCAGGTAGCTAATAGAGACCTAATGATCAGGATATCCTGACAACTAGATGGATGTGGCACAACAAGACACCTTTAAATGACATCAAAGTAGCTTAGGGTGTTAATGAGCCTAAGTTCAAATTTGAATCTAAGTGGGAAGAAGGAGCCAATGTGGAGCGAGAAGCGGGAAGGTGCAACTATATGAGAAGAATGAGCTCATTAGAAGAGGAGGTTGAAAGGGGGGAAAGGAAATGGAAAAAAGGATAAAAAGGACATAGCTGAGGTTATTGAATGTGCTTGTGACACACAAGGACCAATCTAGGTTAGGTCTTAGGGAAAATACCAAGGTTTGAAAATACTCCATGAGAGAGAGTTTGTAAGCTCCACGAGAGTAACTACATATAAATGATATACATGGCATTAACGAAAAAGATAAAACCTTTTTGTTTCATTCCAATGTGTTAGAGTCTACAAAAGGCACCAAATAATCTCAGTTTGATGTGTTGTATCATTTGTGTTATCATAGAAAGCTACTTTCCTACAACTGAAATAAGCGAAAATACTTGTAGAATGCCAAATGTGAGGTAGCTAGCAAATTTCTTGTGTTCTCCACTATGAGAAAGCTGGGTATGTTATGCAAAGAATATCCCAGAGTGTAGTGGCCATAAGAGATCTAGATCTTGTATATGAAGGCAAGATCATGCCAAGGAGAAGGGACTATTCAGATGCAACAATCACAGAAATATTGGAGAAGGTGTTAGAAGACCTAAATAGTGTAAATGTCAGACTGAAAGATGAAGACCATTAGATAAGAAGGGGTCTTGTACTACAAAGTACCCATAAGAAGGGGTGAATGACTCAAAAAACTGTCAGTTGTGTAGAAAATTTTACTTGAAGAACGTGCCAATAGAGCACCAAAGAAGAGAAAAGGATTATGTTGAGGTACAACTGGAGATTATGTGAGTAGAATGCAATAACAAAGAGAAAGCATGCATGATAGTACCACTATAGAATGCATAAGAGAAAGTGCATGAAATAAGTTCGTGAGATGAGTAGAGAGTGAAAAGAGGAGTCACATGGAGGAAGGAAATAGTGTGTAAGAGTATTATGCTAGAAAAGGAGGATGTCAGAGGAGAGAAGATGGCCGTTATTGATCATGAGCTCATGGAGGATTGCACAAGATGATAGATTTAGGCAGAAGGATGGGGAGAAGAGAAGATTAAGGATATTACACAACTAAAGAATGAAGGGCACATACAAGAGGGAGTCTCAATAGAAAGATGAAAGGGGTACACAACTAAGTGCAGGAGAGTAGAATCCCTAATAGAGGGAAAGGAGTGTGAAGATGAAGGTGCGGATAGTAATGGGAGTAACATTGTAGAGGAAATGAAGAGAAGGAAGAATTTTATCTAAAGGACACCAAAGTAGAGCAGTCCACATATGACATGGGGGTATGCATGTTTTCACAATCTCTATCGCCTTGGTTATTTAGATAACTCACAATTCCATGTTGGCGAGCTGAGTTCAAGTTTTCAGGTTGTGCGCACTGATGGTCGCATTCTTGGGTGCAATTGCATGGTTAAAATTCTTCGTGTGTTCCCTCGTGTTCTCTCCCTACTTATTCCTTTCCCTTCGTGTGCCCTGTAATTCTTCTTTTTTCTTATATCTCCCTTCATTATCCCTTTACACGCATCCCTTTGCACATTCACACTTCTTCCAAGTTATCGTGTACTCCTTGTGCATACTCACGGACGTACTCTGTATTTCGTTAAGACCTTGGCATGGTTTCTTTTGTTCATGCCAAACTTCCCGAGTTCTTCTTATCTTTTGCGAGAACTCATTTTCCTTTCAGATGTTTCCTCGCACACTTTTTTATGCAATTGCTTTCATACACCCTTGTCTTGCACACTCCCCTTCGTCCTTGCATACTTTCATACCATTTCAAATGTGCACCCTTTTCTTCCCATCCCTGTGCACCTTCTCATGCACACTCATAGATTCATGTATTCTTTCCTCTCACGCCAATTGCTTCAGTGCATAGACTTAGTTTGTAACCCTCTGCGACAATCACTAGGTGCCATGTGTCACTCCCTAGAACTTGTCAGATGATGTGCAAAACATGTAACCTATTAGGGCATGCCAATTGCACGTCGAGTTCTTATGGTGAATGAATGAATGAAACATGGAAAAAAGGTCAGAATGAACAGACAATCAGCCACATTCTTCTACCGATTAGATCGTTCCATGTATCCTACATGTTCATCTTGTATTGAAAATCTTTAGATCACCATAAATTTTGTTACATAACTCAAAATTTGGTGTGCCTGGTCTTGCTGGAAAGCCACTGATAAGGGATACACTCTAGGGTTTTCAAAATTAGATTTTGGCAGGATTTGGTAGGTGAAAATAGGGAAACAAAATTTTAATTTTTAATGCACATCCAGTCGACTCAACCATAAAGATTTGATTACATTTAATCTCCTTCCTTCTTCCACAAGTTAAGTTGACATAGGGAGGTGGATCTGACCGTGTTGTAGGAAGATTTTTTGGTGATAGATACTAGCAATTTACACACAATAATCTATATTCTCTGTATTGATATTCAATGTCCTTTGATACAGATACATCCATATATATAGGAAATAACCTTCCTAAATAATAGGAAGTAGCTATAACAACTCTCGAACCAATCTACGTGAGTTTTCAAAACTCACACACCCACATTTGTTATAATTTTTTTAATTTAACAACTATATAACAAATTACTAACACAAAATAACATTATAATAATTACTAACGTAATTATTATTTACTAATGGAGCACTAACATATTGATTTCCTAACATTCTCCTCCTTAGTGCGAACATGGGGAAAACATCCATTCTGCACTGCACCTAATTTTGTGATGGTGTGATTTTCCATTGGTTGATCAAAAAACAAGACAAAGATGGTTTTCTATCGGATAACTAGAAACTGAGAGTTGTGTGATTTTCTATTGGATTATCACAAACCAAGAAAAAGATATGGTTTTCTATCGAGTTGACCAAAAATCAAGGCAAAAAAGGTTTTCAAATGGTTTACCTCAAAACATATCATGATGTGCAGTACAAATTCAACTCTCATCCTATCTTTTCTCAAGAGACTACATAGGAAAACAAGTTCAACTTCTCACAGGAACTAAAAACTAGAAATGGAAATAGACCATTGGACCATGTTCCTCCCCTCAATGTGGAATTTTCACTTATTAAAAACAAGAACACTGCAAAAAAGCACAAAACAGAAAGCACACTGCTCAAACTGAAAGAAAAATGTACACACACATGTCACCAAAGATGATATGCGAACCTGTCATTGGCAACTGATGAGAGGACGCTGATTTTTCTCTATCCTCCCATGCTGTACATCCTCCAGTAGATGGCTGCTAACTCAGCCAGATGTGACAATTGAACTTAATAACATGCCTTGAATGTCGGATTCCACCGAAAATGCATTCGTAAGGCAATTTTTTTTATAGTTTTACAATTTTAACAAATTTCCTAATAATCACCTAAATAATCACCTAAATGACAATAACAAAATGACAACTTCAATTTTTGACTCTAGGATGACTCGAGTTTGACTAGACAACACTTGACTTTGACACTTTGACTATAGAGTTTAATATTTACCCACATAAACTTATAACAACAATTGACTCTTTCAACACAATGATTTGACTTAACTAAATGTTAACACACAAATTATATCTAAACAACTTTAAAAAAATAACTCCTAAACCTTAAAATGGTCTACCAACTTAACTTTTAAGACAATACCATAAACTTAACAAACACGACTATAAAATAAAAGAGATAATGATGCAAAGAAAGCTTATGCTGAGAGACACAACTATAAAACAAAAAACTAAAGCTAAAACCATTTTTGTTTGAAACCATGTGCTGAGTATTAGAGTCGGTTTGGACAAAAAAATAATGGAAGAGACATATGTTTGAAGGGCGGATGCAAAAAGAAAAAATGGCGAGTCCATAAGCCAACCGATGCACATTCGAGGACGTGGCAAAATTTCAGGTTCAACAACATTATTCATCGCCGTAGAGGAGTCATTCCAGTATCTATAGAAGGCGTGTTGGGTTTATATGCTACCAAATCCATGTGGCAAAGATAACTATTTTCAAATTTTTCATTGAGATCCAATGCCAAGAACGCAGTGCTATGGCAGTGGTTTGACGTTGAACCAAGATTATTATCACCATGCCAAATGAAATATTGATCTGAAAAAACACATTCAATACCTTTATTTTAGCAAATCCAACTACAAATGGGAGTGCGTCTAGGACTGTGATCTAGAGTAACCGTGAGATTTTCAATGCATACGTTAAAACAAACAAATGCATGCACTATGCATGATGGAGATCTTCAAGATTGATCTTAGGAAATGAATGCAAAATAAAATGTCATTAACGACTATGTGAAACTTGTTGAAAAGTCCTTCGAATGATGCATAATTGATGCTTTTAATGGTCTTGAATTCTTATCAAATTACTTTCTCATTCAGAGGGCCAAAGCACAATTATGTTGCGCCCTTTTCCTTCTAATTTTCCATCCTACATTTGCTCTGATACCAAATGACAGATACTAGCAATTTAACAATAATATGTATTCTCTGTATTGATATTCAATGTCCTTTGACACACACACACACACACACACACACACATTATTATTTGACAACTCATGTAGATTGGTTGGAGATTTGTTATAGCTACTTCCTATTATAATAGGAAGGTTATTTCCTATATACATATATACCACACACACACACACACACACATCTACATGAATTGTCAAAACTCACACACCTGTATTTGTTATAAGTTACTTTATTTAACAACTATATAACAAATTACTAACATATTTACTAACACAAAATAACATTATAATAATTACTAATGTAATTATTATTTACTAATGGAGTACTAACATATTGATTTCCTAACAGTTGGCATTTAATGTTTGGTGTTGGTGGTTGGGTTTAAAAATCTAAGTTTCCTTCTCTCTTTTCCCTTCTCTTCTCTCCCCTTTCTTCTATAAATTGTTGATTAATTCTCATTTGTAAAAGGTTGGACCCTTTTGCTTTGATAAGAGAATTATTTAGAGTAGTGCTCCTTAGCATTTTGGGCTACAGGCCTCAGATCTAGTTTTGTGCATTTGGATACTTTCCTCTTTCCACCATTGTAATAGATTGTGCATCATTGGGGAGCAATACAAGTCTTGTTTTTGTGAATATTCTTTTCCCTAGCTTGTATTTTATTTCATATTCTTGCTTTTTCTTTTGCAATATTGGTATCATGTGCATTCTTCATGTTCCTTGTAGGTTTCTTTTCTATTGTGCTCCATTAAAGTGAGTGTGCGAGTGTTGTTGCAGATTGTGGAAAGTTTTTATGCCCTCCATGTGCGTATTTTACCTTGTTTTTACTCATATAAGAATGTTCATCCCCCTCTTTTTGGTGTTATCACCTCCCTTTCATTTAGGTTTTCCTTTCATGCATCACCTTCTCACCCTGGTCACTTAGAATCTTAGAGTAGAGTGAGGTAGTTGCATTTCACTTTCTAGGAGTAGTTGTAGCAGTAGAGATAGGTAGAGGAATTCGTCCTTCTTCGGAGGTTTGTCTCAAGAAAAATTCCCACAACTTGGAGACATTCCCATTTTTCCTTAAATCCCCATGTCATCTTGATTCAGGATGGGTGTAATTTTGAGCTCCAATAGTTTTTAGCACACCCAGCAGGATAAGTTTAAAGAGCTATACATCTTTGTTTCAACAAGGTTGATGTGTGATTCTTAAGATCTATCCTTTGAAGGCTTGTTTTAACACATCTGGAGAATCCTAACATCCACATCTATTGATTTCAGCAGTCTGCATGCGTATTTCATGAGAAAGATACATACCAAACATAATGCAGTAGTTGAAGAATCCTTTGAATATCTCTAGTTTTCCCCAAGAAGAAGAAATAACAGGCCCATGTGCACATCACCATCTCTTGCGTGCAAGGTTCATTCCAATCCTCCTCCTAGTATGCCTTTTTCATACTCTTCCAGGGTATTCAGACCCATTCTATCCTTGGTACAATAGAGAAATATACCTTTTGTAAGCTTCAACGGTGATAGTCATTTGGCTCTTCCAGTGCAACATGATATACCAGTGGCTGCACTCAAGATTATTCCCTTCCTTATTGGTGAGAATCATGTTACCCCTACTAATCACATTCAAGACATTACAAATGTATGTTTTGTTTACCTATTTACAAAAGATGATGTAGTTGTAAGGTTGCTTGCTTCTTCACTCAAAGGCAAAGCACTTCAGTGGTATAGAAGTTTAAGACCTTCCTCTATTACCAACTGGGATGGACTATGTACTACACTTTGTACTCAATTTGAGGAGAAAACAGACAACATCTCCTTGTTAGAACAACTCACAACCATCAAGATAGCTTCTAATGAGCTCATGTCTGATTTCAACATCAAATTTCAGAAGACATGGGACAAGATTCCAGTTCCCTTAAGACCAACCCCTCAATGGGTTTTTTATTTACTTCTTAAGATATTTGAATTCTGACATTACAGTGATGATATAGTCTATGGGTGATGCACAACTTCCTGATGCTTATCCTATATCCATCAGGGAAGAAAATTGCCTTATTCAAGCTGACAAGATTTCCCCTAGATTATCTATGCCCTTATTTTTGAAATTGCCTCAAGCATCTCAGGCTTCTTTTGCTCCCATTCTTGAGTAGAATTCACAACCCACTACCTATGCATCATACTCTCTCCAGAAGTAAAAGGAGGAGGAAGAAATGAAATCCTTGATTAGAAATTTATCCAACCAAAGCCATATCCTTAGAAAAATAGCAAGCACAAGCCTTTATAAGTAATTCTAATCAAGGGTTCAATCAAGGCCATCAACCCCTTAGAAGTCAATATCTAAATCAGAGATGTGTGTAAAACCATTAGAATGATAGATGAAATACCAATGTGCACCTCCAATTATAGACAATTGTCCGCTACGCAATCCCTTTCTATGCCTGGTGTAAGTAAAGCACTAGTTCCAATACTGAACAACATGGTCCAAGAGACAGAGTGGTGTTTTTCTTGTAATTTTCCACATACTCAGGACAAATGTACAAATGCCTTGCGTTCACAAGATTTCATTATCCAAAATGTTACAATTTATGAGCCTCCCACTAGTGCACGTGAACCTGATTATGAAGAAGTTCCAGAAGCCAACCCAGAGACAAAATTGATAGTCTTTAATGTTGATGACTTATGCGTAATGAACCAAGTTGTGGACAATTTGAGTAGACTGCATGCACATCTTGTAGATAACACAAGGTTCAAGAAGAGGATTTTAGAATCTAGTGCACAACCTTCTACTTATGCCAGTCAAGTTGAAAAATTTCCCATGAAGAAGGATGCAAATCGTCTTGACAATTTTGGTATGCATGTTTTTGCACACATAAGATTTTGTGAAATGTTGTATCTGAAGTTGTGTGCACCCCTCCTTTGGTATCTCAAACCTCTGTATAAGCTAAGGCACCTACCTCTGTACCTGAAGAATCAAGAAAATATGTTGTTATGCCTCAAATGCACAAATCCATGGGTCTTCCATTTAACATTGTGGACCAGATGAAGAAGACAAATGTAAATGTCACAATGTGGAATGTTTTGTCCATTATGTCCCAGACACAACCTTCTACATGAAGCTCTTGCACAACTCCCATGTGCTGATCTAGTTATTCAGAGACCTCATGTTGGTGTCAACATATGTCAAGAAGAGGAGAATAAAGTAATAAAATTTGTCAATACCCCACCCCTTTATATGTCTTTGATAGTAGGAAAAAACCTTATTCACAAATGTATTATTGACTCAGGAACTAGTACTTATGTCATTCCTAAAAAAATCGTTCATATCTTGGGTATCAAGTACAACTTTGTCTTTAAAGGAGTCTTACAACTTGGTGGATCAACCATGAGTATTCTAGGAGTCATCAAGGATCTTAAGTTAACCCTTCATACATGTACAAACATAACCATAACTCAATATGTGTTAGTAATTTATTTACCTTGATTGTTTGACATTTTCCTATCAAGATATTTCACATCCATGGTGGGTGGCTACTTGTCTTTAGATCAGTCTCATATGCTCTTAATAACTAGGTATGTTACCAGGTTTACCGTACAAGATGAGCCTATATTTTTCCTATTATGTTGAGTCATATAACGATTCTCCTCTCCAAGAAAATTACCTCATCCAAGAAGGCCAATAACAAGATTTAGTTTTAGAAGAGCAGACTATTTCTCCTTCCATACCCGATCTATTTTTAGATGATTGGATCTAAGGATCAATATAAATTTGATCCCTCTGACATAGCTATTGAAATTGGTCTTGGAACATATTGCATCCTTTAAGAAGAAGCCACTTTGCCTACCCCACTCAAGAAAGGAAATGAAGATGCTTCTAGACTATGGAAAATGTTCTTTGATGGTTCTAGAAGTAGAAATGGAGTAGGTGCATGGGTTATTCTCATATCCCCTTAGGATGAGAATTTATTCTCCTGCGCACAAGTTGTAGTTTTTGTTCTCTAACAACATAGTAGAATACAAAGCTTTGTTACATGGTATTATTATTGCAAAGAATAAGTGGATCGAGGCATTGGGACACTGAATTAGTCATCCACCAAGTCATAAACAAGTGCACAACAAAGAATAAGCTTATAAACATAGATTTTGAGACCTCTTGGAGAGATTTGATGCTCTCAATCTGGAGGTGGTAGCAAGGAAATTGAACAAAGAAGCAGATCAAATGACAACCCTTGGTTCAAAATTCTCACCTGTTGATGACCTTGTCCAAGGAAATGCACATCACATCAAGATGTTGGTCAAGCCCTCCATTCCAGAAAATGAAACTAGTTGGCAGGTGTTTGATAGTGATGTGTAGATTGTGTAGTTCATTTAGAATAAAGCTGAGTTTTATTCAAAAATGGAAGGTGAATTTCATGACAGCTATGGTTACCAAGTGATCCAAATCAAGACAAAAAAATTTCCTAAAGGGTTGGTCACCTTAGATCACATCTTCAGTCTTGGAGATGAGTTCAAGGGCGAAGAAAAGTACATGCGCATTGCGTAAGAATGCTTCTGGTCAATCACTATTATGAGTGGAAAAGAGTTGTTTCTTGGTAAAGAATGTGCACAGGAAGAGGAAAAAACCTTCATCTCTTTGTGTCATAAATTTAGTGATATATTCTCATGGGAGCATGAAGACCTGAAAGGATTTGATCCAAGTGTTTCTCAACACTCCATTGACCTTAATCCTAGCATTAAGCCCATCAAACAAAATCAAAGGCTTATCAATCCTAAGATAGAGCCCCTCATGAGGGAGTTATCCAAACTCATTAAGGAAAAGATAATATTTCCTATCAAATACTCTACTTGGGTAGTAAATCTTGTTCTAGTGCACAAGAAGAATGGTGAAATCATACTTTGTGTTGATTTCATGGATTTGAACAAGGCATGATTAAAGGATCACTATCATTTGCCTTCTATGAATCATATTTTTGAAATAGTGGTTGGCACGCAAAGGTTTTCCATGCTAGATGGATATTTAAGATTCAATAAAATCATGGTCAAAGAAGGGGATCAATTCAAAACAACATTTACAACCAAATGGGGGACATATGCCTATCAAAAAATTCCTTTTGGTCTGTCAAATTCATGCACAACATTTCAGAGAGAAATGGACATTGCTTTCAAAGGATATATCAATGAGATCATCTTAGTTTACTTGGATGACATAAATTTATTCTCAAATTAAAGTGAAAATCACATGATGCATCTGAAGAAAGTCTTTGAGAGATGAAGACAATTTGGGGTATCTCTTAACCCTAGGAAGTACAACTTTGGTACTGTGCAACAAAATATTTTGGGCCATATAGTCTCAAAGGATGGTATTTCCATTGATCTAGAGTGCATTTCTATCATTCTCTCTCTTTCCTTTCCAATGCACAAGAAGGACTTGCAATCATTTCCTAGGTAAGATCAATTTCATTAGGAGGTTCATTCATAACTTTGTAGGATTGATCAGGCCCATCACTCTTATGCTCAAGAAGGACACAATCTTCAAGTGGATAGAAGAAGGAAATGTAAGCTTCAATAAGATAAAGAAAGAGATTACGTGCACCCCGACACTTATCAATCCAAATTATGCTAAGGATTTTAATCCTTTATGCATACGAGAGCTGATGTTAGTGTTGTTGTTGTCTTGACTAGGAAGAATGAATAAGGAATAGAGAAACCAATGGATTTCTTCAATCAAACATTCAAGGATTATGAATAGAAATATAGTCACATAGAAAAACAAGTTTTCACCATCATGCATGCTCTTATAAAAATTCAAAAGCACGATTTCAACGAATCATGTCAAAGTGGTTAGTTTCACACTCCAGTGTGAGAGAATTCATCATGGGAGCATAAATTGGTGAGAAAAGAGAAAGATGGTTAACCAAAATATATGGAATATGATTGTGGCTATCAAAGCCACAAAATTGGTGAGAGGCAACATGCTCTATAAGCATATTTTTGAGGATGCACAGAATGATAAGGAAACTTCACTGTTCTTGGAAGAAGAGCCGCCACCACGTTGAAGTTGAAAGAAATGAAGATCCTGGCATGCACAATTAGATAAATAGCATGGCAACATTCCTTTCTTCTTGTACATACCATCTTGGTATGAACAAGGAAAAGAGAAGACATCTAAGGCTGCAATCTATTCCATATACACTAATTGACAGTATTCTTTTCAAGAAAAACATTGATGGTGTGTTGCTGAGATGTATTGACGACGCATAGGTCAAAAAAATGTTAACATAATTTCACGACGAATTATATGGTGGAAAATTCTCTACCAAAGAAATATCAATTAAGATCATCAAGGCAGGATACTTTTGTCCTACCTTAATTGCGGATGTGCACAAGTGGGTCAGGAAATGAAAAGAGTGCACTTTCTTTGTGAGAGAGAAGAAACTGGATGCACTTCCCTTTCGACAATCTAGGTGAATCATCATTTTGCACAATGGGGTCTTGAATTCATTGGTATTATCAACCCTCCTTTGAGCATTGGTCATAAGTGGGTGTTGATAGCAATGAATTACTTCACCAGATGGACAGAATTCATCGCACTCAAGGAGGAAACTGAGTTAGTCATCCTTGAGTTTCTCAAAGGTATCGTGAAAAGGTTTGGCATCCCTCAAATCATTGTCTCTGATAATGAAAAATATTTCCTTGGTGCTAATATTTTTGATTGGGCTCTTAGCCTTGGTATCTATCTAAAGAATTCTTCTAACTACTACCCTCGAGGTATTGGCTTGGCAAGGTCTACAAACAAGAACTTGATCAGAATCATGAAAAGAACAATGAACATCAACCAAAGGTAGTGGCATACAAAGGTCTTGTGTGCACGATGGGAACACAAAATCACAATAAATAAGGAAATTGATACTTCACCATACAAATTGGTCTATGGAAAGAAGGCCAGACTTCCTTTACCTCTAGAATTGCCTTCACTAGAGCTAACCCAACAACTTGAGTACGAGGGCACAAATTAGAGAGAAATTAGAAAGGCAGAGCTGGTTGAGATTGAAGAATTAAGGAAATATTCCATGATAAAATTGGAACAACATCAACAATCAACCAAGTAGTGGTTTAACAAAAAGATTAAAGCTCAAGCTTTCAAAGTGGGTGATCTGGTCCTGAAATGGGATGTTGACAAAGTCAAATTAGGGCTCCATTCAAATATTGATGCACTTTGGAGTGGCCCATACATCATCATTTCTTGTAAGGAGGCTAAAAATTTTGAGTTATCTCACCTTGATGGAGATGTACACTATTAATCCAAATCAGTGGGATCTACCTCAAGCACTTCCACTAAGTTATTCTACATCATGTACATATCGGAGTAGTTTCAATTCCTCCAAGTGTGTGCTTGTGCACAATGTTTTATTTGTACATAGTTCTTTCCTTTCGTGCACCCTCACATGCGCTCTTTTGATTATTTCCATATTTATGGTCCATGTGCTCACAAGTTCAGAGAGGTTATGTCTCATCTTGCTGGCACTTTCCAATAGTTTTACATATAGTTCTTAAGCAGAGTTAAGACAATGCTTCAAATGACTTCAAGGTTCTCTTTCAAGTTACAAATCAAAATTTCATATTTTTTAGGAAGACTCCGTGGTAGCTAATCTCCTTCATCTAGTAGGTTGATGACCCTGATAGTCATAAAATTGTTATCCAAAGCTCTACCACCTTGGTTATTTAGACAACTCATTGTTGCATGTTGGATCTGATTTCAAGTTTTCAAGAGGCACGCACTGTTGGTTGCATTCTTGGGTGCAATTGTATGGTAAAAATTATCTATGTGTTCCCTCACATACTTTTTCTCTTTGTCATTTTTCTATTTTCTTCCATCTCCCATCATTATCCCTTTACGTGTATCCCTTTGTGCATTAGCACTTCTTCTAGGTTATTGCGCACCCCCTTCTGTGCACTCAAAGACTTACTCTATATTTCACTAACTCCCTGATATGTTTTATTTTGCACATGCCTACCTTTTTGAGTTCTGCACATCTTTCGTACACACTCATTTTCCTTTCACATGTTTCCTCATGGACTTTCTTTGCGTAATTACTTCCGCGCACCCTTGTCTTGCCCACTCCCCTTCATCCTTGCACACTTGCATACCTTTACAGATATACACCCTTTACTTCCCATCCATATGCACCTTCTCCCACGTGTTCTCAAATTTCTACATTCCTTCCTTTCATGCCAATTTTTTCCATGCATATGCTTAGTTTGCAACCCTTTGTGTTAATCAATGAGTGCCACGTGTCACTCCCAAAAAAAAATTCAGATGATGTGCATAGAAAACAACATATCAGAGCATGCTAGCTGCATGCCAAGTTCTTATGGTGAATTAATAATTGACATGTGGTAGAAAAAGGAAAAATGAATAGACATTCAGCTACATCCTTCTACCGATCATATCATGCCACGTGTTTTACATGTTCATCATGTACTGCAAATCTTCAAATCACCATAATTTCTACTACATAACTTGAAATTTTGTGCACCTAGTCTTATTGGAAAGATTTTGATGAGGGCTACACTCTAGGATTTTCAAAATCATATTTTGGAAAGATTTGGTAGGTAAAAATAGGGAAACAAGATTTCAGTTATTAATGTACATTCAGTCGACTCAACAAGCCATATTTGATTAGATTTGGTCTCCTTCCTTCTTCCAAAAGTTAAGTTGACATGGGGAGGTGGATATGATAGTTCTACAGATAAATTTGTTGGCATTTAATGTTTTTTTTTTGTGGTTGGATTTGAAAATTTGAGTTTTGTTCTCTCTTTTCCCTCCTCGTCTCTCCCCTTTCTTCTATAAATTGTTGAATAATGCTCATTTGTAAAAGGTTGGACCCTCTTGTTTTGCTAATATAATTATTCAGAGTAGTGCTCCTTAGCATTTTGGGTTGCAAGCCTCATATTTGGTTTTGTTTATGTTGATACTTTTCTCTTTCCATCATTGTAATAGATTGTGCATCATTGGGAAACAATAAAAGTATTGTTATGTGGCTATTCTCTACCCTAGATTGTATTTTGTTTCATATTCTTTATTTTCTCTTGAAATACTGGTATGATATGAATTCTTCATGTCCTTTATAGGTTTCTTTTCTGTTGTGCTCCATGAAAGTGAGTGTGTGAGAGTTTTTGTAGATCGTGGCACATTTGTCTGCACTTCTTATGCACATTTTCCCTTGTTTTCAATCATATGAGAGTATTAATCCCCCTCTTTATGGTGTTATCACCTCCCCTTAGTTTAGGATTTCCTTTCATTCATCTCCTTCTCACCCCGGTCCTTTGGAATCTTAGAGTAGTGTTAGGTAGCTACATTTCCCTTTCTAGGAGTAGTTATAGAAATAAAGATAGGTAGAGGAAGCCAACATTCTCTGGAGGTCTATCTCAAGCAAAAGTCCCATAACTTGGAGATAGTCCCATATTTCCTCAAAGCCCCAGGTCATCCTTATTTGGGATTGGTGTGATTTTTAGCTCTAACTATGCATGTGAAACAAAAGACATTGGAGGATAAGAGATCCACAAATATCACAAGGAGGCGTATGTAGAAAAGTGCATCGGAAAAGGAAATTTCAAGGGAAAATTACGTGAAGAAGGAGAAATTTTCCCAAAATAAATCAAGGAGGAGGTAGCAGGAGTGTGCAGTGTGAGAGGCACAAATAAGAGAGACCTATGAATGAGGAATGGCGTGACAAAAGTGTAGAGACAATGTGGGAAGATACAAAATTTTCCCTATAGGAAATAGAGGAAGGAAGGGAGAATTGAAAATAAGTTCCATATTTTTTTTGCAAGAAGAAGGTGCAAGGAAAGAAGGAAAGGAGAAGGAAATTGGTCAGGAAAAATTGTACTTGGAAGAGGAAGAGGAAGAGGAAATGTGGCTTATAACCACCAAGGTAGATTACGCACTGAAGATGTAAGAGCGTACTCTATAGAGAATGTACCAAGGAAAGTGTATAATAACGAGGATGTGCTAGAGAAGAGGATAATATGGTAGAGTAGCCATAAGGAAGCGAAGGAGAGAAAAGTGTGAGCAAGCAGATTGCATCTTGATGGTGCATAGAAAGAAGGAATTTGGTCTAATAGAGGCCAATAAAAAAAGAAAGGAATTATAAGCTTACAATAATACATTAGAAAATAAGATGAATACTATGCAAGTTGAATGCGTGAGGTAAATCATGTGAGAAATAAGACATGCAATTGAAAAAAGAGTGTGAGAAGGAAGCACAATAGATAGCACAAGGAGAATATGGTGCAGAGGGAGCCACGCAGCTAAGAAGTACACAAACGGAAGAGGTCACAACAAAAAGGTTATAAGAGGATAATGGAGGATAGAGTGCACAAAGATAAATTGCGTAAAAAAATCTTGTGAAGATGAGAAGGGTGTAGAAGAGAGTGTAGAGAAGATGCAGCACGTGAAGGATAAGAGTGCATAGAAAAGAAACCCAAAGGTAAATAGGGCAAGGGAAAAATAAATCCATAAAGGATTTATGTAGAGATGGATGGACGTTGGTGAGTGAAGACTACAAAGGAAGTCAAAGTGAGAACAAAATTACAAAGTAGAAGGCTCAACAGAAAATCCTTAGGAGGAGAAGGATGGTCCATGGTGAGAAAGGAATCGCACAAAGTAAGGTTTATGGTAAGAAACAACTTGTGAAGGAGAAGGATTGCTATGAGAAGGGACTTGTAAATGATTGAGGATAAAGATATATTTGGAGGAGGTTGGGCTATGGTGGGTTGAAGTTCACTGAAGAGTGCATGATTACACAAAGGAGTCACTGAGAAGTGATGAATGACTAGAAGAGATGCCATAAGAAGCGTCAAAGATGAGATAAGTTTAAAGGATGAAGGAATCAAAACTCTCAATCTCAACAATTCAAAGGGTGGTTCTACCACTTACTCAGTTTACTTGAGGTGAACCTCAAGTTTAAGTACCTCAGGTGTTTGATGTAGGAGAATCTAAGGTCTAGGGAAATATTACATAGTTTTGGCTAAGTATGGTTGTGCGCAAAATTGGAGAGCATGTAAAACGGAAGAAGGAACATTGTAGAATCAAGTGGAGATTATGTGGAAGTAAGTGATTAATTTTACGTGATGGTTATCAACAAGAAGCACAATGTATGGAGTGTGCAATAGAAATCAATGTGTTATAGCGTGTGGAAGGATTGTGGAGTAGAGTAGGTACCAAAGAATAATGTGTAGTGGTATGCATAGTATTTTGGGATTAACCTAGTTGAATGGAGATACACATATATTGTGAGAAGAATTATACATAATGACAGTAAGTGTACAAAAGGCACAAAAGCATGAGGGAAGGTTTTCACACTAACATGGGTTGTAAAAATTCTAACTTGAAAGGCCCAGAACCCCAAGGATAGTGTGCAAGAGAAAGAAAAAGTGAAGCTCGAAGCTTAGAGTGCCTGCCAGAAGAAGACAAAGACATGGTGAAGGAGTATGATCAAGAAGTGTGTGGCCAAATTAGTTCTTGGCATAAATTGACAAAGATGATAAAAATATTTGTTCCAAGTAGTTGATAGAGACCTAATGACCAAGAGAGCCCGATGACTAGATGGAATGTGGCACAATAGAACAACTAGGGGGCACTAAATTATCTCGGGTAATTAATGAGTCCAAGTTCAAATTTGCATTTGATCAGGAACAAGGCGCCAACGCGAAGAGAGAAGAGGAAAGTTACAACTATATGACAAGGAAAAGTTCATCAAAAGGGGAGGCTGAAAAGGGGGAAAGTAAAAGTGATGCAGAGGCCCATTTACAATCAATGTGCATTCAAACAATCCACAAGATGTAGATAACTTTAATCATTTCATGCTCTGATTCAATAAGTTTTCTTAGTGGTCTAGTTTCTCAAAACATGAAAAATTGTTTCTTTAAATCCTTAATGACCTTGTATATCACCTTAAAATTACTTTCTACACTCTTTGTACCCTACTCCTATTTATCATGTAAAGCCAATTTTAACGTGTAGGAGAACTAAGGTTTCATGAAAACTACTTTACCTCTGTATTTTTTCAACTTTCTCTCATTATATCTCCTTGGTCTTAAGACTTTCGTGAAGTAACAAATGTGGTCCTTTGTTCTTCCTAACACCTTTCCAATACTTAACCCTTGTTTCCTAACCCATCTTGAATTTGGCAGAGCTTTGCAGACAGAAATAATAATAATGATCTCTATTTTAATTGTCTGGGAATGAACCGGATAAATAGGATAATAGTCTTCTAAATAGAGAGGAAAGTTAGGAAGTTGTTTAGCAACAACTCCTATAATCTCTCATACTAAATACAATATTTGAAAGTTAGTAAAATACTATTAACAACTTACTCTATAAAATATTTAATCAACGTAATAACTATTTATCTATTAAGTGAACACTATAATATGATTTCCTAACATTCCCTCCTTAGTTTGAACATGGAGAGAAGCCACATCTTAAGAACTAGAAACAGAATCGTATGCCTCCACATAATTTTAGGTTTGCATACTGTTGGCTTGGTTCTTGTTGTTTGGATCTAGCTGCACATACACCAATCCACTTCACCACAGTGAATCCCATGCCGAATGATCACACTTCCATCAATTCACCTAGATACGCGAACTCAATAGTTCCCACTTTCACTTCCATTGAACGCTAGATTTCACCGGCCGATCGATGTTAGAAGTACGATAGTCAGAGGATATCTGCAGTCAGAGGATCACTCCAGTTTAGCTTCCCTCATATACAATTGTCCTCAACACCCACAATGCACATGCTTCCCATTTCAAACTTTGGCAAGGAATGTGTAACAAGATTTATTTTTGCATACACCACTCAAAGCAAACAACTAAAAATATTATAAAAAAATGCCACCAGTGCTAAACATGACCCCGTCGTTGGTGACTAACAAGAGGCATTGATCTCCCTCCATCCTCCATTGCCTCCGACCTCTAGTACATGTGTTGCTAACTCATCCGGATTTTAATTGCGACTCAATTACATGCCTAAATAGAATGTCGGGTTCAAACAAAAATACATTCATAAGGAATTTTTTATTTTTATTTTTTACAAATTTTAACGACCTTTAACTCTATGACTTTTGAAAAATGGACCCAAAAAGACTTACAACAACTTAATAATGGAATTTAACATTAATGATAATATTTTGACAACTAACAAAATACTTGACACTTTATTTGACCTCCGAAACTAATTTATATAATAACTTTTTAAGAACAAAATTTATAATATAGCTAAAGGTTAAAATTAGAAATTTAACAAATAAATTAATATCAGCGTAGAGACTTAAACAATTAAAAATTTAAAGGTAAAGACTCGATAAACAAATGAGTAGTCATACCTATAGACTCTTCTAAACAAGATTTAATATAAACTAAAAAATTACAATCTAAAACCAGTACTGGAAAACGCGGGTCGAATGAAGAAACTCGCAAAAATTAACGGGATCTTTAAACTGAATCTACAGATATACCGGTATCAGACTTGTACCGCCACCATCCAATTGAATGAGGATTTAGATGTGTAAGAGAGAATACAGTTGATATTATAAGCAGGAGTGTCTCGTTCCACGTACGCGAGCTTTAGTTGAAGCATAGATATTACTGCTCAAGCTGGGAAATGCATGATCCAGATACACGCTTTAACAGGAAGTGTCCTCCTAACAGATGCCATAGTGGAGGCTCATCAATTCACACAGATTGAGATATTTGACTGCTTATGCGAAACGATTGCAGAAGTACAATGTAGAAGTGCTTGGAGGATTTGCTCAACTACAAATCTTTACACATTTGTTGGATATGCACTCAGATATCTGACAGAAAATAATGAACAGAGATATGTCTTAGTTCAAAATGTTGTTTGACAACAACAAACCAAATCGATGGAGACTTCGCAGGGATAACTCGATCCAAGGAAAACTTTGGTGACAGTTGTGAGCCAGAGCTATGTCAATAACTCAACAATACACACCAATAGCATAACGTATGTGGATTAGTTATACTGTTCTTTGAATGTTGAAGTCGTGCCTCGCAAGGATATAATATCTAACATGAAGATGTATATGCAGATCTGCAGTAGAGTTGAATCACGTATGATTTGGTAGATGTGATCAAGCACAAATCTTTTAGAACTCCAATATGTCCAATAACGAAATCAAAACAGTTTGTATGCTATAAAATGACAACATTAAAAAATATTGAACTACATGGATCTCCCGAGGACTCTCATGCTTGCTCTGATACCAAATCTTGAATTTGGCAGAACTTTGCAGACATAAAAATAATAATGATCTCTATTTTATTCATGTGGAATGAACCCAATAAATAGGAGAATAGTCTGCTCAATAGAGAGGAGAGTTAGGAAGTTTTTTAACAACTCCTATAATCTCTCATACTAAATACAATATTCTTAACTTGGTACAACATTATTAACACTTTACTCTATAAAATATTTAATCAACATAATAACTATTTATCTATAAAGTGAACACTATAATATAATTTCCTAACAACCCAAACCAACCCCTATTCAATCATCAATATCCACTTTTCTTTAGTTTGGTCAAATTGTCCTGTTATGGCTTTAAGAGCATGGCCATGTTGATTTCATGTCTTGACCAAAATATGCACTCCTCAACCAATGTGATAACATTTTCTAGAACCCTTTTTCTCTGTGAAGGTGTGTGGGAAACTTTAGGACTCAATTCCTACTCCTCCTCATAATATTACTTTCCTCAGCTTTGGCTTATTAATTCCTCCTCTCATAATATTACTTTCCTCAGCTTTGGTTTATTAATTCCTACTAGCCCTACCTCAATGATTCCAAAGCTCTATCCTTTCACCTTGGGGTTTTCAAGTGACTCTTTATATGGATTAAGACACCCATTTCCTTGAATTATCTGCAGAAAAAAAATTAGGCTTAGAGTCTAACTCAAAAACCAACTTCCTTTACAAATCAACTTCATCAACTAGTCTCTTTGACTGTGACAGGGTGTCTAAGGTAGGCTATCAAGAAATTATTAAAATTTAGCCCATAAATAATTTAATTTCTTCTATAATCCCTTAGAGAAAATTTCAACAATGTTATCTACCAACTTTTAAGCCCCAATTCAATGATTTGAGGTTCCAAATCTTAAACCCTACCTGTAACTGTATTATAAGCCTGAGAGGAATGAAATCTATATAAACAAATCAATCCTATATTTCAAGGAAAAAAATTGGGTTCTTATAACTTTTATGGTCTTATCCCTAGTTCTATGCTATCAAGACACTCCATGCATTCATTAATCTTTCAAGAAAACATGCATTCCCATCATCACATTTCAACAAATCAGGGTTTGTATTGGTACACACAATCTTAAGTCAAAACTTAGAGCATAAAGAAAAGGTCATATAATTACTTACTTTGAAGGATATATGTCTTATAATCATAGTCTTGATACCCCCTCCCTTTTCGAGTCTAAGGCACATACATATGCAAATTCACAAGAAAATCCTTATTTCAAACTATTGTCAATTATGTCACCTTGAGTCTTTCACAAGAATTCTTGCATGCACTATAAAGGAATCATAGAAGTCTCTTTTTCCAAACCTAGATCAAACTCACAAGGTTCATATCACATGAATTTTAACAAGATAATTCTTCTCTTGAATGTTTTCAAATAGAAATATTCAAAAATCCCTTAGAAGAAGATACACAATCACATACACATAGTTTGAGCTATATTATTCAAAATAGAGCAAGTAATATTGAAAATTCATAAATTTTTAAGAACATCTACACATTCTCTAAATTCTCTATGTAATTAATATCTGAGTGCATAATTCACAAATTCCATGCACAAGTGTTTAAATGCTCTTGATGAAGACACCACATAGAATTCTTGCAAAAATAGAATTTTCAACTTATTAGCTAGTACAAGATTTCATGTTTCTTATTTAGTCTTCCTATCCTCAGACCTCATTCCTTAAGAAATAACCCCCCACCTTCATCTTAAAGCTTCCATTCATTATAACTCCCTCCTTTAACCTTAACTAACTCCGCATAGATCCTTAATTACTCATCATATGCCTCTATGTCACATTGAGGCATTTTTACAACTTTCAAACATTTCATTAGATTACATTCATACCATGACCTAAGAAATCAAGCCTAGACACCTATTGGACACCCTCACACTCATTACAATCACCTAGTAACTCCATGATGATCACATTCCTCATCTTCAAGCCTTTACAATTTCAAATTCCATTTTGGAGGGAAAGTACAATAAGAAGGAGATTTAAATTTTAGGACCTCTCAACACCTTGAAATGATTCTCTTTGACTCCTAAGACCTTTAAAACACTCAAATAACCTAAGATCATGATAAGAAAAATTATTACTTTGATGCTTCCCATACCCTGATGCTCCTACATCATACTCCCAAGGTGGAGAAAAGGATCTCTATACTGCAATTTTTCTTCTAATATCTCTTTATCTTCTTGAATTTTTATTTCTCTTGTTCTAGTACTCTTATTACTTTTTTTGGTATAACAACCACCTGGATCCCAAATATTGTTCTTCATCTTTGCATTTTTCTTGAACTTGCTTCTCTTCCTCTTGACATCCATCTTGATCTTCTTCAACTTTATTTTTCCATCACTTGTACCTGCACAAATAAACACAACAAAAACAACTATATATTCTTCCTCATGTTTCTTCATAGCTTTCATTCTTTTATAACCTTTATTCCTCATGATTTCCTCATTTTATTTTCTTGAAAATACTGAAAATTTCCCTTTTCTCTTCATTTCCTTACTTGCATGTTTGCTTCTTCATATTTTCCATCATCTCAACTTGCTTTAGACATGTACATATACCTTCATTTCCCTCATTCACATCTTCATTTACCCAATAATCCATCATTCTCTCAGATGTACCTTCATCCTTTCTTTCCTCATTCATCATACACAACAAATCTTGCAACTAATCATCTACCTCACCTATGAAAAATTGATCATCATATTTCACATGCTCATCACCCCACTCTATCTTTCTTATCACATTCTATTTTTGATTTCCTAATGCACCAATGGATTCATTTTCCATAATTTCTAGGAATTCACCTTATGAAACATCAATAGAAGTCATTAAATAGGTAAGTTTTGAGTCTAGTTTGTTTACCTCACCTTCCTCAAATGCATTCATCACTTATTGTACCTATTGTTCTAACGCATCTTCACTTGTACTCACCTCATTAAAATTCGTTTCCTTCTTTGAAACATGAGAAAAAAAATCATCAAGTATTTTCATTTCCTCATTTAGCTTAAACTCACCCATTTCTCTATTATCTTCATCATATATAGGCCTATCAAACCTGATTTCATCTTCCTTTGATATACTTAAAAACAAGAAAACTTCAAGAGGTACAAAACTTGATTCACATACCTCATCATCATACTAATTTTTTGTTGCTATATCTTCTTCTTTGTCTTCATTTTCTTCAGCTATCTCATCCATGTCTTCAAGTAACTCTCCTTCTTCATGATAGCAATAGATCACTTCTTCATCTCTGAGTTCTTATTCTTATTCTTCTTCACTTTCCCATTCATACTCTTCTTCTTCATCCACATCATTATTTTTCCATGCTCAATATATATTTCTCAACCTTGGTTGCATCTTTCTTGAGTTCTATCAGCTCTTTCTCAATCAACATATCCAACTCTCTAGCTTCCTCTTTCCTCTTGACCTTATTTATCTTCTTTCTCTCGTCTTGACTCTTCTTTTTGTGGCTTAACATCCACACTAGATCTTTCACTAACTCTTCCTTTTCCATCTCTCTCTTTTCTCCTCTTGATAAAGTTTGTTTCATCTTTCTCTTCATTACACCTCACCTAGGATTCAAACCTGGTCTCTTGGTGTCTTCTATCTTTCTTATTTCCTTTCACTCTTTCACTTCTTTCATTTTTTGACCTGTAAATCTCAATCACACATTTTTATCCACAAAAATATATTCATTCCTCATGCTATAATACCACATAATGCAGAGGACCATTTACAATCAATATGTATTTAGAAAATCCATAAGATGTAGACAAATTTAATAATTTCATACTCTAATTCAATAACTTATCTTAGTGGTATAGTTTCTCAAAACATGAAAAATTAGATCTTTCATTCCTTGATGACCTTGTATTTCACCTTAAAATTACTTCTACACTCTTTTTACCATGCTTCTATTAATCATGCAATTCCAATTTTAACTTGCAAGAGACTAAGGTTTCATGAAAACTACTTTACCTCTGTCTTTTTTCAACTTTCTCTCATTATCTCTCCTTGGTCTTAAGACTATAGTGAAGTAAAATGTGGTCCTTTTTTATGATTAACACCTTTCCAATACTTAACCCTTGTTTCCTAACCCAAACCAACCCCCTATTCAATCATCAATATCCACTTTTCTTTAGTTTGGTCAAACTGTCCTGTTATGGCTTTAAGAGCATGTCCATGGTGATTTCATGGCTAGACCAACTATGAAATCCTTAATCAATGTGATAAAATTTTATAGAACCCTTTTTCTCTGTGAAGGTTTGTGGGAAACTTTAGGACTCAACTCCTACCTCCTCTCATAATATTACTTTCCTATGCCTTGGCTTAATAATTCCTACTAGCCCTGACTCAATGATTTCAAAGCTCCATCCTTTCACCTTAGGGTTTTCAAGTGACTATCTACATGGTTTAGGACACCCTTTTCCTTGAATTATATGTATACAAAGTTGAAGGCTTGGATTCTAACTCAAAAAATGACTTCCTTTACAACTCAACTTCACCAACTAGTCTTTTTTACTGTGACAAGGTGTCTAAGGTAGACTGTCAAGAAATTATTAAAATTTAGCCCAAAAATTATTTTATTTTATTATATAATACCTTAGAGTAAATTTCAACAGTGTTATCTACCAAATTTCACGCCCCAATTCATCGATAATTTAAGGTTCCAAATCTTAAAACCTAGCTGGAACTGCATTCCAAATCAAAGATGAATGAAATCTATATAAACAAATTAATCCTCTATTTCAAGGAAAAACTTTGGGTTCTTATAACTATTATGGTATTCTACCTAGTTATGTGATATCAAGATACTCCATGCATTCATTAATATTTCAACAAAAACACATATTCCCATTGTCACAATGCAACAAATCATGGGTTGTATTGGTGCACACAGTCTTGAGTCAAAAATTAGAGCATAAAGCAAAGGTCATATAATCACTTACTCTTAAGGATATATGTCTTCTAATCATAGTATTGATACCCCCTCCTTTTTCAAGTCTAAGGTACATACATATTCAAAGTCACAAGAAAATCCTTATTTCAAATTGTTATCAACTATGTCACCCTGAGTCTTTCACAAGAATTCTTGCATACACTATAAAGGAATCACAAAATTATCTTTTTCCAAACCTGGATCAACCTCACAATGTTCATATCACATGATGTTTAACAATATAATGCTTCTCTTGAAGTTTTTTAAATAGAAATATTCAAAAAAATCCCTTACAAGAAGATATACAGTCACATACACACAATTTAAGCTATATTATTCAATATAGATCAAGTAATATTGAACCTTCATAAACTGTTAAGAACATATACACATTCTATAAATTCTCTATGTGAGTAATATATGAGTGCATAAGCCACAAATTCCATGCACAAGTTCTAAATGATTTTGATGAAGACACCACACAAAATTCTTCAAAATAGAATTTTCAAACTTTTTGAGCTAGTACAAAATTTCATGTTTCTTGTTTAGTCTTCCTCTCCTCAGACCTCATTCCTCAATGAATAACCCCCCACATTCATCTTCGATCTTCTATTCATTATAACTCCCTCCTTTAACCCTAACTAACTCTTCGTAGACCCTTAATGACTCATCATATGCCTCTATGTCACAATAAGGCATTTTTATAACTTTCAAACATTTCATTGGATTATATTCATACCAAGACCTAAGACATAAAGCCTAGACACCTAGTGGACACGATCACACTCATTACAATCACCTTGTAACTCCATGAAAATCACATTCCTCATTTTCAATCCTTTACAATTTCAAATCCCATTTTGGAGGTACAATAAAGTAAGAAGGAAATTCAAATTTTAGGCCCTCTCAACACGTTGACATGATTCTCTTTAACTCCCTAAGATCTCTAAAACACTAAAATACCCTACAATCATGATAAGAATAAAAATTATCACTTTGATGCTTCTCATACCCTAATTCTCTTGCATTAAAAAAGAAGAAAGAATGGGAAGGATAGACCCGAGATTTTTGCATGTTCTTGTAATGCATAAGGACCAATCTAGGTTAGGTCTTAAAGAAAACAACAAGGGTCTGAAAATACTCCATGAAAGTGATTTTTAAAGCTCCACAAGAGAAATTACATGTATATGCCATAAAGTCCATTAAATAAATAGAGAAAAACTTTATGTTTCATTATGTTGTGTTGGAAATATGCAAATGACACTGGATCATCTAGGCTTGTTGTGTTATATCTTACCACTAGCCTACACATCACAACTGTGTAATACCACTAGAGTGACATATAACCCAAAAAATGACCCTAATGGTCTTATAATCCCATAACTCATCATTCCTATTGCATTTGTGTTAAAATACAGGTGAAAAGTTTGAATTCTACCTTCGAATGTGTGATGCCCTTCACCTCTAATGGTAACAAAAGATCATAGTTTTTGTATAGATGTATATGTATATGTATAAAGTGTTAGATATTTTTGGTTATATGCTAAAAATCAATTTTTATGTGGTACACAAAAACTATAAGGAGACTAACACTAGTGGTGTTAAATCACAAATCGATGTGTTATGATAGAATTTTAATATTTAGTGATATATCAGGTAAATTATTGTAGTGATGCGTGTCTTAAAAATTGATCTCTTGTTTCTAATTGGAGTCCATGGTTAGATCCTAAAGCAGGAAGTTACATACACCTTATAATATACACACATATAGAGGTTCTTAATGCACAAGAGCAAAAAAATGTTTAATTGTTCTTACTTCAAACATCTAAAAATTAGATTAAAATAATAGTGAACAATAACCACACTTAAGGATACAATCTATTACAATACTTTCCCCCATGTTCGACATTCCCAATGTATGAATCCAATGTATTAATCTTGACAAACTATGAATCCATAGAAAAGGTTAAGATAAAATAAAATTCAGCCACACATAAGGAAAACGTAAATTTTATAATTTTAATATATCTTATGAAAATATGCAATATTGTTACAACTTACAATGATGTGCACACATCACTAATATATGATAAATACACTATAGAAATCATAATGTGATGAATGTTTTAATTGAATGCTTCATATCCCCATTTCCCAATATTGAATTTCCATAATATTTTCACATTAGTACTTGCAAATAAATCTTGTATTGGGTTTTTAGGAAACATGTATACAATAAACTAAACCAAATAAATAAAACTAAGTAGATTTGAAATAAACTAAAACATACAAAGAACATTGACACACTATTTATCCTAGGAAAGCCCTTCAGAGTAAAAAAAAAAACCAATACAACTTATTGTATTAACTCGAAACCAAATTGTAGATGCAATTTTCATAACGTTTGACTATTCGGATTTTTATTCACTACTTCTCACAATGAGAGCATGCACTTTTATAATTTAAAAGCACATGATATAATTAATCTCACTTGAAAATTAAGATAAACCCTAAAATAAAACTTTAGATTCACACTTTAACTCATGTTACAAATCTAATTAAATTACAAATAAAATTCCTAATTATATTTTTCTTTAAATAGAAGCACCCAAAACAGCTCCAAGTGTTCCTCCAAACAACTTTTTCACTTGCATGGACATGCAACATATCAAAAAATCTCCCCCTTGTTTCCTATTACAAAAAGGAGAACATGAACTCATTCTTAAGTGGTTGTGGGCCATTAAGCCCATTTCTTCCCTACACCAAGTAAAGTTTTTGGCACTTACTACTTTAGTCAACAAATCAGCCACATTCACCTTTGTCTCCACTTTTTCTAACATTGCTCTTTTTCTTCCACCATTTCTCAAACATAATGATACTTTACATAAATGTAATTTGTTCGAGAGTGATACTCTGAATTATTTTCTATAAAAATGACACTATGTGAGTCACAATCTATCCTAACCACAGTTTGAATGAACCTAATCAAGGCACACACCCTTTAAGGAAAACCCACTTCTTTGCATGTATGTGTCATCCTTTGTGGTGGATATTACAACACTGGTTTGATTCTTTCTCATCTAACTTACCACTCCGCCAAAAAATTTGAAAATGTACCCACTGGTGGAACTTCATAAATTGAGTTCACCACCCCAGTCAAAATCCAAAAAACTATGTATACTCATATGTTTAATTACACTGAGGTTCTTCCCTTAATAACAAATATCATGATCACTAGTTCTATGCAAATATCAAAAAATTCACTTTACCACAATCCAATTCTTGTACCCAAAAGTTTCCATAAATATGCTAACTGCTCCCACTGCATATATAATTTCAATTCTTGTTATTAAAAATTACATACATTATGCTTCTCATTGCACTTCTATATGGAACCCGTGCCATATCCTCTAACTCCTCTCACATATTTGGACATTGTATGGATGATAGTTTATGTTTTGTCTCACTAACTTGTTGTCCATACTTACTTTAATCAAGCCAAAGGTTTATATTTACATGATTCATTTTGATCTACATGCTCAAAATTAATTTAGCATAACTAAGATCCTTCATGTCAAACTGATCAAAAACTTGAGGTTTCACCTATTTGATCATCTTGTTGTTGTTCCTAATCAAAACAAGTGATACACATAGTGAAAAATGATGAAAATTGTACCTTTTTCTTATTTGAAGTACATAAAAGGATCCACTAGCTATTACCAATAATAGAAAATTTGAACGATATTTGAAAGGAATAAACTTCAGTGGTGACCTAAAAAATATTATTTACCTTGTAACTCTAAAAGTAGCACTATCATCCAAATAAGCTTGTAGATTTCACCTTGACATGATTTTTGAATCAATCATCTCATGAAGACCATATTCTGATGATTTTTATTTACTATTGTGTATCATTTCATTATCTTTGATTTTCCATATCAGTAATATATCTTGACCAACCTGATCCTTAACTATGATAGCCTCTTCTTGATGTCAAAGAAAGACCACTTTTAGATATTCTAAATTTGGTTTCTTTACCTCTTCATCCGTCTTCTCCAAAATTCTCTACGATGGAAATTTCCTTCCTTTCCATTCCCTAAAGACAATAGTATATCTATAAAAATCCTTTTAAATTTGTGGATTCTAAAACTTGTAACCACCTTAAACACCATTACCATATAAAAAAAAAACACTTTTCACACATTTAGTCAAGTTTTGTTCTCTTCTCCTTTGGGATATGCCTGTAAACTTCACAACCAGAAACTCTTAGATGTTCAATCAATGGATTCTTTCCATCCCAATATTATGATGGGGTCTTATCCACCGATAGTGATGTAGGTGACCTATTAACAAAATAACATGTAGTATCCATTTCTTAAGCCCAAAATTTATGATATAATTTGACACCACTTAGCATACTCGTAGCTTTATCCATCAATGTTTTATTCCTATGTTTTTCCACTCCATTGTATTATGGATTATAAGGAAGTGTTTTTTTCCTAATTATTCCATAATTTTCACCGAATTCATCAAATTCATTTGAACAATAATCTCCTCCATTTTTAGTGTGCAAAACCTTTATCATTTTCTCAGAATAGTTCTCAACAAAGGCTTTGAAATTATTAAAAGTTATGAACACTTCAAAAAAATTCTTGATAAAATATAACCAAGTATTCCTAAAATAGTCATTTATGGAAGACACATAAAACAATGATTTTGCATGTGAGGAAACCTTCATTATTCCAAACACATTGTTGTTTATAACCTATAAAATTATAGTTGAACAAGTAGTAGAAGTGGGAAACATTACTCTACAATTTTTTCCATGCATAATATGTTCACAAAGTCAAATTGTGAGGGATTATATGAAATTCCTTATACCATTATTTTTTATTGCAAAGAGTGCATCCCCCTTTTTCCAATATGGCCCAACATTTCATGCCAAATCATTTCTCTATCCTCTAGGAGAAATTATTTATTTTTCACCAAATCTTTATGTCACAATGACTCCCTAGCGATCCTTGTTTCACCCACAAGAACTCATTGTAGCAATACTAGAGAGAGTCTTGGTCCTCCCATCTCTATAGTCCAACTTCACTCTTCCTCTCCCCACAATCCTATAGGTCAAATTATCTCCCAAAAAAATTGGCTACCATCATGAACCTCATATTTTGCGAGTTAATCCCTATGACGGGTCATATGAAACAAAACCCCTGAATCAATAATTCATGTATCATTCCATGCATATGCACTCAAGGTTGTAAGGAAAAAATCAAAATCATCTACGATTCCTCCTCAATCTTATGAAAACACATTATTTTGGGACATTTTTTCCTTCTTCACCTTAAAATCCTTCTTAAAGTGTCATTTTTACCACAAATCCAACAATTTTTCACACTTCACTCTGGAGTCCTGAATCTATTTTTAGACATGGAACTTATATCCCGTGTTTTTTCTTCTTCTTCTCTCTCTCTCTTTCTCTCTCCCACGAACTAGAAAACCTTCCCTTGAGTGATATCCATCACCAAATTTTCCCAAGTGTTTATAAATGAATAGAGAAGTGTGATACACAAGTTCTCTTCATCATCCATCTTCACATAAATGGACAATAAATGGCTCGTGAAAGAATTGAAATAATTCAAGTGCTCTATAATTGAGACACCATCATAAATTCACAAATAATACATTTTATTCCTTAAAAAAATAATGTTCACCAAATACTTGGCATGATACAATATTAATAGCTTATCTTATAACTCTTTTGTAGTTTTCTCATTAGAAACATTTAATAACAAAAAGTTAAAAAAATATAGCATTATAATACAATTTTCCTTCATATAAAGCTTATCCCACACTTCTTATATCAAACCTACAAGTTCTTATTGTTTCACAAAAATCTAATGACCCATGTTTGTCAAAATATCCTCCAACCCGAGTTTCCACAACTCAAGTGCTTTTCATAAAAAATAAAAATCTCAATTCTTGGGCTATTAGCTATCATATTAGAGATTATATAAAAAACCAAATATGAAACTCAAGAAATAATTTAAAGTAAAGAAAATAAAACCCTAATAATGTTACAACCTTGGATTTGATACCAAAATTTGGATTTTTAGGAAACATTTATTCAATAAACTAAACCATAGAAAAAAGGTAGATATGAAATAAAATAAAACATACCAAAATATTGACACAATGTTTATCCTAGGAAAACCCTGCATTGTAACAAGCTAGTAGAACATTTCTTATTGAATTAACTTATGACCATTTTCAAATACAATATTTATCCTTTAAGGATTTGACTTCTAACTATTTATTATTTCATCCACTACCTTTCACAATGAGAGCATGCATTTTTTTAACCAAATCATATCATATGATTAACCTTGCTTCAAAAGAAAGCTAAATCCTAATATAAAAAATTAAATTAGAGTCACACTTTAACTCAAGCTACAAATCTAATTAAATATTAAAAATAAAGTAGGTTTATATTTTTTCTTTAAATCTAAGCACCCAAAATAGCTCTAAGTGTGCCAACTAACAACTCTATATTTTTTCTTGATATTATTCTTGAAAACCCACTTACAACCTACCAATTTTCTTCCAGTAGGTAGATTTATCAAGTCTCGTCTATCATTATTCTTTAAAGAATCCATTTCCTCTTCATAGCCTTTATCCAAGAATTTATTTCATCTAAACCAATAAATTTCTTTACCATCATTGTATCCTCATTATCTATTACCAATAATAGAAAAATTGAACGATATTTGAAAGGAATAAACTTCAGTGGTGATCTAAAAAATATTATTTACCTTGTAACTCTAAAAGTAGCACTATCATCCAAATAAGCTTGTATATTTCACCTTGACATGATTTTTGAATCAATCATCTCATGAAGACCATGTTCTGGTGAGTTTTCTTGACTATTGTGTATCATTTCATTATCTTTGATTTTCCATTGCAGCGATATATCTTGACCAACCTGATCCTTAACTATGATAGCCTCTCCTTAATGTCAAAGAAAGATAACCTTTAGATATTCTAAATTTGGTTTCTTTACCTCTTCATCTGTCTTCTCCAAAATCCTCTAAAATGGATATTCCCTTCCTTTCCATTCCCTAAAAGCAATAGTATATCTGTAAAAATCCTTTTAAATTTGTAGATTCTATAACTTGTAACCTTTAAAACCATTACCGTATCCAACAAAAATACACTTTTCACACATTTAGTCAAGTTTTGTTCTCTTCTCCTTTGGGATATGCCTGTAAACTTCAAAACCATAAACTCTTAGATGTTCAATCAATTGATTCTTTGCATCCCAATATTATGATGGGGTCTTATCCACTGATAGTGATGTAGGTGACCTATTAACCAAATAACATGTAGTATCCATTTCTTTATCCCAAAACTTATGATCTAAATCGACACCACTTAGCATACTCATAGCTTTATCCATCAATGTTTTATTCCTATGTTTTTCCACTCCAGTGTATTATGGATTATAAGGAAGTGTTTTTTGCCTGATTATTCCATAAATTTCACTTAATTCATCAAATTCATTTGAGAAATAATCTCCTCCATTTTTAGTGTGCAAAACCTTTATCATTTTCTCATAATAGTTCTCAACAAAGGCCTTGAAATTATTAAAAGTTATGAGCACTTCAAAAAACTTCTTGATAAAATATAACCAAGTGAATTTATGAAAGACACATAAAATAATGATTTTGCATGTGAGGAAACCTTCATTATTCCAAATATATTATTGTGTATAACCTATAAAATTATAGTTGAACAAGTAGTAGAAGTGGGAAACATTACTCTACAATGTTTTCCATACACACAATGTTCACAAAGTCAAATTGTGAGGGATTATATGAAATTACTTATACCATTATTTTTTATTTCAAAGCATGCATCCCCCTTTTTCCAATATGGCCCAACATTTCACGCCAAATCATTTCTCTATCCTCTAGGAGAAATTCTTTCTTTTTCACCAAATGTTTATGTCACAATAACTCCCTAGTGATCCTTGTTTCACCCACAAGAACTCATTGTATCAATATATCATTCATCTTCTCCTTTGACACAATATTTTGTAGTTTCCACAAGGATATACAAGTTTATTTTTATTTTTGTTATTACCTTAAGATCTCATGGGTACAAGAAATATTTATCATTGGTCTAATGTTCTTGTAGGGGTGATAACTTCCCCACACTACCAGTTGAACCACATGCCCCTAGATGTCTCTAAGGTGATATATCAAGAAATTTCTTCCTCCCAAACCCTTCAAGATGTTTATGAGGTGACATATTTGGATAATTTCTCCCTCAGACCCTTTAATATGTCTCTAATGTGACATCTCAGGAAACTACTACCCGTAGACCCTTCAAGATGTTTTAGGGTGACATGTATACAAATTTATACCCAACATTACTTTAAACATATCGTGGATGACATCTCAGGAAATTTCTCCCCCCAAACTGTTCAATATGTCTCTAGGGTGACATCTTAGGAAATTTCTACCCTATATAACCTTAAAAATTCCTTTGGGGTGACATCTCAAGAAAATTATTTCCCCTAACTCCTATGAGATGTATTTTTGTGATATCTCAATGCACTTTTACCCATTATCTCTATAAGATGTCTTTGGGGTGACATCTTAGGAAATTTATGCCCTACATAAAGTTAATATTTCTCTGTGGAGATAAATCAAGAAACCAATACCCCCTAGATCTTATGATATGTATCTAGGGTGACATCTCACTGCACTTTTGCAACTTAGCTCTTATAATATTTTTCTAGGGAAATATATCATTCCTAGGAAGAGTCTTAGCTACTCCAAGATGTATCTTGGGAAACAATTTATGATCAATATTTCTATTATCTTCTCCAATATATCATTACAGTGATAACTATTATTCAAAGAGGCTATCTTTCATAATTATTATTGCAATAAGAATTTTACCTATGATTTTTTTGTCAATCCAAAAATAGGATTACATTGTAGAGCCTTCACCTCTAAAAAACAAATTTATTGTTTACACAAAATGTTGTGCTCACATTAAGTTTAACAATAGTTCTTATGAACACTCATTTTTATAAAACTAGAGCTCCATGCACCATTTTCACCCATATTTATTGAATGATATGTGTACAGTAAAATAATTTATATTTCTCACTAAAACCATATTTCTTGCAACTCCTGGTATGTGCAGAACACTAGAGAGAGTCTTGGTCCTCCCATATCTATAATCAAACTTCACTCTTCCTCTCCCCACAATCCTATAGGTCTAATTATCTCCCAAAAACATTGGATACCATCATGAACCTCATATTTTATGAGTTAATCCCTATGAGGGGTCATCTGAAACAAAACACCTGAATCAATAATTCATGTATCATTTCATGCATATGCACTCAAGGTTGTGAGGTGAGAATCAAAATCATCTACGATTCCTCTTCAATCTTATGAAAACACATTATTTTGGGACATTTTTTCCTTCTTCACCTTAAAATCCTTCTTAAAGTGTCATTTTTTACCACAACTCCAACAAGTTTTCACACTTCACTATGGAGTCCTGAATCTATTTTTAGACATGGAACTTGTATCCCATGTTTTTTCTTCTTCTCTCTCTCTTTCTCTCTCCCACAAACTAGAAAACCTTCCCTTTAGTGATAGCCATCACTAAATTTTCCCAAGTGTTTAGAAATTAATAGAGAAGGGTGATACACAAGCTCTCTTCATCATCCATCTTCACATAAATGAACAATAAATGGATCCTGAAATAATTGAAATAATTCAGGTGCTCTATAATTGAGACACCATCATTCATTCAAAAATAATACATTTTATTCCTTAAAAAAATAATGTTCACCAAATACTCGACATGATACAATATTAATAGTTTATCCTATAACACTTTTGTAGTTTTCTCATTAGAAACATTTAATAACAAAAAGTACAAAACTAAATAACATTATAATACAATTTTCCTTCATATCAATCTTATCCCACACTTCTTATGTCACACCTGTAAGTTCTTATTATTTCACAACAATCTAATGACCCATGTTTGTCAAAAGATCCTCCAACTTGAGTTTCCACAACTCAAGTGTTTTTCATAAAACATAAAAATCTCAAGTCTTGGGTTATTAGCTATCATATTAGAGATTATATAAAAAACCAAATATGAAACTCAAGAAATAATTTAAAGTAAAGAAAATAAAACCCTAATAAGGTTACAACTTTGGCTTTGATACCAAATTTTGGGTTTTTAGGAAACATGCATTCAATAAACTAAACCATAGAAAAAACAAGTAGAAATGAAATAAAATAAAACATACCAAAAATATTGACACAATGTTTATCCTAGGAAAACCTTGCATGGTAACAAACTAGAACATTTCTTATTTTATTAACTTATGACCATCTTGAAATACAATATTTATACTTTAAGGATTTGAATTCTAATTATTTATTATTTCATTCACTACCTTTCACAATGAGAGCATGCATTTTTTTAACCAAATCATATCATATGATTAACCTTGCTTCAAAAGAAAGATAAATACTAAAATAAAAGTTTAAATTAGAGTCACACTTTGAATCAAGCTACAAAGATAATTAAATATTACAAATAAAGAAGGTGTATATTTTTTCTTTAAATCTAAACACCCAAAATAGCTCCAAGTGTGCCAACTAACAACTACACCACTTTTATGAAGAGGAGACATATCCAAAAACTTGAATAACCAATAAATTTATTTAAAATGTTTCATTATAGTAGGATACTTACCAGAGGAGTCGCATCAAGGAAAAAATGTAATTGTAACTTGAATTTTATTGGCATATGTTATATAACCATGGTTGTCTTCCTCTCCATGATATCCTTCTTCCCCTATGAAACAATTATATACTAATATCACAAATACAAACTTGCCTCAAACTTGATAACCCAAGGGATGACCCAAATAAAGAGTAAGAGGGATGTGATGTAAGCATGTATTTAGAAATGGAATCAAACAAATGAAAAAAGAATCAAACAAACAAAAAAAGTAACACAATCAGTCATTAGTTCATTAGGTGAAAATTACAAGAATTCAACTACTAGCTGAAATTTTGAGCTCACCAATAGATTTTTCAAGGTCAAAACAATGAAAAAAATTTCTATATGTTGATCTCCATGTAGGTGTCTATGATAAATACAATAACATATAAAGAGATCAATATTTTTATGGATGTGAATTATCATTGAACCTCAAGGTATTTTAATGTGTGCTTTTTAACATCTTAACATGTTTTCACTTCATTCCATCTTGACTACAATATATGGATAAGTTTAAATAAATAATAAAAATCTCTAAAATAATCAATTACATTTATATAAAATGTAATACCAAGTAGGAAATGAAAGATAAACAATCATCTATAGGATATTCGTTCAGGTTTATAGGAATTCACATGATATCTTTTAATTAATCAACACTAGATGCATCATGTTTAAAAATCTTCTACATTTTTCAATGTTAAGAAATTCTATGGGAACTTATTTTATTTACCACCAGAAGGATGCATCTATAAGCTCTTTAAGTAAACCCAACGTAGAATAATCATAACAACCTATAGAACAATGATTCTAAATCCCTCGGAGTGAATCCCATCAATAATACCTACATAAATATAATTACACCATTGGCAATTTGAAACCATTAATCACATACATCAAGATATCATATTAGTGTAATTTAGTTATCAACGAACAAACCGAATAATGCCAAGTCCAAGGGTTGATTTATTAATAGATGGAATTTCTATTTAGTTAAAAATATTAATAATGAACTTGGAAATTAGTATAGGTATTGATATGAGTTTCTAGAAGACTAACTGAACTGAAAGCCATATAAGTTACAAGAATGAGTTGTCAATACAGAACATATAACTTTTAATAAATCTATAATTGTATTCTATGTTTGGCCTAATATTGACTATTATTTTCATCCTTACTCCAAGTATATATTTTCAATTTTTCCCAAAAAAATACACACATTAAAGTCCTAAGAACCATATTCCTATGAGATGAAGCTTTGACAATAGAAATCACCATGTATAAAATGACATGGGATAACACCCTAGTGCCATTAAAGAGGAATGATAGTGTCATATTTTTTTGATCAAATTTTTTAAAAGGCATGGATAATAGGTTATCAATACATTCTTGATGAGTTTTTTCATGAAATGTTTTAACATAGGAAATATAGAAGGAAAAACATCACATGATTTGATTATAATAAATATTAATTTTTTCTTCAAATATTGGTTTATATATAGGAATTTTAGGCCCAATGTGTGGGTAAATACAAATTCATAGAACAATGTGGAGAGAATTTGCAAGGCCATTTTGAAGCCTATGGGTGATACTACATTTTCAAAATTCAATGTAAAACTCATTGAAGAATATTTTGTGAGGGTACTATAATCCTTGAAGAATGCATTTCATAGTTTTATTAGCACCATCTTAGAGTTGGCATCTTAGATAAAACAAAATTAGGTCTTAGAACTAGTACCCTAAATCATGACCCATGGTATTTGGAAATTATTTTTGGAATTTATCTCATCCCATTTCCTATTATGAACTTAAATGACTTATTCCTAGTTTCATATAAATCATTTTATCACTCCTTGGCACTAGGTCCAACTTGTTACTCAACTAAGGTCAATTAAAAACCTATTTACTATATTTAAAACACATCTTCAAACATATGACCACCTTACCCAACTTTTATAAAAACATTTACACCTTCAAGGATTTTAAGTTCATATCGCATGTTAGATGAAGAATTGGAGCTTTTGGATATCCTGCATATAAGGGATTAGCACCAACATTTTGGTTCCTTTACGAGATACAATCTCTTATCATGGATAAAACCAGCTAATGGTTTTTTATTTAATTTAATTTGAAAAAATTCTAACTGTAGAGTAACTATTGTAACAAACAATGAATAAATGCTAAAATACAGTAATAACACAAGTAAGAAAACATTTATAATATAAAACCCTAAGCAAGGAGGAGAGATAGAAAGACTTATCCGATTTCCAAGTGGATAGAAAGTGATATGGGTAGGATAAATTTCCATGTAGACTGTAAACAACATCATAAATGCTCACTGTAAATCCTAGAAAGCTGGACAGGGGTGCCCGGTATAGGAAAGAGGCACATGGGTGTTGGTGATTGTACACAAGCTTAGGATTTACCTTCTTATATGCCACAAGGGTTTCCCAGTTGGTTGTTGTTGGTCACTTTATTTTTTTCTCTTTGATCACAAAAAGTACCTGTAGCCTACAAGAAAGAAGTTCACCTGCACATACTCATAAACCACATCAAAGCTAAAAATGAAAATACATAATGGGGAATCAGATTGACCCCGACAGTCACCCAAAGAGTGAACTTATGAATGATTGTTTCACTAAATCTCATAATCCATGTAGTTATGGTGTATGTGTTTTGAAATGATGCTCTAAGATGCCCTTGTGAAAGTTACACAAATGATAGTGGGCTAGATCTAGAATGTAGAAATGTATAACATGTGTGGATGGAATAGAATAGACTTCCCCTTCCTATATAGTGTATACATAAATATATATACCCTTTTCCTTTGAATGGATTCTAGATGGATACCTTTATAGTGCTTAATTGCATTTGGATGCAAGCTTAGGTGATGATAGATAATGCTTAGTACTTGGTCCTTTATTTTGAAAACATAACTATGTATTTCTATGATTCCCTTGTTTAAATTTTGTAATTGAAAACTAGAGTCTAACCCATAAGTGAGAAAAGATGACAAAAAGATAAAAGAGACCAAAAAAGAGCAAGACAATAAAGGGTCAAGGGCTCTTAGGATGGACAGGAGCGCCTAGGCGCTACTTTCCTATTGAGAAGAAAAAGTATGACACTAAGGAGAAGATACTGAGAAGATTTGTGCATGGTAGCAAGGCATATTTAAAGGCACGAACGGATAGGGAAGGAAGCACACACGAAAGGTAGATTGAATAGGGACTTAGCCATTTTCATGCTTACAGGATATTTTTAGAGATAGCATATGGAGAACACAATGGTTTAGACACTTGTGCGACATGCAAATGCTATTTTGGGATGAGCATCTACTAAAGCGCCATACATGAGTTTGAATTAATAATAGAATTACTACTACCAGTTGACTGTAAGAGATCTATTATTAGTGCACTTGCATGTGTGTCTATTATTGTAAAGGCACATGGCTATTTTTAGCATGTGAACTATTTTGGGAATTATGTAAGCGGTGAAGGGAAAGTCCCCACCTCTAAAAATATGTAGTAATCTGTGTAGATTAGAGAGAGTGTTGTGTATGAGCTATTGTGAAGTTATGCTTCCAGATCTGATGCGCGCATGAACTTATGATACTACTTATTGTAAGAAGATTTTTTGTTTATTGTGTTTTAATATAATGGAGTGTGTTGAGTGAATAATGGTGTTAACATGACTGAAAATAGTTCTTACATGGTTGCTTTCATTATATCCATTGATTAATTCATTATTCTTTTAGATCTAGATCTGGAACATGCTCTGTGGGATATTTATGTTGGTTGTGGCTATGAATACATTACATCTTCATCATGTTTGCATCATGTACAAGCAACTATAAGGATGGGCATGATACCTTTGCATGCTTCGGGTGAGCACTCAACTCAGGTTGGGTGATGTGCCAATGCACCTGGGTTATTCTTGGTAAATTCTAGGTTGCATCATTGGTTCCATTTCCGGGACCTCTTTTTCAGTTGTTTTTAGGATGGTCCACAATGAAGACATGCCAGTTGACCCTAAAAAGTGTTGAGGAGTGGATAAAAGATCTGGAAGAAGAGTATGCACAGAGGTTCAGTACTAGATCGTATTTTAAAAACACACACACACGTGGGTGGAACAAAATCTGTATGACTCTTTGTATGAGAGCTTCTTTAATATATTTCCATTACAACTATACGAGTGGCTGGTCGTTTTATATGCCTCTAAATGGAATTGGAGGTATCACACACTTTTTTGAACACAGGGGAGAATTTCAAGCCTTATATGATGCTGATATGATTTGGACATGAGTTGTGGATACTTGGTTCAGTGGTGTTTTGAACAGCTATATCCCAGAATACTCAATTTCAACTTATTATTGCCCAAAGGTAGTTGAGTTCCATTTTTTAAGGTATTCCAAGGGAACTTACTTGCAAGGAATTCCACTAGCGATTAAGATCTTGATGGTAACCCTCAACTTAGAGGAAAATATGATGGCCAGCTAAACCCCACCACTCGCCGGGGGTAGGGAGTAGGTTTGGTGAAATATGGCGGGACCTAGCGGCAAAGAGGTAAAGAGAAGAATAGGGAGATAGATAAGTAGTGTGACATTGCAGAGCGGAATGTAATTGAGGAGAGAGATAGCTCGTGAAGGATTTGGAGCTCACATAAAAGGCGCAGAGCCAAAGCATCAGGAAACTCCCCCATTTGGGAAATCATGAAAGGGAATCCTCTTCGGCCTCACTCGGGAGCACGTCAGAAGAGATGACCTAGGCCACAGGTGTGCATTTGAATCTACCTGGCAATCTAGCCCTTGCGCTTGGTTTTTCCAATACTTAGTACATCCAATAGTCAACAAGCTAATTTTTGGTAGTAGGGAAAGCAGGAGTAAGTCATATAGTTAGTACATCGATGGCAAGGCAAATGTCTTCGTTGTTGTTTGGAGGTACCTTTTTAGGTGCATTAGCTACATAGAATTTGAGCACAACATAATTTGGAGCTCACTTCTGGGAGTAGTACCACCACACAGAGACTATAGGAGTTCAATATAGTACTATTGTTGGGACACAGGGAAGTACATCTTCTGGTCCATTTTTGGCTATAGGTGGAGGATCACGGGGTGTAGGTGGCTCTAGTTCTAGTGGATCAGGTGGTTCTAGAGGCAGAGGCAACACAGGGGGTTCTGGATCATATGGGTAGGGCTTGAACGTACCCCAGAATATTTACATAGAGGTGTCTCTTCATCTTCCAGATTATAGGGGCATAGAAGATGTTGTTGAACATGTGCACATGTGTGAGATACTATGGCATGCAAAAGGGATCATGGCTTCTGAGTGTAAGGTAAGTCAATCTAGAACTACATTATAGGGACATGCACACAGTTGGTACAGGAATTTTGACCCTGATCAAACTTGTGTAGATTATGTAGCATTCAAATATGCATTCCTAAAAGAGTTCTATATCCCTGAGTTTGAGCAGAAGAGTATAAAAGTGCTCAAGGATATTAAACAAGGCACTACTGAGAGTGTATGGGAGTATGATGTCAGTTTCAAAATGATTTTATCTAATATTTCCTATGATATTCATGTAAGCCAACATACACAATGGTTTGTTGGAGGTATGATCACACATTTTAGAAGGGCATAGTCACATAAGACGTACACTGATCCAAGCAAAGCACTTGAAGAGCTTTACGTGCTGAGGCAGTCAGGAGTATAGACATTGGAGTCAATCCATTCTTGGAGGCACAGATTGCAGCTATGGCAAAGCAGTAAGAGAAACTATCAGTAAATTCAACACATGAGATGCACACGGGGATTTGGTGTACATATTGTGAAGTGGAAGGTCATACCAAGGATAGTTTTCCCTGCAGATCAATTGGTTCATTATTGCTAGATTGTGAGATATGTCATTTAAACCATGATGCTAGGCACTGCCCATTATTGCAACTCACGATAAGAAAGAATGTATCCTGCTATTGTAAGATTTTTCAGTCCACGACTCATGATACAGAGGACTGTAGATTGATTGGTCAGATCCATGATGCTATATATATATATTGGTGTGTGACAGACAAGCATATTAACTCTAAAGGAAAGAATGAGCACCATAATAGGGATCACAATCAAGCATGCTATGATTGGAATGAGGAGAATTTTTAAGGGGGTCGTGGCAGGGGGTAAAGACTCCATGGTGGATTCGGAGGCCGAGGCTGTGGTGGTGGACGAGGTGAGTTTCCTCATGGGATGTGTTTTACATGTGGATCTCCTAACCACTACATGCGCAAATGTCTTTAGAATATTACATGTTCTTTTTGTGCAAAGAATCATAGCTATAAGGAATGCCTTGACTTATATGAGGATCTTACTAAGCAGCATAAATAAGAAAACAAATGCACATGGATGATTAGGATACAACACGCTGTGGAAAATCAGTGGATGCCCGAGTTGGAATTGGAACCCGAGGTATTGCCTATAAAGATCACTACCCGCGTTAAAGCTATGTGCGCTAGAGAGGCATTACAGCAGAATCCTACCATCACTAAAGAGGAGGTTTTACATGCTTAGTACCCAAATACTGCCCATCAGAAGGAGGTTCATCAAGATACTATGGAGGTCCTTAGAAATATTTAGGGTGAAATACATTGTTTAAAAGAGAAATCATGAAATATGGAACATTAGAAGGCAACAGAGAATGTCCTATTTGATATTGATGACTTAAGGGAAGTGTGCAAAATGTTGCGCTAGGAGAATATCATTTCATTGTTAAGGAATTAGCTGAAGGGAAACACTCCGCACACACGTACTGAGAATGGATGGAAGATCATGCATGCAAATCTTCCCCCACATAGCTTATACTATGACAAGTAAATCACTCTGAATGTTGTTGTTGACGGATGGCTCTTCAGTAATATATTGATTGACACAGGCGTAGAAGTAAATGTGCTTACTTTACATGCATAGGTATAGATGGGGAGACCTACATTTCAGCCATTTTCTAATGTATTATTTATGGCTAACTGAACTAAGGCCACTCCTATCGGAGTTTTAAAAGATGCATCCATTACTATACAAGGGGCCAAGTTCACTGGGGATTTTGAGGTTTTAGCACTTTTAGAAGCAGACAGTTTCCCATCTCTTCTTGGATGCTATTGGTGCTATGCAAATAATGTTGATCTTCGGTTCAACAAGGGATATATCACCTTTGAGCACAAGGAGGAAAGAGTTATTATCCCTTTAACAAATGGAAAATTTGTGTCCTATGTTGAGCCTTTGAGTGAGGAAGACTTGAATAGGATTTATGTACGCACCATCTGGGACCTAGAAGTGCTCAAGCCATCTAAAGAAGGAATCCTTCATTGGGAAGATGCAGTCTATTAGTGATACTACAAGTATTGCTTGTGATAATTAGGCTCATGGTACTTATAAGATGGTTGGGAAAAAAGTAAGGATCACATTTACGTGGAAAATTAAACCTCATTGCATCAGGATAATAGGTAACAACTCTGAACCTCAGTACACTGGGGAAGGGGACCCTATGGTATTCCTATGTGCCATAGAGAAACAATGGATAGAAAAGTTAGAAAGAATAATTATGCTATCATATACCCTACGTAGGACAACAGCGCATTGGTGGGTGGTTCACAAAGATAATCTTATAGAATGGAATGAGGTCAGGATCACTCTAACAACTTGGTTTTTTAGAAGCAATGCACCTACTCAAATCTAGACTTATCATGGTAATCAACCTATTTAGCACCATATTCAGCAGTGTGAGAGGCTCTAGAAAGAGGGGTAGGAAACTTTACGACCTTCTCTATGGGTGTACAAACTTTATTCCACTTTACAAGGCTGCACACACGCTTGGTATGTATATGCAGAGCTACATAGAGAAACTAGAAATTGGCAAGATTTGATTGTAGGTATGGTCCATAATTTTGAATACTTCTATACTAAACCTCTAGTAGAAGAGGCATTAAGGGTTATAAAGTGGTTAACTATGGGATACAATGCAAAGGCGGAAGAGCTAATTCAGAATTTATTTAATGAAAATAACTTAGGAGTTCGTTTTGTTGAAGGAACAGAGAAAGATGCCACACTACTTAAGCACGCTTGCTTTAAGAAAGAAAAACAAAAGATGGTCTACATAGTGGATGGTGAAGAAGTAGAAGAACTGGATATAGATAATTCAACATGTTTGCGTGAGGTCCTGAATAGTGCAGGTAAAAACACATGCACCTATCGTGAACCTATGAGGACCAAGAAAGTGAATATTGGTACGGATGTTAAACCTAAAGATTTATTTCCTAGGGGCTACCATGAATTGAAAGGAGTGCATGAATCATTAGGATAAATGAAGATAAATCTTAAGGAAGGTGTGCGCCTGGTTAGGAAAATACCCTACAGGATGATCCCCAACTTGCGTGAAAAGGTCAAAGAAGAAATTGAAAAAATGTTGAAGTCTGGAATCATCAAGCCCCTGGACGAATCAGAATGGGTTAGCCCAATGGTGATCAGTATAAAGAAAGATGGTCGGATTATGATTTGTGTGGAATACAGGGAGTTGAATGTTGCATGCGTGACTGATCCTTTTCCTATGCCATTCACCGAGGGGATATTAGAAGGCATTGCAGGGCGTGAAGTTTATTTCTTTACATATGGATTCTCTAGGTATCATCAGGTTAGTATTGCACATGAGGATCAAGAAAAGACTACTTTCACCAATGAATGGGGAAGTTTTGCATATATTGTGAAGCCTTTTTGTTTGAAAAATGCCCCTGTTGTATTTTTCGTGAATAGTTGTTCAAGCATTCCAGGATTTTATTCATCTTTTCTTGCAAGTTTACTTGTATGATTGGATGATGTATGGACTTGTTAAGGATCATTGTGACAATTTAAGCTTAATGTTTGAAAGATGTAGACAATTAAGCATTTATTTTAACATCAAGAAGTGCATATTTGCTACACCATTTGGCACTTTTTTAGGGCACATCATCTGTAAGGAAGGTTTGTTGGTCGATCCAGCTAAGGTTGCAGCTATTATAGGCCTGGAAGAGCCTACCAGTCAAATTAAGGTGTGTGGATTCTTAGATCACACTAGGTATTATAGAAAATTTATCAAAGGGTATGCTAAGGTTGCCGCACCCTTGGAAGAGTTACTAAAAGGAAAAGGGACATTTTATTAGGGAGAAACGCAATAGCGTGCATTTGAGGAACTAAAGAAGAAAATTACTACAATGCCTATTTTTTTGCTTTCCCTCGTGGGACCAACCGTTTCATGTACATGTGGACGCCTCTAGCACGGCCATTGGTGCAGTGTTGGCTCAACCTAGAGAAGGTATTATAGATCATCCTATCTATTTTGCTAGTAGAAATTTGATTCATGTTAAGCATAATTATACAACGACAGAGTGTAAAGCCTTGTCCAAGATCTATGCACTACATAAATTCAAACAATACCTTTTAGCAATACCATTCATATTTTACACCAATCACATGGCATTGAAATACTTGGTAAACAAGCCCAGTTTTATAGGGGCGCATATGTCGATGGGTGCTTTTATTCCAAGAATTTTATTTCACATTTTTGGTAAAACCAGGTAAAAGTAATTTTGGCCCAAACCATTTATCATGAATTCAGTTGGGGGAAGATGCACAGACAATTGAAGATGTAATGTTAGTTGCACAGTTGTATAGGTTACAATGCGCACCTTCAGAATTGGAGGATATTTCTATCTTTTTACGTATAGGGGTGGCACTAGAAGGAATGAAATCCTTGGAGAAGAAACAACTTATAATTTGTGTGGCACCTTTTATGTTGATTAGTGGTGATATATACAAGTTAGGTTGAGATGAAGTATTGTGTCAATGTGTATTAGAGCATGAGCGCACATAGATATCATAAAAGAGGCTCATGGTGGTATCGTAGGTAGGAACTATGCAGGTGACACCATTGCACGTAAAATTCTACTTGTCTGGATTGTGGTGGGAGACCCTTGTACAAGGATTGTAAGGCATATTGTAAGGCATGTGATCATTGTCAGCACCTTGGCAAACCAAGGCAAAGAGATGAAATTCCTTTAAGACCTACTCCTAGTGAAAATCCATTTCCAGAAATGGAATATATAATTTTTGGGTCCTATTTCACTAGTCACACGTAGAATTGGATCATGCTACATCATCACTTGCACAGATTATCTTATAAGGTGGGTAGAAGCAGCACCTACCAAGGATTGTATAGCAGGTAAAACGGCCAAGTTCTTATGGGAAAATTTTCTTACAAGGTATGGATGCCCGTTGAGTTTGACCAGTGATAGAGGCACACACTTTTTAAATGAGACAATCATAATTCTATTAGATGATTTCATGATTGCACACCATAAGACTACACCATATCATCCTCAGGAAAATGTGACTGTTGAAGCTTTCAACAAGATTTTGAGATAGACATTGACAAAAATTTGTGATGTTGGAAGGAAATATTGGGATGATAAAAATTTCTGTCATGCTTTGGGTGTATAGAACAACCTACAAGTGGTTGAACAAGGCCATGCCCTTTTAATTAGTGTTTGGCGTAGAAGCAGTTCTTCCTATGGAATTCATGTTACCTTCTTTATGTATTGCACGCATGTTGGAGGTCTCAGCTAATGAGAAAACATTAGAAGAACAAATTGAAAATTTGATCAAATTGGATGAGTGATACGATAAATAGCATGACGGAGTTCAAAAGCAAGAAAAGGCCAGGAAGAAAGCATGGCATGATAGGAACATTAGGGACAAAAATTTTGAGTATTGTACATATGGTGTTCCTTTATGATTCTAAGTTTCTGCACCATCCAGGGGAAACTTAAAGTACATTATTTGGGACCGTATGTTATCACTCACATACTTGAAATATGAACTTTCCAGTTAGAGGCACTTGATGGAATACGGTTTCTTGGTTACTTCAATGGGATTAGGTTGAAGCCCTACTATAAATAAGTCTTCTTGGCATTTGTAATAAGGCAGTGTTTCCATTTAGATTAGGTTTTCATTTATGTATTCCCTTAATTTATTTCCTTCTTCATTGTCACTATGCTTTATCATTTTAGTTGGTGTTTTGTGTAATAAGCACATGTTTTCGCGCTGGAAGCTAATTACCATATAGAAGAAATTTTATACACAGAGAACTACACATACCATTAGTGTGGGGTGGCTATTTACAACTGGGTGCATATAAAGGAATAAACTGCCACAAGTGTTATTCAAGTTTGCATATGAGTGGTTAGAAAGGAGATTTATTTAAAAAGATGATCGTAGATGGAGATAAATGAGGGAACAGTATAATGCGAGGTAAGCAGTGGTTGTAGAGACTACCAGGGGAAGGTGCAGTGGAAAGGTACTCGGGCTCATGGAAGTGTACTAAAGAGAAGTCTATAGCTAAAACGTAGGAAGGCATGCTAGAAGCTTATAAATGGGGCACGAAGATCTACCACACGTAGATATTGTGAAAATGGTCAATTAATGAGAGGATTGTTGGTAGGTGGAGGAATAAATAAATGCACTAAATTTTTGAAAATCTATATAAAGACAAGATGTGATACGAGTTCATTTTGTACGATTATGATTGCAATAATTTAAACGAGCTAAGTGAAACTGAGCCGAGAAAAGAGTAGTGAGGTGTGAAGAGTGTGAAACCAGACATGGAGAGTAGATTTGTGCAGCAGAAGAAGCTTGTGTCCCCATTGGTGAAGGGTTTGATTGAAGCAAATGCGTTGAGAAAGTGCTAAGACACGTGGTTTCAAACTAGGGCATATAGATTCAAGCTAGGGTTTTGACTTGCTCACTACTGAGGACAGAAAGTTGAGATTTTTAGATGGCACCAAAGAAAGAACCTACCGCAGGAGACAAAGGAAAGAAGAAAGTAGAAATAGAAGTTGAAATTTCTCCTAAGAGTAATTTCTCAGAGATGCAGTATCCAAGGGGTGTGTTAATTGGGCAAGAGTGGGATTCCCACATCCATAGCTACAAGGTGAGTAATTACAACCACTGCACTTCTGATAACAAGAAAGAATTGGACGCATTGTTGAGTACAAAGACCAACAAGCGCACGGTAGAAGATATGCCAATATATGATGCACTGGGGAGAAACTATTAAAACAGGTGGGAGTCTATCAGTTGTATGAGCTCCCGTATTTTGGCAAAAATGAACCTCTATACTAGTGTCTTATGAGTAGATTCCATGAGGACTTCTTATATTTCACCAGATGAATGGTAAGGATTACAACAACCCTGATTTTGACTCTAATAGGATTAAATGGCACACGGGTAGACCTGGCTAGTTACATGACTGATAAAGTAGCAATCATGGAGACATGGAAAGAGTTAGGGTATACAAAGGTTCCACGTGGAATGGACATTGATAAATTGAAGAAGTACCCAGTGGTACAAGTAGCTACGCATATAATGACCAAGTTAAATTATCAAGAGAGATGGTGGTAGGTGAATACAATGTGGCTCCATGTCACAAGGAAGATGTCTCAGGGAGTAGTCTATAACATAGTAGGCTACATTGTAGAAATGATCATTAAAGAAGTGCACACAGGTGATAAAATTATTTTTAGTGCTATCTTATTATCTCTTGTATTTGTGGAAATTAGAGTTCCCAATAGGCCGAAGAATAAGATTTGGTATTTCCCCTTGGAGAAGAAGTCCCTTGTGGAGAGGATTGATAAGTATTTATGTGAAGGATCAATAGGTGGACCATTTAAACAAAGGGAGGAGATGTCGTATGACCAGCTCTGCACGACATTTGTAGAGGAGTGGTGCATCCCTAAGGAGTTACCATCGATGGTGGGAAAGGCAGTATAGTTCACTGTGTACTAGCATTTCTACATCGCACGATTTTCTATGAGGGATGGGACTTGGAGCCCATGGTGCTGACTGTGGTATGCCTTCACAACACGTTACTTCCAAGCATCAATCCACTGGTTCACTGATGTGTATCACCTAAGTTTTAATGTAGATAAGGTAGACTGTGACTACCACACTTTAAGGAAAACATATGTGCATCCAGGCAGGACCGCGTATATTGAAAGGCTCATCTCATACATTATAAGCATGAAGCATGTAAGCTTGGCTATTGGGGACAATGGAGCCATACTTGTATACCTTCAACTTAAGTCTAATTTGGAGAATAACAAGTACGTAGAAAATTATTTCACACTCCCAGGGCCACCTAAAGGTAAGCACATGGTAGAGAACATGCTAGCCCCACAGCTTGTAGAAACTATAGTGGTGGATGAGGAGGAATAAGAGTGGAAGGATTGTGGTGGCTTAAAACATAGAGGCCGGAGGCAGCCCACATATAGAATGGAGAATGAGTGCACAGGTACCCCACCTCAGAAAAAAAAGAAGAAGAGGAATTGGAAGCAGTCCAAGGAGAGTGTCGTTTCAGGAGGGTGTTCAAAAGAACAAGGGCACAAGGCACGGGAACTCCTCATTCTGTTAGGAGGTTGCCATGACTATCTCCTCAAAAAGAGAAAACTGAGAGGAAAAGGAGGAAGCTGAAGCTAAATGAGGAGGTGGAGGAGTCTGTAAAGAGCATTCATGGATCCCTTGTACTACCAAAAAAAGTGGAAGAACCCAAGGATGAAGATATAAAGGATAAAGAGGAAGGAGGGAAAGAGGAAGGATAACTAGAACATGATGCCAATCAGAACATCGAATATCCAAATCCAAACCTTAGTGCTCAAGTACCTAAGGGGCCAAGAATAAAGCAAACAAGTGGAGAATATAATATTCCTCATATGGGCTATGATGAGGACACATGTAAAATTGTCCACACATGATTCCATAATATAGTGGGCCTCAAGGAGTTGTATTAATTGGATTTTATGGACCCAGACATGGCAACCACACGCATAAGTAAACAATTTTCCTGGTCCATGCAAACTCACATGGATGAGCCCGATTTTGATGTATGTGAAGAGTCCTGTGTATCAAGAAGAATGAAAAAGGAACCACATAATAGGCACATAACTATCAAACTCATTGTTATGTTTGATGAGCAGGTGAGTAATTCCTTGGTGAAAGTATCTATAGAGGTGGCGCGGAGGAACAGACTGCCACTATTAGAGCGCTACGAGAAGAAAACAAGGCCAAAGATGCCGAAATAACGTGTCTAAAGGGAGATAAGGACCTAGAGAAGAAGAAGAATGAGGCCTTCATCAGCATGGAAAAGGAGATAGGTGATCATGTCCTAAAATAAAGACCACACTTGGAGTCTAAGGTACCTGAAAGCTTCCCTTTGGCTATGCATTATGTGTGTACCTTAGTTGATTTGGTGCTTAAGGATGGACCCATTCACATGCCAATGCCAAATGACCCTGAGAAGGAAGCAGAGAGGGTAAGGGCTTCATTGGCTAGAAAAATTTCATCTTACGAGGCATTACTCCAAACCTTGTAGGAAGAGCTAAAGAAAGCAGACCAATATTTGAATATTTGTGTAGCTCCAGAAGTAGTAATCAGAATCAAGATGTTGGTAGAAGAAAATGAAGTCCTAAAGGCGATGAAGGATGAGACTTTGGGGTGCGTAGAGAGATTATAACTAGTCAAGAAAAAGCACGAAGACCTTACAGCAACACAACAACCACATAAGGAAAGGTTAGATGAGCTTGGAAATCTCATCGCATAAAAGATGGATCTTCTGGAGGGATGGATGTCTACTATGGATAACATTTTCGTATTATTGTAGAATGAGAAGGGAGAGATAACCCAGGATGAGTTGGTAGGCATTGCTATAGATGTCCCAAAGAAGACAAGGAAGCGCTGGATGATTGGCAAGCTTTAGAAGTTGAAATTAAGGAAGAATATACAGAGTTAATTCTCCCTATGGAAGAGGAGGGTATTGGAGAGTAAAATATATTTTTTGTACAATAACTCATTTTTTATATTCTTCCATTCTTATTCTTTAAGGCATCAGGAGGCAACCATTTTCGGGGTGGAAATGCAGTTTAGTATGGGGTAATGTTGAGCAGACAAAGTATGACACTAAGGAGAAGATACTGAGAAGATTCGTGCATGGTAGCAAGGCATATTTGAAGGCACGAATGGATAGGGAAGGAAGCACCTGTGAAAGGTAGATTGAATAGGGACTTAGCCATTTTCATGCTTACGGGATATTTTTAGAGATAGCATATGGAGAACACAATGGTTTAGACACTTGCGCGACATGCAAATGCTATTTTGGGACGAGCATCTACTAAAGCGCCATACATGAGTTTAAATTAATAATAGAATTACTACAACCAGTTGACTGTAAGAGATCTATTATTAGTGCACTTGCATGTGTGTCTATTATTGTAAAGGTGCATGGCTATTTTTAGCATGTGACCTATTTTGGGAATTATGTAAGCGGTGAAGGGAAAGTCCCCACCTCTATAAATATGTAGTAATCTATGTAGATTAGAGAGAGTGTTTTGTATGAGCTATTTTGAAGTTATGTTGTCAGATCTGATGTGCGCATGAACTTATGATAATACTTATTGAAAGAAGCTTTTGTGTTTATTGTATTTTAATATAATGGAGTTTGTTGGGTGAATAATGATGTTAACATAACTAAAACTACTTCTTACATGAATGACTTCGTTATATATATATATATATTGCTTAATTCATTATTCTTTTAGATCTAGATCTGGAACATGCTCTGTGGGATATTTATGTTGGTTATGGCTATGAATACATTACATCTTCATCATGTTTGCATCTTGTACAAGTAACTATAAGGAGGGGCCTAGTACCTTTGCACACTTTGGGTGAGAACTCAGCTTAGGCTGGGTGATGTGGCAATGCGCCTGGGTTATTCTTGGTAAATTTGAGGCTGCATCATGTCCTATCTGGGTGTTGGTGTCTAAAGCCATAAAAGATATATTAGTTAAGTTTTTATTGGGTTGTACGGTGTGTAAGACCAAATTGAAAGCAAGAGATAAATAAAAGAGGCCAAATATAGTTGTTAACCACTAGTTTACTTGCTTAGGAATCATGTAAATGGTAGCATGCTTTTAGGACCTAAAAATGTACCCAAGTGTGTGTTTTTGTGTCTGCATTTGCCCCAACTTTATATTTTTGAGTGAATACTCGATAACATAAAGTAAATATAATATGCATACCTGATGATCCTATAGAGAGTGCGGAAAATAACGTGTTGAGAGGATAAGTGAAGTATGGAGACTAGGAAAGGGAATTGGACCCTAGGAGTGAATCGTGTGTGTTGTAGCATGCTTATGTAACTTGTGTGAGCTGATTCTTGTAAGGACAGACCTGCAAAAGAAGATTAAAAAAGTAGCCAAAGTTCTATATATGATATATGAGAGAGAAATGTCTATAAGTATGTAAATATTTTAAAAAGTGTGTGAAAGGAAAGTGTCCACCTGATATGTAAAAGAGTAAAAGATAGAAAAATATATTGTTGTTTGGAGATTGCTTATTTGGATGTTAAAGGCAATTGTTTTGGGATATAACATGCCAAGCACGAGTTTTTTTGGCAATCTCACGATAACAACAAGTTTTTTGGTTGATCTCATGCCGAGTGGGATTTTTTTGTGCAATCTCATGCCAAGAGAAAGTGTTGGGGAAAGAGGTCTAGTTTTACTCTCCTTTCATGGCTTTTCCCAATAAGAACTATTGTAGATAGTGTGTGCTGATTTGTTTTGTTTTTCCTGATTTATTCTGGATTGTTTTGATTGTAGAAAAGAAAATGCATTCTGTACTTGGAGGCCAATGCTTGCTACTATAAAACTACTCTGAAGGATTCTGTAAACTTTTTTTATCTTAGAATATGGATGTTTTTACCCCAAGACATTAGTGCCAAGGGGAAGAAAAGAATGGCCAAATGTTAGTGTTTGGTTATGGGAGCTAGTGTTTATACTATGTTTTGGACCCAAGTCAGATTCTGGGCCATTCTATAACTGTGTTCATGTGTTGATTTTATACTATGTAGATCTATATTGTAGCTCTAAGCTATTGTAGGGGTGATTTGTTCACCCAATGTATGTCCCTCTTGTTTAGGGTGCATTCGAAAACTATAGGAGGATGCGTCCCAAAGGAGAGGACCATGATTTTATATGTATATCGGAAATGATGATATATGTAGGGGGTAGGGGATGTTCTTGGTGGAGACCAAGGAACATGCAGACAAAGTAGGCTAGAAATGTGTTAGTACAAGTAAATCATGCAATAAGAAATAATGTAATAAAAAAGTGTGTAAACAAGATAGATCTTGAAAAGTGGGTTTTAAATATGGGACATCCTTCACAATCTCATAAGACAATCAAGGAAGAAGCAACCAAAAGAGTACAATGATCACACAAGGAATAAGGGAAATCTTGTAAACAACAACAAAAAATGTATTTTCCATGGTTGTATGTACCCTACAAGACAAATGCTACACATGAAGCACCCATTAGTATTTAGAAAGATAAATAATATGTCAAGGTATGTGGAAATCCATAAAAAAGTAAAATAACTTGTAATGAGAAATAGTGAATAATCTAGCAATATTACATGAAGCGTGTTGAATGTGGTAGTAGTGAAATCATATTCCCCCAGGAGCCTTGGTGGTACTGGTAAAAGGTACAATACCAAGCATCATTGTAGAGTGTAAAAAATTGTAAGAGATCTGTATTCACCTCAAAAGACCAAGTGAACACACATGTGTATATATAGAAAGATGATTACATACTAAGAATGCGTCTAGCATATAAAATAAGGTGTAACATGTATATAGAATAATCTAGCAAGAGTAGATGTAACCACGATATGCAAATGTTGTGTACGAGTGTGATGTTATGGTATGAAAAATGTGGTGATGGTAGGATAAACATTCCCCTCAATGGATGTGTATGAGATGAGGTTAATTTATAAATTCCCCCTCAGCAATTAAGAATGAACCATAGAATAAGAGTGTGTCATTGGTAAATAGGTTTTCCATGTGATAGAAAGTATATATCGTGAAGCACTGAGTGTGGAATGTGTAGGGTGTGGGGTTCGTTTCAGAATTATACCCTCAGTAGTTGAGTATAAACCTTGGAACTAGAGTGCATCATAGGGTAATGACGATACAATGTGTTTATCAAAGGGTGTGGAAATGTGTAGAAATATTAGACATGGTGCACGTAGCATGAAGTGTAATAGTATGTATTAGAGATAACTAATAATAATGGAGGGGGAATAAATCATGATGCCCCCATGTGTTTAAGTGATAGAAGGATTTCCAAAAATAGTGAAGGGAAAGGTTCCTCCACCCGATATGTGAGGAGACAAAGGCATGTGACGATGCTCTAAGATTAGTGTTGCAGGAGAGTAGTTATGTGTATGTGAAGGAGACCTGTGTGGTAAAGGCAGTGGTGAACACCTATATGAAGGGGTTACCTAAGTAGGGGACTTAGGTTGATGATGTGGACTAAGAGACTGATGAGGATGATAAGGTCATGATGTAGGTCGTGTTTGAATAAGAGAGATAATGTGCAGAGTGTGCTTTAGATTTGAGAGGTATAGGAAGCCTAGATGTCATGGTTGGTGTATCAAAAAAAGTAGGATAGGGAAATGGTATGCATGGTGGAATTCCTTTGATAGTGATAATTTGTTTATTTTGAATGAAATTGAGACACAAATATTTCATGGAAGGGATGGATTGGGTGGCACGGAGCCAAGAAATACCTAAGAGCATGTCACAGCCTTTGATCGAGGGTGCAACGACGAATGGTGCAATCTTGGTAAGGGGCCCAACTATAATAGGAAGCTTAACATAGCATAAATATTGAGGGACAAATGTGATATTAGAAAATAGAAAATTGATAGCTATAACGAGTACAATAAATCACACATTAGTAGGATTCGATGGATAGATCACAATGTTATTGACAATATATGAACCAATAAAAGCATTAATATGCAAGGAATTAGAAGTAAATGTAGCATGATAATCATGATCTGAGAATATAATGATTGGCAGCGATGCATCAGAAAAAACAACAATGAAATGAAGATGCCCCGAAGAAGGATGAAGCACAACACTATATGTATGGTTGGCAGAAGAATCGGTAGCTTGTGTGTCATGCTTGGGAAAAGGGTCATTAAATATTTTTATCTTTTTATTATCATTTACCAACTTAAAAGTAGAAGGCTCGAGCTCAAGTGTATTATTTTCAATGAGATCTTAAATGATATGCTTGAGTTTAAAAAATTGATCAGTAGAGTGCCCAATGCAGTGGATATAGTCACAACGTGCATTTTCATCATAGTTGCGGCCACAAGGGTAACAGGGATCGAGATTAAGTGGAAATGGAAGAGCAATAAGATTGCTTTAGATAAGTTAAGGAAATAGGAATCGAGGTGCGTAGGGTAATTTGGTAAAAGTACATGTTGGAGGTTGCAAATGAAGTTTTTCAAGTGTAGAAACAACATTAACAATGGCCTTTTCTTCAGTGGTATTAGGATATGGTTAAAAAGTAGATTTAGCTTGAAAATGATTAGAATATGATGATGAATCATTGTCATAGTATTTTAATTTTCTCATAGATAATATCTTTCCTTTGTGCATTTTGAGTGTATGACACAATTGATCAAAGGATTGAGAGGTCTCAGAGGTAACACTCTCTTGTAGTGGAGGTAAGAGACTTTGAAAAAAAAGATCTTGTAATTAAGAATCAACAAGTAAACTTGTCATCTTAGCTAGGTTATTCTTGTAATGCAACACATAGTCAGCTAGATGCTCATTAGATCCTTGTTTGATTTGAGAAATTTATGCATGATAAATCTTGGTGTTGATATTGATGGAAAAGTGAGAAAGGAAAGCATTGACTATATGTGTAACAGAATTTACAGAATGAACATGTAGATCATAGAACCAACACATAGCTTAGTCTTAGAAACTTCTAGGAAATAGCTTATCTAGTATTGTATGGTCATCTGCTTAGTCAAGACATGCCACATGGAAAGATTGAAGATGCTCCTGAGGGTCACCATGGCCATTGAAAGTGGGTAACTTAGGTGTAATGAAGTTGGGAGGAAGTGGGTAAGCAGATATGATGGGTGCAAAAGGGGTGTGAAGGAGTAATGAGGAATCAAGATATGGTGAGGAACGTGAAGTAGCTTGTTGTAGTTGATGAATTTGGATTTCCAAATCCTAGTATAGAAAATCTAGGTCACGAGTGCTTGAAGAGGAACCGGGTTGTGTGTTGGAAGTATCAAGAGTAATGAGGGGAGGGGTAATGGTAGGAATAGAAGTAGGAATGTTAAGGGGTTGTGTGGATGCCATGACAGTCAAGGAGGAACCCACAAGAGGGTGAGAGGCAGCATCTCGAGCATGTTTAGCAACAAGTAAAGCATTTGGGACATTTGGAATGTGTGTGGGATTATCATGTTAAGGAAAAGTGAAAATTAGTAAGCTGATCTAGTTGCTCCTAATCAATGTTGGTGTCCTTATCATATGATTGATTGTTCACTATCTGAAGTTTCAATGTCTTCAAGAGGAACATTGTTCGAATTAATAAAATGGTTGGAAGATTCGTCCATTAATTTATAGAACTTACAGATAGATGGAGGAAGCTTAATGTACTTAAAGGAACCAAAATGACCACTACAAGTGATGAGCATAAAAGGAAAACCCTAGAGGGAAGGTTGGATTCGAGTGAGGGGTTCAGTAAATGATTTAATTTAATTTGAATTAAATATAATTTTAGAGTAACTATTATAACAAATAATGTACATATGCTAAAATACAATAATGACACAAGGAAGAAAGCATGTACAATATAAAACCCTAAGCAATGAGGAGAGATAGGAAGAATTAGATAATTTCTGAGTGGATAGGAAGTGATTTGGGTAGGATAAAGTGCTAAACAAACTGAAAAAAAATTCATAAATGCTCACTGGAATTCATGAAAAAAATTGGAAAATGGCGCCCAGTACAAGATAGAGGTGCCTAGGAGTTGGTGACTAGATCTAGGAACTGGTGACTGCACAAGAGCTTAGGATCTTCCTTCTTTTGTATCACAAGGGTTTTGCAGTTAGTTTCTAGTTATCACCTAATGTTCACTATTTGATTTCTGAAATTACTTGTAACCTACAAGAAAGAAGTTCACCCGCACATACCCACAAACCACATCAAACCTGAAAAGGAAAATGCAGAATGGGGAGATAGAAAAACCTAGTGGTCACCCAAAGAGTTAACTTATGACCAAGTGTTGCACTACATCTTAGACTCCATGTAGTTATGGTGTGTTTGTGTGTGTATAAATGATGTTCTAGGATGCCCTTGTGCAAGTTGCATAAATGATAGCGGGCTAGATGTAGAATGTAGAAATGTATAACATGTGTGGATGGAATAGAATAGAATTCCCTTCCTATACAATGTATGCAGAAGTATGCAAACCTTTTCTCTTGAATGGGTGATATATGGATGTGTTTGGAGTGCTCAATTTCCTTTGGATGCAAGCTTAGGTGATGATAGATAATGCTTGGTACCTAGTCTTTTATTTTGACAACATAACTATATATTTATATGATTCCCTTGTTTGAATTTTATAATTGACAATTAGAAGGCCGACCCATAAGTGAAAAAGATGCCTAAAATATATAAGAGGCCCAAAAAGAGTGAGTAAGGTATGAAAGGGTTGGAGGCACCCAAGAGGGACAGGAGCGCCTGGGTGCTATTGTCCTTGAAATGTGACTTTTTTCTTTTAAAAAAAAATCAATTATTCTTGACAAAATCTTATCTTGTGGAATTCTGATACATTTTTCTATCATTCTTATACTACTAGATGAGAAATCATATCAAATTACAGAAGATATATACACCTTTCCATATAATAATTCTATTTCTAACCAACTAAATCTAATTATAACTATGTTTAGTTAAATAATCCTGGTTTGAATTAAGGAAATACATGGCTATAATTAAATTAGATTAATTAACTGTAAAGAACCTTTTAAATGTGGTTATGGCTAACCAAAATTAATTAAATCTTTAAACACAATTTAAAACTAGCTCATGGACACGTGGCATGATTTTGTGGGTTTTTCCAAACAAATCTATGCTACAGACACAAGGTCCCAGAATTAACCAAAGACTAAACCATTTCAAATCCAAATGGATTTGTGAAGAAAAGGAAAAGGACAAATGGAAATAATCCATTAACAAAGGTTACATAAGTCTGAAACTGCCAAATAAGACACGTGGAACCTTTTCATTAGTTTGTATTTCATAGAAATAATAATTTCTTATCAAGATTTTGTCACTACGAAGTCCATATGCATGTGGATCTTAGCTATTTGTTCGCACTTCGCAGTGGATGTTAACTGACAAAAGATTATTTAATAACAAGACAAACCATTAAAAATGTGTATACCCATGACTTTAACTAAATGGTTTACTATTTCACAAACTAACATAGCTCTACGAAAGGAATACGACATTTGAAGGAACATGGGCATGTTTTATTGTCTTGCATTCTGACAAATCTAAAAAAAAGTGACATTTGCGAAATTAGTGGCTAAATATTATTGGTTAACAATGTCGCAACTGAAAAAAGAATGACATCGCAAAAAGCGATAAGACTTGGCATGATTTCATTGGTTCAAGTTTTGCAACGCGTAGAAAAAATTGATAAAGACCTAACTTTGTGAAGTTTAAATGGTGTTTTCTCATTGGCTAGAATCTTTTCAATAGTCAATAAGTTTGACAAGAAAATAACACCCATAATTCTTTGAATGGATAAGCATTCGCAAAGGTAGGGAGAATCTAACAAACTTTGACACAACAATTGACACATGAAGCATTTTAATTGGATCGAGTTTTGCAATATTACATATTACATTAGTGTCAGGGCAGACTTAGAACATAAAATTAATTGTAGCTAAGGGAACTTTTGGATTCAAATTATACAAACAGGTAATATGACTGCAAAAGACAGAAAACACAGAAACACGACTATAAAATACAAAAATAGATAATTTATCCCAAAACACCATTAAATTGAAAGAATATATTGTAAATTATTTTCGGTTTCATATGAAAGTTTGTATTTTACATTAGAACATATCTTAATTTAACATACATTAATGTATTTTATTAATTTATTAATGTAGTTCATTGTTCTTCATAAAAAAAATTATATTTTAATAGTATACATAGAAAAATAGAAAAAATACATTCTTTTTCTCATTTATTCGAATAAAACAGAATAATTTAACTTCTTTCTATTAAATTTTAATAATTTACATAGTTATAGAGAGATTTATATAGTTTACAGAGAAAATACTTATCTGAATCAATGGATATGAAATTTTAATGCCGAGAGAAAACAATGATCAAGAATTCTACTACAAAATTCCAGTAGAAAGAGACCACTGATATGGAATTAGCAATACAAAATCCCGATGCATCCATAGGTCAACAGACACCAGACTATGACCACTTATGAGAGGAAAATACTATACACCCCGCGTATATTCGCCTTGCCCTATCCAAGAACCATCTGAGGTTTTACTCTGTACCCCTGGTTAGGACACCACTGGTGCCCCTCTCTCTTTCCCACCGCCTTCTTGTAACCTGGTCAGCCTTGGAATTACTTCCATAGAATAAATTCACAAATTCCTTAAGAATCTTTTATAATTGTTCTCTTTCTTAGAAACACAAGCATAATTCCTTGTCTCTCGTTTGTTCATACATTCATTCATGTTCTTTTTTTTTACAATTATATCTCTTTTATAATACATCACAGGTGGTTACAAACCAACACAATGGTTCTCACACATTTTCGTAAGTCAAATTAAACATATTTAATCAAATTCTTGGGATATTCATTCCCATATTAATCCAATAGCTTTATTACAATATATTTATAGAGAATCGTAACTCAAACTTGTATTAACAAGTCTAAAACCAAACTTATCTTTGACATTCCAAAAATTATTTAATTCTTATAAAGCTTTGGGTATTTAGTCACATAAAATTTCTCCCCCCTTGAATCTGATACTGTCCTCAGCAGTGCCAAGTCTATTATGAAATCATAGAACAAAACACAAGCCAATAGTTAAACAATTCAAGATATTGCTCTTTTAGGAAATCTTCTCTTTCCCATGTAGCACTTTCAATATCACAAAAATTCCATTTTACTTTAACCTTTTTAATTTCTTTATTTCTAAGGTTCTTAGTCCTTTTATCCATAATCATTTCAGGTTCAATTTTGAATTCACATATAGGCTCAATAACTATATTTCTCCAATCAATAACATGATTAACACCATACACATATTTATTTAACAAGCTTACATGAAACACATTATGAATTCTAGAAAATTCAAGAGGGAAAACAAGTCTATGAGCACTATTTCCTATCCTTTCTATAATTTCAAAAGGTCCACAATAACGAGGAGCTAACTTAGCATATTTTCTTAATTTCAGATAACTAGTCTTAGTTTTAACTCTAAGAAATACTTGATCACTATTGTAAATTATCGAACAGATATTTTTGAATCATACCAATGTTTATACTTATCTTGGGTAGCCTTCATGTTTTTTAGCTTTGTTTATGATTTCTTCCATTTCTTTTAAATAATCATTAGCATACCAATAACTATGTTCAAGATTTGAACATGAAATGGGAGTATTACAATTCCTACCATACACAACTTCAAAAGGTGTCATTTTTGTGGTAGTATGATAACCTTGATTATAAGTAAACTCGATTAAATGTAAATATTGTTCCCAATTCCTAGGTTTTTCACCTGTATACATTATAAGCATATCTTCTAATATTCTATTTATCCTTTCAGTTTGACCATCTGACTTAGGATGATAAGCAGTAATAAAGCTCAATATAGTACCCAATTAATCAAACAAGGACCTATATAAATAAGAAGTGAATCTAGGATCTCTACCAATTACAAAATCCTTAGGAAGACCATGCAAACGAAATATTTCCTTAGAAAAGAAATGAGTTATATCATAAGAAGAGGTTTTAATCTTGGTTGGTAGAAAATGTGCCATTTTTTCAATCTATCAACCACCACAAGAATAACGTCATGTCCATTCTTAGTCTTAGGTAAACCTGTAATAAATTCCATACTAACTAACTGTCATTTCTAATCAAGAATAGACAAAGGTTACAGTTGCCTAGGTTTACTACACTATTCATTTTTAAGCTTTTGACAAGTTAGACACTGCTACACATACTTCCTAATGTCTTGTTTCATCCTAGGACAAAAATAATTCTTTTTGACTGATAAGTAAGTATTTTGAAAACCACGATATCCAACTATGGGAATATCATGAGAATCTTTCAAAATTGTTGTCTTAAATTAGGAAGATTAGGAATACATAATCTACCTTTATAATACAACAACCCATTCACACCAAGCAAATAAGAAATAAGTGTATCTTTTAAATGTGTATTTGATGTTCCATTTTTCAAACTAGAATAAAATTCAGAAAAATAACTATCTTTAGGAAATACATCTCTTATTTCTTGATCAAATTGACTTCTTTCCAAAGACAAAGCATTTGCAAACATTCTTTCCCTACTCAAAGCATCTGCAACCAAATTTTCTTTACTAGGAACATATTGTATTTCAAAGTCATACCAACTTAGCAATTATACCCATCTTCTTTGTCTCATATTCAATAAGGGTTGAGTAAAAATATACTGCAATCCTCTATTATTAGTTTTCAGGAGAAATTTATGACCTAAAAAATAATGTCTCCAAATTTTCAAAGCATGAATTATCCCTAACGGTTTTAAATCATGAGTAGGATACTTCTTTTCAAATGGAAACAATTTTCTAGACCCAAAACATACAACTCTACCATCTTGCATTAGTACACAACCAATACCAGAACCACAAACATCAGTAACAACAATAAAAGGATTATAAAAATCAGGAATACATAATACATGTGCACAAGCTCATGATTTTTTTAATTTATTAAAATCAATTTCACATTCCTATGAATAACGACGTTAATTTTCCTTGTTAAGTATGTGATATGACTGTCTATTTTAGAATTGTTCTTAATAAATCTTCTTTAAAAACCAGATAAACCAAGAAAAATTTTGATTTCACATACATCTTTGGGTGTATGTTGGGTTAGTATAATATTGAAGTATTGAAGGCATGGAAATAAGGGGCACGTAAGTAGGCACGGAAGATGGACAGATTTACACACTATAGTTTAACGCCCAGGGAAGTCATAGATAAATACTTATCTGTTTTGCATACACGGGATAAGATGGGATTAAGTGTTGAGCACATTTTGATAAGAAGACTTGGAATTCATGCCAAGCTATTTTGGGAACAATTGGAAGATGAAGCGCCATGATGAGTTAAACTAATAATAGGATTAGAACTAGAGTTATTTATAGGTCATCTATTAATAGGCGAATCTTGCATGGTTCCTAGTCTCTTTTGTAGCAGTGCATGGATATTCTTAGCATGCAGTTTATTTTTAAGAGTGCATGAGTAGTGAAGGGAAATTCCCCACTACCTACATATATGTATTGATTTTTAAGGCTTAAAGGAGAGGATGTATCATGTATGACTGGATGTAACAAGGTTATGTTTTTGGTGTATTGGTGCACTTGACTTAGTGGTGACTATTATGATGTATTCAGCTATCATTTTTTCTATGGATTAATATTATGGACCTTTGTGGATGGATGTTACCGGTTAATGTGTTTATTCATGGTTATTGTATGGTGAATATGATCTTGATTCTTTTTTAATCCCTTTATGCACCATGGTTTTGATCTAGTTTATGCTATGATTCACACTTAATTAATTGTTATGGATAAGGAATGTATGTTCTCTAATGCTAAATCCTTGACAAATTTTCCATAAAAAGAGGTACCTGGTACCCTTGCGTGCTTTGGGTGAGAACTCAGGTCCATCTAAGTGATGTGCTAGCACGCCTTGGGTTGTTCTTAGTATAATACAAGACTACATTTTAGTTCAGTTGTAGGGACCTCTTTTCAAGTTATTACATGGATGTTGCATGATGAAGACGTATCAGTTGACTTTTTCCAGTATTGAGAGTTGGGTAGATAATTTAGAGGAAGGGTTGTCTCATAGATATAACACTAGACCTAATTTTGATGCTCGCGCATGGGTTGAAGAAAAATATGTATCAGGAGCTTTATGAGACGATATTTTAATGTTGTCCTATAGATTTTTCCGAGTGGCTGGTAGCATACACATCGAAGAGAAATTGGAGGTATAGAAAAATTGTGTGGACACAGGAATGCTACTAGACTTTTCATGATGCTGATTTTCCTTTGACATACATTGTAGATCATTGGTGGAGTGGTGTTTTACATAGTTATATGTTGAATTACATTGTTTCTACCTATTCTTGTCCAAAGGTTGCTGAGTTCCAGTTCTTGCGTGAACCCAGAGGATCGTACTTGAGCGTCATCATTTAGTAATTAAGATCTTGATTGTAAATCTACATTTGGAAGAGTTCCCTATGGCTAGCTAAACCTCCACCACGCGGGGGGACAAGAGCAGGTGTGGTGAAAGATGGTAGACTTGGCGGTAGAAAGATAGAGAGAGGAAAGGTGGTTTGATTGTAATAAAGCACGTGAGAGGGAAGTGGTGAAGAATTACGACATTGAGGAGTCTGTGGAGTTGTGGAGGATGATGGCTCGTGAAGGATTTGAGACTCACATAAAATATGTGGAGACGAAGCATCAAGATATCCCCCACTTAGGCAAGCAGAATAGAGAATCCCCTCCAGATTCTCATGAGAGCACGTATGATGATGAAATATTAAGGACCATGGGTGCACATTTGATCCCACTTGATGACCTTTCCCTTACACTTGGTGTTCCAGTTCCTGAAACAATTGTTGAGAAACACGATACTATTAGTGATAGAGTAGCGACAAGTAGATTTCAGTTTCTGTTGAATACAGTTGCTCATCAGATAAAACATTCATATATGGTGGCACAGACATCATCTGTGTTATTTGGAGGTCTAGTTGGTGGCATATTTTCTAGCACATCATTTGCACAGATCTTGGGTGCGCAAAACATTGGTAATGCGTCTTGAAGTAGCACAAATTTGTAGACCATGAGAGTTCAATTTAGCACAATTTTTGGAACACAAGGCAGCACATCCTCTGGTCTAGTGCCCACTACAGAAGGGGGATAAATAGGATCTAGAGGTTTGAGATCTAATGGATCTAGTTGTTCTAGAGGTGGAGGGAATACTATAGGTAATATAGGTTCTGGACCTAGTGGGTATGGTCTGCACCAACCACAACAAGTTTATTACAAGATGTATCTTCACCTATCAGAGAATAGAGGTATTGAAGATGTAGCTGAGCATGTACACATGTGTGAAATACTATGGTGCACTATGAGTATTAAAACTCTTGAGTGTGAGGCAAGTTAGTTTGCTACTTCTTTTCAAGGGCGCATGCATAGTTCGTATAGGAATTTTGATCCAAACTAGACTTGTGTAGACTACAACACACTGCATAATGCTTTCTTAGTTGAGTTTCATATACCTAAGTTTGAACATAAAATCATCAACATGCTGAAGGAAATTAAGTAGGGCATGAATGGGAGTGTAAAGCAATATGATGCCTGGTTTAAAATGTTTTTGTCAAAAATATCTTATGTCATACATCTTAGCCAGCATGCACAGTGGTTTGTTAGAAATTTTATCACACCTTTTAGAAGGACACTCTCACATAAGACATTTACAAATCCATGTGAGGCATTGGAGGAAGCTTTGCATGCTGAGGTAGTTGGAATTATAGACACTAGAGTTATCTCATTCTTGGAGGTGCATATTGCATCTATGCAAAAATCGTTAGAGAAAATATTAGCTAATTCAACTCATGAGATGCCCAATGGTATTTGGTGTATATATTGCAAGGTGGAATGACATACTAAGGATAATTTCCCACATAAATCGGTGTGCACCATGTTGTTGGATTGTGATATCTTTCACTTGGATCATGATTTAAGTTGGTGCCCTTTGTTGTAGCACACGATTAGGAAGAATGTGTCTTGTTATTGTAAAATTTTCAAGTCCCACACTCATGATACAAAGAAGTGTAGATTGATTTATTAGATTCATGAGGCTATTCAAACCAAGGTTCGATAGACCAGTTTTGTAAGTAATTCCAGGGACCAAGGTGATAATCATAATCATAATGAAGGGAGTTTTGTTAGAGGTGGTAGAGGTAGAGGTTATCGTGGAGGATTCAGAGGCCAAGGTTGTAGTGGTGGAAGAGGTGAATTACCATGAGGAACATATTTCATATGTGGATCCCCTGATAATTACAGATGCAAGTGCCCTCAAAATGTTATTTTCTCATGGTGTGGAAAGAATCACAAGTTTGAGGAATTCCCAGATTTGTATGATCATATGAGTGAGAAAAACAAATAGGATAAAGGCGCAGGAATGGTCAGAGCACAATGCACGGTGAAAGATCAATGAATGCCAAAGATAGCACTTGACCTTGAGATGTTACCTATGTTAGTCGCTACCAATGTTGGGGCTGCACCCACCCATGAAGTTACAAAGAAAAAACATGTTATTAAAAAATAGGAGGTGATAAATGCAAAGTATCCTGATCCTTCTCATCAGAAAGAGGTATATCTAGAGACTATGAAGGTTATTAGGAACTTAGAAGGTGAGATAAAATGCTTGAAGTCACAGAATCTGGAGTAGGTGAAGGAAGTTTAGTTGCCTCAAAAAGATGTTGATGACTTAAAGGAGGTTTGTAAGATGATGTGACAGGAAAATATCATTCCTCTGTTGGGGGAATGGCTAACAGAGAAGGTACCATGTGTTGGATATGAGCGAGAAAGAAAAATATTGCATGTGAACTTACCTCCTCACAGTCTTGAATATGATAAAGAGATCATGTTGAATGAAATTTTTTATGGATGGATGTTGAGTATCGTACTGATTGATATAGGTGTAGAAGTAAATGTACTCACATTGGATGCGTGGAATTAGATGTGAAGACCACCATTACAACCCTCTTTGAATGTGTTGTATATGGAAAATAGGACTAGAGCCATGCCCATTAGAGTACTAAAATATGCCACTATCACTATTCAAGGGGCCAATTACGGGGGACTTTGAGGTCTTGGTGCTTGCAGAAGCAGATAATTTTCCATCATTACTTAGGTGCCCTTAGTTTTATGCAAAGAATGTTGGTCTGCGCTTTAATAAAGGTTATATTAGTTTTAAGAATAAGGAAGAGTGCATGATTATTTCGTTGATAGATGGGAAATTTGCACCTCATGTAAAGCCATCAAGCAAGGATGATCTTAATAAAATTTGTGTGCCCACCATCAGATATCATGAAGTTATGGAGCCATCTAAAGAATGTATTATTCATTGGGATGCTTCTCAATTTACATGAGTGATACAACCTGTGTTTCTTGTGATAACTAGGCATGTGGGATGTATGAAATGGTTGGGAAAGAAATTAAGAATATAGTTACGTGCGTGATCAGGCCACACATTTTTCAGAATTTGTGTCATAACTAGGTAGCTCGATACATTGGTGAAGGAAACCTCGATGTATTTTTTTGCACCATGGAATCCCGGTGGACGGATGAGGGTGACAGAAGATATATGTTGATTTATACATTACATGAAATTATAACTGCGTGTTTGTGGAATATACATAGCTATAACATTTTGGAGTGGCGAGAAATGAAAATCACTTTCTCTACACTCATAAAATTTATAGCTATAACTTTTTACCGAGGATATCTTGGAGGGAATTACAGGGCGTAAAATTTATTCTTTCACTCATACGTTCTCTAGTTATCATCAAGTGCATATTGCTAAGGAAGACCAAGAAAATAAAAATTTCACCATTGAGTGGGGATTTTTTTCATATATGGTTATGCCCTTCGGGTTGAAGAATGCACCTGAAGTCTTTTCATTCATTGTTGTACATGATTTTGAAGACTTTATACACAAGTTTTTATAGGTATATTTAGATGATTGGACTGTATATGGGTTGGTAAAGGATCACTATGACACCTTGAGACTCATGTTTGAGAGGTATAGGAAATTAAGCATATCCTTGAATATTAAGAAGTATATCTTTACTACACCCTTTGGAAATTTACTGGGACACATTATTTGTAAAGAAGGCTTGTTGGTAGATCCTACTAAGGTTACAGTTATCTTGGGCTTAGAGGATCCTACTAACCAGAGCAAGGTGTGCATATTTTTGGGGCATATAGGTTATTATATAAATTTCATTGATGGGTATGCTAAGATCAGCACACCCATGGAAGAATTGTTGAAGAGTAAAGGGATGTTTTATTGGGATGGGGCGCAACAAATAAAATTTGAGACATTGAAGGAAAGACTTACTTCTGCACCCATACAGTGCCATACTGCACTTTCCTTCTTGGGATAAGTCATTTCATGTACATGTTGATGCCTTTTTCATGGCCATTGGAACAGTATTATCATATCCAGGAGATGGGAATATTGATCACCATATATGTTTTGCAAGAAGGAAATTGACACCAAATGAGTAGAATTATACAACTACAAAGCGTGAAGATTTGTCAATGACTTACGCGTTGCATAAGTTTAGAAAATACTTGTTGGAAAATCCCTTTATATTTTATACAGATCACATGGAACTTAATTACTTGGCTAATAAGCCCTTTTTACAAAGGCGCATATGTCGTTGGATTCTTTTGTTCCAAGAATTTGACTTTATAGTTGTGGTAAAGCTAGGGAAAAGTAACTCAAGACCTGATCATCTGTCAAGGATTCATTCAGAAGAGGACGTGTAGAGAATTGAGGACATAATGTTAGATGCACAACTGTTCAAATGGAATCGTGCTCTCTAACTTAGAAGACACTATTGTGTTCTTGTGTACAGGTGTTGCACCTAAAGGGATGAAGGAACTAGGAAAAAAATAACTTGGCATACACGACATGCCTTACATGTTAATCAGTGGAGATTTATATAAGTTAGGCCATGATGAAGTTTTACGTTGGTGTGTACTCAAACATGAGCATACTTCCATTATGGAGAAAGCCCATGGTGGGATTTTTGGTGGTCATTATGCATGAAATGCTACCATGTGCAAGATTCTGTCAGCAGACCTTTGGTGGGAAACATTTTATAAGGATTGTATACAATATTATAAGGATCATGACCATTATAAGCACCTTGGAGATCCTAGATATAGGGATGAGATTCCTTTGAGTCCCATATAAAGTGTAAAACCTTTTGAGAAATGAGAAATTGACTTTATAGGACCTATTTCCCCACCATCGCGCAGGATTGTGTCATGCTATATTATTACATGTACAAATTATCTAACAAGGTGGGTAGAAGTGGTGCCTACAAAGTATTACATCGCAACTACTACAACAAGGTTCTTATGGGAGAACATAATCAACAGGTATGGATGTCCGTTGAGTTTGACAAGTGATAGGGGAAATCATTTCCTTAATTATACTATCAGGATATTATTGGAAGAGTTTATGGTGGAACATCATAAGACAATGCCCTATCACCCACAGGCTAATGGGACTGTTGAGGCTTTCAACAAGATATTGGGACATACATTGACAAAGATTTGTGATTTTGGAAGGAAATATTGGGATGATAAAGTATCTATTATACTTTGGGCATACATGACAACTTATAAAAGATTGAACAAATCCACACCTATTCAATTAGTGTTTGGCGCAGAGGTTGTTTTACTAATGGAATTCATATTACCCTCCCTAATTATTGCGCGCACAGGTGGATTGGATGATGAACAAGAACTTGAAGAGCACATTGATAAACTGATTCAATTAGATGAGCAACATGCCATTGCTTAGTGGATTCAGAAGATAGAAAAGGCCAGGTAGAAGGCATGTTATAATAGGCCCATTAAGAATAAACAGTTTAAGGTTGGACAAATGGTTCTTCTATATGATTTAGAGTTTTTACACCACCATAGAAAGTTCCAAGTACATTGGTTAGGACCATATTTTGTGACTTACATACTTGAATCATGCACTTGCTCGTTACAGGTGTTGTATGGCACTCTATTTTCTAGTTACTTCAATGGGAGTAGGCTGAAGCCCTACTATAAATAATTCTTCTTGGTGTTTGTAATAAGGAAATATTGTCAGTTAGATTAGATTTACTTTAATTCGTTACCTTTATATGTGTTTCCTTTCATGTCATTATGCTTTGTCAGTTTAGTTCAATGTTTTTTTGTAATATGCGTGTTTGCACGCTAGAAGATGATTACTATCTATTGAATTCATGCGCAAAGGACCACAAATAATTTTAGTGTGGGGTGGATCAAAAATTGATTGGTTCCTTGAATAAGATTGGTGTGCATTATACAGGTGCTCAATGTAAATATTTCTATAAAGAGTATTTCAAAAAAAAATCTCATAATGGCCACGCGTAGAGGGATGGACACTCAGTGTAACACAAGGCATGCTGCAACATTGGAAACTACTTGGTATGAAGTACATTGGATAGGTAATTTTGCACATGAGGGTGTGTGTAAGGGAATATAAGGCCGCAAAAGTAGTGAGCGCTCTAGAAGGTTATGACTGAGGTGTGGAAGAGTTAGGCGTAGAAGGATACGGTGTAACACGTGGAAGAGAAAGGAGGAAGAATTAATTCCACATACTGTTGTGGTTGAGGAGCAATTAATGTGGGAATTTTTTAAATAAGATATAAATTCGGTGAGTGCAATGTTATTGTTACCTTACATAATTTGAGCTATCATGATTGAAGAGTATGAAGAATTTCTTAGTGCGAAGAATGAGCTATTGACCAGCGAACTAGGTGAACTCATGACATGTCATTAAATGAACTCTACGTGTAGGTGTGTTTAGGTTTTTCAGGTTGGTGAGGAAGAAATATTTGCGTAGTTATGGTTTCACGGAGGCAGAGTTGTGGCTAGGGCACAAGGAATCGAAGGGTTTGATTTGAGTTTGAGGCATGTAAGGGGAAGGTAGTGGAAAGGTTACAGTTTGTAGAGCATACTTGTTATTTGGAAATATAAATGGCACCAATGCAAGCTCCAGTTGTTGAGAGGGAGACTGAGGAAGCATCACAGGAGTGGTTAGTCAAAATGTAGTATTCAGAAGAGGTGATCAAAGGGAGGTCCATGGACATCAAAATTGACCAAATGGAATATTAGTGAATTCAATCACAGGACTAAGAAAACCTTCAAATATATCAATTCGGTAGAGACCATTCAGAATACTGATAGGTTGATGGAAGATGGGAATAGGGTTTTGGACAAATCGGTACAAAAATTATTGGAAAGTGTCAAAGTTATGCAAATTTATGAACTATCATTCTTTGGCAAGCCAAACCACTTGTTCCAATGGCTAATGTTTATGTGCATGAAGATTTATTCTACTTCGTGGGGTAGGAGGATGTAGATTACATCGAATTTGGTTGGTAAATTCATAGGTTTGCACAACTCTAGTTTAGAAATTACAGGTGACTTATTAGATGATGAAGGAGTATAGGCGATGATCACTGCGTACCACTATAGAAAGGGGGGTTGAGCTTGCAACGTGATAAAGATAGATGATCTAGCTACAAGGGTAGTGGCGCAGTTAGTTGGTTGTAAATTGGGCACCTTAGAGAGATGGACAAAATTTAATAAGCAATGACTACATATAGCATGTACAAGATGGAAAATAAGACATATTATAATATTGCAAGCTATGTCACGGAGAGCTTAGTGGTAGAAGTGCGCACCCAGGCTGAAAAAGGTGAGAAAATAACTTGGGATTCTATTTTTTTATTAATCGTGTTCAATGAAATCAGTGTGCTCGATGGGCCAAAGGAGAAAGTATGGGAATACCCTATGGAAAATAAATCACTTGATCTGAATTTTGCGAAGTATACCTACCATGGTTCAATTTCAAATACTTATAAGGAGTGCCAGGAGAAGTGGTTTAGGAGGATGCACCAGGAATTTGAGGGAGAGTGGAGCATACCATGCGAACTGCCTAGTGTGTTAGATGGACATATATATTTCACGGCATACCAACACTTTTGTCTAGGAAGATTCTTTTAGGAAGATGGGTGAGAAGAGACCATGGTGTAAGTTACATTTCACATTTACCACTTGTTATTTCAAATATTCGGTGAACAAGTTACACAACACACAGAAACTACAATTTTATGCTAACAAGGTGGACGTAGACATTCATATTTTTTGCAAGACATATGTTTATCATAATAAGGAGGCATATGTAGAGACGGTGGAGTCATACAACATTGAAATAACTCCAGAGACTATGGCTATAGGAAATATTGAGCCTGTGGATGTGTATATATACCTAAGGCCACAATTTGAGGACAGAAAAGTGGTTCCAGGAGAGGACTTATCTTTAACATTTCCTCTAAAGGGAAAACAAAATGTGGGAACAAGGATCATGGTGGAATAGACACCCCCCATGTAGGAAGAACAAGGACATGAAGTCTTACAGAATTTCCTAGAGCACGAGGAGGAGCAGGAAGACATCACTTCCCTTGATCATGAGAAAAGAAAATTATGTAGAAAGCATATAGGTGTAGATGCTGGTGTTAACCCCTCACAATCAGTAAGGAGATCACTGCACATGACACTGGTGAAGTATGCTAAGGAATAAATAAATAAAAGGTGAAGATACATACCGTTAAAGATAGTGATGAGGAGAATCCGTCAGGTGAGGACGTGTATGATGAAGTTTCCACACACAACCTTAGAATTGGGGAAGATTAAGGGGTTAGTGGTGAACACCCATAGTTTGACACAAGAGTCCCCAGCATGAGCTTCCATAAACATGGGGAAGAGAGATATGCTGGTGGAGACACAGAGATTGAAGATAATGTTGTGTGCTCGGTCAAGGGACCTGAGGAAGAAAAGGAAGTGTAACAGAACATGGATGTTGGAACAATGGAAGCAAGTAGGTGAGCATTTAAGTGAGCCCAAGGAAGAATATATGGTGTAGACATAGAACCTTAGCTATGTTGATGACGTGACAAAGATAATTTACATAATATTCTAGAGTATCATTGCAAAGGAATGTTTATATGGGTGGGAGATGATGGATCCCAAGATGGAAAACACACGCACCTAAAAAATAGTTATCATGGAAAATGTAGATTCTAGACTCATATGGATGAGCCTGATTTTGATGTGTGTGAAGAATCATGTTTCTCTCAGAGGATGAAGAAAGTCCCACATTCCCGACATGTAACCATCAATCTGACTCAGTTCCCTTATGAACAAGTAATGCTTTGACGAAGGTATTTGTAGAGGTTGCATGCAGAAATATAGATAAAGTGACAACTATTTGAGATCTGTTAGAGGATAGGAAAGATAAAGAAGTAGAGATTAAGCACCTAACAAAAGAAAAAGATAAAGTTGAGGTAAAGGCGCATATAGTTCTTGGTATGGCAGAGTAAATTGGTGATGAAATTTTGTAGGCGAGGCCGCAATATGAGGAAAATGTGGCTGAAATATTCCCATCTGCTATGTATTACTTACGCACATTGGTTCACGTGGTGTTGAATGAGGTCACAGTATAGATGTCGAGACAAAATGATGTTTCAGCACAAGAAGGAAGGACTAAGGCAACGATAGCACTCTAAATCACTGTGTATGATTCTTTTCTCTAAACAATGAAAGATGGGATGAAAAAGGAAGACTTGGCTTTAAATATGTGCGTAGATTTTGAAGTTAATAATCAAGACAAGGACTTTGGTGGAGGAAAATGAGGTCCTTGCGATGATGAATAATGAAACTCTTGGGTGCGAGCGAGAGTTTGACATTACTAGTAGAAAAGTGTGATGCACTCATAGCAGCCCGAGACACTCACAAAGAAAAGATAAAGGAAATCGGGAAACTTATTGCTCGATGTATGGATGGGATGATCTCAAGTCTAGCGAACATCCTTAGAGTGTTACAGAATGAGTGTGATAACATGACTATGGATGAAATGGAAGGCATACTTGCAGACATCCCTAGTAAGACGAATAACGTGCTCAGTGATTAGAATGAATTAGAGGTAGAAATCAAGAGCGAGTATCCTAATTTAATTCTTCCTTTAGAGGAGTAGGGCACCCAAATCCTTTTTGCATATTTTTTCATTCATTATGTACATACATTATTTTATTCTAATTTTTTATTCGTAGAGAGGTAAGGCATGATTACCCATTATCGGGGCAGTAATGAACCTAGTGTGGGGTAATGTTGGGTTGGTAAAATATTACCTAAGTATTGAAGGCACAAAAGTAGGGGGTGTGTAAGTTAGGCAAGGAAGATGGATAGATTTGTTCCATATAGTTTCGCACCCTAGGAAATCAGAGATCAATACTTAGTTATTTTGCATACATGAGCTAAGATGGGATTAAGTGTTGAGCATGTTTTGATAAGAAGACTTGGAAGTCACGCCAAGCTATTTTGGGAACAGGTGGAAGATGAAGCGCCATGCTGAGTTAAGATAATAATAGGATTAGAAGTAGATTTATTTATAGGTAATATATTATTTGGCGAATCTTGTATGCTTCCTAGTTACTTTTGTAGTGGCGCATGGCTATTCTTTGTATGCATCCTATTTTTTAAGAGTCCATGAGTAGTGAATGGCAAGTCCCCATTATATATATATATATATATATGTATGTATGTATGTATGTATGTATGTATACATATACATATACATATACATATATACACACACAGTATGTAGTATGTATATATATATGTATGTATGTATGTATGTATGTATGTATGTATGTATGTATGTATGTATGCTATGTATGTATGTATGTATGTATGTATGTATGTATTGATTTTCACGGCTTATGAGAGGATGTATCATGTATGACTGGATAAAACAAGGTTATGTTACTGGTGTATTTGCATGCCTAACTTAGTGGTGACTATTATTATGTATTCAGTTATTGGTTTTGTTATGGATTAATATAATGGACCTTTGTGGATGAATGTTACTTGTTGGTGCTTCTATTAATGGTTATTGTATGGTAAATCTAGTCTTGATTCTTGTTTGATCCCCATGGTTGTGATCTAGTTGATATTATTCTTCACACTTAGTTACTTGTTATGGATATGGATATTGTATGTTCTCTCATGCTAACTCCTTGAAAAATCTGCCATATAAAAGAGGCACCTAGTACCCTTGTGCACTTCAAATGAGCACTCAGGTCTACTTGATTGATGTGTCAGCGCACCTTGGGTTGTTCTTGGTAAAATAAAAGACTACAAATGTATCTCAATAATGTACTACTTTTAATTTAGAAGAATTAGTTGCAATTCCTTTTTCAGAGATAATGTGACCCAACTAGGAGACTTTAGTTTTAAGGAATTCACATTTTCTTAGCTTACCATACAACTGATGTTTTTCTCAAAGTTTCTAGCACTAGTCTAACATTCTTTTCATGTTCTTCTTCATTTTTAGAATAGATCAAGATATCATCTAAGAATATAATTACAAATACATCCAAGAAAGGTTTGAAAACATCATGCATCAATGTTATGAATGTGGCTGGAGCATTTGTTAGTCCCAAAAGGCATAACAAAAAAATTCATAATGACCATATCTAGTCCTAAAATCAGTCTTTGCAATATCAACATACTTTATTCTAATCTGATGGTATCCAGAACGTAAATAAATTTTGGGAAAAAACATCTAAAACTCTTCAATTGATCTAACAAATCATCAATTCTAGGCAAAGGGTATTTTTTTTTAATAGTTAGGCTTATTTAATTTTTATATAATCAATACAAACTCTCATTGTACCAAATTTCTTTTTAACAAACAACACCGGTGCACCCCAAGGAAAAATCCTAGGTCTAATTTTTTCCTGCTTTAATAATTCAGTCAATTGTATTTTTAACTCGTTGATGGGGTGAGAGTGGTGTAGGTCACGTCACATCGTTGTGCATTTTCCCACACGTGTTCAAATCCCCCTGAGGCATGATCCTCTTTGAGGTGGTTTTGTCACTAGATGTGGCATCTCTACTCATTTATTGTATGCAGCATGTTGGTTTCTTCACTCACTACAGTGAGTAGTATTTCAGTTTTAGCTCAATCTGTTCACTGCTTTTATAGTTGTTGATGTTGTTGGTTATTGATTCTCTCGATGTTACTGTTGGTTACTACTCCACTCACTGAGGTCACTTTCGTCGGCTGTTTGCATCTTCGATAGGTTTCATGGTTGCTTCAATTGGGTTCCTAATGGTGGTCTCATTCATTGTAACAAGGTGGTGGTTCCTCTCAAAAACAAATCCTCAAATGTATAAGGATGTAGGTCCTTTCAAAACCTTCAATTTACCCTAATCCAAAAAAAAAGTTATTTTATAACTCAGCTAATTCAGGTATATAGACTGTTTATAAGGTGTTTTTGATATTGGTTTCAACTCCAGGAATAAGATCAATATCATGTGCTACAGATATTTTAGGTGGCAATTATTCAACATCAGAAGGAAAAATATCCATAAATTCTTAAACTACTGGGTGAACATGTGTCTACTTTTAATCTTATCATTTTGAGTAGTCAAAGCAAAGAAAAATTTACATTTTTTTAAGACTTGTTTTAAGTTGAACATCAGAAATAGTTTTTTAAATTCAATCATCTTTTTTGTTCCTTACAAAATATGAGTATTTGTATATTGGTAATTAAATACAAACTTGTTTGTTTTCATAGTTAATGAGAGCATGGTTCTTTTCTAACCAGGTCATTCCTAAAATAACATCATATTGACCTAAGTTAAGCACATGAAAATATTCACTAGATATAATATTATCTATTTGAAAATATAAGTCTTCTACTAAAGCTCATGTTTACCTTATTATTCTTCCAATCACCTATTTCAAAAGCTACTGGTTCAATTTTTCTTGAAAACAAGTTCAATTTGTCAACTAATTTAGGAGATATGAAAACTATGACTACTACCATAATCAATCAAGAAAAAAAGGGCTGCATTTTTAATAGACCATGTTACTTCAATCAGAGGGCACTTGCTTATGCATTGTACTTGTATCAAAAACAACATAATATTTCATATTTTTATTTTCTTCTTTAGGCTTATCATCAATTTTAGGATATCTGTTCTTATCCCAACTTTTCTTTCTTTGAGGACAACCCCTAGAAAAGTGATTACCTCCACAATTCCAACATTTGACCTCTTCTTAGATTTAACATGTTCTTGTTTATTTTTTATCTGAATATTTTTTACACTTAAGAGTTTCACTAAATGGTCTCTTTCTATACTTAAAAATTAAATTATAATTCTTATTCTTATAGTCTTCTTTTCTTTGAAGAACTATTGTCTTATATTTCTCAAAATTTTCAGTTATTCGTGCAGCCTCATCTACTGAAGTAGCTTTTCCACATCGCACACTAGCTTTTTATTCTTTCTCTTAGACCAATTTATAAATCTAACAAATTTTTTCTATTCCAGAGATAAAACGCACAAACCTATTCAAGTTCTCAAAAATATTGTTTATACTCATTCACAGTCTTTAGACATTTTTTTAAAGTCAAAGAATTTCAATTTTATTTTGCTATAAGAAATGATCAAACAAATACATTTTCTTGAAAAACTTCTTAAAATTTATTCCATGAAACTTTATGAGCTTTGATTTTCTCATATTTTAATGTGTCTTCCCATTAGTTAAGGGCAGCATTTTTCAATTGATAAGAGGCCATTTGTGTCCTACTTAGCTTATTAGTTTTCTGCAATTCAAAATATCTCTCTAAGCTAGATAACCAAGTTTCAGCTTGTTCCCATGTTCCTACTTACCCTGCATATTCAGGTAATTTTAATTTTTCTAGCAAAATTTTATATATCTTTAGATTTCTTATTTGAACTTTTCATTACTACAAAGAATTAAAAGAAATCGAAGAATCAAAGAAATCATTTGCCTTATTAGAAACACAATCATCATCAGAAGAAGAGTGCATTTCTTTTATGATTTAGTACCTTTATGCGATTTTATAGTCTTATCAGCTTTATCAATCATTGCTTCCGCAAATTGAATTTTCAAATATTATAATTACTCAAATAAATAAGTTACTTCCCTTCCCAACTGTTGGTTTTGGTGCTCCAGTTCATTGTAATGTTCTATGAATCCATTCCATTCAAATTTGAATTTTCTGCCATTCTCTCTTAATATTCATAATTTTATCCTTGTGAGGAAATCACTATAATCTATAACTGAAAATAACTATATCTAAATCTCTTTATCATCTCAACATCACAGAAGAACGTCTCTAATGAAGATAATTAGCTCTAAAACCAAATGAAATGCAATTTTTTTCCTCCATAAAAAATCAATAATTCTTGACAAAATCTTATCTTGCGGAAGTTTGATACGTTTTTCTATCATTCTTAAACTACTAGCTAATAAATCATGTCGAATTACAAAATATATATATGCCTTTCCATATAATAATTCTATTTTTAACAAGCTAAATCGAATTATAATTATGTTTAGTTAAATAATCATGGTTTGAATTAAGGAAATAAGCGGCTACGGTTAAACTAGATTAATTAACTATAAAGAACCTTTAAAATGTGGTTATGGCTAACCAAAATTAAATTTAAGCTTTAAACATGATTTAAAAATAGCTCACGGACACACGGCTTGATTCTGTGGGTTTTTCCAAACAAATCTATGGTACAAACACAAGGTCCTAGAATTAACCAAATACTAAACTATTTCAGATCCAGATGGATTTGCAAAGAAAAGGAAAAGGACAAGTGGAAATAATCCATTGGTAAATGTTACATAAGTCTGACACTATGAAATAAGACACGTGGAACCTTTTCATTAGTTCGCATTTCGTAGAAATAATAATTTCTTATCAAGGGTCTATCACTACGAATTTCATATGCATGTGGATCTTAGCTATTCATTTGCACTTCCCAGTGCAGGTTAACTAGAAAAATATTATTTAATAACAAGACAGACCAGTAAAAATCCATATACCTATGGATTTAACTAAATGGTTCGTTATTTCACAAACATACATGGCTATGCCAAAGGAATATGGCATAAAGGAATGTGGGCATTTTATTGGCTCACATTATGAAAAATCTGATAAAAAATGATATTTGTGAAATAGGTGGCTAAATATTATTGGTTAACAATGTTGCAACTAACAAAAGACTAAGATTGTGAAAACCGATAAGAATTGGTGTGATTTTATTTGTTCGGGTTTCACAACACTCAGAAAATACTGACAAATACCTGACTTTGCGAAGTATAAATGGTGTTTTCTCATTGGCTAGAATCTTCCCAATAGTCAGTAAGTATGAAAAGAAAATGACACCCAAACTTATTTGATTGGATAAGGCTTTATAAAGGTAGAGATAATCTAACAAAATCTGACACAACAATTGACACATGAAGCATTTTAATTGGCTTGAATTTTGCAATATCGCATATTACATTAGTGTCAGGGTGGAATTAGAACATAAAATCAATTGTAGCTAAGGGAACTTTTAAATCCAAATCATACATACATGTAATAAGACCGCAAAAATACATTAAACACCACAACAACAAAACTATGAAAATACAGAAATAGATAATTTAGCCCAAAACACCATTAAATTGCAAGAATATATTGTAAAATATTGTCAGTTTCATATAACAGTTCGTATTTTGCATTAAAACATACAAATCATCTTAATTTAATATAAATTAACGTAATTTATTAATTTATATTACTGTAGTTCATTGTTCTTCATAAAAAATTACATATTTTAATAGTATACATAGAAAAATAGACAAAATACATTCTTTTTCTCATTTATTCGAATAAAAAAGAAGAATTTAACTTTTTTCTATTAAATTTTAATAATTTACATAGTTTGCATATATGTTTATAACAGTTTATAGAGAAAAAACTTTATCTGAATTAATGGATATGAAATTTTCAATGCCTGAGAGAAAAAAAGGATCAGGAATTCTAATACAAAATTCCAACAGAAAGAGAACATTGGTTTGTAATTCTCAATACAAAATCCCAACGCATCAACGGGTCAAAAGACACCAAACTATGGTTGCTTATGAGAGGAAAAATACCATAACACCCCGTTGTATATTCACCTTGATCTGGCTAGGAACCATCCAAGATTGTACTATGTACCCCCAATTAGGACATTGTTGGCGCCCCTCTGTCATGCCCTTTGCCTGCATGTAACCTAGTCAACCTTGGAATTATTTCCATAGACTAAACTCATAAGGTCCTTAAGAATATTTTACAATTGTTCTCTTTCTCATAAACACAAGCACAATTCCTTATCTCTCATTTGTTCATACATTCATTCTTGTATTCATTCATGTTCTCTGTTTTTACAATTATATCTCTTTTATAAATACATCATAGATGGTTACAAACCAACACAATGCTTCTCACACCTTTTCAATAATTCAAATTAAGCATCTTTAATCAAATGCTTGGGATATTCATTCCCATATTAATCCAATAGCTTTATTACAATATCTTTATAAAGAATCTTAACTCAAAATTGAATTAATAAGTCTCAAACCAAACTTGTCTTTAACATTCCAACAATTCTTTAATGCTTATCAAGCTTCGGGGATTTAGTCACTATAACACATCTTGGCTGGGTGTTGGTGTCTGAAGCCATAAATAAAAAATTTAAGTTCTGACTAGGTTGTAGGATGTGTAAGATCAAATAGAAAGAAAGAGAAAAAGAAAATATGTGAAAGATAGTTGTCAACCTTTATTTTTCTTTAGAGCTGAAAAATGCATGCAAATTTGAATGGAGAGCATTGTTACTGTGCTTCTAACGGCTGAAATTTTGAATTTTTGTTGCAATGGAGCTATGGTGATCATGCTTATGGGGTGTTCTGAAGCAATTGACAGGCATCTAAGTTTCTTTGGAATGTTTTTTGCACCAGTGGGAATCCTTGGACCCCTTGAAGTTAATTTTTAATAGTGAAAATGAGGTTGAGAATCAGAATATCTTCTAACCCTTCATCAACCAAAGGGTCAAGGCTGACAAATCCAAGCATGTTGGCTGGCCTTTTCAAGAAACCACCAATCAATAATGTGGCCCCTAATATTCTTATGGTTCCCCATGCATACTCTGTCTTCTCAAGCTCAAAGGACAAATAAGGAATATTTTACATTCAAATTCCTTAGGCTTGTTTGCATAGAGCGATTCAAAAAAACTAGATGGCATTGGTGGGTAAGTTTCTGGGCCCTACACCTAATATAGATATTGTCAGGAAATGGGCCATAAGAAAATGGAACCCCATAGGGAGAAATGGTTATTTCATCTATGGCTAATGGTTTCTTATTTTTCAAGTTTAATCTACAAGAAGACATAGATGTGGTTTTATTGGGGGGGACTGTTAATGATAATCCTTGCAGATGAAATGTCAGAGTTGTGGGCAACCTTAGGTTAGTGGGACGTGTGCCCTAAGGTGACCTCCAGATTTTAAATAAGTTGGCTCTTCTCTGTGGTATGAGATGATGGTCAAAGAAAAATAAAACATAGCACAAAACTAACATGAGTAATAAACCGAAAAAGGAAGAAGTTAATCAAGAATCCAACTACCTAAAATAGGGAAAAGGTGAGTAATGAACAGGGTGGAAAAAATGCACCATAGACCAAAGATAGATTCAAACAAAACACCACTTCAAACTCATTAAGCACAACTTCAAAGATAGTAATAACATTATAGAGATGCACAGTTTCCATGTGAAAATAAAGGTGATTAGAGACAACAAAGATATGCAAAGGATGGACAAAATGCACCATAGGGCATATAATATTACTCCAAAAATTGTGCACATTATTACAATAGAAAAGAGACAAGATTACTATTACAAAACCCAAGAAGAAGGCTAGAGCTCCAGGCCCTACCTTTTACAGAAGAGGGACTGAGACAGAGAAGAAAACTGACTCCCCTCTTTATAGATATGAGACCCAGATTACAATATATAGAATGAGAAAGAGAGAAGAGTCATATCCCGAAATTTCTTTTTCAACCACCTGTAAAATGAAATAAATGAGTGCAATCAACGACACGTTGCTTGTAAAAGACTCCTCCTTTTATCCCCTGACCTGCAGTAATGAAAGAATGATGGCCATGCTCATTAAGTGCATTCGCCATCCACTTTCCAACTATCTCTTTGAACTGGGCTCGTTTTCCTTAAAAATCACCATCAAAGTTTCATTAGTTTCTGCATTTCTTGATTGTTGTGTGTCACACTTTGTTTATTGGAGTAGGAGATGTTTATTTTATTTTCACCCACCTATCCTTACTGAAAATACAAAATCTAATTTTTGTGACGTAAAGGATGTCAAGAGATTTCCGAAAAGTCCAATTTTGTGAAAATATGAGTTATCAGGCAGAAATTTATGCTCGTTTGAACTTTGGGGTCATGCGTTCCATGTGGGATATCACAATATTTTAAAAGATCTGAGCATTTAAAATTCCTGGTGGGTTTCATGATTAATCCTACATTGAATTGAACTATCGCCAATATTTTACAACCTACTTCGGGGTTCTGAGTCTATCTATGATGAGCTCCACATGGAGGCCAAGCGCATCTCTAGGGTCTCCGCCTTTCTTACACCTTTTGAAAGTGTGCTAAGCTGACACGTGGCACCTTCCACAACTCCTTTTTATTTCCCTTTGAGTTTGTAATGGGACTCATTGTATATTAATATGAGGATCCTTTTCTTGGTGGGCCCCCTCATTATTGACTCCACATGGAATTCCTGTGGGGTTTTGATATTTCCTCCTTCTCACCTATGTTGGAATTACGTCGGGCTGACACATGGCACCCTCCACGAGTCCATTACTTTGCTTTGAGTTAACTGATCCTGGACTCAATTTTTCCATTGTGATTTGGCCAAGTCCTTACAAAAATGCCGAAGGCTTAACTCATCTCACATTAGTCTGAGACTCTCAGAGATATCTTGATTAATCAGCAAAAAAATTCTTATTATCTAATTTCAACAGGCAGTGGAGGAAATTTGATAACAAGGACCTTGGTGCATTGGGAAATATGGGTTGTTAAAAAAAGGTATTCTGGGTTCGATCCAAAAAATAAGAACATTAATACCATACCCATATGGTGTAGATTATCAGGCATACCTCTTCAGTTTTGGGATGATGAGATCTTGGTGAATATTGCTAGATCTATTAGAACTCCTATAGGACCTGATAGTTCTACTAGAAATAGATCTAGGTTGGCCTTTTCTAGATTCTTTGTCTTTGTGGACATGGATCAAAATCTACCATATTATGTGATGTTAAATACAAAGATGAGAGTCTAGAAGAAGTCGATTGTCTATGAATCTTTCTAGATGAGATGTTCAAAATTCCATAAGCTAGGTCACTTCACAAGAAACTTTCCTAGCTCTAAAATCTCTTAGGAAAGGAAAGGAAAGACTAATTTAGAATTGGATTCTTTGGAAGCAAAGATATCTAACCTTAAGTAATCTTAAAAGGGCTAAAAAAACTCCTTAAGTGGTAATGAGCAAGCTTTTATAACTCCAGGTCCTAATCATAAGAAACCAAAAGGAGGAATCTTCAAAATTCCAGCTAAGAAACCTCTTATTTGCATGACACTATTGAGACCTAAGACTCCAAATACTCCACATCTCACATTGGTTAATAATGTTGTCTTAAACAATGGGGATTCATGTAATGAATAAAAATTGGTTGACCTCGGTCTTCAGATTGATGATGAGAATGAAATGGTCAAGATTCAATTAACTCAAAGGACTGATAACATGGGAGGACACTTGAAAGTTGAAGGTGTTGCGAAGGAACCTCTATTAGAGGATTGCTCCCTCTTAATTCCTCCTATGCTCAAAGACTTTATTCAACAACCTTCTTCATAAGTCATTATTAAAGATGTTGATAATGTGCAAGAGTATATCCCTACAAAGGAATAGTAAGTAGAGCTAGGGGACAACAATAGCACTACAACAGCCATAGATCAGCCAAATAAAGCTAGGAATGCCTTTCCTTTAATAAAAACCCCATTCAGAAATCATCCTTGGAAGTTATATTTGAAGAATCTGGCATGATCCTTGAGATCACCCCTCCCCTGGAGTTAAATGTAGATTCAGTGGGGAAAAGAAACCACTTAACAACTGTTGAATAGCATGTAATGGTTGGGTTGTTTCCTCTCCTCTGCCAATGTTGGAGAAAAACAATAGTGACATGTTGAAAACTCCTTCTCCTGAGGAAAAATAAGAAGGAGAACTTACTCCAACAAAAATTAGGGTTTTAACTGATAGTACTAATATTACATCCCCTGCATGGACACAAGTTAAAGCCAAAACCTGAAGATCCAAAGGCTTTGAAGGTATATCAGATGTATTGTTATTTGACAAAAATAAATCACCTGGAAATTGGGAAGCTTCTTGTTCCAGGGTTACCATATCCTCTAAGAGGAAATCTAATACAGGGGAAAATAATACAAAGGGAAGACCAACAAATAACAATCAAAGAAAAAAGGAAACATATACAGATATTGCAGATGTAATCCAAAATACTTTAGACCATCTGGTAAACATATCCTCTCCCATTTTTCAATGAAATTTTTCTCTTAGAACATTAATGGCCTTAATGGAGGTGGAAAATAATGTACCATTAAGGAATTAAGAAAAACTTGTAGACCTGTCACTATGGCAATCCAAGAAACCAAAATGAAATCTGAAGCAATGAGTAAATGCAAAAGAAATATTTGGAAAAAAGATGAGTTGGTTTCTGTTGACTCTAGGGGTGCTTCAAGAGGCATTGTTATTCTCTGGGAACCTTCTTTAATCTCGAGTAAAGTTATTTCCTCCTCCCCTAATCACCTTGTTTCTGAATTCTAAACTCGTGCTAGCTTAATGTTTTGGATTATTTCTAATATCTATGCTCCTAATACTCTTCATGGTAAAATTTGAATTTGGAAAGATCTTAAAAGCTTTGGTTTTAATTGTGATCAATTACATTGGATGGTCATTGGATATTTCAATACTCGACTCACTCCAGCTAAAAAAAAGGAGGTTCTTATGATTTTGTTGTTGGTATGGATGATCTTGTTGATTTCATTTCATCTTCTAATCTATTTGATTTGGATATTCATGGTAATACTTATACTTTTTCCAAAAAAAGAGTGGGAGAAGATCACATTCAAGTTAGACTTGACCGAGCTATTTTTTTGGCTAATTGGTTATTGTCCCAAGGTTTTCAAATTTCCTCTCTTCCTAGAATTGGCTCAGATCATATCCCCATTATACTTAGATTACTTAACGCAGATAATCCTTACCATTTCTCATTTAAGTTTTAAAAATGTGATTTGACCACGCTAACATTAAGGACATGATCAGGGAATGGTCGAGTTTTGAAGTTGAAGGTATAACTCAGTTTAGATTTATTCAGAAGCTCAAAAATGTCAAAAAGAAAGTGAAGATCTGGAATAAAATAGTATTTGACAATGTATTCACCCAAAATAAACAGGTTAAAGAGGAGCTGGATTTTCTATAAAAAAGGGTTACAGAGGTTGGTATGTCTTATGAGGATTATGCTCTTGAAAAATATCTCTCGTCTAAATTTCATAATCTTTATGCTAGAGAAGAGTCCTTATGGAGGCAAAAGTCTCAGGCCTTATGGCTCAAAGAAGGGGACATGAATATCAAGTACTTTTATATGAATTCCCTCGAGCATAGTGCTCATAACAGGATCACAAAATTTTCCCTGGCTGATGGATCAGTTACTATGACAAGAATATCATTAAGGCTGAAGCTCAGAATTTTTACAAATACCTTTTAAATGAAAATACATTTTTTTCTTCATTTTTTGTTGATTCACTTCTTGATTATTTTCCCATCAATATTTTTTATCAAGGGGAATTTAAAAATATAAGCAAACCCTATTCCATTGAAGAAATTCAAAAGGTTTTCTTCTCTTTAGAAGGCTACAAATCCCTAGGGACTGATGGGTTTACAACAAACTTTTTTCAAAAAAATTGGGATATCTTCTATGTGGACCTTCTCAAAAGCGGCCAATGAATTTTTCATAACTGGAAAACTCCTCAGTGAGATCAATAATACTTTCATTGTTTTGGTTCCTAAGAACCTAGAGCTAAGGATTTCAAGAGTTTCAGGCCCATAAGCCTTGCAAATTTCTTATACAAGATATTCACAAAATTATTGACTATCCAAATGCAACCACTTCTTCTAACTCTTATTTCAAATCAGTAAGGGTTTTTTTTCAAAGGAAGACTTATCCAAGATGGTGTAGTGATGGTTCATGAAACAATTCACTCTGTGGAAAAAAGCAAAAAATATGGTATGGTCATTAATAATGACATGAATAAATCCTTTGACAGAGTCTCTTGGATTTTCCTTGACAAAGTTTTGGAGAAATTTGGGTTCGCTTCTCACTTCAGGAAGATTATCAACTCTTGCATCTCCACTCCCATATTCTCAGTCATTTTCTATGGTACTTTGGTGGGTTTATTTTCCAGCAATAGAGGCATAACATGTGGAGACCCTATCACCCCCCTCTTTTTCATCATTATGGTAGATAGTCTCAGTCGGACCATCACCAAAGCAATCACCTTAGGTTATCTTCAAGGCTTCAAACCAACTTATCTAGAAATTACTGTCTCACATCAGCAATTTATTGATGACACTATTCTTATTATTCTAGCCTCCCTTCTTGAATCTAAGATGAGAAAGCTAATTTTAAAAAACTATGAAGATGCTTTGGGACAACAGATTAACGTTGATATGAATTCTCTTTATTTATTTAATACCCCTCCTAGCAGACAACGAAAAATTGTTGATATCTTGGGATGTGAGATTAACTCTCTCCCCACCACTTATCTTGGTCTTCCTTTGGGTACTAACAAAGTGTTTTTGAATGTTTGGAATTCTCTTCTTGACAGGTTCTAAAAGAAACTTGTTGGTTGGAAGGAAACTATTATCTCTAATGCTTGAAAATGTCTTATAATCAAGAGCACGTTGCAAAATCTCCTGATTTATATCATATCCATGTTCTTTATTCATGTTGTTATTATTGAAAGAATTGAGAGAATTCAGAAGCACTTCCTATGGATAGGTACAAAAGAGAAAAATAGATTCCATTTAGTGGATTGGGGCAAGGTTTTCATGAACAAGAGAGTGGGTGGAATTAGGATCAAAAATATCATAACAATGAGCACTTCCCTCATCTCCAAAATGAGTTGGAGAATCCTCAAGAAAAACCATCCATGGACTGATCTTATCATATAAAAGTATCTTAACCAAGGCGAATCTCATAATTTCCTTAACTTTGAAGAACTCCCCTTTAGCTCCATCTTCTAGAATAATTTGGTTAAGACTAGAAGGGCCTTGGATAAAGAATGTAAATGTAATTTGGGAAATGTTGAAGAAATTATCTTCTGGGAAGATAAATAGGCTGATCTCTAGAGTCTTAAGAACAAAAGCTCATGGGAACAACTCAAAAAAAACCTCACAATAGCTATTGGACAAAAATCCAATGATTATATATGTTGTGTCAAAGGGAAATTCCAATTGAAAAACCTGCATACTGAATCTCCCTGTTCTGAAGCTCTTATTATTGGCATCTAAAGGATTCTCAGTCATAACCCAATAAGCCAGATTCAATCTAAATATGAGTTCATCTAGGTCAACTCATTTGATGAAGAATACTCGGTTAATATTGGGTATCAATTTTTTACAATTGAAATTCCTTGTTACTTTGACTAGAAAAAAATATGGTTCAAAGAGCTTGCACCTAAAATAATCATTTCATATGGATTGTGTTGAAATAAAGCATTTTCACCATTAACAACCTTACTAAGAGGAAATTTTATTTTTGTGACAAGGAGACTTTTCGGCGAGCATCCTACGAGGGACAAGGATCTGCTGCAAGCTCGTCAGGAGGATGTTGATTGCAAACCGGTTCAACCAGGAGTGGCACAAGGAAAGTGGGGAGACTTCCAAGCAAGGAGATGGAGCTAAAGGAGGGGTAAAAATCTCTGTGGATGGTAGGAATGAATATATGGAAGGGCGGCCGTGCCCTAACCCTAAACCCAACACTGGAAAATCCAAAATAGTGGCAGGGCAAGGCTCCCAAGGAATCAATTCTTAAGGAAATAAAAATGGTGGAGCACAGGGAAGTGGAAAGACTTCATTCAAGGAGGCCCTAGGAAGATCTGAAGGTAATAATCCAAGAAATCAACAGTATTTGGTTGACGTTGCTGAAGAAATCCTGTCGTTGGTCAGCAAAGGCTAGGAAGTGGAGGAATATTATCAAAATTTGTCTCACAATGCCATAATTAGCCGATTCAATGGAATTTGGCCTTCTTCCACAACATTGTATCAATTGATATTTCAAAATTGGACGGATAAATGTGAAATATTCCTTTGTTCTAGAGGTTTTTTGTGGTTCATTTTAGAGAAGCAGGGGACTTTCAGTGTTGCCTGGCTGATGGGCCTTGGTTCTGGGGTACCGTTGGTTTATTATTGACTCCTTGGTTCCTTGAATTTGACCCAAAAACGCTATCGATATCTAAAAAACTAGTTTGGGTGAGACTTCCCAATCTTCCTTTGCACCTATGGTATGCTTTGGAATATATTGGCAATGTATTGGGCGGATTCTTAAGAGAAGACATAGATAGATCTCATGCGGGAATGTGTTCCTACGCTCATTGGTGTGTGGAAATCGATTTGAGTAAAGGCCTTCCTGATCGTATCAATTTAAAATTTGGTAATACTTTGCATTCTCAACCCTTAGACTACGAAAATACGGTTTTACAGTGTAGAAAGTGTAGAAATCTGGGTCATTTGTAGGCATCTTGTCAAGTGATTAAGAAACCAGTTAAAAAGAATGGTTTGAGATTGACCAAAGGATGGGGATATTTGGATCTGGAGTTGGTTGAGGTGACTACTTTCAAGGTAGAACCATGTAATGTAGATAAGGATAATAAGGGATTTGAGAGTGTGGAATGTGGAAAAAAGGAAAATGTTCAGGAATCGCAGGGGATTTTAGTTGTCAGTAGAACAAAAGGGGTCTTTCTTCTGTCAAATCGGATTCATATCAGGAATCTTTTTCAGATAATCAGATGGAGTTAGAAGATCCTCTTCAGGTAGCTATTACATATGGGAATGGAAAGTGGCAAGAAGTCAAGAATAAGAAAAATAAAAAAGGTCAAATAGGTAGTATCGAGGACTATTTTCTTACCCATATTGGGAGATAGCCTCTTTTTTTCGGTTGGATAAAAATTATTTCATAGGGTTATAATCTTGGGGTTTTGGCCCAACTTTGTTTTTATCTTTCAAGGGTAATTAGGCCCTACTATTATTGGGAACGGGTCCCATCAATCCGCCTTATCAATAAATAAATAAATAAAATTACTAAGAGAGACTATACCATCCCCAATATGTGTTGTCATTGTAAGGAGGCTAATACAATCCATCATCTTCTCCTGCATATTCTTACTACTTATAGTGTGTGGGAAATTATTTTTGCTAGATTTGGTATTGGATGGACTTTCCCAAATGATATTGTTCAGGCCTAGGATCAATGGAAATATCCCTTCAAGCATAGATTTCTTAGGAGGCTTTGGAGAATCATCTTTCTTCATACCATTTGGAGAATATGGAAGGCCAGAAACTCTATCATTTTCAGAAATATTAAGAAATCCAACAAGATACTTTTAAGTGAGATCACTATTTCAAATCCCCAAGAATTCAAAATTTCCTAAGAAGGAGGAGAGATTATTAATTGAATGGAATATTGACATCGAGAAGGTGTAAGCTAAATATACTAGCATTGATAGATCTCTTGTCCAATAGATCCCTCCCCCTGAAGGTTGGTACAAGCTAAATTTTGATGGGGCCTCTAAGGGAAACCCAGGAGCTACAAGAGGGGAGGATTAATCAGAACTCATCTTGGCCATGTCCTTTTTGTTTATGTTAGGCCCATGGGCACCCAATCTAATCATTATTCTGAGGCTCTCGTTGATCTTTGGGGTATCAGAACTGCTAAAAAAGGTTAATAACTTAATTATTAAGAGGGATTACCTTAATATTATTAAAAATCTCAAAGGTACTCATGCCCCAATTTGGGCCATCAAATATTTCATCAATGAGGCCTTGAATATTTACAAATATCTTGATAATGTAAACATTAGCCACACATACCAGGGAAGGAATAGTTTTTTTGACGTCTTAGCTAATGAGGATATTGTCATTAATCATTTCACCTTATGGAAGGGATGTAATGAAATCTCACAAACTGCAAGGGAAATCATTTTGCAAGATGTTGAATACAACTGTCCACAAAAATAGTACCCGCAGGCAAAAAAATATTAGGAGAAGTCATTATTTTGAGTACTTCACACGGAGGAGAAGAAATACCCTCAAATGGTCCATTTTTAATCATCTTTTTATTTTTATATTTGACAATCAGGCTGTTGGGAAGCCCAAATTTGGTGGTACGAAGATTATGTGTTTGCTATTTTTTGGAACTCTTTCCATCATGGGTGTCCTTCCCTACCTCATAGAACCTAGTTTTGATCCTTCATGATGTCAAAATGAAGCTCTATGGAAGTCTCTCGACGTGGATGGGTTTACTACCTTCATAGAGAGGATAAAAGGTCATAATAGGCACATATCCATCACTTTTCCTTAGCAATGGAAAGACATGGTTATCTCTTATAAAGGTAAGGATTTCACTATCACTGATGACCTAATTTCCTTTGTCACTGGTTTGGGCATGAATGAGATTAACTTCTATAGAAATACATTTGATAAGAAATCATAAGAGAAGAAGTTTGTTGAAGGGGAAGAAAAACTCAAGATTGGGAAAAAAGGTCTAGTCTACTCCTCCATTCCCTCTCCCTTTGATGAAGTTTCTAAGATGGTAGTTAGGTACATTACCTTAGAGGGTTGATTCTCTAATTTTCCTCTCCACCATTTGGTTCTTTTTAACCACTTCTGACATACCCCTAAGGTTATCCTCTCCTATTACATCCTTCATGCCATGGAAAAATATATTGTAGATGTACAGGCTCATCTCAGAGGGCTCCCTCTTCATCAAGGGGTCATTTTTCTTCTGAAGCAGTATTTCCATGATGTGGTTTCTATTCCACCCTCTCATCCTTTAGTCCCTCCTCCACCTCAGCATCCCAGGGTCAGGAATAAGAACCCGAGCTTCCATTCTCCCTCTCCAACACTGTCACTGATTAAATAGGTGCTTTACAGTAATGAAAATGGGAAAGATAATGTTTTTTTTCAAAGCCTTCTTAACATTAGCCAACCTATTCTGGAACCTCAATCCAAAAATTACTTGAGGGCTCAACTCAAGTTGTAGGCTGATACAGTTAAGGGGCTTGGTGAGGATATTGAATTTCTACTCAATGACGGCTACAAAGAAGACTCTGACTCTGCTTCCTACTCTAAGTTGAAGAAAAAATTTGAGGATCTTGCCAAGAAGTAGCATGCCATGGAAGCTAAAATTAAAAAAATATCAACAATAATATTGATCAATTATCCATACATAATGCCTTATTAAACTTCATTCAGCTATAGGTTAAGCAAATTTGTGACCTCAGTGACATCTCTGGAGAATTTTGGAAGGATGGAAAGGCTAAGAAGAAATCCTTGGCATTGAGAAGCCAAGACCCTGCACAAAAAATAGCTATCAATATCTTCAAAGCTATGGATGATTCCAAAAAGGTCTTCAACAAATTTCTTAAGTAGTTATCTCAAGGTAAACGTTTTGATTGGCTCTATTTTGTCTCAGAACTCTTTTGATGTGGTGTTGAAATGAACGATAAGAATATTTTTCCAAGCCGCGATCTCAGATGATAATAGCACACCACATTAGATTTGCAAAATAGAAGAGTAAAAATACCATATATGGAAATCCATCATAATCCATAATGCTCAATACATTACAATACAATGACTTGAAGTACTCAATAAGAAAGATGTACATATATGAGGAGGGAAGTGCAACTACTACCTAAATCAGTGGTGAATAACTTTCACTAAATGATACTGGTAGTTAAGTTAACTCCAAAAGAATAGTAATCTAACTCCACATAACTGAGAAGCTAACTCAACACAACTAGTAAGCTAACTCCACATAACTAGTACACCTAAGCAAGCTAACCCAACAAGTGGAGGGCTAACACAAATGTAAGAATTATCCTGATAAATAAATAAAGGGATTAATAATAACCTACACTAACACCCTCCCATAAGCATAGCTTAGGTGGGCAAAAAATAAGGTGGGTCCTGGCAACAAGGCTTGATGAGGTACCCACGTACAATAACTGGGAAAATTAGACACCGCAAGGTACCCAAAACTAGTAATAACAAAGTAAAGAGAGCAAAATCCTGCTACAATATATCTTCAGAAGATCTAAAAACTCGTACAATGTTGAAGAAGTTTGGTGCGCACTATGGTCTGAATCCACTGCTCAATCATAGAACTCAAAAACAACTGACACTGGGCTTCACCAGAATAGCTCTATGCAAGGAGACTGTCAATGGAGTGATTTTGAAAATGCAAAAAAAGCACCAAACATAATTTGATCAACTTCTACAAATAGGTGTGCCACGATCCAAGAACAACCAAGGAAACAATGCAAGGACATGAGATTCAAATAAATAGGAGTGCCACGATCCAAAAAAATCCAAGGTAACAAGGCAAGGACACAAAATCTGAAGAAGCAAGATCAATTGCTACAAATTGGTGTGTCACGATCCAAGAACAATAACCAAGACAACAAGGCAAGGACACAAGATCCAAATAAATATGAGTGCAACAATCCAAGAAAAGCCAAGGTAACAAGGAAAGGACATGAAACCCAAAGAATTAGTATCAACACCACACCCTCCCATACTACTGAATGAGTAGAGTGATACCACAAATCTATATGAGTTTTCAAAATCAACTACTCGAACAATGACAAACTAACACTGGGCTTCACCATAATAGCTCCCCCATAAGAGAGACTATCAACATGCCAAAAAAATTCTCAAAAATACAGATCCAATATATCTCAACAAAAAATATATATATAAATGTATACACCCATCGATACAAGAATGTAACACCCAAAATTTTAGAACGTCGGGCTCAACCAAAATTGCGTCCACAAGTGATTACAACACCCTCCCAAATTTGGCTCTTTATAATTGAGTGCATGGAAATATTACAATGAGTAATAGTACCTTTTACATTTGGATATATGTATAAAAATTCTCACCAATGCATAGATCTTGAAAAAGTACACAATTTTAAAACAAAAATCACCTTAATCCGAGCTACAAATCAAAAGTTGTGAGCTCTAGAAGGGTTTGTTATTAATATAATATTTTAATGCTGATGTTTTTTTAAAAGGTACAAGTGACACCCAAATGTCCAAAGGGTAAAAGAGTGCATCCACATGATACATGATTGTGACAAAAACATAAAATCTTGCTCCCAAAACCTAAATGTCCAGAGGGTAAATCATTGCATTCAAAGGGTACACGTTAATATCCAATGGATAAAAGAATGCACCCATAGGGTACAGATCTGCATCTAGTGGATAAAAGATTGCATCCAAAAAAAAAATATCCAAAGGGTAAAAGAATGCATCCAAAAGGTACACGCTTATATCCAATGGATAAAATAATGCACCTAAAGGGTACAGATTTGCATCCAGTGGATAAAAGACTACATCCAAAATAGAAATATCCATAGGGTAAAAGAATGCATCTGGAAGGTACACGCGTATATTCAATGGATAAAAGAATGCACCTAGAGGGTATAGATCTACGTCTAGTGGATAAAAGAGTGCATCCAAAATAGAAATATCCAGAGGGTAAAAGAATGTATCTATAAATAGACGCTTATATCCAATGGATAAAAGAATGCACCCAAAAAGTACAATTGTTAATACAAATTTTGAATGCAAATATCTCTTTTTCTGGCACCTGTATCAAAAAATAGAGAGAAAACCAAAAAATTTCTCAAAAAACCTAGAAAGTTGATATAATTTTTGAGTCAAAAAATATGTCTGTACATAATTGTACAAATTTTTTAAGAAATGTGTCAAAAAACCCTTTAAAATGTTCATATTTGATTGTCTCAAAACATGGTTGAGTTTATAATCAATTCTAGGGTTTTTCCACCTTCCAAATCCAATGGCACACTCCATTTTGCATAAAAATGCATGTTGCAGAAAAGTGCTAACAAAGTCTAAATACATGAAAATAATAAACCCTTACTTGCAAAGAAAAACTTACATATGGATGTCTACATCATTTATAGCTTTGATACCATGAAAGGAACAATAAGAAGATTGTTCCAAGCTGAGATCTCAGATGATAATAGCACACCACATTAGATTTACAAAGTGGAAGAGTTAAAAATACCATATATGGAAATCCATCATAATCCATAATGCTCAATACATTACAATATAATGGCTTGAATTACTCAATAAGAAATATGTACATATATGAGGAGGGAAATGCAACTACTACCTAAATCAGTGGTGAAGAACTCCCACTAACTGATACTGGTATTTAATTTAACTCCAAAATACTAGTAAGCTAACTCCACATAACTAAGAAGCTAACTCAACACAACTAGTAAGCTAACTCCAAACAACTAGTACACCTAAGCAAGCTAACCAAACAAGTGTAGGGCTAACACAAGTGTAATAATTATCCTAATAAATAAATAAAAGGATAAATAATAACCTACAATAACAGGTGTTACAACTATTTTATTGTTGTTCTCAAGCTATTTTTTTACTGTGTCTTAGTCCCTTGCTGGCAGTTTGTCCCTGTCTTTCCCTTCATAGTATTATCTATCTCTCTTAGGATTTTTTCTGGGGTGTGGTCCCCACTTGTCAAAAAACCACTAATCTTTCATTGTCTCTTTAGGCTATTGAGCCTCTTTGTACCTCGGGGTATGGTCCCCTTTAAAACCATTTATCGATAATAAAAAAACCATTATTTTTCTTTCTTATGAATCATGTAAATTCTAGCATGTTTTAAGGAACTAGAAATGTACCCAAGTGCGTGATTTTGTGTCTACAATTTTTTCTAAAGCTAAAAATTTCATCCTTTACTCATGCAATAATTAATTTTTCAAATGCACAATTTTTCCTAGTTGACCTAGTGGCAATTGAGTGGGAAAACATTTTGAAACATTCACATATAAAAGCACAATCACCACACCCATTCAAAGGGCCTCAATCTATTAAATATTTGGGAAACCTAGGATATCATGATGCAGGGGCCGTAATGGATATGGGTTCCTATGGGAAATCCCAACTAAACCATCATGCTACATAGTAGTCACTAATTCATACACATAAATGGAAAATTTATATTGATTCCTAAGCCTTTGAACAATCTATAACAATAGTGCTCGACTAAGAATCTTATAAACATTATATAGACTTTAGTTTATTCCCCTATGGACTTTTCCTTGATTATTTTTGTCTCAACGCGGCTCTATAATCCCTTTATTACCTTCCTATATGGTATTATCTCTTTCTCAACTCTCTACCCAGTAATTTTCTTCTTCATGGACTGTCTCAAACTGTCTGGATAGTAAATTTCCAACAGGATATATTATTGGTCTTCCAATATAAATTTTTCCCACTAAATATATGCGATATCACATCATTCATCTTTTTATCCTTCTTCCTCCATGTATATGGCATTTGATTTGATAGAGACCAATTGGCCCTGTGTCAGATGATTATATAGACACCTCATCATGCTTCATTTATTTCCTTAAGTGGCATGTGTCCATGGGTGGTTGGAATCCATTACTATTTTATCACCTTATGACAAGCTATGTTTAGACAATCGATCCATATGCACACACTAGTCATATATTATGTGCTCAAAAATGTTTCACAAGCATTGTAACAACCATTTATGTGCAATAAAGCTAACTCACTTATACCAAAATACATGCATACTCTACAACAATCCCTTGTGCATTCATCTTTGTGTGATCCAAGCACCTATACTCCCTCTTTTTTGCACTTACTAATGCACACTAATTATTATTTCACAAACCATCTATGCAATTAAACAAAATTTATTGTTCTTGCATTGGTTCCTCCTTATTACCTTTGTGCTTATCTAACCTCCACACACACTCGTTCCTTAGCCAAAATTTTGATGCAATATTTTGATGAACCTTGGATGCTCCTACATCAGATCACAAAAGTACTCAATTATAAAATCACTTTCTCAAGCACATCAACTAGCTACCATGTATGAATATATCCTACGTGTGTGCCCTAGGTTATTATCATAGATACATTTTACACCCACTATAATTTCTATGTTGAAGATCATATTGAGGTCTCCATTTTCTAGCACATTACAATTGTACATTTTTCACACATTGACTAGGTGGCAAAATTATATTAATATGAGGCCTCTTCAAAGTGTTGCTATGTAGGAAGCCCTTAACTCAATAAGGTATTGAGGAATCTTGACCACTGCAGACTAACCTCTATTAAAGTTTTCAATAAAAGTATAAAACTATGGTTTAAATAATAATAATTCCTACTCTATTACAAATATTTAATTTTCAAATTTTGAATACATAATATAAATTTAAAGGCATAGACAATTATAGTGTCAGAACTAGAATTGAGTGAAATCATGTATAAGACAAAACCACCCAAAAAGGAAAATCATCCCAGGAGACTTCATCCAAGATAGGAAAATTTATCCTCTGTACACTTCCACATCATAAAATTTTGCACAAATCCATATTTCCTTATGCAAAACCAAGTTCTATCATCAAAATATCTATATTAGCTTAAAATATCAATCACTGCAATATTCTCTAACCCTAACCCACACTTTCCTTTATCTATATTTCTACAGTTTGAATATCTGATATATTAAACAACACGTGATTTTTAATCAGTGTATTTATTTATTTATTTTGTATTTCTTATTCTATATCATACATGTACACATAGTAATTAATATTAATTAACAAAACCGTATTTTTGATATTACATTTTGGTGAACTTGTTTATTGAAAATCACACCCAACATACGGCTTTATTCAATACCTATAAGGTTTCATATTTCTAGATCTTATTGGTATGATCATAACTCTTTTATCTTTTATCCAAACCCAAATTATTTTTCTCATACTTTACATTATCATAGTGGATAATCCTTACACAATGAAAAGGAAGCACTTTTTAGTCCAGAAGAATGATCTCAATGAGGGAATAAAAATACTTATCCTCCTTTATCCTCATAGTATGCCATGTGACTATTCTCTATATTTAATAGACTATATTACCATCATAAACCTTTTTTTAAAATATGATCTTGTACTTATACCTCCACTGTAACCTACTCCTCAACCCAAAATATCTAATATAAGAAAATTTCATTACATACCAATAGATCCTCAACTACTTATACAAAAACTACTTGAATAAAATCTAATTTAGTTACCAACACCTTCTTAATATGTCATGAGTAAGTTTTATATTCCCTAATTTAATAATACGGCATATTGTGCTTACCAATAATGTCCTAAACATGCTACTAACTCTTGTTTTGCGTTATGTAAAAAATATAGAAGATCCCATCGATGAACACATTCTTATCTTCACTACTACTCATCAAGTGCTAAACAAATGTAATTTAATTTACTATATTCCAACCATATTTAAACACACTCTACACATGACATGCCTATCCCAAATCATATATGTATCCCTACTACAATTCTTACAACACCTATTCAAGACATTGATATACATTATATGAATATTGCAGGGAGATTAATCTATGATCACATCACTTAATTGAACTTGAACTTGTATCATCTAATGAGGTTACTCATTCCTTATTCTTTACCTTATACCATGTGATATAATTCCTAAACTTCATAACATCCACAATTCCTTGGAAATTGTTCAAAGTGACAATATACAAATACCTATAAGCATTACACACAAATTTCCTCACACCTATGATCATCTAATTCATATCACACATTTAGTATGGAATCCATTGGTTTCTTAATTTATGGTCAAATAGGTCCTTAGATGAAAACATACACCAAAATGTATCACTTTCCCCATCATTCAATTTAACACAGTTTGTTTTTTTAAAACAACAATATCAATATGGGGTGCACACCATGTGCAAAGCACACTCTTAAATTTTATAATACATTAGTAATCAACAAATTCCCATGATCCCTATTAGATGATATCGTTACCCTCTTTTACTAAAAACGATACTTTATAGTTATCCTACATCAAACACACCTCAATTTAGCCACATATACCTCACTTCAACCATACCTTTGATGTTAACCATATAGGGGATCTTAGTTCTAACATACCACCGTAGTCTAGTGTGACTCTACTACCATATTTTATAGATCCTATTTTATGCCACAATTGTTGACAACCTATGATACATTAATGTGCACGACACACTATGGTTTGATAGTAATTATGCAAGTGTGACCCTAAAGGGACACCAAGACACTTTTATTCACTATGAACACCTACAATTACTATGGCTACTTGCAACACTAAACTTTGTAATAATACTATTGAAAAATATATTATTGTGGCACTTATGTTATAACTTTTTTATATTCCTTTTCCGCCTACGACATAACCCTTACATCTATTGAAGTGCGAGCGCGCGCGCGGCGCGCGCGCGCACGAGAGAGAGAGAGCGCGAGCGCGAGAGAGCGAAGAGAAGAGAGAGAGCGGAGCGAGAGAAGAGAGCGAGAGAGAGAGGAGAGCAGAGAGAGAAGCGAGAGAGAGCGAGAGAGACGAAGAGAGAGATCCTCTTCTTGGACCATATATCCAAGAAGAGGATCACTCTCTCTCTCTCCACACTAAGTTACTACCCAAATGATGTTGAACATTTCATAGGTCCAATGTGATTTTTGAGGGAATAATACTCATTAAGGACTACACCTTTCATTTTTCACTATTTATTGCATAATACCTAGGGCCATTGGTATCATTTCTACCTAGTTTTTACCTTTCAATATTCTATTCTGAAAATAAAAAAAAGAACATTATGGAAATAATAAATTAGTATCTACATGTGAGATGTTTATTCATTACGTATATTTTAGCCTTATGATCATTATTGTTTAGAAATTTACACTATTGCAACACTTTCACTTCATATAATTAATTAAGTAGTTAAAACCCATGAAAATTATATACCTTTTAGATCCTACAACCTAGCGCATTAGGGTCATGCTTACACCAAGGGAATATTACATAATTAGCCTAATTTGATCACATTTTAGTACCTTACAAATTTTTATAGCCTTCTATCCCAAGGGATTCCTACCACATTGGGGTTTTCCTACACTAGAGGAATATAAACAATAAAGTTTATTAAGATTGTACCTTTTTAACACTAGTCCATTGTGAGAAACACACTTCTTTATTACTTATATGTGTGATGTGTCATGTTATATTTGATCATCATATTGCTTATTTATACACATTGAATAAATAACATAATGCATACTTACTTTTAATTATCATTAATTGTTCATAGTTCACTATTGTTTTCCCTAAGATCTTGTTTTGTCTACACAACGTTGTTACTTACATCATTGATTGATTTATTAATTTTTTTACTTTGACTTCTTTATGTACTTGTATGTTACATTTGTTGATTTTTTGGGACATTGATTGGTTTGAATAATCTATGCACTTACTTGTGTGTTACATATTTTGATTTTTGATTGGCATTGAATGTTTTTACTTCTCCAAGAATTGTTGTGTTACACACACTGATTTTTTAGGAAATTTATTGATTTTACTAGTTTTTATATTTAGGTAGTATATGTTTTTATTCATGTATGGAATTTCTAATTTGGCTTCTCTATGCATTCATGTGATTATTATGAAATACCATATGATCTAACTACCTTAGGAACTTGTTTGAGTTGTGATACTATTTACTATGGTTTTTTTCTTATGCTTGTATGAAATATTCCATGTTGTGTTTTCTCTTTATACATGCATGCTCTATGTTGTGTTACTTTGTGTACTTGTATGATCTATACATTCTCTTCTCATATACCATGGATGAATATGTATGTTTTTCATTTCTTGTTTGTTTTATGAAAATTAACACTGGGTTCCTAAAAACCAACTTTCTTCCTATGATAAATTACTTGATATATCCTCAGAATGGAATGAATCTCCTATGACATGTTATTTTTTATATATTTCGATAGGATCAAACATCCAATGACATATTATTTACTTTTTTTTTATTTATCAATGTTAGATATAATCTATTAAGACATATTTTTCTTACGATATACATTAATAAGTCATACATTAAGTAATTTACAAATTATAAGAACACTCATATTATTGACATACTATTATAGCATACTTTTCTTGATCACATTTCTAGATCTATGCCTTGTAATTGATTTACACAATGATTACTATTTGTTCACATCATTTCTTACAAATTCACTTATAGAATCATTAACAGATACATCATTTCTTATTACACGTTGCTTGGGGAAATTGTTCTTATTACACATTGATCCAATAATATTGGTTACAATTTATGATCACACATTGTTCCAAGAAAATTAGTTTTATACTTCATGATTATGTCATTTATTATCAAGAATTTCTCTTGAAAACTTTAGTTATTAAATTTTATGATTATTTCATTTCTTATGACACAATTCTTTTTTCACTTCGTATTACACAATGATTGTTTCATTATTTTACTACATGTTGATTATTACATTGCTTATTACATTCTGTCTCTAGGTCCATAGTTTGTTATACATTTTTGATTTATATCACTTCTTGTTACATATCTATTTTTTTATACACATGAGCTAACAACTAACGTTGGTCAAGTCTGTCAAGTCCTGTTAATTATGTCTTTGTATTATGGGCTTAGCATGTCACACTACATCATATAGTGTCAAAAGTCACTATGGATCCATTAGGATTTGATTCATGTGGTGTGATCGTACTAGTCATCCTATCATTACTATGTTATCTTGTTGAATTACTAGAACAATATCATGACATGTTTCACTCTTTTGATGATACATAAATACTTGTTCTAAAATTCATATATCTTACAAATTGTGTGTCCCTGCAATGCTTGTATATTGTGAATTTTACACATTATTACCATGTTAATTGACACATTATATATGGCCTCTTATGCTATTTATTATATGATTTTCACATGGATAACACTTTTCCTTTTGAGATAAGTGATCCTTTGCATAATCCCTCATCTCAAAAGGGTATAAATATTATGGGATTTTTATTTAAAAAATCATTTATATTATAGATATACGTTCTTTAGATGACACGATGTGATGATATTTACATCTATATTCTAACACATTAAAAAATATAAATACTTGTTTAATTATCACATTTACATGACATTACAAAATGTATATGATTATAAACAAATTTTCCTTATGGCATGTTTAAATTTACATAGGTTGGCTATATGGCATGATCAAATTCACACATGGTGGTTTTACATAAAAAAAAATTAATAACTATATATGGTTTTACATAATAGGGATGATTACTATATCTGGATTCACATAACAAGATGAATTGTTATAGGTTCTTACATTTTAGAATTTACATCCCTTATATTTGACACTAGTGGCATACAAGAATTTTATTTTATGTTATTTTAATTATTTATATATGCATTTTTATTATACTTTAATATACATTTCTGTATGTGGGATGCAGGCTCTTATGTATAGAAGAAGAAAAGGATAAATGAACACACACATTCAAGTATTGTGCATGCATTGTCCTTATGAGAGGGTTTTTATTTACAATTCATTCATTTCAATCAAGAAATTTTGAATTACAAAATTAAAATGGGTAAACAATATAGTGCCCTAAATCTAGACCAATTACATTTGGTAATTTTCCTTGGCATTTATCTCATCCCATTTCATATTGTGCATTTAAATGACTTATTCCTAAACACGTCTCATTTGTTATATAACTCATTGGCCACTAGGTCATACTTGTTACTCAACTATGATCCATGAAAAACCTACTTAATATATAACACATCTTCAAACATATGGTCACATTCTCTAACTATCATAACAAAAATTTCACCTTTGTAAGATACATTCACCTATCAGGGACAAAAATGGTCAATGGTTTTGTACAAAGGCTAATATTTTCATCCTTCACTCATGAAATGGTCACTTTTCAAAATGTACAAGCTATACCAATTGGTATAATTTCGATTGAGCAAGAAAAACTTTCAAAAAATACACATATAAAAGCATAATCACCTCACCCATTTAAAAGGCCTTAATATTTCACATATTTGGGCTACATAAGAGATAAAAACAAAACACTCAATCAAAAAATCAATGTCTCAAACACATCATCTAGATACCAATTATGAATACGTATTACACAATTTCCATAGGTGATTATCATAAGCTAGATTCTACAATAAAGAATATTGTCAAGTGTCAAAGGTATTATTGGGGTATTCATTTCAAAACACGTTGCTATTGGATATTTTACACATATTCACTAAGTTGGAGAACTATATTATTCTAAGGACGGACCAAATTATTTCTATGTATGCATCTCTTAACTTAATAGGGGGTTGAGGAATCTCAACCACTACGGACTAACCCCTTTTAGGTTTTAAGAAATTGAGGAAACTATGATTTAAAGATGAAGAATCTAAAATATGTTACAAAGATTCCATTTCCAAAATTTGAACACACAATATAGAGTTAAAGACACAAAAGATCACATTTCCAGTGCACTAAAATTGAGAAAAATCATGCATAGGAAAAAACCACATGAAAAGGATAAACTCTTTTAGGATAGGAAAAATTGTCCTCCATACACTACTAAATTGCACAATTTTGTACAAAGTGATATTTTTTCCTGCACAACCCATATCCACTATCATACTCACCATTGATATCTCACAAAAACAATCTGTCAATGTAATCTTCTGTAACCCTAATGAATGATTTCCTTTATCTAGTTTTCTAGGTAAAGAAAAGCATTAAAATTAAATTTGGAAGAGATGTATTTCATCTCACAAAATAGTCAATCAATGCAATTTTATATAACCCTAATGAATTCTTTCCTTTATCTAATTTTCAAGATAAGGGAAATGCACTAAAGATCATAGTGCCACCACTAGCATTGAGAAAAAATATGCATAGTAAAAAAACACCCGAAAAGGAAAAATTCTTTTAGGATAGGAAACATCATCCTCCATACACTACTAAATTGCACAATTTAATCTTCCGTAACCCTAATGAATGATTTCCTTTATCTAGTTTTCTAGGTAAAGAAAAGCATTAAAATAAATTTGGAAGAGATGTATTTCATCTCACAAAATAGTCAATCAATGCAATTTTATATAACCCTAATGAATTCTTTCCTTTATCTAATTTTCAAGATAAGGGAAATGCACTAAAGATCATAGTGCCACCACTAGCTTTGAGAAAAAATATGCATAGTAAAAAAACACCCGAAAAGGAAAAATTCTTTTAGGATAGGAAACATCATCCTCCATACACTACTAAATTGCATAATTTTGGACAAAGTGATTTTTTTTAATTTTAAAACCCATGTCCACTATCATAGTCACCATAATAGCTCAAAAGAATAGTCAATCAATGTAGTATTCTCTAACCCTAATGAATGCATGCCTTGTCCTAATGAGAGGTTTTTGTTTACATTTCAATCAAGCAATTTTCAATTACAAAATTAAAATGAGGGGAAAATATAGTACCCTAAATCTAGACCAAAAACATTTGACAATTATCCTTAAAATTTATCTCATCCCATTTTATGTTGTGCACTTAAATGACTTATTACTACACACATCTTACTTGTTTTAATACTTCGTGGCCACTAGGTCATACTTGCTACTCAAATACTATCCATAAAAACCTACTTACTATATATAACACATATTCAAACATATGGTTGCATTCTCCAACTATCATAAGCAAATTTTCACCTTCATATTATAATTCACCTATTATGCACATAAATAGCCAATGGTTTTATCCGAGACCAACATTTTCATCCTTCACTCATACAATAGTAAATTTTATGAATGCATAAGTTATCCCAATTATACCAAGTATGAATACATCTCACACAATTTCCCTCGGTCATTATCATAAGTTAGATTCTACACCAAAGAACATTTCTAAGTGTCAAAGGTCGTATTGGAGCCTTCATTGTTAAACACATTGCTATTGGATATTTTACACACATTTATCATGTGGGAGAAGTATATTAGTCATAGGATGGACCAAATTAATTCTATGTAGGAATCCCTTAACTCAATAGGGGTCGAGGAAGCTCAACCACTATAGACTAACCCCTTTTTAGGTTTCTAATAAAATGAGAAATCTAGGATTTAAAGATGAAGAATCTATCATATTCTATAGATATTCCATTTCCAAATTTTGAACAAACAATATAGAGTTAAAGACACAAAATATTATAGTGTCACCACTTAATTAAGCAAAACCCTACATAGAGAAACCAATTGAAGAGGAAAAATTATTCTAGGATAGGAAAATTCATCCTCCATACACTGCTAAATTACATGATTGTGTACAAAGTGATATTTTTACCAGCACAAACCATATCTACCATCACATCCACTAGAATAGCTCATTAAAATTTTCAATCAATACAATCTTCTCTAACCCTAACAAGTTATTTTCTTTATATAGTATTCTAGAGTTTGAATGTACAATATATTGAACCATACATGATTTAGAATATTTATACTTACTATTTATTACTCTATTTTTTATTCTAGACCACATTTTTACTCGGGGTAATTAATCTTAATTACTAAAACCCTAGTTTTGATATTACACTAGGCTCCCTTAACTAGATAGGTATCTTTAGGGGAAAAGTATTAATTGTTTGAAAATTTTAAATATGGAAAAGGACCAAACCTTCGTCGATGAATATGTAGGGAAAGTAAAAAATAATATTTAAATAATCGAAACAAGTAGCTCATCTAAAAATAATACTTTGCAAAAAAGGATTTGTGATCATTGAATTCTCACCATGACTCAAGGAGATATTATCTATATGAACAACATCAAGCCTTCTATAATAATAAATCCTCCAATGTGACTAGCACTAGACCTTCATTAAAGCTTCCATGTTAAATACGTGTTCAATATATTGTTACTCCATACAAATTCAATGCAATCATTTTTGGAAAGTATGAGATAATTATGGAAGTATTATATAATTAGAGAAACCTTCCTTTATGAGCATATAAACATTTTGTAACTATAGATAGCATTCTCAGTGTTTATTCTTGCTTGAAAAATATAGACTTCCATATAAACTAGGCTTATAAGATAATAATTAAAACAAAAATAATATCATGCTAATTTTAGTTTGGAATTAAGATAGCCTAAAATTTAGTTTTTTTTGGTATTTAGATAGCCTAACATTTAGATTTTTTAGGATTTGTGATGTGTAAACTCAAATGTGATATCTTCAATGTTTTCAACTTTTCAATGAAAAAAATGCACTGAAGGTAGCATGGGAAAATAGATGATAAAAATTTGGAGATGACCATTATATCATTATAGAAACAAATAGGGAAATTTCCCTTATTTAAAGTTCCTCTAGAAGATTAAAATTTCCCAATGTTATTAAATTGAAAAATGAGAGGAAAATAATCATGTGTTGTTGGTCTGTAATAATAATATTTTTTTAGAAAATAATCAATCCAATTATCAACAATGTTTGTTCCTTTAAAATTTCGTAAATGATAGTTAAATTTGAAGATAACCTATATTTGTAGAATGCAAAAAAATAATTTATGTGTCAAAATTATATGATCTATATTTGAAGAATATAAAACAAAAAATTTAATTATATGCTAAATTTAACTAAGGAGTCATAAAAAAAACATCAAATAATGAATCCAGATTGAACCCTCATTAATAATTTTGACCTTCTACAATAATTTATAAAAAAAATCCAAACCAAAATCAAAAATTAGTTTTCCAAAAAAAATTTGGAAGATACGTAAGGTCTTAATATACAAAAAAAGATACATAACATTTTTAAAATGGTACATTTTTTAAAGATTCCTCAATATGCAACTTTGATATGTACAATGGATGCCTTAATAGTGGTTGATATAGAAAATTAAATTATATATGTAGCTTTGATATGTACACTGCATGTGTTTGTAAATATTTCATGTCTAATATCCTCTAAAGTTACAACCTAATTTGGATTGAATTAGATTAAATGTACATAATATAATTTACCATCTTTAACAAAAGAAAATTTCACCATTATGCTCTAACGAAACAAGAAATAAAAATAATAGAAAAGTGGGAAATGTAACTTATCTTAGTAGGAACTATCACCACATTAACATCCATTGTTGCAAGCTCACATTTCAAGATATCTAAAATAGCCCTAAGCAATTTCTATAGCCAAACATTACTAAAAAAGTAGTAAACTATGAAAAAAGGTCCACCAAAATAATAATAATGAAAACATATCCCCTCACACACACACCACACACACACACACACACACACACACACACACACACACACACACACACACACACACACACACACACACACCATACATATACATGTATATGTATATATGTATATATACATACATATACATATATGTATATGTATGTATATATATATATATATATATATATATATATATATATATATATATATATATATGTATGTATGTATGTATGTATGTATGTATGTATGTATGTATGTATGTATGTATGTATGTATGTATGTATGTATGTATGTATGTATGTATGTATGTGTATGGATGGATGCATGCCATGCACATGCATGCATACATCCATACATACCTCCATACAGTACATGACATACATACCCATACAGCATACAGAACAGAGAGATAGAGAGAGATACTAAGAGATGAGCGAGCTAGAGCGAGGATGAGAGTATGATATACAGAGACATATACATGGACATATGCAGAGGCAAAGCGACAGAGGGATCCGAGGAGAGGGAAGGAGAGGGAGACAGACAGAGACGAGACGAGACAGAGACGAGACCGAGGAGCGAGACAGAGATAAGAGAGAGAGAGAGAGAGGAGAGAGAAGAGAGAGAGAGAGAGAGAGAGAGAGATATATCTATACTATATATGTTATGTATGTATATATAGGGTAGGTATATATATGTAGTATATAAATAGGTATAGATATATAGATATATATAGATATATATATATGTATGTATATATATGTATGTATATATATATATATGATATATATTATATATTATTGTATATATATATATATGTGGTAATATATCTATATATAGATGTATATATATATATATGTATGTATATATATACATACTATATATATATACATACATATATACATTACATACATATATATATATATACATACTATATATATATAATATATATATATATCCTTGATAAAATGTGACAACAAAATAAAATTGATGTTTTACATTTATGACATCTAAAAACTATCATAAATGGTATAAAACCATCACATCTGAATTAAATGTAGAGTTACATTTGTTACCATTTTAAAATAAATCATAGTATTAACCATTAAAAATAAAGTCTATTAAAAGAAAGCATTAAAAGATATTTCTAATCAAAATATCATTATTTTTAATCAACTGGAATTCTAAATTTATATGAAAACAAATAACTATAATTGGAAGTATTCTTTTCACAATACACTTACAAAAAGGGAAAGAGAACCAAAAAAATGATAAAATTTGAAAGGAGTGAAATAAGAAGGTAATTTCTATTTGGATGCAAAAAAATGAAAGTAGAGATGAAAATTAATTGCAGTTAAAAGAATACTTGAGGGTCGGTCAAACTTGAACAATGATGGATAGATTAATTCTTACATGATATGTAGTTGAAACATAGCCAACCACATGAATTAATAAGTATATTGGATAATTTTAAAAATGTCAAATGAATGATGGGTCAAAATATTAAAGAAAATTATTGGAAGTAAAATCCTTTTTTAATGGGTCATGTTCACATAATATTAGAAAAGTTGTCATTTTTTCTTGGAGTCATGATTTAATATATTTATAAAATAGTTCATGAATTTTTATGAGATCTTTTTTCTTCATTAAAATTACTATTGTCATATCCCAAAAGATTTTATTTCAAAATTTAGAGGTTATTTAAATATACATTGAATAAGAAACATATAACACACACAACACATCGTCACCACCACCACCATCACCACCAATACAAATTACGTATGCCACTTTATTTGTCTTAGAAGTAAGTGGAAATTTTTTAAAATAGTTATTACATTAAACACAAAAACTAAGTTAATTAAATGATTTCAATTTTATAAATTTGTCTAGATTAGTAGCTTGGGTGTTATGATGAGTTACAATCATAATTAGATAACAATGGATGATAATCCTATCTGATTTAGTGTATAATATGGTTGTTCATGTTGAAGTTTTTCAAATTGGTAAAAAATTTATTAAAAGAAACACCCTCTTTCAGCTATGACCACTCTTGTATACATTCTTCCATAACCAAAATTACATTAACTTCATGAGAAACAAAAATCAAGGTTGATGAATGAATTTTACCTATACGACAAATCCCTGTGCTATTGTGAATAATGAAATTTGATTGTAATAATCATAGTTCTCTTTTTAGGACAAGGCTGAAGGTGGATGCACATTCTTAATCCTCCCATTCAAACCTTTGATGTCTCTATTTGATCTAGTACCAAAGGAATTATATTTAAAAATAACTTATAAAAGTGTTAGTAGTTAAATGAAAAATAACCAACATCTTAACAATTGCAACACTTCTCTCAACTCTAAAGTAGAATTCATTATTCCCCTTTTCCTTATATGAATCGTAAAAATTCATATTTCATTGTGTAAAATGATATATTAATGCATACCTAAATGTCACAAATATTTATTCAAACAATTGAGAGTGAGAGATAGAATGTAAATTAATTAAGAATACTTCAATAATATAAGTGCATTGCAATGTCTAGTCACTTCCATCAACATATTCATCTTGGGTCTACCTATAATTTCACTACAAGAATCTCATCAATTTTAATTACATAATAAAATATCAAAAATCTAATATATAATATTTAAAAATGGATTAGCTCTCAAGAGTTAGCTAGTAACGTCACTACCACAAGACTCAATAATATGGATGCCTTAACAAGGTGAGTGTTGTAAGAATCTCAAATAGTCTACTTACATAAATATGAAAATTGTTCTTCTTTAATTGGGAACAAGTTGAGCCCCAATTGAAATTATATTTTAAAATGTGAAGGTGTGTTCCACTTTGGGGGTAAACTTGCGAAATTGTAAATTTTACATAAGCCCTAATATTCATTAAATTTTTGTATTTGATGTAGTAGGGCTCAATTGGACCTATTTACACCAATTGATCCCTAATACAAATGAAATTTTTACAATATGTGTATTGGGTCTTGATTAACATAAAGAGTGTTAATCAAACCATAATACATGTTAAATTATTGCATTATGTGTATTAGGGATCCAATGGCCATGTTTTTTCTAATTGATTCCTAATACATGTTAGATTGTCACATGTTTATATGGTTTGATTGGCTCTATTTGCATCAATTGATCTTTGATAATGTCTAATTGTTGAACTATGTATATAATTAGGTCTTGATTAGTCTTATTTACACCAATCGAGCCCTAATACACATTAAATTTTTGCACTATGCGTATTAGGTATCAATTGGAATAGTTTGCATTAATAAATCCCTAATAAATGTCTAATTATCACACTACGAGTATCAGATCTTGATTTAAACAAATAGGGCTAATTGATCCCTAATGCAAGTATAATTATCGAACTATGTCTATTAGGGATTGATTGGCATAAATATGTATCGAATTGTTTTATTATGTGTATTATGGATCCATTTACCTCGTTTGCACCTATCAATCTGTAATACACATTACATTATAACACTATCCACATTAGGACTCCATTGATCTTATTCATTAATAGATTCATAATGCATGTCTATTTTTTACACTTGGTGTATTGTTAGAGATCAATTGACTATGTCTGTGTTAGTTGATCCATGTCAAATATGTGTACTATGAATATTAGGTCTCAATCAACCATGTTTTCAGCAATCGATCCCTAATACATGTCTATTTATTGCATAAGGATTATTAGGGTTTGATTGGTATAAGCAATTTTAATCAAGTCTTGATAGACATCTAATTGTTTCATTAGGTTTATGATGCATTAGCTGGTGCTAATGGGGCTAATGTATCCCTAATACACATCTAATTGTTGTATTATGTATGTTATCAATCCATTGGCTCATTTTTTGCTAGATCAATTCCTAATACATGCTAAATTTTCACATTATGTAGAGTAGGGTTTTATTGGCCCCATTTACAACAATACATCCCTAATACATGTCTAGTTACCACATTAGGTGTATAATTAGGGATCGGTTTTCCTTATTTTCATCTATTGATCCATAATACATGTCTAATTATCATACTAGGTGTATTAGGTCTTGATTGGTATGAAAAGACTAATTGAGTCATAATACATATCCAATTATCACACTAGGTGTATTAGGTCTTGATTGGTAAAACAAAGCCAATTGATCCCTAATGCATGTCTAATTGTCATAATATTTGTATTGGGGCTCCATCATCCCTATTTGTGTCAGTTGATCCCTAATACATATTAAAAAAAATAAATTATGTGTACTAGGGATTGATTGGCCCCATTTGTGTCAATCAATCCCTATAATATATGTCTAAATGTAACACTAGGTGTATAACTATGGCACAATTAGCCTCATTTATTTCAATTGATCCCTAATACATGTTAAATTATTGTAGGTTATGCATATTAGTCCTCGATTGACCCCATTTTCACAACTTAATCATTGTTACATGTATAGTTGTTGCACTAGGTACATTAGGGATTGATTAAAGTAAATGGGGCCACTTGATGCCTAATACATGCTTCATTGTTGCACTAAGAGGTGAAATAATGAAAGTGATTTACATTTTTACCTTGATTTTAGAACAGAAAAATAACAAATTTAAGGATATTTTAACTTGTAATAGGGAAACGTGATTTGCATATTTTTAGCATGAATTAAAACTTGTATTAAACATTGATAGGTGACATTCCTAATCAATTATACTTATTAGAAATTTATTTCTCAAAGAAAAATCAGACCTATTCATTTCTCAAAGAAAAATTCATTGGAAATTCATTATGGAGACACAACATTGTAGATAAATATACCTTCATGCATAGAAACTATTATTATGAGTTATCTACTATTATCTCTCTTTATAATAGATGTTGTATAAACTAGTAAGAGTGTTGTAATTTCTTATTTCTTCATGTAATTTAATAAAATGTGATATTTCAACAATAAAACAAGTCTAATTTTAGATAAATTGCATGGGAAGGGACATAGGCCCTACATTTTGGTATTGTTTTATCCTTTTGGTAGATAATATGTACTTTCATATTTTGATTTAGTTTCTATATTATAAATTTTGAGGAAGAGGCACATAGGAGAATAAAATGTTATATGTTGCATTTTAGCATGGAAAATTGATATGTCACAGTGATGTAAGAGCATTCATGGAGAAATTTTGCAATTTTGGATTTCTTAAGGTATAGGATTTCATTTCAAACAAAAATACATGTTTTCCTTTCCATTTACTTGCACTTGAATCCCTCAAATTTGTTCAAATCATTTTTTCTCCCAAAACTTGACTTTTGAAAATTTAGATTTTGGTGAAGGATAGGGTATCTCTTTGGGTATGCACCATGGTTTTTTATTCATGGACCCTAAAGGAAGGCCTTATAGCATGTTATTAACATATTATGAAGGTAGTAATCACCTTCTACGTCCATTACTATATATGGAATTCAAGATAACCCTTCAATATACCACCCTTGGTTGAGCAAACCAAGTGTGATTATGATAATAACTAAATTCTAAAAGAAATAAGTAAGGGATTCATTTGAGGGTGGAAGATAAGAAGATATAGAAAATTTGGGAATGTGTGATGGCACCTTGAAGATCAAGTTGGAGAAGGTTTACTTGTGATTTATTGATGCACGCTTGAGAAGAACCTATGAAAACATGATTTTCATGGTTGTTTCTTATAATCCTCACTCCTTCCAAGGAGTAATTATGAATATGTTATAGGTCAATAATAAATTTCTAGATGAATTGGTGTTATGAGATGAAATTGAAGGTCCTAATTTGGATATTTCTTATTATTATGGCCGCAGTCCTGAGAACACTTAGAAGATAGGGTTTTGTGAATTTTCTATATTGTAGACTATGAGTGAGGGTTTTGTGAATTTTCTATATTGTAGACTGTGATTGAGGGTTTTGTGAAATTTTTAGTATTTCTATACTCTAGAAGAGTGATATGAGGGGTTATGGATCTAATGAAAAAATGAATATAGCTTTATAGGTCAAATATTATTTGCTTTATTTAGTTTGATGCTCTAAATAACGAGAAACTTTATAATGTTGGTGTGTACACTAGGTTGTGTTGAATCTATACATTTTCCTTGGAGAATATACATTTGACTGTTTTTTAAAAATATTTATGATGTTCTAAGAAGTGTGGGATCTATTTTAAACCTTATGTACACCTAAATAAGTAAACTACCATATTTTTTATCACAGACTGTCATAGTTTGGGAAATTGTAAAATTTTTGCTATTTCATGGTTTCCTTGTACCTGAATTCCTAAGAAATGTTTTTGACTATATACTAGTGATGAGAAGGATTTTTTAGGATAACTCAGGTTTTGAAGACCTTCATGCTTTATTTAGATTGTGTATTTATGTTTCTCAATGTATCAAAATACTATATCATCTTTTCATGGTTCACCTAGTGCATAAGTTCCTAAGTATAATAGGAGAGACATGTAGTGTGATATTTTTTGACTTAATAATTGTCTAATTAATTAAGGATATATTGTTTTAGAAATAATATTACTCTTAACTTTTCCTATTGAACAAAAACCTTGATCAGGTTGTAGTTCATAATCAAATAATTGTAAAGATAAGGAATCAACAAAATCTTTGTGAGAATGTAAATTAAAGTTTTTAAAATTTTCTATAGTGTTAAGGTGTTTTAAAACTTCATTATTCATTCTTGTAACCATGGTTATACAAATCAAAATCATTTTTTTGTCTTGTTAAAATGCAGCCCCTATCTCAGTCAAGAGCCCCTATTTTAGAATCTAATGTAAGTTCAAATAATTAGAAAAAATAAATGGTCAACTCCTCCATTGAGTATCTTCATCATGATAGATAAAAAGGCACCTACTAAAGGTCTAACAATTTAATCATTAGGTTTATATGCCTTAAAACCCTATTTTTATGCTTAATCAACCACCAATAAAGGGAACCTTGGGAAGTCGAGAAATATTATACAGATGTATGTAAATGTACTAAGAGATTAGGTTTATAACATGCTTGGAGGAGTTCACAATACTCTGCCAATAATAGTCTTATTTTGACTGAAATTTCTTAGTTCCCTATTTGTAACAATGAAGGTTATTGAGAACATCTCAAATTCCTATAGTATTTAATTATTTGTGCTTTATCATATAGTAAGGGCACATGCCTTACATACCCACATACCATAGCACCCTCATATTAAAGTCTTAGAATATTTACGACACTTACACTTTGCATACTCTACACCTACATGCACATGTAACCTGATCTCTTATCAAAGTAAAAAACACATGCCACACATCCTCTATTAATTAAGACTGTAAAAATAATGTATAGAAATATGATTCAGATTTGAGAACCAAAATATGCCATAATGTGAAATCTGAATGATATTTTATTTGAAAATGAATTTTGGTAGTAGATTATGACCTAAGTACATACCATGTCAATTATTTTTTCATGTTATTTTTTCAGCCTACAATTCATTGAAGCTTGTTAATCATAATAACAAACTCAAATTTATTTAAAAAAATTTGTGACATTTTTCTTTGCATTATTTATCCTCTATAATAATTATTATACATTATTTTATTTTTTAATAATCATAAAAACATATATTTATAAATACATATACATAATTATGGAATCACTGATATGTTACTATGCTTCAACTGAGAGATTTTATAGGTTTTAGATCAAAGAACATGTCTACCAAAACAATTGAGTTGTATCATAAGATTCAAATAACGTAAAGAACACTTAACAATGACTACAAAGGAGTTGTATTTATGCTTTTGTCATATTATAAATTGAGGTTGAATTTAATGAGGGTTTTTCATTCTCGTTGATTCCATTGGAAAATTTTAATAAGCGGTCATGGGGACACATTGAGGTAGGGGTGAAACTTCTCCATGTGGACCATCTGGAACACAATGAGGTTATTCAAATGCGGGTCACCTAGAAGACATTAAGGACCCAAGCCAACACCCATGTCCCACTTTGAGAAGGTAATCCTCCACCATTATTGTTCATAGCTGCATTATAGTAAAAGCATTTACCATCCAAAAAATTCCCCCAGGGTTGTGCCACAATGGTAAGTCATTGCATCAGTGACTGCTAGGTCATGGGTTTGATTCCTAATTTAATTGTGGTGCATGGAGTGGGGAATTTTTACATCACATGGTGATTATAATGGTCATAAGGAAACCTTGAGGTAGGTTTCACACTTCTCCATGTGGAACAATAAGAACAGAACAGAGTGTTTTGAATACATATTACTCAGTGGACATTAAGGATCCAAACTTGCCCCTATGTTCCACTATCACTATCATTTTTTACAAGGTACTAAACATCACACTAATAGTCATAAATTCTCCTCAATGTATAGGGATAGCCATGTAAAAAATATATAAGTGACAAGAAGAGTTGTGAAAGGCACAAATTGAAGAGTTAATGAAGATGGAGCAAGGAGAGAAGCAACAGTGAGAAATGGATCTTTCAAGAGCCATGGATTTCTTAGCTTCTACAACAATAAGTGTGTGAGAAGAACCATATAAAGTGAAGTAAGGAGATCCGTGAAAGATTAAAAAATAATTAATGGAGGGAAACATATAGAGATAAAGAAGAAAGATATTATTAAAGAAGTGGAATGGAGGATCAAGGTCATAGTGATGGAGATAATGGACAAGATTTGGAGTATGATTTTTCTAGAAGGAAGGACATAAATGGAGGTAAAGGGAGTACATGATATAATACACAATGATATATGTAATTAAAATAAATATCTATATGTACTAAGGATGTTTGTATTGGAGATCAAATATGGTATTTATGATTATATGTTTTTATATTAGTCTTTGAGGTTTATTCTACCCTAAGACATATACCTGAGGTTAATGAGTAGATGTTACAGAAAGAGACAATGGGTGAGCATGAAAAATATAAGGAAGAGGTGATTCATTTCCAAAAGAGTGAAAATAAGAAATATTATGAAGCCTCAAATCTACAAATGATGTTGTTACATGATGGAATTCCTTTTGTTATGAATTTGAATGTACAGACATTGAATCTTGAATCCCCTAAAAATTTTCCCCAAAATCTATATGAGACATGCTGGAAAAGAAGAAAGATTTTGAACTCTCTATGTTGGTAGATAATAATTTCATATATCTATAGCTAAATACATATAGAAATTATTATCTAGATACTAGATATGTTTTGTTGTTGTAAACTCTACTTCATATATATTCTAATTTGAAAGACTTGTAAGGAGAGAAAGGAGTTCTACAATATTTTATGTAAAATAATATTTTTGTTGCCAATGTGTATTTGGATGAACATAAAATATTTGAGTAATGTAAGGAATGCTCCATATTTTATGTGTCAAAAATACTTGTTATTTGTAATTTAGGGAATATTTTTCTCTTTCCCCTTCAATCCATGTGTTCCCATTACCTCCACTCAGATCTAGGATTTTCTGTCACTCACTGTTATATTGGAAAATTGAAATTTTTTTACGTGCCCTTGTGGATCTAGTGGGGAAATTTATCATAAAAGGGTTTTAATTTGGTACATTTTTGGTAAATTTTCAATTTTTCAATGTGAGGATTAGTGTCATTAAATTTTATAGGAGAGGTGTAAAGAGAAAGTGGGAACCTGATAAAGCTTATTGATGGGGGATACTTCCGTATAGATATGTATAATAGAACCTAACATAGATTGTATTCTATATGGATGTGGAAAAATTGTAGGGATAAAAATAATCCAACGGGAAGAAAAGGGTCATTTCAGTCCATATGCCAAGTTCTTGGATTCATTTTTTGCATTTTTCATCAATTTCAGGTGACCTATTTGTTGTTTATTGTGGTGGAAGCTAATGGTAAATTGGCTTGGGAATTTTTTAATAAATATTTTACTTAAAATTATGTAGTTATAAATATATTTGACTACATTAAATATGATTCAAAAAAGGAAAGGCTCTAGTTTGCTATTTTTTCGGATGAGGAAGGTGTTGACAATGAATGTGAAATATGTTTAAGGATGTTTGGACTATGGAAAATATATATCCTTTATTATTCTACACATTTTTGGCCTTTATTGTGGTAGAATTGTTTATGGTTGTGGAAGATATTCTTGGGTTCTACAATATTATTTTCTAGTGTTTATGGAGCTGGCCTTTTTGGATGATTTTATTTCTAGTCTAGATCTATTTGGAGAGGGTTGGAAATGATTCGATGGAAGATTCGTGGAAGTGAAAAAAAATCTACAGAAGTTGTAAATTTAAGAGCTATGAAATATGGAGAAAGGAGTGAAGTGGCAGTGGGTAATCAAGAGCCATGGTGTTTTTAGCATGTGCAAAAATAAGTGCATAAGAAGATATGTATAAAGAGAAACATGGATTTTTGTGGGAGAGAACTGTGCAAATATTTAGATTTTTTATAGTGGGCCGCGGAAGACCTATTTTTGTTACTAAATATTTATTTTTTTATATAATATTTATCTACTTGGTCCTCTTAAGGTTTGGGAAAGTATTTAGCTAAGGATTTATGAAGCTGGGTTTTTTTTTTACCTTTTTTGTTCTATTGATATTGTGATGAATATCTTCATGATTATTAATGAAAGGGTGAGTGAAAAATCAACCCTCTTTTTAGTGATTAAAAATTAGAATAGGATAAACATAATTAGGAAAATAAGAAGAAAGGATTAAAGTAAATCCTGAGTCAGTAGGGAAAATTTGAGGTCATTAAGGAGGGTTTGATTAAAAATTCTATAACTTTATTTCCATGCATGTTATAATTTTTTCTTTCTTTCGTACATGCTTGGAAGAAATAAAATGGTCAAGTATTCTATAGGTATTAGTTTGTATCATTAGTTATAAATAATATTACTACAAAACCCTTATCATGTTTGTATTTTTTATGTGATAGGAAAGAGTGTTCATGGAGTATGCACGATGGTGTGCTTCCCACCAACATGCATACTATCATATAGATTCATTTTTATCTATTTTTTATAGCCTATTTTATCTAATTGAATGGAGACTTGTAGTGGTTATTTCTAGACTAAAATATTGACTAGCAAAATCTCTATTAACTATAATATATTATTAGAAATGGTTTTAAGTATATAATGAATTTATTATTTTCTTAAATAGGATTAAAAAATTTAGGTTTATTTGATTGTGAAATTATATGAGATCCTTTCTATAATAGGTTTATAGAGGTGACTAATAGTTTTCTTGACGAAATTTTAGCTTTTCATATTCATAGTAATTATTTTCTAGTATGTGTAAATATAAATATGTATGTGTGTGAAGGATATTGATTTTATTTGATCTAAGGTTCTACTAATTGAGTCACATATGAAGCAGTAATTTTTTTGGAATGTATGTTACTCAATAGATTAGGGCTATCAATTTACTCTCTAGATGGGATCTTTAATTTTAACATTTGTTGATAGCCTCCTATTTGTTAGCTAATTTGATCTTGAGATCTCCTTAGAAGTTGTGAAATATATACATATCAATTCATCCTCAATTAACTATGAATTAATTATCCCTTATTTGAATACTAAGTGAGGTGGGGGAAACAATGATAGTTTTATAGAATTATTTATATTGGATGAATATTTCTCATGATGTCACCATGTACAGTACAATTAGACATTGAGCCACCTTTCAAGATGTGTTACATATATAACCTTAAAATCATATTACTAAATAAAATGGGCTTATGATGCTACTATTGAATGAGAGAGGGACTTCATGACATTATTCCAATGAATAAAGTACGTTAACATCTCCATAATCTGAATATAAATATATAAATCAAATGCTAGAGAAAAATTTGATTTTTCATGATTGGTTAGGGGATTTTCCTCAGACATATCCCTAACCCTTTTAAGGTGGAAAAAGACATTTATCAAAGTAAGATGATAATGAATATCAACAATGCAAACTATAAATCAAATAAATACATCATAAACAAAATCAACAATGTTAATTATTACTATACACCTTGATTTGAGACACCAAGTGGATTTACCCATGGATTCTTTAGATTTATATGCCCCAAATTGTTCTTCATTTTTCAAGACCAATATGGAAATTTTGTGTTGCTTTGAAAAATAGAGAGGATGGATTCAGACAAAAAGGATGTACAAAGAAATCAAAGGGGGATGATGGATAAATAGATTTATACCTAAGTGCTAGAGGCGCATAAGATCATGGCACATAGGAAGCATACGTGTAGGCATGCGCAAAAGATCATTGGATACAGGGTGCACCAAGGAAAGTTGGAGTTAGGGACTTAGCCATTTTACATGCATGACCTAAGAATGGATTGAGTTCTAGACACGTTTTGGATGAGAAGACTTGGAGACTATGCCAAGTAATTTTGGGAACAATAAGGAGATCAAGAGCCATGTGGAGTTCGAGCTAATAATAGGATTAGATATAGATTTAATTATAGGTAATCTATTATCAGGAAAAGCTTGCATGCTTCCTTAGTTGCTCTGGTTGCAGTGCATGTCTGATTTGAGCATGCAGCCTATTTTGAGAGTTTATGAGTAGTGAAGGGAAAGTCCCCACTACCTATATATGTATTTATTTGCACAGTTTAGGAGAGATCATATATGACTAGATGTAACAGAGTTATGTTACTGGTGTACTTGCGCCCATGACTTTGTGATGGTTATTATGATGTATTCAGCTATTGGTTTTTCTATGAATTGATATAATGGATCATTTTGGATGGTTACTATTTATTGACATAAATAATTATTGATTACTGCATGGTAAATCTGATTTTGATCCTTGTTTGATTCATTATGCACTATGGTTGTGATCCATTTCATGTTATGCTTTGACTTTAATTACTTGTTATGGATATTAAATACTGGTATGAACATGCTAACACCTTGACAAAGCTAGTATAAAAAGAGGGACCTGGTACCTTTGTGCACTTTGGGTGAGTGCTTAGATCTGTCTAAATGATGTGCCAACACATATAGGGTTTTGAGTAAGAAAACATACTACATCTTGGTTCCATTGTTGGGACATATTTTCAATCTTTTTGCAAGGATGTTGCACGATGAAGATGTATCAGTTGATTCTGTACAACATTGAGAGTTGGGTTGTGGATTTGGAAGACTATTTTACTCACAGATATAATACACGGCCTGATTTTTTATGCCCGCACATGGGTTGAAGAACATTTGTATCATGAACTCTATGAGACGTTCTTTTGATGTGCCACTTTAGTAGGTTGTGAACGGATTAATGAGATGATTTCATAAGATAGATGATTCTTGGAAATGTTGATCGATGGGCCACTTTAGTATGTTATGAAGGGATTGATGGACTAATTTAACAATATTTGACTATTTTAAGATACGATGCCCCTAGTTGTATTATTAATGATTGAAATGATTCTTCTTAAAACAATAAATTGAACAAAACTTTATGTTTGAGAAGTGATTATGTGAAGAAAATAGTATACTCTAAGAAAAAAATTAAATTGAAACTTTTACATTCAAGAACATGAGGTGATTGATGATGAATGATATGATGGTATTTTCAAAAATGAAAAATTTTATGGAGTGATTGAGAATGGATATGATGATTCCCTCTCAAGAGGGGTGATGGGGATCGAAGATATGACAAGTCTCTCACAAAGATGAGATATAGATTAAGATGAGACAAGAAACAAAGACTTGGTGGATGAAGAAGAGAATGAAAATGTGGTGAATGGACTAGGTTGGGTGATCAAGAGGGAGATGTATTCAATTGGACCTTGATGTTAGATGAGAAAAAGATAAGAGAAGCGTGAAAAATTATTGTGATGATGGACTTAAATGGGTATGTATAGAGTGAGGAATAGGTGAATAATATTGGTCACCGAATATTAAAATGTGAATTTGGGATGGGAAATGTGAGGTAATGAATAATTAAGGTGCCATAGATAAATCATGAAGCTAAGAGTCAGAGAAAGACTAGGATGGAGATGATAGAGAAGAAATGAAGGATCTAGGAAAAAAAGATAAATAACTATATGAGAGGGAAAGGAGGAGGTTATGTGGTGTGATGTTCTAATGAGTATGGAAGAGACCACATGAATATATATAGGGAAGGGTACAATTTAGTGATCATAATATAATGAATAAGGGGATGATGCTTGAGGGAATGGTATGTGGAGCTAGTAGAAAATGGAGTATACTAAAGGAAATATTGGAAGAAAATTTTGAGGGATAGTGATTGAGAAAATATGAGGATCAACCTTGATGTTAAGAGAGGAAAATATGAAGATGTAATTTAGAGAAATGAAAGGAAGGCAGTGTGACAAGGATAAAACAATAAAGATGGGTGTTGATATGGTACACATGTAAGCATGGAACATATTGCATGGAGAGGCGTGTGAAAGATGATAGGAGAGATAGGATAGAGAAAATGATGAGGTAAAAGTGGTAAGTAATTGATTCTAAGATAATGATGAAGATGGAGAATAGGTGAATCAAGTGTAAATGGGGAAGTTTGCATGGAATAGAAAATTATAATGAAATAGGAGTGGTGGGAACATTATTGAGTAAATGAAGGTGGAAAATGATGTACAGGGTAAGTGGAAGAATATTTGAGAGAACTTCAGTCAACCAAGATTTTATGAAGGAGTCTGTATCCATGGTAGTGGTAAGGGAAAGGCATAGGCAAGAATAAATAAAGATAATGAAGACATAGTAGGGGAATGGAGTGTTAAAGAAGACTAATGGTGAGAGTGTGGATAAAGAGGGGAAGGTGAGGAAGAGATGAAAAATATTTAAGAGGAATGAAGTCTTGAAAAAGGGTGATGGAAAGGGTATGAGTTATGATGAGTTTGAGTAAGGATGTATAAGGAACATGAAAATTCCTGAGGTGGTAGATGTATAGAGAAAGAGAGGTGAAGAAGCTTGAGATGAGGAAAAAATAATGATTCAAAATATGAGTATTAGGATAATGATGATAGAAAGAGGGGATGAAGTGGATAAGGATGAAAAATAAGAAGATATGGGAGGATCAAGAAAGATAAAAAGGATGATGATGAAGCTAGTAGAGATATTACATGGGAATGAAGTCTCGATATGTGAAGATGTAGAGAATGATGAGGGAATAATGAAATAACAAAAGTGGGGATTGGGGTATGGAGAGAGCTTTTATAGAGTAGGAGGTCTAATAAAGGTAGAAAGATTAATTTTAAGATGAGGATGAAATTATGTTTGGGGAAGAAAAGGGATGAGTAAATTATGAAAATGCAAGGGAAATATGGGAGGATGGTAGAGGGGTTGGACATGTTGAGATGGAGGATTTTGGTAGAAGTGCATGAGAAGAGGAGAAATGAGGGGTGGGGAAGAGAATGTCAATGGGGTCAGAGAATGCCAAGAAAGAGGATATGAGAGGAATGGAAGGGATAAGGATGATGTGGGAAAAGGAGGATAGAGGATGTTGGTAAAAGGGAACAGATGAAGGAGAATGTGGTTAAGTAAGATTACTAAGCTAAAAAGGAAGAGATGAAATATGATAGCGAAGGATTAGAGAGTGTTATGTAAGGAGAGTGATGGAATGGTGGGTGGTTGGGGGGAAAATCATGAAGATGAAATGGTGAAATGGAGTGAGCATTGTGTTGTTGGAAAGATATATGTATAATGGTGTTCTTACCTTAAGGAGTGTTCTCAAGTGAGATTCCCATGATTTAGGAGAGATTAAGTAGGATTACCAAGCTGATAAATGTAGAAATAAGATGTGATAATAAAGTATTTGATGGGGTGATGGGATTTATGTGGTGGATTTAGGGTTGGATGAGGGATAATATCATGAGGAAGGAGTAGTTAAATGGAGTGATGAATGTGTTGATCATGAAAAATATATAGAGGATAAGCCTTATCTCAATGAGGGTCCTAAAGTAAGATTCACATGCTACATGAGGGATCGAGTAATATTTGGAAGCTTAGAGATGGAATATTATAACAAAGGATATGATAAGGTGATGTGATGTAAGTGGTGATCTTAGGGATGGTTGGAGGAGAGGATCATGGGGAAGTATCAATAAAATTGAGTGAGGAATGCATTGATGGTGTTCAAAGTGTAGCACATACGTTTTAGCTCAAGGGTTGACCTCAAGGAAGATTATCATGTTACATGGGTGATCAATTAAGATTCGCAAGATGAGTAGGAAATATGAGATCATTTTTCTGTTACTTTTATTTTTAATTTGATAAATGTGGTAGTGAAGGAGGATATGCAGCAAGAAATGCTTAGCTTAATGGGTGACCTCAATTGATATTCCAACATTACATGAATGATCTTGTCATATTCCCAATACAAGTATATAGATAGATAGACTATGGTAATGAAAAATGGGATGGTAAAAGTAGGGTGGATATGATGAGGGAGTAACCATCGAGGAGAGCGGGATTAATGATAAAGGATGTGTTGAAATGTAAGGTAGATTAGGATATGGTTATATAGATGGTTAGTGTAGATGATCAAGGAGGATGAATGTACAATGGAAATGTTGGCCATGATGGTGGATGAGGAGTTGCAGGATAGGAAAACCACCTTAAGGAGTATCCTCATGTAGGATTTATATGTTGTGAGGATGATCAAGTTAAATTATCAAGATGAATGGAAGTAAAATATGGTGAGATTAAATTCATGAGTCATTATAGGTGGATATGTGATACATGGAAGATCGATGTTGAAAAATAATATGGTTATCATGCTCGAAGATCCATAATTTGTTTGAGAATCTTTATTTTAATGTATCATACATTAGGATGAACCATAATATAATATACCATAATGACTTTATTGCATTATGAATCAAGGACTAACTTAGAAATGTAATTAATGAGAAAAATTGGTGAGTGAGTCATTCATTTGGAGGTTCTATTGGATGAAAAATGTACAAATGAGTGTACACAGAGATATGAGGCATTGATCTCACCATGTATTGTTGCAACATGATTCATAAATTTTTAATTTTATGTGTCTACTTTTGAGTTTTATTGTGAAAGGAATATGTACAATAGATGATAAAGATAAAGAATTTATTTTTATTTTTTATGAGATTCATGTGACTATAAATGCATAATTCCATGGTATACACAATATGATATGGTAACTATAAACATGTTTATTGACATAGTGTGAATGTCGTAAAAAAAAAAATTCAAGTGCATTAGGAACCCAAGTAAGGACACAATCACATATCAAACAAGAATGGAAAAAACTGATTATTCAAATAGAGTCTAGAAAACTACAAGGTGACATAATATCCCTTCCTGTCATTGATATCCATTGTGTGTTTATGTGAATATAATACCACTTGAAGAAAAAAATGTTAATAATAAATAAATGAGGATACACTAGCCAATGTGTGGGAATGTAGTGGAAACATATTTTATGGATTTTTGTTAATGGAAGGTAAGTTTAAGCTATGCATTACTTTGCTTCTAGTCAGGTGGCTATAACCCCAACATAGATACATTGGATTCTAGTCATAAAATTTTGCTATTTACATCTAAGTGTTTATAGCTTTGGTAGAGATACTATAAATACCCATGCATTTCCTACCTTAGTTTATATTCATTTACCATCTATTTATTTAATGCCTTGTATAAGAGAGCTTCTAACTTGTCAATACATGTGGCTAAATATTTCAAGGGTTTTGTAATTTTCTAAGGATCTTGGACATCATTGTATAAGTTCTACAAATTCTTCCCTACCTCTATTTTATCACTATCAAGAAATCTTCATTCCTTATAAGTTTTGTTTCTTAATTTTGCCAAGAACTAATTTATTTTGTCCTTCTTCACATTTATCTCTTCCATATTTTCAATATATTTAAGTAGTTTATCCCTACTCACCTTTTTTGTATCAGTGGTATAAACCTACATTCCCAAAACATTTTTCATTTGAATCTATGGGAGTATGCATGCTTCATGATTTTGGATTTATTGACAAACCCTTTACACACTTTATCTATGTACGTGGCCTTTTTTGTAGGCTTGGTGGATAAATCCACACAATTCTTCAATTTCTCTGTGTAAAGAGCTTTATCTTTATCTTTCTCCTCCATGTTATTTTTTGTGAAACTTCTTCCTTCTACTTCCCTCTTTTTAATTAATATGCCTTATTAGAATTGTCAAGGACTGAGAGGGAGTGAATCAGTCCTATGATTAAAAAAATTATTTTCTTCTTCAAACAATGAACATACAATCTATGAATCATATATACAATTTTTTTATCATCATTTCATATAGTCTATTATGACATGCATACATGAAAAACTCAAATATTTTCTTTATTGATATTCAGAATAGAGTACAAAACCTTGATCCTTATCAAAAGTTTACAAGATACAAACAAGAGTTCAATGGCATTTAGCTACCAAACAATAAGTCTATTCTCCTTCATCAATTTTTCATTATAGAGACTTCATTTTCTACAATCCACGGAAACGAGCTATAAACCTAGAAGAAACTTCCAAGGGTTTTGGGCTATGCCCAAGGGTTTTTCCTTTGCAGCAGATTTTTCTTCAACAGAAGATAAAAGGGGGTTTTTCATCAACATTTTTCAAGACAAAATCATCACCCTTTTAAACATTATTAAATTTGGCTTTTAATCTTTCACAAACTTTTTAACTTCTTTGAATTTGCTCATTCTTAATCTTGTCTCTTCATCTTATAACAACAAGTCTCATACAATAACTTTGAAGTCACATATGCTTGCATCAATTTTAGCCCTATGGACAATTATCTAACTCATCAAGTTCCACATGAGAACACCAAGGGACATCCCTTCATAACAAGACAAGAAATAGACACTTCATGTTATTCAACGAGTAAGGAATAATTTTAATAACTTTGAATTCAAGAGGAGACATATCACCTTCTCTTATGTGTGGCCTAGGGAGAAGAACATCCATTTCACCTTCCTTTCACTGACCAATACTTCTTAACAATGTCCTTGTATGAACCAACTCTGTCTCAAACATTTTCAAGGCAAATGGAGACTTGTACCTAACCTGAAAGCTTTCTCAATGATTCAATTGTGTCTCCCAAACCTTGTGCACCCTTACAATGTTATGAATCGAACAAGAGAGGAGCCTATAAACTTGATCAGCATTTTAACATTGTCCTCAAGTATCCTTTTTATCATGAAAGGTAGTGTTTCAGTTTACTTGCAGGTAAATATCTTACACTATAAGTGTACCCATGCTTGTTCAAGAGCCCAAGAATCCCTTTAGTATACATTTGTTTCATGTTGTCATGATTCAACATGAGATTGAACTAGACATCTTTACAAAATTAAAAGATGAAGAAGTGACTGTAATTTCAATAGTCAAGAACGACTGTGTGGTGGATTATAACAAAAAAATAGCCTTCAAGACTTAATCAAACTTGTAAGATGTCTTACAAAATTATCACACCCTCCCAGAAATAGGATCCATTAATAATTTTCACTTGATCTTCAAAAACTTTCATGAAATGAAGAAACAGTAGTTTTATCAGTCAAAACATGGTTTTTACAAACTTCTGCAGCAAAATTATTTTTCCACACTTGATGATTTGCAAAAAATTCTTTTTGCAACCATTCAAGAATGACCCCACAGATATCATGTGAAAATTTTGTAATTTTTGGTTGGTGAATTTGGAAAATATCATCAAAAACCTTCCTCGTGCCCTAGAATCAGGGTTCATGGGACTGAGATAGCCTGAGAGGATAAAAACATTGATTTCTTAATCATTTTGGAGTGAAATTCAAAATTTCTTTTCCTATAGCTTAATATTATCTCCCTCTATTTTTTCCAAGCAAAATACAAACTTGGAGACCTATCATTTGCTCCCAGTGATGAATATTTATAGGGTATAGTTTGATAGAAAGAAGTGCCTTTAATTATGGAGGTAGTCCAACCCTATTTCACACATCTTGAAGACTTATTAATGAATTTGAATCATGATTGTGCCTTCATGAACATTTTATATCACTTGAAGAAGGATAAAAACATCTTGAATCACCATTTTGTATGGTTTTCATGACTGTCCTAAGAACCTGCATCTCAAGAACCTAAAGCAACATTAGCAAGCCAATGATAATTGTGTTCAAACCTTCACAATTTTGTTGTATAGATTCTATTTTAATAATTTTTATGATGCCAATGATTATTAGAGGTAAATATTGAAGACAATATACTCAAAGTAGTAGCTTCATGGGGAATTTAGGCAAGTTTCTTGAGTTCACTCTTCCAGGTCAACATGGAGAGGATAACTACACACTCAAACCTTCACTTGGAAGCCATCTTAGATGATTGATCACATTGAAAGTGGCCTTTGGAGAAATTATTATCACTTAAGGAATGACCAAAGAAAAAAAAAGCACTCAATTGTATCTTGAAGTTTAAAACACATGCCAGGAAAAGAAGAAAGCCCTCTAAAAAATGCTCATATCTTTTCAAAGACATCCAAATGACTTGATACTTTTTGCAATAGCTCAGTCTCAGATTCTACTTTGAAAATTTCTTCTATGATTTATCTTAAAAGGACACTTTTTTTATCTTGACACCTAAGAAGCCATGCAATTCCAAATGCACTTTTTAAGAAGGTTGTTTTGCAAAAACTTGAACAACTCAAAATCCCCATTACAAAAACTGATGAAATTTGACATGGAGAATTTTAAGACATTCCTCTACATGTTCCAGGTGATGGTTAGCCATTGGTTTTCTTAAGGATCTCTGACCAACCTCATTTGCATGCAAGAACCTTACAAGTTCTCAAGATCAACTTCTGTGTAACTTAGAAATCTAGCTCCTAGGGCTAAGCTGAGCCTAGAATTTACTCACGCATGTTGTAAACACTCTTTCAAAGCTTCTCACATACTTTCACGACTTTTATCTGACCTTTACTAACTCTTTACTCCTTTCACGTACCAGAAACGGGCCTAAAAGGCTAAGTTTGAACTAAAACTTCTTCCAAATGACCTAATGCTCATTGTGAGACATCTTACTCATGCTTGCAGCATCACTTCTATCATGTAAACATGTTTGGAATGAATGGATCACCTATCCAACATACCTAGATCACCTAGCCACCATACCTAAATCAACTAGACCATTGTGACATCAATGGACTTGACATCAATGATAACCACAAATGACACTCACTTCCAACAAACTCACCCTTTTTCATTGATGGAAACTATCTAGAAACATTGATGACACACACATACTTAGAATTACATGTTTCTTATCACACTTTCTCCCCCTTTGACATCTATGACAAAGGAATTCATGGACTTGACATGGAGACCAATGACTCAAAATAAAAACCAAAATAAACAAGACAATGGAAAGGTAACTTACATGAAAAGAGCTCCACCTAGACATGTGTTCCATCTTTTTTTACTCTAAACATTTAGCAAATCTGATATGAACTTCAACTAGGCTCCCCCTTAATTGCGTTAGAGTAGGTATTTACCTTAGCTCATGTTCACCTAGGTACATTATTTACCTTTATTGTATTTATCCTCACCCACTTATGTGTGTGGATATTTCTTTTTATTTATTTAGATATTAGGAGATATTATCTAGTTGTTAGGTATAGTTCTTTCCTTGATATATGGTATTGACTAGTTCTTTCCTAGATCTATGGTATTGACTAGATCCTTGATGTTTAGTTCTCTCCTAAATCTATGGTCTTGACTAGTTCTTTGATGACTAGTTATTTCCTTGATTTATGGCTTGATCTACGACCTTGACTGGTTCTTAGATTGTTATTCCTTGCCTATTTAAGTAAGGCTCATTCTCAATGTATTACATTAAGTTCCATAATAATATATGATATTGTTGCTCATTTGTTTGCAAAGGTCTAATGCAAAGTTATTATGGTGAATTGCTTTCAGCTTATTGATCGTGGTGTTTGATTAGCATCTGTGTTCTTGGCTTGGTATGATCTGGTTATCGTTCCTTTCATAGTATCAGAGCTGAAGATTGTTGTTGACATCCGTCTGTAAGTTTTATTTTACAAATAAATTATTTATGTATTCATATATTTGGGATTTGGTCGTATTTTTTTGCTGCATGCATTTTTATGCAAAACAAAGGCTTCCATTGGATCCGGAATGTGTGAAAACCCTAAGATCGATTGTAAACCTAGGTAATTCTTGGGGCAGTAATTTTTTGTGATTTTTTTGTGGTTGCAGTGAAATACACGGGTTCGGCTCGGGATTAAAGCCACACGGTTAGGAAACTGAGGAAACTTGTTGCTGGGTTTTTTTGGATTTTGCGAGATCTACATTGGGTTGTTTTCTGGTATGGTAGATCATTTTCAGGTTGCGTGCAGAAGAACTTTGATTCTTTCCTTTTTTGGTAGGAGTCCACGGATGCTATGCATGTTTTAACTATTTTGCGCAAATCTGTAGGTTCTTTTTTTTGGCAAGTAAAGGTCACTGTCTACACAGACCAGAAATAGTAATTTCTACCATAAGAGGTAGCTCCCATTAAAATCCTTAGCCTTTGGTAATATGGTATGGTCTTATGAGGGCTTAAAGCTTGTGATTCCTACTATTAGGTACTTTACTTTAGCCCCCTTTAATTTTATTTGTGTGGTGAAAGCAACAACAAGTTATTTTGTTTTAGTGGCAACTAAAATAAATAACTGAGCAAAATATTAAAAAGTTTGTATCTTTTGATCGGTAACTCAATTTTGAGTGCCATTTTTTGCAAAAGTGCTTGTTTTTTCATTCTCTTTCCATTAGAGTTATTTATTTTGAGACTTGAACTCTAATTATAAAGTGCCAAATATGGAGGAATGTAGTAATCAATTGTGGATGTAATTTCGGCTGAGCCCGACGTCCTAAATTTTTGGGAGTTGCAGTTTGTACCTATCATGGATCTAAACTTCAAGAGGATAAGGATATTGTAAAATTTGTGGAAGAAAATAGATCGCTCAAGAAGTGAAATTCTCTTCTACAATCACTCATTCACGATAGGGATACAATAATACAATCTCTGCAGAACAAACTTGCTAGCCTATAGCATCACCATCATATTGTGGACAGTCATATCCATGCTCCTATTCCACTTGCAGTTATTGCTCCTGAACCCACTGACATTGATCTGTCAGTCTTTGAGTCTGTTCCTACTCTTGATGCTCATACACCTATGAAGCTTGTTATTACATGCTCTTCCACATCTGTGCTTATTACAGTACCACATGTTGTGTATCCTACTTCTTCTCAGCTACATGGCTTTTTTAATAAGCATACCAGTGCATTCAGTTCTCGCATGCTCCGTTCTATGGGTCTCACTAGCAGAGTCATTAACAGACATTCACAGGGTATTGTTTCCTCTATTCCACATGTTAAGTGGAATTCTCGTCATGACATTGGTTTTCGAGCAGATAATTCATTGGGATCACACATTGATAGAGCTCCTTTTTTTGTTCGCTTGATTCTTTCTGAGGATCATGAGAAACACATGAGTTATGCATCTTCAGTTAAGCTTGAGAAACCTGAGATTTCAACTGTCAGAAATGATCAAACTGAAACACATTCTGATTTTCTTTTGCATGCACCCATTGTGCATTTTGCACCAAGTCATATGCAGGCATCTTCTTCATCCATCCGTGTTCATTTAGGGTGGATATCTGATCACTCGTGGTGGTGAAATAGGTATTCATTGAGAAGACTCTACATGCATGGCAACTCCACCATTCAGCCTCTTGCTCCAATTTCTATACCTTCTACATTGTGATGCTTCTTGTTTTGAGCATTTTTCTTTAGCAGGTGTAGTGTATCTCTCTTGTTTGTTGAGAGATTTTGTATCTATATTTTCAACACTTTTGGCATGTTGACAGTATCTCTTGGGGATCTATTATGGTGCAGTCCAGTGTTAGTTTGTCAATGTTTGAGTAGTTGTTATGATAACTCATACAGATTTGTAGCGTCACTCCACCCATTCAGCAGTATGGGAGGGTGTGGTGTTGATCTTGCTTCTTTGGGTTTTTTGTCTTTTCCTTATTAACCTTGGCTTTTCTTGGATTGTGACACTCTAGAGTTTGTGTCCTTTCCTTGTTGTTATGGTTATTGTTCTTGGATCGTGGCACACCTATTTGCAGCAGTTGGTCGAATTATGTTTGGTTTTTTTTACACTTTCGACATCACTCCGTTAACAATCTCCTTGTATGGAGCTATTCTGGTGAAGCCCAATGTCAGTTGTTTTTAAGTTCTATGATCAAGCAGTGGATTTAGACCAAACTTCTTCAGCATTGTATAGGTTTTTTGAGCCGAGCTTCTTGGGATGTCTTGGAGTGGGTCTTTACTCTCTTTAATTTGTTGTTACTAGTTTTGGGTATCTTGCGGTGTCCATTTTTCCCAATTGTTGTACGTGGGTACCTCATCGGGCCTTGTTGCCAGGACCCACCTTCTTTTCCACCCACCTAAGCTATGCTTACAGAAGGGTGTTAGCGTAGGTTATTATTTATCCTTTTATTTATTTATTAGGATAATTATTACACTTATGTTAGCCCTACACTTGCTGGGTTAGCTTGCTAAGGTGTACTAGTTGTGTTGAGTTAGCTTCTCAGTTATGTCGAGTTAGCTAACTAGTCTTTTAGAATTAACTCAACTACTAGTATTAATTAGTGGGAGTTCTTCACCGTTGATTTAGGTAGTAGTTGCACTTCCCTGATGTCCTCCTATATGTACATCTTTCTTATTGAATAATTCAAGTCATTCTATTGTAATGTATTGAGCATTATGGATTATGATGGATTTCCATATATGGTATTGTAGCTCTTCTGCTTTGCAAATCTAATGTGGTGTGTTATTATCATCTGAGATCGCGGCTTGGAACAATATTCTTATCGTTCCTTTCAAAGTAAGCTCTCCAATAAGAATCATTGACTAACCACCCAATTCTTTTTTTGAATGTGTTGGAAATGCTTGTTGGAGTTGATCGTTAATATATTTAAACATTTTGGGCCCTATAAAACTCATCTCATCAACGAGAATGTAATGTATGTGTTGTATTTCTTCTTAAAATATGGCCAACATTTTTCCTTTCAAAGCTTGGACATTTCTAATAAGGATTCTAAGCCTAGGTATTGTTTTAGCATGTATGTTGAAGGTAACAAATCCTATAGGAACAAGGAGCAATAAAAGGGATTCTCCATCTATTAAGTGACTCTAATGTATGAAATGCATTTTATGAGATATGATTTACGTGTTCCAGTTGTTCCTTGGATGATCATGTTTAGCATCTCTTGTTCCCCTACATGGTTGTAATGACATACTACCATAGTATATACAATATGTTGACTCATAGATAATCTTCTTACAGGAAAAAATGATCCTTGGGTGCCTTCACCTATTGGTGGCGATGTATGGATGTTATCTGGAAAATTTACATTTAACTCTTGCAATGTTGATGGAAAATCATTGTGGTCCTAATCATGGTCTAGGTCTAGGAAAATTTACATTTTATGTGTAATCTAAACTACACGTTTGATTTGTCCTACAAAGCCTTGCCGAAAATGAAGATGAATATGAAATGTGATGAAAAAATGTTGTAATACACACTTATTTTTTAAATCTTGATTTAAGATGAAGTCACAATTAGGGAGTTCAAATGAAAATAACTTTATATTGACAAGTGGTGTCAAATCCATGATTTCTAGCATGCATTCCATATATGAATGTTACCTGGAAAAAACTCCACGTGCACAAGTTGAAACAACTAGTATTAATGTAGGGTCACTTTATATGGGTAAATAAGTCTTTTACTTCAAGCCCAATGACATTGTCACTACAACAAAAAATGCATCTTCATCCAATTCAAATTTGGAAGAAGCAAAAAAATGTTTATTCTTAAACGTGGGTTAATGGAAAAGCAATACACTTGATAGTTGAGATTGGAAGTTGGAAGAATATGATTTTCCTATAGTAGATAAAAGACTGAACTTACCACTAACACCTCACCCACAACCATGCTTGATAAGATTGTTTGGCTATAGTTCCAAGAAATGTGTCACTTGGTATACAAAATAAACATGTTTAAGAACCGGTCCTTTGTGATGTTGCACTACTAGATGCATGTGATGTTTTAGTTAGTCATCCATATCTTTACCATCAAAACAAAATCTATGAAGCAAATTGTATAAACATTGTCATACATGTTAGTGTTATGAGATACCACATAAAAAAATTGTCCTAGAAATCTCACTCATTGGCATTAAGGAATGCAATAAATCGGCCAATTCTAAAAGAAAGTTTGCAGTCCTAATGGCCAGCGATGATGGGAAACACCTTCTAGTGGCTTCAATTCATACTAGAGTTCCTTCAATAATTGTGAGAAAATCGCAAGACATGTTGGACGAATAAAAGGATACTTATAAGTCACTTAAGGAAGTATTTGTGTGTTATATGGTAACCATATTATTGATTTTATTTTAAAACTATCTCTTGTTAATACAATTTTATATTGTAGATCATTTATGGAGAATGATTAAATCAATCAGTAAATTCGTGAATTCATGGATAAAGGACACGTTACACCTAACTCAGTTCCACACAATAACCCAATTGTGCCCCTACTAAAGAAAGAAACAACATGTAGGTTGTGTAATGATTTATGAGCTCTAAACAAGATCCTAAGTATGAAGAATTATATCCTCTTTCAAGAATTAAGGATCTATTGGACCAACTCCATTATGCAAGATTAAGAAATTTAGATAAATCAAAGGAATTGAAGTAAAATTAGGATAATTTGTTAATTAGAGAAAATTAAAAAGTAGAGAAATTATAATTAAATTAATGTAACAATAACAAAACATTAGTATAGTTAAAAGAAATTAGTAAAATATGGAGAAAGTATTGACAGTCTGGATAAAATTGCCAAGATCAAAAATAATTTTCTAGTTCAAAGATAAAACTATCTACATATTATTCTAAGTTCAAACATTTTACTGCGCCTTTCTCACTCTTTATTTTTTGTTGGTTTATTTCTAAATTAGATGTTGTTAATTCATTTCAAAAATTAGAAATTTAAGATTACATGAGCATTGTAATCAACTCTTATTCATTAAAGATCATTTTAGCTATGACTTGTTATCATCTCTATTGTAATTACCACCTGTAGACACCCTAAAATTACACACTTGTTTCCATCTTATCCTAATTCAAAACCTATTTCATATCCCTTTACGATTGATTAATCCAATTAATTAATCATTTCACCTTGTTAGGATTAATTTAATCAATCTCTAATGCACCTTAGCTAACTACTAACAATTTTGTTGGGGTTAGCACACAGGTTGTATAGATAATATATCAGATCTAAGCATACATGCAAATAAAGAAGATATTCTACCAAAAGAAATATACAAAACAAGAGACATAAATCAACACCAGATTTAACGTGGTTTACCTAGTATGGGCTACGTCCACCAAGAAACAAGCCAATCTATTATCCAAAGCTTTGACAAGATATGTAATGAAGATTTACAATCTTCCACACCTCTCACATGTACAGTTCTTTATTTCTCTCAAGCTTTTGCTTCATCACGAAGAATTCTCTCTCACCAACTTTTACAAGTTATTTCTAATTCTTGTTAATTCTCTTTTTTTTCTAAACCCTAGCTTTTATGCTTATATAGTCGTTTATAGACTTAAGACACTTCGCCATGCAATTACAATCAATACATATACTTTAATGTTAAAAATATATATAATTCCCAAAATTTAATTAAAACATCCTCGCACAGGTAATCAATGTCAGTTAGCCCTAACCGATGTCAGTTCCTTCCTTACCTGACCAATGCCGGTCCTGGGCGACCGATGCCAATTCCCCATTAACCGATGATGATTACTGTATTTTCCAGCAAGTTTCCATTACATGCTAAACTAAAGTAATTAAGCTCCATAACTCAACAATCTCCCACTTGGAGATTAATTACTGCACCATACCTGTACAAAGTCATTCTTCGATCCTTCCTTAGCTTTGTTTCTTCCTCTTCAAGTCTCAAACTCGAAGACCAATAGAAGTGGAGTGTAGCTCCAACTTCTCCTTTGCTAATGGCTTCGTTAGCATATCTGTAGGGTTCTTGCTCATATGAATCTTTTCCAGATTCAATTTTCCATCCTCCAATACCTTTCGTATGAAGTGATACCTCAACTGAATGTGTTTCATTCTCAAATGAAATGCTGAGTTCTTTGCCAAATGAATTACACTCTGACTGTCACTGAACAATTTACAATTACTTTTCTCCTTTCCCAACTCTTCCATGAACCTACTCATCCATATCATCTCCTTCCTAGTCTCTGTAGCTGTAACATACTCTACCTCTGTAGTAGACAAAGCCACAACCTTCTGCAATCTTGAAATCCAGCTAACTGTCATTCCACCTACTGTGAAAATATATTCAGTAGTGCTCCTTCTACCATCCAGATCTATAGCCATATTCGAATAAACATAGCCACATAATGAAATATCTAAACCTCTATAACATAACTGCATGTTAGATGTTCCTTTCAAATACCTGAGTATCCATTGGACTGCTTTCCAATGCTCTTTACCTGGATTGGCCATATATATACTCACAACTCCCACTACCTATGCAATGTCTGGTCTGGTACAAACCATAGCATACATGAGACTCCCAACTTCTGAAGCATATGGCAGTTGTGTCATGTATTTGACCTCTTCATGTGATGATGGACATTGATCTTTGCTTAATTTGAAGTGTTCAACCATAGGTGTGCTAACAGGTTTTGTATTCTGCATGTTGAACTTTTATAACACCTTGTAGATATAATCCTCCTGAGACAAATACAATTTCTTGTTTTTCCTGTCTCTATGTATTTGCATGACAAGGATTATTTTTGCAGCTCTTAAATCCTTCATATCAAATGTGTGAGCTAGCTTTCTCTTAAGCTCATCAATGTCCTACATACTAGATCCTCATAATAAACATATCATCCATATACAATAACAAAATAATATAGCTCCCATTTTCAAGCCTTCTTGAAATAAACACAATGGTCAGATTCACATCTCAAGTAACCATGCTCTTGCATAAAACTTATCAAACCTCATGTACCATTGCCTTGGAGCTTGCTTGAGCCCATATATAATATTTTTCATACCTACACACTAATTTCTCCTTACCCTTGAATTCATACCCAAGTGGCTGATGCATATAAATCTCTTCATCCAAATCACCATGAAGAAAATTCATCTTAACATCTAATTGCTCTAAATGCAAGTCTTCTACTGTAACTAAGCTCAATACAATACAAATAGAAGTCATCTTAACAATAGGAGAAAATATTTCACCAAATTCAATACCTGCTTTCTGTGTAAATCCCTTTACCACAAGCTCTTGCATTGTATCTTTTCTATCCACCCTCTTCTTCCTTGATCATGTAAACTCACTTGTTCTGCAATGTTCTCCTACCTACTGGCAGCTTAACCAAATCTCATGTCTGGTTCTATTCCAAGGAGTCCATCTCCTCATCCATGTCATGCTCCCACTGGAGGTGAGTTCTTATCCTGCATTGTTTCTTCAAATCTCTCTGGTTCACCATTATAAGTCAATAATAAATAAAATAGAGAAGTTGTAAATCTTTCTAAAGGTTTACTTACCCTTTGTGACCTTCTCATAGGAGTTTGGGGTACCAGAGGCTCAATCTGGACCTCCTAGACATTAGTATCAAATTCTGACAGTGACCAACGTCAGTCACCTCTAATCGATGTCAGTTCTGATAATCGATGTCAGTTCTGGATCCTCTATAATCGATACAGTGGTTCATCTAACTGATGTTAGTCAGGGACTAACCGACCACCAGTTACTATGTATATTTGTACGGTAATTCTTTAAGATCTGAGAGTTAATTTTCATTCAATAAACTTCTCAATTGGTTTCATCCTTGGGTACCAAAATTTGATCCATGTACATTCTCTTTTCATTCCATTCAACATCATGATTCCTAATAATTTAGAATTCTTTAAATCTCAAAAATGGAAACTGAAATCACCAAATCCATAACCAATGAAAGCGCATCTCTTGGATTTTGCATCCAACTTTTTTCTATTTTCCTTATCAACATGCACAAAAGCTTTTGAACCAAAAAAATTTAAGAAAAGAAAGATCTACCTCTTTTCCGGTCCATGCTTCCTCTGGTATTCCTCCATCTAGTGAACTTGAAGGCACATGGTTAATCAAATAAATCGTTGTATCAACTACTTCTACCCAAAACTAGCAAGGGCAATCCAGAAGGTATCATCATACTTCTAGCACATTCCATGATTTTCATGTTCATTATTTCTACAACACCATTCTCATGTGGTGTTCTTGGAACCGTTATTTCTCTACGTATTCACATTCACTAAACAATAATCATTGAAAGCCTTGCTACAGTATTCACCACCATTGTTCAGATCTAAGGAACTTTAACTTAGAATTTGATTCATTCTCAACAAGGGCTTTCCATATTTTAAAAGTATCAAAAAACATCAAATTTATGTTTAATATAATAAACCCATACCTTTCTTGTAGACATTATCAATGAAAGTAACATAATACTAGGATCCTCCATGAGAAGCTACCTGAGCTGGTCCCCACACATCTGAGTGTATAAGCTCCAATTTTTACTCCTTCTTAGTTGCCCCAACTTTCAAAAATTTCACTCTCTTTTACTTTTCCAAAGATACAATGCTCACAGAAATCAAGATCTAAATCTTTCAAATCTGATAACTTAAAGGGTTAGCACACCGCTTGTATAGACGATATAATCAGATCTAAGCATACATGCAAATAAAAATCAAATATTATACCAGAATAAATATTCAAATCAAGAGACATAAATCAACACTAGATTTAACATGGTTCATCCAGTGTGGGCTACATCCACCAAGAAACAAGCCAATATTTTATCCAAAGCTTTGACAAGATATACAATGAAGATTTACAATCTTTCACACCTCTCAGATGTTTAGTACTTTCTTCCTTCAAGTTTTTACTCTACCACCAAGATTTTTCTCTCACCCACCTTTTTCAGGTTCTTTCTAATTCTTCTTTATCATTTCTTTCTAAACCCTAGTTTTTGCGCTTATATAGTCGTTTATAGACTTAGGGCACTTAGCCATGCAATTACAATCAATAAATCTATTTATAATGCTAAAAATAGATATAATTCCTAAGAGTTAATTAAAACTTCATCGCACATGTAACCAATGTTAGTTTTGTCTAACCGCTGTCGGTTTCCTTACTTGCTTGACCGATGCCAGTCATACATGACCAATGTCAGTTTACCTCTGACCAATGTCGGTCAGTTCCTTAACCGATGTCAGTTACTGTATTTTCCAGAAAGTTTCAATTGCATGCTAAAATTAAGTAATTGAGCTCCACAACTCAACATATAGAACACCTATCCATAGTCCAAACTCTTTGTCAAAGGATCTTAATACCTTAAACATGTCCAATTAGGAACTCATATAATCTTCATACTTGTTGTATTCTGATATTGATCACTGTGAACAAGTTCATAAGCCTTACCTTAGCATTAAGATGTTAGAATTGCACAACCACACTGTCTTCTTGAGCTTATTTTATCACCTTGATGCCACGTAGTCATACAAAGCACTATTACCCTATAGATATAGTATAGTTAGATTTTTTATTAGTACACTTTATACTTGTACTTTCTCCTTGATGTCTGATACATATCTTCACCTATAAATTTCAAGTATTTTTCCTCATGAGCCAATTCTTTGGAATTTTTCATTTTATAAGTCATTACTTTCTCCTGTAGAGATCCAAAGTCTAGAAATGTGTCACACACAGTTTCAGAATCCTTCATTATTTTTATTTGGGATTTGCTCATACACCTTGCTCTTAAGATTTTTTGGCATTTCTAGAGTTCATTCAATGCATCACCTTGCACCTAACTAACTCGTATGCTTTGGAGAGAAAAAAACACGAGACTTTTTCATACACATCATGATAAACTAGTTGAACCTCATAAACTTGAAATGACATACCTTACATCAATATGAAAACACACTCTTGACAAAGACAGCTCCCCCTCACCACAATACCCCCGTGGAGGATCTTGATGAGAGACCTAGGTGTTGAGTTGTGGAGCTCAATTACTTAAGTTTAGCATGCTTTAATAAAATTTATGTAAAACACAGTAACACGGCATCAGTGATGTAGGGACCGACATTGGTCAACTAGCGACCAGCATCAATCAGGAAAGAAGAAACTGGCAGCGGTTACCTATGTGCATGAGTGTTTTGTTTAACTCACAAGAATTAGATCTAATTTTAGTATTAAAACAGATATATTGATTGTAATTACATGACTAAGTTCCATAAGTTTATATAATGTATATATAGCTTGGTAGCTAGGGTTAGAGTAGAAAGAGGAGAGAGAATTGATTATTATTATGTAAAATAATTATGAGAGAAAATTATTGGATAAGAAGGAGAAGCTTGAGAGAAAGAAAGTATTTTACATCGTGAGAGGTGTGGAAGATTGTATATCCTCTGAAAGCTTTGGATAATATATTGGCTTGTTTCTTGGTGGATGTAACCAACATTGGGTGAACCACGTCATATCTGGCATTGATTTATATCTCTTGTTTTGTATATTTCTTCTGGTAGAATATCCACTTTTATTGCATGTATGCTTAGATCTGATATATTATCTGTACAACCAGTGTGCTAATCCCAACAACTGGTATCAAACCTTTGTTTGATGATTTTTTTTGTTGACATTTTTACTCATAGACGGTTTTCTAATTGAGTGGGAGCTATAGTAATGGCAGAAGAAAACAAATACAAGTTAGAGAATTTTAATGTTTGAAATTATCAATTATGGAAGATGTAGATTGAGGATTATCTATATCAAAGATATTTTTACTTGTCGTTGGATGAAAATTCTAGACCTACAAAGATGACTGATGAAGAATGGAATATTCTTAACAGAAAGGCTTTGGGATCTATAAGATTGAGCCTAGCAGCATCTGTGGCCTCTAATATTATGGAAGCGACATCTATGGTAGATTTAAAGGAATTGCTTGCTAATTTATATGAAAACCCTTGTGCTTCAAATAAATTTTATTTGATGGAGAAACTATTTAGTTCTAAGACTCATGAAGGTGGATCTGCATCTAGTCATTTGAATGATTTCTGATCTATTGCAAATCAATTAAAATTGATTGATATTTTGTTTGATGATGAAGTGAAAGCACTCTTATTCTTATGTTCTTTGACTGATAGTTGGGATAACTTGGTAATTGTTGTTAGTAATATAGTATCTGCTAATAATATTTTGAAATTTTATGATGTGGTTAGTATAATATTGAATGAAGAAATTCGAAGGAAAATTACAGAGGAATCATCATTTGGAAATGTTTTGAATGTAGAAATCAGGGGCAGGAAGAAGGAGAGATCCAAGAGTAAGGATAATGATAAATCAAAGTCCAGGAATGGAAGATCTAAATCTAGAGGTAAGGGAATTACCTTTTGGAATTTTGGAAAGAAATGACATGCAAATAAATATTCTTGGTCAAAGGATAAAGAGAACCAACACCCAAACAAAGTTAAAGAGGAAAATATTGTAGCATAGGTAATGCAAGATGATATTATTCTTTATTTTGATAGTAGAATAGAATCATGGGTTTTAGATTCAGGAGCTTCTTTCCATGCAACCCCTAATAAGGGTTATTTCATAAATTATGTCCACTGAAATTTTGGGCATGTTTATTTGGGTGATGATGAACCTTGCAATATTACTGGTAAAGGGGAAGTTCATCTAAAATTGAAAAATAGAAATACATGGGTATTGAAAGATGTGAGGCATGTACCAAGCCTTATGAGGAATCTTATTTCTGCAAGAAAACTAGGTGAATTTGGTGGCATGGTTACATTCACAGCTGACTTTTGGAAATTCACCAAGGGTGCCCTTGTTGTGGCAAGAGGCAAGAAGGTAGGAATGTTATATTTGTCTACCTGTGTTTAGATTCCTTTTTTGTATTATCTACTTTAGATTGAGATGCATGCATGTGGCAGAATCAGTTGGGCCATATGATTTAAAAAGGAATGCAGATCTTAAAGGCTAAGGGTAAGTTATCAGATTTTAAAGATTTAGATCTTGATTTCTGTGAGCATTGTGTCTTTAGAAAGAAAAAGAGAGTGAGATTTCTCAAAGTTGGGGCAACTAAGAAGAAGAAAATATTGGAGCTTATAAACTCAGATGTATGGGAACCTGCCCAGTTAGCTTCTCATGGAGGATCCCAGTATTATGTTACTTTTATTGATGATGCTATAAGAAAAGGTATGGGTTTATTGTATTAAACGTAAATATGATTTTTTTGAGACTTTTTAAATATGGAAATCCCTTGTTGAGAATAAATCAAATTCAAAGTTAAAGTGTCTTAGATCTGACAATGGTGGTGAATATTGTAGCAAGGATTTCAATGATTATTGTTCAGTGAATGGAATATGTAGAGAAAGGACAGTTCCAAGAACACCACAAGAGAATGGTGTTGCATAAATAATGAACAGGATAATCATGGAATGTGCTAGAAGTATGAGGATACATGCTAGATTGCCCTTGTAGTTTTAGGTAAAAGCAATTAACATTGTAGTTTATTTGATTAACTGTGGTCCTTCAAGTTCACTAGATGGAGGAATATCAGAGGAAGCTTGGATCGGAAAAGAGGTAGATATTTCTTTTCTTATATTTTTTGGTTCAGAATCTTTTGTGCATGTTGATAAGGAAAATATAAAAAAAATTGGATGCAAAATCCAAGAGATGCACTTTCATTGGTTATGGATATGATGATTTTGGATTCCGTTTTTGGTATTTATAGGATTCTAAAAAATTTAGGAGTTGTGACATTGAATGGAATGAAAAGAGAATGTACAAGGATCAAATTTTGGTACCCAACGAAGAAATGGTTGAGAATTTTGTGAATGAAAATGAACTCTTGGATTTAAAATCCATACCTACAAGGTTACATAGTAACTGCTATCGGTTGAACCCTGACAAACATTGGTACATTAAACCAGTATCGATTATAGAAGAATCAACATTGGCTATAGGTGACCGGTGTCAGTCATTATCAGAATTGGAAAAAAAATCTAGGAGGTCCAGAATGAGCCTCTGGTACCCCAAAATCCTGTGAGAAGGTCACAAAGGGTAAGTAAACCTCTAGAAATATTTACACCTTCTCTATCTTATTTATTATTAACTGATAATGGTGAACCAAAAAATTGTGAAGAAGAAATGCAAGATGACATCCACGTACAATGGGAGCATGGCTTGGATGAGGAGATGGACTCCTTGGAACAAAACTAAACTTGGGATTTGGTTAAGTTGTTGGTAGGTAAGAGGACATTGCAGAACAAATGGGTTTACAGAATCAAGGAAGAAAAGGGTGGACAAAAAAGGTACAATTCAAGGCTTGTAGTAACAGGATTTGCACAGAAATCAGGTATTGACTTTGGTGGAATATTTTTTCCTGTTGTTAAAATGACTTCTATAACGTACTCTATTGAGTATAGTTGTAGTACATGATTTGCATTTAGAACAGCTAGATGTGAAGACGGTTTTTCTTCATGGTGATTTGGATGAAGATATTTATATGCAGCAACCGCTTGGGTATGGAGTCAAGGGTAAGGAGAAATTAGTGTGCATGTTGAAAAAGAGCCTATATGGGCTCAAGCAAGCTCTAAGGAAATGGTACATGAGGTTTGATAGTTTCATGTATGAGCTTGGTTATTTGAGATGTGAATCTGGCCATTGTGTTTATTTCAAGAAGCTTGAAAATGGAAGCTATATTATTCGGTTATTGTATGTGGATGATATGTTTATTGTAGGATCTAGTATGTAGGACATTGGTGAGCTTAAGGCAAAGCTAGCTCACACATTTTCTATGAAGGATTTAGGAGCTGTAAAAAGAATCGTTGGCATGCAAATACACAGAGACGGGAAAAACAAGAAGTTTTATTTATCTCAAGAGGATTATATCTACAAGGTGTTAGAAAGGTTTAAAATGTAGAATTCAAAACCTATAAGTACACATATGGTTGGACACTTAAAATTGAGCAGAGATCAGTGTCCTTCATCACACGAGGACGTCAAATACATGACATGAGTGTTATATGCTTCAGCAGTTGGGAATCTCATGTATGTTATGGTTTGTACCAAACTAGACATTGCACATGCAGTGGGAGTTATGAGTATATTTATGGCCAATTCAGGTAAAGAGAATTGGAAATAGTCCAATAGATACTTAGGTATTTGAGAGGGACATCTAGCATGCAGTTATGCTATGGAGGTTCAACTATTTCTTTATGTGGCTATGTTGATTCAGATATGGTTGGAGATCTCGATGGTAGAAGGAGCACTACTGGATATATTTTCACAGTAGGAAGGACGGAAGTCAGATGGATATCAAGATTGCAGGAGGTTTTCATTTTTTCTACTACAGAGGAAGAGCATGTTGCAGCTACAGAGGCTAGCAAAGAGATGATATGGATGAGCAGGTTCATGGAAGAGTTGGGAAATGAGAAAGATGATTGCAAATTGTTTAGTGACAGTCAAAGTGTTATACATTTGGCAAATAACTTGGCATTTCGTTCTAGAAGGAAACACATTCAGTTGAGATATCACTTCATACGGAAAGTATTAGAAGATGGGCAGCTGAAACTAGAGAAGATTCATACGAGTGAGAACCCTGCGGACAGTGATCAAATTTGAAGGGCTGGTCTGATTTTTAATGTGAAGGGCATAAATTTAACAAGCCTTTTCATTATGAAAAGTAATATAAATAACTACATTTCACATGACAAGAGTAAACCTAATATGCATGTCATAAAAGTTATGAATAATTTTTTTTAAATGAGTGATTATATTAGAGAACACAATATTTTGGGTGAGGGTGTTGTGGTTGCATGTTATTTCAGGACACATTATATATGAAGTCCCAAAACACCTCTCAAATATTTGAAGTGTCTTCCATGCTAAGAGAGTAAATAATAAATTATTTACTAGTTTATATCAAACATGTCTAAGATAAGTAACTACACTCAAAATGTAGCAATGTTCATTTCTATAATTATGTAACGAAAGAGATATGTTAAAAATGTATTGATCGATATATATATGCATACACACATTCATTTATGGGTGAAGGCCTAACGAAAAGTTCAAGAATAAATCTCATATTAGCATTGGAGCTGCATTGTACAAATGTTTTAAGCATTCACAATTTTATGAACTACAAATTTAATACCAATAATTTTATTTTATACATACATAAAAACATACATATATGTGTTTGCAAGAAAGACTAAATTAATTAAATTTTGTAGGTTTTATAATCTAGTGATTTACAATACAAAATTCATTCAAAGTAGACATTTTAAAGATAAACTTTTAATCATTAATTTACAATAATTTTATTTTTTCCATGAAGCTCTTATGTCTTATTGAATAGCCACAAAATATAAACTCCAAAATTTCTCCAATTAAGGGCCATCAAAAAAATGACGAGGAAAACCAATTCTCTTGCCCCTGAACTCTCCAACCTTTTTGTAAATTATACAACATTTATCTCTTGAAAGTTGAGATAAACTCAGGGACTAGATGACACCATTCCAAGATGTAGAAATATGGATACATCTAAATAAAAAAAATCAATGATGCTAAAATTTAGAGAGTTTTCAATGCCTTGTTTTTAACAAAAAAATTAAATAAATTCATCAACAATGTATAGCCCGTACCATGAACTACATTCATCACATGCAATCCATTATATATGTAGACATCTTCATCTTAAAACATGATGAGAGTTGAGAAGTCATGGTGTTTGTGGCAAAGCACTAAATACATTACAAGTTTCAATTAAGACTTGGATAGTTTTCACACATTTGTTTGGTTGTAGTTTAAGAATTGATAAGATATTTTGGGTAGTTTTGACAGATAAACTAATATACAAAATTTTAATCGAATCATATCATAATTGTATTTACAAATGGAAAATTCAAGAAAAATTGTGGGAAGTGAGAGGTCACAGAATTCAAACATGACAAATGGAAGTCAAAAAAATTAGTCCAAAAAATTCAGGCAATAGTCGAAGTTTAAATTGGTTGCTAATTAACTAATTTTCTACGTCTTGTGGAACACATTAAGTGTAAATTAATACTAAAAATTGGTAAGACTTACTACGAGACCACATGCAAGATTCCAAATTAAATACGCCACTGACGATAATCCGAGTTCCTTTATTTATACAATTATACAATGAATCATAAAATTCTATAAATTTCACTCAACACTCAAAATACTCAAGTATCATGCTCCATATTTTTTCAGTGTTCCCAAAATACCAATACTTCTTCTAGCAGTAGCGTTACAACGGATGTGTCATGTAAGGTGTGAATTGTATGTATAATTACACGTAATATTGAGACTTATGCATAGCATTAATGAAATTCCCCAAGACATTTTGTAACAAGGGAAAGTTGTTGTAGCTTATGAAAGTTGCACAATAATGTAACTGTAGACTGCCTCGCTTATAAAACATTAAAGAATGCAAATAGTGTAGATGAGTTTGGTAGGCTATATTTAATTTCACTATAATAATAAATTCCATTTAAATGTTGGGTTAGAATCCAAGGAGAAAGTACTAAAGATTATAAATTAAAAAACATCACTCAAAATTTATTATTTCCGGATGGAAAAATCTATCAAGGATCCTGTAAAAATCTCACTGAACATCTTAGGATGCAACTTAAGCTAAATCACAGATAGCATGTGTTCATGATGACTAAAAAGTGTAATTCTAATCTCATCACATGATGTCGTGCATCATTTTACCCCTAATTTGTACATCATACTTATACAATTTTAACCAAAGCTTAACCCTATCAGAACAGTTCTTACCTCATACGTGTCAAATTTTGATTGCAATTTTAATTTAGATAGTACAAAGCAGAGTGAACACTTAAGGTAGACCTAATATACACCAAAGCTTGCACTTTTTTAAAAATCAGAACAAGCGAAAATCAATTTTCAGGTCCATGTGCAGAGGCAGCCAATTATCAAACATTTATTTCTAGATTTGAACATAATCTGGTTGAGTAACAGATGGCCATTTTTCATATCCACCCTTCTTTTGAAAATTTCAATAATAATTTACACTTCTACGATGTCAAGTAATATGCATATCTTGATTTTTTTTAAACGGCCAAATTTTTAATCACACTTTTCTGACGGGTTGGAAGCCCTTGGACGGGCTGTGACGGACTCAATTTTGAACACTACTTGTGGATATGCTAACGAAGCCATTAGGAAAAGAAAAGTTGGAGCTACACTCCACTTCTATTGGTCTTTGATTTTGAGACTTGAAGAGGAAGAAACAAAGCTAAGGAAAGGATCCAAGAATTACGTTGTACAAGTATAGTGAAGTAATTTATCTCCAAGTGGGAGATTGTTGAGTTGTGGAACTCAATTACTTAATTTTAGCATGCTTTATCAACTTGTTGGAAAACACAGTAACCGGCATCAGTTATGTAGGGACCAACATCGGTCACCTAGGACCGGCATTGGTTAGACAAGAAGGAACCTCCATCGGTTAGGGATAACTGACTTCGGTTACCTGTGCATGAGTGTTTTATTTAACTCACATGTATTAGATCTAATTTTAGTATTAAAGCAGATCTATTGATTTTACTTGCATGAATAAGTGCCCTACATTTATATAAGGTATATATAGCTTGGTAGCTAGGGTTAGAGTGGCAAAAAGAGAGACAATTGATGATTATTGTATAAAATATTTATGAGAGAAAATTGTTGGAGAAGAAGGAGAAGCTTGAGAGAAAGAAAGTATTGTACATCGTGAGAGGTGTGGAAGATTGTATATCTTCTAAAAGATTTGGATAATAGATTGGCTTGTTTCTTGGTGGACGTAACCTACATTGGGTGAACCACATTAAATATGGCGTTGATTTATCTCTTGTTTTGTATATTTATTCTGGTAGAATATCCACTTTTATTGCATGTATGCTTAGATATGATACATTATTTGTACAACCAGTGTGCTAACCTCAACACTAGGTAGGTCTCAAACCCTCTTCTTGGACCTTGAATTTCTATTATTTGTCTGATTTCTCATTTTTGGACTCAGTTATGTCATTGGAGTTATTTTTAGGACTTTGAATAACTTCATCCTTCCTTTTGTATGCTTGAGCTTGTGGCTTAGGTCTTTGAGTCTCTTTATTTAGCTAACCTGCATCACATAACCTTGCAATGTGCCCTACCTTTTGGCACCTAAAACATTCCACTTGCCTTATTTTGCATTCAAAATCCTTGTGTCCAAATTAATTACAGGAATAGCAATAACCATTAAATTTTCTTGCATATCCTCTTTTATTTGATGGATCATTCTTGCAGTACTTTTCTAGATGTCCTTTTTCATGACAGTGATAACATTCAGCTACATATATGTGTCCAAATTTTTGTTCTTCCTTCTTATCTTCAGAATGATTTTCATGAATTTGTTCTTTATAATCTTCTCTCTTTTCTACATTGTGATTACACATACTATCCATGTGTCCAAAATCACCACACTTGTAGCAATTACCATGAAAATAAACATGCATAAATGCACTTGGCTTCCTAACATATGATCTTTCATGAGATAAATGCTTTAAACTATTTCCCTTGCTTGACTGCATTTTTCGATTTAATCCTTGAATTGATTCACCTTCATCTTTCTCAATACTGCATGAATCTTCTATGAAACCTAGACTTGTTCTATCACCATATGATTTTTGTTTTCCTAACATTTTATTCAAAAAAATTGAGTTCTCTTGAAAATATGATACCTTAATTGTCATGATGCTCAACTCCTTCTTCAGTTCTTCACTTCTTCCGTCTCAGCTAGATCTTCCTTGAGTTGAATCTACACACACTTGATAACCTCCTCATGAGATACACACAATTTCTCCAATTGTTCTTCATATAAGTCTACTCTCCTCCTTATTTGATAAATATCTCCCATCCTTGTCACCAAATATCTCCCTCTATCTTGTTAAAGTTTCTCCCAATGGCCTACTTTGATATCAATTGTTAGAATTGATAGGGAGTGAGAGGGGGGGTGAATCGAGCCTGTAATAAAAGTTTTTTTCTTCTTCTTCAAACAATGAACATACAATCTATGCATCACGTGTACAAGTGTTTGATCATCATTTTATATAGTCTATTATGACATGCATACATGAAAAACTTAGATATTTTCTTTATTGATATTCTAAACAGAGTACAAAACCTTGACCTTATCAAAAGTTTACAAGATACAAACAAGATCTCAATGGCGTTCAGCTACAAAACAATAAGACTATTCTCCTTCATTAATTTTTCATTATAGAGACTTAATTTTCTAAAATCCACAGCAACCAGCTACAAACCTAGAAGAAACTTCCAGGGGTTTTGGGCTATGGTTTTGCTATGCAGAAAAGTTTTCTTCGACAAAAGATAAAAGGGGGTTTTTCATCAATATTTTACAAGACAAAATCATCTCCCTTTTATACACAATTCAATTAAGCTTTTCATCTTTCACAAAATTTTCAAATTCTTTGACTTCACTCATTTTTGATCTTGTATCTTCATCTTCTAACAACAAGTCTCATACAAAAACTTTGAAGTCATCTATGCTTGCATTTATTTTATCCCTATGGACAATTATCTAACTCGTCAAGTTCCACTTGAGAACACCAAGAGACATTCCTTCATATTAGGACAAGAAAGAGACTCTTCATATTCTTCAATGAGTAAGGAATAATTTGAATAACTTTGAATTCAAGAGGAGATTTATCACCTTCTCTTATGTGTGGTCTAGGGAGAAGAACATCCATTTCACCTTCCTTTCACTACTAATACTTCTCAACAACATCCTTGTATGAACCAACTTTGTCTCATTCATTGTCAAGGAAAATGGAGACTTGTACCTAACCTGAAAGCTTTCTCAATTCTTCAATCATGTCTCTCAAACCTTGTTCACCCTTACAATGTTTTGAATCAGACAAGAGAGAAGCCTATAAACTTGATCAACATTTTAACACTGCCCTCAAGTCTCCTTTTAGAATGAAATGAATCGTTTCAATTTACTTGCGGGTAAATATCTTGCACTATAAGTGTACCCACTCTCATTCAAGATCCCAAGAAGCCCTTTATTATACATTTGTTTCATGTTGTCATGATTCAACATGAGAATGCACTTGACATCTTTACAAAATTAAAAGATGTAGAAGTGACTGTAATTTCAACAGTTAAGAATGACTGTGCATTGGATTATTAAAAAAAAATCAGCCTTTAAAGCTTAATCAAACTTCAAATATGTCTTGCAAGCTTAGCATACCCTCCCAAAAACATGATCCTCAAGAATTTGTAATTGATCTTCAAAAACTTTTGTGAAATGAAGAAATGGTCGTTTTATTAGTCAAAACATGGTTTTCGCAAACTTCTGCAATGAAATTATTTTTCCACACTTGATGATTTGCAAAAAATATTTTTGCAACCACTCGAGAATGACCCCAAAAATATCATGTAAAATTTTGTAATTTTTGATCAGTGAATTTGGAAGATATCGTCAAAAACCTTCCGCGTTCCCTAGAATCAGTGTTTATGGGACTAAGACAACCTGAGAGGAGAAAAAAATTGATTTATTCATCATTTTTGAGTGAAATTAAAAATTTACTTTTCATGTAGATTCATCTTATCACCCTCCATATGCTCCAATAAAAATTGAAACTTGAGTACCTATCATTTTCTCCCATTGATGAAAATTTACAGGGTACAGTTTGATAGAAAGAAATGTCTTTGACTGTGGAGGTAGTCCAACCCTATTTCACACCTCTTGAAGACTTATTAATGACCTTGGAACATGTTTGTGCCTTCATGACCATTGTAGATCACTTGAAGAAGGATAAATTATCCTTAATCACCATTTTATATGGTTTTCATGACTGTCCTAAGAACCTGCATCTCAAGAACCTCAAGCAGAATTACAAGCCAATGATCATTATGTTCAAACTTTCACAATTTTTCTATGTAGAGTCTCTTCAATTAATTTTTATGATGCAAATGATTATTAGAGGAAAATATTGAAGATAATATACTCAGAACAGTAGCTTCATGGGGAACTTTGGAAATTTTCTTGAGTTCACTCTTCCAGAGAAACATGGAGAGGATAACTACACACTAAAACCTTCACTTGGTAGTCATCTTAGATGATTAAGCACCATGAAAGTGGCCTTTGGATAAATTCTGATTACTAAAGGAATGACCAAAGAACAAAAATCACTCAAATGTATCTTGAAGTTCAAAACACATGCTAGGAAAAGAAGAAACCCCTCTGAAAAATGCTCATATCTTTTCAAATGCATATCCAAAAGACTTGATACTTTTTGCACTAGCGCAGGCTTGGAATATACTTCAAATATTTCTTCTCTGATTTATCTTAAGAGGACACTATATTTTTTCTTGACACCTAAGAATCTAGGCATCTCCAAATGCATTTTTTAAGAAGGTTGTTTTGTAAAAACTTAAACAAATCAATATCCCCATTATGGAAACTAATGAAATTCGACATGGAGCATTGTAATACATCCATATAAATGTATCGAGTGCTTATTATCCATAGGTGTTCCTATGGATTTCTAGCCGACCTCATTTTCATGAAAGAACCTTTTCAGTTCTCAAGACCAACTTCTGTGCAACTTAGAAATCTGACTCTAGGGGCTAAGATTAGCCTAGAATTTTCTTCCACATGCTATAAACACTCTTCCAAAGCTTCTTCCATACTTGCATGACTTTTATCTGACCTGTACCAAATTTGTAATCCTTTCAAGTACCAGAAACAGACCTAAACGACCCAGTTTGAACTACAACTTCTTCCAAATGACCTAATGCTCACTATTGGACATCTTCCTCATGCTTTCAGCATCACTTCTATCTTGTAGACATGTTTGACATGATTGGATCACCTAGCCAACATACATAGATCACCTATTCAACATACCTAGATCACCTAACCAACATACCTAAATCACCTAGACCACTGTGACATCAATGACAACACAAGTGACACTCACTTCCAACATTCCTACAAATTCTTCCAAATTTCCACACCTCCCCCTTATCTAGTGATAAACCCTTGGGTAGCTTGGGTTCATTGGTAAGGATATGTTTGTTATGTTATGGAGTTTGTTTTTATGTGTGTAAGTGTTTAATATTGTACACTAAAAATATTTTACACTCTACACAATTTTTTTGGCCTCAAAAAAACGTCCATGATATCTCGGTAAACGTTCTTTTCTCATATGGGCAGGATTTTTGACCCATACATGTATGGGGCAGTTCTATCCCATGGTTTTGGTACCCACGGTATTGTAAAACTACTTAAGCAATTGCCTATTAATGTGTTTTTTTGCTTTTGATAAGGTAATCATATCATTGTAGATGTGTGTGTGTGTGTTAAAGTTTTAATTTAAGAGAGCTTGTTGAGTATAGCTCCAAACAGATTTGGGTATTGTATTGAGAGAGAGAGGTGGCTTGTAATAAAATCTGAGCAATTGATTCTTGGTGGACGTATCCCAAATTAGGTGAACCACATTAATATTGTCTCTATGTTGTGTTATTTTAATTTTTGAACCTTTATTTTCAGATATGTGATATTATTCTGCATATTGTTTTCTACTAGTATGATTCTATGCGGGATTGTTCTACATATTTTATCCCTTATTTCCAAACAATTCTTACAAAATTTTATGGCCTCTAAATCATCATGTGTACTCTTCTCTAACATCTCTTTATACTCATTTTATTACATGTTCAATTTCTTTTCTATCTCTTAGATTTATTTTTTCTACTCCTTCACCTTCATCCTTTACACATGATTTACTTACACTATTTGTGAGGTTTTGTTGCACAACCTCTCCAAAAAAAATTAATATCACATCCCCAACCTATGTCTCAAACATCTACAAAGTGTCCACAAAGGCCACTAATAATCCTTGTATTACTTCATATAGATTCTTATGCAGGTTTGCAATTATAATCTCATATTGTAGCTCATTTTTGCATGCATAAAAAGCAAAGGATAACAACTTCTTGGTAATTGTAGTCACAACCATATCCTTAAATTGGTTTCATAAGAAAAAAAATTCCTTCCTTTTCCTTTTTAAAATCTCGAGGATATAGTACTTAATGTATTTTTCTCATCATAATCCAATTCTTCATATTATTATTCTTCTTGTATGCCCTTTCCCTTATCCACACAGTGTTGATGGTATCCTTCTTCATCATTGGAATATTTGTCTTTTGGGTTCTCTTCCTCATCTTCATATTTATTCTCCTATTTTTCCCATATTTATTTTCCTCACCCTCTTTTTCAACATTAATTATTTTTAGAGGTGTATTTAGAGGTGAACTTATTCCTATGATAGATTTTTTAGGATCTTGGTCACTTCTTTATTCGACCTCCATATGTGCAAAACTTTCTTTTGGATAAGGTGCCCTTGGAGGTGTTAAAATATTTTTCACGTCACTTTCTATTTTTTCTCCCTCTTTGGGGGTGTGCATATCTTATTGAATGACATTAGTGTAAATTTTTATCACCATATGTACTAACATTGTTGTGTCCATTAAGCCTTTAGGTTGTTCTCCTTCTAATCCATTTGATTTCTTCTCAACTATAATTTCAATGTGTGTAGAAGTTCTCAAGTGTTCATATGTAGTATAAAGTTACCTTTTCTTCCTTACAAGTAGAACATTATCTTGATCATGTTCCTCCTTTTCTTCCTCACTTCCTATGGCATGCTCATGTAATGTAGCCAAAATTTCTAGTGACCTTGTCCTCTTTGTATTCTTGGGAATATTAGTATTTTTTCTCATCAAAAAGTACATTTCCTCATTTTCCTCATCATCATCCCATGATTTCCCCTCTATTCTTTTCTTTGGCTTTAGGTAATAAAACCCATATTTTTACCCATATTTTTTGTTAAGGGTCAATTTGGAAGAGATATGTCTCCTATCTATCCACATACATGTGCTTATTTTGATATCCATAATTAGTGTGGAGGAGGTGCATATCTACATATACATGTATTGCATCTATTTATAGTCTCTTAACATCCTTGATCTAATGTATGGATCACACAAAATATTCCATAGTGAAGGAAAAGGGTGGATTATCCCAAGGAGAGAGTTCATTGTTTTGCATGGTGAAGCACATGAGAGAGTAGTTTTTATTCTCCTTCCAACAAATCTATAAATTTTTGAAGCACACGCCATTCATCCTCAAAGGTACTTCCCAATTTCCTTAGCTATTTTTCCATCTTGAATTTGTAATATTTGTTGAGGGTAGTGGGGAAAATATATTCTTTGTAGTAATTTTCTAGTGACTTTTTTTTCTGTGGGTTATTTCAAGGTTCGTTTCACATCCCCTTTAGGAATACAAATCTCATTAAATACCAAAAGGATAAGAATTGCACACCATATAAACTTTCCTCCATATACATTTGTGAGCTCTGCATTCTATTTGATGCTCTCAACAATGTATTGCACAAGGTTATACCATGTGAAATTATCCATTTTATATGTCATGTGCAAAATATTTTTTATTAATTTCTACCCATATCTCTATGCCAACTATCTTGGTGGTAAAATTCACACTACAAACCTTTCTCCTAGATCTTAAATGTTTATGATGGGCAATGTGTGCCCCTTATTATATTTTAAAAGATCACCTATTTTGTTGATTTATTTATTGTCATGCAAGTCTACCCCTAAGTCATCCCCACTGTAAACCAATACATTTGCATTATTGAAAAGCATGAAATTTATTTTCACCATTCTTCTCATGAAGAAGAAATATCATTCATGCATGTGTGACAATAAAAGTTACACTAGTTCTGATGACTTGCCACAATAAGGTAACTCATATAGCTACAAAAATCTAACTTTATCGAGCATCTTCTTATCCTATCATAAAACAATATTCCTCCCTTGCCTATCTTATTGTCTATTTGTCACATGTAATCTTGCAACAAGGTTCCCTCAATTTATAGCATGTGATTATTAAAAGCTATAATCTTACACATGTGTACCATATTTTTCCAATATTCTATGTGATTGACAGAGTTTGAGTAATGCATCTCCAAGTTAAATAGTGAATGTGGCTTAACAGTATTTTCCTTGGTCTTTATCTTTTTTTAACATCATTTTATTCAAGTTATTTTTATTGATTGATGCACGTGTTCTAGATTATACTTCAATTTATTATTCCTCAAACTCCTCAGCTACAATCCTATCTAATTCTTATTCTCTTGAAATTGAGTTATCCAAAATAGAATCGTTGGACAAACCGGAATGTTGTGTGGAACATTTCTCATATGCCTCCCCCTATCTGATTTTACTCGCTTTCCTAGTTTACTTTGGGGTCATTTAATTCCCAAAATCTATTCATCTATGTTGGGAAATATCCAACCCCATTTTGATGTAAATTTATGTTTTTGTTTTAATCCATGTAACTTGTAACCCACACCTTCTATTCTCTTTTCTTATTTTCCTTGTGTACTATTAAGCTTAAACTTTTCAACAAAAGTGAAAAATGGCTTCTTTCTATGTTATGCATCTCTTTTAAAGATAAATTCTTATTTTGGCTTAGATGTATTGTTCACCTAAGGAATGAAAAGTAACAATGAAGTGAGTTTCTCCTCCCTTATTGACCCCTAAAAAATGTTATTTGAGGTTACATTTAATCCCTTCACATGTGTGAACTCCCACTTCACCAAAAACATTTACTACCAAGTGGTTTTCATCTTATCCCCACTCATTATTGTTGTGCACTTTTAGAAATTTGAATTTTAATTAGCTTGATGATCCCTTAACTCTTCATATACGCACCATGGATTTTTTTTATCATGTTTCCTTTTCCTTACACCTATATCTGCATTAGGTAGATTACATTCCTTGACCACATCACATTCCACGTGTACTTCCCTTTCCTTATACATAATTCCTTTCCCTATAGATTTTATGAAAACACCTTATCTTTTCCAATTCCGTCTTCTTGAGTGATCTACTTTTCCATTTACCTTTTTCCATCATCCCTATTCAAGTTTTAAAATTTCAACCCATATCCCTTAATTGATTTTTTTGTGCATTGTCTTATCATTTTTATTTCTTAGAGAGCACATTACTTTCACTTATACTAATATTCTAAATTTATAAGAACTTTCCATATTCTATCATATAATTCTTGTCATGTTACTGTGTACCCTACACTAAGTTGTTATTTCACTTTAGGATGCACATATTGATTTAATATTTTTTACATTTCACTTTGCAACACTTTGTTTCCCATACCATTCTTTTTCCCCAAAAACAATTTCTCAAGAAGTCCTTTGTGCATACCTTCTATTACTGATTATCTAGAAATAAATGTTCTCATAGAATCATGTTTAAAAACTTTACAATATATGGGAGAAATTCCATGAATTCTTAAAATGCACGAAACAATGTGCACTTATTACAAGTACATGAAATGAAACTACCTAAGAAAAAAATAAATTCTAATATAGTAGTATAAGATTTATTAATTTACAAATAAGACCTTCACTGGTAATAGGGTTTTAGCTTACTACCATTGAAGTGAGATGGAAATATTTATTTGCTTAAACTTCTCAATTTGCATGCCCTTATGGGAAATACATTGTGAATCTCATACATTCCCAACCAATGTGTATTTAACTTTCCAGGGTGGTGTATGAACTTTAAATCATAAATAAATATTTTCACACCCTTAAATAAAGTGTTATTCTTAACATGTTTGTTGTTCCAATATTTTTGGCATGCCTTTTCCACTCTTTAGATCCATCATGCATGCACTATTTTCTCATTGAGTTGAATAATTTTTGTGAGACACTTTACAGTAGAGGCTTCATCATCTAATTTTCCATGAGTGTAATTATTAAGGAGGGTACTATGAAATCGATTGGAAACACTACTATGCCAAAGACTAGTTGGAAAGGGGTGACCTTGTTCAATCTCTTATATATAGTCATATATGCCAAAAGAACTAATGAAACCTTGTTGTCTAAATCCTTCCTTCAAACATTGCAAATATTTGTCAGTGTGCTACTTAAAATATTATTAAATAGGTCCACTATTCCATTGGCCTATTGATGATATGGTGTTAATTTATGATGTGTAATCATAAAATCTAAAAATAATATACAAGTTATTTCATTAAAGAAATGAATTCCCCTATTATTGGTGAGTCATAGAGGACTTTCATTTCTACTTATGATTTTTTCCCAAATAAATATTTTTGTGATTGTTGCAGTGGAATATTTGGTGGGTGCGACTTCATCCCATCGTCTTAGGTAATTAGTTGCAGTGATAATGTATCACACTCCTATTCTTCGTGCAACATGATTAATGGGCCTAAAAAAACCAATTTCCCATTTCTCAAAAGGATCTTGGGTGATGACAGGGATTTATGGAATTTAATCCCTCTTATTCAATTGTATGACACACTGACAATGGTCATATGTGCATGTTTACTCCTTTCCATAATTGAATAATTGGTGCCACCAAATACATGCTCTCAAGATTTTTTCGTGGCCACATCTCCAATGTAGTGTCCTCATGTAATTCCTTTGTTCTCCTTGCTAAGAATATATTTTTGTTCATGCTCCATGACATAACATCTCAATACATTAGCTCTTCTCATTTTATGTAGTTCCCCACCGATTATTTGATAAAGCACGACTTTTATTACTAGTTGTTTCTTTTGGAATTTTCTCTAATTCTATAACGTGAGAGCATACTATAGAAATAAAATAATGTCATAAATATCTTCTAATACTCTATTAGCTAGTGATTTCACTTTTTAAGTGATTAATCTCATTTGCTTAAAGCTTTAGAATGTTTCCTAAATAACATGCATAAAAAGGATGCAGTACTATTATAGGAGGATATTATGATTTAATTAACTTCCAACATTAATTACATAAATCATGCTTTACAAAGTGACTATTGAGATTGTTGGTACCAACTCCCCCTGGTATCACGTCATCTACCCTTATCTCCACAACCATTTCCTTCCACTTGATCTTCCTCGTAGCCATCACAAATCCTTCATCCAACGTACATCCAAATTCACCATCCTTAGCGGCACCCTCTATTGTAGAGGATATGATGGAACCCTCTTATGTTTCCTGAATTCCTAAGAGTCCAAATCAGCAATCGAGGAAGTGTATGATGGCATATACAGTGCTCACACAAGTGGTGTAGTAATTTTCCAAGAAACTTCTGTGCACCGGCTATTATTGGCCTAAAATGGAAAAATATGCATGTCCATATGTCTACAAATGCGTCTCATGCCAAAATCATGTTGATATCATCCATGCACCCTCACAATATTTGTATCCCATCACCACTCCATGGTCATTTTCCACCTGGGGTCTCAATCTCAAGGGAAAACTCAATCCCACCTCATCTAATGGTCACAAATTCATTATTATTGCCATGAAATACTTTACTAAGTGGTTCAAAGCTATTCCACTCACCTTCGTCATAGTAAAAAAAATATCCAAATTCATCCTCAATCATATCATTCTCCATTATGGTATTCCATCTGCATTTATCATGGACAATGGTAAATCTTTCAAAAAAAGTGAAGTTTGCAAAAAAAATGATCATTTCCACATCAAACTCAAGTTATCCATTCTATATTACCCACAAGGTAATGGCCAATCCGAAGCATCCAACAAAACACTAAATCACATCCTTAGAAAAAAATTCAGTCAAGCAGGACGTGATTGGCATACACAAATCTATCCTACCTTGTGGGCATTTCACACATCCATCCACACTCCTACTAGCTCCACTCCATACTCACTTGCCTTTGGTACTAAACCTATATTTCCTGTTGAGATAGAGATCCCTTACCTTTTTGTTTCCCTCTAGAAACTTATCAACAACAAATACTATCACATCCATCATCTTCAAGAGCTCGAGCTCCTAGATGAGAAACGCTTCCAATCCTTGGATCACCTCAAAGTTATCAAAATTAGCTTCGCCGACATTATATAAAATGCATCAAAACTGATAATTCGAAGTGGGTGACCTATTCCTCAAAGAGAACCAATGCAACATCAATGTCGATTGCAAAAAGAAAGGAAATTTCAAACCCAATTGGCTTGGACCGTACGTCATCATATATTAATTCAGCTTGGGTACTTACAAGCTTGCTACCCAAGATTGGTATGAGTTGGATGAGCCCAGGAATTTCATGCATCTCAAACACTTTTATGCCTAAGTTCCCATTATATCATTAAAAAAAATGTTGTCCAATCGTGAAAACCACTTCAATGGCGCCTTAGGTGAGTACTATGGTGAAAACCGGTTTCCGACGTTATGGTAAACTAGATCCTATGTCCACTAGTGCTTCATACACGCATCTGCGCACTAAGGTAAATCCCCCTTTATCCCTACCTACATCCCCATCCCTATCCATATTCCCCACATACTATCATAAACCATACTTCTTATATTCCTAACTATAAAGTAACTGATCTATCATGATTGGGAACGTTATCTCAATACTAGCAAAGGTTGCATTGTCCACAACAAAATTCCACACAATAACAATAAAAACATTCAAGCCTCTTCGAAAACACTGAGAAATGTAACTCTTGTAAGATCCTGAGGATTTCATTCCTCTTCAACCCCCCCATCCACCTGCTATCATTTTATCTTTGCAATCGTCTTCCCGGTCTCTCTATTATTCTGTTTCATTTAGCGAAATGGTTACATTGTAAATATTTGAACAGTTTAATTATTGTTACTTTAAGTGACATTATAAAAATTCCATCACCTTTACCATATATATATATATATATATATATATATATATATATATATATATATATATATATATATATATCATCACACCTATAGCTAATCTAAACTATCCACCACAATATTAAACATTGCATATCATCATCGAGATCGCAAAACAACAAACCATGACACACCTCTCACCATCCATATTATATATCCAAACATCAAAATACAATATCTAATCGTAAAGACATAAATTATCACTATTAACAAAATACCATAATCCATCTACCAAAATCATCATCAACACATCAAAATCATTTTATCATCACATACTCTCATCATCTAACATCACAATACAACTCCATCAAATCATCATCTGATCTAATCATTTGACCCATCACATCATAACAAACAAAAATAATAAACACGTCATTATCTCACATCATGATATCATAATAAAACAATAAATAAATAAATACATCAATTCATAAATCATCATTACATCACTGTAAAACCTAATAGACAATTAAAATGTCCAAAATCATATCAACACCATCATCATCAGAACATCACATCTCCGTCAATACATCATCAGCATTACATCAAAATACAAATACAAATACAAATAAATCATCCTAAAATCATCATATATGTCATCCTCTATACATCCCAAATATCAAAATACAGTATCTCCATACATCTAATCATAACCCCAAAACAACATAAAGATCATCATCTATCTCACTATTGTATATAAATCAAGCATAACAAAACAACAAAGTACACCATCATCTCATCAAAAACTTCATCATCACAATCATAATCATCTATACATCAACATCAATGCAAATTATATCATAAAAAAAATCATATCTAATGGCTCATCAAAAATAATATGTGTCATATGCATGATCAAGTGATACAACTATCTCATAAGTACACATATATACATCAAAAATGTGACCATCCTTGCCATCATTGAATATCCTAAAAAATACATAATGATACAAAAGAATGAGGTTACATATGTACATATACGCAACAGGCCCTCATCCCTGTGCTAAGCTCCTTGTGTCATCTTTTGCACCCCCATCCAGTCTCAGCTACAAAACTCGGTTTTTACTCCATGAGGCCATCAGCTGCACAGATATCCTCACAGCTAAGTACTTCACATATCATGGCTCTTTAGGCATCCTAAAAGTCACGATGTTCTCATAATAAGTGCATTTCCTCCGCCAAGGCCTGATACTAACACATTGTCATTGTCTATGGTAGAGTAATCATCCCTGCTTCCTGAGAGGATCCTGGTGTCTCACTTACCTCATCCGTTGTATCCAACATGCCATATATGTCCCTATATGCATATATATGGTGGTGGTACCTATCTCGGTTTCATACGGCTCGATCCCTCTCCTGGCACATTGCATCTAACTCCACCTGAAGACACATTGTATTGGTAGCTTCTCCCCCATCCTTGTCCCTAGCTAATTGTTTTCAAAAGCCATCAATGGCCTATTGTATACTATCCCACTCCCCTGTAGGTGAATTATCTTCGTTTCCATACTCTCCCCCTCCACCATCATCTGACTCACCAAAACTGAGAACATATCCCCTGTCTACCTCAAATCCTGTATCTCTCTCAAGTGAGCCACACCTCTCGCTCTCATGCCAGCTATCTCTACTTCTCGGGCATGAGCCTCATCCCCTAATATATTAATCCAGACCTGTCACTTTGCCCCTGTATCAGCTAATCCTAAAGGACCCACAGCAAAAGGTCCTACACCTGTCAATCCTACACTTGTAAGTCCCGAACCAGAAGGTCATGTTATATCTGTCTGTGGTGGCATCATAGTCTACATTGGCTCCATAGAGTCATCAATCTCCATCATGTCTACATCCTACCTATCTGGACTCTGGCATAATCCTCCCTACCCTAGCGATTGTGGCACTAGCCGCTGCACTGGAGGACCACACAATACAATAATCAGTGGTGCTCGAGGTAACTCCTCATCCTTCCTTACCTGTGATATATGTAGTGTTAAGTCATGTCCCTGTGGACCCCCTGTATACCTATCTCCATTCATGAACAAATCCCATCCCTCCTAATGCCCGAGTAAGCCTAGCTAGCCTAATCCCCTTCCATCACTCCTCATAACCCTGTATTGTCCCCAGATCTTCCAAATCTTGTAAAGGCCTCCACATGTCAACTTGTACCTTGTCCAAGCTCTTCCTAACCACATTTGTTGGAATAGGTGATCCCTAATCCTCTGTCTCTCAGGTGGTCTGAGTAAACAACTGGTGACCTGTAGGTATATTTTGTATAATCCCAAACTGTCGAAGAACACGATCTGGGAAATATCACTCAATCATATATGGGTGACCCTTTACTAAGTAAAATGGAGTCAAAATATTTCTCATTTGTACCTAATCTCCAACCCATGCCTCATAATGACGATATGGCTGCCATATAATATATTTTGCCACTAGTTGATCTATTATCTTTTTGTAGTGGACTGTCACTCCCAGATGTTCTCACCTCGCCATAAGCATATGCCTCTTGTATACTGAAGGCTCTCCATCCTGAAGATTTTGTCAGATTCCTATCTCACTACCCACAACTATATGATCATAGCTCCAAATATGTAATGAAATTCTCACTCCAACATTGTTACCCCCGTGATAAGCTACCATGTGTAAATCTTGGTATAAGAACACTAATACTACAGGTGCCCATGCATACACCATCTCTGACTGCCACATCGAATGCACCACATCTGTGAATCCTGTTAGGAAATATATTTATTAGTGCTCCATTATTTGTATGTAAGCATTAATTAAATTAGTATATTTGTGTAAAAATTATTATTGTTATTATGAGTTGCTATAAACAACTTAATAACAATAATATAATATTTGTGAGGTAGTTTCTACTCACCTTATGAATATGGTTCACAGCATATTCAGTTTCCTATATTCTAGGGAAACTACTACCTATATATTAGGCTATTGTATTGTGTGAGAGATACAGAGAACTAATATAATAATTTTGTGCATTGTTTCCTGTGTAAATCTGATTTAGAGTTTTTATTTGGCATCAAAGCAATGATAATATAGCCATGAGATTTTTATTTTCTTTTGATTAGCCAACGTGATGAAGCAATGTGAATCATTACGATCCTCCAATCTCCATTTGTTCTTGCTTGAGCTCGCCATGTACTCCTGATCAGACTTTAGAATGCGCAATTTGCATTTTCATACATGTGTCCAAGCCATGTGGCAATTGGTTTGCTACATCTGTGTTTGCAAGTATTATGGCAACTGTGGAGTTTTAGTTCTATAGAATATTTTATGTAGATGTGAGTAGTTGTGAGGTTTTGTAAGAGAAATGTGTTATCAGATTTCAAATTTTTGGCAAAATGATTCAATATTGAATAGCATGCAGACATTTTAAAACTATTCAAGGATCTACCAAGCAGCCTCCATAGACGGTTTCAATGATTAAATCATTGGCTTAGCATTGTGATCACCATCTATAACTATGCATCATATTGGGAATGATGTGAATTGGTTCGAGCTCAACTCCCACACATAGACATTGTGTCCTTATTCATTACCATCAAGAATATTGCCGTAACGTCTTCCAGAATTCGTTGTGAGAGAACTTTTATTGTGACGGGCGTACTGTTACTATGGGAGCACATATCTTCATGGTATCTCTGGGAATTCTGTTTAATCAATTGTTGTTGCTTAGTACATTGAATTCTAAAGATCTTTGCTTTGCGAGCTTTGATCCAGTTGCATATTAAACTACTTCAAATTTCCTATCCTGACACGACTGCTAGTTTCCTCGGTGCTGCACAAGATCGTCCATGCATTCCGCCATCAATTTAGCCTAATAACAACTAAATACACTCAAGTCATTTGTGAGTATTATTTAAAGTTTTTATTAGTTGCTCATTTTAGTAATAGACCATTTTATCAACCTTATATGGTTGTTAGTCATTTTGTTATGTAAAAGTATTGGTATAGATTCTTGACATTATATTTGGATCGGTTTTATAGTCTTATGTCAACGTCTATTTTAAGATATTAGTATTATTGTTTTATTGTTTAAATCCAAAATTCATAGTTAAGTTTTTGTGTCAGTCAAAGTTAATAATAAAAGTCTTTGTGTTGCATGTGTAAAAATTAATTGAATATTACTTTTTAATTACCAGTTTTCTCAAAAGTATGTCTCTTAAAAGTCGTGAAAATCCAATCTTTAATTGGATTTTGTTATCGTCAATATAGTTTCCATCATTGATGTCATTTTATTTTAGTTTTTATAGTGTCAATATTGTCAAGTTTTCATGACAATACAAAAGTTTTATTTTTTGTTTATGTCTTGTTATCAAATAGGTGATTCTAGGTTGTCATCATGAATCATAGTCAAAAATTGTAAAAGTCTTAAAAAAGAAATTTGACTTACAAACGCATTTTTGGTGTTACCCGACGTCCGGCAAAATAAAGTGTTTCACATTGCAGGAGGGAAGAAAAGAATAAACAATGTGGAAACGTTTGAGTTTCATATCCAAATCCGACTGAGTTAGCAGCATGTCACTGGAGGATGGAGGCAAACGGAGGTTGGAGGTCATTTAGCAACCTCTCGTCAGTCGCCAACGACGGGGCCGCACAAATGATTTGGTGGCATTTTTTTTTAGTTGTGTGTTTGCTTCAGTTTGCAGTGATCCCATTTTCAATAAGTGGAAATTTCACATTGAGGGGGGGAACATGATCCAATGTTCCATTTCCATTATGTCAGGTTTTTCTATGTATGTATGAGCAGCAGATTTCAGCAGATTTTTCTATGTTATTCCTTGCTGTGAGATATTGATGAGGGCTGATCATAGTACTTGGCACATCATGATGTGGTTGTAGGTAAATCACTTGAAAACCTTCATTTGTGGTTTGTGGTAAACCAATAGCAAAACCACCATTCTTGGTTATTGGTAATCCATTTGCAAAACCATCACTTTGTGGTTTGTGGTAAAACAATTGCAAAACCACCATTCTTGGTTTGTGGTCAACCGTTTGCAAAACCATCCTTGAGGTTTTTTATCATCCCGTGAAAATCACCTGATCATGAGCAGGTGCAAGTACAAAGGCAAGTTTTCCCCATGTTCGCACTAAGGGGGGAATGTTAGGAAATATATTTATTAGTGCTTCATTATTTGTATGTAAGCATTAATTAAATTAGTATATTTGTGTAATTATTATTATTGTTATTATGAGTTGTTATAAACAACTTAATAACAATAATATAATATTTGTGAGGTAGTTTCTACTCACCTTACGAATATGGTTCACGGCATATTCAGTTTCCTATATTATAGGGAAACTACTGCCTATATATTAGGCTATTGTATTATGTGAGAGATATAGAAAAGTAATATAATAATTTTGTGCATTGTTTCCTGTGTAAATCTGATTCAGAGTTTTTAAATCCAATACTAAAATATCACCCTCCACCATCAGGTAGAAAAATTCAACTAATCAAGGGGCATAACAACATCATAATCCGCTCCATATACCCCTCTCTAAAATATACTCCCAAGTCTATCTGCAACCCCCTATGTAGTGCACCCTCTACATCTATCAACAATCCCAACCGTGCCTTACGCCTATCCTTGTGTCACATCACCCACTCTCCCTCCACTAGAATTTGGTAAATGTGATAGACATCCTCTAGTGTCATTGGCATCTCCCCTGTAGGAAACCAGAATGTGCTAGTCTTCAAATGCCACCACTCTGCCAACGTCATCAATAAATATCGATCTTCTTGCATAGTCAACATCCTCGTCACATGTAATATTCTAAACACGTGTAAGAGTGTTCCCTCCTCCTCCTCCCCACCTCCTCATCAATTCCCTCCTAACAATCTCGTCAAAGAAGTCAATCGATCGATGCCTAATCTGTAGTGTATAATAATGCCACCTATATACACCAACCCATGCATATCAGTTAACCCCCCATTCCTCAATCTACCCCTCTTATCCCCCATCCTCATATCTCTTAAAATACCCTAATCCACCCCAACTCAGGCATAAACACCTCTTTATGGAATAAGCACCACTATACACAGCATAAGTGCCACCTTTATTTCCCATTATTGCGCATAGGCACCAAACTTAAGCATCAGTGAAAATCTTCTTCCCACCTCACATAGGCACCCATTTTTTATGGAAATGCTACACCTTGTCATAAGCACCCAACTGGTGCATAGGTGTCAAACTCCACCCCTACCCTGGCGCATAAGCGCCAAAACATACCCTACCATGGCGCATAGGCGCCAAATCCTAACTTGAACCCCCCAGCGATGCATAGGCACCACTATATGCCACATTTCATGCACATAGGCATCATTTCATACCCCGTGAGTGCTAAAACCTATCCTTAAAAACCCTAAAATATGTAAAACTGAAAACAAAACAAAACAAAAAGGTACCATACCACAGGGTCCATCAACTACCAGTCCATTGATACTCCCTCACCAGGTCCACTTGATGCCCTTGAATCCTCAAATATTTCATCATTCTCTATCAAAGGCTCTGATTCTCTATTGCATGCGGTAAAAATTACTTGCCAAGTGGTCCCTGAGGCCCATTTTATACTCGTCGTGATGCTCTAAAACACCTCTAGATTCCTATTCTTCCACTTTGTTCATCTGTTTTTTCCTCTCGTCTCTTCTTACCCTGCATACATCTTCCCCTCTACCATAAAAAAAAAAACAAAAAAATTACAAAAAAAAAAACACTTTAAAAAATCTTTAAAAAGAAACATAAAAATAAAATCAAATTGTGAAAAATCAAAAAAAAAATTAATTAAATCCAAAAAAAAAAGTTAAAAAATTTATGAATGTTTACCTATATAACTACGAATTTTCACCTTCTTTCTTGCATTTTTATTTGTCAGCCAATTATACGAGGCCCCTTTTATTTTTATTTTTCTACACTTTCCAGTGATATGAGGACCATGTTTTTGTATTAACCAATCCAATGATGTAAGGACCATCTTTTTTCTCTACGAGGACACAATGCATTTAGCACTTCAATCATCACGATCTTTATACTTTGATGCATTTTGCTCTATGCTGCTACAATACTATGGCTAATAATGAAAATGTGATCCATTCATGATAGCACTCAACCCCTTTAATCATCATCTGCTACTAACTTTCTAACCATCATCCTCCTCTCCTCTAATCCTCCACACTCATCCCTCTAAATCTTCTTAATCCCCTCCAAGCAATTGATTATCCCAACCAACATCCAACTGAAATTTTAATCCAAACCAAGAGCACAAGAGGCACATGGTGCAATGGTACGAATATCAATCAAATTGACTTAATACCAAGCCTATCTTTTTCATCCAATCTCTTAATCAACACATCATAATCCCCTTTCATAAATCGTTTATTGGGGCATCCCCTCCAATTCCTCTACCTTGCTCTTCTTGGCTAGGGAATCATATCGATCCAATTGACTCTACCCATTAATCCAGGATCCTCTTGACTTGTCCCATCCAATTAATCCATCTAGTCTCCATTCACTAGGGCATCTAATTATTTCGCCACCTTGGCTGGGGCATCTTCTCACAATCCCTCTTGATATCAACACTTTGTGTATGCTTCTCCTAACATGACCTTCTCTTCATTTCAAATGTCACCCGCCTCTTTTTTCCTCCCCGCCTGACCTCTTGAGGGGGCATCACCCTTGCCATCCTAGCAACCTTATTTCTTTAAACGGTCATTGCTTCACAATAATCCTTCAAAGAGGGGGAAAATACAGACATGTAAAATGTCGACATAATTATTAAATAAATAAAATAATTATGTAACATTATTAACTCTTAATATATTTCCCCTTCTCTATTACTAACTTATCATCCCACAATTCCCATTTTAACTTTATAATAATTAATCACAGGATTAATTATTATAAATCCTCTCCTCAACCTCATTTATCATTTTCTAGGAATTACAAGTTCCTACTCACGTACCCACCTACTCTACACCTATCCTACACCTATCCTACACCTAGCTTCTCCATGAAATCACATCCCTAATCACAATCAATCTATCCTAATCCTAAGATAATCAAATCATTCACCTCCAAATCTAAAGGATTCTATTTCTAAAAGCCTCTCTAAAATTCCCTCCTTTTTATTTTAAAATTTAAATAAAACTCCCTCCTTCCATTGAATTTTAAATTCAATAGAAACCTCTCACAATTTCTAAAATTATCTAATTCTAGATCCTTCTATCCTCTCATGCAACAACAACCATTGATCCTCGTCCTACTTGGATCAATCTCTACCCTCCATTTCTCCCTCCCACAACATATAAATTGGCTTGCCACCCTCCATGGAAGAAAACTTTTGAAAGTTTCAACTAAGTGCTTCAAAAATCTCTCAAGAAGTTCTTCAATCACCATCAATTATCCTCAAGTGAATTTTCAATCTACAAGGGGAGGTGTTGTCCAATTGAATCCACAAAATCTGAAGCAAGCAAGTTTAATCCACCATCTTGAGCACATCCAAAGCATCAAGGGAGCTCTTCATTTGGTAAGTGAAGGTATTGCATTCTTTCACCCTTTTATCTAGCTCAATTTGAAGTAGTTCTTAGGAGTGTTAGATTAGTAATCAAGTTGCTTTGGTTTCTTGTTTTCATTTGCACTAACAATTCTTTTTTGCATCTACATTCACCTTTCATAATCTCATCTTAAAGTGGTATCCCTATTATATCTTGAGTATGTAGATATATTCTTAAGCAATCCTTAGAATATCTTTTATTAGTAGAACCTCTTTTCCCCAAAAAGAGATGCACCAGATATCCTTTGTGATCTCTTTACTCTTGAATCCACTATCCTTTTAATGATTAAAATTTCTAGAAATGATTTTTCCCACTCCTTCATCTTTCATTTCTACTTAAGGCCTCTCATGCCACTTATAGTCCCTCATATCAATTTATAATATTTTGTTGAATTAAACTTTTTGTACATTCTCCTTTTGACAAGTATTAAGCCTTCTGGTTTTTTCCCCTATCATGAACTAAAGGTAGGTAATGGGTATTTTATTTTCACTTTTATGAGATTTCTCAATATTTCTATAACAAACATTCAACGTTGATTTTCCCAAATTCTCCTATGGGGAGTCCCCTGAATCCTTTTATTGATCATAAGATTTTCCCACGTAAGTGTCCATACCCCCCTCATAAATACTAAAGAAGATCTTCGAGATATTTCATGTCCAGAAACATACCCCACATAGTTAATCATAGAAAATGTATATTAAGACAAGATTTGTAACAATGATTAGGAGAATCACATGTAAAACACCTTTATATCAAATACTCATACTCTACTTCTTGTATGTATTAATGATTACCTACAAAGAGTTGAATAAATCTCACAATAGGTATAATAAGGAAAAACTCAACCTTAATTATTGCATACATAAACGAATGAATATTTCTCACTTAAGGGTCCCAAAATAAATAAATCTTACAAGAAACGCAGGGATAAATAATAAAACATATTTATATATCTACCAAAATGAACAAGCGAAGGATTATAGTTTATGATTTAACATGTTATATATAAATTATATCACAAAAGCAATTAGATATTAGATTGCATACATAAAACATGAAATTAAATGATCACAAGGACACAAGATTCAATTGGGAAAACCTTTAGGTAAAAAAATCCATTTAAAAATCACTTATCTTTATTGAGAATATGTATTTTACCCAACACACTCCCACTATTTCATGAATCTATAGTAGTTACGCCTTTAAGGAGGAATTATAAATTGTTATGTACATTTTCTCATGTGTAGAGATGAATCCTTGTGCTATTTGCATCATGTATTCATCAATCTACTTGTACTTCTTGCTCACATCTATATGTTACTCTTTGTAACCAATCCTAAAGAGACCACCCTTGATTTATATCAAGGTGAGTGTTTTGCATCCACTCTTATATTTTAAATTCAAACATGTGCCAAAACCGATATGGGGATTGTTTGAAGCAAAAGATACTAATAGGGGGGTGAATAATTCTATTAAAACTTTATTCCATTTGTAATTCATCATTCATTATCATGTATACAAACCATACAATTAACCATGAACCATATGTGTGTTTACTTAAGAAATGAAACAACCATTCATAAGAGAAAAGGTAATAGAGTATACAAGAAGTCCAAACTTAAGTGGGAAACCCTCAAAGGGAAGAAATCCCACTGAAACTCGGTTTATATTACACAAATCAAATATATTTAGTGAAGCACAAACTTCACAAGGAGCACCAACCCTAGTTTAGTAGAGCACCAACCTTACAAAGAGCACCAAACCCTAATTTAGTGAAAACACCCATGCCACAAGGAGGATATAACCCCCTAATATGATCAAGAAAAAACTTAACCATCTAAATATGAAGATATATGAAATTTTTTTCTGCCATAACTAATGGATATCATAATTCATCTCACATACCTTCAAACCCCCAATTCTTCAATTTGCTATATCTCTCACTTTCTTCACTTATATTGGATTCAAACCCTTGCGCACACACACACACACACACACACACACACACACACACACACACACACACACACACACACACATTACTCAACCTATTTCACACTCTATCATCTCTGAAACAATGCCTTCATACCTGTAACATTTCCCCTTTGAAGACAACTAGTGCAAATTTGAATTCAAACTTCACTTTTATATGCACTCCAACTCAAAATCATAAAGTAGGTCAGCCCTAAACCTTTATTTCAACAAATACATATTTAAAACACCCCAACATATTCATAAAAGCATTCATATTCTACCCATATAATACGTCCATGTCCAAATGCACCAAACAAGCTCAAAACCCCATCACCTGGATGAGTAAAAACCACAAACATTATAACCATGATTTTTCAAGATCCAAAATTCACAAAACATGTCAAATATGACATAAAAACACCAGACATGGTCATTAGTTAACTTACACGAATCAAATTCTACACAACGCTATCAAGAAGACTTGTATCCTTCTCAAAATAGTTGTTTCTAGGAGCATGTCTTCACCTTTGGGACGCAAGACCACCCAAGAAAATATCAACTATGGCATATACCCCACTAATTGGAATCCCCCTTACTTTTATTTCGCATCCATACTTTCTAGATATATTAAAAACATTCATATGTGCAAACCACACTAAGTTTCCTCTTCACCAAATTGAACTGCCCATACAGCAATTTTACAAACTCAACTAGTTTTCATCCTTTGTGTCACTTTAAAGACGTCCAAATGCATTCAATAGGATCCAAATTCATCTCTCTTCACTCTCAAATTCATAACAAGCATAATTCAATCTAAAATATTCCTCATCTACCTCAATATTTCAGCCTGAAACAATCCTCTCCTAAAAAACCAAGTAACCTTCTTCTTCACAAACCGAGTTAGATGACCCATCAAATTTCATCATCATGACACAAACCTTACACCATTAGAAATATTTTTGAATCCTCTTTCTATAACATCTTACATTTCCTTCCAAATCCAAGTTGAAGGCCTCCAATCAAGTCCATCTTTATAAACTACCCCAAATTTGCCTTAAGACCAGTCTTCATAAATAGGGCACACTTTTTCCCTACAAAAGCTCAACAATGATCTGAAATCATCATGGAAATCAAGTACAAACCCCCATGATAAAAATAATGTCAATTTATTTTACAACTCCTTTGGACAACTTTGTCCCAGACTAAAACTTATTCATAAACATGCCTTTTTTCAGGTGGGGTCCACTCATCACCACATGCTCTATCTTACCTTTCTAAAAATATGGAGGATTCTTCTACAACTTTCAATCATCATACTAGCACAAACAATCAATTTTGAGCACTTACTAATCAAATCTCTCCTACCGGTTTTGAGCTAGGGTTTCAAGCACACAAAAGGTTGATATTTACCTTCTTAACATTCATTCATAAAAACTTGATGATGAAACCACTCTATTATTTTTGTGAAATTATCTTGTCTCAATGTAAAAACATCCCTGAAAGTCCTCTAGGTCCTACGCAATTCAAGATGGAAACCATCTTCTCAAAACATCTTGTTGCACCAAAACCGATATAACTTACAAAATTTTCATCATGGCAACCTAAAATTTTGCCCACACCCTTCTTGTACACATCCATCTCCAATCATTATCATATCTCAAATAGGTCTCCATCTTCTCAACCCATCTCATTTACATGACTATCCCTTGTAATTTTTCATGGTTCAAGCTAGGGTCAGCTAAGCCAGCACTACAACTCATCATGAAACCTATGTATATTGCCTCTACATGATGAAAACAACAAGGCATACCTCCATGAGTGATCTCAAGTGCTCACACCACCACTTGCAAGTGACTACCATGTCTAATTAGGCCTACAAACACTAGGATTATGCCTAGTGTGCACCATGACCCAAGTAGACTCACCTCATGACTCTAATTTTAAGCGCTCCAAAAGTACCTAAGACAACATGTCTCAGACGTATGTGTGCTTCCATGATCTCATATACCTCTACACCTCACTCTCATACTATGTTTGGCCTTCAAGCACCTAGACTAGGTCTAGATGATCACATGTAAACCATGTTAAAACATGTACCTGCACTCATCCTCCTCACTCTTCATCTGCTAGACCAATAGGGACCTTCATACAATAACACTAACATAAACTTTGATTAGATTTTGAAGCAATCAGTTCATACTCTAAAGAAAGCAGTTCATACTCTGAAGAAATAAATTCATACTTTGAAGAAAGTTGTATTTCATCTTGCAAACACATATACAATCTCTAACACACCTCAAGGACCATGATGGAACTCGTACCAACCATTTGGACTCATATAATGACCAGCCATGTTTGCAGCATGCTTGAAACCATACCTAGACACCAAGGAAACTTAACACTACCAATCAACCTTCATGTTTGACCTTGATTGACACCTCATGGAGACTCACATGACCTCATGAAACCCTTTTCCATCAATGAAATTGACATCAATGACAACACTAACACACAATGGCTAACAAGGATCCTCCATATTATAAGAAAAAGTTCTTAGTCTTTGGCGGGGTTTTTAATTAAGCAGTTTCTTACTTAATATCATAAACCCCAACGCTCACCCTTAATATTAAGTAGGGGAAGCATGCCAAATATCCTTTTATATAAAATTAATTACAATCAATAAATCATCGAATAAATATTTAGGCTATTATGCAAACACAACTTATTGTTCCACAAAATCATACCAAGTCACCTTTTTTATATAAAAGGAATTACAATCCATAAATCATGAAATTATTTAGGATAGCATGAAAAAATATATATATGGATTTTAAAAAATCCACAATACATAGATTTAGTCTTCCATGGGTTTTGAAAGAAACATGTCGCAAGACAAAGCTATAGTTTTTTTACAGATTTTGAAAAATTTGTGGAGAGAGCTAGTGTTTCGCAGATTTTTTAGAAAAATCGTGATACATTGGTTAGTGTTCTGTGGATTTTATAAAATCTAAGGTACATTGGTTAGTGTTCTGCGGGTTTTTGAAAAGCCACAACACAAAAGTAGTGGTTCATAGGTTTTTAGAAAAAACTGCATTACACTGGGTAAAAATGTTTTCACAATTTTTGAAAGAACAAAAACACCACGATACACTGCATAGTGTTCCATGGGTTTTTGGAATGATAAAAACATGTAAATTGCAGGAAAAAATCATAATTCTCAAGATAAATTGATTAAGTATGAATCCTTACATAAGTTTATAGGATTCTTTTATAAAACAAGAATCTCACATATCTAATGCTTCATTAGGAATTACCAAAGTAAACTAATTCACATATTGTGGTTATTTAGTTAAAAAAAATGGAAATAGTATAGAGAGTTTACAAATGGCACAATCAGGCCATTAAGAGGTGGAATTATAAAAAACATGCAAAACATGTTCATTCTCCTCCTTATTTCCCCCTCAAGGAAAACTCTGAAAGGTCATAGCTAATATGGTTCTTAAAATGATTGTTTTCATATTTTACAAATCATAATCAACAAGACATATTTTTCAAAGCAAGATCTTGAAAGAAGCAATTAGTATACACAGTTGTAAAGAATCCTCTATTTCCAATTACATTTGCATGATGAGGTGATCCTCAATGTTTAAGAAAACTATGTAATAGAAGAAAATGCATATTTCCAAGTAAATTCAACATGAGCACAGTTAAACATGCTCTATTTTGGGAAAATATTATTGTCTAGAGCATGTAGTGCATTTGCGACATGATGTCTCAAAATAGGAAAGATGCAGAAGGATGAAATATAACTTTAGAGTTCAATTTTAGATCACAAAACCTTCTATTTCTCAAGATATAGAATTTTTTTCTCTCTTGGGTGCCTAGAAAATCCTCAACTAGAGTTATAAGACCATAAACATGCATAATTTACACAAGACTTGAAGAAACAGTTATAAAATTTGGTTTGGAGAGACAAATTGGGATTACAAACTATGATAAAAAAAAGAGGTTTTAAATCATATTTAACAAGATAAGATTCTTAAAATAAGGATACAGCCTTAACCAAGCATGATAAGAAGGTTCCCTACGGGTTATCTTCCTTAGGTTATTAGGAAGGGGAATAAAACCGATATTTGAGCCCATTTTAGGAATTCATAGACAGAGACACATTTTGAGATGATTCCCTCTCAATATCCAAATCCATCAAAAATGAAGAAGGATGATCATCCTCTTGAATATCTGTTTCCAAATTGTCCAAAGAAGGATTAAGAAACTCTAGGATTTCATAGTTTTAGGAGAAAATAGAGGAGAGAAGAAGAGGAGGTTTCACCAAATGGTTTCTCTAGATCATGATCATACCTCCTTATTTGACAAAAAAAGGTTTCTCTAGAGTATATAACATTCCTACAAAATTCATGCCAAATAGGTTGTAGAACATAATCCATGAGGAGGAGATAACAGGTTTCAGACATGCATTTATAAAACATGCATACAAATTAACATGTATAAATAAAATTACCAAGAATATTTTCATAAAGCAATAGTGTTGCTCAACAATATTTTCTTGGTTCTTGTTCTTATTCTTCTTCCTATTGTTCTTACTAACATGCATTTTATTTGCATTTATATTACAGTCAGATTCTTTATGACCAAATTTACCACAAAAGGTACAAGAACCATCAAACTTGACCTTGAAATTCTTATTATTCTTTACACAATTTTTAGAATTAGTTTTGAACTTAGATTTAAAGTTTGATTGTTGGTTAGTATTGACTGGTATTCTGATTAACATATTTCTACATTTTGGGAAAACAATAGCCTAAGAGGCATTCTCTTTTGAGTCAAAGTTCTCTATTTGCTTATTCTCTTCCTGAACTAGGAGAGTAGACACGAGTATCCAAACTAGGTAAATCATATTCATTTTGATATTTAGAATTCAAAATAGAGATATAATTTCTAAATTTCTCATGAATATTAATCTGAATGATAAAATATAACAATTTATCTTGAAATAATTCACAGTTACAACCATCTAATTGAGCTTAATGTTCTTAATCTTAGGCTAGATAATTAACTATATTTTCATCTCCTTTCATTGGAGTTGTAAACAATTCCATGATTAGTTTTATTATCTTAGAAAGGTGACTTGCCTTCATGCATAGTTTGCAATTGCATTTCATGCATCAGCCAGGAGACTCCATGTGTCCTATATGCAACAAATAATTCATCTTTGATACTTTGCAATAAGATTTGACATGGCCTCTTGGGACTTTTGGGAAAAGATACTTTAAGTTATCAGGGGTAGCTTATCTCCCAGTGTGTCTCTTTTCAACACCACTAACAAAATCCCATAGCTTTTTATCCATAAGTATGGATTCAAGAAATTAACAAACTCCAAATACTATAGTTAGTACCATTTAATAACTGAGATTTATCCATGGAGAAATTAGATGAACTATCCATATTTTAAAAACTTGGCAAAATCTTGAAGTGTTATGTGGGTTTTAACAGTTGCAGATATCCATAAGGTTAGAAGAAAATAAAATTTTGTGGATTTAAAACAAAGGGAAATTTTTGAAACTTAATAAACACACTCAACCAAGGTATGAGAACCAAGAAGGGACGCCGCAAAACTCAAAGAACAATCTATAAGATGCCACAATGCAATAGATAAAAAGATATAGCTTTTTCAAATTTTAAAAATACACATAATAAGGATATGGTCCGAGGAACAAAGAGAAATGACCACGAGATAAAGGAATTTTGTGGAACAAAGAGAATATCCTACAAGACAATGGAATTTCGTGGAATAAAGAAAATAGTCTCCATAACAAAGGAAGATTGTGGAACAAAGAGAAGAGGCCGCAGAATAAGGAAAAAACTATGGAACAAAGAAAAGTAGTTATTCATGGATTTGAAGGAACTGGAAATCCTTGAAAAAGATATGAAGCGACTAAGGAGAAGCCGTGAAGCATGAAAATTATGCCACAAGGACACATGAGGTAACACACAAGAAGTATAACTTAACCAAGTTTAGAAGCCACGAAACAAAGAAACAATGTTTCACAGGTTTTTAAAATTTAAGTGTTCTATGGAAAAATAAGGTAAAAGCCGCATAACAAAGGAATGTGAAAAAATCCACAAACCAAAGGATTTTTACAAAAATCCACACAACACTTAAATAAGCCGAAAACTAAAGAAAAGTCCCGCAACACATAAAAAGGCCGCGCAACATTAAAAAAAACCGCACAACACACAAAAAGGTCGTGTAACATTTCAAAAATCCACGCAAACACAAAAACATAGCGTAACATTCACAAAAGTCACGCAACACACAAATAAGTTGCGTATGAGTCAAAAAAAAGTCGTGAAATTAAAGAAAATCCATGCAAGACTCAAAAAAAGCCATGAAGCTAAAGAAAATCCGCACAACACTCAAAAAAGGTCGTGAAACTAAAGAAAATCCGCGCAACACACAAAAGGTCACGCAACATTCAAAAAAGCCACACAACACACAAAAAATTCACAAGACTTTAAAAATATGAGAACTAAGGAAAAGTCGTGTAACACACAAAAATGTAGTGCAAAATAGTAAAAATGTGTGAAAGACTACAAAAGATTAATAAGGTTGTGGATGACCACAAAAACACAATTCCAATCACTCAAAAGGTTGTGAGAGAAAGGAACACAAATACACACTTGATTTTGATCTTCCACACTTAATTTGAACTTTCAAAACTTCCAAACTCAATTTATTTACAAGGAATTGGATTTTTGCACCTATAGATCGTGAAAAAACTATGAATGCTTAGAATTAAGGTTTCGCAGGTTTTGAAAACTTCCAGCTATCTTCTTCAAACCAATATACAAATGATCTTGCACCTACAAAACAAATTTATCCTACACAACCACAAACATCTTGCTCTTATACCATGTCAGGAAACATGGGGATAAATAATAGCATGGATTTATATATCCACCACAATAAACAAGCCAAGGATTATAGTTTACAATTAAAAAACAAATTATATAATACATTATATTGAACATAATGAATTAGATATTAGATTGTATACATAAACATGAAAGTAAATGAACACAAGACATAATATTTAAGTGGGAAAACCTTTCGATAAAACCCACTAAAAATCACTTATATTTATTGAGAATATGTATTTCACCAAACACTCCCCCTATTTCATGAATCCACAACAGTTACACCTTTAAGGAGGAGTTATAAATTGTCATATACATTTACACATATGTAGAGATGAATCTTCACACCATTCGAATCATGTATCATCAATCTACTCACACTTCTTGCTTGCATCTATATGTTACTCTCTATAACCAATCTCAAAGAGACCACCTTGATTTATATCAAAGCGGGTGGTCTGGATCCACTCTTATATTTTAAATTCAAACATGTGCCAACACGATATGGGGATCTACCACGTTATAATCCGAAGTTCTTAGTCTTTGGCAGATTTTTAATTAAGCAATTTCCCTCTTAATATCACAAACCCCAACAAAATCATCCATAATACTTCCTATAGCATTTCCAGTTATCAATATTCTATAAGTAAAAAATAAATATAATCCACATATATCTAAATGATAGGTTTATTTGTTTTGTCCTAGAATCACTCTGCCATAGATGCATATAGATTAAGTGACCTTGCATTTACCACTTTCACCTAAAAATCAAGTCTCTTGACATAGATGAATTAAAACTCACCATAAAGGATCCTCTGGGTAAAAAATAAAATATTTACATGTCTACCTCCTTTCAGTTATCCATCAACCATAGCCTAAGATCATGGAATGTAATTATACCACCATATGCATTTTCTACTAGAGTATTTGTAAACATTCATTCCCTATATTTATCTTTAAAAAATTCCTCAACCCACACCTGAGCCACCTCTCCCAATACATTTCCTAATCTCACATGTGGTAGCGTGGAAGAATCTCTTGGAATCTTGTTCTTGTCAAAGGTAAAAATTGTATTCTTATTTTGATCCTCCCTCAACAATTTTTTCCCTTTTATACTTTATATAAAGTTTAATATTGTGTTGAGTTGCCACCATATTTTCTATATTTATGGTTTTAAAATTTTCCAAACTAGATTTTGAGAAGCCTAAAAAAGATCACGAGTTACCTTAGTCAACAAGATCTCCTCCATGTCCCACATGATGTCCATCAATGGAATTACTTGTCTAAAACTAGTTTGGAGTTATGAAACTCATTTTGTCATCCCTTTTCCACCTAAAATCATCAATTGTATAATGTTTTCCTCTATCGTATCTTAGTGTTTAATATCATCATTCAAAATCAACGAAAGCTCCTTATTTTCTTCCCATATTATCTCATCACAATTATGTAACCTCCTAGTATTTTTCTTCATTCTTACTAGATGATTTTCCACATTATGTATCCCAACATATAACACCTCATCAATCTATAGATTATCTGAACTCAGCCTTTGAGTTAGCATGATCGTATATATAATTGTGTGAATTATTTTAGCATGAGTTTCTTCCAAAGAAAATTACACCATTAGATCCTTATCTAGCCTATTCAAAGTAGTCATGAAAAAAAGCTTACCCTTTAAAATATCCTTCTTATTAAATTCCACCTTCCTACCACCTCACAAAAATGCCAGTATATCCATGTCTTCTTGATCTATGTTTGGCTCTTCCTCAAGGCTTTGGTCCATTACTTTTGCCAACATCTCTGCCATACTTTCCATGTCCTTCTCCACAATTAATTGTATCTATATTAACATATTATCCTCCTTACTTGTCACCCTATCAATAAGAATTTTGGAGGGATTAGCGATAATGTAGGAAGACTTGGAATGATACCAATTTCCTCCTCCCAACCTTACATCTTTGGTCGAGCCTATTCCTCTTTTTTATCCACTTTTACTTCTTTGGTATCATCATCTACCTCTTCCTTATCTAGGTTTGGATCATTTTTAACACCTCTTCTAAGGTCCTCTAATCTCCAACATGAAAACTATTTGTCTTCTTTCCCATTGTATTCCTTGTTTCCAGATCCACCCTTCCAATCTTCATATCATTTTTACATGTTTCCTTTCTACCAATTTTGTAACCACCCTCTTTATAAACACCTTCCTTGATGTCATCGAAAAATATTTCCTTGATCATCTTGAAATCTTATTTAAATGTCCAAAAATATTTCCTTGATCATCTTAAAATCTTATTTAGATATTTCCTTTCACTCTTTTTTGCATCCACTTCATTGTAGAGTTCATGTGTCGCATCTGAACCTACAAAACAAACCCTAGCTACCTACACAAGGCTCAAGCAAACATTAGATGAAACAAATAATGCATATGCTTGAGTCAGACTAACCTCGATCGCCACTCCAATGTGATTTGTCACCGAACACTGCACTAAATTTCAGACTCTATGTAGTTCTCGTGTGTGTGTGTGTGTGTGTGCGTGCGCGCGCGTGTGCGTGCGTGCGTGTGTGAGAGAGAGAGAGAGAGAGATTGAATTGTGTCCCTTGAAACTAGGTTGCCCTCGTGCCAAACACACCAAGACAATGAACTACAATTAATTTACTCCCAAGATGAATGTGTGAGATAGAATTCAAAAATAGACCCTCCTATGCAGTGAATAATACATCAATCCTTGAATGTTGCTTTTTGCCCAAGTAATAAATAGGAAGTAATAGCCCAAATTGTCCAACCCCTAATAATAGTGAGCAAGTCCTCTATATATATGAAAACCTTATTTCAATTTCATCATTAATAACCAAAAAGGTCGACCCAAAGTGATAAGAAAGGTTTTAGAAAAGATAACAAGTAATGTGGCATTTCAAATTTAAGAAAATGGGTGAAAAGGATAGAAAGGCCCAAAAGGGACGGTAGCGCCTACGCGCTCTTGTCACTAATGTGTGGTACTGTACAGGATGCTCAGAAGATATAACGGAAAATACAGAGTTGGGTCACATGTTGTCCAATGTCCAAAAGTAAAGTGACCTTTCCAAAAAAGTAAATAATATAAGTATGAAAAGAATAAAACAATGTAAATGAAAAACAAGTGTTGTTAATGCCTAGTTTTCTTACTTAGGAACCATGCATATAATCACACACTTATAGGCATGATGTAAATACTAAGTGTGTGATTTTGTGTGTACACCCTTCACTAGTTGTCATTCTTGTTGCTCTTGTTCTTCATCTTCCTTTTGATCTATCCATCATCATTATGGATGGATAGTGTGTCTGCATGAAGGATTAGTACAATTTGTGCCAAAAATATCTCCTCCATATCCATCTCTTTTCTTTAGGAATATCATTATAAAATTCATCCCATATAAAAGTTCTTTTCCCTACAATATTTTCAACATGTAAATAGAAAATTAAACTTATTTATCATCCAATTCTCATAAGGTTTAAAATGAGGTTGAATCAAATGAGGTTTTGGCATGTTGATTGTTGATAGCATGTTGGTTGTTGGAGGCATGCGAGGAAGATTGGGTTGTCTTCCGCTATTGTTTTATCCACTTCTTGATATGTATTTCCCTCTGGAATCGTTGCTTCCTACTTCATCTCAGTACCATTGTGTCCATGGCCTTTGCATAAAAGTCCCTGGTTCTTCTAAGCCATCTACTCATTGTTCCAACTCATCCTTCTTGTATTGTTCTTCATCACTATCTTCAAGTTTTGTTTCTATGATTGGTTCATAGATCTCACCTTGTTGGTAGAGAACTTATTCTTCAATGACATCCCACCACATTGCTTCGTTCGTCGAATATATTGCTTTAACGACTTTGTTCTTATTATGACAATTTGGAGCTTTATGGCCAAGTTGGTTGCAAATGTAGCAAATGATTTGTTTGGATGGTGGTTTGGGGAATCGCCTATGATAGAGGAATTTATGACAAGGAACAGGTGTGTGGCACTATAGGAAGAAACACTTTGTGAAATGCAACCCTTTTGCATTTAAACGAAGAATAAGGATTTTCCTTTTGAAACCAAAGATTCATACCTATTAATTTTTTGCTAAATCTCTTACACAATCATATATCTACATTTAAATGACCTACAAGTACCTAAATAAATTATAATATTTACCAACCCCAGAGTGACACAAGCAATGCACAATGAACTGCTTATATGGGTTCAAAATGAATACATGAAAATGGACAAGGAGAGAAATGAGACAAAAATAAAATAGAACCCTATTTTCTTAAAAATGCAATATTTTAATTACATTCCATTTCTACGTTATAGTGAAACATTCTCAAATAAATGTTCAAGATGATGTAAGAAAATTATAAAACCTTTTCAAGAGTCTATTAATGAAATTATATTGCATTTGAAACTAACATCACTCCCACTATGGATGAGATTGTTGTTGCAGGCCTCCATAGACACAACAATGTCTGAATAAAATCTAGCTCTTGATAATTACGGCAAGCAGAAGCAAACCTACCTTAGCCTCCTCTTTAATCATATCATTGTTCTGCCTTCAACACTGAGTCCTATTGCATTCTTGTTGATTGCAATCAAACCTAAAGAGATGACGAGCCCTTGCCTTTAGACCAAAACTTAGATTAAAAAAAAGTAGAACAATCAAAGGAGATGAAGTTGGAAAAATAGAGAAGATAAATATAAATATCAATTAATATAGGTCTGAAATCACCTAGTAAATAAGACATTAAAATGTAATACAAAGACCTGCAATACTAGGCATAGACAATAAATTGGTCGAACCATGGGGTGTCTTGACAGAATGCATCCTTACAGGAAAAACAATACTCGTCATATATGCATTCGAGCTGTGAATATATAGAAATTTGGCATGCTAAAACAAAGCTAACACCTAGTAGCTTCTAAGCAATCGATCAAACCTACTATAGAACCATCAAGATAAGAGCTTATGAGAAACAACTTCTTCAATGCATGAACAATCTCGAATCAAAATGTTAAGCTATTTCTTACTCTCTAGATTGCTAATCTAACAAATAAACCTATTTCGATCACTTTAGCAATCAAAAAGAGTGATTTCTTCAAGGATTGAAGATGGAATCTCCACAAAACATAGCTACAAGGTCATTTTTGGATATTCTCGTGCTCTTCAATTTGAGAGAATGGATGCAAAGATGGAGAAGCTATTTCCTTCAATGGAGAATGGCTCAAAATCAAAATGCCTATACTTTTCACTAATCAAAGTGTGGTGTGTGTTTTAGAGGAAGGAGATTGGTCCTTTATATAGCTTGCATGTTTAAGAGAACTTTACAACTTGGTGCATGTGGGATAAGGGTAAAGCAAGATTAGAAATGGATAAATATGCTTTGAAAAAGTTAAATTTGATTTAGAAGAGTTTAATTTGTCATTAATAACTCATGGGCGTTGATGGGCTATTTTAATTAATCAAATGTGATTAATTAATAGGTAGATGTAAACTTATAGAAGTTAATAGAGGAAAAATAGTATGATTTGGAGGATGTAAGAGAAATTTGATCCAATAAACGGTGATTTATTGATTTAGAATAGCAAGTGTAATTAATTAATAGTAATTAATTAGCCTAAGTAGAAGTAGACATTAATTAACGAATGTTAGCTAATGAGTATGAAGATGAATGTTAGCTAATTAGCATAAAAGCACTAATTATGATGGGAAAGAGGATAGTGCAATTTCAGTATTAAAACTGCGTAAGCGGATTTTATGTGTCTACACGAGTGACTCCAAATGATTGTGCTCAAGCATTGGCTACCAAACATCGATTATTATGACCGACCATAGAGCTTATACCCATCTCATAACTGAGGTATTCTCAAATATTAGTTGAGATATTGAGCTCAAGCTTCATAAAGAAAATGTGAACATAAGGGTGGCAAACTCATAACAAACATCTTGGAGATCCCCTTGAACTTTGAGGAATTTTGTTTTAAGCATATACCTACAGAAAAAAGCAACAGACTGCATGCAAATTGTAGTTTGCAACTCACCTTCAAGCTCTAAGCATATGATTCAAATCACCTATCAACAATATTATGCGAGGATGTCCTGAATAAGAATTTTTTATCAAGCATTGATCACAGTGATCATCAACAAACAGGAGTCAAGTCTGGCATGTTTTGTTGTTTTTTGTCGCCTTATGGATAAGCTATTTTGCAACTGCAGAAAACTTCAAGAAGAAAAGCTAAATCAATATATTGTGGTCGAAGACATCACCAGGTTAGCTGGCCTCAATTCTTATATTATTTTTTGTATGTTTCTTTTATTCACATAAATTTCTTCGTATTAAAAAAAATTAAGTAGCAACTACATAGTTGGGAGGGGAATCTGCTACCACTACAAAGTCTGCCTAAATTGGTAAAAACAATAACGAGAATAAAATCATTTATCATGGATCAACTGCACAGATACAAAAACTAATCAATATAAACCTCACTTACACAAACCCACAAGTTCATTATTAATTGGATGCTTTTGTTGATCTCTCTTCATCATGAAGAATTGAATGTTGAAATATGCATTTCTCCTCCATTTCATCTCTTCTGGTGCTGCTGTGGATTTTGTAGAATTTGCAGTTGAAACTTGCTCTTCCTTTAGGTCGCATTCTGCACCTTTTGTGCTGCTTTTACGCTTTTGTCTCTTTTTTGGGTGGGGGCTCCATTTCAACCCCTAATTTACCAATCCCGAAAAACACAATCCCACAAGTACAATATATAGGCTCATTTCAGAACGCTGCCTTCATTCAACCATTGCACGAACATATATGGGCTCATTTCATAAGGCTTCCCACTTTCAACCATTGCATTGAATATATAAATATATATTTAGTACATTTTTACAGGGTTACGCAAAAACTATCTCCTGAACATACATAGTACATTTTTACAGGTTTAAACAAAAACTATCTGCATCCATAAATAAGCTTGAAAGTGATGAAATATATTTACGTGTTCAGTATTCAATTTACAAGGTTGACATCTATTGCCCCACATCAGTGTGATGGAAAGCATCTATCTTTTCCAGCAGTTTGCTTGCCAGTAAAAAATCAGCATTCAAACCATAATTTTGGCCTGCATATTGAACCCAAAGATATTCCTTGGGTGACTCTGGGAGAAGTTGAGCAATCTCTGGCAACCCTGGACATGATGGACTTGGAACCTTTCTTCCATCTCTTGAGTAAACAATATCAGCTAGGAGTAACCAAACAAGATCTAGATCAATCCTTGACAGACCAAGCAACGCATCTGCATCTGTAGCAGCTTGCTGCAATGTTCGACTACCACAAGAAAAACCCACAGCCAATCCCACCATCTGTTTGAATATTGCCTCCAGAGAACAGGCACTTACAAAATCAAACTCAAATAAGATAATTTTAAAAAGGTTTGAACATTTCATCTTGTCCCTTGCAATAAATTCCTTAGCCTGCTGCTATCATTAAAAAAAAAAGATAATCGCTTCTTGTACTTTAAGCAAGGTGTCTTCTGCCATGTCTGCCTGATCAACCCAGTAAGATTTCCAGCCTTTCTAAACGGGAGCAGCATAGATTTATCTGCCTGTAACTGAGTATACTAAAGTCTACTCGGATATGTACCCATAGTTCATAAGTTCATAACAATCTTAAAAATTGGGGCCCATCAGTTTTAAAGCGGCGGATGAAAAAATCCCCTCCACAAACATGAATTGCATTGGCTATTGCACCTAAACCTCGAATGACAACCTGTTGGACAACACAAACAATGCCATTCAGGAACCTCTATGGTTGCTAAAAGAGGGACAAAACTGTACAAAATCAAACTCAAATAAGATAATTTTAAAAAGGTTTGAACAAGTGGCTCTCATGCATCCTGTAATTTTAATACTTGGAAAGCTTTGCTTCATATACAGAGTGTACATGAAATAAATTCAATGTCTTAGCCTGCATTTAAAGGAATAAAACATTGTTTATCCATGAGTATTTGAAGAAAGTTAAAAAATAATTCATGCAAAAGCATATATTAAAAACAAAGATAATCAGAAACTTAATCTTGCAATCATCACAATTAGATTTCTGAAAAACTTTTATAATTAGAACAATTTTAACTTTTGAGATCTCAAAACAAAGAGAGATTTTAAGCAGTGATAAAGGCTACATTCTGTCCCTAATAAGAAGGAAAATGCTCAAAAGGCCGTGCAAATCAACCCAGAGAATGACAGCTTGAAACAGATCCTGTTGACTCAATTTTATGCCAGCAAATGTGTTGTCTTTAATAAGAAGGAAAAAGCTTAAAACCCTGATCGGGCCATGCAATATCAACCCAAAGAATGACTGTTTGGGCGAATATGGTAACTATGGTTTGAAACAACTCCTGTTGACTCAATTTTATGCCAAAAAATGTGTTCAAATATCTTTGGAAAAATTCTACATTGCATGCATTGGGAGAAAAAGAAAAATCGGGTTTACCTCAAATAAATTGTCAAATAACATGAGGAAAATCACAGACCAACCACTCAGCAGCACAATGAACAAATTCAAGTGGTACAGGTTGTTGTTACCATGAGATAGAACAAAAACATGCTAATTTCCATATCTTAACTCTTTGACATTGTAAGATTTAAATTTCATATCCAACTTACAGTCAATCATATGACCAGCTCAATTCTTTTACGGCGATGAGCATATATTACTATGGGCTTTTACCTCATACAGTGCAAATCAATGATTGTTGCCCTGTTCGTGTATTTGTAAGACCATTGTGTGAATACTGGCCATCGATACAGATTGACCATTAGGAAGTTCTGCTGTAAAGAGGACATCCATTCAGTCAATCTCCAACGTTTGATGGATGGACTGTATGCATTTGCCCAAATAAATAAAAGAATGTTCTGGCTTTTCAGTTCACCTGCTATTCCAGGCTCCAGCAAGCACCGTTGCAATCCATCAATACCCATGTCACCGTTGGGTGAAACCAGTGGAGTATGAGGCCCTTATAGGGGTGGTGAAACGGCCATGTGCATTTCCCTGGAAACTGGGTTTCTGAGTTCCCCACCCGTGCCTAGGGGAGAGCCTTCTTTCTCTTCAATATGTTGGCATGGAATCCACATGAACTCATGCAGAACCTCTCCGCAGTTACATCCTCAGATATCAGAATCAAATACACTGCATTGCCATTCAGAGGCTGAAGAGACGGCCCTTTCGACCAGCTTACAATGTCCATCTTCTTTAATGACTTGCCAAGGGAATAGGCTACACCGATTTTCTTCTTCCCAAGCTTTGTCTTGGTCTTGACAGCAGCTCCATTGGACACACCCTTGTAGGCTTCTGTTGTCTTCTCATCATCTAGCCTGGCCTTTGCTAGCATACTCCCAACCTCTGCCAAAACATGAGCTTTGAAACATCCACCAAAGCACTGTGGAGAAGGGATGTCTAAACATGGAAGCATGCAAAGACATGTGAATTGTTCGACAAAATGTTCACAGCAGAACCATGTCAGCCCTGCAGTAAGAAGGGCCGAGGTTTTATTTTTTCTCTCATGCTTCCTTTATCATGGAATATCATAATTGTATAATAGAAGTCATGGGAATCTTCACAATGAGTTCACATTGTTTCACCAAATGCAGCCAACAGTTGTCCAACCTGATTAGATCACCTTTGCTAGCATACTCCCAGCCCATGTCAAAAAAGGGGCTTTTAAACAGGGCGTGGACATCCGCCAAAGCATTATGGAGAACAGACATTTGTCAGATGTTTTAGTTGCAAGTGCCCTAGCAGATATGTATGCAAAATGCGCAAGCATGTGAACTGTTCGACAAAATGCCTTGTGGTCTCAGGGACTGCAACAAGATGAAATAGATTGAATAGGGAATAGAGGAGCCAGATTTGTTTAAGGATTTTAAGCCATTCAGAATTTCATAAAATTAAATTACAAAAAATTGCTAGCATACTCGCAGCCGGTGTCAAAAAAGGGGCTTTGAAACAAAGGTATGGACATCAGCTGAAGCATTATGGAGAACGGACGTTTGTCAGATGTTTTAGTTGCAAGTGCCCTGGCAGATATATATGTAAAATTCACAAGCATGTGAAGTGTTCAATAAAATGCTTTTACCGTATGTGGTCTTATGGACTGCAACGAGATCAAATAGATTGAATCGGGACTAGAAGGGCCAGATTTGTTTTAAGGATTTTAAGCCATTTGAAATTTCATAAAAAAAATAATAAAGCTGCTCTTGCACGATACTACTGAGACAATGAAACTATCGATGTGAGATCAACCCAATGTTTGCTTGCACAAAAAAATTATCTTGAAGACAGATTTTCCATGAATAAAAGGCATATAATTAATCTATTTAGGAAGCATTCATCGTCCAATACTTGATTTATAAGGAGATGAATAAGTCTATGCTGCATGTGATGCAGAAATGCAAATGTTTGTGAAATAAGTCAAAAGCATTTCATAGGGAATGAAATTTTTGAATAGTCTTAGTAGCTTGCTGAGTTTACCCACTAAAAAAGTGGGCAGCCATAGTAAAGGTGTTCGAGACATCAAAAAATGAGCATAGGCAGCCTTGAGGTAGATGTCACAAAAGTTGTACAAACTTTTGTTTAATTTTAATTTAATTTTTTTTTGGTATTTCATTTCATAGATCCTGTAGACCTTTTCAGAGACACAATTACCTATATTTCCCCCCTTTACAATTAAGATTGCTTTGAGTTAGAGGTGCATGTGTGCTTTATGGTCTCCTGTTAATATTAACGACTTGAATGATGAAAAAGGTCATAGAAGTGACTTACACATAAATTGATCAGCAATGATGACTTTTTATAAAGGTTAAGTATATATATTGATCAGAAGTTCAGAACAAAAAACATCATCCTCAACTCTTGTTACAAGCAGAATCAGGAGTGGCTAGTTTTCAGATTTCAAGCGGGAAAAACAACCCATGAGTGACAGCAGAAAAGTGCCCTATTGCACAGAGATTTACACAGATTCACAGATAATAATCTTTAAAGCTATTACCAATCCTTTATAAGAGCATATTGAAAAGAGGATCACTGCAACATCAAAGGGTAAAGTTCAGCATACTCTTTTTGCTCGTCAGCCCATGAAGAATGTAGCAACTTGTGACCCTCTCTTTGAGCCACAGAATGTTAACATTAATCCTTGCATACATATCCTCACCACAAACGGGTGCACACAGATCTCCACCAAAGCATTATGGAGAAGAGGCATTTAAATGTGGAAGCATGCAAAGGCATGTGCACTGTTCGAGAAAATGCCCCCAGCACAACCGTGTTAAGCCCTGCAGTAATAAAGAAGGGCCAAGGTTTTATTTTTTCTCTCATGTTTCTTTTATCATGGAATATCATAATTGCATCTAACATAAGTTATGGGAATCTTTACGAAGTGTTCACATTGTTTCCCCAAATGCAACCAACAGTTGTCCAACCTGATCAGAATCACCTTTGCTGGTATACTCCCCTTCTGTATCAAAAAAGAAGCTTTGAAACAGGGCGTGGACATCTACCAAGCATTATGGAGAACGGATGTTTGTCAGATGTTTTAGTCGTAAGTGCCCTGGCAGATATGTATGCAAAATGTGCAAGCATGTGAACTGTTCAACAAAATGCCTTAAAGGTATGTGGTCTCATGGACTGCAACGATTGCAGGATATGCAAAAAAAAAATGGGTTTGTTGAAAAAACCTTATTTTGAATTTTTTTTGTTTGGTAAAAACATTGCCGTCTTTTATTTAAATTTTATCAAACAGATCACGTGCCTTTAGAATGCTTCCACAGTTTACATACATCTCTAGCAGGGCATTTGCAACTAAAAGGGTGCTAATGTTTGGCAGGGCCTGGCATTAGGATATTCAACAAGAAGACATATCTTTCAGTCATTGGTAGTGTTGTTTGGGTAGAATTGTTTTATTGGTGGATCTCAGCACAATAACTTCTTTGCTTGTATAAGTTGCTCGCAGGAATTATGCCTTCCATGATTTCACATTGCAACTACCTTATTCCTATCCCGCTCCATTGAAACACTTCAACAGAAATCAAATGACAAAGAACTCCATCGGCAGGGATTTGATTAACTATGGGTTGTGTGGACAGTGGTGTTGGATCGGGAAGAAGGTTTCCAACGTTTGGAACTATAAGTTGTGCTAGAGGGGTAACCAGTTTGCAATCCAATTGTGACCATGACTTCTTTCTTAGTAGCTGCATTGGTTTCAGCACTAGTGTTCATGGAGAGTACTTTTGTAAGCCATGACTATGGGGAGGCCTTCAGCAAAAGCTTACATTTATATGAAGCTCAGAGATCTGGAAAGCTTCCTAATACTCAGAGGGCTACTTGGCGAGCCAATTCTGGACTTGGAGATGGCTTAGCTAATGCTGTCTGTAATTATATTTAGCCTTAATTTAGTGCTCTACGTGATTTTCTAGACCAGGACTTAAGGCCTACATAATTGTTTTCCTTTTTGGTCAAATTCCAATGCCAATGAAGTGATTCTAAACTGCGCATGGTCTATACAGCTTGTAGATTCCAGATTTAGTGAGCTGATAGCAAATGGATGCAATGCAGACAGGTTGATTTGGTCGGAGGCTACTATGATGCAGGTGACAATGTGAAATTTGGTGTTTCAATGGCATATACTATTATCATACTTTCATGGAGTGTGATAGAGTATGGAAAATAATTGGCCCAAAGGTGGGCATATTCTGCCAAACATTTCAAAATAAATTTTATTTAGAAATGAGTGTAATTGGAGTCTGCATTGTAAAAGCCTAGCTCTTGCAGGTTGATTATCATTACATACTTGGTGACAACCCAAGAGCCACAAGCTACATGGTGGGATATGGATCAAACTATCCTAGCCATGTTCACCATAGCGCTTCCACTATTGTATCATACAAAGACAATCCATCATTTGTCAGTTGCAAAGTCTCGTGGACTTTCATGATTGCAGCTTACAATAACACTTGGGCATCCTTGCAAAGAATCGACATGGCCTCAACAAAATGCAAGCATCAAAAGCCCGCCCTGATCAGTGCATCGTAGAAGCTATGGTCATTGTCCTGGTCATTTCCATAAAATTTCGACCAACATATAGTGATGTTTGCTTTGTCAGCTGTGATGAGGCTGACCACACTCATTCATTGAACATACATCCCTCATCATGCCCACCTATCGGCATTTCCATTGCACACTTCTAGTGTAATTGCTAGTTCTAAATATTGGTAAAAAGTTTTGAAAAATCACATGGTAATGTCAGTTGTGTACTTTCATGTAAAAGCCACGAACCTTGACTACGATAGTACATAAGATATGAATTAAGGATCTGTAGACTATCGTAGAACAAACATATGAAACGGAGTATGAAATTTTTAAACCAAAAACGACATCCGAATAGCGATGAATGTTAACAAAAAAAAATTGCAGTGTCACACAAGGATGCGTCCCCCCATTTCTTATCCTTCTGAGATGTCTCGGACATGTTGGGGACTTGGGGACGGGGACCAAATGTCCCCCCATGCACCGTTCTGGGGCGTTCCCAGTGCATTAACTGTTTGGAAACGCCACACGGGACGTCATGAAATCCCTAGGAATCGGAATGTTCAAGGCACATCCCGGGGACGGCTAGGCATCCCCAATGGCATATATAGTAGGGGGTGTCTACTTTAATGTTTAAGTGTGTCATTATTCATAGGAATAACAAAAAATAGAATAGTTATTTTTAAATTTTGCAGTCCCAAAATGAGTTCAAATAGTGAGTATGAAGTTGATATTGAAATGGGTGATGAGATTCGGGGCGCGGGGGTGCGAGTGGGATGACGAGGGGTTGCCTTGGGCAAGAAGAAAAGGAATCGGAAACTCAAACTGACAGTTCAGCTGCAAATGCGGATAAGACATGGAAATGCAATATTTGAACATTGACTTGATTGGGAAGCATCGCTAGGGTGAATGCACACTTAGTGCACATCTCAAATAAAGGTTAGTGGATTGTTTAATGGAGATACCACAAAGAACGTTCCAGGAGCTTATGGCATTGGCATTGGCAACCTTCTAGTTCTTCGAGGACTTCTAGGACGACTTTCTCGAATACTACAACTTCAAGATATGAGGTGATTGGAGTGGATGGTACTAGGGAGAAATGGAAGGTCATGGCCCCCAATCCAATTGGCCTTTGAGGTCGTCTCTCATTTGATGAGAAAGCAGAGGTTATAACATCGTTTAATGTAGATACCACGGAGAACATTCAAGCAGCTCATGGCATTGGCACCCTTCTAGTTCTCGAAGGACTTCTACAACTTCAAGTTATGATGTGATTGGACCAGATGGTAATATGGGGAAAAGTAAGGTTGTGGCCCGTAATCCAATAGTGGATATGTTTGATACAAAGGCCAGGGAGGAGGCTGATGATGCCTTCAAATAATTTTTCTATTCTACCAGCATCCCATTTCATGCTACTTGCAATCCTTATTACAAGGAAGCTATGGCTAACGTAGTCAAAGCAGGTGCAGGCTTTGTGCCCTCAGAAGACATGAAACTGAGGACAACAATCTTGGATAGGAACTATTCAGGTTAATTTACTGATGGAGGAGATGAAGGCCACATGCATCACTCACAGTTGTAAAATTGTCATGGATGGGTGGAGGGATGTAACAATGACCACTCATTAATACCATTGTCTCCTACAAAAAGGGTCCTTACTACTTAAGGGTGATTTACAGTCTAGGAAAGAGGAAGGATGCAAAGTTATAGTTTCTATTTTGTAGGGTGTCATTACGAATGTTGGCCCTACCAATGTTGTACAAGTTGTTATAATTGCAACTTACATGTGGAGAGTAAAGGTAAGCTTGTTGAGGCTCACTATCCGCATATATTTTGGACCCCGTATTGTGTGCATGCCATGAACAATGCAATGAAATACATTGGAAAAATTGAGTGGGTCAAAAAGGTAGTGGCCGAGACCAAGGAGGTGCAAATGTTACATTTGCAACCACCACATTTTATTGGCACTTTGTACCTTTCCGAGGAAGGAATTCTCAAGCTGGTGGACAAGCGCTTTGCATCCTACGTTATTTTGTTGAATAAGATGCATGAGTTGTAAGAGCCCCTACAACTTATGATCATGATGCAAGAGTGGACTCAGTGGGGGGAGTCTAGGATAGAGTAGGAAGAGGGTGAAGGTGATGGTGGTGAGAGATACAATTTAGAAAGATGCGAGATACATCACATCGATTGTATCTCTATTTTTCAGTGTGATCAAATACATGGATTCTAATATCCCCGACCTTGGCAAGATATATGAGTGTATTGATAGCATGCTTGGCCCGATGAAAGCCACTATTCGGCTGAGGGACCATACCCAGGAGATCTATCATTAGCATTTTCAGCCATCATTTAATGTAGATGGGAGAAGTTAAACACCCTTTTACATATGGCCACATATGCACTAAATACGAAATGGTATATAGAGAGGCCTAACAATTGTCCCCTTAGATGATGAGGTGAAGAGAGGTTGCTTGAAGGCCCTAACAAACAGGTATAGTGCAAAGGTTGTTCCATGGGTCAAAACTGATTAGCTCAACTTTATTGAAATTGATGGCTACATGTCTTCAGCTAGCATAGCCAAGTTCACAGACGCACAAGACATGCTAGTAAGTTGGTCGCACCTCTAATGGCCTCCAAGATTGTTGCAGACACTTTTCATTCACCTCCTTTCTTCTTTTTAAAAGATGCTTCATATAAATCCAAGATTTATTTTCAATCGTGCCTGCATTGGGTTTGAACCCAAGTCTCTATGTTAATACACATTGGATCACCTCGATGCTTGCCAATAGACCTCACACCCATGCACCTCCTTTCTTGGGCTTTTAGCTCTAGTTCCTTGCTTTTGAGAGGAATTGGTTGACATGTTGGTGGATCCACTCTCTTAAGAAGAACACCCTTACCTCTAAGAGAGCGGAGAAATTTGTTGTACATAATGCCTTGTGTCTCATGGATCACAAGACACCTTAGTACAAGGAGATCCCAACATTATAGTGGGATGTAGATCCTGGTTAGCCAAGGTTGGGTGATGACGGTCAGTAGCAACAAGGATTAGTTCGGATCCCCTTACAAGATTAAGATAAGGCTGATAGTTCCAGCAAGGAGGAACAATTTGCGAGTATTCGCTCAAATAAAGACCAATTATTGAGTTGCGGACTGTGAATTGGTTATTTTTATCATGACATTTATACTCTTCTCATGCTAATTATAATGTACCATCACCTTGTACTCTTGAGTCTTTTGATTCTCATTGTCTCAACTCTTTGCTTTGAGGTAGCATGTTTATTGTTGATGTATCTCAATCACTAATAAATAACAAGTTTTGCATTATCATATTATGAATTGTGATATTAACAATTTTGACTGATGTGATGGGTTACCAAATCAATCATTTCAAGATTTCATCTAGTTTTAGTTTGTTTAAGTTATTTAACTTATATTTTAATTTATTTGTATATTTTTTATGTTTATATATTATTTTAATAAACACTCCCCAGTCGTCCTCAAAATGTAGAAAAAAATTTGTCATCCCCGAGTCTTAGGTAACTATGGAAATTTACATAAAATAAGAAAATAGACATTAACTAACGAGCTAAATAAAGCATGTAAATACCGTGTAGATTAATGTTCTTGAAGACTAAAAAGGTCATCTTTCAATTTTAATCACAATGACTATGAAAAAATCAAACATTAGAGATAAGAGGTTTTTACTTGATCATATTATACTGGAGTCCTAGGAATGTTATTTTTTCATGAAGCATATGACAATATATGCATGGTTAAAACATTCCACCATGTAGGATGCAGATTTCACTTGTGAAATAAATTAGTGAAGTATCACGAAAAGGGTGTGCTATAATACCGTACATTAGTAAAACTTTTAGTAGTGAAAAATGTTTGAAAATACACATAAATAGTGAAATTGAATGCATTATTAGCAATCAAATCTTATTCAATCATATAAGAGGAATCATAGAAACTATTCAATATTAACTATATAATACCTCAAATAGGATTATTGACAAGGAAGCATGTTCGCCATTGTTGTAATTCATCTTTGTTAGATGCAATTAGTCCTATTTTATAGGCATTGCATGATTCAATGCAAAATGCCTTCTTTCTACCTCCATAAACGTGGTAGCGGCAACAATCATAAATACATATCAATATAAATAAACAATATACGCCAAATTTTGTTAGCATGCCAATGCAACTACTCATATCTAGAACACAAATAAGTACATGAATATTTCTATTGAACCCTCAAGATGAGGACCAGTCTATGCATATCACCAAATCTATCACAGATGGGTATCATTTACTGTTTATCGGTGAAGTCCTATTGGGATTTAAGCTCCCTTAGCTACGGCTACAAATATCAATCTCTCCCCATATATGGGCTGAACCCAAGCCTGGTAATATTTCATGAGGATAAAATTTGTTAAAAGGCCGCCCATGAAAATCCCAACAAAATTTGAAAAAAACATATAGGTAGTTTTTATTATTTCAAGTTTACAAAAAAAACATGTTCCTGATTAACTTCAGGTTTTGTATAATAAATAGTAGTTTTCATTTTTTTCCTTTTTTTTAAAAGAACGTGATAAATTTTGTAATAATTTTTTAATTATATCGACTATCTTAGATTTTCTATAAGAATGATAAATGTATCCTAGATTAATCTATTGTAACCAGACATATAACCAAACAAATAGGTATCATATAAATAAATCAAAAGAAAACTATTATCCATTAATATCATGTATGCTTATTACTTGTTATTTATGTGTAACTAATAACAAATATTATTACATAAAAAATATCATGAGATAAAAAATACAGATAGTATTATACAATCAAATACTAATAGATAAACAAATAGACTTTAGCTAAAGTGGGCCTATGATCAAGGTGTCTAGGGTTCATTGCAAGCAGGGTTGAAACTAAGCTTTCAAAGGAGGTGGAACACGGCCTTGTTAGGCTCATGTTTTGGATGGCCAATCTGGAAGCAAGAAGGCCCAAATGAAGGGGCCATTTCCTGAGGGAATTGACTACAAGGCAATGGCCTAGGTTCATTGGTCTGAGGTTGACCAAGGTTGAGAAGCATGGGACCCATGCATGTGCAGATAGATAGCTTGAGAGCTAAACCTGGTCCTGAGGGTACCCGCAAACGAAGGAATGATTCCCACAAGAAGGGTTCAGCTATAAGGAGCATCGTCAACTAGGGCATTTCTTCTCAAAGAGTCGTGGAGCAAAGATCTATTAGGAATATCATGTTTAGTACTCATATAAGCAGGTGAGTGGGTATAATATATTTGGTTAGTTAGGAGTGTGAGTGAGCAATTATTATGTGAAAACAAATAATTATGTGTGTGTTGTATCGACAACTCACATAGATAGGAGTGTTTGAGAGATTCTAGGGATAGTCTAGTTTTCTATGATAAGATCTGACTCATTAGTTTTTGTAATGTCCCCTTTTCTAGATTAAAATAATTAATAATATTATTTAAGTTGGGCCTAGTCATTTCTAATCTTTGGGCAACTTAATAATATTATTATTATTAAAATAAAAAGTATTTTTAAATGTTAAAGTAATGATTTAGCTAAGTCAGCCAAATGTAACTTTATGGTATATTATAAGCCAATTTATGTTTATTATTAAAAATAAAAATGACTTTTAAATAAAGTAAGTCGACCACCAAAATTGAAAGAAAGAGGAAAGAGAAGATATCAAAGGAGGATGAAGGGGTTCATTTGGGATCCATCATTTATCTATCATCTTAATTTTATGAAGTCGAGCACCTGTGCCGCTACTTTCAGCCATTGAGGACGGAATACCTCTTAGCATCCATCACTTGATGACGAAAACCATCATTGTGATCAGATTTGAGGAAGAAAACCCTCAATATCTTCTTGGTGGCTTCACTCAGGGGTCACGTTTAAGCGTAATTTCAAATCATCACAGCTAGGGCACGACTGGCAGCCATTTCTAGGGCTATCTACACCCCTTTGGATTTCAGATCAGCGTTTAGGGCATCAGCAGCAGACGGAATTGGTTGGTTTCAATTTGTAGCATTTCCTTTCAGTATCCTCTTGTCATCTGGAGCATCTTTTGTGAGAAAATTGTTGTAATCTTATGTGGGTATTTTTCTTGTTTTATGGTGTGAAAATAAATAAAAATAAATTCATATTTTGGTTGGAAAAACTATTTTTCATCATCTACTTGTACCAAGAGGTGTTCTCAATGCTTTGGGCCTTCTGGGTAATTTTGTATTGTGATTATTTGATAAATAAAGGAAGCTTTCAGATTGCTGTATTTTCTGTCGTATGGATTTGCATAAAAATCAGATTGATGTTATATTTTGAATAAGGGTTTCAGCTAAATTCCAAAATTGTGCTAATCTGCCCTAATATAAATTTGTAATTATCTCTTTATGAATAATATAGAGTGAGTTTTAATGGTGTTAAGCTCTCCAGGAGGAAAGCCGGTTGTACAGATCATGATCGCTAGATCTCAACATAAAGGGACTTTTTTGCTACAAGGAGATGACAGTCACGAAAAAGTTCAAGGGTTGTCATCGAGGTCAACAACTATAACAAGCCCATCAGAGTTGTGCCACCTATAGCTGCACTGTTCTGCACAGCTGTCAAAGAACACAATAGGCTGCAATGTATATTATCAAATGTACAACTAAATTGTAGAGTCCAGCTTTTAAGGATCCATTTGATGAGTAAGCTATGCATTTTAAACAGCAACTCTTCTTTCTTTTTTTGAAGTAATTTAGATAGCTTTAGCTGTAAAAACTATCAATTTTAACATGTTTCATTCTTTTTTTGCCAAGAAGAAAGAAACGTATATTTTTTTCCCTTTTTAACACACACACATTAATTTGTATATGTTTTTGTACAGGTGCGTCCATATCGTATATGGTGTATGCGAAAATTGGCATATCATCGTTACCATATCTGTATTTGAATGTCGTTGTATCCATATCCTGGTAACTTAGCTTTCATGTGAAAGACAATAACTCAGAATGACCACCATAATCTTCAACTAAGAGGTGAAAACTACGACTAGCTACATAAATGACTCTAGATATCAGTCAGCATGCACATATAACGAATTTAAAACCCAATATGTTTAATATTTTCTACACTTATCTCTTAGGTACAACATTTTGTGTTAATGGTGGAGCAATATTTATATAATGAAGCCAATTTAGATAAATGTCAATTAATAGAGACACATGGCATAAAATTTGTGAACAACAGAAGAAATTATATATTACCTGAGGTTGTGTGTGTTTAAGGCAAACAACCAAATAAGGCCAAACTTTGTTCATAGCAGGTAGGAGTTTGATCCCATCCTTCCCTGAATCTATGCGGTTTAGGATATCCTGAAGAGTAAAAAACGAGAACTGGTCTGCTACCCACTCAATTGCTTCTCTAGATTTTTTTTCATTATTGAGTGCTTCCTCTATTATAGAGAGAGTAGTTATCCCATTCTGCAGCCAATTTCAACAGAAATAAATTATTTTTCTTTCATAACATACATTTCATAATAATTTTGCAAAAAATTATTTTTCTTTCATAACATACATTTCATAATAATTTTGCAAACCCTCTGAACAGTCTATATTACAAAATAACAATTTGGACTTACTCTTAGTTTCATTTTATGAGATCAGCAGAGCAGGTATCAAAATAGATTAAAATATTTCCAACATAGTAAATGGAAATATGAACAATATAACAAATTCAGATGGTTTCCCTCCTATTCTTAAAACAATAAGTGAAAGAATGTTCAGTTTTGATTTCCAATTGTTGTTCAGATTTGTGTGCCTCTAAAAGAACACCGCCAGAAGAATTTTTTCCTTTTCTAATGAGCATTTACCTTCAATAGGTTTCCTACCAAAAAACTAGGAAATCACAATATGAGCATTAACATAAAATAAATTGTGTCACAGTCAGTGGATGAGATACACAAAGAAAAACGTGATTTAGGGCACATTTTATCACTGAAAACACTCTAGAATCACAAAGAAGAGAAAAAACACAAATTTTGAAGGCACCTAGGGAAAAACAAAGAAAATATAGTCACACATCTCCAATTTGCAATTTTTTGAGAGTCATTCACTGCTAGGGCACACAGTTTGGTGATTTTCAGTCACCGCAAGTTGTCAAGGGCACAAACCTGCCTGGTACAGTTTCTTTGATTTAAAAACAAAAACCAGTTGTTAACATCTTGCTGCATTAATTTGTGGGTTATTCTATTTTTTTGAGAAAGGAATATTTTCTAAGGATGGAAATTTCATTAGACAAATATTTTGGCCTCAACTATCACACCTAGATAGTAGAAAGTAAAAATCCAGATAAATGACAAATCAAATATAGTTAATATAGCCATTGTTGAAGATCCCCAGGATGCTGCAAGTGGTGAGGAATTTGTTGGTGAAGAATATGTATTTTAAAGAAGCCCACACTTCGAAGAGAAGAAAGGATCCAGTGTAGATGAAGCTCAGCATGGATGGCTGCCCAGTTAGTTTGAGAGTTTGTGGATATTGGGAATTATACCCTTATTAGGGTCATGAAACAACTTGATGGAGCATTGTAGATCGCTCAATAGGGACACATTAGTCAAGGCCTTGGCAAAGATGGCCAAGGAATTCAGAAACCTCTCAGAATTTTGGTCTTGGGTTCACCGAAGAATCTTTTCAACGCACCACAGGTCTCATTTTCATTAAAGCAAACGTGTATTTGGAACAACCTGCTCAAAATCGTTGTGAGAAATCTACTCTTGCACATGGAAGGTATTTGTTTCAACACATTCTTTGCAGTTATTGCGGTAGAAGGGATCCTAATTTTAGTCATTATTGGAATCTCCATCCTTGTGAATTGTGCGGGAAGTGCAACCATGGCAATTCTACATGTTGGTTTGTCAGCATCCCTACATAAAGATATTTAATATCAATAAAAAAGAATTTTGGGTGGGCCACCTCACTCGAGTGGAAAGAAATCGGTTCTCCACTCAAAGTTTCCTATATTCATCGGAAATCGAAAACTAGGAGTACCAGGTCCCATTCCTTCTCAAGAAAGGGTGAATGATCCACATGGCAGTTTGGAGGGTCTTTTGGGCACAATACAGAAAAAACTAATATATCACTAGTATGTCACCTTGTCGAGATCATGTCTCCTAGCTCTTTGATCGGAATTCCAAACCTTAATATGCATTGGGAAGCTCACCAAGATTCTCGATCTTCATAAAATTCAATCACTCTTTTTTACAATTCAAATGGCATCTCCTGTATATTTATTTTCAGTAGGAAATGAATAGTCCAAAAATAAAATATGAAGTGATTCATTTAGGTATTTTTATAAATATTTTATTTTTGCATATTTTATGCCCTTTAGAATGTTTTTTGGACCCTAAACCTTATTCAGATGCCCTACATCGTTGCAAAAGGCTGAAGGCATTTATTTAAGGCATCTAAACTAGCCAAGATCGCAGTTTACAATTCTGCTCAGCCAAGATTTCTCTTTGGCAGCTTGTCTTTAGGTTCTTCTTTTTAAAGGTTTTAGGTATCTGTTAATTGACTGTGCTTCAAGGGGGCTTGTTAAGGCTACTTCTCTCTCTAAAACCTCTACATCTCAGCTTATGAATGGTCACTCATGACTTTCTTCACCATTTTAGAGGAAGAAGAGGTGGTTAACAATACTATTGATTGTCTTCCAACCTTTTTCCTTGCTTTAAGTTCTAGCATCCGATGGAGAAAAACTAATCGCTACAAAAAGTCTTTTGAGCCCAAACCTAAATGGTTATCCAAATACAATTGGAAATGATTTACTCATGGTAAGATATTTGATAATCCTGAGGATTCCTTTTGCTTTCCAATCCTCTACCTCTGAGCTTTGTAATTATGTGTACAAAGAATGGAGAAGAAATGTGCTTATTGACTCACTAAACCACTTTTTATGGCCTATAACTTCCAGCTCTTTTCCAAGGTTCTCTCACCTAATTATGTTTACTATTCTTCTTGTTGAAAGCCTTCCAAAGCTGCCTATAACATTTTACAAAAACTTCTTCGTGATTTTCTATGGGCAAATTTTGACAGCAAGTACTCCATAGAGCAGCTAGGACCTTTGTTGTCATCGCAAAGAGGCTAAAGGCATGGACCTAATTGACATTAAGAGAGAAGGGCTTTCCTTGTCCCTCAAATGGATTTTGAGAGTCATTGAAGGACTAGAGTTGTGATAGGTGTTGGTCAAGCATTGCATTTATTCAGGCAGCCCTTATGGTCGAGCTGCTTGGAAAGGGCTCATCTTTCACACCCTCCTCAATGCTCATGAGGCTATCAAAGTGGTTGACACATTTGTTATCAAGATACGTGGAAAGCTTAGGAGTCTATTAAGTCTAGCTTATGTAGAAAGGAGATAAATTTTGGAATGGACTTTCTATCAATACCTACTCTCTCTGGTGGTCTCATGTTATCAACATTCATGGTGTTGCTTTCGCTAAATTTCCTTGGGTAAAATCCCTTGGATTCATCAAAAAGGCATGCACACCATAACTAATCTTTTCAACTGACCCACCGAAACTTGGTATGCTTGGCCAAATGTCAAGGCCAAATATGGTCTCAGACTCTCAACAGTGGAGACTTTGACTCTATTAGTGAAATCCAAATGGAAGGGCCCTGAGGATGCTCTGCACAAAATTGGTCTCAAAGCACTACCACAATGGTGGAGGGAGTGGAATTAGCATATAGATACTCCCCTGCTCTAGTATAAATTTCAAATTGTTTATCAATGGCTCTCTCCCAAACTAGTGCCTTACAAGATGCTTCATAAGCATTGGAATCTCAAGGCTTCTTTATGTTGGTCCAAGAGATTTGTGACTATTTGGTCAGCTATTGTTGAGATCAAGAAAATTCAATTTGCTTGACATATTCTCTACCAAGTGTTTCCTACAGGTGATAGATTACCACACATAGGTTCACACAATCCCAAATGCCATGTTTGGGGACAACCTGACTCAACCACATTTTTTGGTTTTTTGTTTGTGCTCAACAAGCTTGGAGATTGCATACATACCTTCAAACCGTTCAAACCCAAGCACTTTTCTTGCAACAAGTCTTATTGGAGGATTTTCCCTTCCTGCAAATATCAAACAAATATAGCATACTTTTCGCATTGAAATTCTCTTTCAGCTTTGTTAAAATAGAAACTATGTTGTTTTCAATAATGAAGATTTGGAGAAATATTTTACCATTAATAACATAAATTTTGTGTTATCAAACACTATCCTACATATTCAAGTTCAAGGTGAGAAGGTGGATTTCGAGGTAGAACACTTCTGCACTCTAATTAGCCATTGGGGCTACACACCTTATTTGGTTAGCAAAGTGCCTCCCAACTCACCCCACCATACCTCTTTGGGTTCAGAGCAAGAACAGGGGAAGCATAGCAAAGCTTGTACTGTTCTCCCAGTCAATCCGCTTTCTCTACACCTCTCCCCATAGGCATTGACTACCGGCGAGCGGTCATGGAGGTTGGCCTTCTTCACAAAGTGGAAATGGACCAATCAGTTGGGTGGCCCTTCTGCAAGGTAAGTTATTGCATCTGGCCTTGGAAATCTCTCTACAAAGGGCAACAGATTGGAGATGAAGAAATTGAAAATTAAGAACAGAGAGGATGGGAGCCATTAGCTGATACTAAAGATCCAGCAGGTGGCAGCGAGTGGGGCGATAAGCCCCACAATCCTCCTCCATAGGCAAGTTTGGTGTTGCATGTGACCTAACCTGCGTTGTTAAGGCTGTTTTTATAGTTATGTGTGCTTAGTGGCATTTTGATTTTTGTTATTTTGTCGGTTAGCTAGTGATGCCTTTTGTGGCCTTAGGCCCTTGTGGTGCTTCTCGTGCTGTGTGCTTGATGTGAACTTTTGGGGGGTGATCCCTTACCACCCACTTCTTTGATCAGTCAAGTACTTGTGTTTATTTTCTTAATGATTATATTTGCATGAACACACATAATATCCTTTAATGTCAGCCCAATTAACTTGACAAAGGCTTGACTGTGCTTTTTCATCTGACATGGCTCAGTTTTTTGTTTTACCCATATGCCAAAGACTTAGTAACCTTTGTTAATTGTAGAGAGTCAATAATAATCAAATGATATAAATAATATATTCAGATCAAAAGAATTAACAAATGATCGGTCATGTTATAACAAGAACAATACAAGGCACCCTATCACACATGAATGTTTTGAAATCTGACTTAGCATAAATTGTAGATCTAGAGTTCAAAATCTATGGCAGGAAAAGAAGATAGAATTGAAATAACAAAGTTAGGTCACATGAGATAGTCTTGTTTCAATTGATGATCAGTTCTAATAGAATGATATTCACCAAATAATATCACATCGCTTTTCTCAATTGATTGGCAGTAACATTCAGTCCCAGTGACCTACTTTGGTCATTTGTGGGCACTGATATTATATCTCTTCCAATGGCAAATAAGCAGAGATAGCACTTAATTACACCATTTATGGTCCCTCATTTGGCTCTGATAATGCATAACAATTCAGACAAAAAAACAAGTTGAGTCATTTGGCTTTAAATGTTAGTGAAAACGTCAGCAGCATATCTTTTAAGGCTCTATAATTGTCTTAATTTGAGCAGTACTTTCCCTGAGTATGAAATTTTGTAATCAATGAAAACATTGTGGCTTCTCACATTATTGAGAATCAAGATAATACTAAAGAATCTTCTATTGTTCTTGAAACAACACAGGCCATAGAAGTTGAACAAGCCATCCATAACATATTTTCCGGACAAAAGCCAAATGAACTCTGTACCTCAATAACATCTAGTGATTTTAGAATAGCCATTTGTCCCTTTGAACCTAGAAGTGGAATAGAAGCTGTCAAGCATAATCCTACAACAGACCCCATCGACTGACAATATCTTTTCCTCTCATCCAGTGCCAACAACGCCTGTTCCCAATGCTCTAGAGATGTATCACCTTCACTGAACTTGGTGCCCTCACTGCAGTCTGTGATAACAAATCTAACTGTTAACAATCTATTATCTTAGTAGTACTTTCTTTCCTTCATTTACATAAGGCCAAACGATTCATCAATTCTTCATAGAAGACACAAGCATTACATCAATAGAGCCATCAAAAATGACAAGTAAATCCTCAAATTTCATACACAAGTATTGAACAATATTCCAAGGATGTCGAAAAGTCAAGTGATCATTTCTAGTCTTTTGAAAATCATAACTATGCATAGAGAAAGAACAAATAAAGATTCCTTGTGACTTGGATCCATTACCTGTATCCAGGAAAGTATAGGTGTTTTTGTCACAAGAACCCGAAGAGAATTCCGAAGACCTTGACTGAAGTTTCTGCTTCCTCTCTTTAAGATATTCAACTTCTGATTTAATATGCTGACTAAAACCCAATGATTCTTGAATTATTGAATGTGTTTCCTGCCTTAATGCCTTGACAATTTCATCCAAAGCCTGATATGCACAAAACAACCAAAACATAAGCATGAATTTCCAAATGCTTCCACTAGTACGATATAAACTGACTCCTCTATAATCATCCCCGAGCTGGCAAAAACAAGTGACCCAGAACTTGAGGACCAGTACACATCTAGAAATTTAAAGCATAAAGAAAAAAACCACTGTTACATATTACGCTTTATAAGTACCTGTACGCTAGCTTTGCACATGAAATTTTTAATGGTTTATCACCTCTAAGAGCCCCCCTCTATTCTATATGGGATATGGGATATATAGACAAATAGGGCCCCACCCCTCTATTCTAATTCTATCTAGAGTAGGAGGGGTGTGCAACCACTCGATTGATTTAATTTATCATGCAGCAGATTAGTGGATCTGGTGTGACGGGTTGGTTTATCCGCTGCAATATCTGGGTCTCGCATACTATTGACTTTGACTTCATTGTTGCTGCACTTGTTTTCTTATACATACTTTATTACTCATGTTGCTATTGTCTCTATTGTTTTTATTTGTTGCTATTATTGCTCTCGTTGCGCACCATGGTTGCCACCATGCGCAAAACCTTCCTTTTTGCACGTACAAGTTCTTCAAGGTGGCCACCTCTTCAACATCCTACACTCTTCTACAGGGCCTCAGACATCTAGTGCGTGAGCACACATCTATTTTTTTGAGCCACATGCTCAACATGGTTTTTCACACATGCCTCAAAAGAGGGAGCATTCATCTGGGAATATTATACACCTACAGCAGACACAAGCAAAATTCTGGGTAAACATACAAGTACAAACAAGATATAGGTATTCAGAAACACATCCAAGCACAGAAATCCATAAAATCAAGCACAGGTTCAAAACCATACAGTTTGGTCAAGACCGTACAGACAGTCCTGACCCTTTCACATGGTTCTGCTCGGGAGGCATTTACATCAACTTTCTCGGCAGTTTCAAATTTTCACCTACAAGTACAAGTTTTTGGCACAGTTTCAGATCTAATTCACTCAGTTCAGATCAGTTACGTGGGGTGTGAACTACTTCAATCCTCAACGGCACTCAGTTTCAGTTACAGTTTCAGGATTCGTGGGGGCATGGGTCACCTTTCTTCATCTACATTTCAGTACATTACAGTTTCTACTCAATTGTGTGGCACATGGAACGGTTGGGGACACTTGTTCTCTTTTCTATTGTGTCCTTATTTATAAAATTGGGCCTAGATCCGTCTACAGCGGTGTGGTTTGTGGGGTTACGGAAGGTATAGAAAAAGCTAAGTTCTTCGAAGGCAATCTTTCCTTTCCACTTATATTAACAGGGGAAGATATCAAAGTTGTTGAATAAATTTGTTACACAACCTTCTTCCTTCACGGGGTGATTCAGCACTTCACTCTTCTTTTATCTCTTTGTTTATGTGTTGGGTTGTGTCCACCTAACACTTCATTCTTCTTGGCACAATTGGGGAATGATCACCCCAAATCGTTCAACAAGCTCAACAAGGCAAATCTCTAAGTGCAAGCAAAGAACGGGAAACTTTTCCCTCTGCAAAACAAACATGTGTATTTCTTCCATATTTTGTATCTCTTTATTTAACTCTTTCTAGTTTTAGATTTAAATCTTACATGTTACATCTTTACATTTGAGTTAAAGTTCAATACTCTATCATGGACGTTAACTACACTCTGTATTGCAGGTTTCATCATTGATCATGACAACACCAATATAGTGGGCATCTTGCAAACCCAACATCCGAGCGAAGATAAAGTGTGTGTATACACTCTAGGTATCTTTTCCTTTAAGCATGTAATTTTCATTTCATGCTTAAAGGGGGGCAAATTTTGATTCTTATATTTGGTAATTATACTCTTCGAGACTAGTTAGTCTTAACATTTCATCTCTTGGTCAAGACAAGTGCACTCTTTCTATCCCAATCTAATTTGACACATCTCTGAGATCTCTTGTCTAGCTTTCTTGAGTCATACACAATCATATGTCAAAAAATTCTACAAGAGTTTGAATACATGAAATCCATTAAGATTTTTTTTTGGTTATCTTCCACACTTCACACTTCTGATTGTATCTCTAGGGTAAAAAATATACAATAGGGTAATGAATGTCCATACCTTCCTAACCCTACTTTATGGTTTTTCCCTTGTTCACTTTGATCCCAAATTTTCAGTTACACATTATTCTTTGTGTCATTTAATCCTTCTCAGTTGTACCTTTGTAACTTAAATCAGCTTCAAAAGCATATATAAACAAGTAAAACTCACCTCATTTAGTACCTAGTACTCTTATGGAAGCCTATTGCAAAAGCTAGCAAAAAAGGAACCCAAATCTCCCTAACGGTTCACAAATACCTCTACACACTCATTATGATAGCACTATCTATAAGTTTAGAGCTTCCCATTAGGTCTAAGGGACTACTTCCCACATTTTATAGCACTCAAAGTCACTTACTAAAGTAGATCTTGTAAGAAATAAATTGAAGTCAAGCTTTTCCAAAGAACAAATGTCAAATTCGGAACCCTACACTAAGCAAATTAACGCTACCGCACATGCTATCTTAGAGAATCCTATGTGCAGTATATTGAGGCACTCACTTCGTAGTAGTGCAAACATTTTTAGTGCATGGGGGTGCCCACAACCTTACAACTAATGTTTATTTTGTACAATTTATTAGGACAGCAATGGTTACAAGTCTAATTTTGAGCATCATACCAAGTCAAGATACCCGCACAATGTCCACTGATAATGCACTCGAACGATCCCTTTTCTCCAAGTATATTTAGACAAAGAACAAACCCAGAAAGTTACATATCACATTTTTGAATAGAAGTCAAGACCATATAAATAGGTCAATATTCATATATAGATATCCTACCCCTATATGTACAATCATATCAAGGAGAATGATTCTAGTTGTGGTTTTAATATCGAGGCACTCTCAGGTTGGCGTAGTGAAGACTTTGGCAGTGCATCATTCAAATGCACCTAGATCAGTCCACTAATGTATCTGTAATTATCTATGGTCTCCTCAATCCCTTATGGTCTAGTGAACTTGTAATACCTCATGTCACATTTGTTGCAAGTATTAGTGCATTGTTCAGAATAACGGATCAACTAAGGTTTGACATCGACAAACAATTTGAGGCAGACGACACTCCCAGATAGTTGCAAAGCTTGATTCTAAGTTGGTCCATGTACCGTACAATCTTAGGGTCAAGACCGCACAAAGGGTAATCCTAGCAGACTCTGTAATGGTCCACGCCCCATGTCCATTTTCCACTCATGATTCCGAGAATGAAGCAACATTAGATTTTAAAACTCCCAAATTCAAATAATGGTTGGACACCCATTACTTGCTAATAAGAGAGATATCATCTGTAGTTCTGTTAAGTGCTACTCATCCCCTCGCCTAATCGGAGCCAGTGGAGCTAACTTGTTCCACCACCACTAGTTAAACAAGTTATGATGCCAACTAGTAAGATGCTCAAGACATATTAGATCACACTTAATCTTGTAAGCATCATCCATTGCTTCTTCACATATCACCTCTCACTGTAGCTCCCACTTTGTAACATCCTCTTGGATGTAACCTTCTTGGATGTAACCTTCCCAGATGACGGAGTGGTCTCAATCATCGTAAAACGTTGCTTTTTGCTCCCACAACTTGCCCTCCTTATAAGGATGGAGAATATGTTGACGTACATTGGGGAAGGAGTATTGGTATCACATCCTCCCTATACTATATGAATTGTATTGAGAACTATCTTTTATGAATAGAATTTTGTTGTTGTTTTGATATTCTGCTTTGCCATGGTATGTTCTGCAATTGTTATTCTATGTATGCTATTGTTGATAAGTCTAGTATCTCAGTAGTCATCAATCACTCTACATCGTGGATGTTATTAAAATATTTCATGTCCAATAATGTTCCCAATATAAACAATGTCTTACCATACCCTGATTTGGTTCACCACCAAACCTTGTTGGTTTGGAAATCAATGAAGTTTTTGACTCCATTTTTTCCCTTTCAAAGATCTTCTATTAAAGTCTACAGTTTCCTTCCTTTGAGCACAATGCACGGGTCCAAGCATTCCTCACATTTTATTTCCATATATAAATCAGTTTTGAATCCTGATTGATGGATGATGTTGTTTCTACTCCTTCCTCTAGCTTTGCTTGCGATACCTCATGTTGCCCAAACTACATAGATAATGATTAGATTTTTCTTTCTAAAATGAGAATATAACTAATATTAATATCTGTTAGGTGCACAGTAACAAGTTTCTGAAAGTTCGGTACATTTGAGAAGGTGAAAAGCTTGCTAAAGTTTGAAATTTCAGAAAGGTTCAGAATATTTGAATCTTCATATCATATAAAATATACTTACAGAAATAGAATATGAAATTATATAGAGGAATATTTCAATCCTCAATGTTCATAGTATTTCAAAATTTGGTACGTCACATGGTCATACAATATTTATAGAGGGGCAATTGCTCTTGAGATGCCATGGTATAGGTCTTAGCATAGTTTTAAAACTCATGCAATTAGCCGCAGTTGACTCGCCAAAATCACAAGTTTTTTTCGCAGGGCAAGTAACTTGCTGCCAACTCATGCGGCAAGTTTTAAACACAGACTCACAAGTAATCGAGACTCTTTACTAGCAAGCCCATACTTAAAACTAACCAACCATCACATATTAACAGTTAGGAAAAAAACACCATTTTACTTTACCTCCACTTTCTGTTACTCTTGTTATGCTCTTAGATCTTAAATACTTTGATAATTTCACAATTGCCATGAAGTGATTTCAATTGGATTTGAAGGATTTTTATGGGTGGGGTTTGATTCGAGAGGTATGTGCTCAGTTTTTTTTTGTTTGATGTTATTTTCGTTTTATTCTTCCAATTCAGATCTGTTGTATGGCTTGAATATCCTTTTTCTTCTCTTTTTCCCCATTTCATCTCTTCCATTAGTAGGCAGCTAGGGTTTTTAATCTTCACTTTATTTAAATTTGTTTGATAGGGTTTGTAGCTTCCACTTGTAAAATACTTGAATGCCATCCTCAGCATCAAGTAGTGGTAGTAAGAAGCCAAGGTCCGATGATCTTGCTTGGAAGCATGGCACATAGGGTTCAAAGCACTGTTACAGAAATATTGTTCATAGTGTGAACACTTAGGAGTGGTTTGGGTTATTTGGTAGTAATAGTTTTTAATATTTATAAAATAATATATGAGTGTGCAAAACAGTTGTAATGCACAACTCATAGTTGAGAGATATTTGGGATATTGAGAGGACTTAGAGATTAGCCTTGACTCCTTACTTATAGGAGTTCATTGAGCTATTTATATGTAGCCTCTCCATTGGGAATTTGTCCCGAATGAATTACAATATCTCTGGTTTTATTATTTTTTTGTGCAATGTTTTGTTTTTTATTTGATTAAATCATGGATATTTACAAGATTTGGTATCAGAGCGGGTTAGACCGCAATGATAACCTATAGGAGTTTGTGAGGCGTTTAGATCTAGAACGAATTTATTTCATTGGAATCAAATCTGGGACCTGCGTGTTTATCTACCATTAGCGGTGACGCTTTGCTCAAGTGAATCCATATTTGGCTGCGACGTGACTTCTTGCAATATCCAGATCCGCGGTGACAGAGGTATTGCGTTTCTTTCCTTTTCTAGACGCAGATGAAATAAATATAAGTATAGAAAAAAAATTGCAAAATTTTGAAAGGGTCCAGGAAGATGTTGGAGTTATAACTTAAAATTGCCATAACTTTCAGCTGGTAACTCAGATTAATGTGCCATTTTTTTTTAAATGTATATTTTTTCGATCTCTACACATTGATCTTGTGTTTTCTGTTGTTGGACAAAAAAAATATATTTTCGATTTTTGGCAAATATGTCAGAAATTTTATTTTCATTGTTTAAAGTTTATTGTAAGGGTGCATTTTCGACTGAGTTTAACACCTATTATGGAACTTCCATTAGATAAATTCAATGGATTAAATTTTCACAAATGGAAGGTGAAAATACAAATGCAATTAATGAACAAGAACCTTTGGGGAATTGTGAGTGTCAAAGAATATGAACCTGAACAGGAGGATGAAGATGACTACCTATACTAAGTAATGCCTGATGGAGGATGGAGGCAAATTGGCATCCCTTGTTCGTCACCAACAAAGAGATTGCCTCATGGTATTGGTGACCTTTTATTTTTGTTGTGTGGTGTTTTTACTTTATGTTGTAATAATGAACAGAAGTAACATTCTTGTTTAAAGCTCCTGCATGAGCATAATTTTTGTTTTGTAATCCCTCTAAGTTAGAAACAATGATGTGAGCAAAATAATGTACGTCGCTATGTAGTGGTTGGTTCCACTAGAAAACCATTTTCTGAGTTGGAGGTTCTCTTTGAAAACCTCATATTGTTTGAGTTGTTGGTACTCATTGAAAACCTTCACTTCTTTGTAGATCATGAGCTGGTACAGGAGATAGCTTTCCCCATGTTCACACTAAGGGGGCGACTGTTACAGAAATATTGTTCATAGTGTGAACACTTAGGAGTGGTTTGGATTATTTGGTAGTAATAGTTTTTAATATTTATAAAATAATATATGAGTGTGCAAAACAGTTGTAATGCACAACTCATAGTTGAGAGATATTTGGGATATTGAGAGGACTTAGAGATTAGCCTCGACTCCTTACTTATAGGAGTTCATTAAGCTATTTATATGTAACCTCTCCATTGGGAATTTGTCCCAAATGAATTACAATATCTCTGGTTTTATTATTTTATTGTGTAATGTTTTGTTTTTTATTTGATTAAATCATGGATATTTACAAGAAGCACAGACTGTGAAATGCAATTATTGTGGTTTTGTGATGACATGAGGCATCAATCACCTCAATTACCACCTTACACAAATCACTGGTCAAGATATGACCACATGCCTCAAAGTAGAGCATGAAGTTACACGAGATAAATGCCCTCCTTTCTGCCTCTCTGGATAAAAATAGAAAAGAAGAGATCAGTTGCAGCAGTTGCATCCATGATATATTGCGCCTTGATTTAAGAGAATTAGTAGGCTCTTGAATTCGCTCACGGATTCGAGGCTTATCCACATAAGACAGTTCAAGTTGAATGTCTTCGGCTTCACAAGGTTTCTTTGTCCCTTGCAATACTATTGGTGCACAACCTTCACTCAAAGATATTGCTTGGAACTGAGAGAACCATTATGAACCAAAGATGGCTGCTGCAATTTTTTGGTATTATAATAACATATCATTCAATGTGGCCAGAAGCCCATATCGGGAGGCATTGGTGACTGCATTGATGATTGTCGGGAAAGGGTTCAAGGCACCTTGTCCTCATGATTTGAGTGTGCCCTTGTTGGATAAAGCCATTAAAAAATATTCTAATGATAGTAGATGATCAAAAAGGATTTGGCATGAAAGGGGCTGCAGTAATTTGTCTAGTAGGTAGACAATGGAAAGAAACACATTTCGATGAATCTAGTGGCTTCGAGTGGGCAGTTGGTGTTTTTTAAGTCCAGTGATGCCTCCAGCCAAGTGAAAAAAGAAGACTTTATGTGATACATTGGAAGTAGGTGCAAAGAATGTCATCCAAGTTGTGACAAACAATGTAGTAGGATACATAGCAGCAAGGAGAATTGTTGAGGAAAGGCACCCTACCCATTTTTGGAGCCTTTGAGGACACTACGAAAATTGGATGGATGACAAATAAGGTTGATGAAGCCAAAAATATAACCAAATACATCTTGGGTGCTTAGCTTGACAACAGAGCACACCAATGAAAAGAAGCTTGCACGATCAAGAATCACACAATTCGCCAAAAAGGTTTTCACATTGTCGAGCATTGTAGCCTCACTAACATCTCTTAATGCAACTATTTGTGAGCACTTGGTGGGTGGAGTCTCCGTATTGTAAGAAGGCCAAAGAGGAAAGGGAAGTGAAGACCGTTTTTGATAATGTGTTTGAAAAGAACATAAACAAGATCCTTAAGGTAGCTTTTAAAATTAATCTTAATGATTACAAACTTATGAAGTAATAAAATCCATTACTTTGTAAGGTTGTAGAACTTGTAAATTTTCAATTCATAGAAGTTAGAATTTTAATTTTTCATTATACTTTTGTTCAAAATTCTCTTAATTTTAATTTTAAAATTTCATATTATTTTGCTTTAAGTGACAGAGCCTTTGGTCACAGTTCTACGCTTGGTGGATGGCGAAAAAGGCCAATGGGCTCTCTGTATGAGACCATGGACAAGGCCAAGGATGGGAAAAATAAAAAAACATGAACCCATTTGGTGCATAATTGATTGGAGATGGAACAATTGACACCAACAACACATAAATGTGGCGGCCTACTACTTGAACCCCAATTTTTTCTTCTTCAATTTGTTTCAACCCAATGACAACATTTTGGATGGCCTCAATACATGCATAGAGAGGACAATACCTGAAAAATTCCTTAGAGACGATTCTTGATGGGTTGCATATTTACAAGGGTGTAGAGGGAGGGCTCTTTTCTTCAGGTCTATGCATTCGAAGGAGAATGAGCCAACAACCAGGTAAAAACAAATTGAGTCTATTTGTTCTAGTCTTGTGAATAATAGACTTATTTGACGAATGCAAGCCTAGATTACTTACACAGTTATAAATGTCCTATTGGATGATTTGTGGCAGGAAGATGATGGTGCAAAAACACCAAAACTTCATATGCCAGCCATATGTATTTTGTTCCAGCCCTGTAACTTTTATGGGTGTGAGGGCAATGGGAGTATATTTATGGCCATACACAAAGAAATGCCACAGATTGACAACAAAACACATTCATTCCCCTGTTTTTGTGCAACGTAATCTTCATCTTCGAGACAAACAGGTGGACAAGAAGGAGAGTCATGATGTGATTGACATGGATGACATCGATCCATATTCAAACTGGAATGCTAAGAATGTGGAGCCCATTTTTACCAAGGCAATCATAGATTTTGAGAAAGAAGTTGAGGAAAGAACAGCAGTAGTAGATGCACAAGTGCAAACAGAACCATCGGGAGGGGTTGGTACAGATGATATGTTTGAGGTTGATTTTGTACCTGAGGAGGAATCTTTACCTTCCACCGCAAGCGTAGAATCCATGACTAAAGGAGCTGGAGAGGGAAAATAAATTTGTTTAATACTTTATGGATTTGTAATTTTCCATGATGATGATCAAACATTGGTGCATTGAGGAGCATTGTACACTTTTATGGTCTAAAACTAACAAAATATGTACCTGTGTTATCTTACATTCATTTTTTATGCTTTTTAACAACATTTTTTATAGTGTTACGCGGGGACACGTCCCCTAGATTTTGGTGGCATCATGTAAGTCTCAAATGTTTCGGGGACTTGGGGACTTAGAGGGGGCGTCCCCTATTTTTTAAAATCTTTCAAAAAAATCTAATGTTTTTACTTTTAAAATGTTGTTATTTTTACCAAGAACATTAAATTATGATCTTGAAACTACCTAAAATACATTAAACACAATTTAAATCCCTAAATTTGATTGAATACAATTAAGATATTCAAATATTAATTTTTATATATTATTTTAATAGTCATCCCCCTGTCATCCCCAAAATTTGGGAAAACTTTTGTTGTCCCGAAAACCCCGTCCCTCCATCCACCCATCCCCAAGATTTAGGTAACTACGATTTTTTATCTTAGACTGAATGAATTTATATTTTTTTTTAATTTGTTGAGTTTTTTGCCAAGTCTCGAGCCTGAGTCAATTTTTTGGGTTGTCAAGATTTTTCAAGTCCAAGTATTGAATCTATAATTATAATGTTAACATCTTCAAAACAAAACAAAAAATCTACATGATCATTAACACAATCTTGACAAGTGACCACCATTCACTTTCATGGAAGAGGGAGCCATGGAGGACTTGCGTGGAGAGAAGACCAAATAACTTGCAGCAGCCTATTAAGACCTCAATCTACAGTTGAAAGGATTTCATTTGGCTATATTGAGAGAAGATGGCCTCATTGCACTCCATGTAATGCATTCCAATTTATATCATTCAGTTTCAATAGTTATCAAGAGGAATACACAGAGGTGCACTTGTATTGATTATGGCTTAGGAGTCAACATAGAATTGACCATTGTTGATTAACTTATGTAATGTAACTGATTATGTACATTGTACAATTCTTCCGTCCATGCTTGATTTGTCTTGATGTAAAAAGCAATTGTAATTGGGAACCATCCTTATTGTATCTAATTCTCATATATCTTGCTGATTGTTTACATAATTGTATATAGTTTTACATTGCAATCCCGTACGGCCTTGAGGAAATCTTGCATGAGTGGAGGAATACGCAGGTTTTGATATGCCCATGAACAGTATCTCCAACATCCTTGTAGTCTGACAAAGATCTGCACATTATAATTCCAAATCAACACTCAGAGTATGTGCTTACAACAAGACATGATGGTCTGAGGATATGCGCTCACATCCAAATATTACTTTGGAGCATATTGGAGCAGCGGAAGCATTTTGTTCTAGGGTTTTTTTGACATCCATTCATGTGATTCCTCCGTATCATCTGATGTTTGTACATGATCATACAACTGATCATTCAAAGCTTGTTGCAACCACAAATAGTGTCCCTTTCCAGTGTACTCTTCTTTATTGTATTGTGGAGATTAAATAAGTGAAGTGGATACAAATTCTAGGTGGAGCACAAATCTGAGAGAAGGTATGTTTCACGTGTTTGATTAGCATTGCTTCTACCCAGCAGTCATAATCTGAGCACTGTTCTATTTTGCTTTGGCTTTCCTGCAAAGAATTTTCTTGCATTCAACAGTATTATCATTACATTGGCGGATTGTTTTGTGCATTGGCTGCAACAACTGTGGTTTTGGTTGTTCGACACCAACACTTGCATTCAACTTGGAATCCTCCACACCAATCTCAATCTCAAACACCTCAACAGCTATCAACAACTCGCCACAGTTTGGCATTACACGCGGGTTCACATTTCCGCTATTCGTTGCCAATGGTTTTATAGCAGGTAAATGTAGGAATAAATGAATAAGACTTCCCCTTTTATAATTGTTTTGTATGGTTATGCGGTTGTAACCGCTAACTAATTTTGTAACCGTCTTTGCATAATAAATACCCGAACACACAACCCATTTATACAGTGTGTATTCCGGTTTTCTCTTCAATCATTCTTTACACATTTATTCAGTTTATTCTCTCTCTCCGCAAATTCTAACAGTGGTATCAGAGCGTGGGGCAAGCAAAGAGAGGGAGGAAGAAATATATTTTCACGAGTCCCATTAGGGCACGCTGCAGTCGGAAATCAAGGGCACGCCATTAGGGCACGAAAAATCACGTTGTACAGTCGCGAATCAGAAGAATACACTCACGTTTTTTCCAAAAAAAAAAATCATGAAAATACAGTCGCGAATGGCACGTTTTTCAGGAAATTAACAATATTTTTGAGCACGAAAATACAGTCGCGAATGGCACATTTTTTAGGAAAATAACAGCATTTTCAAGCACAAATAGTCAGATTTTAATAGCCACGAAAAATCGTGATTTTAGACATTTTTACAGTCGCGATTTGCGCTAATATGATGCATTATTACAGTCACGAATTGCTAGGGCACAAACATTTTTCACAGACATAAGGCTGGAAAGACGCAGAAGCAAAAAGACTACCTGCGCTAGGGCATGGAACTGTGCAACTAGTATTTTATTTTATTTTATTTATTCATTGCCAAAATACGCAATTGTATTTATTCTATTTTATTAAAATGGAAATGCCCATAGAAAAATATTCTGGTCTAAATTTTCATACATGGAGAGTGAAAATACAAATGCAACTTATGAATAAAAATTTGTGGGGCATTGTAAACGAGAAAGAGACAACACTTACCGATGCATCGAAATTGTTAGAATGGCAAAAGCAGAGATGATAGAGCGAAAGCTATTATTGGCCTTGCTCTCTCTGACTCCGAACTTCATCATGTAGACCTAGACAAATCATCGAAGGAAATTTGGGATACTCTAAATAAATTATTTGGAGCGAAAGCAGTCAATGCCAAATTTTCCCGGAAACTTCAGTTATATAGGTTCAAAATGAATGACGGAGTCTCTATGTCAAGCCACATCAATAATCTAAGGTCCTTGATCAGACAACTAGCAAAAGTGAAAGCTATAATTAAGGACGAAGATGCCAAAGCTATCCTATTAAATAGTCTGTCTTCAAAATATAGCAATGTAGTTTTTACCCTCAGTCAAATACAATCTCAATCTCTGGATGATATGATAGCAGCTCTTCTAGCTGAGGAAAAACGAACTACGGAGGATGCAGAAGGTCATTCCCAGCAAGAAAGTGCATTCTATTCTAGAACCAGAAAATATCATAGAAGATCAGATAAGTCGGAGATTGAATGTCATTATTGTAAGAAAAGAGGTCACAAAGCATGGGATTGTCGTGTTCGAGCTAATGATGTGCTCAAGGGTAAAGTCATATCAAATACAGCCAATATAGCCATGGTTGAAGACCCACCAGATGCAGAAGGTAGTGAGGACAGTGACGAATACGCACTATAAAGATGCTCTAAACTTTGAAGGCAAGAAAGGATACAGGGTAGATGAAGCTCGGTATGGATGGTTGCTCAGATAGTTCGGGAGACTGTGGATCTTGGGAATTATACCCTCACGAGGGTCATGAGACAACTTGATGGAGCTTGTGGATGGCTCAGTATGGATGGTTGTCCAATAATTCGAGAGATTTGTGATTCGGGAGTTTGGGGAGGTGGAATCCGGGAACTTGGGAATTCAACTCGGGAGCTACACCTTTACGAAGGTCATGAAGCAACTTGATGGAGCCCTATCCTATCATAGCATTGCTTTCAAAGTGAAAGTGTTTGAAGATAGCGTAGTTCTGTTTTGTTAGATTGTTTGTTTTTGAGTTATGTAGGGTAAGTCTTAAGAGGGGGTGTAGGAATAAATGAATAAGACTTCCCCTTTAATAATTGTTTTGTATGGTTATGCGGTTAACCGCTAACTAATTTTGTAACCGTATTTGCATAATAAATACCCGGACACACAACCCATTTGTACAGTGTGTATTCCGGTTTTCTCTTCAATCATTCTTTACACATTTATTCGGTTTATTCTCTCTCTCCGCAAATTCTAACAGATACTTAGCAAAAGAAAGAAGTCTTATGACAAGACACCGTCAAATACTTAACAGATTAAACCCTTGAACCATACTGCCCACTAGAAGCTAACGGGATTGACTCCCTTGTGTGACAAGTCCTTAAGGTGTTGAGAACCTTCAAACTAGTTGAATAGATCACAAGTATTCAATTATGATAACTTGTGAAGTATGTCACAGCCAAATAACATTATGGGCCAAAGAGGGAAATCTTATATACAATCTTATTATTCACTGAAACAATGACTTGGAGAAATAAAAGAAACAAATGCATGAGTTCACTGTGTTTTGTGCACACTCTGATATGTTTGTAGTCATCAAACATTAGTGAAACATTGGCAAACATTGGGATAACATATCAATATTTTTCGGATTGAATTTTGGGTGCATAACAGGCCTTTAATGCATTATTTAGTGCATGAATACAACATGAGATTAAAAAATATGTTCCTGTACATGCTTTGCACAAATAAATGTATTGCTTTCTTTTAGTTTTTTATAGATGCTTCATATATTAACAGAAAAGAATATTTACAATCCAAAGAATTGTACAAAAGAATAGTTAACTGTACAATGGAGATTACAATGTTTTCCTTAAAGCAACAAGGACAGAAATGAAGTCTGAATAATCCCCAGGTTCAATCTTCTTGGCTTCCTTTATCAAAAATTATCCTTTTGCAAGCAAATGTAAGTGAACTTTTCTTTTACAAATGGGAATTACATCAATCACAACATGGAACACATTGGAGGGCCAAACACCCTTAAATAACATTCATAATATGCTCAAAACAAATATAAGTAACTTTGCACTTCATTGGACAATCAAAGACAAAACCCTTATGTAGGGACCCTTTGAACATGTCACTAAAATTGATGAGTGGCCACTTCGAACTATTTATCCACCCCTCTGGAATGATAGAGCATCCTATTGTGATCCAACTTTCTCTCATCTACTCCTTTTTTGGATTAGTGAATCCTACACGCTTTTCCAACAAGCTTGTTCTCAAATTATAATCACTTAGTGGAACATAACTTATTCCCACTTTTTAATCTTATTTACCATCTCATTATCATAATTATAGTAAGGAGAGCATGAAACATTAAAGGCAATGTCACTTGCATAAAGGACTGACCAACAACCTCATTTCCTTTCTCATTATCTTTATGTCATAAATTCCCACTAGTGAGCTGTTATGAGGGGCCTTCCACTTCAGACTAGATTCCTTCCGTTTTTAGCAACACATCTATCCCTTATTTGATTGACGCTTCTGTCTGAATCATCAAAGACTAGTATTTTTATGATTCCCAGGTCCTTAGTCACTTTCAAACTGAAAATCAACGCTAAATATTCTGCTACATTATTGGTACAATAATAAACGAGTCTATAAAGAGGGTGCAACGTCACCTAATGGAGAAGTAAACACAAAATGTCTCACACCCCCATTGTAACTTTTTCTACAACAAATTGCATTGCCAATATATAGTCTCAAATGATCTATCCTCTTATTTTATTGCAACCAGCCTACAATCTTCTCTCATGTGTTGAAGATAATATAATTTTATAGATCAGAAGAAGCACATACAAATTCACTCAATGACACAAGAAGATTCTCAGTATTGAACAATACACATTGTTCCCTGTATGATCTCAAACATTCATCATCTGAAACTGGATTTATAGCATAATGAGATCCATTTGCAAACTTCTGCCTATAGCATTAGCCCATATCCATGAAAGCAACATTACTCAATTAGGAGGAACGTCAGATACAACGTCGATAACAAAGTTCTTCTCCAAGTAAGCAGCAAACCGAACTTGCAAGCCTTATAACTTGACCTTGCAAGAAACCATAATATAAAGGCTATGGCACGGATTTGTACCCGTGAGTCCCAATTCCCTTCATTACCTCCAATGGCATGGAATTTGTATAAGCTCCAAAATCAAACACACAATTATGTAGCAATTATTATCACAAAAAAGTAGCACCCTAGGATTTGCTCATGACAAATACCTACTTTTTGTTAACATGGGACTGTATCCAAGTGTGGGATCTTGAGAAAGACCTCCAAAGAAGGTTAGTTCCTTTGTGTTTTAGCCCGCCACAAAAAACCTACAACCTGAGAATGCAACTAATCTAATCCTAAGCTACATTCTCTCAAGATCCAGAGTTAGGAGAAAAGGGAAAGGAGAATGCAAACTTAAAAGAAGGTGATGCACCAAACTAAAAAAAGGTTCGAACCTAGCTCATGGACACAATTGAAACCATACTTTGCATACTCGTACTCGGCAGACCAAAAAAAAATTGACTCGGCAAAAACTCGGCAATACTCGGGAATACTCGACAACTTAAAAAATACGCAAATTTCTTTAAAAAACATAAATTTTAAGCAACACAGCTACTTGGCCAATACTCGGGAATACTCGGCTTATACTCGACCAATACTCGGGAATACTCGGCCAATACTCAACCAATACTTGGGAATACTCGGCGAGTTAACTGTGGCGAGTTTTAATGACAAGTATTCGGTTGGGCAAAGAAATGGCAAGTACTCGCCAACTCGGTGAGTACTCACAGAGCTTTCCTACTATGGTTATAACAAACAATATATTATGAATAGTTTATTGTTTGGTGAGTTGGTTATATAATTCACGTAATTAGGATACTTTGTTATAGGTTTCCTATTTTATAGGAAACATATTCCCTATATATATGTAAGCTTGTATTATGATTAAAGTAACGAAGAAATTATTATGTTTTCCCTGTGCAACTATGTCCAAATATTTTCAAATCGTAACTGTATGCAAAAAATGACATTTTTTTACTGTGGAAGGTTCTAGTCTACTTTTAGCCCTATAACAAACTTGAACTCACAAGTAATGGGGAATAGTCATGAGTAATTACTTGCGATTCCAGACTTGTTACTCGGCTTGCAAGAAGATGCACAATTAGTCAGTATGGGAAAAACGGCACGTTAATTGATACCATTCGTAAGTTTTAAAATAGAGGCTTAAAAAATAATAATGTCAGAGACCCTTAGCTTTGGTAGTGGTGGATGGGACATTAAGCATTGGAGGAGAGATTGTCTATTACACATGTAAGTGCTTAATTCAAGGTAGTGACCTTAGATCTATCATTGTCGTAGCTATTTATGTTAGATGTTTTTTACAATTTGTATAAATAAAAAAATCCAACACTCCATTCACTCCCATTAACCTACTTTGGTCATCTGTGAACATTTTTTTCTCTTCAGGATGTTATTCAATCCCATCAATTGCATCATGGAGTCTAGTACCGATCTTGTCAAGCGGAATTTCAGTAGCTGGCTAAAAACAAATTTGTTCCAGTGCCTACTGTAATAATAGGCCAGTTCCTTGATTAACGTTCACCGTGAAAAAATGTTTTTCTTGCACTTAAGCATGAATTGCTACCACTGATTTTTCTCACCTTCCATGTAGAAAGAATCTAATAGCACTATTTATAACCACAAAGTGTGTTGTTAATCATAAAAAAAATGCTCGAACTAACTAATTTATGATGGAGGATCATTGCCATAAAACTCGCAAATATCTAGCTTGGGCATGAATTGATTTCTCATCCTACCAATATTATTATCCACCTTTCTCCTTTCCCCTCTTCTTTCCACCTAACCCCTTCTCCTTGCGCCACAAAATCGTTGCCCAAATTGTCACTTTCACACCACTAGTAATGATAGTTATATGTACCAGAAGTGAAGAGAGAGATCCAATGATAAAGCAGTAGAAATCCACATGGTAATGGTGAATCAGACCAAAAACTGGCGTATCAGATATTATAGATGAAGGCAAAATGCAGAAATACTGAATTACTGAAATAAGGAATGTCGTTTTAGGGGGGGACTTCCCAAAAGCATCAGGCCAAAAAACTGAATTACACAACTCCTGATTTCCAAATGTAGACTTATTCCATTTATATAGGAAAAGTTAGGGTGGAGCAACCCTTAAGCCCCTACTTAAGCCAACTTATCAGAAATAATAAATAAAGAAAAACTAGAAGACAAAAAGGGTTATGGGCACCCCAGGTCAGTCACTCTATAACTCAATCACACATAATGACATGTGGAAGGATACGATCATAACATATGACAGCACAAGTTAGTCCCAGCTTTAGCAAGCATAGTTAAAGTTAATTAAGGCATGCTTTCACGATGAAGTACAAACAATACAATTCAACACTAGTTCCTAGCTCCCAATGAAGGCTAACAATGTCTTTCAAAATGACTTGCTAAGCCACAAACCAAATTATGGGATGAATAAGCAGCATACTGCTGGTCATTTTAAGAGAAGCAAACATGATTAAAATTTCTCATTTTATTAAAATGGAGGATCAAAATAGAACAAGCGTGCGTAGAAATTTTAAATAAATTATGACCGAAACCATACCAGAACAAGCAAGCGTAGAAATTTTAAATAAATTATGACCAAAACCATACCATGCAATCAAGGAAATGTTCTTATAGCGTTACAGATGTGAAGGAAACTGATATACTACGATTAAATTTATTATCAATTTCAACAACTCCTCCAACAAAGGAAAAGCATAATGAAGAGATAAGAAAACACTGAAACATATAGCATTTGTTATGGAAGAAATTAATAAAGGAGTCTATTCAGAAATTAGTCAACAGAGGAAATTCCAAACATAATGTGTAAATACGTTAAATGAGGCCTTAATTCAAGAACTTTTCCGTAAAGAAGTAAATTCTCAATCGGAATGCTGATAAATGTATCAGTGTCACTGAAGTACAGCCAACATTCTGAATATTAGAAGCAAGACTGGGAACATTAACACAAACATAGACTCGATCTAGCCAAAAGCCTTAAACAACAAACCCTCTTAATTTTTTATAAGATAATAGAAAAAATGAAATACAAATACGAATGGAGAGACGAAAAACCCATTCCTAGATTTATCACATAAATCACTAAGCATACAAGATCACCATACATTGTCAGTCCCCAACCTAACTAAAAAATGAAAACGACTTGTTTTAAGAGAGAGCCTACATTACAAATATCATGAATGCACATATAAAAACCTAGGTAGCCGGTATGTACCCTGCAGGGCATGGGTATGGGTACGGTGCATACCCGTAGGCGGGTATGGTACGCCCTGGGTACGGCCAGGGTACGTCCAGCAGTACCCGGGTACATCTGGGTATGTCAGGAAGTACCTAGATGTACCCGGGTACTGTTGGACGTACCCTGGCCGTACCCAGGGCGTACCTACCAGTAAAAACAACAATTTTTTAAATTTTTTTTAATTTTTTTATTTAATTTCTTTTAACTTTTTTGTAAAAAATAAAAAAACTATTTTTTGGGGGTCAATAAAGGTCAATAGATGCGATTACGTAAATGATTCAACTGTGGTAAAACTTAACAGAAGTACCTAAAACAATGGCTGAAACTGCAAACAGTTGAGATGCGTTTGGGTAATGTAGGATCAAAAAACACGGTGGCAGCATCTCCACTAGCAAGTAAGACTAATGCAGGAATAATAAGAAAAACCCCAAAGGAATCTGAACTGCCAGATTTGAAGGGAGCTGGTAATAGCCAGAATTCCAGTCCAGTTATGTGATTTGTTATTATTTATGTTAATAAGTGGACATTGTAACATTTGGAGTTTGAACAATGTACTTGTTCGAAGTTCAATCAATGAATATCATGACAAAATGCATTGAATTATTAATACGTTATTTGGCTATTTCACTTAATTATTAATTTGTTTACTCTATTCATGTATAAGGCTGAATTTTTGCTTATTTGGCTATATTTTTAATATTTTATATGTATATTGTACTGCCATACCCAAGTGTCATACCCGGCCCCCAAAAAATTTGCCGTATCAGCGTACCGGATCCCCGCACCATACCCCTGTACCGGCTACCTAGATAAAAAACTATTACAATCAATACAACGGAGCATCTATTGTTGCTCGTTTTTGTATAAGGGTGGAGGGACTGTGAACTCGTATTTGCCTATAATAATTTGTCAAATACTGGTTGACAATCCTATACAATGTGCTTTAATTTGTATATCATCAAAAGTTTACTGCAGCAAAGGCATTTGAATGGAAATTTTTCGGAAATCGTTCTCCTAAATAATTTAACCCGTTGATGTTTCTGAACTCCAAAACCCTAGATAAAAAGACAATAATGCACTTTGTTGTGATACACACATATTCCCATGTCTACAGTTCATTAGACACTATATTGGTCTTCATTTCCCAATATAGGAATACTGTATAGGAAAATCAAAGACCAATATGGTGTCTTATGAACGGTAGACAAGGTAATTTTTCTGTATCAATATCGCTTCATGCATTAACAAGAAAAATGTTGTGATATATGTCCTTCCCTCTATAGAAAGACCCTATTTGTTCCTGGCTCACACGGTGACTGGAAACATGGTTTTTGAAGTTTGTACATTTACAAATAGATCTTCTTATATTGGCAAAGTACATATAACAATCAATTCTTAGCAACCTTAAAAACTAAGTGACTAGTCACAAATGAGTTACTCCTTGTGCAAGATTAGATATTTTATCTTATCAACAATGTGCTTTACCAAGCTCACCTTCAATATGGTTTTTGAAGTTTGTACATTTACAAATAGAACTTCTTATATTGGCAAAGTACATATAGCAATCAATTCTTAGCAACCTTAAAAACTAAGATACTAGTCACAAATGAGTTACTTCTTGTGCAAGATTAGATATTTTATCTGATCAACAATGTGCTTTACCAAGCTCACCTTCAATATGGGAACTGTCAAATCGGGATGTCGTACTCGTGCAAGTAACTCAAGCTCTAATGAAATGGAATGCACCTGTAACATTTGAATGGTAATTACTAATATATTATCAGTAGTCCGATATTAGTAAAAACTTATGATCCTACAAATCATTGAGTAAAAAAGTGAACGTTGCGCCAAGAAATGTTTTGTAGTACTCAGCATGACTAGCAATGTACAGTTCCATTGCTGATATCACTATAGATCTTAACAAGTACTAAAACAGTAAGTAGATATACGGTCAACATTGACTGGTAATGTACAATTCCATTGCTGATATCACTATCAATATTAACTAGTACAACAGAAAATAGATATATGGTGTAGAGTAGAATTGCATAACATTGAGTAAATACAATAAAAAAATGGAAAAATCATCCATACACAGCTCACGTGTTCACTTCCATTCCTCGTAATATATTTCATATGGCCACATGCCGACATCACATCTTTTTTGGAAGGTATCTCATTTAAAAAATTCCCCACCCCCAGAGTCCAAGCGCACAAACAACCATTGTCATGACTTGTTAATTTTGTTCTTTTAAATTAGTTTCTATTTGCTCTGACCATGAATTCTTCTTCGTTTTTCATTCCTGTTGGACCATACAGTGAAACAAAACCAGATGTCCAACATCAATTGAATCATCTGCATTCCATTTTGCTTAACATTAACCAAGCAATCTTATATTTTACTTAACATTGACCTGGCAATCTTATAAATGTCCTGCATTGACATGGAACTTGAAAGTACATCTAACTGAAAATATATTAAAATACATCTATTTGAAAAATGCCGATAGATATCAATTCCAAGTATTTTGTCGTGGATGTTACACATATCACATTGATTAATAATTCCATTACTTTATGTTCATATTTCCCATAGAATGATGGAAAAAAAAAATCCAAGGAAAAAAAGGCCTCACTCAAACTCTATGGTATGACTAAAATATTACTATTTTTGATGGACTTCTAAAAGTTAAAATGTTAAAAAACTTTTTAGCAAAAGTTAAGCAGATGTAAAATTTATGGTAAAATTACTTTGTGACGGTCAAATGGACATCAAATTTTATATAGAAAATAAAACCTTACACGACCACACCATCACATTCCACCCCTTGCCACCATTGTAGAATGCCTATCACATAATTATATCTCCAATGCCTTTATTAACACGACAATGTCGTTTTTACTTTTATACTTCCCATCCATATCACCGAACTTTATCGAGTTGACATCATCCCACGTCTTAATTTGCTCAATTTGTTACACATCTAGTGCTTCTCCCTTTTGGCTACCTAATCAAGGAATGCTCAAGCAAGGTAGGATCCAACTCAAAAGTGTTAGGAGTGGCTAAGCCACGATGTAAGGAAGCCTCATGCAAGATTTTATGTCTGTCAGCAATAACAATAGACTAGTCGGCAATAAAAATAGACCCAAATAGCTAATCTAGAAGGGCAACCCAATCAAAATCAGCCATGTTCCTATCATCAAAAAGGACAAGTGGACTCCCGCCTAACAAATCAATAGTGGTTACTCTAGTGGATTCAGAGGTGATAGCAACTAACGGTAAGGACAAAAGGCAAGAATCAAGTAGGAATGACGTGTGAACTTTCACAAATCTAAATTAATGGTGAAATCCATAACAAGAACAAAAAGGCCAAACCCTTGATGAAACTAACTACCCAAGGGGCACCTCAACGTGTCATGCAATGGTTTGGGCATCGCGATCCTTGTTTTTGGATCATCCTTGTTGGAATCAATGTCCCTTCCATTATGACACTGCCATCTAGAAAGTCTAGATTCTCCCAAGTACCGATAATAGTTCTTTCATACTTTGCCTCATCCTCTGATAGTGTTTCATCACCTTTAATGCAGGAGCATCCAGGTTCACAAGCAATCTTGCATCAACCAAAAATATGTTAGATTAGGAAAATACGCTAAGTCTAGCAACGCGTAGTCTCCAAGCACGCGTGCTATTTTTTTGTGGTTACCTAATAAGGGTGCCTATGTTTGTGTCTCTAAAAATTTGTGTGCGACATTGATAAAATGTTCCAAATAAGTCCGCAGTGCTTCACTGACCATAGAGTAGTCTTCAAAAGTTGGTGCAAGATTATATCTTATGGTGCAGATCAGAAAGGGTGATTTCATGGTTGAAGGGTCTTGTGCAAACAAACGAACATTCATAAGGCATCGCGGCACCTATGCATTACTAAGGGATGGGGCAATGCTTGTAAGCCTTGGCGCAGAACCAAAGCATGGCGCAAACAATTGAAAGATCACACAAAGCCAAAAATCCTATAAAATGTGTGCGGCAACACAAAAGGCATCTAGAGAGGCTCGCATAAAGGTGGGAGACTTATCTTGATAGCGTGCATTCAAATGTGAAACTACAAACTCATTAGACTATTACATAGAAAGTTTTTTAGCAAGGTGTGTGTGGACTTATCACACATTCACAATAACACAAAAGCTTCTTTGATGTCACAAACGGAAGGATCGTCTCATTGACAACCTCAGAATCACAAATGGGAGCCAACGATGAGTCACCTACTTTCAAATTGTGTTCATTGGGCCAACTTGTATTTACATCAAGTACATCTATAATTGGGTCCTTTGGGCCTTAACCTTTGTTTAATATTTGTAACAAATTTAATTGTTTATGGGCCAAATGTAGTTGAGCCAATTAATTCTATGCAGAAGATTGTGTCCATATGAACACGTCACTACATTTTTAGAAGGAATTCAATTCCAGTGGGAGGATTCATAGTCTAGATAGCAGTTGCAAGGAGTACATGTAGAGTTTTGTCTGTAGGTTTAAGAGGTATTGAAAGATCTAGAAAACACTACGACGTTGATGTGTTTATAATCCTGCAGCTATGTGTGTTGTAATAAGTTAGATATTGTAAATTTCCATTGTTGATGAATATCAAGTGTTGTTATCAAAAGTGATGTTGCTCAATAATTATGTTGTGTATTCTAAACGATGCATGGTCTAAGGCATCTCGTCATGGAACCCCTAACTACAGTTACATCAACCTTGTTGGGATTTATACTTCTAAACCATCTTCTTTGCCAAGTGTTTCTTCTTCACTATCGTTGCCTTCTCTCAAAGATGGCACCATCAAGAAATAGTTAGCAGTTTTTAATCATATTGAGGATCTAGAACAATATCTCCTTTCGTTAATGTCTTACACTAGATAGCAACATTCAACATCAAGGAAATTGCATACAATGTCATGTAGAATCTTTTGCCTCCATGCACATGAACCCCTTCAACTTGTCCAACATGTACAATGCCGAATTATACCTCTCCATTGGATAGTCCATCCATGTACTTTACGAGCCAAATGAGCATCTCTACAAAACAAACTTGCCCACAATTTCTTCTATTGACCAGGGAGAGGAGGCACTTCCAATCATTTAAATTCAAAACGCCTTCTTCAATCCACAATTGCCATGCTTCAAGATTGTATGTTTCTGCCCCAAATTCAAGTTAGTTAAATAATATAAGACTTATCCACAAGTTCTTATATTCACCAAGTCAAGGAGGCACTTCAATTCATTTGAATTCAATCACACCTACTTCAATCGACGATTGACATGCGTTAAGATAGTACAGAAAATTTGTTGGAGAGCACTCATTGCATGAAGACAAAACTAGTATGAAAAAAAACGAGCCATCATGGACGATATAGTGTTTAATTCTTTTGCACATAGAGAAACCATGCACAGGTTTGAATGTTCCATGATCGACCTTTTTTACATTTACGTGTCCCTCCACTAGGTTAGGTAGCATTTAGACATCTTGTAACCATGTCAACATGAATGGCATAGACATCATGTTGACCTCCATAGAAAAGTAAGGGTTTAACGAGTAAGCTTGAAATTAGATATGAGATAGATAAAAATCGTGAATGTGATGATGAATGAATTGAGATTTTAATAATGTCCATGAGACCAAGAAATCTATGGGACCAAAGAGTAGTTACAAGGATGTTTTGCACACAAACAACCACTAAAGACAAAGGCTGTCAAACCAAGTTTGTAATATATCCATTTCCTTTTCAACATGATTAGTAGGGGTGTTATGATGAGGATTCGGTGTTGGGTGGCCAGGTACATGAAAATTAAAATTTGTGGGGGGTTGAGGGATAGAGTAATAAACTATGTGAAGTGGGACTTAGACAACACTGAGTAGCTGTATGTGATCGGCTAAAAGTAACCAAATTCTTTTAGAGTGAAGTGGGTCCCAGTACAGGTCTTTTATTTGGAATTCATAAAAAATTAAAAATGGGATTGGCAGTTTGTCTAAATAAACCACAATTTGAATTGAGTTTCCAGTGACACGTTTGGGTCCCCATGAAAGGTAAGCAGATCATTTCCCAGATTTTGCACCATGGCTAAGTTGGCCAAATTATTAGCCACATTATTTTGTCTTTTTTCATGTTGAATATTTAAATTATTTGAAGTTGTGATGTTCCCAAATTTTCATAGCAACATGGAATTTTTGCAAATTTGAACAAGTGTGCATCTAGAAATTTGTCGCTGACCCCAACAAGTGGCTTGTCAAACCTGATGTTGGACAATTGGTTTGTGAACACATGACTTGGTTGGTAATACCACAATTTTGAACGTTGTCTTCTGTAATAGGTGCTTAATAGTCCATATGAAGAGTGGAACCATTCACAAACTGTATTGATAAACATTTTGAGTCAAGTAGACCATTTTAAGGCCCTCCAATCAATTTCATTATAGTTAATCTTAGGTCTAGGCAAAAATTGATTGGAAAATAGATCAGGTGATCCAACCTATGAATCCTTGGGACTTTCTATGTCACAACCTATTTCCAGCTTCTCCTCGAGAACATTATTATTTAAATAAACAAACTTATTTATTGGTTCAATGAAATTAATGCAATTATTTGTCAGTTACCTTGTACAAATATTTACTAATTTATGACTTAGACCTTAGTCACCGCATTCGGCAGATTTTATTGAATAAAATCGAAAATCGCTGAATTTCAACTGTTTCAAATGAAATACGTTTAAATTCGCGAATTAAATCTGCAACCACCATTTTTTATTGGTTCCAATGCGTTAAGGGTTTTGAATAATCGTTGATATTTTCTTCACTGCAAAAGATTGGCCGCCATGCCCTAAACCTGCGACTCTTCACTTCGTGCCCTCACTGTGCGTTGTATGACGTTGAAGGAGACAGCGTGCCCTCACTTTGTGCCTTTCATTTCTGCATAGGTGTGGCGTTGGACGAGACATCTTGTTGAATTTGTTGGAGGCTCAAGGTTGAACGAGATGGACCTGGGAAGTTGCATCAAATTTTCACGCAAAGTATTTACCTTCCGTTGTGTCTCGACCATTTATTTTTTAAATCCTACATTTATTTTTATACCTTTATTATTAAGTAAGATTATTTCTATATTAAAGCTAAAAGTTTAACATTATGGATTATTTAACTTGTAACTTTGATAAAACATTTTTTATTTCTTTAAACTTTATATTATACTATATTAATATGTTATAATTAACATAGTAAATTAAATTGATTTTATTATGCTAATAGTTTTTATTTTACATATATAAGTGTTTTCTAAATAAAATTTTATGATTTACTATTTTAGGATTTAGATTATAGAAAATAATGTATTTTTTTAAAATAAATTTTATTTTATTATTTAATTTTAATATTTTAAGTTTATGATATTATTTTTTAGCTTGTATGATTTTTTTAATAAATGTGAGTTAATTTTTTTGTTTTCAAATTTTTAATTTTTAAAATAAGTATATAGTTTAGCCAAATTTTATCATTAATTTTTTAGCGACGAATTTTATCCTTGGCGAATCCGAACACGAATTTGAATGCGGTGACTAAGACTTAGACTATCTTCAAGTTACATTTATTTATGAAAATTAACATTGTGATGATTATGTTGTAGCATGGAGATTATCTAGTAAGTTAGAGTATTATGTAGTGGTTGACTTCATTGACATTGCTTTGGCTATGATTTTCATGATACAGACTAACTTCTGCCTATTGGCTTGAGGTGAATGTAGGAGAGGGCTCCCCCCGCCCTCCCACAACCCCACAAAGGTCACACACAGAGGGAGGGCATCATAAAGGAGAGGGCAGCAAATCAAGGCAAACACTTCCACAACAAGACCAATTTGAAGAACTGCACATAGACACACAACTCGGTCAGCCTGCATGTGTGTTATTGAGTGTGTCGTCACTTGTGTGCTTAGCTAATATTACTTTGTCAGATCTTATATACTGTGTTTTGTGTTAGTTTGGTGGGTGTCGTATTCTTTCTTTTTGACATCTTACGAGTCGTTTTGAGCCTCGGAGTGCAAGAAGTGGCGTTCACTACTTTGGATGCTCTAAGTGGCAACAACCACACAGAATATCCCCTGTAGCACATACCCCTCCTTGTAGCATTTTTTGAGATGACTCGGATATTGTCACTGCTAGGGACACTTATCTTGAACAATAACCTTATTTGCACTCTTACCCTATCGTAACTCTAGACATTGACCTCTTGCTATTGAGGAGTTCTAAACCAAATTGGTTAACATTAGCACCAAAGGGACTTTTAGTCTTAACTTGACTCTTACTCAAGAGGAATAATATAATACCATGACTAACTCTTGACTTAACTTAGATTTGACTTAAAAAATGATTATGGGTTGATCATGGAGTTCTCCTAAAGCTTTGACTAATCATGAAGTGTTAGGTTTTTTGTGACCGTATATAGTCTCGAAGGAAGATGAGAGACCTCTTGTTTTGGAACTCTTGCCATTTTGTTAGCTTGTGAATGCTCTATTCAAAAAACTCTCCTGATTAACAGCAGGATATCTGCAGCTGTCTGGAACATTGAAGGTGAAAATCAGAATAAGTAGCATGCAGAAGTGGATCTTTCTGGCATGGAGACTTTTTGATTTCTTATTTTCTGTCTGGTAAAGTTTTGAGTTAGTTTCTACCACCATACAGTCAAGAAGATCATTGGCAAGAAAGCTAGAGCACGGATCATTCATCGGGGAAATAATTTAAACTTGACAAAGAGAGTAGGAAAGCTGAGGAACATGTAGTGTTCTTTGGAAACTCCGTTCTTTTCACCACAGTATCATCCTCATTCTAAAGGCAAGTACCCTTATGTATTGATTTGTTTTATGTTGATAAGAAATGGGAATATTTATATAAAATCTTGAATGAAACCTTGAACGGTCATCGTGGTTTATGTGTTTAACTCTAAGTTGCCGAAACAGCAAGCAGGGGCCTCGAGAGCGGGTACAGGAGCGGCGTGGGAGCAGGCAATGAGCGGCCAGAGGCCTCTCCCTGCCCGCTAAAAACGCATTTTCTCCTGTTTTTTTCTGCCCAAATCATTTTTTTCCTTTTTTGGATTTTTGGTGAAGAAAACACAAGCATAGAAAAAAAAATTGCCATTTTTGGAAAGGGTCCGCGAAGATGTAGCAAGAAAAACTTGCATGAGCCATAACTTTCATTCTGTGGCTCCGTTTTACGTGTCGTTTTCTCCAAAAGTGTATATTTTCTCGAGCTCTGTGCATTGATGGCAATATTTTTCTTATTTTCATAAAATCCATTTTTGCACCTTTTTGGACCAAGCAACTTCTTGCAAACTTCTGAAAGAATCATGAGCTTTGATTGCCCATAGACAGATTAGTAATTAAAAATACAACTATGCGAGTATTCCAACCATGGTATATACAACTTATACAGTTTACTGTACATTCTATACATTTATATAAAATCCATTATTTAATTTTATACAATCTACAACATACACTATAAATTTAATTTTATTCGTTTTGTATATACTGTACATTATTATAAATTTATAATTAATAGTATAACTTGTCTTTTATCTTGTTTTTCATATACATAATATGTGGTTTATAATTAAATTCCTATTTAGAAAGCTGAGATTTATATATTTTTTAATTTTTATATAATTTTTGTACTGCCATATCCTACGCCGTATCCGGGGTCAAAAAAAAATTTGCCGTTTCCGCATATCGGATACCCCACTCCCGCTCCCGTATCCAAAACGTTTCGGCTACTTAGGTTTATCTTGTTTATGGAGACTCAAGTTATCCCTCTCTCTTTCACACACACACTTGCCCCTCGTGACAGTTGGACTTCACTAACTTTGGGTTTTTAACACCCACCCACCCGCCTCCCCCCCCCCCCCCAATTTATATCAGACGTCAAGCATAGCAGTCTAATTTTTCAGGCTGTGCACATGGAAGATTTGTGGGAGAAACCTAACTGCAAGCACTCCTTCATAAGGTAAACTTGATGATACAACTTGTGGAGTTGCTAGTCCATCCACAACTGTACTCAGTCCATTCTATCTTGACTGTAGTGGGCTTAGAATGTATTATTTGATTGTGCTATTCATCCTTGTCTTGACATTAGAATATCCATAATGTATTCACTGACTGTACCGGTCAGCCTTGTCGTAGCTGCAGTAAAGCTGTTGGTGTACGAGTAACTATACTTGGGCAATAGTACTAGTGTTTTGTTTTGGTTGCAGATTACTTGAGCAGTCATTCCTTATGAACTGTAGGTTGGAGTGGAGATGTCTATGCAATCCATTTGGCAGTCATTCCTTGATTGCTTGTAACTTGATGTTGCATAGACTTGCATTGTAGAAATCATCTGGATTCCTATTCATTTGGAGTCCTTTCTCAAAACTGTAGCGTAGTGCAAGAAGTGGTTATGAGATGTCTATGCGATCCATTTGGCAGTCATTCCTTGATTGCTTGTAACTTGATGTTGCATAGATTAGCATTGTAGAAATCATCTGGATTCCTATTCATTTGGAGTCCTTTCCCAAAACTGTAATGTAGTGCAAGAAATGGTTATGAGATAAATGCCTTTACCTATCTTGAATATAATTTATATAGATAGGTTGGACTTTGGAGTTATTGTCCATTGGACTGTCATCTTGACTGATGTAATCTTGACATAAATGCTTTGATTCATTTCCTTTTTGGAAATGTATTCACTGACAGTACCGGTCAGCTTTGTCTTGGCTGTAGTAAAGCTGTTGGCGTACGAGTAACTATACTTGGACGATAGTCCTAGTGTTTTGTTTTGTTTGCAGATTACTTGAGCAGTCATTCCTTATGAACTGTAGGTTGGAGTGGAGATGTCTATGCGATCCATTTGGCAGTCATTCCTTGATTGCTTGTAACTTGATGTTGCATAGACTTCCATTGTAGAAATATCTGGATTCCTATTCATTTGGCAGTCCTTTCTCAAATCTGTAGCGTAGTGCAAGAAGTGGTTATGAGATAAATTCCTCTACCTATCTTGACTATAATTTATATAGATGGTTTGGACTTTGGAGTTATTGTCCATTGGACTGTCATCTTGACTGATGTACATTGCAATCTTGACATGAATGCTTTGATTCATTTCCTTTTTGGACTGTCAGCTAAACTGACTGTAGCCTTGTACTGGACATCTTTTGGGATTAGTACCTTCATAGAAGTTCCTCTAAGGTCTGAACTTAGTCACTACTTGTCTTGACTGTAATAAGCATTAATGTTTCTACCGAATGTACTTAGTCAATATTGGTCCTGACCGTAACAGTGAGTGTGACTAATGAATGTTTGGCCTGTTCTAATACAATCTTGCCATCACTGTAGACGACAGTCATGCTCTAGTTGACTGTACTCTTTGCATTCATGAGACTCCTAAGAACTTGAAAGGCATCGCTGGGTTGTAAGGCCCCTTGCCCACTCTCCTGATCTTGATTTACCTTTCATTAGAGGTTGTAGCTCGTATTTGTGAATGATGTATCTACAGTGCAGGATTGTATTTGCTGACTTCTACCATTGCACTATACAGTGCATGTATTGCTCTTCTAGGGGGTACACCTGTATGTGTGCAAACACTTGCCACTAGGCTTATGTATGCATGCATACAAGTACGTCCAGATGCTTATCTATGATCATACATATAGATCATGCTCAAGACTTCCCTAGAAAACTGTTAAGAGTAGCGTACACGTCATATGGGATCCCAACTTAGGGATCAGACCTACCTTGATATCTAGAGCATGCTCCTGACAAGTCAACAGAAGGTTGTCTTGACCTGGTTAACACTTTGCTGCAACTTTAAGTTCAAGCAAGAATGAGAGTTGAGGGGAGGTGAGAAGAAGTGGAAGTAGATTTCATGCAGTATCTATTCTATTTTTTTGATAGCATGTGTGGGTTGAAGCCGGTGAGCTTAGTACCATTCTTACTCCCATCTGAATCTCAGCCTTCGCTTTCCTGAAAAGACAGTTTTTTTCATTTGAATGTAATGTTGCTGTTTGAGTTTTGCAGAGGAATGTGTAAAATGCAAGTCTTAAACTGCATGGATGATTTTGTGAGTTATATGATCTTGTGTGGATCACGCTGAGAGCATGTAGCTGAATGCCGACTCCAACTCTATTGATTTCATCCACATGCCCTTCTCTTGTACTTCTTTCTGTTTGTTTTATTGTACATTTTTTGTGTGGAGTATGGTGTTGCGATAGCTGTGCCAGGGGATTGTTGGACCCAGTTTCATCTCTTGGGCATGTTGAAACTATTATCCTCCCAATGTGAGGGTAATTAAAATTCTTTTGCCAATGTAATGATAATGTTGTATTCATTTGTCCATCCATTATACTTTGTTGAGTCACATGCTTGTTGGATAGAGCCAGTAGATACTAGGGGTACCTTGTTCTACTTAAGTGAGTGTATGTTGTAGTGGTTGTATAGATGTCGCACATGGTTCTTGGATTGGTTCTGTATGGAAGTGGATTTCTTTATCTGCCACCCTCGTTGAAGGGTAGGTCCACCCCCAGTTAGGGAGGTGTACGGGGGACTCTAAGGTTTGTGGTTGGAGGTGAAATGCCCAGATGATACTCTCTCTCACAATTGCACAATTGTTGTACTTGCACCAGAACTGCCTCCTTGGAGTTGTTATAGATATCGTACTTCATTGATTAGTGATTACACTTTGTATACCATGCTTAGTATTTCTTGTATTCTTAATAAACGCTTGTTGGTGTATCCACTAGCCAGTGAGGCAGGCTGTAGTTCCCCACAACTGAACAATTCTTGGAACATGGAACTATTTATATAATTGTACCTTCTGATACCTTTGAATGTATATTTACTATCGATGTTGCCATTATTTCTTGCTATAGTATGTTTACTGCACAAGTAATAAATGTTGATGTCCCTTTTTTTGGATACCATATATGCTTTAGTTAATATTGAATGAAATAGTGAACTTCACATACTTGTACTTTCTTTATCTATATAAAAAAATTAGACATAAACTGCTTCCACTCCAATTATAAGGCTCTAGTTATTATAAAAATAAAAAATGAGGTGCTAACTGCATCGTCAAATTTATGAATAAAATTACAAAGTTCGTGATCCTGCCTCCGTTGCAGAGTTGGGAGATCATTGGGGACCTCAGTACATGAATTTGGAAAATATTTCTCGCTGATCATTTCAGGATTCAATCCATCAGAAAAATACTATAGGACTAGAAAGTTAAGCGTCTATAAGGATATGCCTCAGCAAACTGGGCAAGTTGAAATTTTTCACTAGTGCCATTATTTTTATCTAAAGCCGCTAAAATATGATTTGCTAAATTGTTAGACTAATTCACATTTAATATGTATTTTCTTTATTATTTGTTATAGTTATTACTCTTTAAACATAAATATGATAGATGAAGGGAGCAGCTAGAGTATGTTTATGCAAATACACTCAAAGAAGTACAACCAAGAAGAATGAATAATTTAGAGCTAGTTCTATACAGTGTTCAACTCTGTAACCACTAATTAAAATAAAGAAGGCCTACAGAAGCAATTCATCTGACGAGATCAATCTAACATCAAACTACAATGTGGAGATTCAAAAGGAAAATTTGCAAGTAAAGGCCTCTCTTATTTAGAAGTTTCATCAGCCAAGGAGAGCTGTATCAAAGACAGAACGTTCAGATTCTCAATCCCAGATATGATTTCAAACTACAGACTCCGGACTCCAGATTTAACTTATGGCACAAGATTTTGTTTTCAGTTGTTCAGTCATCAAGTTTCAAAGTTCATGAGCAATCATGTAATGAACTACTCACAATTTTGATGGCGAAATAACAGGAATATGATCTGCTTTGATCTCTGTAATACGTATAATGGTTTGTCCATGAATAAATCCAAGGTTTTTTCTTGTCAAAACATTAACATTTATATCTTCTGCACTTCTCAATTTTTTGCCAAGACACAGGCTGAGTATTGATCTTTAGCTCGTTGAATCGTGCTCTAGTTCAAGGCGACTATAGATAGAACAAGATCATACTCCCCATCCTAATATGCATTTTTGCAGAGCAGTACACAACATTGCAATAAGCTATATCTATTCTGTGTATAAACAAGAAATCAATTAGTCATAATGGCATCAAAGGCAGTGTTATACCGGCTCTTCTAGTAATGGCAAGATATCATGAACTGCTCCAACAGAGTTAAGTATAGCCGCAAGTATGTTCGGTGCACGAGGATTGAGTGTCAAGTGGCGTAGTTGACGACACAATGAATCAATAATGTAATCTATATTTGCCACCACCATATCTTTTACCTGTTCCCAAAAAAAACACTTAAATCTACTCTACTCGGTAAAAGAGAAAAATCCAAGGTAAGATTCCACATGACGAAGAACCTACCGACAAATAACCAGCCGATGTGGATAACATTCTGAGAGCAACATCTGCTGCACTTCTTATGTGATAATTTGAACAGACAAGCTTCTCCAAAAGTAAGTATAGGGTTGAATATAAGAACCCGGCGCTTTCAAAAGATCTGCCAAGTGATATTCCAAATACACCCAAGCCTTCTAGTATAACCTGCACAGACAAAATAGAGATTCTAATATTTGAGTTATTAAGAGAAACTGAAAAATACAGAATTGCTTTCATCTTGTTCATAAAGAGATAAATGTTTCTAGTTTATCCACATGACCTGGTTCCAAAGGAAAAAAGAAAATCTTCCACAAGCAAGTACACAAAAGGAGTACCTGTTGTAGCATTGCAGTGTCCTGGAAAAAATGCCAAGGCAGCTGCTGATTGCTGAAATTTTGTCTCAGACCAGGCAACAAAAAATCTATAGGAAGATCCCAAATTTCAGAAGAAACGTATTCATGCAGTATGGTGCCAACACATTCAATAACATGCTGACTTAATTCTGTTCCTGCAATGAATTTCCATTTTTTTTGAGGATATAGAATATGCTCTGTTGAGTGGTCATTTAGGCCACACTTATCATTGGCTGGAATTCGTGACATTCTCCCTATGCTTTTTTTTTGCAATTTGTTGGTGCTCTTAAAAAAACTTGTGTATGTGCATGTAGCCCTGCCTGATGCACCAAAAATAATCTCACTTAGCAAACAAACCGCAGTAGCTGCATCACGTAGAACCCGGCCTGATCCATGACTTCTATACCAAGTGTGCCAATCCTCTTCTCTATAATCTTTTAAGCGGATCTCTGATATGGTGCGACGAAGAGACTCTAGTGGTATCTCTATTAGGACTGACAAGGAAAATATATTTGTGCAACCTAGATTTTCAGAATAACAATTAAACTTGGTAAAAGATACAATTACAAAATTGTAATGAACATTATCACTTTAGCGGTTTAGCCAACAGAAAAATATGAATGTATAAAACTAAGTGCCATACCAGCCACAGCAGACAGACCAGCAAGCCTTATAATAGCTGCAACCAATTCATAAAGTTTGTGACTACCAGCATGAGTAAACCAAGGAGGCATACGAGGGAGACGTTCATATATTGGCACATTTTCCAAGTATCCACTCAATTCTGACTCTTCCAGTTGCAAAGCTTGAGAGTCCAACTTCCTGGTTGAAGCTTGTGATAGAGGAACACCATTCCCTTCTGTAGTATCGTCAGACCTTAGCTCTGAAATCCCATGTAAATGCCCTGATGCCTGTGTTCTATGATGCACCAGTTCTTCAATTGGACCAGTAAATGCTGAAGCGTGGCTCAGGGATTGCCTCATTACTTCCAGAAAGTGACCTATTGCATCCTGCAAAACCTCAATGGAAAACGTTACTAAAACCATGTGTATTGAGGGAGATGAACAATTTAATGAAACAAAATAGAAAATCTCATCATAATATGAAGTTATGAACCATTCATGGCAAGCAGACCGTCAACTAGAAACACCAGAGTTGACCCTAACACCACTTCTTACTAGTCTCCACAGTTGCAATCCATGAGAAGATGGACCAGGCAAACCATAGAAAAATGAATCTAAGGAGACAGGACAAGATGAAACAGTAGGGGACACAGCAATCCGAGTGATTCCAAATAAGGTAAATGGAGGCAATGGGTTGATGAGAGATAGGAATGTTTTGACACAAAACCACATGCTTTTGGCAACGGAGGTTGGAGGCAACCATTAGAACTTAATATCATCCTCAAACAAGCACGCATAATAATCACCATGTGAATGGTATCCACTAGAGAAAAATATTGAAAAGTCTAGAACACAGAAAGTTATACAAATTAAATTGTTTTGTGCATGAATTGACTAGTAGACATATCTTTCAACTATATGCTTGGTGTAAATTAAACTTTACAGGTGTGTGCATTCGTAAAGTTGAAGGTACACTTGGCATAGAGTATACACCAATGGATAAAACACCTACTCTATACTTGTCACAAAGTTAAAAGATACCAATGATCTAGAAAATAACACAACTTTCTAGTATCCTTGGTGATTTTAATGAATAAAATGGGACATCTTTATATAAAAAAAATTAACTAATGTTTTCCAAAAATTATGACATGAGTTTAATTTTTGAAAATTTATCAAAGGATTCTTGTAGAAAGGTAGAAAATAACTCATCAAGCTTTCCCTGGTCTATGATAAGTCATCTAATAACACCACTTATTAAAATAGTTTATTAGTTCATGCTCGCATAAACCCTAACATACTAACGCAGAGAAATATAACACAAACTAAATAACAAGACAGAAATCCAATAGAAGAAAGGAGATAACACTGTACACACCTTATATTTCACAGATACTAACAATTTCTCTTTGCAGGTTGTTGGCACATTGCTCTCCCTGATTGCACCCCTTAAGGAGTGCCACCAGGAGCAAGATTGCACTAGTTAGCGCTATTTATGAGAGATTTGTTGTGCACTCCCATATGCCTTGAATATACTATCCTCTTATAGTCCTTCACACCTACTTACAGAACCTTCAGATCAGCTTCACATCTGCTCCCAAGTGTTTGCTGCACTCCTACCTCCTTTTCCCCTTAAGACCCTCACACGGACAGCTGCAAGCCAGTTGTCTGGAATAACATTCTAACTGCCAACTGCATCAACCACGGTCAATGTCGTCACTATGATAGTCTCTGACTTCAAGTTATATTCCCATTATAGGTGTCATTGAGGTCACTTCTCCATCATGACATCGTCACTATCAATTTGCCTGAGAATGCAAAGCTGCTCTTAAATGTCTTAAAGGTTGAGGTTTGGTTGTGCTTACACTTGGAGGTCTATCTTTGGAGCATTGAGCGTAGGATACTTAAGAATAGGAGCTGTAGCAACAAGGTTCATCGAGTCTTTAGAGTCCCCAATTGTGGTTTACTTAGGTCTTCTTCTATCTTTCATGTGGTCTCCCACAACTCCTATCTCATAAGATGCTAGTAACCTAGAGGGGGAGGATCTATAACCTTCCTTTTCCTTTATGTTTATTCTAGTTTGACTGGTTTGTGATTGTTGTATCATGTGTATAGACTAGGATTGAGTAGCATGTTCTTTGTCTATACTTGCATTTAACTGCCACTTGGCTTTTACAACCCTAGTTTAGCTCCTTGGCATGCACTTGCCCCCTTGTTTAAGATTGCAACCCTAATCTACATATCATCAATATTCTTACAACCTAGGACCTAGTAAGACCCCATCCCCTATCCTAGACTTACACTTTGGCACTCTACGCTTTTGATAAAGTGTTGCTTATTATCTTCTAGATCCGCAACGCATGCATTAAATAGTTACAAGCTTGGCTTGTGTGTACGCCCTAAAACAGTCTTCTATCTATATCATAATCTATATTATTGACAACTTCTATTGAACTTCCTAACTCATGTACATTCTAGTGAACTCAATGTGAATCTTACTCCACCATTGACAGAGTCATATTCACGTTTCAGTTTATTTCTCATCTTCACCACCATACATTCCACCCGAAGTGAATCTTACTCATCCATTGATTGAGTCATATTCATGTTTCCTTTTATTTCTTATCTTCACTTCCTCTTCACCCATATATTCTAGTGAGCCAAACATGAATCTTACTCCACATTTGAGTGCATTATAATGTTCATTTTATCTCTTATTTCCTTCTTAGCTTCTTGTTTCCTCATCTATCTCCTAAGCTTCTTATCATCACCATAGATCATGTTTCCTCTTAAGAGTTTTTCTAGCGAGCCTTAACCCATTCAAACTTTATATGGGTTGCTCCTTTCTCCCTTCTTTTCCCACCATTGAGGGTAACTCATCTTGGCTCAATTTTTCTTTATATCAACCAGCCATCCAATATAACATGATCAAAGATTCACAGGAGGATCTTCCCATATTCAATATATATCCAAACAAAGATCAAAAAGATGATCTTCCCTTTCTTTATCAACCTATCATAGCCTAGGATCCGCAAGAGGATCTCCCCATTCTCTCTTTCATAGGCAAAGATCCATAAGAATATCTTCCCCATCTTTATCACACCATTAGGGACGAAGATCCATAGTAGGATCTTTCCATCTCTTCTCACTTTGTCATGGTCAAAGATTTAAATGACAATTTTCCCATCTATGATCCATTACACCATGAACATACCAATTTTCACCTTAACTATAGCAATGATCTTCCATCTTTTAACCCTCCCACCTACCCTTTATTGGAAACTACCAATTGGGTAATTCAACAATTTTTCAACTTTTCTCAATCCTTAAAATCAAACACTTCAAACTGCATCAACCTTTCGACTAAAAAGCTAGATGTGATTTAGAAAAATGTAGACATTCTTAATAGCATCGAACAATTTCCTGAAAACCTAGTGCAGTAAAAAAAAACCAAATCATATAGACTGCATCGGCCAAGGTTCTAGAAAACCCAATGCAGTTTTAATTTATCTTGCAACAAATAACAGCATCAACCACCCTGATTTTTCCATCCTAGCCGAAATCATACAAAACTCCATTGCATCTGACTCTACAACATCCTACATCATCCCTAATTCTCCAATCTTTGACCTTGTTGATCTAAAATGCGAGACTCTCAAAATCAACATTATCTAGAATGGTTAATTATCACACATTTCATCACACTTTGGGGCATCTTTTGATGTCCATCCTTCTCATAATTCATACTTGCGAGCATATTTTAATACCCATCCCTCTATTTCTCCACATTTTGGGGCATATTTTAATGCATATCCTTCTTTCACTTCACGCTTTGGAGCATCCTTTGATGCCTTCATTTTCTTAATGTATTCCTAATAACTTCTTACTTTTACCACCCCTTTTACCTTTGGGACATCTTACAATGCACATTCTCACTTATCGTCTATATCCCAACATCTTTCATTCAAACCAAGAATCTTATGGTCAGTGAATCCAAACAAATTCAACTCCAATAAATCTTCAAAGAATAAAACCTCCTCTTTGAGATCATACCAGACCAAGGGGTATGTTAACATTGTGCATTTAGATATACATGCCACCCTCACATGTCATTACTACTTACACTCTCCTCTTATCGCATTTCTCTCACTCTTCTCTTAGCTTACTCTTACGATTTTACCTCATATCTTTACCTACTACATAGATTCACATGCTTCATGAAAAAGGTTATCATTCGAGACCTATGTAATTGAGCCTAATATCGTTATATAATGGGCACCCTAGAAAAACATTTTTTTCACCTTCTTCTTCATTTAAGTTAAACGTCTTATAGATTATTTGTTCCAAAGTTGTCTTTGGAAGGGTTTTCATCAACCAGTGTTGATATGTAGGTCAAATGAGTTGGTTCTTAGCTTTACAATCATTTATATTCTAGACTAGTTATCTTGTGTGCTTAAATGGGATGTTCTAGTTTAAGGTTAGCAATATTTTTTTAAAAAATTAATATTTATAAAATTCAAACCATAGTTACGCGGGGATGCGTCGCCCCCCATATTTGACACGTCTGGGACATCCCAGACGTCCTGGGGATGTTGGGACGTGGGGGAAACGTTCCCCCCACCATTTCCTACAATGTGTACATGGCCGGAAACGTCCTGGGTGACGGCTGAAGAGGCACAGGAAACGTCTGGGAGATGTTGGAAATGCCTGGGGGACATCAGGGATGTCCAGACGTCCCCCACGTGTTCTGTCGCCTTTTTAATTTAAAAAACACACTTTTCACACTCAAAATTTTTATTTTTTTTATTGTAAATAACTTATAACATAAAAACAACATTCCTAACCTAACCCTAACCCTAAAAGTGCTTTATGTTATGAAATTTACATTATATGGCTCATTTTATATTCACACCAAGCAAGAGCAAGAGTGAGAGCAAGAGCAAGAGGAAGAGCAAGAGTGAGAGCAAGAGCAAGAGGGAGAGCAGAGAGCAAGAACAAGAACAAGAACAAGAACAAGAGCAAGCAAGAGGTATTTATAATTTTATTTGCTTACAATACTTGTTAAAGTCTTTTTTTTTTAAAGTTTAGATTATATTTGCATTTTTAGGGGCTGTTTTTAGCATTTGCATCTACATTCACAATGTAGTCGTGCATATAGTTTGTAGAATTTTAAAAAAATGCATATTGCAAAGGTAGGGTTTGGTTGAAATAAATGGTTAAAAAAAAAATTTAATTACATTTTTATTTCTAGTTTAAAATTTTCATATTATATTTGCATTTTTTAGGGGTTGTTTTTTAGCATTTGCATCTACATTCATAATGTAATCATGCATATAGTTTGTGGGATTTAAAAAAATACATCTTGCATAGGGTTTGGTTGTAAATGGTTACGTTTTTTTTTAATTACATTTTTATTTCTAGTTTAAAATTTATATTATATTTGCATTTTTTAGGGGCTGTTTTTTAGCATTTGCATCTACATTCACAATATAATCACGCATATAGTTTGTAAGGATTTAAAAAAATGCATATTGGTTACGTTTTTTTTTTAAATTAATTCATTATGTAATCAATCAATCATATAGTTATGGTTGTTTTTAATTCATTGTAGCAATCATCACCATGAGTTCTTCTGAGTATGAGTATGAATCAATGCAGGAGAGGGTTGAACGGGTAGTTGAGATAGGTGGCGGTGGAAGAGTTGGTGATGCCACAATGGGGGAGAGTGGAGAAGGGACACAAAATGTTAGTGGCAGCGGCAATTGGTAGTTCAGTTGGTAGTTTTTGCTACCAATTGCACCTCTCAAATGTTGTACAAATTTGCCATTGGACCATTTGATAAGAAGAAGCACATTGCAACAATTTGCCCAAATAATTGATAACCCCAAGTCTAAAGGGGGGAGCAAAGTATGGAAGTGCAACATATGTGCACTGACTTGGCATGGCAATATCACTAGGACCAATGCACACTTGTTGCGCCTTTCAAAAAGGGGGGTTGGCACTTGTAACGGCACTTTCACTAGAGCAGAGAGCTAAGATGGTGAGGAATCTTCAATGGAAATACCACAGACAATGTGCCAAAAGTCTATGGTTCTACAGATAACTCCAATGAGAATCCATTAAGCGCTCATAGGACTAGCAAACATAGTAATACTCTGATTGGTTCTAGTTTTGGAGTGTCAGAAGTGGTTTTTTAAATTTTTGAAGAGAAACCGTGGGGGCAGCCCCAAATAGCAGTTGTTGACATGTTTGATTCAAAGGCAAGGGAAGAGGCAATATGATGCTATTAGGAAATTTTTAACTATGCTGTTAGGATTCCATTTAATGCCACTCGCTCTCCTTATTACAAGGAGGCTATGGCTAAGGTTGCAAAAGCAGGTACAAGTTATGTGCCTCCTGCAGACACAAAACTGAGGATGACAATCTTGGATAAAAACTATTCCAAGGTTAATCTGTTGCCTGGAGGAGATGAAGGTGACTTATGGGTGTAACATGGATGTAGCATTATCATGGTTATGGGTGGACGGATATTAGACACCGTCCTCTCATCAATATCATTGTAGCTCTTGCAAAGATGGACCATACTTCTTGCTGAGCAATTGATTGAATCTGGGAAGCGGAAAGATGTTGAGTTTCAATATCAGAGTTTGAAGAATGCCATAATGAGGAGGTTGGACCTTCCAACGTTGTACAGGTTGTGCACAGATGGCAACTTATGTGTGCAGAGCAACAATTGCAAGCTAGTGGAGCGGGAATATAGTCATATTTATTGGACTCCATGTTGTGTGCATGCCATGAACAATGCACTGAAAGACATAGGGAAGATTCAGTGGGTTAAACCAAATAGTGACTGAGGACAGGGATGTGCAGAAGTTCATATGTAATCACCACACATCATTGGCACTTTTTCAAAAAAAATCGAAGAAGGAAGTTTTGAAACCAGTTGACACCCGCTTTGCATCTTATTTTATTTTGTTGGAGAGGATGTTTGAGTTGCAGGAGCCCCTGCAAATTTTGATTATGACACAGGATTGGACTAGGTGGCATCATGTCCAAGACAGATCAAGGGAAAAGAGTGAAGGAAGTGGTGTTGTGGAAAACATCTTTGGGCTTGATATGAAATACATCATACCAATCATAGCTCCAATTTTGGAGTGTCATCAAATATGGGGAGAAAGGCTGGGGGCAGCCCCAATCTTGGTGAGATCTACAAGTGCATTAACAACATGCTTGGGCAAATGAATGCAACTATTCGGGTGAGGGACCCCACTTTGGAGTTCCTGTATAATGAACATATACAGCCCATTATTCAGCGGCGATGGGAGAAGTTGAACACCCCTCTACATATGGTTATGTATGCATTGAATCCCAAATGATATGTGGAGAGGCCAGGCAGAGTTATCCCATTGGATTAATGATGAGGTGAAGAAGGGCCTTATGAAGGCATTTAAAAAAATGTACAGTTCACAGGAGGGTTCACAGATCAGATTGGAGTGGCTCGACTTCACTGAACTTGATGGGTACAGAACATCAACAAAGGCAGACAGAGTAACAATAACACAGGAGAAGCCAGTGAGTTCTGGTGGCAACTGTATGGGCTTCCTAGACTGTTGCGACAAAGGATGTCATTCGCCTCCTTTCCCAAGTTTCTAGCTCCTCTACCTCTGAGAGGAATTGGTCTACATATGGTTGGATACACTTATGTTAAGAGGAATAGGCTTACCTCTGCGAGAACGGAGAAGCTTGTAGCTATACACAGTGCTTTGTGTCTTATGGATCGCAAGACACCTGCGTACAAACAGACCCCAGCATTACGGTGGGATGTAGATCCCGAGGAGCCAAGGCAGGTTGAAGAGGACAATATTGTGCAGCGGGGATTGATTGGGCTTACCTTTTGAGGACGAGGATTCTAGTTCTAGCGAGGAGTTTCATGGATATTGCTTCAGCTGTTGATTCTAATTTTTAGGCTAATACTTGTAGTTGTCCTCTTTTTTTGTAAAACTGACAATAGACAATTGTTAGGTGTATTTGGCTATACAGAGATTAATCATAGTGAATACCATGCTATTATCACTTGATCAATCATAATGTTAGAATGGTCCCCTACTTTTATATTTTTCGTAATGTATTTGGGAATTTCAGCTTGTCTCAAATTCAAAATTCAAATATGTATTATGAATATTCAATTTATGGCATTAACATATTGTTATTATGGTAATAAGGAATGTATTTGATGTTTATGTCATATGAGTTCAAGTTTCACCTTATTTAAATCTCAAATGGTTTTATTTCAGCTTATTTATATAATTTAGTCACTATGATCTTTATATTTTAAATATTTATATATTTTTTAATTTGCCCCCTGTCCCCACGCCATCCTCCAAAATCCGTCCTAGAAATTTTTTGCCTTCCAGTCGTCCTAGAGTCTTAGGTAACTATGATTCAAACTTTCGTTAAACTAAATTTTAATTATGTTTTACCTAAATAGGGGACTTTAAAATCTAAGTCCTCTTTAAACTTGCAATTTTTAGTGCATTTTCCTAGTATGCTTATAAACTTAAACTTAGACGTGACCTATTTAATTTAGATTTAGAAATAGTTATTCACTTATAGAGTATATTTAAACATTAACATGTTATAGGTTCTAACTTAGTGTGTATGTAAATTAAAAAGACTAATATCTCTAGATTTTTGTAGTTATTTTATATATTAATTTGTAGAAAAATTTATAATCTTTTATTCAAAAATTCAATGTCGAGCTTTACTAAATTTTAATAAACTTCAGAAGTTTTTGTTATCTATTTAATATTAATCTTATACATTTTAAATATCATGATATTTTTTTTAATTTCATGTTCGTTAAGATTTGTAAAATTTGCCAACCTTTAAAAGGTATTCAGAAATATGCATAGTTACCTAAGACTCCGAGACGGCGGGACGTCAGGACGGGGACAGGGTTTCCGGGATGGCAAATTTTTTTGAAAATTTCGGGACGGCGGGGGGACGGCTAATAAAAAATATATATATTTTATTAATTTTACAAATATAACATGAATAAAGAATAATTCAATAACCTAATGATTAATACAAGAAAGTTTGAAGATTGAAACCACTAATGATTAATCCAATTATTCATCACATAAGCCAAGGCCCAAAATGCTACAGCTATATATATTATATTCAATGTTCAAAACTTCAACATGACAATGAAAGACTAAATAGTAAATAGTAAAGCTGAAAATTTAAAACAAGTCTTACTCTTACTCTTCAATAATCAACATGAGAAGAGTACAACTACACCCACATTACATATGCTACGAAATATTATGTCATGTCTCATAACCAAAATGACATTACATAACCAAAATGACAAGTGACAAGTACAACTCAAAAATCACTATCAGAGCCCTCCGAAGGAACTGTTGCAAACCGCTCCTCCTCACTAGGAGTATCTGTATCAATGTCATCTACATCTGCAAAGGAGATATCAACCAATCCTCGCTGCTCCTGATCTTCATCAACCTGCCTTGCATCCTCAGGATCCACATCCCACCGCAATGTTGGGCTCTCCTTGTACGTAGGTGTCTTGCGATCCATGAGACGCAAGGCACTATGTACAGCAACAAGTTTCTCTGCTCTCTTAGAGGTAAGTTTGTTCCTCTTAAGAGAGTGGATCCACCCATATGTTGACCAATTCCTCTCAGAAGCAGAGGAACTAGAAACCTGAGAAAGAAGATGAATAGCAAGTGTACGTAGCAATCCTGCATGTCCATACAATCGCCACCAACTAACTGGACTCTCATGTGCCAATGTGGTCCTGTCTATCTTTGATGATTTTTTGTAGCCATCCAAATAAGCGAACTTGAGCCAATCAGTTCTGACTCGTGAAGCATCCTCTGCATTATACATTTTTTTAGGGCTTTCAAGAAACCCTTCCTCACCTCCTCATCATCTACTGGGAGAACTCTGTCAGGCCTCTCAACATACCACTTCGGATTTAGTGCATATGCAGCCATGTGTAAAGGAGTGTTCAACTTCTCCCATCTCCGCTCAATGATAGGCTGAATATGCTGATGGTAGAACTCCAAGGTGGGGTCCCTTGCTCGAACAACAACCTTCATCTGGCCAAGCATACTATCAATACATTCGTATATCTCACCAAGGCTAGGGCTCTCAGAATCCCCATATTTTATCACACTGAAAACTGGAGATATTATGGATGTGATATATCTCACATCTATCCAAAATGTTTCATTCACCACAATTGCTTTCACCTTCTTCCCCTGCTCTGTCTTCGACCCATCCCACCTAGACCACTCTGATGTCATGACCATGCACTGTAATGATTCCTGCAACTCAGCCATCCTATCCAGCAAAATAAAATACGATGCAAAACGTGTGTCCACTGGCTTGAGGAATTCCTTCCTCGAAAAGCTACGGAAGAGTGCCAATGACGTATGGTGGTTGCAGATGAACATCTACACATCTCTAGCATCAGCCACTACATTTTTGACCCAATCAATTTTTCCAATATCTTTTAGTGCATTGTTCATGGCATGCACACAACATGGGGTCCAATATATATGTCGGTAATGAGCCTCGACAAGCTTACCTGCTGCCCTGCACACATATGTTGCATCTGTAATAACCTGCACAACGTTGGCAGGGCCAACCTCCTCAATAGCATCTCGCAAAATGGTGAATTGGAACTCTGCATCCTTCTTCTTCCTGAACAATCAACTGCCCTCAAAAAGTAAGGACCCTCTCTGCATGAAACAATGATATTTATGAGTGGGTGGTGTCTGATATCTGTCCACCCATCCATGATGATGCTGCAACCGTGAGAGACCCATGTGCACCTCATTTCCTCCATCAGTAAATTAACCTTGGAATAGTTCTTATCCAAGATTGTGGTTCTCAACTTCATGTCTCCTAGGGGCACATAACTCACACCTGCTTTGGCTATCTTAGCCACAGCCTCCTTGAAATAAAGAGAGCGAGCAGCATGAAATGGAATCCCAATAGCAAAAAAGAATTTTCCAATGGCATCATCGGCCTCCTCTCTAGCCTTTGTATCATACATATCAACAAGTGGATTGGAGGCCACAACCTTCCTCTTCCCCCTACTACTACCAAAAGCATCCAATTCAGACACCTCATAAGATGCACCTGTAACACTACCAGTATTAATTCTCACAACACTAGAAGGGGTGCCAATGCCACTAACATGATGGCCACGAACTTCTGGAACCTTTTTAACCATATCTCCATTATACAACCTCACCATTTCTGCTAGTCCAAGAGCTGGAAATTATTTAATTAATCCTCGCAACCCTAGCAAGTGATTCCGGGACCTAGTTGCTTAGAAAATCCACAATATAGAAATGCCTTTTGCATCACCTTGGAATTTTAGAAGATTTCAGCTGTCTACCCTTTCTGCATAAATGTATTTATTTCAAATAAATTTTGTTCTTGGAAATTAGGAGAGATAAGGCATTCAACCCTAGTAACTGCTACCTGACCAAGATAATGAGCCTGTTGTATTTCCATATAATAATTGTTTTCAGCTTTAGTGCCCCCTGAAATGTTTTTTGAATAGATCTAACTTCATGTCTCCTGGCCAATACATCCTAAAAAAAAAAAAAGCGATGAATACATTAAATAATTTGACATAATTCAAATGGTTTCAAAGGTTTTTTCTTATCAAAAGGCCCCAACCTTCCTCTTCCCCCCTACTACTACCAAAAGCATCCAATTCAGACACCTCATAATATGCACTTGTAACATTACCGGTATTAATTCTCACAGCACTAGAAGGGGTGTCAGTGCCACTAACATGACGGCCACGAACTTCTGGAACCTTTTCCACCATATCTCCATTATACAACCTCACCATTTCTGCCCTCTCTTCAAGTGATAGCTGTCCACACATGCCTACACCTTTCCCCGCAATGTGCAATAAATGTGCATTCAACCTAGTAATGCTGCCTGACCAAGATAATGAGCAAATGTTGCATTTCCATATTTTAGTGCCCCCTGAAATGTTTGATCTAGGACCCTGCATAATTTGACCAAATTGTTTCAAAGGTTTTTTCTTATCAAAAGGCCCCCTAGCATACTTTTTCAACATTTCGGAGGGGCAACTGAACTTGTCCACACTCCCTTGTGAACTAGTAGCAGTATTAGGTGTTTCTGATTGTGTTCCTTCTCCTTGCACACCCATTTCAACCTCATATTCAGCTTGATAATCACTATCGGAACTCATTTTGAAGCTGCAATAATTAAAATACAAAACAATATAACTATACAATACAATAAAACAATGAATGCAATTTTTGAATACATTTAAAAATTTATTAAAAAAACAGCGATGAATACATTTAAAAATTAAAAAAAAAAACAGCAATGAATACATTTAAAAATTAAAAAAACAAACAATAAAAATGCCCTCCCTTTATGCTTTATCTCATTCCATCACTTGCTAATCCAAATAGGAAAAAAAATACAAGCAAATGCAATGCCTTCACTTTCAACTTTGCATTTGGAAATTAAAAAAACAAAACAAAGAATGGTAGTAAATTAGTAATGTATGTACATACCTCTTGCTCTTGCTCTTGCTCTTGCTTGCTCCTTGCTCTTTGCTCTTGCCTTCTCTTTTTTTACTCTTGCTCCTTCCTTCTCTTTTTTTGCTCTTGCTTGGTGTGATTAGAATGAGTATGAAATGCTCTTTTTATAAGTTTTTTTTGTTGCTTTTAGGGTTAGGTCATGTTAGTTTTAATTAGAAAGCATTAAAAGTTTAAGAAAATATTTTAAAAAACATAAAAATGATTAAAAAAAGGCACTTTCGCCTTAGCCGCCGATTGGGGAAGCCGTGACGTCCCCGTGACGTCCCTCGACGTCCTGGGCCACGTCACGGCATCCCCAATGGCGCACCCATCTGCAATCAACTTTGCACCCGGGACGTCCCGGGTGCTTTTCATTTTTTAGGGGATGTCCCCTTTTTTTTTTGGAAATGTGGATGAATCTAGGGAAAACGTCCCGTCCCCGTCCCCCAAGGGGTCCCTGAGCATGTCCCGGACGTGCTAATGATCCCCGGAAGACGCGTCCCCGCGTAACAATGGAAATATATGGTTATCCTATACATTTTAAACATGATGACAATTTTTTTAAGCTTGCATGGTTTGTTGATTTGAACAACAGTCAATTTAAAATGAGGCAGGATTATATGGTTATCCTATTTTTAGCAACGGTAAGATAATAATAAGAAGCATGATTCTATTTCTGAACACGGATCAAGATATGGTTGAAGCCAAGGTGGAAAACAGCTTCAATTTGCAAAAATTGAATCTGTTAGGAGTAAAGAACCAAATCAAGAAAATGGACTGATTTCAACTCAGAAATATACTGCAATGTCAATGAAGCTTTATTGGGAAGCCAATGGAGGATGTTTACAATCAGGAGAAAAATCATCTGAGCAGAAATGGGAAGGTAGACATAGTGGGGAACAACTCTAAGAAGTTGATGCGATGATACAATATTCTGATCTCCTTTTATATTCAGCTGCTAATTTCTTGTGTACCCATTATAAGCAGAAAATGAAGTTGTCTAAGAATAGACATATGTCAGTGTTTGGACTATGAAGAATTTGTGAAGAGTCATGATGAAATGGCATTTCCCCAAGACATTTCCTTGCAAGGGTATGTGGTGATCCGAAACTGACAAAACTACAATTGTATGACTAGTTTTAGGAAGTCTTTGGTATTATTACTTCTGTATCTTGCATGGTTAAAAGAAACATTGATGGAGAATTGTTTTAGAACCCTTAACTTTAGTCAGTATGCCCTACATATGGTTGCAATGGAAGGGATATCAAGAGTGCAAAGGCAACCAATGCAATTTTTATTGACAAGCTGTATACAACACAATTCATTTTGCAGATTCAGCAGATCAAACATCCTTATGAGTATTCAGCCCCAACAAGGATGACATGCATGGTGATATACTAGTATTCTTAGGTATTCATGCTCAATAGGTTCTGTACCTAACTGTCACCTCGATCAATTGTTAACACTTAAGGTATGATTGTGTTTATAAAGTCATTGCTGGAATTAATAAAAACATAGAAACAATTCAAAAACATTTTAAGCTTATCGAGTGGGAGCCATTTGGTAACAATATGACATTCCCAATGGAGGCTTCTCCATTGTAAAACATTAGCAAGTAGGCGTGTTGACATATGAGATCAACAGATACATTAGAAAAAGGGTTACTAAGGGGTTGAAAAACTTTTACTGAACACATAAGGAAAGATGAAGTGGAAACTTCCAAGGGACGATGTTAGGAGGTTTCACATGTGAGACAGATGGTACATTTATCTGGTGTCCAATGGCCTCTTCTCCATTGACCCATTAGTAACAGGGTATTCAGATTGAGAAACAGCCACATGAGCACGATAGCATATGATGTCTTATTTGATCTATATCAAAGGTCTATTTAATCATTATGTATCATGGCCATGTTTGGGTGATCACCATCTATGTTAATACAGGGGCTATAGGTGGGAAGAGCATCAGTCACTTATGCCAAGGGCTCAGTATGGCCATTTTCTACAAGCAGTAATCCAGTGGGTTTTTATGATAGTCCAAGCCATTGCAGACAGTAGCATCAAAACATTTCAGATTTCCATTGGTTGTCCTTAGTGGCATTTTGTTGGGTTGATCAATGCACAAACTCTGTTGTCACCTTATAGTTTGGATTTTTCCTTAACAGATAGGGATTGCCAATTTCATATGATGACTTGACTAGCAATCAAATCAGGGACTTTATGAAGAGTTACAAAGATATGCAATTGCATCCTGTGTGGAATAACGGGTAACACACACAACTTACTGGAGAGCTCAACGATAGACAAACGGCTAAAAATTTCAGTTTTTCTCTTTGCTTATGGAATTTGATGGAAGTGACTACTAGCATAACATGTTTAAGAGAAACTCAAGCTTGAGGCAGTATTCTGATTTCTCTCCAAGCATAGTTTTAGGGAATGCTATCATATCAGTCTGTCATGAGAGAATGCAATTAGAAGTATGGAAAAAGAGTTAAGCAATTATGATAAAATCAGAATTCAGAGGGGTGTTAAGAAGGCTTAGATTTTCTGTAAGATTACGGTCATATAGATGTCTGCTGGTTTCAATTCTAGGCTTGGTAAAGACTCTATTTAGTTCATTCAATGTATGCAAATCAAAATTCAGCCATCTGACGATTACTCATGGACTGATCTAAAATTCTGAGCACTCGAGGATTTCAGTCTGCTAGTTGTCACAAGCCAATGCCATTATAGAGACTCCTGCAAATTACAAAAATCAGGTTTGGGGCTGCTCATATGTATACAGAACATGAACAAGGCAATATGCATTCCCCAAACGTTTAGCTGGAGAGCAGTTGAGCAATCATGGAAATAATGAAAAGTAAGGAAGAAATATAACAGTAATGGATTTAGGAGGAAAGATGTTATATTCAGGTCGACAAATGAGTTATTGGAACTCAGAAAGTAATCTGATTTTTGAAGAGAAAAATTGCAATGTCCCCTTTTCAGCTATTAATTGGGACATCTGGATACCCGAAGCCTATTCTTTTTATTTATCGTACGCTAAAGGGAATTAAAGAGGAAGCCATCATTTGAATGAAAATCATCCAAGTGGCATTTTCATATTTTTATTTGGACAGAAACGAGAGCTGGAATGTACATGTTTCTAAGGCATGACAAAGGAAAGTGTAAAAGTAAAAATTAAACACACTTGTATTTCTTGGGGATGCCAAAGATAGTTTGGGCTTCATGTAGCATGCTAATTTCCTTAATTTTCAGTTTTGTCCCCAAAGAGGGATAAAAATAATTTATATTGTTTATTCCAATTTTTAGGATGGGGTGCCAACATTAGAGAGAGGATAAAGCAGATTTTATATTGGTATATTGAGCCTATTTTTAGGAAGGGGGCACCAACTTTGGAGAGGGCCTTGGAAGTTATAAATGCAGATTTGGGGTTTATTATTCATACATCTTGGAAATTCATCAAATACTTCTTTGTCTTCAAATAGATTCTGATTCTGCATCAATAATAGTCTATAGAGGACGAAAACCCTCATTTACACACAGATCTAAGGACGGAGTCCCTCTGAGCATGGCAATTCTATTCAGGGGTTGCAGTGATTATTCAGAGTACAAATATTCATCCAATTCCACTAGGGCATCATATTCAGGGCTGTTTTAGCATCCAAAACGGCGAAGTTCAGCCAAAGATTTCTTCAAACAAACATCTGAGGGCAGATTTCAGTTAAATCAGTTTGCATGCTCTTTTCTGCCATCTATCTTTCCATTTAGACCATCAATTGTGATTGAAATCAATAAATAAAAGTCTGTTTTGGCACCCTTGAGGCTCTCTATTTTTTTTTAATTTAGAAATCAGATTGTTGCTGCTGTCATAAAAGTTAGTTTTTATACTAATGTCCTAGGGTTTTGACAGAAATATCCAGATATATTTAAATTATTTTTCAGGGATACTACAGAAGTACTCGGGAATATGATTATAACATTCATATGGCTTACAACTTACAACATATGGTGAGCAGTAAAGTAAGCCTCATCATTGACCTGCCAAATCAGGAAAAAATAGGGACCTTCGTTTATCAATGTTCCTATCAATACAACTGATAGATATGATGTTTTGTAAGCTTTAGTTTAATGAGTAATAAGCAAGCTGGAATAACCCAAGCTCCACAATACTTGTACTGCTACATGGCACACAACATAGCACGGCTACATCAACAGAATTTATTATTGTTCTTTGTTTGCTTGCACCCCCTCAAAAATCATCAAAGACCATATAGTCAATACTTTTCTGACTTTTTCATTACATACCATGTGATTGCTGATACCTGACACATGTTCAATGATTCAGTGGATTATCGTGCATGATCAGTTTTTCTTCTACTATGAAATGCTTAAACTAAACATTATGCATATCTACATCTCCCACAAAAGAAGAGTGGTGAAGAGAGAATCAAAGCATAGAGGGGATTCTATAGTCATATTTATCACCCCCCACACCTCCTAGCTCAGATTTCAGCATGCAGCTTACCAATACAGCTTCAAATATGCAACCATCTTTATACGGCTTATGCAAAAAAACCCTCTCTCTGAGGTCCAGTACACAGATTCTCTACACACATCCCTTGGTACGTGTAGATCTCTACCGTAAAACTATTCTGTGTAAATGCTCATCCGAGGCAGTAAAAAAATTCTCCAAACCAAAGTCTATAATTATGTTCTCTTCTTCTCTACAGAGTTTAGTTTAATAATAAACAAATCACATTTGCATTATCAGCCCTCTATTATTCTGCACTCTTACACAATAGTCTGCTATCTATTTATTTAAGATTTGATTCTACAATTAACCAAATACTTCAATTATATTGTTATTGCTATTATGCTTGTGTAACATTTTAGAAATTTGAACCCCTCTATTTAAATATTTGTCTTCCGTAGGTTGTACATATCAATATCAAGACCATGGTAAGTTTGTAGTATCCAATGCAGAATCTTGAAGACAATATAGTCATCGCCAGCCAAATCACACTCAACGGAGAGGGAAATCCTATCATATGCACCGAGTATAAAAGACAAGGTAGGAAATAAAAATTTCCAATAGGTATCAAAAGCTTCAATAGGAGCCAAGAGACAACATTCCAAAGGACCTTTGTAAGGCAAGTGATTATTCTTGGAACCTTTCTTGAAGTGTGGTGAATGTCTCAAGTCTTAAGCATGGCATAAGACTGAATTTAGTTAGATTTATGAGTTCAGTGTTTTGAAATTATGATAGTGGGTCAATTACATTTATAGAGAGAATTCTTCCAACAGTTGAATTTCTTCTCTCATTGTTGGGAGTTCAAACTTTTATGGTTGTGTTTTACTTGTACAATGAAGTTATGATCATATCTAGGTTGTTAGTTATAGTTTACAAGATTTTGTGGACAATAGATTACTAGCACTATTTATGTTTCAGGTAAGTTTCCATTACCTGGATTGTTATTTAGATAATGTTTGATGTTTGGTTAGGTTTAGCTATTTTTCTTCTTAGTAAGCTAGGTATTGTTTACATCCATGATGGGCCACATATATATAGATACCATTATTCAGGAACATCAACTGAAAGTTGACTATTACTGATTAATTTTTGTTTAAGCTTCTACAAATTAGATTTAGGTTGTCTAGTTGGTGGGTGGGAAGGGAAATGAGGTTTTTGGAATGTGGTCTCCTATGGACGTGCTTGTGATAAAGATGGCTTCTTATTTCCTCATTGGCTTTGCCTAGATATTCATGTTATATACGTGTATGTGTGTGTGTGTGTGTGTGTTAGGAGTATCATTGGATCCTACAAACACTTGAGATTGTGCTAGCTTGGCGTGTTCAGTTAGCAATATTTTTGGCTAAGTCCCCTAGTAGTGCATTGGGAAGTCATAAATACTTAGCACACTGATCCCTTGGGAGCATGAGTCCTAGCTCAATGATAATCATTACTCAGAGTAGCCATTGAAAATTTGAAACCATATCAAGCCATCTGGATTGTTCATCTGTTTAGATGTGATTAGCTGGAGGAGCAGGAAGGTGAATTTCTTGACTGGTGAAAGATTCCCCTTAATCCAAATTACACCCCCTCGATCGGCTTTTCTATTTAACACACCTCATGTGAGTACTCTTTGAGTGATATGCCGATGTCTATGAAGGTTTGCGAGTACAATCTTAATTTGGTTTAGAATTAGCACACTTTTGTTAGGATAGTGGCTGACATGTTCTTTTTCATTATAATTGCATCTTGGGCAAGTTCAAGATGATAATTTCACAAATAGATAGTATTCTTGCATTTTGATTCTCATGGAAGAGTTTTGGGGAATATGATATACAAATAGATTCACAGAGAATACCTCATGTACTAAATAGATCATGCTAATTATTTGCTATAATTAAATATTAATATGATAAAATGGAAAGGGGGAGAGATCATACAAATTAATCACATAACATTCTCAATTCCACTCCATTGCCTCCCAAAAGGGAAGATGAACAAGTACTTGACCTTATCCCTACCATAATTTCAAGACTGGAAATCTTTTTCAGACTCACAAAGTCCCAAGACGAGTCAGAGGTAGCACTTATTTCTCCCTCTACTCTGCTGACTGGCTGAGTCTCACGGAGAGACACGAAACCTCAGGATTGTGCCGGTTTTTTAGGGACTCGTAAGTCAATGAGAAATGAAAATCTTTTTTAACATGTTCTAAACAATACTTTTAAAATCATAGTTAAAATGCTTAAAATATATTAAAAATTCAAAGCATGTGGTTTTGTTTTAAGCTGTCATTTGTTAAGCAGACAGTTTCCCTAATCCATTATTGTTTGGTAGAAAACGCCAGCTATGTTATGATTGTGATTCGATGATGGAAACTTTTGTTCCATTTTCAGAGAATATGTATAATGCATCTTAGCAATAAAGCGTATACAGCCATTTTTTATCATAATTGTTTTTTATCGCAGACTATAAAATTTACATTTATTTATTTATTTATTTATTTACATTTTTTTTAATTACAAAATCTTGCCAAGGTTTTCCCCCAAGTCCGAGTCTGAGCCTAAAATAAGTCCCCAAGTCTGAGTCAAATTCGAGTCTCAAAATTATGATCCCTTCAGCACAGTCTTTCAAAAGAACCATATTGACAATCTCAAATTAATTGAACTAAAGAATCAAAGATTCAACTAGAGAATTTTATTAACCAATACAAGATACAACCAAGCATCTCGCTCTATAAGGCCATTACTATTTGTAGAAAAGAAATGAAATGACGAAATTGAGTATTGACTACCATGGGAGGTAGGAAAAAAGCATGTGTAGATAGGAGGTGAGCCACAAGATCCACTCAACAAACATTAGATGAGCATTGAAGTCATCATAATCAATACATTGGGGTAGTTGCATCAATTATGATACTAAAGCACAATAATCTGCACTCTCCACATCAGCCCACATTAGATGAACAAGGCGGGGGTCTCAAACCTCTTAATCATAGAGACTATTGGTTTGATAATGATCTTGGACGGAATGCTCTGAGAAGGGTGTTGAAACATTATCAATTCAGCGTGCCATTTGCCACAACTAGATTGTGGCATAAGTCTTGAGCTAATATGCGTTCCCATACATTGAAGACTTGAGTATGGGGATTTATATATTAATCTCAATTGAACCTTGAAGAATTGAAAGTTGAAAATGGCTGCATTATGTTAATGAAAACAATAGAATTTGTTTTGCTTAGATTAAAGCTTAATTGTTGAAGGTAGCAAAACCGAGCCAAGGAATATAACTCCCTCTAAATCCCCTTTGGAGAAAAGAGTTAAAGTATCGAATCATTTACAAAACTAAGCAATGAAATAATGACATGGTGAAGAAAAACAGCTATCATCAACCTGGTTATGCTCTTCAACAAATTGTTCGAATGAAATATCCCTTGTGGGATACCACTTAAAAATGCACCAAAGAATATAAAATTGCAGCAAACACAAATTCTGATTTTTGCAGATTTTTAACAGCTAGGGCAGCGAACTCAAGAAAATCAATATCTCTTAATATACCAACTCAAATCACTTGAAATTTTTAGGAGAGTTTGTTAATATCTAAGTTGCCGCATTCGAATTCGTATTCGAATTCGCCGATGATTAAATTCGTGAAAAATTCGCTGGTAAAAAAATCAGCGATTAAATTCGACTATGAGAAATATACATTTTTATTAAATATATAAAAACAAAAGATAAATTCACATTTCAAAAGAGAGATAATATCACATTTCATTGATTTCATTACTAATCTATCTACAGGCGATCAAAGCTCATGATTATTTCAGAAGATTGCAAGAAGTTGCTTGGTCGAAAAAGGTGCAAAAATGGATTTTATGAAAATAAGAAAAATATTGCCATCAATGCATAGAGCTCGAGAAAATATGCACTTTTAGAGAAAACGACACCTGAAACGGAGCCACAGAATCAAAGTTATGGCACATGCAAGTTTTTACTGCTACATCTTCCCGGACCCTTTCCAAAAATGGCAAAAAAGAAATTTCCTTGTGTTTTTTTCAACAAAAATTCAAAAAAGGAAATAAAACGCGAATTAAATCGCGATTTTCAACGCACTGTTAAAATTCGGTGAATTTTGATTTTTTTCCTTGAAGTTCGCCAAATGCGGCAACATAGGTTAATATTATAAAAAACACAAGAAAACTATTCTTGGAATTTTTGGAATAATATAATGCAGCCAGAAAATTACAGAAAGCCCTAAACAGTGGTAAAATTTCAAAAATTCGTAACTTCTTCAAAAAGCATGATAAAATTATGAAATTCTAGAAATTACATATACTAATATAGAGAATGAAACCCCAACGTTCAGATCTGAAAATGGCAACCCAGAAACCCTCCAAATAAGGGCTGCAATCTCCAAAACAAGTCGCCCCCTTTGGTAGATAGTCAAAACCCTTTGGAAATCCTCTAGAAATGATGCCAAACTCTGTTCTTATCACTGCTGTAAATCTGATCTGAAAACCCTTTGATTTTCTCAACAAAATGTCTCCAAAACCCGCAAAACCCTTCTTTTGAAACCTCTAAAAATATTCCTGTAAATCAGCCCCTGAAAACAACTCGAAAATGACAAGCTAGGGTAGATCTCTCACTACCGAAGAATGTCCTGCTAGCTAGGGATGGATCGCTCACCACCAAAGCTAGGATTCCTGTGGGATTTCACTCCACAAGCTGTAAATTTGCAAGCAGCAGTTGCACATGAAGGAAAATAATTATGTATGCAAGAATGACCTTTCCTTTTCTCTTCTACTCCTTATATAATTTTTCCCAAGGCAAAAGAGCCCCAAAAAAACCCAAGTTGCATTTTTCCTTGGGAAGGGCCAATAAAATAAAAGTAACTTAAGTTACTTCGTCCTTTTTTACGTTGCCATGGCCCAAAAGTGACTCCCAACGTAAAATTAGAACATTAAGTGTCATGTGGCCCCTTCCTAATGACAAAACATATTATCTAGTCCCCCAAAACACTTTATGCTCATGTCAACGAAGAATTATAACAAAACGGACTAGATATTCATACCCAATAGCTCCTAGCGTCCAAAGCCCCTTGGATATGACCAAGGCTTGGACTCGAATTAGCCCTTAGGCACTTTGGCGTAGGAAGGGGCAACATTACATCAAACTCATCAATACAGAGACCAAAAATAATTAAAGGATGGCGACAACCATGCCTTGCACCTATATTGCTAATGATGTAGTCTAAAATACCCAAGATGTACAAAACCAACCCACGATAGACTCATATAGCATTAACAGCCACTAAAATCTCCAATGACACAGATCCAATCCAAAAGAAAGTGTCACACGACTTTGAATAAGGTTGTCTTGAAATCAATAAAAGACCATAATGATCCAGATTGAGCTGCAACCCCGGTGGACAAAACACTAACGTTGGTGCTTAATGTGTTATAGCAATAAATTCACAATGAAAGAGCTACAGAAACAAACTAATTTTATTGCAATTTCAAATGTATGCAAACTGGCAAACTCCATTAAGTGAGATGTATGCCCAGAGATCTTATTCAAAACAAAATATTGTATAGCTATACAATGGAGAATATGAAAAACTGCTAAAAAGAATATGAAGAAATCGAGATGGGAACCAAATAGTCATCCTACATGGAGACCCTTCGTATCCACCTTAGGGATAGATTCAAAAAGACAGAAGTGAATAAAATTCTAAATCTATCTTATTATTACCAATATTTTATTTAGTGCTCCTTATTAGGGTCATATTTCCTAGCCCATTGACCCAATTTGCTAACCGCAAGGTCACTTGAAAAGGTAATAGAATGATCTCAAAAAACATCGCTACAACTATAGCACATCGGCTAGTATCGAGCAATCCGAAACCCAAAAATGCTCTAAAGATCCCTGAAAATGCAAAATACTAGAAGTTGCCAAAACTACTAAGAACAGATTTTCAGGACTTTTTAAAAATAGATTTTTAGAAATCATGTTCTGGATCAAGTAACCCTTTGGTGAGCTCTTTCATAGCTTTCTCAATGATGGCTTTAAGAACGAAAATATGATCCAATGTCCCAATAATCCTCCCCAAAACCCGTTTTTTTACCTTGTGTTTCCTCTTCTTTAGTATATTAAAGAAACATATGTCGAGTTGTAGCATAAATCTAGGCAGGAGTATGCACAATCATAAGTGTCCAACTACTAAGGTAATGGAATGATAATTGTGTGTCAAACATTTGAAGTAGTAAAACAAAGAGTGTAGAATATTACAATCCATACTTCCTACTTGCAAGTGGAAACAGAGATACATGGATTAAATTTCTAGGTTACCTAAAAACAAAAAGAATGATAATAACACACTTGCAATAGTGGCCATACATTAAAACGAATTATTTCATACCTACTAAAGCAATATAACTAAGATTTCTTATTTCATTTAAATGGAATATTTTCAACAACATGGAGCTCATGAAGAAATTGATAAAGAGCATAGTCACCAAGAGACTACGGCATAGGAACAAGGCCCATGTCCCTATCCACGTATCTTCTAGTGATTGTTATTATACATAATATAGACGTAATATAGTTATACATTGATTTGAAATTATGTCCCCATACTCCCAAGAGTCCAAGTGATGGGCAAATTTTCCTCATTTTGTGTGTGCAATAGTGGTTGCACCCTAGAGGTATCACTAGGAATGTTTAGAGTGGCATGATACGCCTTTAGGATGTATAGAACCTTCTAGAAAGATTCCTTTAGGTCGAGGATGGAGAAAAGGAAAGGAAAGGAAAAAGAAAGGAATATGTGCCACACCTTCATTGGGTAAGGATCAGAGAGCTTCCTATATGAGAGTAAAATTTTCCTTAGAAAGGATTTTTTACGAATCCTAGAAGTGGAACTTAGAGAAGATGAGAACAAGCTTGATATAAGTGGTGGACCAAAGGTGGGCTCTTGATAAATGAGATTTTGTATACTACATTGTAATTGTTTATATTGTTGGTATTTTTTTGATCCGTGAGCTTTCGGATTTTAAATGGGTTATCCTCATTGGTTGTATTGTTGATTACCTCTTTTATTGAGGCCTCTTTAGGGTTGATTTTGTTGAAGTTTGTTGGGTTGTTTTGTGACTTGTAAAGCCATGATTTTATGGACTCTTACTCGGATTGTGAAGCCTTGATTTACCATTTTTTATGTGTTGAATTATTTTTTTTAATTAGTGAAAAATATGTACAATTATGTTGACAATTCAGCTAGCTTTGCGGCATTGTATCGAGTTAGAAGGGTGTGGAGACTCGTGGGTTCTTGCACTTATTGGACAAGCTCATGGGTTTGGAAATCAGAGCTTCTATAGGTGAAGTTGCAGCCAATTCCTCCTTTTATTTTCTCTTACTCTTGGTGCTCTACCCACTTGTAGGTTGGTCCAAATATAGAGGTGCCCTTGTTTATTGGTTGCCCATAATTGTTCTGTCATGTGTCCATTTCTAGAGTCTCATACCATATGATGTCAAATTGGTTGGGTGGGGAAACCCTTTTCTCTCTGATGTTTAGACGTGAGTTGAATCTCCACTACACTTGGTGGTGCTCCGGATTTAGGGAATTTGGTATGAATTGTGGCTATTAACCTTCCTTGTTGGCATTGTTGTATTGGTTTCAACTTGTGTGAAAGTGATTGGTTATAGGACCTTGCTGATGTGACCATTGGCATGTTGTACATTTCTTTCATTGTTGGTATTCTACCTTAGTGTTGAGATGGAATTGTGATGAGTAGGTGTTTCCCTCATTTTGAATATGGTTATTTGTAAAACATTGGATGTTGAATAAGTTTTATATATTGTTCGTCATTTCTACATTTTATGCATTTTAAAATTTGTGCAAACCATCGGATGCTAATGTGGATTAAGGAAATGGTATATTCAATTGATGGTGGAATATGTGCTTTCAAATGGTCCTAATAAGATACTTAAACTTGCAAAAAAAAATCAAACAGCCATAGTTTATTTATCTATTAAAAGGTATTTTAGCCCAATTCCTCGATTTGATAATTTTGTTGGGTAGACAACTAATTTAGGCACATAATGATGCTTTTTATTCCTTTTTCAATAGATAATGAAAAGAGATTGAAAAAATTAAAATTAGAAAAAGAAAGTGGGGTTTCCACACGAGGGCCTTCGAGGCTAAGTAAGTGTGGAAGGGCAGGGATTCGAACCTTAGGCATGCTAGGATGAGCCTGGGCCAAAGCTCAAGTACTCATTTGTGTGAAAATTGGGGAGCTCGGGGTCGAACCCAAAGTGGAAAGCTTTTGACCAGCAAGTTGGAGAGGAGAATCTCAACATAACGAACCCCAAGTGAATTCTAGGCCAATTCAACCAATCCCAGACCAACTCAACTGAGCTCGCATATTCATTTGTGTGGAAGTGAAGTAGATCAAGGTCAAACCCCGGGCGAACAGGGTTTGCCTAGCAAGTTGGTGAGGCAAGGCTCGAGGTAGCGAACCCCAAGAAGCAAGTGAATCATAGATCGAGTCAACCTCAATGTCGGGAGACGAACCCCCCGCGCAATAGGCTAGAGAAAGTGTGTGCAGAGTGTGGCCCCCAAGCTCAACAACAACGAGGGCACCCCGAGCGGCATTGGGCAATGCAAACACTATTGGGATTTTAACGACGTGTTCAGTGGGGTGCACCAAATCAATGTCCCTCACACCCCCCACATCTTGATCGTAATGGAAATCCAATCCAATGCCCACACATCAATAACAAGGTTATTCAATCAAGCTCAAAGAGAACCTTTAGCTCCTTAAATTGCTGCAATGGACTTGGAGGAGTCACTCCAACCATCACCTATGACGAATCGACTTATCCCACTTTTCATCTTAAGACTTTTGGCAATCTCCATAAGGACTAGATCAAAACCAGCTCTTTTGCAGCCACCAAGCTATTAGCTTAGACCCTTATAGGCAACTTTTAGATTGTTACTACACCCCAGGAAACGGAAACGGAAACGGGTACGAAACACCGAAACGGCAATCAAAAAACCTTGGATACGAAACGTCGATGGAAACGTCCGTACAATATATTATCAAAAAAATAAAATATATATATATGCATAATACTCATTTTATAATTGTAAATTTGTCTATTGTTGAATTTGAAGGTCTAGTCAATGCTTTTGTTGAAGTGTTTCACTATAATGGCCTACATGAAAACAATATCAACGCTTTTGTCAATTATACACAATCCGAACATAAAACAGCTCAAGCCTTTGTCAAACAATGGAAAACTATGATTAACAAGTGAAGCATAAAATGCCCAATGATAGTCTTTCCCAACTATTTCTCATAGCTTTAGAACCTTGTTTTCAATACAAGGTTAGGTACTTTTCAGCATCAACCTTGGAGGCATTTCTTGAACAAGCTAAAAGACAATATTATCGCATTTGAGAATTCAAAACCTCAACCACAAAAAACTCTTCAAATCCTTATATGACCTCAAAACCACAATGCCACTCATGGAGCCAAAGACACTTACAAGCATGGTAATGCTTCCAATCAAACCATTCATAACATTGATACCTCTCAAGGTTCGGCCCTTTCCCAACCTAAGGGAGGCTTGCTTCCTCCTCCATCCCATTAAGGGGAATCTCATCAACCTCTCACAAGAGCAGCATTAAGACGGCATCTACCTAGACCATTCTCATGGTCTATGGACCATACCACCTCTCCCCAAGTGGTTCATTGATAATGAGTTTTGTTGGTGGCGTACCAGTTGGTGTCATTCTCATGAAAATTGTCAAGCGCTTAGATCCATGGCTTATGCTTTTTCCCTGGGTGTGACTTCGATCATGATGCCATGATGAGAGAAAGGCATGACAAAGACGTCAAAGCGCAAGATAAAGTTGAACAACACAATCAACATGATTTGGTACATTAGACTAAAGCCCAATTAGGTATTTATACCAATCCTTTGCCTAATCATTACAAGGTTGATAAATAACATCAGCCCGCAAAGAAGAAACAAAATTCAACCCCTTCTACCAACACCATTGAAACCACCTATAACCCTACAATTGACAATACTGAAAATTTTGATTAGCATCTATTGTATGAAAAGAGTAATGTTTGAATTGATTCCATGTATCCTATTACTCAACCTAAGACTTCCAACACTATTCAGGCCTGTCCTATAGGTCAAACTTCCCCCATATCTTTTCTAGAAATCAAAAAAATTGAAACCCTGTTAAAATCAATGCCATCAATTGTCTTGAAACTACAGGGTCGATGTTGTTCTATGAGACCTTTGTATCGTCCAACTCTTGATGCAGTTGCTTGAGGTGCCTCAGCAATCTAGCATGGTCAATGACATACAATTTGAACAAAATAAACTCAACCCAAACTAAGTCCTCGACTCCTCTAAAGATTACTATGACTGAGACTCCTCACGTTTGGACCAGCACTACAAAGCCTAACTTGGGCAAATTGGATCCAATCACCAAGCTCTCCAATCTTCCAAGTCAAATTACTTTTTTGAACTCAGAAGACCCTTGCCTAAGCTGTGAGACCTCTTCAACATGAATATCCATTATCTAACAACTTTCGGGAAAGAGTATATTTTGCATTGTTCAAAACAAGACAATACTTCAATAATGCAAAGAGTTATATGTTCAAACCAATCTAACTAATCAAGCTTTATCTCTCCACTTTCCAATCAACTTTATGATCCCGAACGAACTCCTATTTCGTGGCAATGACCCTCCTCTTTTCACCTATGTCAGGTTCGCAACGTGAAAGTCAAAAGGGCTCCCGTAGACTAGGGTTTTGGCATGTGAAGAACACATCAAATCCTTAGGCTATTCAACCAATAACTTCAAATCCTTGGTTTGCATACTCGGACTCAACAGACCAAAAACTTTTCAACTCGGCAACTCAAAAAAAAACTTAAATCTCGGTAAACTCGGTCTATACATAGAAACCCGGTAAAAACAAACAAAAACTCGTCTACACAAAACTTGCAAGTTAAGACTATAAAAAATCACCTAGAATAAAACTTCTACGAGTACTCAGCAAATAGTTGAACTATGCTTAGATAAACTCGTAACACACATCAATGGTATGATTAAAGGCGAATGTCCCCAATGGGTTGCATTTGGTTTCACATTACCATGACTCCTCGTATTGTTAGAGTGTGACCATCGATACATTGGATGTGTTAAATTTCTTTACCTCAGTTGTCTATAAAATTCAAGGTGACACAATCTTGTTGAACTTTAAACAAGTTCAACAATGTAGTGTATTCAAAATCTCTACTCTCGAGGAATTACATTGTGTTCCCTTCCAAGAGTATCACGCTTTAGCTACCCCATTGCCTACGTCCAAGGATATAGCAGACATCCCGAACTTGTCAAGTGGACTCTTGAGAATCTCTTTGATTCGAAACATGATGTGTCAAATCAAGTAAACCTCACGATTAGAGGTTGATTGTAACCTTTAATCTTCCTAACTATATCATTGCACAACTACTTATGGCCTCGTTTTTGTAAGACAGAAACTAGCGTAATCCCTATCACCATTTCTACTATCTGGCCTCCTCTCAAGGAGATCCATTCTTCAACTCCTAATGAAACCATCATCAATATTTCTAACCCAAATTATGACGATGGTTATTCGCTAGATGATCCCCTCTTGTTTAGCTAAGCCCAAGCTAAGAATGTGTTGATTCTACAATACCAACAATCATTGTAATCTTCCTTCGACTCTAGCGATGCTTACAAGTGGGGACCCTTCATTATTGTGTCTTCCCCATAATCCTAACAATCTACCTTTAACGCTAATATCAACACCATCAATGTCTTCCCTGACTATGAATTAGAAGTGCATGACATGATGGATGATGAATACTTCCCACCTCTCCAACCAGAGCCTAAACCTAACACCGATATGGTTCCTCTGGTTAAATCTCCAATTCCCAATCTCCTCACGACCCAAAGCCTGAACCACAAACCATGTTGGTTTCTTTGGTTATCTCTCTAGCTTTAGACCCAATACCACCCTCTATCGAGACAACTTTGGTCCAGCTCATTGTCACAACTACCACAACCTCCTCTGACAAACTTGTACCATTTTGCACGTGGCACTAGGCACCAGATAATAATGTTGAGAATTGGTGAGCTTATAAAAACACATGAAGCACCTTGAAGCACAAGTGCATGAATAAGATAGTCAATAACATACTCACCCTCCCTCTTCTCAACAATATTGTTAGCATCAATCTTTGCTCCCACTCTGATGCCACCTGTCGAGTGCTCTGACACACCAGTCGCAGTTTCCTCCTCCTCCACCTCAAACTAATGATTTGGTTTCCCCTTTACCTTTCATCCCATTTCCCAACCACAAGAACCGCACATCTTTATACACACACTTCAGGTCGATCAAAGAACAACCTCTTCGCTTCAATCATTCACAACCAAAGGCACATCCTTTATCCCTTCCCCTTATGGATGACATTACCCAAGAGGTTCTCTCGAATCTCCACGATAGTGGAAGAGAATATGGTAGCAGCAAGTAATAAGATATGCCAGAAAAATCTCAAAGGTCTTTGTAAACGTTTAGGAGACTATGATACGTACACAATATGACATTCAACAACATGTTAACGATGTGATAGAGGATGTTTGTAGTTCCATTGCACGCCCTCTTATGAGTTCATTATTTACTTGTCCATATTGTGCTACTATGACATTTACTTAAGTGTGGCTCTCTAAACTTTGGTAAGAATTGATTTCATCTAAATTGTTCCAATATCGAGAGATACCCTAAGTTGAACTACTCAATATGTTTACGTCATACAATACTTCATAATCCTCAATCAAGATTGTATGTCAAATGAGATGACCAAGCTCATTTATTATGATCCTACAAGTTTGCTTTTTGTTCACACCATTGACGTAGTCAAGGACGAAATATCATGTTCAGCCAAAACAATATGGTCAGCTACTTCGCAGGTCACAATTAAGGAGAACAAAAGTTAAAACCCTATAATGTTTTCCCTAGTATACATCCTCGAATTTCGGTCTTCAATCACCAGAACCCTAGTAAGGGTACAAAAGACTCTAAACTACAAACTTAAGAGTATTAAATCAATATGAGATTCTTCATTCTTGTAACACAAACTTCCATGTTATTCTCAAGTAGGTAGCATTACCAGACCTACATCTTAACTGCTCACATCCATTCTACCATTAAAGATCCTCAGAGTGCTTTCTATTACTTCCTCAACCAGGTTGAGGTCGATATAGTTTTACAAATTGAACACATTCTCTAACAAGTTATGTAAGAAACGTAAATAATCATAGATCTCATTCTTGTATATGGATTATTCATTTCTTGATGATTTATAGCTATTAAGGCTTCCCTTAAACCATCTATAATCTTTGTATGGGTTTTGATAGTCAATCAGAGTTACTGATGTCTATAACTTAAAGAGTGGTGAACCGAATCTGAAAGACAAACAGCAAGGCTTCCAGTGAAGAGAGTACTCCGTGTATCACCTCATGTAAGAGTTCAGTGTTCAGACTTTCTGCCTTCTGGTCTATAATAACCCCTATTCATTTCAGTTAGTATTTCATCCTTCATATTGCAAACCCAATCATTTATACTGTGCCGGGGTAAACATCACAGGCATGCTATCAAGTCCTTACCATAACTGCAGTGCATTGGATACCCATTGCCACTTCAGAATGTTTTAGTCCCATAGCTTCTCTATAATTCAACCAGCCCCTTTTTGCAATTGGTCACCTAAAGGATAGTGGAGACCCACACAAAGTGGGATTAATCATTTAATGATCAAGAATAATGCAACCAGTCCCATCATGTGTCCCAAGGGATTATCCCCAGATAGCATACTAAGGTTGCAAGACTTGTACACCTAAATAGTATCAGTGACCAGTTAAGTACTCATGTCCTAGGTTTGATCAGGATCTATCCTTATCCCATAGTTCAATTTAAGCATCTTTAATGTTCACTATTCCTCACTCAGAAGTTCTGCATATAAAAACCACTATTACTCAACTTGACCCAAGGATCTCAAGTCTTTAACAGTTCAATTATACTACAGGATTTCAATAAGAATTATCCTTATCCCATAGTTCGATTTAATCATCTTTATTGTCCATCGTTCCTCACTAAGAAATTTTGCATATAAAAACCACTATTACTCAACTTGACCTCAAGTCTTTAACAGTTCAATTCCACTCGGGATTTCAACAAGGATGCCGATTGGACTCATGATACTTTGCACTAGCATTTAGTATCAAACCAGTGGTCCTTATTAAAAGCTTCTCAATGGTAATAAGCTCCACTTATCACAATGACAATCCAATATCTCTACACTAATGTCAAGTTACCAGTCTTCCTCAACATTGTCAATTTCCCAATTCTAGGATCCAGTCACAGCAGTGCACTTACTGACACTTTAGTTAAAATGAAAAGATACAAAAAGAGACACCTCACCATGCACAATAAAGTCAAGCAACAATACATGTAATTTTAGACCCTGTCAGTTCAAGCTATAGGCCCAGTCAACACAACTACATATTGATTCCATAATGGTCCTCCAGCTTCCAATACTACTTGTGAGAAACAGACCATTGCCCCACTAACCATTCATAACCAAACCCGGGATTTTGAACCAAACTACCAAAAAAGGAGTAAATGCTAACAAAGAGTTCTTGATAGTCAAGACCTAAGTCCCAAGGTTTGAGTTTGAGTTCGAGTTCAATGAGGATAAAATTCTGTTGAAGTTCGCCTAAAGGCTAATGTTAGGGAAAAAAATTGCCATCAAGTTTGAAATATAAAATATTAATTAAAAAAATTAAATATAATGAAAACACAAATATAAATTAAAAAATAAACTTGAATATAGAAACTAATAATAAAAATAAATAAAACATATAACCGACAAAAAAATTAAATATACCAAAAAACATTAGAAAACATAAAAATAAAATAAAAAACGTACCAAAAGAAAATTAAAAAAGGGTCATGCCCTACCTTAGCAAAAACCTATTCACTGCTGCTCCTGCTCACACCGTTCACAATCATCCTTGCCTCAATATTCTACATTCCCAAAACAGTTTGCACTCATGCCCAGTTCTGCCCAGCACCCTCCACTGTTCACGTACCCCTCATCTTTATTTTCACTGTTCGGGCCTCCACTCAAAGCTGAATCATATTTTGCCTGCGCAAAAACATTGGAGGCTTTTTTCCTGTATTCTGCTATTTTTCAGACATCGGAGGGTTTTTTTCCTCTATTCTGCTATTTCAGACATTGGGGGGTTTATTTCTCTTTTCCACTTGATTGTCCTCAAATAAGGTCACACTTTTGCTTTTCTCTGTTCCGCTTTTTGCCTGCATACAGACATTGGAGGGTTTTTTGCCTGTTCCTTTTTTTCTCTGTTCAAGCAGATGGAGATATAGGGCCACAATTTTCTAGCTGAACATGCCCAAATTTTTCGCAATGTTAAAAGTTCAGGGAATTTCGAATTTCAAGAAAAAATTCAGTAAGTCTTGTGACATAGGCCAATATAATGCATAACTACTATGTTCAAATGAAAACAGAGTCTACACATAATTACCAAGCAAAGGAAAGTGAGCCCCCCAACATGTGCACAGTCCAAACATTTTCAATCAAAATGAATCAGGCTACAGTTTTGATGATAAACAAGATGCAAAGAGATTGATTGCCATTCAAATGGCAAAGCTCTCGGGCCCATTTCATAATATTAACAAGAAAAGAGCGTGTTAGGAAAATCACAGATTAGTACTCACACGAGTGAGTAAATATAAATGTATGTTTGTATTTGTTAGTGATAAGTGTGTCATTTATTATGTATGTTGTTAGTGAGCTGTGAAAAAAACCCATGTAGAGATTTAGGTGAGAGAAATTAGGAAGGAGAAAATATAGGCTGTTAGAGCAACCATCCTAGATTAGTGTTAGTGGTTTGTGGATTTGTTATAGGAATTAGATATTCACTCCTATATAAGTATTAAGTGTAATGTGTTCGAATTAATGATAATATGTTGAATTGATTAGTTATTGTGCGTATGCTATTTCGCCAGATATGGGGTAATACCCACATTTGGTATCAAAGCTGGTTTCAAAAGAGGCCTCTCTAACCTTCACTCCACCCATTTTTTGTTCGTCAAGTTAAGCAATGGCAACGGGAAAGAAGAGCGAACCTCATGCAAACCCATTTTCCCTTGTTTATGTGCCATCCATTTGTTGTTTTTGTCAAAACATGCACAGCAATGGATATGTAGAGTGGACCTCGCATGCAAACTCCATTGTTGGTTCGTCAACCCTTCTTGCAATCTGTCAACGATATAGCAAAGCAGACCTCGTGTGAACCCGTTTGGCTGGCCTCACTCGTTTTCATTGGCTTTTTCCTTCCATCATGTTTGCTCTATCCGCAATATTTCACTCATCTTGTTCATTGTGATTATACTTAAAATTAGGTGTTTTTTAACCCAGTTATTTCAGAATTGTTTGTCATTTTTGCATGTTTTTGTTTGCACCTGTTATGTGTTATCTCTTTTCTGTAGCACTTTGGTGCAATTCTCACCTCAGATTTGAGACCAAAACATTCAAAACATTAGAAATGACTAGTTGCAGAAGGATTTCAGATCTAGTTTTGGGAGATTTGTATTGAATCCAGAGTTTGAACTTACCAGGCTGTACATCTATGGTATATTTACATTGAAGGGTTTGGTCTTCACTTTGATCTTCTGGATCGAGCATCTCTGAACCCCTTGTGAGCTGTCTAAATCCACAAGGTGGCTGTGTTATACACAACGAGCTCCTGGCATTCAGATCGATTCAACTTACCAGTCATTTTGGTCTCGACACTAACTGCAAAACACTCAAATCTCATGGCAAAATCTCTTCTGCATGCAACTCACATCAGACAGTCCAAGATCCCTGCTTTCGTGAGATCTACTTTCCTCGAAGACTGCACAGTCTGCAGACCCAAGCTACTCTCCAAATCTCCACATTCGATCTCAGCTCTCACAAATCGAATACCCTGCTCTTTGTTTGGTGATTTCTAACTTGGGTGGACACCTTGCAACTCATGCTTGGATCTAGGCTCCGTAAAGAAACCACCATGATCTGTAACTCGCATACTTCGCTCATCCGTTGAAGATTGAGCTCACCCCCTGCAGTATGGTGAACTCACAATCACTGAAATCTTCCCCTCCTACTCCTCAAATTTGAGCTCCCAGGCTACACTATTGAGCGTTCAAATCATTGGGAAGCAGACCACTACTCAGTTCATCCAGATTAGCTCGGACTATGGCTCTTTGGCAATTTTAAACTCTTAAACCTCCGATCAACTCAAAACTGAATTGATGCACTGCAAGCTCGCTCGTTAACTCGGTGGAATTTCGGATCAACATGCAGATCCCTATTCAAATGCATCTCTTCACCCTACAATACACTTGGCGGCGGAAAGACTTCAGTGTTGTTAGCGCTTCATCTCAAACAATCAACTCGGCACTCTATTTGGCGTCAAATCTCTGTCTCCAATGGCAAAGTCCTAATCCTAAATCATTAAACATCCAAACAGAACCCCTTGCCTTAACCTAAGTAAGGATTATATCTTTCTTTTAAACTTGTTAAATCTAGGGGGGGATGAATTTTTCCAAGGGGGGAATACTATATTTTTATATAGAAAAATAAATTTCAAAAAATTGTGAGTTAGTAAAATCTATAACTGGGTGCATTATCGGTGGGAACCAACATCCAAGAATATTTTTCATTGAGGGGGGCAAATATGGAATAGGTAAACATCAAGAGCAACCTAAAAGACGAAGCCCATGAACGAGCAAGATGTTACTTGGTTGCCGATGGGGATTGGGTGGATTGGTTAAGTAGGATGGTTGTGTCTGGCACCACCCATGATCAAAGCCCGCTAGGCACGAGCCTTGTTAGGGGTGGTTTGCATGCTGGTTATGGCGGATAGATCTGGTTTGTAGTGCTCATGGTGGCCCGTCTTCTTCGAATGTAGTGTCGAAGGTGGTAAGTTGTCTTTGAGGATAAATGTCTTCGATTGTAATGTCAGTCGTGGCAGGTTATTATTGTAAACCCGGTTCATAGCTCCGATGAACAAGCGTTTATGGGAAAGGGTCCCGTCAACCCTTGTTTAACTATCAAAAAAAATGTTACTTGATTGAAGATGGTGTTTCTCCCCATGTTCGTACTAAGGGGTGGAATGTTAGGAAAACCATAGGTTAGTACTCACACGAATGAGTAAATATTAATGTATGTGTGTATTTGTTAGTGATGGTGTGTATTTTATTATGTATGTTGTTAGTGATGGTGTGTATTTGATTATGTATGTTGTTAGTGATGGTGTGTATTTTATTATGTATGCTGTTAGTGAGTTGTGAAAACAACTCACCTACAGATTTAGGCGAGAGAAATTAGGAAGGAGAAAATATAGGTTGTTAGAGCAACCATCCTAGATTTAGTATTAGTGGTTTGTGGATTTGTTATAGGTAATTAGATATTCACTCCTATATAAGCGTAATGTGTTTGAATTAATAATATGTTGAATTGATTATTTTTGAGCTTACGCTCTCCCGAATATGGGGTAATACCCACAGAGCATTGACACGTCATCTTAATGAAGTTACAGGTCTGCTACTTTTCTTCCATTTAAAAAGACCACAGCTTAGGCTTCAAGATTCTTCAACTTCCAATCATATATATATATTGTGTGTGTTAAGACTACTCTCAAGGGCAGGTTGAACCCAGATATGTTACGGTCTAATACGAGATTTTCCTAGCATGTAATGCTTTTTATATAGTCTAGAAAACTCGTAAATCGATTATGTATTTTAACATCTTCAGCTATATTAATTGTTATCCAACAAACTTCAAGTTTAAATATAGAGTTCTCTTACACCCTTCAGATTTCCATGAAAGAGATAACTAAAAACAGTAGAACTCAACAAGGGCATCAATGGTAAGTGCCAATTTCATGAGGAGACATAAGCACCACTTCCAAAATACACTATGACATATACCAAGCACTTGGACTTCTCAATAATCAACCTTCATATGATTATTGACTTCGAGTCTCTCACCGTCAATTACAAAGGATTGGCTACAACACACTCAAATAAGTAGAATATTCAATCATAGTGAGTGTTATCAGTCCTTCAGATTATAAGAATACAAAACTTTCAAGGTTATCTCATACTTTTTGTTCAACCCAGTCCAATACGAGACACAACCCACAGAATTCAAAGATTCAAGTATATGCATTTGACAGACTTCAAAGTAAACAACAGAATCGAGCTTATCTATGAGAAGAAAGAAATTATTAATGTCCACAAATGACCAAAAGTAGGTCAATGGGACTGAATGATACAACCATTAGCAATTGAAAGTTCTAGGAAGAGAGAATCCTAGAAGCGTACCAATGACACAAAGTACAAAGATAAAATAGAGAAGCATGCAACTAACACAAGTGGTAAAGAAACCAATAAAAATAGTAAAGAGGGGCGAACAAAGGCCCCAAGAGCAAGACTAGAGGCAAAACTCATCGAATGTCCCTATCTGTGCATGAAGAGGAGGAGCTGTCCGCTTGCAACAGATCATGTGCTGCAACATAAGAGTCTAGAACCTCTCAATTCGGGCCTAGTCAATAGCTCCTATGCTAGGTCCCCAAACTCTGAACCATACAAAATTGTAGGATTGATGATAGTATCAAACAAGCATAACTTGAAAGGGATGTCTTGGATGTGGATCTAGAAACACTGACGTTCCAAAACAGAAAGAGAAGCATACCCCTTGCAAAAGCGTGGTTGAGCAGCAAACTTCTTGTTAAAGCATGAACCAGAAAATTGGATCCCCGAATAAGTGTAGGCTGATGTGACCTCAAGAACTTCCCCTCTATGGAAAAATTGGAATTTGGACAAAGAGCACTTGGATATATTAAAGATCATGACCTTAGTTTTACTAAGGTTGACCACAAGTTGTTAGAGTGCGCAGAAGCAAGCAAGGGCATCAAGTTGTCGCTGTAAGCCCTATGTAGAGTGTGAGAGGAGAACAAAATCATCGACAAAAAAGAGGATGGCTATAAGTACCTCATGCAGAAGACAACCATCATCCATATGGGTATGCTGCCGAAAAAGGAAACTCAATAACTATGCACATTTCCAATTCTTCAATTTTAATTTCAATACAAAGGTTCATACAACAATTTTGCATACATTGCCAAAAGGTTTCTTTCATGCTACTGTTCATAACCAAATGACTTAATACAGCAAGAAGTCAATCTCGGTAAGATTTTCATTTCTCATAACATTATAGCGTTCCTAAAACATGCATTCATTCTTCAAACATTCCTTTCATCAAACAAATTGCAATTCAATTCAAGAGTAAAACTTCATAATATCATAACTTTCCCCTTTTCTTCTCATCTCCTTGAAAACCTACAAATGACATGGACATGGTTCAGCAAATCCTGCTAGCATACTCTCATTTCCACAAGTTAAACATGAATCCAATAAGATATCAGTTTTTGTTTTGCTTTTAATCTCAACTTTGCATTCAACCCAGAACTTAATGAATGCCAAGAGTTAGATATACAGAAAAACATAAATGCAGTTTCACTTCAACAAAACAATGAGGACCGGCTATATCGGTTTCAACATTATAGCATTGCCCTAGTAAAAGATTTAGGAGGAGAGTATTTCCACACTCCATAATACCATCAGTCGGACCTACTAATCCATCATTCTATATTCTATGACAGGCAATCTCCACAAAGCACACTAACTGAACCAAAGAACCAATAGCCAAAATAGGTGTGTAGGTATATAATATACCTCAGTATGAGTGTGGCTCATACATGTTGCAGTGTATTCTTACAACTTTGAGAAAAACCATACATCCAATCTCATAGCACATCCAAAATAAACCCTACACATCATTCACCCATATCCAGAAAGAGTTGGTGCCTAAAGGCCAAAACAGATTCAAGTATCTATTTAGAAAAATGTAAAGCACATGGAAAGAAAAGCACGCTTGTGAATGCTAGCAAAACACAGCTATGCCCTAGGTTGAGCCTCCAAAAGCTTTTCCTCCTCCGGCCAACAGCTCGCTCTTCCATTCACGGCAGTGCATGTCTCTAGTTCAAACACTCCCCCATCATTCTCATCATGCCACCAACCAACCACCACTCTTACAATTGTGCCCTCAACCAGGACTTTAAATCAATAACCTTCTCACTTGCCATCAATGCATACAACCATCCTCCCAATTTCATGCAACTGAAATATCAAACTCCGTTCATCTCCCTATTAGGTTACAAATTTCTGTCAGGCAAGAGGAGATCAATAATGGTGAATGGAGTGAGCTGGAAATAGCACTAGAGCAGTCTTGCATGGCCGCCAACTGTCATCGAGTGAGAAGAAAGCATGATTGAACCCTCAATGCTAGGGTTTTCTTTGAATGCAACTTGAAGCCATCAAACAATTATTTAGGTTTTCGTTACTAAATAGGCATTTGCCAGAAGAATCTTTGAAATAGAAGGTCAAACACTACACCCGGACCTCAAATTCCTCCACACTACAATTTATAAGGCTTTGGGTCCTGGTCTCTTTCACTTACAATTACAGTCGGTATTCTACTCATTAGCAAAGCCAATGCCCCAATTGAAATTTATATATGTGTTGATCAATTACCATAAAAATCATTGCCTTGGGAAAAAACATACACTTCAAGTCAGTCAATGCCAAGCAAGGTCCATTAGCAACAATAATCATTTGGTTCAATAAATCACTAATAATAGTAATGCCAAGCAAACAAAATCCCCAAACGATAAGTGCCATCATATCAAATGTAAAAGTTACTGCAACCAAGGCATCTTTCATTGTCAAAACATGTGTTATAGCAATAGAAGTGACCTACAAGGGGTCAAACCTATAATTAGGTAAGAAACTATAGTTCCAAGTGACATTCCTTACCTGTAGCAATCCCATACAAATTAATGGTTTGTGAGACTTTCAAGATCATATCCATCAAGCCCGTGCCTATGTTGGCCCAATAAAGATATATCCATATAACTACAAAATCATTTCCTATTCAATCAAATGCACGTTTGCCAAAACAAGTCTCTAAACAAAGTCCAAACAATTCTAGTAATAGATCCATCTAGGACAAACTGTGGAGAACGGAAAAGAATGTTCCTTAACACACTATTAGTTTGTCATTCTGACTGATTTTAAGCAAGCAGAGTTATTACAATGCCATGCATCCCTTATGCAAGATTAAATTGCCCTTGAATGTCAAAAGGGGCTACTTGATGGTCCTATGGCCGTCAACTTTAAGATTGTTCTAGGTGGAATGTGACACATGGTCTCGAAAGAGAATCCAAACAAGAGGCAAGTGACCCAATATAGTCAGAGACTCAGAACACCTCTTTAGGGTGTCACTATAAAAGTTAATAAACTCAATCATGCCTAGAAGAGTGGTCGAGAGTCATACCAAAGTAAACAAACCCTTGGAGGAGGGTCCTGCCACTAAAGTCTGTCAGGGTGGACTCCAAGATGCTATTGGTACGGGCAACATGGTTGCCATATAATGAATAGGAGATCATCATCAGGTTACAATAACACCATGATTATTAACTAATCCCTTGAAAATGTATCTAATACAACTTAGGATACAACATGGAAAACCTTGGGGCAACTGCAAATCGTTTGGGGGAAATGTCCCGTGCCTGAATCCACTTATTGTAAAAAGAAGCAAGTTACGTTGGAAACAGTCATGTAATTAAGTAAAAGTATAAAAAAGTCTATGTAGTGCTATGACAAGCTTATCAATTAGCAATTACTGTGATATCCTGACTTGCTAAAATGTGAGAGATAGAGGCAGCAGCAAAGTTGAAGTAAAATAAGAATGGATCTTCAGCTCTGGAAAGAGAAAAATATGCACTACATGTAGGACAAACGGAAAAACTTCCCAAAGAGTCAACAAAAGAGAAAATCCTGCCCCCGAAGTGCTTGTCCAACCTTATGTTGTTAATACAGTCGCAACAATTCATGACTAGACCCAAAGGTTAAGGAAGAAAGAGCTAAAACAGAGTTGTGCAAAGGATAAATAAAACAAAATTTCCCATGAAAATAATATTCAATAATCTCCCTTTCCCTTTCTCCCCGCTAGATTGGATCAATAAAGCAGTATTTTAGATGCACTTATTTCCTCTCTTACTTCACTCCTTTCTTATATATTTGATTATAGAAACTTAAGCATCTTTCTTTTAAGTCTCTCTTGACCTCTACCTCTCACATAGTCATCTCTTGAACCTATTTGTTTCTGTGTATATATTTCTTTATGTTGGATTTCCCCCCTTTCAAGCAATTGTGAACAGCTCCTTTGATTAGTTTCTCTTCATGAATGTCACAGTAATTTAGGGTATAATCAAAAGGTTATCAATATCAAAAAAATGTTTGTGACATTATTATTATTTTTCAGAAAGAATCTCCATCAATAAACTGTATTAATATTAAAAATGACCCTTCAGACTATCCCCTGGCCTTACTATTCCACTCCTATGCCACAAAAGGTTTTAGACCAATAAATACAAAAGGAAATAATAATTAATGAACTCCATTATTCACGGAGTCAATTGATTAGATCAATAAAGTTGCACTTTATGGGTGCCCAAATGGAGATTACATTACATAACAAAACATCCTAATTCTCATTACTGACTAACATTTAATGTTAGTCCCTTAATACTTTACGTAACCATTGACGTAGCACCCCTAACAAAATGAATTATTAACATTCATGACAGTACAGTCCTCAACACTTAGTTCATGGCATTTTAGTGATGGTTGATGGCACTGATGTGCATCCATACTAGTGGGTTGTTGCCCAACACTCGGTTTTAAAATTTGGGTTGTTGAGTTAAAATAAATAAGGATCATTTTTCGAGTTCTCCATGATTTTTACATATAGTTTTTAATATATAAATTTCTGGTCAGAGTTGTTTCTCTGAAGGATGTTGCCTGGGTAGATGTGGCAAGCCGTGTAGAGCCATAAATTAGAGATCCCAACTCCAAACAAGGAACAATAATGAACATCAAATGGGACTTACCTTCCATGTTATTGCACTATGGGAGGTTTTTGTTGTTTGTGTCTCTTCCTCCCCATCGCTTGAAGTCAGTAACTACTCAACCATAGACATCCATGCAAATCCCACACACCACTCCACCATGCAAGCTAAATTTTCTACTGCAATCGCTTTCTCTGCGTCTGGAGCAAGAATAAAGAAGGCAGTCCATAACACACTTCATTTTTCATCATCCTTACAGATCTTTTGTGTTTGTACAATAAGAGGCGTTGCTTATGAACAACTGAATAGGGGTCCTCACTTCATGATTAAGATGTATATGGCTTTCATCATACAAATAAAAGAGTTAAGGATGTGTCCTATGGTTGGGAGAATGGATAAATAACAATGTTGTTCCAGAAAAAGCATAACTGGCTTGCAGTAATTAACTCATTCATTTAAAAATGTGTTTTTGCAAATGCTTCTCTTATGCTAGTTGCATTCTGAAATGACCAATATTTTTACAGAATTGGAAAGCAATGCTCGCTTTAAAAGGCATCAATGCGCCATGGTTCATACATACAAAAACAATTACTCCCGACATTCAAAGAAGAATCAGTCGAATGATGTGCAAAATTTAAAACAAACAAGTTCAAAAAGGAAAAGGTTGAACAAAAAGTCAAAAGAATAGCTACCTATGATGTAGATAATCATAAACAGTAGCTTATACATTCAAGAGATTTTAAATGAATACAACTTATGACATGTTTTGCTCCTTACCAAAAGCATTGGTTTGCTCCTCCTCAAGGTATTGTTACACCTTGTTAGCAATGCTCCTACCCGCCTCAGCAAGTCCAAGTCTGACAACTCTCGCTGGGTGAGCACATAACTGATGGACAAGAAGCAAAAGAGTGCAAGCTATGACATGTGAGAAAAGTCGAGGGCATCTAAATATAAAAGCGAAGGTAACAGAACAATCTCAAAAATTAGCAATAACAAAGAGAGTTTGGCACTTACAACAGGGTATGTAGCAGATAGAAGAGAATCTAGATGCTGAGCCGTCTTGTCAAGCCATTCTTTATCTCGATATACACGAAAATTGAAACCTATTGCTCCTCTTCCATCTCCCTGAGCTTGACTAATATTTTTTCTGCTTTGCTGTAAATCTTTGCCATTCAATGCATGATATTGTGCTTCCTTTGCTACATCAAAATCTTTCTTAGCATGAGCCTGGGAAGATAAACATCGGAGAGCTTCTAAGGCTGAGTCCGCTGACTTAAACTTGCTTGAGAAAGTTTCTGACAGACCCTCATTATAGGCCTCTGCACCACCTGCATCTAATTGATTGGCATTCTGCTCGTCTGCAAGACACAGAACTAGCATTTCAGCAAAACCTTTAACTGCTTGCTCAATTGCTCCAATGCTTCCAGCTGCACCAGACGTTGGTTGGAAGGAAACCCCTATTGCAAACTTGGAGACACGCAAGACCTTTGCTAAACCACTAACAACCCCTGGCAGAAAGAAAGCCAATGCATCTGCACTCCCAACCTATAAAACAAGGCAAATGTCCACGTAAACAATAAAATCCTTGCATAGAATGAAACTCTTACCGATTTCCAGTGCACAGGTAAACCAGAATCATATAGACCTTGCAATAAGAAAATTATTCAGAGCAGCCATAATGCTATTACCAGTAGGTCACGTCATACCTTGGAGATGAGTAGCCTAAGCGTTAAAAGAGCATCAGCACGGAGTTTCCCACTTCCTAGATGTCCTCTTCTAGCTTCTGCTTCTGCAATCTTAAAGTAAAAATACTTGCTTATAACCTAAAAAGAAATAATCTGCAAGTGTTCTTGGTAAGACGCAATATACACTAACCATACACATAATATCATGGACCATTCAGGAGAAATGTATGACAGTATACCTGAAGAAGAAGTGAAAGCAAATGCCCCACTGCTGCAGATGCGTCTTCTGACTGCAAAAATGCAAGTAAACAACCACCATCGCAAACTAATTTTGTCTCTGAATGACTTAGGATAGGGTCCTTAATCTGAAAAGGTGATCCTAGATCCAAAGGAATTATTTTGCATGTGCATGCTTCATCTGAACATGGCCCTAGACCTAGTATTACTGCTTTTAAGCACCTCACTATCCCATGGCGAAATTCCTCAGCAGCCTCAGATGGTGACAGCAAAGCTCCAGAAGTAAACTTTCTTAGCAGGATTGACAGCTGTTGCAATAAAAATTTATTCTCAGATACAATTCTGAACAGAAGCAAACAGAATATTATTTCCAGGAGCGAAAAGGAAAGGAAATAAAGGTATACATAGAATATCATGCACCGTCTTTTGGAAGCACTAAAGAACATATTGTAAACAATTTAATATATCTGATATATGTAACAAATTTCATTTTCCTCCATTATAAATTTATAACTTACATGAAAATTAAAGAACATTCTCGGACAAAAAACTCTAAGAATGAAATTTGGCATCATAACCATCCTCGCCTCTCATTTTGAACAATCTCTAGCGGCAAACACAATTGACAGAAGTTCAGCCCAGAATGAATTCTTAAACATCATCACTAAGATCATCAAGGGTCAAAACGAAGATCTCCGAAAACCTGTCTCAATTGCAGAGGTCAAGATTCCCTCTTCAGTATGTACAGGGACCAGGCTCCAGGGCTGGATGTCTTCCTAGCTATGTTCTTCAAACATATTTGGGATGCCTTAGGCGAGGAGCTACCGGGAGTGGTTGAGGAAGCTAGGGTCTCTCAAGATATCCTCAAGAGACAAAGCACTACCTTCGTTGCACTCATCCCTTAAGTAGAAAAAAGCCAGTAAACCAAAAGATTTCAGACCCATATCTCTGTGCAACAGAGTTTAGAATGTCATCTCCAAAGTTATAGCTAATATGCTCGAGAAAACCCTACCGTACATCATCTCTAAAGAACAAGGCGGATATGTGGAAGGACAGCAAATTCTTGATGGGATTGCCATGGCTCGTGAGATCATTCACTCTCTGCATATGAGCAAAAGAAGGGGCATAATGCAAGAGTTACCTTGGATAAAATACTTGGAAAAGGGAAACAAGGATGACCATGGAGAATGGGAAAAACTCTTGGCAGGATGATTCAAACTCAACGTTCACGGGGCTTCAAAACAGAACCCCTACAAATCTGGGAATGAAAGCATTATCAAAAACCATCTCAACGGTTTCAGCACAGTGTACACAAAGGAAGAATTCAAACAACATGGCAGAAGGTGCAGGTCTTCTGCATGGGTTGATCAAGACCACTTTCCTTGGAATTACATTGCTCGAAGTAGGAGACTTGTTACTTATCATCAATGGAATCAACAAGAACAAAATGGAAAATCAGTAGATGCAAAATATCATTGATGAGGCAAGAACTTTCGATAGACATTTCTCTCACATCAATTTTAAACATTGTTTGAGAAATCAAAAGATGGTCACAGACTGGTTGGCCCTCGGGCACTATGTTCAAAAATAATGAGACTATTGGAGACTAATAGCCTTACACAACAACAATCAGTACTACAACCTGAATCAAATTGTCCAGACCAAAAAAGCAGGCGGAAGAGAACACAAGGACCATGTAATGTCCCCTTGCGCACAAACTAATACAATCTGAATATTCTGTAAAAAAAGACCCTTATAGATAAAAACACAAAATTCTGAAATTGCCCTTTTATACTGAAAATTTAAACAATACAATGCACAGCTGTAATTTTTACAAATTAATTGCAGATCTGAAACCCTAGCTGGATTTTATAAATTAATTGCAGATCTGATTGTTTACAGCAAACCCTCACTCAAACTTTTATTTTTATTTTTGGAATTTATGGAAATAAATACAGCAACATGAAACATACTGAAAACAGAGGTTTTTATTTAATTTTCCAGGCTGCAAATTAACAAAATACAGCAGACCGTATGGATGGAATTTTGGCCACAAAGATGTCCAAACTGAATCGCCAGCCCCTAGAATCATAGTTACCAGGTCCGGAAATCCGAATCTGTTCGAGAGGGCAAAAAAATCCAAAAAACCAGAATTTTTGAAAAGGTTCGGGAAAATCCGATCCGAAATATATGAGTTGAATTTTATAAATATGAAAATTTGACAAATACAATAAAAAACTTTAATAATGTAATGTAAAATGTTATAGTTTTTAATATATAAGGTTGATAGTTGACTGTTTTTTTCCAAAAAACTACATAAAATTTTATAAAATATATTTTTTTTCCTAAATTAGGGCTGACCCAGACCAAAATTTATCCGGGTCAGCTGAAAAATCTGGATCCGACCAAATTTTTTGCAGATCCGGCCAGATTTGGTAATTATGCCTAGAATGATGATGTCTGCCCTAGAAATATGACGTCAACTTAGAAATGATGATGCCAACCCTAGAAATGTGATGCCAACCCTAGAAATGATAATGCCGGCCCTAGAAATGTGACGCCAGCCCTCAAGGATGATGACAATCCACAAATTGATGCCCTAGCTGATGTCTTGGTAAATCTGGAACTTCCTAAACGTTGTCGTGATTATTTTATTGCTGCTGATTTCTGATGCTGACCTGATTTGAAGCACAAACGCAGTCCCTAAGTGGAACCACCATACAAGACCAAAGGGTTTTCGTCCCCAAGCCTTATTTACCGGACGATTTTCGTCCTTAGATGTTGAAAGCTGAAGCAGAAGCTCAAACTCACAATATTAAAATAGTTGGTTGAAAAGTGATGTTGGAATGAGCCCAATCACCCCACTTACATAATTTCACTTTCACGCTTTTCAAGGAAAATCACTCATAAAGTACCGTCCCCTCCTTTTATTTTAATAGTGAATAGCATTAATAATCTTCACCTTATTAATAATAAAACATAAGTTGCCTTTTTATGAATATAACTTAAAGTTACTTTTTGGACAACTTAATTCATTAAATTATTTCCTTTGCACCACAACTTTAGCCTACAGGAAATGGAGAATAATCTAAGGGTCTTCAAACTGGATTAGATTTGCAAAGGGGACATGACAGTTCGCCCTTCCCAAAATTGTTTGCCCTCAAGCAATTGCAAATTACGATATTCAAACAACACCTTGCCCAAACTATGGATCATGATGGAGCACTAGTAGAGTCTGGATCTCATGCCTGTCAAGTGAAGCAACTCGGGCCAACAAGTATCGCATTCCCCAACTCCATTACCCACACTAATTGTATGCAACCCTTGCAACTTAGGAAACAATTTGGCCAACAAGTGTGCATGATCCACAACACAAACTTCTGAAAATTCTGTGATGAAACCATGAAGAGTCTCTTCCAACCCCAAATAATATTAGACAAGGAATGCAATTCACTCTCAAGATGATCATCTTGGATTTGATGATTGCATGAAAATATTTATAAACTCCCACAAGGCCAACGGTTGACACATACTCACCATCGTGTTTTTGTTGCACCACTCAGCTTCTCCTATGTGATGAAGAATCCATAACACTTGTTAGAGCTTCATAACCAGAATCTTGATTTCCAATGGATTCTTCAATAATGTTGCAAGTTGTACCTTCCAAAATATGACGCAAATCAGACTATGTATGGGCTGGAAGCAAGTTACAACAGCCACAGACCAACTGGAATCTCATTCAATTAAGAACTATGGTGGCTGAAATGTTGGTTCCCTTCAGCTAAAACCTTCTACCAACCTCATCCAACATTGAAACTCCCTTAAAATGTCTAAACTTGCAGTTGCAGTTGTTCACGACTGAAATTATCAAAACCAGCAATATAACGATGGTGTAACAACTGTAAAAATGACAGACCCGTGCGAAATTCAACGATGTGATCAATGTAGAAGTGGTGTACAGCTACGCAAGGGCTGAAAGCTCTCCATTAGTAGTCACAACTGAAAAGTTCTCCTTCCCATGACTGGAAATCCCTGCAAATCCACTTGTATAAGTGCAAATGAGGTAATGCAGTGGCTGATAATGGTGATGACAGTAACATCAAGGCTGAAAATCTGACTCGTAGTTGTTGTCCTGACTGCATTCCCCCAACATTTGATGATAAGATACTATCACCACTTGCTTCCTTCATATCTTGTTGATGATCTTTTGCACAAATATCCAAATTTGAAGTTACTCCACCATGCTTATGTTGCTACTCCGATATTCATGTGAACTTCTCCTTGAGGTCTTCTTGTGGTGCCCATAACTTCTTCCATAGGAAGGATATATCCAACACAATTCCTCAACTCTTGATGGCACTCTTTATTCAATAGCAATCTTGGAAGTGCAAAATTAAACACCATGCAAAGTTGATCCAAAGTAGACCAAATACCGTCATGAGAAGATATCTCACCTAAGCCCGTGTCATAAGAGTCATTGCACACCTTGTGTCTACCACATTTTTGTGCCTTTGTGATGCAAGGAATGGAGAAGCCATCTTGTAGTATCTCATCCTTTGTGAATTCTCCATCATCTAGTATCAAGCATCTTGTTGTGACTATCCTTGTTAAGCCATCATCTATAACCTTGTCTTTAAGTGTGGGACTTAGCTCCAAGGGGTGATCTACAAATCATGAGCCAAGATCCTTCACCACATTGTTAGAATGCACAACATACCCTATATGATTCCTCATGAACTTCTCATCTATCCAAATGCAAAAGATGAAGAATTCAATAGTGATATCAAAGCCTCTATCCTCTTTGACCCTCAAAAGATCACCTAGATCTCATATGCAAGAATAATCTTCATGCCCTATACTGCAAGTTGTATCTTTGACTATATCCCCCTTTTAGCATGTTTATCTATAATGGGTTGAATATTCATATGAGATGACTATTGTCTTGAAATTGGGGTTGTGCAACTTATCAAAAAATGTGCGACCCATGCTACTCCCTCTCTACGGAAAGCTCCCTCCATCCTCTTGGCAATGGCCACTCTATGAGTCCATTGATCATGCCTTGAAGCACAACCTCTTTACCATCCAATTTAAACTTTAGCTCCATAGTCTAATAACTTTGGGTAAATTACCCTAAAGAATGCAGCCATTGTACCCCAAGAACTATGTCCATTTCTCCTATGCCGCAACATAGAAATCATCACTTATTTTGTGCCTCCCCAAAGTAAGATTAAGCTACTGAATTTCTTGGTACATGGGATGGTGAAGCCATCAGGTACAGTCACATTGAAGCCTTTCAAATCTATTGTTTTCAAACCTATCCTAGCTACCAATCCTTCCACAATACAATTGTGGGTTGCCCCATTGTCAATCAACACTATGACCTTTTGTCCTTGAAAGACTCCCCTCACTGTAAAAGGGTGATATCTAGGAGCACCTTTTAATGTGGCAAGGGTACCTTCTTGGGTATCTACCTCTTCCTTCTTCTCATATTCTAACTTAAGGGCTTTAATATCCAATTCATCTTCTTTTGCTTCCGAGTCACTGTCAGATATAACCTCTATGTAGGGTACTTGTCCACGCCCAAGACACCTATGGCCATGTTCCCATGAATCTTTGCAAGAAAAGCATAATTATTTTGCTCCTCAGTTCACTCTTTGTTTTTATCTCTTTACTTGATTTTGGCAGCTCTCTTTGTTGAAACCCTCCTTGCTAGAATGGCTTCTTTTGCTCCCCATAAGGTGTTGACTTTAGTTACCAAAAAGGTGATGTCCTTGGCTGCCCAAAAGGTGTTATCCTTTGCTGTCCCATAGGCAGAAATTTACCCTTTGGAACGGATTGATTCTAGATTTAATGATCTTTTAGTTATTACCTGAAGAGATAAAGGATCAAAAGCTTTTACTAAGCCCTTGAGTGGTTCAGCCAACCCTTCAACAAATAACACCACCAATCTTCTTTCAGTAACATTCGGTAGCATCATTGATAATCTCTGAAATTCAGCAATATAATTGTCCACGGTTCCTTCTTGTTTGAGTTGGGCTAACTCGCATCATTGATAATCTCTGAAATTCAGCAATATAATTGTCCACGATTCCTTCTTGTTTGAGTTGGGCTAACTCCATAAACTGGACCTTTGGATCTTTCCTATCAAACCTTTCTATGAGTCTTTGGCTGAATTCCACCGAGGTAGAGATAGAGCCATGTCCTTCCGTAACCAAACCATGGTACCACCACTCATGTGCCACTCCCTCCAAATGAAGTGTGACAACTTTGATAGCTTCTTCCTCATACATCATGTCCAAAGATAAATATGTATCAATCTTTTGTAACCAAGATCTGGCAGAGCAGTTATCTGATCCATCATAAGTGGGAATGGTTATTTCCCCCAACCACTGTTGTATCTTTTTGGGGCTGCTCTGGCTGAATACTCCTTCCTTTCCTTGGATTATTCTTCATCCGTGGATAACGAAATTCCCAAAAAGTTAGAGACTCTTGTACTGCATGGCTCAGTTCTTCATACTCTTCATGGTAAGTTGCAAATTCATGACCTATGAGGGCCGGCGTCTCTACCTCATCTGGCTCATCTTCCTTTTGTAAAAACTTTGCTCTGAAAATCTTGGAAGGAGAATTAATTAAAGTCTTTTCATGGGCTAAAGAGCTTCCCTCTCCCTGATTTGCCTTGTTCTGGTTAATAATTTGCAAGGCTTGCACTAACCCTATCATGGATTCCCTCAAAGTGTTTTGGAGAGTTCTTTCCATATCCCTCTAATCCTAGCTTGAGTGGTTCTTGCAAATAACTCATCTCATCTGAAGGAGGAGGCCTTTGTTCTTTGTCTCCCATGGCGTTTTTCCTTGGAGTTCTCCTCTAGTAATACTTGGTGTCTTTCTCTAACATAAAATCTCACACAAAGGCGAGAAATTGGCTTTGATACCATTGTAATGTCCCCTTAAGGGCAAATTAATACAATCTGAATACTCTATGTAGAAGACCCTTATACGTAATAACACAAAATTCTGAAATTGCCCTTTTATACTGAAAATTTAAACAATACAATGCAAGGCTGTAATTTTTACAAATTAATTGCAGATCTGAATTTTTACAGCAAACCCTCACTAGTAAAATTTTATTTTTATTTTTTGAATTTATAGAAATAAATACAGCAACATGAAACACACTGAAAACAGATTTTTTTTTTAATTTTCCAAGCTGCAAATTAACAAAATACAGCAGACCGTATAGATGGAATTTTGGCCGAGAAGATGTCGAAACTGAATCGCCAGCCCCTAGAAGGATGATGTCAGCCCTAGAAATATGACACCAACCTCAAAAATGATGACACCAGCCCTAGGAATGTGACGTCTGCCCTAGAAATGATGACGCCAGCCCTAGAAATGTGACGCCAGCCCTCAAAGATGATGACAATCCACAAATTGATGCCCTCGTTGATGTCTTAAATTTGGAACTTCCCAAACGCTGCCCTGATTATTTTATCACTGTTGATTTCTAATGTTGACCTAATTTGAAGCACAAATGCAGTCCCTGAATGGAACAACCATACAAGACCGGAGGGTTTTCGTCCCCAAGCCTTATTCACCGAAGGGTTTTCGTCCTCAGATGCTGAAAGCTGAAGCAGAAGCTCAAACTCACAATATAAAAATAGTTGGTTGAAAAGTGATGCCCAAATGAGCCCAACCACCCCACTTTTATACTTTCACTTTCACGCTTTTCAAGGAAAAATGCACTCATAAAGCAATGTCCCCTCCTTTAATTGTAATTTTGAGTTTCTTTAATAATGTTCACCTTTTTAATGATAAACATAAGTTTTCTTTTTATGAAGTTACTTTTTGGACAACTTAACTTAAATTATTATATTATTTCCCTTGCACCACCACTTTAGCCTATGGGAAATGGAGAATAGGCTAAGGGTCTTCTAACTAGAATAGATTTGAGAAGGGCTCAAGACAGACCATGTTGCAACATATATTAATGTCTAAATCTAGAAATTTTCCATTTACATGATATGATTGTTAAGGCATGGAAAAAGTAAAATCATGGCAAAAAAGCATGCAAGTTCTTTTTAGAATATAGGCTATGGTGGGAATCATGCTTATTTCTTTTTATGCATGCACCCTCGTTAGTAAATAAAAATGCATGGAGAAAGCAAAATCATGCTAAAAAAAACACACTTGTTCATTTTAGAATGTAGGTTATGGTGGGAATCATGCATATTTCATTTTTATGCATGCATATTTGATAGTAGACAAACATGTATGAAGAAAGATAGATCATGTAGAAAAAAGCATGCATATTCTTTTTTTAAATGTAGGATATGGTGGGATTAGTATAGTATACCAATAAGAAAGGCAGATTTTTTAGAAAAGCTTGATTCATGAAGTGAATTAAGGATGGGTAAAAAGCATGCATGATAAAGTGTGATCATGCAAAAAAATTGCTTTTTCCTTTTGGAAAGTATACTTAGGTGGGACTGAAAATAAAAAAGCATTTGTAACCCATACTTTTACGGTTTTTTTTTTAACTTGCCCATCATGCATTGGAAGTTGTTGCACGTCTCTTGATGCAACTGTGGGTCTTGTTCCCCCTTTTTGATAATAAATTATTTACCCTTATAAAGAAAAAATTGAGGGACGTTCAGATTTAACACTAAACATCCCTTGTGCATCCCCTCATCCTTGGATAGTCAATCTTCATCTATGTTTTTGTATCATCTATTAAAAACTAATTTGTAGTCTTATCGATTCCAATTACAGTGGATAAATATTTTCTTTAAATGAGAACTTTGCAACAAGTGATCATTTTTCTATTGAGAATGCTTGTTAGCATAAATCTCCACCAAAGATACTCAAATTTCCCCCTTCTTTGTATTGTGGATTGGCTTCCCGTTTTGCACATCCATTGAAAAGAACCCGTGTCACCAAAAGCACAAAGAGCATTATTTCTATATTCAAATTCCAAAGTTCTTTCAATGTAAATTTATGTTTTAAGGTAAAGGTCCATCACAGTGTACCCACCTTGAGGACATTTTGTTTTACAAGCTTCCCAACATAACCAGTTTGGAAATTACATGCCCCACATATTTGCAACCATTTCCTACGTTTAAAACTTTGCAAATGCAGTTCTTTAAATTTATCTATCCTTCAAACGAAAAATAATATACCGAAATTGTTTTTTAGATAGGTCATTTGAGGGTTGTCAACAAGTCCCTTGCCCTTCCAGATAGAAAACAAGAAAGCCTTGTGTTATCAGCTAATTTTAACTTCGCAAAATTAATAAACATGGAAATTTTGAAATTTTTCAAAAGTATTACTTTGCGCAATTCATCGCCCTCGTTGCGATCGTCTCGTTTTTGTGATCGTTTCGGTCTTCGTTTCGTCCATTTTGGGCGAGAACTCCTCCCTCCAGGGCATAAACTACTTTTAATATTAATTAATTAATATTTCATTAATTTATTACCCTTTGTTTGATAAAATTAATTTTATTAAAATTTGGGGTTTTTAATTAAATAAATATTAATATAATAATTATTAAAAGTCAATCAACAAATTTTTATTTTAATTGTCGGGGGGGGAAAGTAAGCTTCCGCTTCCCATTGTCGAGGATGCCAAATTGGCTTCCCGTACCCGGATTTTCCCTTTCCTGGCAAATTTATTTTAATCCTCCGCTTGTGGGATTTCTTCCACTGATTGTCAAATCAATGGATTGGCAAACAGGAAAAAAATCTCTTGATTTCCCACATGGGGAAATAAAATGGGGATTGTCAACCCGCCTTGCCATTTCCGTTGGCAAATGGTTGTTTATTTCCCACTTTCCCCTGGCAATTAATGCCACTACCCGAAGGAAGAGGAGTCGGTTATTTCACTAGGAAGGGGAAACGGTTACGGGGAAGCTTCTTTAATTCCCGTAACCATTTCCCCATGAGAGTAATTGAATTTTTAGTGAAAGGAGAATTCTCACGCTAAGACAAAGCCAAAGTATTCATCACACACTCATCCAAGATCATTGGGCAACTGTCACGTGGGTTTTAAGAGCCAAAGGGAAAGATTACATTAGCCACGCATTGGCCAAGGAGGGATAAACCAAAGCAAGGGAGGTAATACATGCAGGATCTCCACGCATTGGGAGAAGAAACCAGGCACACATGCATAAAAAGACAAATAGATTTTAGCAAAGAACAGTCCAGAGAGTTCAATGTATGAGCCAATAGCAAAGGAAGTTTAAGGCAGACAAAAACAACAGCAATTACAATCCCCACACATTCCCCAGGGAAGACCAGTCCACTCATCCCACGCCAAAAGAAGGTTCATCACACATAAGGAGACAACAAAAATCCACGCCAAAATCAGAACAGTCAAAAGAAATTTGTTTTCTTTTAATTGTTTTCTTTTACACAGTCAAGAATTCTAACCACGTGGGAGAAAGGAAAGAGAACAGTCCAAAAAAGGCATTTGTTTTGTTTTGTTGAGCAAGTCCACGCAGGTTAAAAGAAGAACAAGAAAAACCAGCTATCTTGGGACATTTCCCACACACATCTTAGTCCAATACACAGCCAAACAAAAACAAAGTTTCCACGCAGGAGTAGGAGGGAGAAAACAGCAAGGAAATAAGAGCCAACAGCCCACACATTGGGCAGAGGAGGTCTTCCACGCAGCCAAAGAAATAAAAATCATTCTCCACGCAGCCAAAAAGGAGGGAGAAAACGCAGGTCAAAAGGAAAGAATCCACGCCTGGGAGAAGAAAGAGAATAGTCCAAAAAGCAAGGAAGAAAACAACCCAAGAAAGCAAATCTCCACGCACTAGTATGGATAAGGTGGAATAAAAAAGGGGGATTTCAATGCATTCATTCACATCTCCACGCATGTTTAAAAAAGGAGGAGAATTTCCAGGCAACAAAGCCAAAAAATAAAACAGCAGCAATTTCCAAGTAGTCTTATGCCCATGCATTCACCAATCTGGAGTTTGAACTAATTTCCACGTGGGGGAAAGAGAAACAGGTCATTAAAATTTGTTTACTTTTGCAAAAGGAGACCACGTGGAGAAAAATAACAGTCCACCTCAGCATTCATAGACAATCATGCATTTGCCAATAAAAAAAAATCATAAGTTCCACATAGCACATACACTCAGGCAAATACAAATCTCCACGCTTGGTTTGAAAACAATTTCCAACGCAGTCAGAGAAGAGAAGGATTTAAACGCCATAGCAAAAGATTAAAATCAGGCATTTCAAATCAGGCAACGTTGAGAAATAGCGAATTTATAAAAAAAATTCAAATCAATCCTGCACGAAGTCATTAAAAATCAGGGGAATTTAATTAAAAAATTAAATCATTTTCAACGCATTGGTGAGAAGTATTCAAACAAAAATATCACGCATTCAAACGCATTACTGATGTATATCGGCACAAAGAAAAAGGAATTTAATGAAGAAAACGATAAGATGCGGAAAGAACGTGCTGCGGGTTGTCTGATGAAGTAATCAACTTTGGAGCTCGATATCTCGAAGTCGGATGATCATTGGGAAGAAAGGTTTGGTTCGTTGAATTCTCCCCAACTTCATGTACTCCTTTGCCAAATTTCAAATGCGTACCACCTCATTTGATATTTTTCACGATCCCGATAAAAACTCAGTTTGCTTGTTTTCGCCACGTGCGCAGTTTCAGCTTGGCGAAAGGCCTAATTTGAGAATCTATATCCTCAAGCCCAAATGATCATCAAGGCAAGAAACGGTTTGGTTCGTTGAATTCTTCCCACATTCATGTACTTCTTTGCAAAAACTCAAATGTACATCACTTCGTTTGATATTTTTCACGGAGTTAAATAAAATGCAGTTTGCATGATTTCGCCGCGCGCGCAATTTTCAACCTGTCAAGGTGACTCACTTTGAGAGTTGATATTTTGAACTCAAATGATCGTCAAAAGAAAAGAATTGTTTCGTTCAATTCTCTCCACCTTCATATGCTCCCTTGCTAAGTTGTAGATGTCTGGGGATGACATTTGGTATTTTTACCATGCTAAAACCAAATGGGATTTTTGCAGTTTTACACTCGCATTTTCCTAGCAGTTTCAGAAGAGTCAACTTTGACCTTTAATATTTGACTGAAGAATTTGATTGGGAAAAAAACCATTTAACACAAAATTTGTGGTACCTTAATTTACTCTCTCATCCAGTGAGAGTTTCTTAGAACAACATTTGTTATTTTTCCCGAGGTAGTTTCAGAGGCTATTTGTGCAGTTTTGAAGTAAAGAAGTAATAGCCCGAAATCACGCTTCTGTCACAATCATGTCATCTTCAAACAAAGCGATGTTGTGGTATAAGTTCCAGGGCATTCTACCCACCTCAACGCTCCATTCAGAGTATGAGAACATCGCCAATACCAACTTGGGACACGTCGACGTAAGTCAGTTCTGCAATCGCATATCGATCGAAGGTAAGTCACAATTTTCTTGACGCTTGTTCTGAATTGGTCATCACTTGCATGGATGTGCCACGACATCTACACAGTGTGGTGATTCAATCCCAATGGCTCCGAAGCAAAAGCAACCTCTGACTTCCTCATTATGCGGTATAGGTCGTAGCTATTGGCAGAGATCTCTTCGGAGTCAAAAGCCATGGTTATCGGCAGAGATCGATGATGGGAGAATCTTGTCTACATAAATTGTCTTCACTTGATCATTGTGGCAGATTTATTCATCAACAAACCAAGACCAATGATAAGCGCAATTGCGCAAATCATCAAGCAAAGCCACATCATTCAAAGCGTGTCCCAGTTAGCTCTTAGTTAGCAGCAGGCGCAATACTTCATCGGCTAGTTTTAAAGTTGGAGCGTTTTTGAATTGGACGATCGTGAGTGGATCAGAATGGCAACACTTCGAGACAATGACAAAAACGAAAGACATAACTCCAGGTAGTGAATTGCAATCTCGACTCTTGGAAGAGCCTCTCAATGGCGAAAGATCAAGAGTTGGATTCTGACAAGCCAAGGTGGCATAATGACTACAGTCTCACGACAAATGAATAATTCACCATGGAAGGCTATTTGGAGCGTGTGGAGAATTGTGTGGAATTGTGTGGAATTGTGAATGCGAATACAAATGAAGACAAACTTGCTCACACCAGGATGTTGCTCAAATAGAGGGTGGATAAATTGCTCAAGTTTCAAGCTCTGCTCTCTCGTCATCTGGAGGATTGCGGAGCACGGTCAATGAATTCCTTCCCATATGACCGAGATAGGCGGACTCTTGGCCCAATGGATAAGGAACTGATCCTAGGTGTCTTGATCTAGGTGGCGCATTGTTGACTAGGATGTCTGTGTGTGTCCAAGTCATTTAAGTGGGGGTCCACATGTACCCATTGTTTTTTTTGTTATAAAGTGGTGTTATTTAACTCACTTTTGGAAAATGTTGGATAACTTAAGTGGTTTCTATTTTTAGTCACTTTTTAAAACGTTGGTTGAAAAAGTCAAAGTCAGTGCCCTATTTAATGTGCATTTAAAATCCTAACTACTTTGTAACCAATATAAAAGGATGTTAGGGGCTCATTTGTAGGGGTGAGAGAGGAGAAGAAAATACTTTTGTGCGCAAACTTTGTTTTAGGAAGAAACTGTGTGTTCTTTTGTGAAGACATTTTGGAGGTAATGAAATACGAACTTTGTGTCTCATTCATTGTCTCTTGTAACATTTGATGTTCTTATGTTCATTAGATGTTAGATGTTTAAATCTTGCATGCAAATATTGTCTTTGATCTTATTGTCAACGTTATTAAGATATTGTTTCTTGTTCACAGTGATCAAGCTTTGTTATTTACTTGCTCATGTGTGTTCCCTTTACTCATTCTCGTTTAACTGATGCAAACTCCGTTTTATTTGTGTTAGTTATTTATTGTTCTTCTCCATGCAATATTAGGCTTTGCTTTTACCTAACTCTTGCACGTTCCTTCCATTCATTCCTTTCCATTCCGTTCCTTCATTCCATTCCATCTCCCTCATTCACTTTTCTTTCCATTGATGTTCCAAAACACCCCCCACATACAATTTTGAATGTATAGGTGTAAATACAGTTTTGGCTTTCAATAAAGGCAGCCTCACCTTCATTGAGGATGGGACTTCGTTCCCACACTGTTGCATGTCATTTGCATGTGTGCAAATCCATATGCTAACACCTTGCCAAGAATGTAGTTACAGACTATCGTGGCCACAAATTGACAAATTCTAATAAAATATATTGTGTTCATTATGAACAAATTTCTGAGGTCACCCTTGATCATCACCATAGTTTTAGCAGCAAAAGCTATCAACCAAGTATAGGCATAAAGGCTTAAGGGAACTAATCTTTTTACACAATCTTCCCAAAAAAGAGTCTGCACAAACATGCTTATCCTTATCAATGCCTAGAACCAGTACCCAAAGCACAGTATGACAGCTTCAATTTTCTTTTCACGAGGGGAACATCCATTATTTTCAGGGGAATCCGCAAAATCTGGTGTGAGTAAAACACTTTCTTGGTGCCATTTTGGTCTCCACCTTGCTCCCCTTCAAGTTGCCTGTAGCTGGAAAAGTTACATTTGTGCCTACTGTCTCCCCTGTTGCAGACTGTTTGGGCTGAAAGTGCTCAAAAATGATCCACAATGTGCTGCTACTCAATGGATTGTACTTCTACATGGCATCTTTAGTTGAAAACACCAAAGCCACCTCCGCTTGGCCCTGTGATGGACTGCTCCTTAAAATGGACCACTGCCTATGAGGTTGCTCCAATAATACATCATTAATGGGCATTTCCTCTCCTCTGTACTACCTAACAACAATCTCTGTCTGATCAACACACAAAGCACCATTTTGCCACCATTCAACCCATTGGCTAGCTAAATTGGGTTGTAAACTTAAAAAATTTAAATTTTTGAAGTTTGATATTTTCAAATTAACTATGTTGGAGGGATAGAAACCTAAATTATCACTAACAATTTAGAGGCCAAAACAAGAAAACTAGAAAAAGTGCAAAAATACAGACCTTGTTTGTTCGCAATTTTTTTTAGAATGTACATGATTTAACAAGGGTCTTCATAAAACTCCTATAATTAGGGTTTTGTGAAAACCCATAATTTGTTAATTACTCACAAACCATGACAACTTAGGAGTCATTTGAACCGCAAAATCCTCTTCTAGATGCCTACTAATGGCAGGAATGAATCAAATAAATTCTTCACAGAACTTCAAATTTTCCCTTTTTCTCCTTAATCCCTGTGTAGAAGGTCATGACACAATTTCTGACTTACCTACACCTTCATCATCCAATGCCTTAGGAAATTACCACATAAGTTCTATCACTATGTCAAAACACACTCCCTTACTCCTCGGGATTTACCTAACTCCTTGCAAGAGAATTGTGATTAAGATGCAACAGATTGTCTATGAATCTGCTCCATTAGCATTCCACAAGCATACACTTTAACGTGCAACAGTATAGAGAGAGAGAGAGAAGACATAAATAGCATACATTATAACAATTATCACTTTGGCACTTGAAAATTAATGATGGTAGGGCACAACTGCTATCTACTTATATAAATTTGAATGCCCTGACCTTGGATGGTTACTTCATGACTAACTTTTATTATTACACCAGTAGGCATTCTACAATGGCAGTTGAAGGGTGGTGGGGGGCTGTAATGCATGTGGATAAACAATTAATTGACAACCTTAAAATTGATGTCCATTGGACCCTCATAAGGCTATTTTTATGTTTGCTTGGAAAAGGCAATCAAAAATTTGTGACATTAGGGCATATGGTGGAGTTTTGAGGCCCTTTTTCCTTCCGAAAAGATTTTTTCAAGTCCAACATATTGGTGTAGTTAGATTGAGGCTATCTATCACCAATCAACAGGAAATTTGCGAAGAAAGCAATGGATTCAGATTGATATCTATCGGCAATTTTCAGTTAGATTTATTTAAGATATCTGTACTAGTGCATAAAGATAGGCCTACATGAATGTACCACACCATAAAGTAGAGTCAATAAATTATGGATTCCAAGTTACTATAAGCATATACTGGACTGGGTCAGTTATACTACACCCAATCACCACCACATGTTAGTTCCTCAAGCCAATAATAAACTAAGCCTCGTGTATCTCAAGGAACATACACAACTGGTGATCAAGAAACCAGACAAAGCAAGACTACACAACATGCAACTATGCGCTAACATGCCCCTATTATTTATAGCATATCTCAATACTTTCTAGGATAATGCTAGTTACATGCTTCTCATCGGCAAAAGAACAGACATTAATCGTGAAAAATTAAACAGTGCTGCCAAATTCAGAAATAAAACAGAAACCTCAATCCCTAAAGCAGAGAGATCAACAATGCAAAGCTTAATTACATAATTCAACTAATAAAGACCACATCTACTAGATTAAAAAACAAAAATCTAAAGCACAGAGATGATACAAAGTCTCATAAATCAAAATAAGAATGACTAGACAGTAATAGTGTGCTTGTAATGATAAAGCTGAGTTGCATAATTTACGGCTTAAACAATGACACTTAGATACATAGCATATGTAAGAGCGCAATTCACTTGCACACCGCATAGTTAAACTAATATTACATAATTACAGACACAAATTAGTTACCATTAAAAAAATTCACTAAATGAATGACGGAATGATACATTTTAATAATGTTCACAAGACCAAGCAGTCTATGGGCCCAAGCGCAAAAACAGAAGTGTTCCATATAGAATACAAAAAAAAAAATTAAAAAGGCCAGCCACAAGAGCTGCCCAACAACTCATGTGAGATGCCCGTTCCCTTTTTGATGCCAAATCTCGTACCATGGATCTGGATCAAACAAATTTAAAATTTTGAATCTATATATGTGGGAACAAGGATCATATGATCCCATACACAAAACACATTTTTATGAATCTGCATGATATCGCGATTCCAAAGTGAATGTATTTTATTAATACATGTTAGCCATTAAAAGGTAAATTAAACCTACAGAGATCACAAGTCTGCCCACCTCCATCATTCTCCAAAAAAAAAAAAAAAACCATTATAATGGTAATAATTCCGCAACAAGTGCACAATGTTTATTCTAATTTGAGAAATGCTTGCCTGTGAATGAATCAGAGTTACCTGGTTTGTAGATGTTAACGAGCATCGTTTCAACACTTCCTCCAAACATGTCAAAACACCTTCAGCCACACTGTCACTGACCTTGAGAGGCATATTGGTAGAATCAATGTCTTTGGTTGATCTGCACGCTATTGAAGCATCCAAAAGCAGCAAGAGGGGGACAAGTATGTAGCTGAAAATGAAGCCATATATAAAAAGTTTGTTGTCAATAAAATGTACTTGCGATCACTCTTAAAGGTGCAAAGTATGCCAGGAGATATGTTGCAAATACAAAAATGTATCAACGGAAAATATATTTTGCATGTCTTATTAAATCACCCGCCACACTGACAACTTCTCGAGGAGGTTCATCCTCACTGTGGAGACGCCTCTGGCGTAAAAACTCAAGACTACTTGAATATTTTTGCTAACCATGTTTCTCAATCATAACATGGCATGAGCCTTAGTGGCAACGGCTAGTGCTAAGGTGAGCCAACTCTTCAAAATTTTCAGACACTGGAGGAGAAAGATGAGCAACAATAAAAGTTTTCATCACTAATACAGGAAAAAAGTACACAAATATGAGAGAACTCAGAAAGCTAATATCCTAGACCATTCTCCTTTATGCATATAAGCAATATACACAAACCTGCGGAGATGTTTTGACTTCTATTAAAACCCTAGCACATAATTTCAGGTGAACTACCATTTGATGACTGCAAATCTATGTTCTACAGCGTCAAATCCCCCCCTCTCGGTACCCCACTCCCGTCCCCCTGCTATTTCCTATACAAATATTGTTCTGCAATCTCCTCAAATGGCAAATAAACGTGTGAATTCAAAAGGAGAGATTGAAGAACTCTTACTCGAGGCATGGGTTTAAGGCAGGTCGCGGAGCTTGTTGCACATAAGCAGTGAGAGAATGTAGCAGCGAATGGGAATTCTTCTGCGATTCCCCTAAGAGCTGAAACAGTTCGGTGCACAGAGGCTTCAGCTCCGAAAAAACCCTGCGTGCCGCCGCTGCCTCTTTTTCCTCCATTGTTTCCTCTATCTTTGTTCCTATCCCTTCAACTTGTAGATGTGCAGATCAATGTTTACCAACTCGTTTCTCCTTGCAAGTCGGGCACTCAGCCAAAGGAGAAAACCGATCGAGGACCAACAACATTCGAAATTTTGATTGAATACAAACAATGTTTGTAAGCCTTGTAACTTATGATGGCAAAAGAAATGAAAATGAATTTGAATCGGAGCGAAATACATTTGCTGCTCAAGGGTATTTAGGCTACGATCCAAAATCTCAGGTATTTAATACGATAAAAGTCTTATATATTTTTAGGATCCCCGAGTCTTCACTCTCGTGGAACCTAATTAAAATCTATATTGGTTTCACCATAGCTATTAATTGTTTTTTCATAAATCAATAACAATATGCCACCTGACATATTTCTTGTGTTTTGTAAAGTTTATATGAAATATATGTGGGAATATTCCGTTTCCCTTTATTAAAGAATATTATTTTTTCTTTGTTTTCTATAGTTCTGTTCAAAAAATTAAATTGAAAAAGACAATAACAAGACATAGACTTGATGGATGGAGTAGTCCAGCCAAAAGTCTAAGGCAACATAAATGTTTCTGACAAACAAATTAAATGCTACAACAGGTAACGCACATCTTATGTAATTGTTACGCTTATTTTTATAGAGTTTAGCTTATCTACAATGGGTGTGAAGGAGAACACTTTACAATTAGCCAAATATTTAGACACAAATTTTGTACAGAACATATGAAATTACGAAGGGAGGGGATATAAAATTTTCTCTGGATCCTACCAGTCAATCGATAGTGGGGCTTGTTCTAAATGCAAGAGAAATCTGTTGATATAGCAATCTGTTTATTAACAGACCACACACTCAAGATGATCTGTATTGCTTTCAAGTTTAGATTTAAAATACTTTTTGAGGATAAAAACAAATATTTTAATCTCCTACAATACCTAAGTAATTGTTATAAATTAATTAATTTAATTTTTGACAGCGAATGTACTTGGCAGCAACTAAATCTGGAGGAGGAGTGGACAGGGAATCCTTGCCTACCACAGAAATATTCTTCGGATTATGTGAATCGCAATCAAGACTCATCACCAAGGATTGTTTGATTGCAAGTTTTCTCCCCCAAAAAATGGATTTTGATGTGATTCGTAAAAAGTTATGCGTATCAGCTAAACATACAGGGATCTCTCGACAAAGCGACTGAATGACACCATACCTTCACGCTTCAGCAACCTACTTGCTCTTGTTAAGTTGTCAGTAACAAATACATTGTTTGTTTTATCTTATTTTAATTTTTTAGCTTACTGTAAGTGTGTTTCACCTTTGATTTCTAAAATGTTTGTGCTTTTGCTCCTGCTAATAGGAATTTAGCGAGAAATAGATATGTTAATCCTCTAAGTGAGGAAGAGTTGTAAGGAATGTATGTGGGATGTGAAATATTACGCTTATTTTTGCTCTTTCTTTCCCCTGGGTTTAAGGCAAAGAAAGAAAAATTCCCATTATTTTATGTTTTCATGTGGGTGTCTGTCTCACAAGTTTTACTCATCTGATAGTTGTCAACAAAGGGTAAAGTTAATATTTACAGCATGGCATACAGGGAGGTGTGCAAGATGGAAAGAACTATAGCCTGGGGCTCACTACATGATGCAATATTTCATTGAAAGAGATGCAATTTTAAAAACTTGTATTCGCTGGAAATTGTCTCTCTTCAATGATTGAACAGATGATTTTTCCTTCCTGTGCATGTTGAAAATAGCTAGATTAACCCGTGGAGCTTTAATTTTCTCTGTCACAGACGCTGATGTATTTTTTTCTTTTGACGGGTGTTACAGTCCCTAGGAGAGATCGTTTTCCCATACGGTGTTGGTAGTGTTTTTATATACTTCCACGCGGAGTCTGAAAGATTTCTGTTAATTTCACTTTTATCTAAAATGTGTTGTATTTCCTACTTCCTTCCCCATTTATTAAAATTTAATCTTACAAGTGTAGACCACACCATCTAAGCGTGTTGTCTGCTACGCATATTACCATTATATATATGCTTTAGCAACAACATTCACTCCAATTCAATATCTCCTGATCCAATATGTTTTCATGTCTAAGTAAACCTTTGATTTTATGGAGTGTTCACTTTGCTTAGCAGAGCCGATTATTTCCTCTAATAACCATTTATATTACAAAAAAAAATATTTTTTTCAACTAATTATTTGTTTTCTTTTAAATATTTATTCATGGCAACGATAAATCCTTCAAATTATGGGTTGTACAATCCTTTTGACTAAGATTATAAAGCTGATAAAAAAACCTCTTCATTCAAAAATGGTCCAGAAAAGCAATATAAATATTCTTTCAATGACGAAGACAAAGAATTTCCTCTGAAACTATTTGTGAATGTGTCCCCTTCGATCCCTCACGGGTTATATGGCTCATCAAAGCCCCTTCAATGATGGCAAAGAAGAAGAAGAACCAATGGTAATCTCGTTGCATTTGAAAACAACACTCTTTTTATTAATAATAACACTGATTAGAGAGCCCTAATTTGTAGTGAAATTTAAGCAATATCTTCGAAACATTTCAGCGAGTAGTTTGCATGCAGTTAAACTCAAAAATAAATGTCATTCTAGAGGTATGCTTTTGAATTTCTTAGGTTTTCTCTTCCTAGCTGCCCTCATTAATTTCTTTAATGTCCATTCCTCCAAAAAAAAAAAATCTACAATTTTTTATTATTTTCCAGATTTTTTCCATATTTTAAAAGTCATATGCGTTGCTAATAGTTTTTCTCTTGTCACAAAGCCACATGTACGGATCTTTTAACACCTTACATTGTATGCAAAAATGTAGAGCTTTTGGATATTAACATGTGGTTGGTTGTTAGGTTGTGCACATACAGCCGAAAAGCGTGATATAGTGCACTTTAGGCTTCAAAATTCTCCCCCGCACAAGCTTTGCTTCAAATTTGAGCGGGGACTAAGCTTAACCCAAAGCTTTATACTTTCTACATTTGTTATCTTCTACAAACTGCTATAGATAAGACTTATGTTAAATAATATTTTGTCGCGTATGAATACATGCATTGATATGAGTATGGACTTAGCTCTCGTGCATGTGTGGAAAGCTATGATTTTATCCCGATCTTACCCAGCAAAGTGCGCTTTGCCCCCAACCCACCTTACCTTAATGTGCATAGGCTATGTGATAGACTTGTTTTAATGTGTATATGTCTTGTTGATTTCATGGCAGACCCAAATACTCGTACCTAAATTAGAAGATAAATATCAAATCAATCAAATTCACACACCTACAACCTCCCCCATGTTGAAAAATAACCCCACAGGTAAATTTTCAACCCTTTAGCCAACGCAAAGTGACATGGGAAAATGTGCAATTGATTTGAGCCAATCACTTCGGTAGATATGACATAAACTATAACACACCCCATGGTTTATTGACAATATGTGTTGTATGTTTTGAATTTATCTATATATTTTCATGGTTTTCTTCATCTTATACATATTGTTATGATTATAATTATATTTTTACCCATGTTATTGTCATGTTTGTATTGCTAGACTTCAATCACATATGTGTAGTTCAACAATTTATTTGTGTAAGTTTGAGAATTTTTTGTTATGTTTTATGAATTTGAGAATAATATTGATAGCTTATGCTTCCAATTAACTATATTGTATCTTTTCATAACTACGATAAAATATCTTGTCCTTCTTCAAACAAATGCTAAGACAAACAATGTTAAAAAGACAAGTTACATTTCAATTGAATGCCTATACTTTTCAGATATAATTTTATTAAACCACACATGACTACATATGTGAAAACCCCTTTTATGTCACCTTTATGTTTTGGTGTATGTAAAATATTCCCTTCGCAAACTAAAATTTTAACAATATTGTTTGTTTTTGCATTTATTAAAAAAAACACATATATAAATTGTATGTCAACATCCCACAAAGCTTCACCTTCGACAGTATTTGCCATATCATGGCCTTGTTTCATTTACAGATAAGTAAAGAGTAAATTTTTCTCCAAAATTACAAAAATATGATGCGAGTAGAATATATGCCAGGGGACACAAATATTTTTTCAAAACTCCAAAGTGATTCTTCCCATTTGGGAAGAAAGTGATGGATTTTGTTCATATTTTCTAGGGAAAGATTTTTTTATTTCTTATAGTGCAACGAAATAAGAGTGGGAACACTCCCTCGCAACATTGCACTTACATACAATACTTGTAAGCCTTGTAATTTTTGATGGCATAAGAAATGAAAACGAATTTAAATGGGAGCAAGGAGTGAAATTCTAATCTCCCCATTTCAGAATTAATTTATTTTAGATTCTGAAACCTATTCTTATTATTTTTCTTAGGCTAAAAGAATTTTTTTATTGTTATTGGTAAATAGTTTTGAAAGGGACTAAACCCTTGCACAACAAGGCTCAGAAGCCAGAATTGAAAGTTAGAGCACAAGAAAGAGATCAAAATCTAGATAGAACAATAATGCCCAATTACAGAAACTGTCTACAGACAAAAACCAACAACCGACAATGCATCAGCAAAAAAACAACTGATGTACAGCGACCAAACAACAATGACACATCAGCACCATTGGAAAAGAAACAAACTGTTATCCGGCCAAAAAATAATAGAGAAAATCATCTAGGTGTAGATTTATCCTTCAGAGTGAAGAATTTTTTCTTTTTGCTGACCGTTATCCAACCTGATGAAACCTCTGTTGTTGGAGGAGAAGACAAAGGAGGACTATTTTCCTTAGTCGCATTTGTCCCATCTAGGACAGCCATGTTGTTATCTGAGAGAGATGTTTATCATTTTCCTTGTTGCCCTCAACAACTTGTGCAATTTTCATGTTGCTCACAATTTGATTTTCGGATAAAGGAGTTTCCAGGGCAGAATCATATTCATCTTTTTTATTTGCATTTGATTTTAGATCCTTTTTTACATCAAAAATCAGGTGTTTTGGGTGTGTGTCTTTCCACCAGTTGCGCTTCTCATGTTTACGTTTTTCCATCCCACAAGCAGTAGAGGTGTGTCCTAAGCCAAAACACCTTCTACACCAGAAAGGTAGACCTTCATAATCAAGAGGTTGTGACCAAGTTCTATTTTGCACTCTAAGATCTATGGTTGCAAGAAGATTTTTATTAGTGTCAAGTTCCACCAGGATCTGAGCATAGGTAGTATGGGTGTAATTAGTGGTTTGAGAATATATATAGAGTGTAGTTCCCAAGGTGTTGCCAATGGATGTCAGACAGTCATGACTCTAGAATTGGAGAGGTAAATGGGGCAGCCTGATCCAAACAGGTTTCCATGTGAATGATTTTATGAGCAGGTTAAACGATGGGAACCAGGGTTTAATGACCAAATATTTAGATTGGCAGGTCCAGAGCTTGGAAGCAATGATGTTTTTATCAGTTATTGAAGAGAAATTCACAATGAAAATACCTTTAGCACACGGATATGAGTCTATCCTACCAGTTAAAATTAGAGACCAATGCTCAGAGATCCACGCGTGAAGAATAGGAAGGTTGGGCCATAGTCCCCCGAATCTACAAATCAAAGCATGCTCTTTGTAGTAAAGCTCATATGAAATGACCTCTTCCCCAAATGTAATACACGGGGTAGTGTCTGCAAGTTTCATGGAAGATTCCTTGCCCTTTAAAACGTCTTTGAAGGAGGTCCCAATAGGTTCGCGACTAGCCTCTCTATCCAGTGGTGGAAAATCATGTATTGCTATGTTAGTGTCTCCTTGTTCCAGTCCGCCACAAGCAAAACCTTCTAGCAAAGATTTAAGATAGCCATTGTCAGGCATAGTCGCAGGAACGCCCCCAGATGGAGCTTGAAATAGACCAAAGCTAGGGTTTGTGCCGCCACCTCGAGGCATAGGTTTAGTTGGACATCTCCCTGCATCAGTATTAAAGGTGAGATCGATCCAAGACCAGGGTGAATCCTCTGAAACGATCTCCAAAGTCATGCCACCTCCATCTCTATCTCCTGTCTGAAGAGCTCCTGTTGGATCCTTGCGTGAATCTACATTTTTAGGGTTTGCAATTTTGTGTGAAGTTAGGGCTTGGGTAGACACCATTTCATTTAGGCTAAGGGAAATTAAAGAGGCAAATAAAATAGTTTAAATGGTCCAATGATATTTTTATATTTTAATTGTAAAAAAGGACACTTAAATTATATTATTAATCCAAAAATATATAAATAAAATTAAATAATAATAGAATGATGAACTTCTATTATGGGGTGTTAAAGATAGAACAATAATTAAATAGAGCATTCTATTATGGGGCACCAAAGCTAGAATGGGTTGCATGAGCATCAATATTTGATGGAGAGAGGATGAAACGACTTTGTATTGGTTATTCCTATTTTTAGGATGGGGCACCAAATTTGAAGAAGGCCTTATAAGTTACAAAGGCATATTTGGAGTTTATTATTACATCATCTTAGAAATTTATCGACTACTTCATTGTTTGCAAGTAGTTTTTAATTATACATTAGTAATAGTGGACGAAAACCCTCATTTGCATATAGATCTAAGGAGGGACTCCCTCACTTACAATCTTGACAATTCCATTTAGGGGTTGTAGTGGTCATTCAAGGTACAAGTGTTCATTATGTTCAACTAGGGCTTCATATTCACTGTTGTTTTAGCATCCAAAATAAAGTACATCTATGATGTCCCCCTTTGGGAATGAATTCCAATGCTAGCGCCATATCTTGAAGTAATTTCAATCAAAGTAGTTTGCATGTTCTTCTATGTGAGAAAAATTGTATTTAGACATACTAGTGTTTTTTTATCAAAGTTGATTTGAAAATCATATTATTGCAATTATCATAGAAGTTAGTGTTTCATACTACTACCCAGGGGTTTCATGCAAATATTCAAGTTTATCTAAAATTATTTGACAATTTTTTAATAAAAAACATCAACTGTAATATGTAGGAAAACATATTTTATTTATTTATTTCAAATCAACTTTGATAAAAAAAAACTAGAATGTCTAAATACAATTTTCTCGCGAAAAATAAGAACATGCAAACTACTTTGACTAAAAATTGCTTTCAAATATGGTGTTAGTACTGAAATGTGTTCCCAAAGGGGGACATCCTAGTTGCACTTGTCATGGATGTTAAAACATCTTTGAATATGAAGCCCCAATTGAACTGGATGAACACACATACCTTGAATGACTATTGTAACCCCTGAATGGAATTGCCAAGCTTAGATATGAGGGAGTTCGTCCTCAGATCTATATGCAATTGAGGGTTTTCGTCCTCTATTGTTGATGCATGAGCAGAAGATACTTGCAAACAATGAAATGGTTGATAAAATTCCAAGATAATGTAGTAATTAACCCCAAAGTTGTCTTTATAACTTCCAAGGCCTTCTCCAAAGTTGGCACGCCACCCTCCTAAGAATAGGAATAAATAATATAAAATTGTTTTATCTTCTCTCTCATATCGACACTTAATTGTAAAAATAGGAATAAACAATATAAAATTGTTTCATTCTCTCTGTATCCTAAAAATAGGATCTTGATGCTCATAGCAGCTCAATATATCTTTGGTGCCCCCCCATAATATAATGCTTCATTTAATTATTATTTTATCTTTAGCGCCCCATAATAGAAGATCATCATTATATTATTATTTTATTCTATTTATACTTTTTTATTAATAATATGATTAAAGTGTCCTTTTTTCGAATTAATATATAAAAAGTACCCTTGGACCACTTCAATTATTATTTTTCTCTCTTTAATTCCCCTTAGCCTACGAAAAATAATAAGAATAGGCTTCAAGTATCCAGAATAAATTAATTCTGAAAAGGGGACATTACAAAAATAATTTTGATGCTCATAAATTATTTCTCTCCAAGAAGGATTAGCGACATTGTTATTGCTAGAGAAGTTTCCCCCACGTAGTGGAACTTTAGTGTGGTTATACCCCATTCTAAATCAAAAACACTTTCAATATCACTAAAAAAAAAAGATTACAAGAATCAAAAGGGTGAATAAGTATAAGATTACCACGACTTCCCAATGTTTAAGGTATACAAACATCAGAGTCAAGTATGATGAAATATTAAGAGTTGATTCTATAATCAAGCTTTTCAATGAAAGCAAGATAAAAAGGTTGGGGAAGATGATAACCCAATTCATTGAGAGGTGGAGTATCCTTCTAAAAGATGTCACTAAGCCGACAAATTTTTAAGTAGTTGGAGTTATGATATTTTCTTTGTCAAATCACTTAAATATAGTCCATTTCAAGGAGGGGACCTCCAAAAATTAGAATAAATGATTAAATATATTGAATGATATGATATTTGATGTCGTTGGGAGAATCGCACCCATCCATATTTATATACCTAAATATGAAGGGTCACACCCCTTCCTCTTGATTAGGGCTGCCTAACTTATTTATTAAGATTTGATAAATGAAAGGTTAAGGTTATGCCACTTGACTACATAACCTTAGTAATCATACAAAAATATAATGTTGAGGACAAAACATCAGTTTTTCACTAGTCCCATAGACCTTCGATCTCATGGATACAATTAAAAACATTCCATTTCATTTCAAGGGTAAAACATATTAGTTGAAAACCAATCATACATGATTTTTAAAAAAGTCCTAAAAAAAGAGAAAAATATATATGTACTACTAAATCTAATCAAAATTTTCACCACTGTTATTCAAAGGTCATGAACTACCCTTTTATAATGATTGGAAATGTTCCTTAATCTTCTCAAGTTAAGCACACATCTCTTGGTTATGAGTGTTGATTTGGTCGAGCTACAAATAGATACAAGATGAAATATGATTTTGTTGAATAGCTAGAATAATATTGTTCCTTGAGTCCAATTCGCAACAATTTTTCTAAACATGAAAAAGGATGACTGTCTAAACAAGTGTTCTAAATGATTGGGAATGTGAAGGGGGAGAGAATGTTAAGCAAAGCAATTTTAATTGATTTTTTTTGCGAAAGAGGTTTAGTTGAGAGGAGTGGAGGGAAAACAAAAGTTGAGAGGGTGGTGGGTATTGTCATGAGAGGCGGTGAATGGTTTCAAGGGTAGTGCAAAAAATGCTTTCACCGTATAACAAGACCAAGTTTGGATAGAGTATGATCTACTGGAAGTTTCACATGCATAATACACTAGCTTAACAATTTAGATTTGGCCTCGACATGGGACTTTCAAATTGTGTTAGACATTATTTTCCATTGAGAGTCGGAGAAGGGAAAATACCACTTGGTATTAAAAGAGTCTTCTAGTGGAAATAATATCTAAATGAATTGATATAAAAAAAACCTTGTCATAGTTGCAACGATGGTTGCTTAGTTTGGTCAATGCCAAGCTTTCCAAGGGGGTGTAGGATTGTCAATGATTTTGACAAGAAAATTAGGTGGAATCGGATGTAATATTGAAGCATAGACTTGTTTAAATTTAAAGGAAAAAAAAACATATGACACAACAAGTTCCAAGGAAGCCGATTACCCAAATATCCTTAATTGTATTAAAAATTGCATATTATTTAACACTAAATTTTAGTTAGACAGAAAGGAAATATTCATTCTATTCACAACAAAGATAGGATTTTCAAATATTGAATCCATACCAAAGAGATTATCAATGTCATTGGAGAAGAGGATCCATTTTCTACCAAGTTATCCAATTGAGTTTGAGAGGAAGAGATAAGGAATTATAAAAAAGATTCAATTAGTATTGTATCATCCCACAGAATTGAAGTCCAAGAGCCTTTATGACAAGCACGTTAAACTTGTTCCTTGACAAGTATCTTAAAAAAAAAGTACATTAGCTGGTTGTTGCAACTCATTTAACAACGTGGCCTTTCCCTTGTTGTAATAGATAAATGATTACATGACCACCCATATATTTAGGCTGAGTATAGAGTTCACAAGAGCTAGTTGTCATCCCTTTCTTACTAGATTTGTTGCTCTGAAGGAAATTGTGTACTAGTTACATAAGTATGCATGACTAGCCAAAAAGATGTGATTGATGAAAAGTATTTTGTATGTCGGGGGGAGAATTTTAGAAGACCAATTTTCCACATTTCTAAAAAATTATCAAGCACACAATATCACATGTGCCAAAGAGAAAGATGAATATCAAAATAGGTTATCCCAAGTAGTGACTAATCTTCCTATGGGGATGATGTTCTAAACTAAGGGGATCTAAGCCAATTTTGGAGTACTTGTTTTGAGATGTCTTCCTGTTGTGATTACACAACTCAGATCTAGACAAATCACAATAAATATAAAGAATTGTTTGAGCATTAGAAATTACCTATTCAATATTTTTACAAAAAGAAGAGAGAATCGTTAGTAAAATGAAAGTTAAGAGCATAATAAATCGTGCAAAAGATTAATTTCATTCAAATATCCTTGATGTTTAGCTCATTGGAGCATATAGCCAAGGGCATTATGGGCTATAAACATATAACAAAGAGGTGAGTGAAGAGGTCGGCAATTTATCACATTATAAAATTACTGTGATCAACATTTTCATCGATACATTGTTTAGAAGTATGGTTAAACGTAAAATTAGCAATTACACTCTAAGTTGTAATAATCGTGTTAATAGGAACGGGGAGGAAATTAAAGGAAATAAACAAAGTAAAAAAATAATGGTGAACAACCTTTTTGTTCATGTAACGATTGAACAATAGATATGCATTGTAACAATGTGCATATATTTTAAGAATAATGTACATAAAAAGAAAGATCTTGGTTTGTGCCTTGTTTTATTGTTATTAAGGTAGTGAGATGTTATAAAAATAAATTTTGCTTACCACAACATTTTTTTAAATTATAAAATGCACCTAATTATTCATATCATTTACAAAATTACAAAAAAAAAAAAATTCAATAATCACTAAAAATCAAATAATTCCACAAAAATGACTAAAAGTATAAAATGGGGTTGATTAAAGACATGTTGCATATTCAATCGCCCTCACCCACTCACATTTAATACTATCACATCCATATATATACTCAATCACTTTACATACCCATATGCATCTCCAATGTGCATTGGTCTCCAATGCACATGAAACCCTTGTTATCTCAACTCTATTCACATTCCACATGTATCCATCCCAATCTTCTCTACACCAAAAATCTATAAAATAATACTCATATGCTTCAATTCATCCCTCTTATTTTTTTTACACAAGTTTAAATCTAGCTCATGCATCATTTGTTCACGAGGTTTTTCCCGAAGGAGAAAGAGGACCATCTTAAAACAGCCAAAACTTGCAACAAAACCAAATTTTAGATTTTTCCACATAGGTGACAGTCACAATTGTGACCAAATTGTAACTATTGTGATTTCTTTGTGACCGCAATTGTAGGTAAGTTTGTCACTCCGCAACAACATCTAATTATTCAACGCATCATCAACAATCAACAATCTACCATCAATAAACCCTGGACTACGATTTTGTCCCCTTAAGCCCCTTACTAAGTATACGATTTCATTTTAGTTTTCATTTATTATTGTATGTCTTACATGTTCTTTTATCAACCTTGAAAAAAGGTAGGGATCCTACCAAGGTAGGTCCCTAGCCACTAAAAACAAACTAACATTTTCCCTAGTGTTGTGATACACATATTCATTTTTCAGAATATTAACCCACTTTACTCATGAAAAGAACCTTATGATTTCTCTCACAAATTCAATGGAAGTGATAAGCCCATATTTTTAATAACATGATTTGATTTGATTTATTTGATTTTTCTAACACTTTACATGGTGGTTTAATATCTAGGTGTAAATTTTGGCGACCATGATGGGGCCAATTTTTGTTGTGGGTTAAGCTTTTATTTATGAATTTAACATCATTTTTTCTTTAATATTTGCATTTTTTTCATTGTTGTTTTTCTAACATTTACTTGTTGCAAAACCTAACATTTATCCTTGAATATTCGCCAAAATTATTAAAAATAAAGAAAATTTTGGTTGCAAAATAAACACACGAACGACTATCCTGCGATTGTATATCAAATATATATATATATATATATATGTAAATTTGTGTTTATATACTTCTTATGTCCTACATTTTTGGTCATTTACATGGTAAATACTGGTGTAAGATCTTCCCTCATGTCACACCGGTGATCTTGGGAATCATAAACCATCTTGGTCTTCAAGGGGCTAGTTGTATTTCATCACCGCAAGTCTATAAATTAGAGTCCATATTCCAAGGGACTTAAAATTTTCCTTCAGCAATTGTGATTTTTGGCTAAGTAGGAGTTCAACTTTCCATGGCTCCTATTAAGTTAGGCGGTGATGACACCAATGGCCGAGCATTACACAACACCCTTGCATCGCAAATTTGGGCCTCATGTACTATAAAATATATCAAGGAAACTCTATAGGATCCCACTTTCTAACCCACCATTAGGAGCTTGTGTTGGTTGTGTTTTAACTTCACATTGCAGGGAACACAACATTCCCTAAGACACTCATTGTGTGTATTTGAGGTATATTGATGGGTCATTAAGCGACTTCACACGCCCTCTTCATTATATATTAGGGTTTTGATTTTATATTTTTTTATGTGTATATACTTGTTAAAAAATTCAAAAAAAATCCTTGAAATCCATAAAAACCTAAAAAAGTAAAAAAAATCCCAGTCTCAGTCACATGCACGACTAAGTCACATTTTTTGCTTGACCTCCTTAGGTGTTAATCTCTACATTTTATGTCCCAATCATTTTAACCTAGACTCACTCGCTATTATGATTATCTTGTGATTCTCTATGACCTACTGCTAGTTAATGTTGGCCTATGATTAATCTCTTTATCATAGCTCCTCTCTGTATAATATTTGTTAAATCTAGTACATCCTTATCACAATCACAACTATGATTGCCCATTATATTCCTGCATCATTTCCAGTCTTTGTTATACATTTTTTCTTAAACTCTCGTCTACTTTTGTACACGGTCTAGACCTTGTCCCATTATTTTTACTCTCAATCGCATGTGTGACTTGTACACACTTCGCCCCTTGTGCTCTTTGGTTCTCCTTTTTTCCCTCTATGTTCCTTACACTCTATGTCTACCCCTTACACTCTTTATAATGCCCTTACACAAGCTCTACCCCTTGCCCTCTCTAGCCTGCCCCCACATGCTCCACCTCTCGTGCTTATTGGTTCACCCCCTCTCCATTGCATATGGATTTAAGATGATCATACCTATAACCAAGCCTTTTCCCCTCCCTTTCATATTTTTCTAAGTGTAAATAGGCCTTAGCCACTTCTAACCTCAGGCTAGTCACACTTACAATCGAGCCTTTAACCCCTCCCATTTCCTTTCTCCATCACTTCATATTTCAACCTCAAAATACATATTGATAGACCTTTTAGTTCCCTACAAATTCTACTTGTGTGTATTGTATTCCATTCACTTCATTCTTATTCAAGTGGTGGTCGTAAGTGCACCCCTCATGGTTTCTCTCGTAGGTCCTCTGTATTATAACTATGATCCTTTGCATATTCTGTGTGCTCCCATTTCACTATGATCTCCGTGTCTATCACCTTGCTCTAATGTGATTGGTTCAATATTATGTAGAATATGAGCCTTTATCATATTCTTCTACATTTATTTACGCTCTCACTCCATTGGTTAAGTTTCTTACGCAATGTATATTCACTTAAGCGATTCAACATAGCTCAAGTTCCTTACGACTAGGTCCAAAATAGGCTACACTTGTGACCTACCTATCACCCTCTCCCTCCTTTAATTTCCTCTAGTCACTCTTGTTACTCACTGCCGTTCTATGAAATACTTTATGTTGATCCCATACGAAATACCTACCGTAAACCACCTTGTTTGGGTTGATATACTAGTCGCTACTACAACTTACCATAGCACCCCCCATTAATTAATTGCTCAGTCTTACACTTGCACTTTCTGTAGATTGCAATTAATTGTGTATTCACTTCTCATCCCCTCGACTCACTTGTGTTTCCCTAAAATACCTTTTTGGATCACAATAATGACAGTCACTACATGCCAATGAGCCTTCTTTACACCTCATTTATATTTACAATGTTAGTTATATCTCTAATATACTAGTTTCAACCAACTTAATTCTACCTCTATCATGACTCACATGGTCACTCTCAAGTCTAGCATTGGCCATATCATCTTCAACTTGATCATGTTAGTGACTGTTCATGTCAGTAGTATGACATGAATCATTCACAACCACTCACGTTTACCAAACACCTATTTATGCAACTTACTTTTCCTATATATTTTCAAGGTTTTCTCACTTTAGTCGCATTTATAACTCCTACCCTAAGCTTGACCTCACATTCATAACTCAATATAGGTGTGCCCCTAAACCTACCCATCAATTTCACTAGCCATAAATCTCCATCATGAATTCTATATTGTTTCCGCAACTATGACATGTCAAGCTTTCTGATAACTAAAATATGAAAATGTATTCTATATTCTAAGTTAATCTAAACTAGTAACAATAATGACATAACCGATATAAATTGCAATAGGAATGCTAAATAATTTTATTTGATATTTAAATGAAATGAAATAATTTAAATAGGAGGGATAAGGTACTAACCTGAAAATAACTTACCTCGTTGTGCGTCGGGCTTGAACAGGATGATGTGCGGACGAAGCATAATATGAAGATATGACCTAGAAAATTACAGTAGCTGAAGAGTTGACCAAACTGGGGTGCCTAGAAGGGGACTGGGGCACCTATGGGTGCTCTAGTCTATAGAAAATCTCAGAACCTGAATCTGGAAGTGTCGCTAGATATTCATAATATCGTGATCTCTATCGCGTGATTGTTGCAGTAACTTTTCTTATGTCGCTGTAAAACTATTATAAAGATCTACCTACAAAACCCCATACAAAGCATCAAATCCATAAAAAAGAAATATGAAGGGGTCATACTAACCTTAGCTGCCACAATGATGGACTTACAACTAAATATTGCACTACATTCTAGACCTAATGTAGTTTTGCGTGCTTTTGTATGTAATTTTGTGCCTAGGGTGCCCTAGCGCCAATGATGCAGAGATAGGAGGGTAATAATTAGATGTAAAATGCAAATGGTGGATGGAATAGAATGAATACAACCCCTCCTATGCAGTGTATGTGATGCAATGACACACAAATGTAGTCCCTTGCCTTAGTAGATAACTAGCCCTCGATAGTAGATAGTCTCCCCATAAGATAGTAGTTATGTTATGTTTATATAGGGATCTCTTACTCAAATTTTGACACTAATGACCCGACATGCCAACTATTACCCAGGGGAATGAGAGGGAAAATTAAAAAGACTGACCTCGAAACTCTAAATTAGACGCAAGTGTTACCGGGACCAGGGTGCCTAAAATTAAGGACCGGGGCACCCATGGGCGCCCCAATACTACCCTAGGTGTCGTAGTCAAAGACTAGAGACGACAAATGACCAAGTAATAACACTTGAGACTCCTTGGGAGATGACCAAAACTATGCAAATAATTGATGATTATACAAGACAAATGAAGATAGTGACCAACTAACTGATGATAGGACTAGGGGATAGGTCATTCTTGAATACTTTTCTTAAGTGAAATCCATATATAAAATAACATGTTTGGTGGTATAAATGTAATAGCAAGTGCATGATTTTGTGACTACATTTTCCCCCACTTTATGTTGGTGAGTGGAAAGCTTGGTAACATAAAGTAGATAGAGATGCGTACATGAGAGAAAGCTAAAGAATCCCATGTTGTAGTAGAATGCACAAATGTGGTAGTAAAAGAGTGTCGAAAGAACCATAAAATCATGCAGAACCATGGATCAACAGGTTGATCCATGCAATGTAATGAAAAGCATAGTAATATGATGAAGTGCACTAAATGAGAGTGATGATTAGCATGTATGATGATTGGTTATTTCAAATGTGTATAATGACGATAAGATGGGGTAGGGAGTGATCAGTTCCCAACCTGATTACATGAATATGAATAATCGACCAGGAGATTTAGGAATCTTGTAGCCAGAGGAAGAGTGTAGGGATAAAAGTGTGTTATTATCCAATATCTAACTACATCCTCAAGATCTAGCCACTGTAGATGAACTCAGATCAAAGATTTAGTTTTCGGATTCGATCAAATAGTTGACCCATATAAGAGTGGTATAAGAAAGGCACTCTTGCCCCCATTTCACGGGTGTCTCCACATTGTGATAGCTTCCAAGTTAGGTCATTTGGAAGCAAGCGTAAAATGATGGCTTCCAAGTTAGGTCATCTGGAAGAAAACGTGAAATGTAGAATAACTTCCCAAGTTAGGTCATCTGGGAGGCTACATGCAACTCCCAAGTTTGTTCATCTGGGAGGCTAATTTTGTTGAGTTTGTATTGATGATATGATTTTGATTGTTAGAAATTTGAACACGTTGGTTGATTGATTGATTCGATTTATTACTCATAGAGAGATTTTATGCTAGTTGCCCCCAGGTTAGGTCATTAGGGGGAATTGATAGAAATTGATGAATAATCACATGGAGAATATGTTAACGCTCATTGCCCCCAATTTAGGTCATTAGGGGGAGTGATGAAATGTTACGTATAGAAATCATATATTCATTGCCCCCAAGTTAGGTCATTAGAGGGATTCAATGGCGAAATGTTGCATAGTATGTTAATAAATGTTTGAAAATGATGAGTTGATAGTGTTGATTAATCACATGGTAATGTAAGGGGAATTATAGGATGATCCTCAATGACATGCCCCCCTTTTGACGAAAGGCGAAGTGATGATAAGAATGAATGTTAAGCCGAAAGTAAACACCTAATAGGTAGAAAATGATAAAAATCGCAAAAATGTCTATGAAGTGGATGACAGCCAAATTAAATGAAAGATAATGCATGCATAATATGTATGTTATGGTAATAGGAATAATTCTAAAAAGAATTATGTAAACAATGTGTACATCAGAGTAAAAATGCTCAAGATATGACAAAAATGGTGTGGAATGTATTAGTTGTGTGAATAAGCGTGAAATAATGACTATAGTAAAGTAGGTGAAAAAGTAACTATAAGTAGTGAAGTGAAAAAGTGCTTAGTCACTCCATTTATTGTTTAAACGATTGTGAGATTGAGCATGAAGCGAGTGAAAATGTCGCAAGTGAGAGCAACGCATCCTAGTCAGTTTGATAGGGTGGCGAATGTCGTAACGTCACACACAACTGCGGAGTTGGTAAGTGCATTGTTTTTTGAAAAAATTATGGTGTAATAGTTGTTTTTATTGAATTTTACAATTTTTAGAATTTTAATTTTCTTGAGCAGACATAATATTGTTCTAAGGAGAAGACACACAAAGAATACACGTGTGGGAACAAGGCACATTTAAAGGCGTGAAATGATAGGGAAGGAAATGTGTGCCAGAACAGTTTTGTTCAGAGTTAGTCGTTTTTATGGATACAAGCTATTTTTGGAGATAACATATGGAGCACACATCAGGATGGAGACTTGCATGACACGCAAATGGTATTTTGGGAATGAGTGGCTGATAAGTGCTATGCATGATTGTAGTTAATAATAAGATTACTTCTTTCAGTTAACTATAGGGCATCTATTATTAATGCACTTGCATACGTGCATGTTATTGTAAAGGCACGTGGTTATTATCAGCATGGGACGTATTTTGAGAAGTGCAAAGGTGGTGAAGGGCAAGTCCCCAGCTCTATAAATATGTATTGAACTATGTAGTTTAGTAGAGATGGGTGTGTGTGAGTTATTGTAGAGTTATGCTGCTAGATCTGATACACACATGACTTATGGTGATACTTTATAATGTAAGAAGATTCTGTGTTTTATAGTGTTTAATGTAATGGATAATATTGTCTAGGTAATGGTGTTAGATGTAAATGAATCTTGTTCATGAATGGTTAATCTTATTATAGTTATTGTTTAATTCACAATTCTCTAAGATCTAGATCTGGATTATGCATTGTGGAATGTTTATGTTAATTATGGATCTAAATATGTCTTATCTTCATCACGATAACATCCTACACAAATAATTCTAAGGAGGGGTATGGTACCTTTGCACGCTTTGGGTGAGTGCTCAGCTCAGGATGGGTGATGTGCCAATGCACTTGGGTTCTTCATAGTAGATTCTAGGCTACATCAAATTTTCTCAGTGTTTTAGACCTGGAAAAAAGTGGGGAGGGCATTAGTGACCCCTGGGATAGGAGCACCCAGAACTAGGCACTAGTGTCCTGCTCATGAGCGCCGCAGTCCTGTATCTAGGCACCCTAGTCCAGAAAGTGTGTATGTGGCCTAGAATGGTGAAAATCATATGTGTAATGTATAATAATGTGATAAGCGCATGTGTTTATATTTTTGTAGTGCTCTAACATTGTGTTTGTTATTGTTGTTTGTTGTGTGCAGATGGATGTTTACTTAAGGGAGTTCCGTGGTGGGCGTCATTTGAGTATGTTGTTTGGATTGGGCATGTTAGATGATGAGTGGGATGTTATGGATCATGCTGGCCTATGACACATAACATGGATGGGGGACGTGCCCCATAATAGGCATATGTTGATTGGAATATGTGAGAGATGATGTGCGGATACGTGCACATTTTGCCTGCCTATGGAGGAGATGACAGTTACTTTGGAGGATGTGTATCATATACTGTGGTTGCCGGTTGTCAGAGAGAGTACATGTTATGCCACTAGAGGATATAGAGAGGCAGATGCGAGCTACTAGACAATGTTTTATGGGGGCTCAAGCACCTACCGAGGCCCATATTAGTCTGGATGCTATTATGAGGTTCGGTGTTCTGCGCTTGCATAATTTCATTTGCATTGGTCATTACTTCATTGATTACAGTTGAGGGATGAGGTGTAGGCATCTTATATAAGATGCACAATATATGCCAGTGTATAGAGGAGGAGAGTACTAGATATGTGTGGGTATGGTGTGTGTTGGCCCACTTATACAAAGATCTATATCGATTTACACAAGATGAGCATGGTGGAGGGATATGAGCTACTACATTGTTACATGTATGGGTGTATGAGCACAAAACAATGTTGAGGCCAGTTGGAGGTCCATGAGGAGATTGGGCTAGGCCAGATATATATGCAAGGAGGTGGATTCATATCCATGGTTACAGGGTGGACACAGATACCTACAGGGCACTGATAGATAGGATGGGGCCTGAGGAAGTTACATAGAGGCCATACTATGACTATGGGGGATGGCTCGATGATATTGTAGAGTTGTGGTGTATTCGAAGGATGATGTGGTTGGAGGATCGATTTCTAGGTGTGGCAGAATTGTTTCCAAGTGGAGAGGGTATTGCAAAAAATTCGGCATGGCTCAGGATGTTCCCCCAAAGCCATATATATGGTTGAGAGCTATCAGAGCACCCAGGAGGGCCAGAGCGAGACTATTGCCCACAACAGAGTAGCTAGTACCTCTTAGGCTGGATGAGGTAGATGCGGTGATAGAGGCGATACATGCAGATGATGTAGGTTACACAAAGGAGTATCACACATGGTTGGTACATCAATGGGTATTGTTGTTCCCATTATTTACAGACGTAGCGGGGTTACCGCAAGGAGTAGGAGAGGGGGAAGTACATGCCCTCTACAATGTGGAAACGACTGTAACGAAGCGTAAGTATCTATATATAACTATGGTGTGTATTTTTTTGTCGGCTTATGGCTTAGGAATGATTGTCTAAGGCATTGTGTTATTTGTTTTGTAGGTGATGCGTATTGGTCCCCTAAGAGTAGACACATCCATCAACACATTGGCGCGGAATGTGCCTACCGACATATTTGGTGGAGGGATACTTGAGTGAGTGGATGATATAGTGGGTGAGCATGCCCATTTGTTGGAGCCAATGGCCATAACATCCGCGACATGTATTATATTGTTGAGCGAGAGAGATGAGGCATGTGAGTGATGGGTGTCGTTATTCCCTTCATTTAATCAACTTCTTGTTGATGTCATATCAAACTAGGGGTGTGTCTAAAGCTATATGCAACAAGAGTAATCTTATCGATCTAGTAGTTGACTATAGTTATTTTTATATTTTCTGGGGGATCTTTTCAATGTCTTAAGGACTTCTTGGTAAAACCTTATTTAAATCATACTATGAAAACTTGCTGAAAGTAAACACACTGAAAGCTTTGCTGAAAGGAAACACACTGTGCAGAATGGAAACACTATGTTGAATGGAAATAAACACACTTGCTTCTGAAAGTAAACACACTTTCTTTTGGAATAAACACACTAATTTAGAATGCTTGAAAATGATTGCAAGAAATATAAGAATCTATCTAAACACCTGCAGGAACAAGTATACAACAAAGTTTAACTGAAAGAATTAAAACAATACAGAATTAACAGATCTAAGCTATTTTCTGAAGAAATATAAATACCAAATAAATGAATATCATGGTCCTTGGGGGAGTGGGCCCTTGCTCCTCCTCGAATCAGGATTTAACAACTCAAAATTCTCTCAAACATGAATGGCTATTTTATTGATAAAACATTTGGTATTACAAAACGTATTGGATCTGAGTACTTAGTCTATATTTCTCTTCTCTGTTCTATCTTCTATCTCATATCATATTCTATATATTTTCTATCTACTGCAGGTCTAATTTTATATATATTTTACAATCATAGTTGTCTCAACGATTCTGATGAAATTAAATCATGCCCAGAATAGATGTTGAGTCGGATTGTGGCTGATCAGACAGTTGTAAGATAACTATCCCTGGATCTGCATTTAAAAATATTCTCATCCTTTCCTGATTGAAAGGGTCATTGATGCAAAATCTCTGGATGTGGTTAGAATAGATAACTTCCATTGGTTCCTGGAACTTCAGAGAAGTTCCAGAACCATAGGAAATCATTAAGGATCAAAACCGTGAGAGTTCCGGAGCTATACCCAGGAGTTCTAGAACTAAGTCTGAAAATTCTAGAACTAAATACTGGAGTTCCAGAACTAAGTCTGAAAGTTCCAGAACTAGATGATGACTGTGTGATGGAGTTCTGGAACTAGCTTGGAAGTTCTGGAACTAAGTTGTGTGGGAACAGATGCTACCAAAAACATATTGAATGCTACCTACTTCATTTCCTCGACTGATTAGACCTGCTTTATTACAAAACTAAATTTCAAACACACACTTCGTCAGGAATTTTAGAGCTTTTAAACATTAGAATCACAATCAATCAAAAGACAGACAATTACATCCTAACTCATATCAGATCAACTAAAAGTCACAAAATGTAATCAAACTTAATAAAAAGGAGAGTAAGATGAGATCATATATTATACATTAATCGGGCATATTCTGGCCTCATCATTTCCCCCAAACTTACTTGTTTGTAAGTCCCTTTACAAACTTCATTCTTCAAAAGTGGGGTTATATGTTCTGCATTCCATTTGATTGCTCAGATCAAATGGCTGAAACTAGATTTTCCAATGCTTAAACTTAGATGTACTGTACCCATCTCCTGCTTCTATTTTCCTCTCCCACTCTTCAAATTCAGTAGGATCTTGAGGTTCTCTATTTTTCCAAGGAGACATGGGGGTGAGAAGTAGAGGGGGCCTTGTTTGCATTCCCATCCATATTTTCCCGTAGGTTTCATTGACCTGTGGGAATTATTGTGCATAACACTTTTTCCCTTTCTAAACTCCAGATCAGATTTGTAGGGGATATTACTTCCCTTCTTCTCAAGGAAATAGTAAGGAGTTCCCACCTCTTTGAGCATCCTTCATAAATATCTTCAAACTTTTCCTCCTCATAGGAGGTGAAGGCATCAATACTCTTTTGTAGAATGGCAAGATAATGTGTCTTGAATCTCTCATCAAAGGCATGAGTTCTAAAATGTATGAGGAAGGCAGAAGGTTTACCATAGTGAGCTCTCATACAGAGACCTATTGAGCTAGCTTTCAATAAAAATTCAGATTCCCTTTCCTTCCATGCAATTTGGTTTTGCAGAACAGAGACAAATGCATTGAGCTGGCTCTCCCCCACATACAAATTGATCATAAATCCTGTGTTTTTCTCTAGCATAAAATTACAAAGATAAAATTCACACAGAAGATTTTTCTACTCAGGACTGGATAGAGAGTAAGCTGCCATGAATTCAGATTCATCTTTTAGTTCATGTGGAAGTCCACATGCAATCCTTGACAGCTGCCAGTGAATGAACTGCTCTTCTAAAAACACACTATATGTAGGAGAGGGCCTCCTGTAGGCAAGCAATTTTTCACTCATAATACAGACCATATGAATTTTTGCAAGACATTTATATTTATTTCCTTCCTCCTTATAAAACTTTTCTTCCCATTCTTTTCTTGCCTTCTTTTCTTCTTCCATCTTGGTCTTCAATTCTTCATTTGATGTTTTGGCTTCTCTGAGTTCCCTGCAAGTGTCATTCCATAGCTGTTTGAGTGGAAAATAGGTTAACTCAGTCTGTGCAGAGACTGTGGACACAACATTCTGTTTTCTGGAAGTCTGACATTCTTCCTCTTTTTCTATCAGTTGTTTCTTGGTTGCTGATAATTCCTCAGTCCTGGCTGCAAGCTGAGTTGTTAGCTCTCCAATGAGCATTTCCCTTTGTTCTAATTTGAGTTTGAGGAAATCCAATTCCTCATCCTTTTCTCTGATAATGAGCTCTGCTCTAGACAAGAACAGAGCCTATTTAACTTGATGTCTTTCTTCTTCCTCTGAAATTACTTGAGGAGTTGGGCATTCTTCCTCTATCAAAGGAAATTTTCCTTTTCTTCTCCAGGATGCCAACTCTTCTTCTTCATGTGGCAATGCTGATGGTTCAACCAATTCTTGAAAATCTTGCTCTTCAAGTCTCTCATCTCCTCTATCCATTTCAGCTTGGCTTGGTTCAGGAGGACTCATGGCCATGCTACCCAAAATATCAGCAGCTTCCTTTTCCATCCTTTCCTACTCACTCCTTCCCTCTGGGGTTTCCCTTGACCTCTTATGAATTTTTCTTCTTTGGGGAATTTCAACATGCCCAGTGGTGGATTTCCTTCTAGAGCTTCTTCTTACTATTCTTTCTTGCTCTTGCATGGGTGAGCTATCACCATCAGAGATAGATATTAGCTCCCCTGAAGCTGCTGCAGAAGAAGGAATTTCCTTCAAAGGTACAGAAGGCTCTGTTGTTTTGATCTTTCTCACAGACCTTCTTCTTTTTGGTATATTCTCTCTTTCCATTTCCCTCTGTTCTTCTGCAGGGGCATCAATTTCTAGATTAGTTGAAGGAGAGAATGGGGCTGGAATTGTCCTTCTGATAATATTAGGGTTTTTCTTGAACTTGCCAAGAAACTTGTCCCAAATTTCTTCTCCATTTTTCTTTGACAGAAAATGGTGCTGGCATATTAAATGAATTAGACCATGATGCCTAATTGTCCCAACACCCCAGGAATACCTCTGAGCCATGGTCTGGATAGAATAAAAAAGAAACCCTGGAAGGTTTATTATGTACTCAGGTTTTGTGGCTCCATACTTCAGATATATGAGCATTTTTAGGACTTCTTTTCCCACAGACCCAAATTGACCATCACAGGTTAAATATTTCACTATCCAAAATGCTACCCTGTCAAAGGGTTTGGGAAAACTGGCCCTTCTGACCCCTTTTATGATTTTCTTTGTATTGTAGATGTACTGGGGTTCAGTTTCTCCTTCTTGTAGTAAGATTTCAACCAGTTCTTTCAAAGTCCCTTTGGCAGGTTGTGGGACATGCACAATTGGCACTCTAGACACATTACTTACTATATTTACAGAAAAAGGAATAAATATATTTCTCACCTTTGTCCTAGATTGCTCTAGGTTTATGATGAATTCTCTTACCAATTCGTCATTATACCTTGAAAATTTCTTTAGGAACTCTAGCCATCCTGCATGCTCAAAGATAGATGTCACTTCTTCATCCGCGAGCAGCTGGGAATCATCCTCTGGTTCTGATTTCTTTTTAATCCCCATATCGGCTTGAGTTCTGTCTCTTTTGATTTTGTGCAAATTGGTTGCAGGCCCTTGGTTGCAGGCCCTTGCTTAGCTGCAGAACTGATGATTTTGGTTGTGGAACCTCTGTTCTTAGCTGCAGAACCTCTGTTCTTAGCTACGGAATTCTCTGTTCTTTGCTGCGGAACACAAGCTTAATTCGCTGCTCCTCCCTCAAAATATCTCTGCAACTTATTTCACTTGATTTTGCAATAATGATTACTAATGATAACCATGCCACCACTTATTCCATCCAAATCATCTTCATGATTACACACTTGTAATCATAATGTATAAATAGATGACTCATCATACCAACTTTTAAATTAAGTCAAATCACACATGCAAACATTTAATTCAACCCTAAATAAGTTAAAAGATATAATTACCATCCTTGATGATGTAATCCTTTTGCTATGATGACTCGTCATTCCTACAAGTGGAACAAAACATGGTTAGATAAGACAGCTAGAATTCAAAATAATTCCCTTTTATTTGAACTAGCCAAAAGAAGAGGTCAACCACCATTTGCTGGTTTTCAATTGACCTTTGAGAGATTTTTTTTTTATTTTTTTATATTTTTTATTTTTATTTTTTGGGGAAGAAAACACCATTTATTGGTTTTCATCTTCTTCCCTTTATTCTGGATCTATCATCTGGTTATTTGATCATTTTGGAAGAACTGGGTTCTTCCATATGATCAAATTCTTTGTCTGCTTCAATCTTCCTCAAGAATTCATCCTTAGTGGGAGGCTTCCTATAGAGTTTCAGCCTATGTCCATTGACCAAGAGTGTTCTGCTGCTGCCATCAATGGGAAGTAACTGAATAGAACCATTGTCAAATATCTGCTCAATCTGATAGGGTCCCAACCATCTGGTTCTCAATTTTCCCTTGAATTGTTGGTACTTAGAATCAAACAACAATGCCCAGTCTCCTACTTTGAATTGTCTTTTCTTGATATGTGTGTCATGCCATTGCTTCCTTTGCTCTTGAATTATCTCTGTCTGCTGAAGTGCTTCCATCCTTAATTCATCCAACTCATTGAGTTGAAGGATTCTTTCTTTTTGAGCTGCATCCAACTCAATTCCCACCTTAACTATTGTCCTCAATGTCTGAAGTTCAAACTCTATAGGAAACAAGGGATTTTTCCCATAGACTAACTCATATGGTGAAAACCCTGTTGTAGTTTTCCAAGTTGTATTATAAGCCCAGACAACTTCAGGTAGTCTCTTTACCCAATCTTTTCTCCTAGCTTCAACTGTTTTGGTAAGGATGTTCTCCAATTCTCTGTTTGTTACTTCAGCTTGTCCATTTGACTATGGGTGGTAAGGAGATGACTTCCTATGATTGATTTGGTAATACATTGTGAAAGCTTGGATCATATTAGACATGAATTGTGGTCCCTGATCTAAAACTATGCTCCTCGGTGCTCCAAACTTTATCATAATTTTGTTCCAAAGGAAATCAGCAACTGCTTCTTCAGTGGCATTTGTCAATGCCTGCACTTCTGCCCATTTTGTCACATAGTCAGTACACACAAGAATATATTCCTTCCCTTGTGAAGGAGGATTAAAGGGACCAACAAAATCCAATCCCCATCTCTCAAATGGTTTAACCACAACTTGAGGTTGAAGAGGCATTTCATTGGTGAAAGTTGGTTGTCCCATCCTTTGACAAGGATCACACCACTTGATATATCTCTTCACATCCTTGTACAGAGATGGCCAATAATAACCAGTGCCAAGTATCTTATGAGCTATTCTTTTCACTGAATAGTGTCCTCCACTTGGTTCATCATGACATGCTCTGAGGATGTCAAAGATTTCATCCTCTCTTACACACCTGCACAAGACAAAATTAGGACCACATTTAAATAGCATTCCATTTAACCATTTGAATTGTGCACTAGGTTTTGATTAACTTCTTTATTTGTTTCTTAGTGAAAGAAGGAGGAAACTTCCCTGTTGCAAGATAATTTTCCATATCAGCAAACCATGGTGTACTTGCTGAGATTGCAAACAGTTGTTCATCTAGAAAGTTATCCTTGACTGGATCTTGCTCCCCTGTAGTGGTTAGTCTTGACAAAAAATCAGCTACCACATTAGATTTACCTAGATTGTCCACAATGGTAATATCAAATTCTTGCAAAAGTAATAACCATCTAATTATTCTTCCTCCAACCACTGGTTTGTTCATTAAATACTTAATTGCTAAATGATCTGTGTGTACAAATATCTTGTACCCTGTAATGTAATGTCTGAATTTATTGATTGCATAAATCACAGCAATAAATTATTTTTCAGTGGTGGTGTAATTATTTTCAGTGGGAGTAAGATTCTTGCTAAGATAATAAATGGCATACATCTTTCCTTCCTCATCTTTCTGTCCCAAAACTACACCAATGGAATAATTTGAGGCATCTATTTGGATATGAAATGGATTTTCCCAATTAGGTCCTCTCAATATTGGGGCACTGATTAATTTTTCTTTAATTTCTTCAAAAGCATGCTGACACTTTTCATCCCAAAGAAATTCACAGTCCTTGGTTAGCAAATTAAACATGGGGGCAGTAATTTTACTGAAATCTTTTATAAAGTGCCTATAGTACCTATCATGCCCTAGAAATGATTTGATATCTATGGGGGTCTGAGGAATAGGTAAATCTGAAATGATCCTAATTTTGTTTTGATCCACCTGAATTCCTTTTTTTGAAATATGGTGTCCTAATACAATCCCCTCATCCACCATCATCAAACATTTTTCATCACTAAGAGACAGGTTGTGTTGTTCACATCTTGTTAACACTCTGTCCAGATTTCTCAAAGCATCTTCAAATGTATCTCTAGTGTACAGTGAAGTCATCCATATATACCTCAACACAATCATTTGTTAGATCAACAAAGATTACAAGTACAACTCTCTGGAAAGTTGCAGGAGCATTGCATAAACCAAATGGTAACACCCTATAGGAAAAGGTTCCCCATGGACATGTAAATGTAGTTTTGTCCTGATCTTCAACAATAACTCTGATCTGATTGTACCCACTAAATCCATCCAAGAAAGAAAAGTATTGTTTACTTGAAAGGTTATCTAGGACTTGATCTATGAATGGTAAGGGAAAATAATCTCTCATTGTGGCTTTGTTCAGTTCCCTATAGTCAACACATATTCTCCATTTTCTATTCTTTTTGGGAACAATTACAAGAGGAGATACCCACTGACTATCTGAGATAGGGTAGATAAAACCTACTTGTAATAGTTTTTCAATTTCTTGTTTGACTATATCCCTTAAGGCTGGGTTAATCCTTCTTTGAGGCTGCCTAACTGGTTTAATGTTTTCAGTATAGATGTGATGAGTGTAGATACTTGGGTGAATTCCCTTCATGTCTTTGTAATCCCAAGCAAAAGCTTTAGTATGATTTTTTAGAACATCAAACAATTTAGCTTCTTCATCATCCTTCAACCAGCTGTTAATGTTTAAAGTTTTACCTGGTTGAATTTCAACATGCTTGGTTCCAATATGTGATGAACTGATTTGTGGGAAGGTTTCATTAAAGTATTTAATGGACATGCATGTGGTAACAACATATGGTATGTAACAACATCTCCAAAAGTTCCTTGAGACAGAATACTGGAAAAAGGACAGTAATGAGAATTATGATACTTATCTCTTTGCAGGCCAAATTCTTCATCACTGCTACTTTCCAGAAATTCTTCACCACTTCCTGATGTACTTGAAACTAAAGCTACTGATTCATCCTCTCCCCGCATGAGAAATCTCGTTCCTTCGAAGTGAAATTATTTCCAATCAAAGAGAACTGTTGTTGTCTTGGTTCTGGAACTAAATGTGGTGGTTCCAGAACTATAGCCATAGGTTCCAGAACTAACTAAGTTTGCAGGTTCCAGAACTAAGTTTGCAGTTCTGAAACTAAGTTTCATAGGTTCCAAAACTATTTCTGATTGCTTTGAGGACAGTTGGTTCTCCTCTAATGGTGGATTAATCATCTCTTCTACTTCTCTTACATGATCCTGCAATGTGATCATAGCCAAAGAAGACAAATTTTGCTTATTAGTTTCAGGAGAATCAACCCACAATTGTTCATGATTGTCAGTAAAAGGTCGTGCAGTAGGATATAAGGAAATTTGTTTAGAGTTCTTACCATTCGAGATTGTCATATCACCTGACCTGTAATCAATTAAAGCAGCAACTGTAGCTAACCATGGTCTACCCAAAATAATGGGATAACCCAATGTTTTACCTTTTGGCTGCAGTATAAGGAAGTCAACTAGATATTCCCATGACTCCACCATAACCACCACATCTTCAATAATTCCTTCTGGTTTTGCTACAGACTGGTCTGCCATCTATAATATGGTATTAGTAGGTTGTATACCCATTAATGGTAATGTTTTCAGAGTATCCACTGTCATTACATTGATAGCCGCTCCCAAATCTACCAAAACATTATGTATATCCTTATTTCCTATAGAGACAAAAATAACAGGACTTCCAGGATCTCCGTATTTGGGAAGTAAAAGTTTTCCTGCTAATAAATCAACAAGTTTCCCATCTACTTTGATAGTCTTGGGGTACTGTTTCTTCCTTCCAGGCTTTTTCAAACATAAGATTTTGATTAATTTGTTCAATTCTGGAATGTCTTTAATTGCTTGTAATGGTGGTATTTCAATATTCAATTTCCTTAATTCCTGTACCAATTCAAACTCCTTGATTTCTATAGCTTCTTTAAATCTCTCTGAAATGGAGTCTCAGTAGTGTTGCTATCTGGCTCCTTTTCTTTTCTTTCTATATCCTCTTTTGGAACAACAGTACTAGGAATTTCATTTTCTTCTGTCATTTCAGTGATTATAAGGGGTCGACTGTTAATGATTTTCCCAGATCTAGTTTGAATATCCTTACAATCCATAACATGTAAATCAACTGATTTTTCTGGTTCTGTTCCATAAACAGGAGTTGTTTGTTTGTTTCTTGGATTTGCTACTGGCTGTGCTGATATTTGTGTTTGGAATATATTCTCAGTTTGTGAATTTTGTGCAGGGGATCCCATGATGGCATGTTGATTCTGATTTGGATATGTTCTTCCTTGAGCATAGTTACTAGGATTCCATCTAGGTTGTGACCAAGCATAAGGATTTCCTTGACAAACGCATGGTTGTTGATGTCCTTGAGCATACCAAGCTTGATTTTCCCAATCTTGAGGGTTCCAAGTTGGTTGAGGTACCCAATGTGGCTGTCCCCAATTTTGTGGTACTGACTAAGCAGCCCATGACATCGTCCATGGATTAGGAACTGATCTTGGCATAAACTACCCTTGGTTAGGTTGTCTCTAAACAAAATTTAATTCTTCTGTTGTAGATGAGGCACTGGTTCGTTTAAGATGATTCTTAATAACGGGAAGTAAAGAACAAACATTAGTATCATGTTCTTTAGATTCACAGATACGACACATTTCTATTTTATCCAAAGGACAATCTCTTAGTGCATGTTTCTTCCTACATCTAGGACAATACACAGCCAATGGTTCAGTTTTGGAGTTTGCTTTAGCTTGTAATCCATCCATAGTAGAGGTTAATTGCACTAAAATGTCTGTTTTAAATTTTGCTAACTCATCTATTAGTTTGTTCATATCTGGATTCAGAATTTTCACTGATTTTCCTTTTCTAGGTCCACCTCTCATTCTAGAATAGATTCTACAAATCTCCTTAATTTCATTCATTCTTAACTGATCAATGTCTCCACCTCCTATTAAGTTAAGGGATTCCCTAGATTCATCATCCAAACCTTTAAGAAAAATGGTTTTACTTAACTCCTCTTGAAGCACAAATCCACATCTTTTGCTCACAAAGAGGAATCTGTCTAAATAGTCTTCTATGTTTTCATCTTCCTCCTGCTTGATTTTGAAGAATTCTTCCTTCCTATTTCTTCCTCTACAATAATCCTGGTATTTGTCTAGGAAGGCAGTCTCCATTTGTGCCCAAGTGCTAATAGAGTTGGATGGTAATCCCATGAACCACCTCGTTGTTGCATCCTTCAAAGTGGATGGAAACAACTTGAGTTTTTAATTATCTATCTTATAGTCATAGGTTTGACATAGTACCTTGAACCCAAATAGAAATTGGTCAGGATCTTCTAGATGACATCCCTCTAAATATGGGTAAATGTGCAGGTGATATATTTTTCATTGATGTATCATCATCTCCCAATTGGATTGGATAGGTAAATGTCCTATCAGGTAATCTTTTCAGCTTCTTGTGCCATTTTTAAAATATTTTCTGAATTTTCCTCCCAATAAATGTGGTAAGTGGTATGCCTTGGGGAAGGTGAAAAATCAGGAGTAATAGGTTGACTACTTAATTGAGAATCAAAACTCACCCTAAATGGATCTTGAGTAATAAGCCTTTTCCTAAAAGTTCCACTTCCTTCATGTGACTGATCTAAGAATTCCAAAGGCGGAAATTCTATTTCTTGTATGACAGGGGATGATGGTGCCTCCAATTCTTGATCAATTTCCTTATTTTGACTAGAGGATGTTATGGATTCTTGTGAAGATGTTTTTGGGAGGAGTCTACCCTGTGAGTCTATTGGTCTACTCATATATTTTATGATATAGTAGGGGAGATCTTTCAACTACTAGATGTATGATTGGTTGCTCTTGCTAACACTTAATTAGAAAGTTCTAACTAGTGTTCCCCGATGACAACGCCAAAAATGATGGGTGTCGTTATTCCCTTCATTTAATCCAACTTCTTGTTGATGTCATATCAAACCAGGGGTGTGTCTAAAGCTATATGCAACAAGAGTAATCTTATCGATCTAGTAGTTGACTATAGTTATTTTTGTATTTTCTGGGGGATGTTTTCAATGTCTTAAGGACTTCTTGGTAAAACCTTATTTAAATCATACTATGAAAATTAGCTGAAAGTAAACACACTGAAAGCTTTGCTAAAAGGAAACACACTGTGCAGAATGGAAATAAACACACTTGCTTCTGAAAGTAAACACACTTGCTTTTGGAATTAAACACACTCAATTTAGAATGCTTGAAAATGATTGCAAGAAATATAAGAATCTATCTAAACACCTACAGGAACAAGTATACAACAGAGTTTAACTAGAAGAATTAAAACAATAAAGAATTAATAGATCTAAGCTATTTGCTGAAGAAATATAAATACCAAATAAATGAATATCATGGTCCTTAGGGGAGTGGGCCCTTGCTCCTCCTCGAATCAAGGATTTAACAACTCAGAATTCTCTCAAACAGGAATGACTATTTTATTGATAAAACATTCGGTATTACAAAATGTATTGGATCTGAGTACTTAGTCTATATTTATCTTCTCTATTCTATATCTATCTCATATCATATTATATTGTTATTATTTATCTACTGCAGGTCTAATTTTATATACATTTTACAATCATAGTATGTCTCTAACGATTATGATGATATAAAATCATGCCCAAAGTAGATGTTGAGTTGGATTATGGCTGATCAAATAACTATAAGACAAATATCCATAGATCTGCGTTTATAAATATTCTCATCCTTTCCTGTATTGAAAGGGTCCTGTAGATGCCAAATCTCTAGATGTGGTTAGAATAAATAACTCCCATCAGTTTTTGGAACTTTAAAGAAGTTCCAGAACCAGAGGAAATTGTTAAGGATCAACACTGTGAGAGTTCCGTAAGCTACACCAAGGAGTTCCGGAAACTAAGTCCGAATATTATGGAGCTAAATACCGGAGTTCTGGAACTAAGTCCGAAATTTCCTGGAACTAGATGATGACTGTGTGATGGATTTCTAGAACTAGCTTGGAAGTTCTCAGAACTAAGTTGTGTAGAAACAAATGCTACCAAAAACATATTAAATGCTACCTTGCTTCATTTCCTCGAACTAATTAGAACTACTTTATTACAAAATTGAATTTGAAACACAAACTTCATGTCAGGAATTTCTAGATCTTTTATACATTAGAATCAGAATCAATCAAAATGTAAGACAATTACATCTTAAGTTATATGAGATCAACTAAAAGTCACAAAATGTAATCAAACTTAATAAAAAGGAGAAGTAAGATGAGATCGTATATTATACATTAATCGGGCATATTATGGCCTCATCAGTGAGGAGACTCAATGAGCCCGAGAGGCTTTGGGTGGTGGTCCCATAACATATTATGTATTCACATAATATGTGGATTTTCAGCGTCATTTCTCATAGCAATCTACGGAGAACACCTTATTACATAGGCAAGTGGAGAGGTATCAAGGTTGCAAACAATGACACAGAGTTAGTGGCGATGCATCTAGTTCTAGGGATCTCACAGTACCCGAGAGCGATAGTGATGATGAGGTATACTTAATATTATTGTATATGACGTAGGGGAGTTTCCCCCAGTGATTATTGTATTTGTTATATATGTATGTACACATGTGATTTATATATGATGAGATTATTTTGTGGCGTATTGATGTGTATGATTGGGTGATTAGTGTTTGTATGTATGTGATGTTTTTGTATATTGCTAATGTTTATTTAAATTTAATTTTGTAATGCATAGTTAGTATAATGATGATAGTAGAATGAATGTAAAAATAGATGATGTATGATGATTAAACTAATGTGTTGTGAGGAATGTGTATCGCGATAATCTAATATAATCATAATATGTTAGTGTGATAAAAGGGGAGGACATTAACAATGTCCCCCAACGTATGGATGATTAGGTTCATGTAATTAAGACCACTTAACAGTCAATAATGAACCATGGAAAGCAAGAGTACGTCATTGGGAAATGATTGGATACTCTAGATGAAAGATGGAGCGTGTGATGAAAGGTTCTTAGATAAAAACCCTCAACTGTCGTGTAAGAACCGTAAGAACACAAGTGTGTCATTGGGGGGGTAAGGTGATAGTAATCACCTACCAAAAACCAAGGAAGCACGAAGTGGTGGAAGCATGTGGTATGGAAGTAGTACGTGAATATGTGCCAAACTGAATGTCATATGGAGTTGCAGTGGTATGCACAAAGGTGATGTGCTGTGGAAGCCAATGTGGAAGAGCAACATGATGTAGTGGATAGCGTGAATGCGATGGATGTGAAGATGTTGCAGTGTATGGATGTGGTGGAGAGTGCACATGAGTAAAGAGCTATTATGGTGTAGGAACCATAACCTAATCACCAAGTGGAGGAGATGACTCAATTGTAGTAGAAACTCTCTAACGAGGTAGAGGAGAGATGGATCACTCACATGAGTGAGAGATAAAGGAGATGGTGCCCTTATCTTATAATTGTTGCAATCTATCATGAAGGGCGAGACAATCATTGTCTCTATGACCATTTATGTGATGATAATTATAATAAGGCTGGTCACACTGACATTGTAGCCTATGTTGTGGATGATGTTGGTTAGATGGTAAGCGAGTTAGATGCTTTCAAGTAAGGCAAAGAAAAAACCATGAGGTCTAACATGATGGGAGAAATGCAATGGATCACGCAACATAGATGGAGCGGAAGGAGAAGTGGCATGTTGTGGAGGAGGAGAAGAAGTATTATGTGGAGGTAGAGTAGGTTGAGATTGTTTGATTTGCTTATGAGGCAAAAGTGGAGACTATGGAGGACACTCAACCGATGTCAGTAGAGGAGAACTAGATGAGCCCATAGTAGTAGAGATGTGTGGATTATCTATGGTGTGTATGAGTGAAGATCGTGTTCTAGGTCTATTACTTAGTAGCATAGAAGAATGAATAAATCACAAGTATCATACTGTAATATTTGTTTGAGCGTAGGAATCAAATCACAACATAAAAGGAATTGCTTCTCAATGTCTATAGGTTGAAATATTAGTTGATGTATGCAAGCATTGTACCATAAGATATAATCCTTGATAGGTTTGGAGGAGCCCAAATGTAAAGCAGGTAAGCGGTCATAAGTAACTTTAGGGCCATCGTTAATGATAAATCGATTAAGGAAAGTGTCCTCCATGTCATAGGAAAGACTAATGGACCCGAATGGAATATGAGTGTACCATTGTAATGCCTCATCAATAAGATTATATTGAAATGCCTTAAGTAATAATCAATCATTAGAATAAGATGTCATAAACATACGATGATGTAGAAGATGAGCATGAGGATCACTAGTACCATCAAAGCAAGTGAGTGTAGGCATGACAAAGTCCTTAGGAAATGCATAAATGTGAATATTCTTAGGAATGGGTTACCATGTAATGAATTGTTGTCAATAGAAGCATAGTAATCCCTACTTTCTTAAGAGAGAGAGAGTGAACCTGAGATTGTCGTTGACCTCTGGTATGCATGAGAGAGATGATATCATGTGAAGGAATAGTGGAAGATGGAAATAACGAATTAAGAGGTTGTAATTTTCCATTGTGAGTGATCATAGGAATATCAAGAGGTGATAAGGGAGATTCTGACGCTAAGGGCACACTAGGAGTAGCTTTCAAGGAAGCTATAGTAGACACCTAAATTCTGATTTTGCAATCTTATTGCCAAAACGCACGCAAATTACTCCTATTCTTCCCAATTCCTTTCTAATTAGTGATTTTTGCTAATTAACTAACGTTTCTTACCAGTTTAGCCAATTAACAACACTTTGTTGATTGTGTAACCCCTTTCGTATTCAAGATGCCACTTTATGGCGAATCGTAAGCCAAAATCCTGTTTAAAAACAGATAATTAGCATTTATTAGATAATTAAGCATATTTTGCCCTTGTTTTGGTCAATATACCCTAGTATTGACTCAAACCCATCTTCCAACCACTCAAATCACCCCATTCACCTCCACAATGTCTCAAAAAGCTTCAAAAGCTTATCCTAGACTCCTAGTTGACCCTAAGCATTTGATTAAGGATTCACACCTCTTAATCACTTGGTAATTCACTAATTGTGATTAGCAAGGCCTAATCATGATTAGCATTTCTAATCTAATTTGGGGCTTTTAGTCCCACATGCACCAAAATACAAGTTTCTCCCAAAAGGAAAACTATAAAAATGGTGCACCTCATTCCTTTATACTTTACACCATGCTTTGATTTACATCTCATATAATAAATAGATATATAGCAAGTTCAATCCTTACTTAAAGCCTTCAATGGGGTTAGTACATGGATATCCAAAATGACCAAGGTAGTCATTGGGAGAGGCCATTTCACCTTGTTTGGAGTAGCAACCATAACCATTTGATTTCCTATTAGGTATATTTAGGCCCATGTTAGGTAATTCAAGCATATTAGTAGGCATGTTTAGTTAGATTTTGTATTGTTTTCATACTAGTTAAGCATTCTTTTAAGCTTCTATCTTAATGTTACATTCCTAGACTTAGAACCTTGGCTAGATGGATGGAATGGTGTTAGCTTTCCTTGTTTAGTCATGCAATTTGCTTTGTAAAGTTCAGGGTGTCATTAGCTATAGTAGATGATATAGATAGAACATCCATAATAGTTATAGGAGAGCATCAGAAACATCCCTAGGAGGTAAAGTGACTAATGAAGACACCACTATAGGAGAATATGAATTAATAGGCGTATATGATGTGATAAGAGGAGATGAAATGGTATGAGAAGAAGTGATAGATGGAGGTGACTCATGCATAATCCTAGATGCAATCTCAGGAGAAGGAAATGATGGAATATGATATTCACACTTAGTAGTATGAAAAGAAGGAGAATGATTGCTATTAATCACCTCATCAGTATCAAATAGAGACTCGGAAATAAGAATGTCGCTAAGGATGTATCAATAGGATGATCGACGTAATATGAAGGAGTATGCAAGCTAGCACGAGATGTATCACGAGAAGCAATATCAAAAGTAGGAGACTAATGAGAAGGAACTATAGTAGTGGCCCAACTATGAGAAGAAGAATACACATGTATATGTGAATGATGATCAATACTAAACATGTAATCAATAAGAGAATCATCTAAAATTTCCTTAGAATCCAAAAGGGGATCACAAGTGTCGTATACCATGTGGTACAACGAGTGAAGCTAGGGATCCTAAAATTCCAGAACTTCAATTTTATGATTCCTATCAGTTTTTTTTAAGGGGTTTTAGATGTTGTTTTTGTCAAATTATTGATTTTAGAGCAATATTCCTAACAAAATTGTCCTAGGGTTTGATAAAGGATTTTTTGAGTAAATTGGGTTAGGGTTTGAGGAGTGATTGTGTTTTCATACTTTGATTGAGTTTGGAATAGAGTTGTGTATGCTCTTCTCTTATCTGCACCTAGTGTGATCTTGAGAACCAAAAGCACCTCTAAACCATTTTTTTGCTTCTTGGGAGTAAGTAGAACAATTATCATTCATTTTGTGCTTAAGAGAATAAACCTTCATTTTTTTGGCATATTGCTTGATCTTTTAGTTTAAGAGCTTTTTCACTTAATAAAGAAATCAAGGCTAAAATTTGTGTATGCTCTTCCTTGCACCTAGTGTGATCTTGGGAATCAAAAGAAATTTTAGTCTTTCATTAAAAAACACTTGGATTAATTGGAATAAACTAAACCTTGTTTTGCAAATTTGATGGTAGTTTGGATATCTAGTTGATTTACAAGCATTTTTCATTGTTATTTTCTATGATATTGTGAATCTATTTTGAAACTACTAACCATTTGTGAAGGACCTAACGCTAGTCAAAGAAAGGAGGACTTAAACAATTTTTCTAACTACACACGTGTGATTGTAGGTTGTCCAAAAGGAGTGCGACAAAAACCACATTAAGTCTAAAAGATAAAAAAACACACCACAATCATCACATTGTATTTGCAAGGTTTCGGTTAAGAGCTACGACTCATCCGCTCAACTAGGACATAACCCTTTGGCATAAGCCTTAAGCTACAACAATGGGGGTGGTCCTAGGAACCCTAAAGTAGTTCACGCAAGAGGGAACCTTTGTGAACGAAACAGGAAAGTGCTCCACACTACCGACTTGACTAGTACCCTTGGTGAGATTAGAGTCAAAGATATCCATATCAGCGACCCCAGTGAAAGTATACTGAAACACACTTCGGCTCATTATACTGAAGGGGGTAAAGTAAAGCCGATACTCCTGGGAAACCTTGGTAAATCGAGCTCGCTCTAGATATCTGTGACACCTAGAGAGAGAAACCACCTAGGAAGCTTGCCGGCTTGGAGCCATTGTTTTTGTCTTAGTTAGTATACTTGAGAGCTCTCACAAAGTGACAACTTTGTTAGATTCAAACTCTTGTTTTTCGAACAAGGGAAATAATCTCTTAAAGTTGAAACCGCATGATTTTCATCACGAAATCTACTTAGTGTCATTTTGTCCTAGTTTTTCACTTGTCCTAAGACAAGGTGAAACTCTGCCAAAATAACACCAAGTTTATTTCAACACCACTTGGTCTACACCCTTGTTTTCTTGTTGCCCATTTTTTGGACAAAAGGAAACAACATATACAGGATACCACTAGATATCGCGTGTCCACCACTTTTTTATTCTACTTGCGTGACTAGGTTGCAATGTCAGAGCACAAGTGTTGAAAGTGTGCATGGTACGTACTCACACGATCTAGTAGCCCCCTTGTCTCAAAAACCCATATTTGAGACTTATTATCATCATAGTTAGGTGATTTCATCCTTGTCTTCTTTTGAGTTGTTACGCTTGCCCACATTGTAGCCATACAATTGAGATATTTACGTCTTGTGTTCCATTGTGAAATTAGGCCTAAATCTCTATATTGTAGAGTTACATTTGTTCGCACACATAGCAATTTCTTGTTATACTTAGACGTAGTTTTTACATCCTAACTTTGTCTTGAGTTTTGTGAGTGTTGAGGATACATTGTTAGCATCGCGATAACATCATTTTGACACTAAAATCTCGCTTTCCTGAAAGCTTGTTTCACGTGTCCAAATAGTGTCGTTACGTTGCTCACATTGTTATCGTCCATTTTACGAGACTTAGACTTTGTTAGTGTTTAGAAACTGGTTTTTAGTATATCTTGTTAGAAGATCGCAGTCAACATTCTCTTATCATTTAGGCCTTGTTTTTTGCAAACTTGACCTAACTGGTGATGTTGTGTTGTCACTATTTGGTTGCAAACCTATTTCACCATCTCATTCGAAAAAAATTCGATTACGGTTTTTCATAGAAAAAATTTGAAAATCAAGGGTCATTTGTGGTTTTCTATAGCTAGAAAGTTGTTGTATTGTTTCAAGATATTCCCAAAGAGCCACCACACTACTCGCCATTTTAAATACGGTACTAAAGAATTACTCAGATGCCCCAAAAATTGGAGTTATATTCTGATTATGACGCGGCGATTATGTCAATGGAAAGGAAATTTGTCTGATATATTTGGTGACAAAATTTGTATCTAATTATTTTGAGCCATAGTTTGAGGGGAATTTGAGTCTCCGGGTTTAAATCTATTGTGATTGTCCTACAATATTGTTATTCCTATATACCAGTAGGCTAAGTCACAAGGTTCGTGTTCGTATTCGTGTTCGAACAAGGATAAAATTCGATTTAAGTGCGGTGACGAGGAAAATTCGCCAAAAGCAAAAAGTAGAATCGTTGATTAAATTCGACGACTCAATATAAATTAAAACCATTTTTTTTTGTAAAAGAAAATCATCGACGACAAAATATTTGAATGCCACATTTCATAACACCTGATTTTTAATATTTGATATTTAAAAATGTATCATTTATTAAATTAATTTCAAAACTCCTACTTTAAAGGTTACATTTGTAAAAGTTAAAAGTTAATATTCTAAATATTAAAAAGTTATACTGCTAATAAAATACATAACATTTAAAGACAAAAATTAATGAAAACATTAAAAAAAAAAAACCGAAATCGAACGACGAAATCAATAAATAAAAGACTCCAAAAAAAAGGCAGCGGTTGAAACCTAAAAGAACTAAACCTGACAGGTTCGACTTGTATCCAAATAATCAAATGGAGGAAGACACTCTATGGAATGCCTTCGCGCCACACAGTTATTAACGTGTTGGACCAGGGTCTGGACAGCAAGGCAGGGTTTTCTCGGGCTCGAGGGTCATGACTCAATGAGAACACCTGAGTTTTGGAGGCTAAACAACTCAAGATAGAAGAAAACGTAGGGGTTCGTTCTGCAAGGTAGTGTTACTCAACTAAGCCCCTCGCAATTTTGAAAACCCTCATCGCAATTTCGAAAACCCTCATCTTACAATTTCTAAATATCAGGCGTTTTTTTCTTGCCGAATATAACAATATTTTATATCGCGAATCTCATGTCTATGCATAACAACGTTCAGTGATTTGAACTTGTTGCTTGAAAATCGAGGACGAACACGCACTAGAGGTTTGTGACATATAGCCTAAGTAGGGAGATATTTAACAGGGATGAGTTCTGAAACTTTAGAAAAATCTTGTGACTTTCTGGCAACCGTTGTTGTTTCAATTCTCCTGTGTTTTTCCCATTGTGTTTTTTGTGAAATTTCTGCTATAGAATCAATTCCTTTTCTGGAAACTTGGCCTTGTGAATTCTGGCCTGAGTATTCGGAGGGTTCACCATACGCACGTTGTTGTGCCAGAAGGGAAGGAAGTCGGGGCATTAGAGGGGTTGTTCCAATGGGGAAATAAACGATTAGTAACATTGCTTGCCACCAAAAAGCTTTTCATGGGTTGGCCTAACACTCTTTTTGGTAAACTTAAAAAAAAATTAACGAAAAGAAAATGAGATGAATGGCCTCCATGGGAAGTGATCAAAGAAGGTAGGAATGGTGTCCAAAGTTGTAGCAGGGCAACCTTAGGGAATTTACCTAGGGTGGGAATTTACTGTATTTGCCTAGCAGGGAGGTACTTTCTCCATGAAAGCAATCACCACTTAAGGACAATGGGAAAATTAGAGGCAGCAGGAAGGCGGAAATTTCTTACCTACCTTACAGGATAAAAAAATTCCCATTGTGAAATAAAAGAAATATCACTTAAGTGAATCATGGGATTTTATTGTGCTGCCTTGCAGGGTAAACAATCCCATTATGAAAGTCAAATGACTTAAGGAATCATGGGATTTTAAGGGCCTTTTGTAGGGTAAAAATCCCATTGTCATGTGTTCTTAAAATAGAATTCTTTTATGTCAAAAGTGTGCCCCCTTTGGAGAAAGTAAAGGCAACAATTCCTTTAAATGATTAATTTAATTAATTATTCACCCAAAATAGGCGCCCAGGCTTGTGGAAAAGGTTAACAAAAGGTTAAAGGACAAAAGGTGGATTGAAAATAGTTTCTAAATTAAATAAAATTTATTTATTTAATGGCAGCCCCTTTATGTCAAAAAGTGCGCCCCTTTTGGGAAGGAAGGAAATAATACTTTTTAAAAGTATTAAATGATTAAATTAATTTCTATTTTCAGTGGCTAAGGTCAAAGCATACTGTGAAGCTTGAGTTAACTGAAGCAGAAGTTCTGATTAAATTGATTAATTTAATTTAATGGCATGCCCTTAACATGCATTTTAGCAAATACAGTTAATTGAAAAGTGAATGATTTTTAAATTAATTAATTAATTGCCAGGAATAGGAAGGGCAATTAATTAATTATAGAATTATGAAGGGTTATATAGCAGTGGGCTGCCATAAGGGATGAATTAATTAATTCACAGGTAAAGAAGTGCAGCCCAAGAGGAAAAGTGCGCCCCATTTGAAGAGGATTTTTGCTCAAAAGAAGGTGAAATTAATGCTAAAAGCTTCCAATTTGGCGCACAGGTTGAAGAAGTTGATTTGTGTCTGGATAATTGTTTGCATAAGTCAATACAGGTGCTCAAGTGAAGTTGGAAAAAATTCATGCTCACTTTGCATCAAACAAAACATCAATTTTTGGGGCAGCAAAATAAAATTATGAATTTGCATTAATTAAAATTCTTGTTCATGTCTGAAAATCTTTGTCTGAAAATTACCTTAGAAAATCTAACCTTTTATAAGGCAAGCCTTCACCCTTTAAACTGAGAAAAGGTTCCAATCCTCCTTGGGAAGGTCCAAATTGAAATGCTGAAAAAAAAAAATAAATGATTAATTAATTGTTTGGCTTCTAGATTTGAAAAAAACCTCCATATGAAAAAAAAGAAAAAAAAAAAAAAAATCCCCTAAAAAAAAAAAAAATTAAAAGAAGTTGGGGTAAAAGAAAAAAAAAAATTAAAGGAAAAAAAAGTAATTAAATTAATTAAAATTTAGCCCAAATTCTAGGTTATAAAGTGAAAATAAAACGTTGACATTCAAATCTTGTTCATACCAATTCCTAAGAAGTGAAGAGCTTTCAATAAGTTTAATTTAAAATTTTAAAAGCCAAGAATATTCATGGGATAGCAAGGTTGAAGGGGAAAAGGGAGGATAAATTTTTAACTGTGGTGAAGGGGTAATTAAATTTCCTTAAGGATGAGGTAAAAAAGTAAGTCAAGAACGTCAAAATTGGGTTCGGGAACAGAGAAAGTTGGCAACCAGGAAGAAATTCGGACCACAAATTCACGAAGAAAATAATTGCAAGGGGCAAAGATTCCAAGTTTTAAGTCAAAAATAGGTTGAATCAATTTCAGTTTCAGTTTGGATGCATGAATCATAAAAATACATTTTTCAGGTGTTTTTGGAAAAATTAAATGCTTGCTTTGCTACGGTACAAAATTCCAAATTTTTAAAAAACTCAGGATGAAAAAAAAATTTTTAAAAAAAATTCACAAAAATGTTCCGGTTGCCATTTTGTCAGAAAAACTTTTGCAGGAATTAATTAACAGGTGCTTTACAAAAAAAAAAAGAGCTTAATCAATATCCCATAATTGAATATATCCTCCCAAATCTGAAGAATTCATCCAGACTTTCATGGCACCAATTTTGAAGAATTTTGGGCCGGCAAAGGTAAGAAGAAGGAATCATTTTCAGACAAAGATAAAACACAAGCCATGGCAAGAAGGATGAAAAAGAGAGCACAACGGAGTCATGCATTTAACTTCTAAATTTGCAAACATTGGAACACAGATCTAGGTCCAAAACCTCTTTCCGAATTGATTTAAACAGATCCAGAGCTGAAAAGACTTCCCTCATGCGTGCAGTCAAAAGCAGTGAAATCATTCGAGCTTGCAGCATTTCCATTCATATCCCAGCTATGCCAGAATTCGTCATGGAGTGTGCTAGATCCAGATCCAGATTCAGATCCATAATTGCAAAGGCTTCATCCTCTTGTTTTTCAAATGCAGCCCCTGTGAAGAAGTCAGTGCGTGGAAAATTCCTTCCAGGATCTTGTGCATGTGCTCCCAATCTTCCAGTTGAAGCCTTCATTGAAGTTGCATTCACCCGAGTGCTTTCCAGAATTTTTAATTGTTCATATGCAATTAAAAAAAAGAGTTATTTACGGCAAACATTGCACTGATGCATGTACTGGAGAAGAACTGCAAAAGCTTCAAGGATAAAAAGAGAAAGACAAGGCGAAGGCAAAATTCCAGCTCTTCCAGATCCGCTTCTAGATCCAGATCCAGCCGCTTCCAATTCCAGCTTGTTTCCAGATCCAGCTTCCAGATCTCCAGATCCAGTTTGGTGAGAATCAAAGGCAAAAGAATCAGCTGCATGCAGACATGAAAAAGGACAAGACTGCAGCTTTCCTCTTCCTTCTTCTTTCCTCCGACAAAGTAATTGAGCGATCAATTAAATTATACAACTTAAGTGATTGGTTTAAAAAAACCATTACTTGAAGAAGTCAACTACTTGGAGATAGGTGGCAGACGTGTGCAAAATAGAAGGTTCTATTTTCAGTTGCAAATCATACATGTCATGCAAAGAGGAATTCCAGGAGGGAGATTGTCAGTTGTTTCTTTTTTCGACTTCCACATGTGCCAGTTCAACTAAAAGCTTCCTGACTTGTAATTGCCCCTCTACATTCTATAAGTAGAGGAAGAACCTTCGGGTAAAGGATCAATAAATTTGTAAGCAGCAACCTTGTTGTGTTCCAGACTTTGTGCTGAAACCCTTGAGAGCCACTTGAAGCAAAGGAATATACAGGAGCAGATTTCCGGAGAACTTTGTGTCACGGTGTATTGTTGTGTTTTTCTTGCTTTTATCTTAGATCTTTTAATAAACTTTGTGTTATTTCAGATCTAGATCTAGAGCTACCTTTGCTTAGAATTCTGTGTTATATCTATTGGTTTCTTCTATGTGCATGCAATCAACTCAACTGTTTCTCTATTGATTGGGATGCACATCTTCCCCATTTCTTCTCTGTGTTTATATAATTCCCTTTCCTTCTATAAATATTTCCTTTCTTAAACAGCTGCTTACTTGCTGCAGAACTGTTCAGTTATGGTTCATGAACTGAGTAGTTAAAGTAAAAACCCCATATAGATATTAGCATACTTTAATTGACAAATCTGACACGGGAGCCTCACCGGTAAATGAGGGAGATTTATCTCATGATGCCTACAACTTAGGGTCATTACACTGCACAATTTGACTAAGGTCCATTTTTAGTAAACCTTGGTGGAAATTCTTCGCATTTATTTCCTATCTCGAGTATACCTACTACGAGGATGAGATCCCAAAGATTAGGAACCGATATATTTGGAGGTGACAACCCTCTTTTAGAGGATAATACATGGTTGGACCATAGTGGTGGGAGGAAGATTCTCCTCGTATGAATATAGAGCGCCCTCCCGCCAATTTTGACGATTACATTTTTCAAACAAAAAAAACATGAGGTTCTTATTGTGTGTTATGGAACTAGGAGCTAGGTTACCTCCCACGGGTGGACCCTTCTCTCATTGCCGCAATGGTTTGAGGGGAAGAGAAGTGGATCATCCTCATCGCCATATAGATGACATATTAAACCCAATCATCACACCTCTACTTTTGTACGACAAAATAATGAGGAAGTACTTCTCGAAAACGATCATGTTCATCATGCACAACCTCCCCCTAACAAAGATCGTCATGAAATACCTATTCAAGAGGTTACGTTAGAACAACAGGTCCAAGCCCTCACTCTCCAATTGGCAAGTTTGGCTTTCACATATACAAAAGGAACACCAAAAGTTGTGAAACAAGCCATACCAAAGGAAAAACTAAAGCTTCATTTCACGAGTTCCCAATAAACACTCCTCGACGGGAGGCACAAAGAGATCCTTATGAAGAGATTCTCACAACAAAATAAGGTGGGAATACACCTAGATTTAATCCTTCATATAGGCCTACGCCACCCACGCAAGATCCACTTTTTAATCAAGAGTGGTCAACTATGAAGAACACCCTTCAAGCATTACAAGAGGGCCAAAACGGTAACAAATAACAAGAAATACCAGTTCGATGAGTTATGTCCCTACCCTTTTGACAAAGCCATGTTACAGTACCTTTCCCAAGACACATTTTGATTTTCCAAAATTTGATAATATAAGGGAAAAGGTGACCCTCGTGATCATATAAATATTTTTATATGGCATGTCAAGAGGTGGCATTCAACGACACATTATCTTATGTGCCTCTTTCCACGAAGTTTAGGAGCAAACGATGCTAGAATGGGTTTGTACACATCCCTAAGGGATCCATATCAACATGGCCAACTAACTAGCAAAAGTTTTGTATGACACTTCTCTTTTTAATATAGAAAATGACGTTACCATGTTAGATCTCTGCAATGCCAAGCAACGAAATAACAAAAAAAACTTCGTTGCATTTTTACAACGATGGAGAGGATTAGCTAGCCGCTTTTCCTTGCTCCATACCCTGAAAAAAATAGTTAATAGTATATTTTTTTCCCAACCTCCATCCAGACATTACATTCCACTTGCAAATGCATTGTGGCAACACATTTGAAGAGGTAATAAAAAAAGGGAGTCAAATTGAAAAAAAATTGTTAGCTAGGGGGGACTCTAAAACCTTTCTCCCATGATCATAATGATTCTAAATCTAATGAAAAACCAAAGTTTGTTCCTAATAAGAAAAAAACGTTGTTAGTGATGGGATAGTAGACTCTAAGCGAGTACAAGTTGTTCAAAAACACACCTTTGAAGCTTGCAAAAGGAGCTCCACTATGGAGTATAAGTGTCATACTTTCACTCCTCTATATCTGACTCAATGTCATCAATACTAAAAAAACTAGAGGTGGTTAATATGGTTAGATATCCTGAAACTATGCCTTATGAGGATGACGCACCTAAACCATCATGGTTTAGAGATAATGAATATTGCCAATTCACCACGTGTTAAAGGTCACAAAAAATAGATAAGTGTTTGAAGTTGCAGCACTACATCCAGGACTTAATCGAAAGTGGTGATGTGGAGATGGATTCATCCACTCCTAACAAATCCCCCAATACGAAGACTTTTTCCTAAACATAATCAGGACAAGAATGCTAATTATGTGTCTAATGAGGAGAATCATTTTGATGCTCTCATTGGTTGTGTAGATACACCTGTTGAACATGTCAACACAATAACCCCTGTGATATCCCCTGGACTATCTATGTCTAGGCATGTGCCGAAAAACTGATTATCACGCAGTTCCACATACTTATGACAGTAAGGAACCTAGGTTTCAACATTCCCATCAAAGGATGCCTATCACAACTAGACCTCGTTTGATTCTTCGCGCTAAAAAACCATTTCACTTACCTCTTCCCCCCCATCTTCAACTCATGGTAAGTGGTATGATTTGGATTTTTCTAAATTATTATTCCCAAGTTCCTCCCAATCTTCATTGATTCTCCAAACTCTTATTTGATTCTTCTGAAGATTCACTCTAATTCATCTTAAAAAAATTCCTCAAAGACTCCTAAGTCATTCACTCTTTCAGACCCCATTTCTCAGTCGCCTCAACGACCCCTTCTTCTTCGTCGAAGACTCTCTCTTACTCAAAGTCCTTCTAATAAATCATCCATCTTTGAAGATCCCATGTCAGCCCATCTCATCTCAACATCTCTTGTGGTAGAACTTGAAACCCCCACTGATTGATTCATTTCAGAATGAAGAACCCCCTTATTCGAGAATTTATGAGGGTACATGAAGACATTCCTCTAGAAAAAGCTTTCTGATTCAAAAACCCTTCTAATCAATATCCATTTACATATTGGAGGAAGAGATTGATGCCTTTTATGGTTTTCATTAAAATAAGGAACCCCTACTAGATCGATCATCTCAAGATGGGAGGAAGAGATTGATTCCTTTTTTTCACAAATGGGAACTCCCCTAGAGGATTACAATCATGATTTAATCTTGACTTCATACACTTGCTATTTGGAATAAGAAATTGATTCCTTTTTTCATAATACACTAAGAATCCTAAGACCATTGAGGAGATCTTCTCTTTCTTCACCTATCATTCTTTATCTATCAGGATTCCTCCATCGCAATGTACTCTTTAGCTTCTCGTGCCATTTAAAAAAATATTTTCTGAATTTTCCTCCCAATCAATGTGGTAAGTGGTATGCATTGGGGAAGGTGAAAAATCAAGGAGTAGGAGGTTGACTAATCAATTGAGAATCAAAAATTACCCTAAATGGATCTTGAGGTAATAAGCCTTCTCCCAGAAAGTTCCACTCCCTTCGGGTGACTGATCTAATAATTCCAAAAATGGAAATTATGTTTCTTGTCTGATAGGGGATGGTGGTGCCTTCAATTCTTAATCAATTTCCTTAATTTGACTAGAGGATGTTATGAATTCTTGTGAAGATGTTTTTGGAAGGAATCTACCTTGTGAGTCTCTCGGTCTACTCATATATTTTATGATATAGTAGGGAATATTCTTCAACTACTAGATGTATGTTTTGTTACTCTGACTAACACTTAATTAGAAAGTTCCAACTGGTGTTCCCCGGACAATGGTGCCAAAAATGATGGGTGTCGTCATTCCCTTCATTTAATCAACTTCTTGTTGATGTCATATCAAACTAAGGGGTGTATCTAAAGCTATATGCAACAAGAGTACTCTTAACCAATCTTGTAGTTGACTGTAGGTATTTTTGTATTTTCTGGGGGATCTCTTTCAATGTGTTAAGGACTTCTTGGTAAAACCTTATTCAAATCAAACTATGAAAACTTGTTGAAAGTAAAACACGCTGAAATCTTTGCTGAAAGGAAACACACCTGTACAGAATGGAAACACACTTGTTGTTGGAAAATAAACACACTTGCTTATGAAAGTAAACATACTTGCTTTTGGAAATAAACAAACTCAATTTATAATGCTTTAAAACGATTTCAAGAAATATAAGAATTTATCTAAACACCTGCAGGAATAGGTATACAACAGAGTTTAACTGAAAGAACTAAAACAATACAAAATTAACAGATCTAAGCTATTTGCTGAAGAAATATAAATACCAAATAAACGAATATCCTGGTCCTTGGGGGAGTGTGCCCTTGATCCTCCTTGAATCAAGATTTAACAACTCAAAATTATCTCAAATCAGGAATGGATATTTTATTGATAAAACATTCAGTATTACAAAACGTACTGGATCTGAGTACTCTAGTCTATATTTATTTTCTTTGTTTTATTTTTATCTCATATCATATATCTCTCTATTTTTATTTACTGCAGGTTTTCTTTTATATACATTTTACAACCACAGTTGTCTCAATGATTCTGATGAAATCGAATCATGCATAGCATAAATGCTAAGTCAGATTGTGCAGTTGATTATATAGTTATAAGATAACTCTCCCTGGATCTGCGTTCACAAATATTCTCGTCCTTTCATGATTGAAAGGGCCGTAGATACAAAATATCCAGATGTGGTTTAGAATTAGATAACTCCCATCAGTTGCAGAACTTTGGAGAAGTTCCAGAATCATAGGAAATTTTTAAAGAACCAAAACCTGTGAGAGTTCTCGGAGCTATCCCCAGGAGTTCCAAAACTAAGTCTGAAAATTTTGGAACTAAATACTAGAGTTCTGGAACTAAGTCCAAAGGTTCCGGAACTAAATGATGACTATGTGATGGAGTTCCAAAACTAGCTTGGAAGTTACAGGAACTAATTTTGTATAGGAGCAAACGCTATCAAAAAACATACTGAACTCCTACCTGCTTCATTTCCTCAACTGATTTAGACCTGAATTATTACAAAACTGAATTTCAAACACACACTACATCAGGAATTTTAGAGATTTTAAACATTAGGATCAAAATCGAATCAAAAGACAGACAGTTACATGCTAACTCATATCAGATCAACTAAAAGTCACACAATGCAATCAAACTTAATCAAAAGGCAAGTAAGATGAGATCATATATTTTACATTAATCAGACATATTCTAGCCTCATCAAATAGGAGACTGAAAGAAGAACCAATAGGCTTATAGCATTAGGTTGTCCCATTACAGGTATTATGTACCTTCTTACATCATTTTTGGATTTTCATTCTTATTATTTCTCTTAGCAGATCTACGGACCAACTTCACCATCATTACTTAGGCACAGTGGAGAGGTCTCAAGGTTGCGAATCCTAGACACTGTTTTAGTGGCGACTAGCAAATCTTTGGCTCTCTAGGGATCTCACAGTACCCGAGAGTTTTAGTGACTCTTTTGTAACTTGCCAGGTACATCTTCAACGTATTAGAAGCATATGACGTAAATTAGATTCCCAATTGATTATTGTCAACCTTTCTTCATATCTAGAATAAGGATCTTCTTTATCCTTTAGGGCTTTAGAAACATCCTCAATTTGAGCTTTTATAATTTTAATGGCGTTTTCCATGTGTCATTCTCCATTCCATTGATTCGATCTTGTAATTCTATGAATCAGTGACTCAAATATATCATGTTTCTTCCTCAAGGTTGCTTCAACATTTGATGACTGTAACCCATTGCTTAGTGCTTCTGATGATAGTAGAATGAATGTAAAAAGTGAGGATGTATGGACCATATCTGAACTAATGTGTTGTGATGAATGCATGTATCGGGATAATCTAATCCTAATTAGTAATATGTTAAGTGTGATAAGATAGGGGATGATCATTAAACAATTCCCCCTATTAACGTATGGATGATTAGATTCATGTAATTAAGACCACTGTAACTATCAAGAATGAACCACATGGAAATCAAGAGTACGTCATGTGGGAAACCCTTATTGGGAATAAACTCTAGATGAATAGATGGATCATGTGACTGAAAGGTTCTTAGCAGCTAAAACACCCTCAAGATAGTGGTTTAGTAAGGCACCATAAGAACACAAGTGCATCATCGAGAGGTAAGTTGATAGTGATCACCTACCAAAAACCAAGGAATCACGAAGTGGTGGAAGCATGACTGGTCATGGAAGTCAGTACGTGAGTATGTGCCAAACTGAATGTCCATATGAGTTGCGGTGGTTGATATCACAAAGCGTGATGGTGCTGTTCTAATTTTAACTCATGGACAGATCAAACATGATGTCAGTGGATAGTGTGAATGTGATGGATGTAGAAATGAAGTGAATCCGATGGATGTGCACATGTTGCAGGTCATATGGACAATGGTTCAGAGTGCTGCATGAGTAACAGATCTGTTGTGGTGTATGAACCATTAACCTAAACACCATGTGGAGGAGATGACTCAACTATAGTAGAAACTCTCTGAACGAGGTAGAGGAGAGCATGGATCGCTCAGCGTGAGTGAGAGTTCAAACGAGATGGGTCGCCCTTGATCCTCTAGGTAATTGTTACAATCTATCACGAAGGTAAAGACAATCATTTTCTCTATGACCATTTATGTAATAATAATTACAATAAGGACTGGGTCACGCTGACATGGTAGCCTATGTTGTGGATGATGATGGTTAGATGGTAAGCTAAATTAGACAAGCTTTTCAAGTAAGGCAAAGAAACATTCCATGAGGTCTAATCATGATGGGAGAATTTCAATGGATCATGCAACATAGATGGAGCCTTCAAGGATCAAGTGGCATGTCACGTGGAGGAGGAAAATAAGTATTATCAGTGGAGGTAGAGTCCAGGTTGAGATGTTGGCCCCACTGCTTATGAGGCCAAAAGGTGGAGACTGTGTAAGACACTCGACCGATTTTCAGCATAGAGGAGTACTAGATGACTCAAGTGATATAAGTAGACTTATGTGAAAGGATTGATAAGTATGTGTCTATTGAAAGAATATCATTTCTTCCAGATCTAAGTGAATCAGTAGCATAAAATAATTCAAATTTGCAGTTGCTCACAAAATATCATACTGTAATATTTGGTTTCAAAACTGAGTGAAGGAATCAAATCACACTCATAAAATTGAATTATTTCTCAAGGTCTATAGGTTATGAATATTATTGATGTATAAAAGCATTACGTTTCCTTAAGATATAATCCTTGATAGGTTTTAAATGAATCCCAAATAGTTAAAGTAGGTATGCAGTTGTAAGTAAACTTCTAGGGCCATCGTTAATGATGAAGTCGATGGAGGAAAACATCCTCCATGTCATAGAAATATACTAATGGATCTGAATGGAATTTATGTCGGATGGGACCATTGTAAGGCCTCATCAATAAGACTATATAGAAAATGCCTTAAGTAAGGTGAAAAGAATCATTAGAATAAGATGTTCATAAGTGACATACGATGATGTAAGAAGATGAGCATGAGGATCACTAGTACCATCAAAGCAAGTGAAGTGTAGGCATGACAAAGTCCTTAGGAAAATGGCCTAGAATGTGAATACTTCTTAGGGAAAGGGGTTACCATGTAATGAATTGTTGTCGATAGAAGCATAGTAAGCCCTACTTTCTTAAGAGAAGAGACTGAACCTAACATTGTCTAGTTGACCTACATAGTATGCATGAGAGAGATGATATCAATATGAAGGAATATTGGAAGATGGAAATAACATGGAATTAAGAGGTTGTAATTTTCCATTGTGAGTGATCATAGGAATATCTAAGAGATGATAAAGGAGATTACTGATCTTAAGAGCACACTAGTACCTAGGTGTTCATAATAATCTATAGTAGACATCATAAATTCTGATTACTCAATCTTAGTGGTAGGACTAGCATGCTAAATTCACATCCTGAACTTCCCAATTGACCGGTCTAATTAGCATTTATATGAGAAGATGAACAAACGTTTCTGTAGCAAATAAGACAATTAGGAGAAAAGACTTTGATAGATTTTGTAACCCATTTTGTATAGCACTAGATGCACTCATGGCGAATCGTAAGCCAAAATGATCTTCAATCAGGATATTCAGGCACTCATTACCATACTTAAGCATAAGGAGACCCTTGTGGTGCAATATAACTCACCTAGTCATTGACTCAGGACCCATGTTTTCAACCATCAGAATCACCAAGACCATCACTTTAGGACAATGGCCAAAACCAGTTTACTTACCAACTGCAACCTTCATTCTAAACTTAGATTGACACCTAAGACACCGATCAAGGATTTGATATCCTTTAATCAATGCTGGTAATTGACATCAATAGTGATTAACCTAAGACCTAATGAGAAATAGCATTTCCTAATCTAAATTTCTCGTGGGCTTGATTAAAGTCACTCAACATGCAAAAATTACAAGACTCTAAAAGGAAAACATGCGACAAGACCAACTGGTGAAGCCTCATTTCTTCTCCACTTTACAAAATCCTTTAAGAAGCATCTCAGTATCAATAAATATGAGTTCATAGCATGTACAGGTCCTTAAAAGTCACTTTAATGAGGTTAATCCTAGTAGTCCATCAAATGACCAAGTAGTCATTGGGAGAGGCTCATGTCAAAGTCTTGTTATCCGAAGCATAGTGTCATAACCATTTGATGCTTCCCTATTAGGTATATTCAGGATTACCATGTGGAGGATAATTCAGTTGAGAAGCATAGTATGCATGTTCTAGAGTAAGATGAACCTAACATTGTAATTTCATACAATAGTTGAGAGCCATTAGATTTTGAAGGAATTCTATCATTAGATGTTACATGTATCCTAAGAGGTTAGTATTTTACCATTGGAGATGATCATAGGAAATAACCCTGTTAGCTTTCCTTAGTTTCATTCAAGGAGATTTCGATCTTTCGAAAACTAGTTTAGGGTGTCATGTGAGAATCTATAATAGGAATGATGATAGATGGAATATCCATAGTAGCGATAGGACTAGCATTAGAAACATCCTAATGAGGTGAAGTGACCGGTGAAGACACCATTTATAGGAGAAGATGAATTGTGAAACAGGCGTATATGATGTGATCAAGAGGAATGAACGTGGTGTGAGAAGAAGTGATAGATGGAGGTGACTCATGCATAATCGCTAGATGCAACCTTAAGAGAAGGAAATGATGGAATAGGATATTCACACTCAGACCAGGGGATGAAAATAAGGAGAATGATGGCTATATAACTGCCTCATCACTATCAATAGAATACTCTTTCTGCAAATGAGAATGCTCGCTAAGGATGTCTATCAATAGGATGATCGACATAATATGAAGATTATGCAAGCTAGTCATGAGATGTACCTCTATGAGAAGCAATAGCTCCCAGAAGTAGGAGACTAATGAGAAGGAACTATAGTAGTGGCCACAAACAAATTAGGAGAAGAATCAACATGTACATATGAATGATGATCAATACCAAACATGTAATCAATAAGAGAGTCATCTAAAGTTTCCTTAGAAATATCAAAAGGAGCATCACAAGTGATTTGTATAACATGGTGTACAATGAGTGAAGGCTATGGGATCCTCAACAAGTGACTAATTCCAATGGGAGCTAATCTTCAAAGTGAGTAGGCACATATTGTTGACCAGCTAAGAATTATTGTTGGAGTATGAGCTAGGTGTAGGAATAGGACTACCATAGAGAGTCGTGAGATTGACAATAACAACTGTCATTATATATAGGGTTAACATTAAAATGAGACATGATAGGTGAATAAGATGAACTATTCTTAGCCATTAGGGTTTGAAGTGAATCATAGGGAAAAATATTCAAAAGTACGGGTTCACAGAAAATGAGTAACTAAAATATGAAATGGGGATTATCTATATTTTAAGTTAATCTAAACTAGTAACAGTAATAAATAACCAGAAATAAACTGAAATAGGAAGGATTAAATAATTTTATTTGATAATTAAATAGAAATGAAATAATTGCAAATAGAGAGTTAGATAAGTTTACTAACTTGAAAATGACTTACATCTTGTGTGTATGGGACTTGAACATAGAATGATGTGCTGGATGAAGCAAAGGATAGGAAGGACTATGCTGAACCCAAAAAATTGTAGTATCTGCGGTAGATTTAAGTCAGACTGGGGCACCTGGAGGAGGACATGGGTGCACCTATGGGCGCCCTGGTCTGACAGTATGGGTGCTCTGGTTTGTAGAAAAGCTCAGGACCTGAATCTAGAAGTGTTACTAGATGATTCGCGTATATCTTGTTCTCTGTTGCATTAGCTTGTTATAGTATACTTCGCTTATGTCATTGTAGAAACCTGTGATGAAGATCTACCTGCAAAAACCCATACAACACGAATTAAATCCCTAAAAAAAGAAAGATGCATATAAAGGGGTTCCAGACTAACCTTAGCTGCCACAATGGTCGACTTACAACTAAGAAATGCACTACATTCTAGAACCAATGTAGTTTTGTGTGCTTATGTGTTGCAATTGTGTTTCTAGGGTGCCCTAGCTCCAATGTTGCAGAGATAGGGGAAATAACTAGATGTAAAATGCAAAGGGTGGATGGAATAGAATTGAATACAACCCTTCCTATGCAGTGTGTGTGTGATGTAATGATGCCAAAATGTAGTCTCTTCCCTTAGTAGATAGTTAACCCCTGATGGTAGATAGCTCTGCCCTTAATATATAATGTGTATGTTGTGTTTATATAGGGATCTCTTTCTCAAACTCCAACACTAATGATCCGACATGTCGAGCTAGTGGCTAGGGTAATGAGAGGGAAAACCATAAAGACCTACCTCAAAACTCTAAATTAGACACAAGTGTTTCCAGGACTAGGGCACCTAAAATTAAGGACCAGGGCACCCACGGGCGCCACAATACTACCGTAGGCGCCCTAGTCAAAGACTAGAGATGAAAAATGACCAAGTACCGACACCTGAGACTCCCTAAGAGATGACTAGATTTGTGTAAATAACTAAGAACTGTACAAGAGAAATGACGATAACGACCGACTAATTGATGACATGACATGGGGATAGGTCATTAGTGAATACTTTTCTTACATGAGATCCATATATAAAATAACATGTTTAGCAGTATAAATGTAGTAGCAAGTGCGTGAATTTGTGACTTCACTTTCCCTACCATGATATTTCATAACCCCATTGGCCCCCATTCTTCTCGATTCCCAATTCCATTTGCCACTTTCACTTATACCCTTTATTTTCTCATTGTTTCTAGTGTGAATAAGTTGGATCCCAAGCCTCCTGCCATAAGTTCTCAACACCACATGCCTCATGGGCCTTAAGTCATCGTCATGACTCCTTACTCAAGTTGCATAACTTATAGTTTCCCTCATCACACCCACACATCTTCACCACAAAACACACTTTGTTAGTCATTATCCTGACCTGATGGGTCACACTCACAATCAGGCTCTTCTAGAGTCACTCTTACGACTCCCATTCTATATTATTCTCTAAGCTCGTAGAGCTATCCTTAGCTTCTTCAATCACACCATCCTTACATTCGTGTGTGGTCTCTATAGTCATTGATATAAGACTCGCTCACCATGCTCCCAAATGACCTCACCCAAACTTTGCATTGAGTTCACTCTTAGGATCACCAAGAAAATTCTTTCTACACACAACATGTTTAGCCCCATCACCACAGTCACACATATCACACAGTTGTGATTCAATAGTTGTTCTTACCTCTATTTATACATCTTATACTTGTATGCACTCTAGTCTCACCTACACATCTTAGTCACCCCTACATGCTCTAGTCACCCTACATGCTCCAATATTACCTACAATATCTGGTATTTCCTACATGTTCTAGTCACACCCACATGCTTTAATCACCCCTATGATTTTAGGTCACTCCTACACACTCCAATCTCACTTGTGCTCTCTAGTCTCACTTGTGTTATTTGGTCACCCATATGCACTCCAATCACTCCTCTGCACTCTAGTCTCTCTTATGTATTATGTTTACCCCTACATGCTCCACTATTACTTATATGGTATGGTATCACATGTGCTCTGATCACCCCTATGCACTTTGGTGTAATCTACGTGCTTTAGTTCACCTATGCGGTCCGATCACCCCCACACAGTATGGTCACCCTTGTAGGCTCCAAGTTACCCCCATGTGATTCAATCCCCTCTACACATGATTCAATCACCCTTATTAATGGTCACCCTCTCTTCACGGATTTCAGTCACCCCCATGCTTACTCCCACCTTGACATTCTCAACTAATATCTCCTAACTTGTGTTCCCAAGCTCGAGTCCTAACAAATAGGAGGATATGTACCTCACTTGACTTACAAAAAAATATAGAATGAAGTTATTCGCCCCACGGTGTCATGCCAACTTTATCCATCACAATTAAAACTACTTATTTTAGATAAATTCACTAGCTCATAGGATCCCCAACACTGCTTGTGCCTCCTTTGTTATGTTTCTAATCTCATCCAATATGATGATGTAATTTACTTACATACCTTCCCACTTTTGTTGATTGGCCAAACCCTAGATTGGTACTCACACCTCCTACAACATAACATTGATTATTTCATACAACTTGTTAATGCCTTCCTAACACACTTCTCCATTTACATTGCGCCCAAAGCCACCTTGGTCAATCTCTCTACACTTTCTTAATTTTTTGATGACTCTATTATTGGCTTTGTTTTCCATTGGTGTGTGTTTTTTCCACTCCCTCCCCTTTTCACTTCCACAATCAAATCACATTGACCTATTTCTAAAATTTTTGTCTCTCCCACATTTCACATCACTTAGAAATAAACCCGCTACGTACTTTTTGATTAAGTTGTGTACATGGTTTAATGCCTTAAGAATGTTCATTTTGGGCATCACATTTCTTGTAATATGTTTTGAATCCATCCTCACCCTACTCGTATGTCCATCACATCATACGAAATGAGCCTCATCCCATCCACACTCATTTACAAGCCTCATTACCTACTCCACAATTATTCCTTCATCATGTTCCTATTACACCCCTACTTTGAGCCTCTACATAGAGCCATCTAAAAGATTATAGTTTCCTCTAACCCACACATAAATTCACTCCATTGAATAAATCACTCTCTTACATCCTCCAAAATTTTCTTAATGTTTATTTGATAGCCTTTCTGTCCATGCAACCTGCACCACTGTGGTGTGTCGCCCATGACTATTGTGCTTATTATCACACTAACATCCATTCTAATGACTCATGTACCCAAATTCGCAATGTCATACAAGATCTTGATAATGGTGACATTGTTTTCAAACCTTTATCTCTTCCTACTCTGTATTTTGACACCACTCCACCAATTTAAAAAATTATCACTACTCACACTTCTTCTTTATGTGTCATTGCTCCCTCATCCAACTCTTCATCTCCCACCATCTCCAAATCATCATTTTCAGCTTGTTTACCATACTTCTTAGAGTGTTTACCATATTTTTCATTGCCTATATCATTCCCTTTACCATCTACACCATTGTGCAATTTCATTTTAGCCTATGTGTCACATCCTTCATCACTTGCATTGATTTTGTACCAAATCCCTTGTCATTCAACTACTCACCACCCTTACATTGTTCTCTTCACCACGTCTCATAGCACGTAATGATTTTATCATTTTTGTACCATCTTCTACATGTTCCTTCTTAACTACATCATTCCTTGACTAAACACCATTCTCTCTTCCTACCATCCTGACATCCTCATCACCATCACTATTTTCTCACTAATTATTTCTTCATCCCCACATCATTTTACATTATGTTTTTTACATGTACAATGCCCATCCTACATCACCACTTGTTCTTATTCATGTGCCTCTCACATCACTTCCTTGTAAGTCACCTACACTTGTTCTCCCACTTCTTCCTTGCACATCAAGTTTGTACTTAATCTTGCACATTAATCTCATAAGAACTTGTTTGTAACTTATCATCCCCTCATTTCATCTTTGACGTGTCTAATTCTATTACACATATTCATCCTTTTCTCACAATACATCCTCATAAGCTAACATCCCTCTCCATCACATTTCCTTTGAACATCAATTTGTTCTCTATCCCTCGTTCACCTAATGACATCCCTAGAAAAATGCTTCATACCACTCTATATGCCTACCAATGATCTAGTTTCAAGTCTCTCGTGTGCTAGACACTATCAAACATCCACTTTTCCTATCACTGAGATTTTGATTTTGACCTCTCCATTTTCCACACTTACGTCCTCCAATCACTAGTATCTACTAGATTCTATCTAGCATTCTAGCTTCACCTCATGTCCAACATCATAACCCAAAATGAAATTGTCTAACTCATTTCTTCCTTCTTCTATACATCATCTCTCACATTCTTCCACTCCATATTAGAACTAGGGGCTTTAACTTATCTTCACTATCTCACTCTTCCTACTCCATACCTTCCTCTCCTCTTTATCCAGCTTGGATTTGAGATGCATCCATATTATCTACACATCACACTATGTCATCCTTGACACAAAAATAAAAAACACAACTAAATATATTTCAATTTAAAAAATATATATCCAAAGTATTGTAATAACTAGCTTGTCCACATGAATTTTCTTCCTCCACCTCATCCATATTTCATTTTAGTTCTTCTTTCACTTTTGTAAAAAATCATTTACAATTAATTCAGATTCCACATCATGGTTTGATTCATATCTTTTGGTGGTCCCTTGATTAAATTTTCTACACATTTTTTGAGTCAATAGTCCCTCTTGCATCCATTTTAACTCCATCTCCCTCCCCCTTGGTGGAATTTAAGAATGCTTATCCTCATAAAGATCTAGAGCACCATTACACACTTAACAATTTTTTTATGAATACCCCCTAAAAATTATTTGTTAATGGTATCCAAGTTTCATCTCCACATTCTTCTAGTAAGCCATTAGTGGTTTTAAAACCCCTTTAAAAAGGGAGAGACTTAAATATCATGTCAATAATAAATTAAAAACCCAAAAAAATAAAGTCAAAAGGTCAAAATCAATTTCAAAAATATCTTGAAGAAGGTCTTTCTAATATCTTCATTGAGGATATGAACATCCAGATGGTAGTAGATAAATGATGCAATCACAATCATATACATCTCTTTCGGGGATATAGATGCCTTGTTGATAAAAAAGCAATGTACGACTTCCATTTTCCTTGCACATTCCATCATCCATAATAAAGTGTTTCAATGATTCCTACACTTTGGCTACTATGTCTTTACTTATTATCCTACAAGCATTCACTTCAAGTATAAATAAACCTTCACATGCACACAATGGATCTCAACAAACCACATGGCTAGTATGTTGTCAAAAAATGTTTTAGACCTTGTTCAAACTCCTATTTTAGTCCACCTATTGTTTAATGTTACATGCCTCTAGCTCATCAGAGTTCTCACCAACAATATTTTTCAAACTATGTCAATGTCATACGCACCTAATTCACTTTTATTATCACATCCATATCACTTCCATTCTATTTCAATAGGACATAACACCCATGGGCATTTGTATTGTCTTCACAATTTTGCATCACTACCACTTCTCATCCCCATTAACTCACTCTCATTTTCACTCACCACTATTGGGCTGGGGGAAATATTGTTCTCGTGTTATTTGATTCAAGTCCACTCTCGCATATATTTTCACTTATAAAATTTTCACCCACACATGGTATGGGGAAACATTATCCTCACTTCAATAATCTTCTCTTCATTGTGGTGATTTTTCTATCATTTATCAATAGACACTTTTCAACTTGTGTAATGAAAGGGCAACATATAACCCAAAAATTTCCACTTGAGAGAAATGTTATATCAAACCATTCTCATCAATCTTATGACACTACATCATCATCTATCTTAATCAATCAACCAAATATCCTCTACCTTGCGAAATCAACTATCAATCCCTTCAAAATTTTGGTGTTGAAGTAGACCATCGATCACGTTTATAGGTTCTTGTCTACCTAATCAACCATCTCAGACCACATGCATGACAACCTTTTTCCAGGTGAAACCCCATATCATCTTTATTTTAACATTACATCCTACCTGTTAGTAACACATAGCCTATAAATGGGAAAAACGTAGACATCAAAGAATGCACCTCTAAGGTTACATCATTATAAAAATATAAAGACAATATAAAACACAATAATCTCTAAAATCAAATAATCCCATGGAAACAACTAAAAATATATAATAATCTTGATTAAAAACATGTCGAACATTTAATTTCCCTCGTCCACTCATCTTTAGTGTTATCACATCCCTATATACATTTAATTGCTGCACTTACCCATTTTGTATATCCATTGCACATTAGGTCCTTATCATCTTTTTCTATAGCTCATATACCATTTGTTCACAAGTTTTATTGAAGGAGAAAGAAGACCATGTTGAACAACCGAAGCTAGTGACACAACGAGATTTCAAATTTTCAACATAAGTAATAGACGTTTGGGTTACAATTTCTCTGTGATCACAACAATGAATGAGTTGTGATTGGAGATAACATTCATTCAGTAAATATGTAGTCAAGCAACAATAAATAATCAACCATAATTAAAACCTACACCATGGCTTGGTCCCTGTGAGTCCCCAAATTGATATACCATTTTCATTTTAGTTTTCATTTAACATTGTTTGTCTTACATGTTCTTCTATCAATCTTGAAAAGGGTTAGGGATCTGACTGAGGCAAGTCCTCTAACCAACAAAAGTAAAATGACATTTTTTCCTAGTATTGTGATTTGAAGATTCATATTCATATATTTAACCTACTTTATCCGTGGAAATAACCTTATGATGTCCCTTGCATATTCAATACCAACAATAAGAATTTTTTTTATCTATGAGTTATGGTCGAAGGGGCCATTTACCATAAAATTCCAAATTCCAAATAGAGAGAATGATTACAACATGCTTTAAAATTGAATAAAAAAACAAATATTCTTCAAAAAAAAGAATCTAAGAGGAAACACAGGAAATCAACTTACATTAGCCATCTCATACAACTAACTAACTCAACATTAGAGTCTCCACTTATCCATATGGACATATCTCTTTCACAAATCATATATCACACCAAATTAGAGGTCACTTCTTTCAAACTCGGCCACACTAACATATGTTAATTGTACACTTCAATAAAACACATTTGTGATTCTTTACAAATCAAAATGAAGAGGTGGGGGCATCCTCCCCACACTTTCTAAATTAAAAAATAAATTATTATTTCATGAGATATTGTTGCCACCTCTAAATAATCCTTTTAAAAATTGGATTTCCTACCTCTCTTGAGTTTTATCCCACAATTAAATACTTTTCATAGACTATGAGTTGAATGAATAACTAACACAATGAATTTTTTTACCAAATATTCATTCTCTAGGAGTTTTGCAGTTGGTCAATCCATCCAATCATCCCTTTCCTTGATGTCATCCAACCGAATTGCATTCATCAACGATTACCATAGAACTGATGTGATGCCACTTGATTTCTTTGCTATATTTTTTGATTTAATGAGCATGGTTCTAAGAGTCATTCAATCAAGGGACAACATAGAAGAGGTTAGATTTGTTCCTATATATTGACATTGGATTCCATCTAGGGGAAGACCATATCAAAGAACATTTATCTTTAAGAAATATGAATAAGTACCATCAAGATTAGGATAGCACGTTTTGTTGGAGGGAAAAAAGTATCGTTTTTGATGTTAATCCTTGATATGTCTAGGTTTACAACACAAAAAACAACGAGAAAATTAAACTTTGATCTCAACCTTATGTGTCCACGTTCCACCGAGAGAGTGAATATGGATGAATTAAGGAAGGAGTTTAGATGAATCCACTAAGATGCATAAACTGGAAAAAAATCTGAAGGCCCAAATTTGGGGATTTTATCAATTGAGATCACTTTATTGAAGTAACTACCAATTTGCTTCAAAGTTATTTCTTCCCATAGTTCAATTGGAAGTGCATATAGATGAATCCATTTAGGATTAGGTTCAATTATTACATTAAATGCATTAAATTTTGGGACCCATGGTTGAAGATGGAGACCAATCAAATCCAAAAGCCCTGATTGATTATCCAAAGTTGCTTGCCTTTGCTCCTCATGGCCAAAATTACCCCAAAGAAACCTTTTGGAAAAATGCACAAAGAAAAATATGATTTCCATGTTTCTGAGTACCACTCTTTGATGTCTTCCCCAATGCCATTTATGTAGGAATTTTCTAACTAGGAGATGTTTATAGAGATGCCCATTTTACTTGGAGAGGGATTTATTGTTTAGATCGAGTTACAGAGAAGAAACACTATCCCCTAAAGCTTTCCCATCGCCTGCTTTCCACAAATCACGAGGATTTCCATTTGGATTTTTTTCCATCATTAATCTTCCACCCCCAACATGAACCATTTGGTCTACCTACATAATTACACCTAGGTGTGGTCGATACACCAAATAGGGGGAGGTAGAAGGATTGGACAGTAAAAATTTGCCCTGACAAAAATTGTTGCACTTAAAGAATTCATTAGAAGCATTAGGGAAATCAAGGTATACACAAAATGCAGGAGTAACACATTCCACACCAGCCATTGCCCCTGAGAAACTCTTCCCCCCACTGGTTAGTGAAACTGAGACACCAACCTTCTTCGCCTTGCCCACCTTGTCATCCATTTGCAAGAAATTTGCCAATGTCATTATTGGTGATACCTCACTCACTTGCATTGACTCCAATAAGCCCATATATTTTAGTAGCATGATTTGAGTTGATTTATTCGATATTTCTAACACTTTGTATGGTGGCTCAATATCTAGGTGTACATTTTTTTATGTAATGATTAAATGATACATATGCATTGTAACAAGGTGCATATATTTTGAGAATAGTGTACAAAAAATGAATGACCGTGCCTTATTTGATGGTTTTTAAGGTATTGAACTATTGTAAAAAGTAAATTTCGCTTACTTAAACATCCACCAAAAACATATGTAAATAGAAAAAATGGGATTAAGTGAAGAACTAAATTTAAAAATAACCACATTGAGGTGCAAGGATTTTAACGAACACATTTTTTCATGTCAAATGTAAGAACTAGGTTTTAGGTAGCAGTTGAAGTGTTGTAGAAGATTTGGGGTAGAAGATGTGGCAAGGAGGATGAAGTTAATATGGAAATTATTGAAGAGGCGAGTTGATGTTGTGCAAATACAATAGGACCAACATACATATTTTCACTACTGAAAAAACAAAGTCAATTAGGGGACCAAAAATGTTGCTTGTATTTTATGGGGGGAATTAAAAACAAGCATATAGTGAGCACATCCAAACCCTCAAACTATCAACAACATGAAATATTTATTTATGCATTTAATACTTGATTATGGACACTTAACTTTAGATGATTGGGTGTAATTTGGAAAACTTCTAATTTTTCTTAAACTTTTAAAATATAATTGCATTCCTTCAATTTAAAAAATATCCATTTAACTTTAATTATATCTATACTTGTATGCTTTTATTTATAAAAAAACTTTTAACAATAATGTCTTTACTTTATTGGTTGTGTTAGAGTTGTAAGGGATAACTTGACTCAGGTTGTCGTTTCCTTGGGTGTTGCTATGTTATTTTAAAAAATTGTTAGATTTGCACTTTATTTGTTAATATAATTTTTTTCTTTCAATATTAAAAACAATACATATTTTTAATTCAATTAACCCAAAATACTTTTTAAGGTTTATTACTATGACACAAATTTACTTTATAAGGTTATTATATGAAGATGTACACTCAGAGTAGCAAATAAATAAGTGTATTCTATGTAGATGTGAACTTTGAGTAACAAATAAATGATAGAAATGTAATTTCTTATTTACCAATGAAAATGGGAATATAATTTAGGTTAAGTAGATGAAAATAAAATTTTAGAATAACATACGCTTCAAATATCTTACGTTACACTATGAAAATTATTTTAAATAACTTATACTGCAATAAGATAATATAGAACTTATTTTATACATAAACAATCAAATCTAGGGCTATCATAAAATATAACCAATCTAAATTTATTGGTTTACTATTTCTTTTGTTGTAAGATATGATTTAAACACTAAAAAACATGTCATAGGCCATCAAATTTTGACCTATAATTTAGAGGATGCCAAAATTTCACATCTTTATTTTAGAAGCTTATTGCACAACAATGTACACTTGGAATAACAAATAAATGCCAAATTGAGTTCTACGACTTTTTGAATTTTAATATTTGGAGTTAATTATTTCAAACAATATTTAGAAATGTAAAAACAATCAATATTCATCCTCTATCAATGTCATACATGTATAAATTCAAATCTCTAGACATTACCAATGAAAACAATACCATTTAAAAAAATGAAACCAGATGAAAATTATATAAATGTGAATATAATAAAAATATACAACATAATGAACGTTATCAACTGCACATCCTAGGTGAGCTTCCAAAAATAATGTACAAGATTGTAGTGGTTAGATCATATAGTAGTCTCCTCTTTCAAGGATTATAAACTAGAGTTAGACACCAAATACAATCCAAAATAAAAGTAAGCATCAACTACAATAATAAACAAAATATAAACATCAATCCTAAACCATATCCTCTGTGGAATTTGGGAAAGTAATTGGCATGAATGGATGCATGTTGTGGACATTTGTATGCAAGAGGGGTATACGTAACTCGGGCATCCACACTAGTTACACCAACCTTCTGAATCATCGAGTCTCATGCCATCGTAAGAACTTGTCACCTTTATCATAGGAGACTAGTATCTCACATTTCTATGTCCTATATAGAAAAGTTAGTACCTTGCATCATCACCAAAACATTGTGCCATTATGCCAAAAATTTCTTACTTAGTCTTGTAACAATTTTATGCAATACTCTTGTGTTGTCCCCACATTTTGCATTATAAATTTTTATGTCATCACCAACACGGAGTTTCTTGGGTTTCATGTAGCTTTCTAAGTGGCACCTTCTTGATTTTACAACAAGCCAAGGAATCTCTTTATGAAACCATTAGAGTCAGAAGATTTACCACAACTCAAAATCAGGAAGAAACTCAACCATCGTGCATGGAATATGGAGTGATGTGCAACCATTCCCCCACCATGATCACATATTGTTGTACTCAGTAACATACACATTGTTGGTGAGAAAATTTTTAAGTGGAAAAATTTATGGGTTTCTAGCCAACACTCTGGGAATCGAATTCCCTCTACTTAAACAATGCATATTTTGTGTTTGCATGCACATGAAAAGGTGGATTTTGCTGGTGGCCTTACGGCCGGGGATCCAATAGGGGCATTCCACTGACCCTGCGACAAATCTAGCAATTACTTGCTAGAGAAGACTTTGTCTGGAGAGTGGGAAAGGGGAGTGGGAAAGGGGAGTGAGAAAAGGGATAAGAGAACTAATGTTAAGTGTAAAAAATCATATTCCTGCACACACTAGTTAGAAATTTCAACACATGCATTTAAGAGAAGAAACAATCAAAACTTCCATCCTACTGGTTAGGGGAAACCATGCATAAAAATATTGCACACATTCAAATGCCTTGGAAAACATAAACTTGTTCCTTCATTAGACATTTCAATTAGAGTTTTACAAAGTAGGGAAACGGGGGAAAAATATGTAAGAGGGGAATAGAAGAAAATGGTTATCTCATTTGTTCTCTCTAAGCACAATGCAATCTTGAGTTTACAAAATCAATCACCAACCCTTTAAGTAAGATAAGGCCTTTACAATTTATAAGAATGAGATATGACTCTTCATCTACCCCCCAATGCCTTTTCATATGTCCATATTACGTAACTTATGAATTTTTCACATTCCTTGGGAAAATATTAAGTCCCCTTTTATGACTTAAGGGTGACTTATTACATTAAAAATATAATGTTGCATTTTAAATTAATTAAAGGACATTATGAAAAAATGCAACCCCAACAAAGAATTACAACATGGAGGAGAGAGAAAGTTGGGTGAGGGTAAGAGAAGAGATAGATAGAGAGGGGAGAGAGAGAGAGCTGAGGAGGACTGCCAATGAAGAAGATACCCACTCTTTGATGAAGTCCACTGATCCTTGTCGATGGAATGCTCTAATGTAATGAAAATTTGAACCTTTGAACTATCCTTGCACCCTAAGAAAATCCTTTAGATGTCTCATGGATGCCTTAGATTGAATGTTTAAAAACACTATTGAATAGTTTCTAATGATGACCACAAACGTGACTCATGAAGATCCCCTCAGGAGAAATAGGAACTCAAAACTGACCTTACCAAGTTGAATGAAATGTTGACAATAATGATTGTAACCTCTACCTTAGAAATTAGATTCTTGTAACACAAGCCACGAAATGAGTGTTGAAAGACACTATCGAGGTCTCCTGAGATGGATTTTGAATGATCTGTGAGAAATTCCTATGACGATCCAAAACAGTGATATTGACTCAAATGATTATCACCCTTGCGTCTCATTTTTCCAAAACTACCCCTTGAATGTGACTTACTATATTTTAGTAACTTCCTAGATGAGATACTTACTGTATTTAGTAAGTGATGATTTCTACCTTTCTGGACTCACCTTGATGAGGTTATCTTCTTTATTTACTCCTTTGTATATTGCCTTCACCTCGACCACTTCTTGGAATGACTTACTATTTATAGTAGGCACCCATATAGGGAACTTACTATTTTTAGTAAGTGGTCCATTTTCACAGTTTTCTAATTTGAACAATCATTCTAACATCATGATTATCTTTGGTGCACACTTTCTTTTCCATCACTGCTTCTGATGAAGACTAATCAGAAAGTAGAAAACCTGTGTAGGAAATATTACTATTTTTGGAAAGTTGTCTCTTCAGTATTTGGTTTGTGATGCAACACATATTTTTGGATTCAACTCCTCATCGTGATCTTATCCCCTGAAGTTTCACTTGATTTCACCCACCAGAATGCTTGGAAATAAAAAATGAATTTTTTACTTGGCAAGGGCTTCAGGCACTGAGATACCATGGTAGCCATTAATGGATTCAATAAGATTTTTTGCAGGTATGGCTTTCACCTTCGATAGCAATGTAATTGACTCGATTAGGATAGGATTTATCACTTGAAATATATGTTCAAATTTTTTAGCTCGATCCAACTACTGGATTAGCGAGAAATTTGACAAATGTGAGCTAGGGCACAAAATGGAATTTTTGTTGAAAAAAATAATACAAGGCATCAATTGACCTCTCGTTTATTGCATATTGATTGTATCTAAATATGAGGTAGTTTTAAAAATATGACATCTCGATCCATGCTCTAGTATTTTGTGAGATATGAACAATTCCTCCGTTCACGGACTTACGAGGGTTTTCTGAGGAAAAATATATTCATTTTTCTTTGTGATTTTTTCACCTGTTATTGATCCATTTCATTTGTGACTTCTAAATTTTTGGATGAAGGAGGAATTTCATGGATTCATTCACATGTAAAAAAATGAGGTTCTGAATCCTAGAGAAAATTCGACAGCATTCTGGCAAGGTATGAAGGCCTAGGAAAGAAACTCGCTAAGTTGGCTATCTCCTGTATATAGCGTGCAAAATTGGAAGGGGGAGGAAAGGGGAAGTATTTTTGTTTCCCTTTCATCCCTTTTCACAATGGGACAAAGGATACATGAAATTCTTATTCATTCTGTGCCTCGTCATGCCATTTGTGACTTATTTTCATTTGTTGTGTAACTTGGAGCGAGGGGGTTTAGTTTTAGCACCTGGGGGCTGAGGGAGGTGGTTTCCGAGTCATATGGGTGACCTGGGGGACTAAAAAAGGGTTGGGTGAGAATTTTTATGTCCCATTTGTCCCATTGTAATTGGAATGAAAGTGGAAATGAAAATATGCCTTCATCCACAGGCTGTCATGTGTCCCTTCAAAAATTTCACTAATTACCAAATAACATACCTTGGGAGCCAGCTTGTGAAGGCCATATCTCAAGATCCTTGATGAAAGGTTTGAGGTGAAATTTAATGTGAAATTCCATCTGGAAAAACAACCAAATTAATTCCAATTTTTATGGTATCAAGGTATCCCATTTTAAATGAAACATCTCAACATGGCTCCTTCTATTCTATCGGGATCACTCAGTTATGTGCCAGAAGAATGAGTTACCTCAGGGAAGTTTATGTTGCTATCAAGATGTCCCATATTTTCCACCATGTAGAGCATGGAAAATAATTTTCATAGGTACTTTTTTTGGTTCTTGAATCTTCATGAGGCTCCCAAAATCTTACTTTGAAGCTCAGGTCTTCTTTCACGGTGCATGCTCCTTTAGGCCCAAGAGCCTGCTTATGATAAACTGGCCCCCAAACTTCCAAATCTTCCCCTAATCTTCAAAAATATTTTCCTTGATGTTATTAGCCCTTGAATACTTCTCCATGATGGTTTTTTCTCCTTTGATCTACTCCAAGGGTGGTGCACTGACCCTAGGAAGGCTGATGGTAGCCCCTCCTAAAACTGCTTGAAAGCTTGAATGTTCCAGAAGATCCTAAATTACCTAGGGGGATTGATTTTACTTTCCTAAATCACCTAGGGGGACACTTGACATTCACATAGGGATCATTAGACTGGAAGGATAGGACTGGTGATTGGGATAGACTAACCTGAGGGTGCCTTGGGTAGGTATGACTTTGAAAATTTTGGACACTATGGTCTGTTGTCATGCTTGAAAATTAGAAATCTTCCTGTTGCAAATTTTCATGACAACACACATATACCTAATGTTTTCTTGGTTGCCTCTCAATTTCCCTTAGATATGAACTGAAAACTAGAAATACATTCATGCTCTATGTATCTCATTGTTTTCGTACTACTCTATAATTATTTCCAATTTGATAAGGGAATTATGTATTATTCTTAATCTACATATTATGGATAATAATAATTTATAACTAATACAAGGTAGTCCTAAACATTCCTAAATTATTGTAAATACTAGTATTGAAGATAACATTAACTAGAAAATTGATAAAGTGTAATTAGGGTGAGAGTGTGGAATCCAAATATAAAGACATAAGGTGTTGTTGAATGTGCTCAAATGATATAAAGAGGTGGATTATATTGGTGTAAATCTTCTCAACAATTTAAAGGACCTAAAAATGTGTTTTGGAGGGGTTCATAAATGCTTTGACAATAATATAGTTGAGCCTATCCTAAGGGATATGAACTTTTAATTGCTCACTCTTTCTTTACATGGTCGTGTATGTCTAAAATTTAGTTTTTCCAACATGTAAGCTTATGAGGATTGTGTCTAGATTGTATATGACTTATTCTTGTTTCAAATTTTAAAAAATCCCTTAAATTGAAAAAGGGGTTGACATGATTGGGTTAGAGTACCAAACCACACCCCTACTAATGTGATTAACATTGTGCTACATATTAGTACTTCGAAGAGGGATCAAGCTACTTATGATTCTCCCAAACCAATGATGGTATTTAGTAGATTACATAGTATAAATTTAGCCCTTGATTCATCACTAACACTTGGCAACATTCATTTGTACTTGAGATTTAGCTTAACACTTGATCTTGGGAAGTAATATAGATGACTTCATTTTTGAAATTTGTTGTTGTAACGATGTTATAAGATATAGATTGTTTTCATGCTTTTTTTTAACCTTATTAGAAAGTTCTTAGATACTTATTAGGTACCCTTAACAAATTAGGGTGTGTTTGTATTTATTGGTGATCTTTCATTAGTTTTTCACTCAAATGTTCTAAAAGGGATGCTTCAGCTAATTATACTAAACAACCCTTTTAAAAAATGTTACTATTAAAGTGCAAGGGATGGGTTATAAGGAGGTGGGAATATTCATAGTTGAACCTATTTAGGACATATAAACCCATCCAAGGTATGATATAAATAAATTTCGAGACATGTGGAGGTCTATACAGATGTTTAATAACATGTGTAGTGACTTCCGAGGAGTTGAGTTGGAGAATGGATGTCATCCAGTGGATACCAAGTGTGGTATAAAGTGATAAAATCATTAAGATAGTTCAAATGAGTATAAATGGAGTGTATATTAGAGTAAGTGAAAAATGACACATTAGTAAGTTCCCAAACCAAATTTAGGGTACTAGAAATTCCCCCCCTTTAATCTAGTATTGGCAAATGTTGGACTAAAAGAAAAGAACAAGTAAATATAGAACTTAAAATATCGATTAGAAAATGGTGGTGTCAAATCTTGAATATTTACACTAATCCACATGAAATTGAATTCACATGGAAAATATGCATAGATCAATGTCATATAATGATATATAAAAACATATATATTAAATTTGAAAATTACTTATTGCAAACTTGTAGTTAAGTTAAAACCCACATAAGAATGGCTACACCTAGTTGGTCATGTTGATTTATGCCCTTAATTTATTGATTTATGAAGAGCGCCATAGAGATTGGCCTCATGATAAGTGAGTGGTTGATTTTTGTTAGATTTATAGCCATGTTGCTAGTATAAAACACTTACTAACACAATATCCTTATTGGTAGCATGAACATATTGTTAACAAAATAATCTTATTGGTAGAATGAAAATAATTTCTAAATTAATATCGTTGCATGTAACATGAACAACTTACTAGTTTAATAGCCTTGTTAGTAACATAAAACACTTATTGACTTAATTACCAATAGATTGAATATCTTGCTAACTTAATATCCTTATCAGTAGCATGACATGTTATAGAAGATCAATATTTTTGTTGTTAGGGCCAACATTAAATTTCTGGATTGTTGAGGCCACACACCATGTTTGTATATGAGATAAAGATGTTGAAAATATATCAAAACCAAATAGGATCTACTATAAAACTATGTAAATGGTCACTAATTTGATTAAATTTGTGTACTATTTGTAGACACTTCAATATTGTAACTCGTCCTTGTGCAATGCCATATTTTACCATGTTCCCTTGCTACGAAAAATGCTCACATTCAAAATCCAATTATCTCATCTTTCTAGTTACTCTACAACTTTCTTATTTTTACACTTTGTTCTGTCATTAATGCTAAAAATGTTATTTGATTAAAACAACATAAAACATTTGATATTCACGATGCAAATTTTAGTTTTGGTATTTCTCTCTCTGGTTCAAAACATATGGAAGGGTCGAGATGTATGGTCCAGTCTTATCCAATGTATAAAGTCCCACCCCTTCACATTCATCAAATCCAATTTTAATTTAAAAATATTCTTTGGGTTGTTTTGTCTTCCTAGGATCGGCCTTATTAGAATGTTTCATCTATGAAATGTTATATAAGCAAGTCATTACCACTTTATAACTCAATTGACACTCCTATAAGATACTGTTGGAAAGATCATTCCAAAAGTACTCAAAGAGTTCCTAAATATACCCAAATCAGTTGCACATCATTTAGAGTAGTCACTGATACATGTCTAAAACACTCAACTAAGTCAAAGAGGTTAGCTTCATCTATTTACAACCATGCAAATTCCATAGAGCCATGTCTTAGCAAAAGAAAAATCACTCCAAGTATTTCACAAATTTTTCAATCAAGAAAGGGTTACGTCACATAGTTGAGGCACACCAAATATCTGATTGAGAGAAAATGTATGTTATTATGTGTATATTCAGTTAACAAGAAGGTTTCAAACAACTATCTTCACCTATAGCTTTGCCTAAAAGGATCATACAAAGCCTAAATAGGCTTAAAACTTCTAAAAACTGATAAATTCTCACCTAGATAGGTCTCATCACCATCATAAATTATTTACACCTTCATTTACATCTAATTCAATCATCAAACTTGTCTAGTTTCATACAATTCTTCTTGGACTTACTTGTCACCAACCCTGCCAACTCCTTGCTTACAACTTTGAGACACAAATTAGCATTTTCTTGTCTTTTATTTCCTCCAAGGTTCTCCAATTCCTTGTCCCTAGTTTTCACTCCAAAAAAAATTAGTATCAACCCTATCTAATCTCAAAATAACTCAAACCTCCACTTTCAACAAGCTAGGTCCATAACTACCCTTAGTCCTTCTACACTAGCCTATAGTCTCCATAAGAAAGATTTGGTTCCTTGTCTTTGATGGATTCTTCAATTTCTTACACCTTGTTCTACATGACTAATGAGGTTGTATCACTCATAAAATGCACTCAAGACAATCAATTACACCAATACCTCACTATTTTGCAAGACTACCCTCATATGTCCTCAAGAACAATTCCATTGTTCAATCCATGGTTGGGATGGTTCAGAGGTACCCACAAAAGTTTGTAAAATTTATTAGCATCCTTTCATGACCCCTAAGGTGTACGAAAAATATTGGAGTTCAACTCCCTCTACAACTCCCTCTACCTTACCTTTTCCTTTTAGCTCTTAAGCACCCTTTCTAGCCTTGTCCTTAAACACTGTCAAGATTATCTCTTCATTTAGGAGGTTCTACAATATAAACCATGTATTTCTGAGCACACATTAGAGATTTATAATTGTGGAGGATGTCCCAAGGTTCAATTCCATGTTTAAATGTTCCTTCCTTTGTTAATATATTTACTTTTCTTAGGTCTTCACTGTGACAACATATTGTCTGGTATAACTCAAAATCCCACCATTAAAACACTAAATTTCTTCATGAATCTCTTAGAGGACCATGCAAACATTTTTCCTACCAAATTTCAAAATTTGGTTCCTTTTTTGGGGGCTATAAATTTTAAACCCTAGGTACCGATTGCAGGGTTGCTCGAGAACTGTCAAATCTTTACATATTTCTTTTTGGTTGCTTTCAAATCTTCAAATTTGGCCCATACCTTGGTTTTTTCCACCCTATCTTACCAATGATTCATGACAACACAAGAATTAACAAAACTCACCAAATAACAGTCTTGCTCCTACGTGGAAGACAAAGTGCTTTGTTAGCTTTTCACTAAATAATGGTAACTTTTCAAGTATTCAGTCAATATTTTATTACTTCACCAGGTCTACATCAACCTCGACCTCAAAATTGTTAACATGCACTTACTACTTCTATACATTCTACATAGATCATGGTTTATCTCATCTCAATCATATTACAAGAACACTAAAAATAATTCTTCAAGCTAATGAATATCAACCTATCCTTTGAGAAGGTATACTAACAACATCCACACTGGTTTAACATGGTCATAGTATCTAGTATTAAGTCTTGAATCAACCACACTAAAAAAAGAATACAATCTTACTACTGTCACGCACACTCCCAGATTTCCTTACTCATCCATACTAGAACAAAATCAACATAATCTCCACTCCTATGGATGACAAAGAGAACTATAAAACATTCCCTAAAGGCCCTCTCATATCCTCCTCGAACATGCATATAGAAAGACATCCTAAATTCATCCAACACATCCTTCAAACTTAGGTTTATTCACTTTTAAGACAAGGGATGCATCAACAAAAACAAAGCATCAGTATAGTACACCACTGTTTGTAAAGGATTATTAAAATCATACAATGGAGTCTACTAAGAACTGTAACAAAGAACCATCACACCTATGAAAAAATCATAAGTACCTTTAAGGGCAAGATAGACACACCAAAATGAAGCTCATATTCATATTTTTCTATACTTCCTCATACAAAGCTTTAAATTCTTTACTTCAATATGATCCTCATCCTCTCTACACAAGGAATGCATCACCAAACCACTTCTCTGCCTCACATACTTGAATTCACCCATGTATGTAACTCGTCCTTACCTTCCTACCTAACCCACAAGCTTTATAATGACTCGTACTGATATGTAGTGACCTTTGGACTTCTTTGCATGTTATGACCATATTTTACACATTCATGACTCTTATCTACTCACATGAAGACTCACTATGCACCCTATGACTTAGCTAGACACTTATAAGACCTTAAAAAACCTTTAGTACTCCTTGGTATGCCTTTGCAATTGAATTACACTTTCGAGGGAAAAGCTCCAATTTGAATTTTCAAATCCCTCACTCTCAAATCTCTCTATCTCATGACTCCACATACCTATTCAACCTCATAGCTAGGATTATTTAAATTTGAATGGATTCTAGATGATGTTCCAGTATCAATATCACTACTACCATATCGGGTGCATTATATACTACAAAGTTAGCTTGTTATCTTGGTGTCAAGAGACACGAGGGCACCCTTAGGGGGTTAGTTAGCTATTCAAAATTTCACAAGCATCTAAGAGAACTACATGATGCTTGATCCCACAATGAGGGCATGTAGTGCAACACTGGAGTTGGATCAATAACTAGAATTTGACTATCAAGGGTAGTCCAACCTCACCACACACATGTTGTATCCTTTTAGTCTACTAAGAATTTGTTGAAGGGTTTTTCAGTATTCTAGGGTTTCTAATTTGTTGTAAGTGATTACAGGTCATTTCAAATTTGTATGAGCAAGAAAAACATACAATGAAGATCATTACAAGATAAGATAAGCACACAAAAAGTTATAGGTAAAAATGTTTAAGGGTCCAAGACCATACAATTCCAAGTCTAAATTGTACAAAATTTATACGGTCCTACCCTTGTTGGGTTTTTAGTTTCAGATCTTCCATTATAAAATATATATTTCTAGATCATCCTATTTCCCCATTGTGCAAATCTAAATTTTCTTTGTCCTTCCCTGAATAACTAATTTTATCTCTCCTCTTGTATTCTAGCAAGTACTTATCGTTTATTAATTGTTTCAGTAATTTCAAGTTTGAATACATTATTTTGATTATATATAATTGATGATGGAAGATAATTAGATCAAAATATTCTACTTGTTGCAAACTCTTACATCCTTTTTAGTTGTATTATAACATTCTAAAAATATAATCAGGGTGGAAACATCTGGTGAACACAATACATGATAGAATCTTGCACCTTCTTTTAAACCCTAGTTATTTTAGGGTTCCATATTTGCATTGTAGTTTCATATCCAAACCTAATATTCATCTATCACATGCCCTAAATCTAGTTTTCACAAATTTCCCTAGGGTCTCATGGTCGATCCTTCCCTTTTGGTCTCTTTCTAGGGCTTCCTAAATGCCAAATCACTTTTTGTCACATATTTCACAAATAAGCATTCTATTTTCAAATTCCTGTGAGGTTTTCATTAAGTTTTATATATTTAATGAAAATTTATTTTTGTTTGGAATGATGTTTAACATGATTCTTATAATTTTAAAATTACTTTTCTTAGTAATTAGGGCATAATAAAAAAATACACTTTTTTAAAAATTCATTAGAGGTTTTTACTACACATAATCAACATAAAAAACAACTCTTTTTGTTTCTTTCAATTTATTGTTTATTTTCATATATGATTATTTTAATAATTTGAAGATGGTCACTTTTTGTTGAACTTCAATTTTGGGTCTTTCCTCTATATTATCTTGATTCCATGTGATGATTAGTATTATTTATTATCAAATTAGAGGTTTTTCTATCATATTGTGTCATCATGGCCCATGATATAAATTCCCAATTTTTTCATATGCTTTTCTCCAATGTTATCACACATGCTACTGCTACTAGTTCTATCGCTCTTCAGTTTCATATCATACTATGAATCCTCTACAATTTATACATGATTATCCTTATTATACTATGCCATATTTGAGGCCTAATATGGCATTTGCCATAGATAAATGAGGTGTACCCAAAGAGGCAAACACTGTGGATGTGGGAATAACAACCACCAGGGTGTGTGATAATGAAACAATCTTAAGTTGATCTCATTCAACATAGAGGAGGAGATCGATATTAGAGGGGTTTTTGTGTAATAATTGATCAAATTATTGGGCATCCTCATCAGGGTGATCTTGATCATGCTAGTTAGGTTAAGAATTGGATCCCTGGGCTTGACCGTGATCAAAAATGATAGAAAAGGAAGCATTAACAAATAAATCATGTATTGGATTAGCAGAATGAGGAGGAAGTGCAACTTCACGAGTGGCTCATTTTATACAAGTAGAATCTATGGTGGCTGATAGAGGGTCAACATGAAATGGTGCCACTGGATGAGAAGAAAAGGGTGAATACTCAAGACCTTTGTTAGGACGTTTAGTGCTAAGATCATCATCACAATATGAAGCAACAATTGTATAGATGTGAGTAGCTACAATTGCTATATCATTAGCTCATGTTGGTTTGAGGGTGGCAGTATGAAATTTAATTTGATGGTATAACCCATGAAACACATATTTCCCAAACAAGTTGGTAGCAATGTCAGAAGGAATCAATGTAGTTACAATAAATACATTTAGGTCAACATAATACCTTTGAGTTAGACTAAAAACATAGGGAGAATGACCATGAGAAGTAGTCATGATTATAAATGAAAGAAAACACAAGCTTAGGTAGATAAGCATGTACCTAGAGTGGAACCCTAAATCAGATGGGTTTGAAAATAAGTAGGCCTAAAACACAAGGAATAGATCCTAGATTAGGTCAAGGATTTAATAAAAAGTGGGTTCACCAAAATGTTTAAACCTAAATTAAATTTATAGTTCAATTTAATTTGGTGCAATATGTATTAGAGTTGATTACTGATCTAAACAAGGACAATACAATATAAATGTAAAATCAAACTTGTGACTCATATCAGATAAGAAATATTGCAACACACCACTTAACCTAATATTCAATTAAAATTAAAAAATAGAGGTATAAACACACTTAAATTTTAGAAATATTTGGGACTATATAACATAAAACTGGGAGAATTAAATGTAGGAAACCCTTGCAAACTGGGATACAAGTGTAACTATGTTGAGGTTGAGACCGTATAATACGATCATGACCATACCATATGTTACAAGACCTTTTATACGATCTTGGAACTACTATGAGACAACCTCTATAACTTTATAGGTTGCTCACCTTCCTAGATTTGTCTGTCACTATCAAATCCCAATTATCACATATGCAATGCATCTCTCTGTGTGAATTGATCATCATCTCAAACCATAGCCATGGATGAAGAGTCCTACACAATAAACATTATAAGGGTTGTAGGCACCCTTGTGCACCATTGACATTGACACTACTCTGAAGATACCTCAAATAACATGTCGTTCTCTACCTAGTATGTGATATCTAGATGGATTAATCATATTCGAAAACTACTTTGACTATGTTTTGTTTGACTTGTATCTTGCTAAAACACTTGGAGAGAGGATATTTTGATTCGTTTATATGAGAGAGCTATTTTGACCTAGTTTGTAGCTTCAGACCTGATGTGTGTGTTGCCTTAATGACTATAGATGCACAATTATGAGATTTAGGGAGATTTGGATGCCTTTAGCAAACATATAAAGTGACTGATCTAGTGTATTGCCTTAGGAGTTCCATGTAAAAAATGAGGTAGTATTTACTTGCTTATATAAGGTTCCACAGATGATTTTTCTAAGAAAGGCTGACACAGGAATTATAAGACCCAATGAAATATTAAAATTTGGAAGTGCAATTGGAAGACATGTCTATCTAAGACCATATAAAGAGGTTAGAAATGTATGGTATGACCATGACCAGACTGTATGGTTCTAGATAAGAGTAGGTACCATGATGATGAGATTTGGAACTGGTAAACTGATATTTCTATATATAGATTTCATGCATTGAATTCTCGGGATGTCTCAACATGTCAGTGTGTAAAGATAAATAAACTAAATAATGGACCTCATAAAGTGCTAAGTGAGAATGGAGAAGTTGTGTTTATCATAGCAAGAGTGCATAGTCAAATCAAATATCAAAAAAGTGTAAATACCAAATTTGAGTGTTTACATCTTATGACATCATGAGCGTCCCATGTTTGTAGCTCCATGCCTATCTTGCGTGTATATAAAATTTTATATTACTGTGGCACATTATGCGTTCTATTGCAATTATCTTGTGACATTGTGGGTGTCCCATAGTTGCAGCTCTATGCGTACATATGACTATCCTTCTACATGTTATTGCTTACTTGACTATATATTATAGTTTCTATTGTTCTACTATTGCTATCTTATGACACATGTGACTTATACTATGCTAATTACACTATTAATTTTACCATGTCTTATGATATGTGTGATTGTTACTTCATTGTCTCTACTATGGCTCTTGATATGTTCATTTCGATGTTTCTATACTTGTTCTACTATGGAGTAGGACACGATTTCTAATTTTATTCGATGTTACTGATTTCTTTGCACTTGTATTCTTACTTGTTATATGTTGTTTTTTCTCCATGTCATGGTTGTCACCATGTTAAACCCCTTTTGCAAGTACAAGTTCTAAAAAGTGGCCACCATTTTAGCCTTTTATGATATCTTATGTAGATTGTTAGACATAACATACATGGGTACACATATTTTTTTTTGAGTTGCATGTTGAAATTCTTTATCATAGTGCCTTAAAAGAGGGGGAATTCATTGAGACATTTCTATTTTTGGTGCAATATTTATATATATATATATATATATATATATATATATATATATATATATATATACACACCTTTTATTTTAAATTTACTTAGTTTATTTAGCTTTATTTAAGCTCTGTTGACTGAGTCTACTTTGGATACCTCCCAAGGTTAGATTAGGATAAGTGGAACTAATAGCTTGACCACTTGTCACATGTGTGCCTATTCGCATGGAGATAGTTGTACAAATGTCTATCATATAGTCAGAAGTAAAGTTGGACTACAACTCTTGGTTTTTCTATATATAGACCAATTTTATTTGTAAATTAAGAAGTTTTTAAATATCAAATTCATTAGGTTTATTTATTATCAAGTATGTGTTTCTATTATTACATATTATTTATAGAGACTTCTTACATTTCTGTAGTGAGTCCAAATTGAGGAGGTTCCTCGAATTCACCTATTATTTCACGGTTTTAGAGTGGTACTCATTCAATTGGTGATTGTGGTGTTGAAGCTTTTCTTCTTTTCCTTCTTGACACATATACTTCTTTATGTTCTTTGTAATATTTTAGGCATATTAGTTTGCTGGTATTAAAAAAAAAACATTTGGGTTTTTTACTCTTGCGAAAAAACCCTTTTCCAACCCTTTTTAGGTGTTTCTAAATTATCGGATAATATTAGATTTTCTACTTCTTCCTTATATGTTTAATGAATTCTAAATCAAAAAATACACATTTAAGAAATGGTCTTTTTTTATGCACGGATTATTGTTTGTGAATATTTTAAGTTTCAATTTTTCAAGACGAACCATAATAAGCAAGGTGTACAACAAAATATTTTATGATTTTTTGCAGTCTAGAGGATCCAAACACTTTTTAGAATCTTAGTCTCACAAGATTTCCAGAAAGTCCATGTTTTTAAAATTTGGGCTTACGGTGCTATCAGAGCGTTTGTTTCGAGTTTGTAGTTGCTTGAGCAACCCTTTAAATACACAAACTTGTGCTTGATTTTTAATAAAGATAAATTTTGAAAATTGTTGTATTGAGAATGATAAGTGGTGTGATGGCAAGTATTATTTTGTAGGACGTTGGCTACCAAGACGTATGTAGTTCAATGCCTTAGGCTACATGCTTAGCCTTACGTACCTTCTTTAATTTTTTGGTTTCCCATACGACCCTCCTAGGTAACTCAATTAACCCCTTGCACCCTAATCAACTCCATGTTGCTTATTATATCCATCATATGACCTATAACTATCTTTTTGGCCCCATGTGTAAAAATAATTCACATCACTTGCACCATTGAGCATCGTTTTTGTACTAATTTTTTTCCAGAGGTCGTATCTTCTACCCCAGAAAGGGCCTACAAAGATTTTTTTTTTAGAATGTGTATTTTTTCATGCCTCTAAATATTAGAGTGGTTATTTTCAACTTTTGATAGTCCATATTTCAATAAAATTTAGTTTTTTCAGGTTGTTGTCATGTCCCAGTTTTTGTACTTTCAATTGGCTCATATCTTTTGATCAATGTCTCGAATCAAAGGCAACGTTTTTGTTTAAAAGTGTGTTTGTATTTTTGTTTAATTCAAAAAAATGGTTCATAGATTTGGTTCACAACTACACCAGGATTACACTTTTATCATAAATATATAATTTATTAACTATATTTCATCTTTAAAATGCTCTATTTTATTAAGTGTCGCCCATTTTTAGCTATGGGGTTCAATATTTGAGAATTACAAAGAGGTTGTATGGATTGGCCTTATTAGTTTATTCTTGGCTTGCAAGAAAACCATTATGTTTGAGGAAAAAATGATAAGAACTGACATTATTTATAAGTAATTTGGGAGGTATTTTATTGAGTGTGTTCATTTTTTGAGGCTCTTCTAAAACATTCTTTTTGCCTTGCTAATTTTATATGAGATTCCATCCATGACTTACAACACTAACATGTAAAGGAAAATAATAACACTACTTTCCAAAAAAACCTATGGTTTTTATAGAATGAATGTTCATTTCAAAAATACATGGTTTGATTTGTTGAAGAGAATATGAAGCTAAAAAACAAAAAAATCTCTAAATTACTCTTACTAATTTGTCAAGAAAAGACACCCTCCATTTTCAATCATTGCAGGACATTGTTGTATGTTTGCAACATGTCATATTGATGCCAATAGACATATCTCTCATTCAACATAGTCTACCTTATGTCACTTGATTCAAATACCTATTGACACATCATCATCGTATGCTCTAGCCTAATAGATGAGTTTCCCATTAAATTTATGAATGTGAGCATTTTTGCACCTAGTAAGGAACCCAAACTTTACATTCACCCTCCATCGTGTTTGAATTGTTACCTGAGAAGAAACACAAAACTAGTATTTACATCTCCTCATTCTAATAATGTTCTATCGATCCTTTTTACGCACACGTATCTATGCAAATGTCATTTATAAAGCATCACTTCATCCTATCCAATCTATTCAACTGGATTGTTAATCACGTGAAAAAATTAGATACTAGAGCAGGATGATCTCTTTTATGTGAGCTCCACAAGGTGTTCGTGCACACTATCACGTATTGTTTTAATTTGAGATCTAAACTTTCATGAGGATATTATCCCCTCAGTGACACATGAGTTCTTCTACAAACCTTCATATGCATGAGAGACCATGAGACAACGTTTATTCATAAATTTGAAGCCCCTCGTGACCAATTGCATAGAGATGCCACTTCCTTCAAATGTATCATAAAACTGTACATTGGATCTCTCTAAAAATCCCCATGACATAAAATGGATAATATCACCACCCATATTCCATCCATCAAGGTTGCCTTTCAAAGTAGTAGGATTATTTTGGAATTATTGTCTCTAACAGGATTCTCGCATGGGCTCTACCAACAGGTAACAACACTTTACCACTCAACTACATATAGTAATACTTAGGGTCTAGAGTACTCATTGGCATGCTATAGCATTTGTCTTACAATCAAGAATTGATTGAGCAAGCAAGTTGGATCTCATGTTTATACCCTTCTGACGCTCTTATCATTTTCATCACTACATACAAATCAAGAATTGTTCAGACTTTTTTCTCTCCTCAAAAATATGACACATGTTTTGGAATGTGAATACAATATCTTACTTAATAGTGATTATGGTGATGGTTCATTTGAAATGTATACTGTCCACTAAGCTATAACCTGCCACCTGGGGGGTTTCCCTTTTCATGTACGTAGTCCCCCAAATCCTGTATGGTAATTTCCATTACAATCCTCATGACACACTTTCCCTAGTTGCTATGTATTAACATTACTATCTAGTGAACATGTTGTTTGCTTCATGACCATTTTATCGATGACATTTTTTGACACCTTAACTAGTTAGATGTGTATGCATTTCAATCAGAATATTTATAGAATATAGAGAGAATTTTATGTTAAGAGGAACACTAGAGTTCAAGTAGTGGAAATTTCAAACATCGTGGCCTTCTTATATATTATGTTGAACCACTTGAACAAGGTACACACACTTTTTTGGAGGGTATGTGTATCTTGATTTTCCTTTTTAATTCACAATCATGTGTACCTTGAATACCATTAGCACACATCATGTGAAATCATTTTTTAAAAATATTTCTAAGGAAGTATCCATAACCAATTTTTTTTGTTGTCATGAAAGGAATTACCCCAATGTCAATGTTTTTCAACCACCTCTACACAGATTGCATAATCTTCTCAAAGTTATCTCTAGGATGCTATAAAATGTCACTTGTGTAAGATTCTTCTGCTGATTGAGCAGTGGATAACAATACCACTCGTACAAAAAAAAAACCTTCAGCATGTTGTACAATTATGAATTCTTCTATATTCTTGAGTAATGATTTTCATCCCATCCAATGTATTTTTAGTATTATCATCATATACGCACACTCTAAGTGCAAATCCTACATAATACTTATTTTTTTTTTTTTTTAGATACCTTGTTTCTTTATCTCAAACTATCCAAGTTGTAAAAAATGTTCCATGGGTAATCAAGCTTTAGTTGTTCATATTCCACCATGACTTGTTAACTGTTTCATAATTCCCAATAGTATATCTTAAGGTATGGTGCCCATTCACAAGTGGGTAGTGGAAAATTAGCTTGCCTTGCAAGTCAAGAGAGGTGATTGCCTTGCTTCACTAGGTCAGCTTGTGTGTGTGTGTGTGTGTACTGTCTGTCTGTCTATGTTCATGATGTAGTGATACAGGCATCTATGTGTGTGTGCATATGTTTGTGTGTGCATGTGTGTATGGGTGTTGTTTGTGTGTGTGCACGTGTTTTTGTGTGTGTGTGTGTGTGGGTGGGTGGGTGTGTGGGTGTGTGGGTGTGTGGGTTTGCGTGTGTGTACGTTTGTTCATTTGTGTGGGTGTGTGTGTCTATGTGTCTGTGTGTCTGTGTGTGTCTATGTGTGTGTTTGTGCATGTGTGTGTGCTTGTGTGTGCACGCGCACACATGTGTGTGCACGCGCACACATGTGTGTGTGTGCCTATGTGTGTTCACATGAATGTGTGTGTATGTGCGTGTGTGTGTCGGTATGGGTGTGTGTGCATGTGTTTGTGTGTGTATGTGTGTGTTTGTGTGTGTGTTTATGTGCGTCTATGCATGCATGTGTGTGTGTGTGTGTGTGTGCATGTGTGCATGGTTAATTTCATGTGCTTGAGGGTGGGTGTTTTTGGATGTGTGGTTGTGTGCATATGTTTATGGGTGTGTGTGTGTGTGTGTGTGTGTGTGTGTATTTTTGTGTACGGGTATGTCGGTGTATGTGCAGTTATGTGTGTGTGTGTGTGTGTGTGTGTGTGTGGGGAGGGGTTTGTGTGTGGATATGTGTGTATGTGTGGGTGTGTGTGCATGCATGGGTGTCTGGGTGTGTGGGTGTGTGTGTGGGCGTGTGTATGTTATTTGTGGGTACATGGGTTTGTGTGTGTGGGTGTGTGGTAATGTCCATGTCCATCCAAGTGTATGAATGAACAAGTGTAATGTAAAATGTGCCTATGATGTATTTTTCAACGGTGTGTGTGTGTGTGTGTGCGCGCGCATGTGTCGAAGCAAATGTGTGAAGTGTGTGTGTAGACTGTGTGTGTGTCCACTGTGTGTGTCACGTAGCGTGCATGTGTGTGTGAAAGTTGTCAAAGAAAAAATGAAGGATGCATAGAATGCTGTGTCCTGTGTGTGCGTCCGCTAAATTCGCACATAAGTGCATGCTCATGTGTGGGTACGTGTGGGTGTGTTTGTTTGTGTGGGTGGGTATCCTCTCTACATGTGGTATGTGGGTTCGTGAGTGTGGAAAAATAGGTGTGTGCGCTATGTGTGGGTGTGTACGTAGGTCCTGTGTGACATGTGTGTGTGTGTGTGTGTGTGTGTCCAAGTGCATGATAACAATGAGTGTTCCCATGCATGTGTAAAATGCACTGGCGTGTGCATGTGTCATGTATTGCGTATCCTTTGCACGTGTATTTTCAAATGTGTCCATGTGTGTAAGCATGTGTGTGTATTACACCTCGGTGTGTGTGTAAAGTGTAAATGTGTGTACCATAGACATGTGAAAAAATGTGTAGTGTGTGTGTGTGTGTGTCATGCATGTATGCATGTGTGTGTGAACGCGTCAAATTTTGTATTTGACAAAAGATAAAGTGTGCGTGTGTGCACACTCAGTCGTATGTTTCATGTGTGTGCATGCACATATGTGTGTTTCCATGTGTGCATATGTGTGGTCGTGTGGACAATAAAATTGGTAACTGTGTCCTTATGTAATGGAAAGTGTCTACCATCCTGCATGTGTGTATGCACAAATTATGCATGTGTGTAAAATGGGCAATGCGTGTGTATCTATCCAGGTTCTGTAACATGTGTGTACTTTACACTGCACATGTGTCATGCGCACATGTGTGAACACATGTCTATGTCATGTAAAGCAACGAGTAAAACCTGTTATGTGTCATGCGCGCGCGCATAGGTGTGGTGTGTGTGTGTGTGTGTGTGTGTCAAAAACATGTGTGAAGGTGTAGTGTGATGTGCAAGTGTGTAGTGGGTGTGTGCATGCACATCTGCACGTTCCATGTGTGTGTGCATGTGTGTGTGGGCATCCAAGTGCACGCTTCACACGTGTGTCAATTTGTGCTTTGCGTGTGTGCTGTCATGTGTGCGTAGTGTGCACGCGCTTATTAAAATGTGTGCACTTATGCATGACGATGTAAGCATTTCATTGTGTGTGTTATAACTGCATGTGTGTGTCCAACTCCTACTTTTTACTAGTGCAAAGATCATGTTAAATACATCTTATATAAGGGTATGGGGTATATACCAAACTCTAACTACACTTCATCGTACGGGTTGTATCTACTTCAATTATCCCTGATACCCCCACTTCCTAACAAGTAAACGATTATAGATTCCTCCATTGCCAAGTATGCACATCTCCCATAGAGCCATGATGGGCTTACCAAAATAAATTGTCACTTGGAATTATTGCACAAGGTTTATCAATCAACTCCAAGGTCATCTATACATAGCCAAGGAACATGTTATCTTACCAGGATATATTCCCAATTGATTAAGCTAAATGTGAAATATTATGCCTAATCTTACTGCTATAGTAATAGTAAATAAATGCAACAATGGAGTACAGAAATTAATACCAAAGCAAGTTAAGCAATAAAATGTAAAAACCCTAAGTGCAAAGAGATGGTAATATGCATTACCTAATTTGCAAAGTTTTGAAGAATGCATAGAGTTGGAAAACTAGAAAATACAAATCATTGACCATCGCACCAAAGCTCAGAGAAATTACAAAATTGGAGCAGCATAGAATGGACTGGGGGTGCCTGGAAAGGGACAGGGGTGCCTAGTGGGCACCCTAGGCCTGTTTATGGGTGTCTGGGTCTGCGGAAATGCTAAGAAAACCTCCTCTGAGGTGTCACAAGGTGTTCTCCTTTAGTCACCTTTGGTCACTCCGACGTCGCACCAAGGATCGTCGAGGTCGCTGGAAACCTATAATGAAGTATAGACATCTACAAAACCCTCAAATAGACATCAAATCCCAAAAAATTAAAGATGTAAAATGAGGGGTCAGATTGTCCTCAGCTATCACAATGGTGAACTTACGACTGAGTGTTGCACTACATCTCAGACCCAATGTAGTTGTGTGTGTGTGTGTGTGTGGAATTTCACCCTAGGTTGCTCTTGTGTGTGTCGCACTTGGATAGCGAGCAAATAACTAGACGTAGAATGTAGTAAATGTGTACATGGAATAGAATGAACTTCCCTCCTATGAAGTGTGATGCAGAAAACCAACCCTTATGTCCCTTGTGATGGAGCTAAGATGGATGCAATGGAGCTCTTAAATGCCTTGATGGATGCAACCTTAGATGGTGATAGATAGTGCTTAGTGTCTTGGTCCTTTATTATAATCACATAAATTTATATTTGTAGGATTCCCTTGCTTGTATTTCATAATTAACCTTGAAAAGGCCGACTACTAAAAATATAAGATGCTCAAACGGCTAGAAACGACCAAAAAAGAGTGATTAAAGTACAAATAGGATAAGGGTTCGCCAGAGGGGATAAGGGCATCTATGACGCTAACGTCTTGGCTGGGAACTCAATGTCTAGGATGATGAATGCCAAATAGTAAAAAGGTAGACTAAGAAAGTAAGGGTGACATGACTGAAAGTGACAACATAAAAGAAAAGGAAGGTGGCCAAATACACGGGTTAATTAATAATTTTCTTACTTATGAATCATATGAATAGTAGTATGTGATCAAGACTAGATAATTACCCAAAGTGCATTATTTTGTGTCTACATTTTCCCCCACTTTATGTTGGTGAGTAGAAAGCTCAGTAACATAAAGTAGATAGATATTCCTACCTGATAACCATGTAGATTGATGACGAAAGCATGCCGAGGGACTAGAAAAAGCGTGGAGTGATAAAAATGTGAAACGTGGATGTTAAGGAGGAGAAAGTGTAAAAAGTGATGATGAAATGAACCTAGGGCGGAAACGCATGTGTAGATTTGATGATATACCTATTGTTGATGTTGATGTTGTTGTGGATGTTGATGATGTTGTCATTTTTTATGTTGACTACCACTTCCCATATAGATAAACCTGTAAAAGAGAAGCCGAACAAGTAGTCAAATATGCATGTATATCATCAAAATATGTAAAAAACGTGTGTAAGAAAAGTATGTAAAAATGTTGAAAATATAAAAAAGGAACATGTGCACCTGATCTATGATGAGGAAAGGGTGTAGAAAAGGATCCTGTAGATGATGTCGACGCACTGAGTTTTTCAAGTGATCTCATGCCAATGAAATGGAATAAGTATAGGGAGAATAGTCATGGTGTCATCCTCCAACCTTTGATTACTTCCCACTAATGTAGAACATCACTGCAGATGGTGTGTATAAATGCATGTGCTAAGGATTGTCTGCCCTATAAAATCTACTATTTATGGAGTTATTTAAACTTTTTTAAACTACCAATCGTTGTGTAATTGCCCCTGGTTTCAAGCATCCAAGAAAGGATGTTGTGTTTCCCCCTGGTTTCAGGAATCCAGAAAAGGTTGTTGTGCTAAGAATCTAAGTCTGATTCTGAGCCTTGCCTATGAAATTGAAAATTATGTTGTATTGGTACCATGTTGTGTATAACGTTGTATGGAGTGAATAATTCACCTAAATGATTCCCCCCCTCATGTAGGGTGCTATGCAATGTTGTTGAAGGATTATACGTCCCAAAGGAGGACCAACTGTTGTGATGAAAAACTGTGCCCTGCATGGGGAAAGGGAATGTGCTTGGTAGAAACCAAGGCACATGTACAACAAAAGTGGCTAGGAAACAAGTGTTACTATGAGAAAAGATAAACATACATGTGTATAAGATGAAATGTAAGCTAAGCAGACAAGGTGTAATCTAAGATGCGAGCAGATAATGTAAAAGACATAAGCAAACAATGTAGGCCACGAAAAGTGGGTTACAAAACATGGGACATCACTCATGATGTCACATGGAAATCAAGGCTGCAATGGTTATAAGAAGATCAAGTGTGCACAGCAAGACAAAGGGTAAAGCCCGTAAATAGTGGAAAACAATGAACAAATAATGGCAGACAATGTAACAGACAACCATGGAAGCAAAATAGTCTTGCATAACAAATGTCACACATGAAGCACCTGTTAGCATGTTATAAATATAAAAAAGTTATGTCAAAGAGTGTATAATATAATAAAGTAAGGTATTATGAAACAAAATAAAACAATAGCACATGTAGTGTACGAAATTGGATGCCCCTAGGAACCTCTGTTATGGGACTGGTAATAGGTACTGTGTTAAACATCTATGGTTTGTGTAACGGATCTGTAAAATCTGTGATCATAACTGGAAAGGAAATTGAATGTGCATGTGTGTATGATAAAGATAATGACATACAAGAGATCTATTTAGCATGTGTGATAAGATGAACATGTAACGAGTAACATGACTAAGAAAAATTAAATGCAACAAAGATATGCAGTATGATATGGATGAAGTATGGAATGGATTGTAGTCTAAATGATAGGAGCATTGTGCCCCCCAAGTAGATGTGTATATATGCAACGCGTTTCATTTGATTTATGCACCCTCAATACCCAATAATGAACTATAAATGAGAGTGTGTCATCAGGAAATGGTTTGAGTAATGTGTAATATGTAGAAAGAGTTAGTGAATTCAGAGCATGGAGGGTTGATTGTAGAATGATGCTGTGTGAGAGATAGAAAGGTTGAATAAGATGCCAAAAAGATATTAATTGCAGATGGTCATGTGATGTGTAGGATTAAATGCGGTATAATAAGAATTGATCCTAGAGTTGTAGAATGCAGTGCTATGATGTGTGATGATTTAGCTTAATGCGTATATCACTAGATGGGTGAGTAAGATGCTAGAAAACGTGATAATGTAGCATAAGGTGTATATCACGAAAGATATAAACATGAGGATGTAGCATAAAGCGTATATCATGAAATTTATGGATGGAATGTTAGAAAATGTGATGATGTAACACAAAGCATATATCATGAAATGGATGAATACGAAAGCTAGAAAAGGGTGATGATTTAGCATAAGGCATATATCATGAAACATATGAACGTGATGATGTAGCAAAAATAGTTTATCATGAAATGTATGGATGGAATGCTAGAAAACATGATGATGTAGCACAAATCCTATATCAAAAAATGAATGAATATGAAAGCTAGAAAGGGGCGATGATTTAACATAAGGCCTATATCACGATATGTGTGAAGAAGGCACTAGCTAGGAATGTCGCATGGTATGATAAAAAGATTGATGGATTGATTATGAAGATAAAAGTGTAATATGATGTAAGGGTGATGATGCGAGGTTCAATTTTGAGTTAGACCCTCAACAATTGAGTATGAACCATTGGACTAGAGTGCATTGTTGGGTAACTGAGCGTTATTGATCGTGTTTGAGAGATATACGATGTTTGGTTGATTTTATAGCGTCGGTTGTGAATGTGTTGCTCATGTAAAGTGTTGTAATGTGTTATGAATGTGTATATTGAGTAATGTGTGTAGTGTGTGGGAGATATTATGATAGGAAGATGTTGAGTGTGTGTAAAGTGTGTTGTGTGTAATGTATATTATGTAAGGTGGAGCATAGTGTGTAGTGTGTGAGGTTCATGTATATAGGATTCCCTCAACATTCAACTGTAAACCAAAGCACAAGAGTGTGTTATTGGGAAATGAGGTGAGAAAAGTCACCTAATAGAGATTAAGTGGTCGTGGAGCGGTGGAAGCAACATTATGACCATGCGATTGTGGCAAAGTGTGAAATGTGTATTGGCTATCAGTAGAAAGGAGTAGTTGCTTATACATAATGAATTGGAAAAGGGAAGTAAAGTAGGATGGGAAGGAATCTTGAATGGTGGTAACTTAAGTGGGATTGATGACGCTGCAGAGGACTTGATAGGAGAAGAAGGTGGATTTATTGTGAGAGGTGGTTGCATAGTTTGAATTGGTAATGTCATAAATGACTTGAGAGGAGGAGGGTGTTATATTGATTTTGAGAGGTGGGTACTTAGGCCATTCTTGAATCTTTGTAGAAGGAACCTTAAAAATGATGACATGATGCTCATTAGGTATAGATGAATTAGTTTTATGAACCCATTGAGATGTAACAATTATAGATGGGCATGCAACAAAATTTTTGGGTAGCGAATGTGATAAATCCTTGATGCTCAAGATGCTTGATTCTCCATCGTAAAATATAGCAACCATTTTCATTCTGTCCATTGATTCAATGATAATTGCAATATGGAAGACCCTAATATTTTACAAGATGATAAGGAGTATATCCATGCGTAGATGATAAAGTGATTAATTGATGACTAATGATCTCAATAAGAATATCATTTTGCTTAACATTGTGATTAAATGTGAGAGGTTGCGGTAATGACAAGACTTGAAGCTCACTGATATAAACACATGTAGAAGACATAAAATGAAGATGGGATATTAAAAGGAGAACAAACACGAGCCTGAGAACCATCCTTAAGATGTTGGATTTCAAATTTGAGAGATGTAATTGTGGAATCCATAACCTGAATGCTACACCCTTAATCATATATATTAAATTGGATGTATATAACTAACTTATGGCTATCATAACTTCTTATCACGATGTATCTCTTTCATAAATGTTATATTATCATTAGTGGATTGGCCTTGGTAATGGCCATAACATAGGAATAGTATATATAGAAGTTAGTAGGTAGTAGTTCACGATCATATTGAGCATTTGAGTCATATGATATGGTTTGGAGGTTGCCCCCTCAAAGTGGATAAGCTATTCTACTTGCATATTGTGATCATTTATCTACAATATTGTGTTCGTTGGTGTTATCTTGCTGTTGATATTCGTATTTATCTAAGTAATTTCCTTACAATTGGTATCAGAGCTTGATTTCGGCCAGATCTGCGTCAAAACCCTAATTTCAAAGAATCAGCTATATCTTCAATTTGATAGTGAAGTTTTCTATAATATGTTTTAGAGTGTTGTGAAATTAATCAAGTAAGATCCTCTCAAAATTTCAATATATTTTGACTTGTTTTGCAAAATTTACATCAATTTTAGCATTTTTGTTAAATTTATCTATCAACTGCGAATTGTGGATTTTTTTTTCAAGTTCTTTATATTTCCGAAAAGAGGATACAAAATTAGTTTGAGTTAGTTATTTAAGTTTGTTCCTATTTTTTCAAATTCTTATCAAAATCCACAACCTTACATTTTGACCTTGATCCCTAAAGCCTACCATTTTGGGGGCATCATGACGGGGACTTCCATAAGAGGCACAAAGTATCCCATCATTCCGGGTAAAACCCCATATAATGATGAGATAATATTTGAGGAGTTAGAGTCAGAAGGGGGTAACTATAGAATCCTTAGGGCTAGCGTTTACTTCGACGTACCATAAGGTAAGCCAACTTGAGTTTGAGCTGTGCAAAACCTCAATTTTAGAATGGCCAACAAAGATGATGTAGAAAAAATTGGACAATGATTGGAGGATTTCATTCACCAGTTTAATTCAAATCTAATGGGCCATTTAGGGTATTCATAATTAACCACAAATCAATCATACTCATATCAATCAAGGGGGATCTTCAGGTCAAAGTAATAGAAAAAACTAGCTAGGGGTGGATCTTTGAGCATGCCCAATCTAAATACAAACATTTTGTAAGGCTGTAACATAATTCCTAAAGAGGAAATGCGTAAGTTTGATGGAAAGGATCCACTTAAGTGGATTAACCAAATGGATAATTTCTTTGATCTACATCAGATTCCATCTGGGAAAAGGTTACCATGGCATCCTTGTATCTCGAACCTGACCAATTTTATTGGTATTGATGGTTATGTGCTCAAAGGCAAAAGAGTGGTCTCAATGTTACATGGAAAATATTCACTGAAGAGTTGAAATTGCACTATAGTTCTAGCGTGTCAGAAAATTATTTCAGCCAATTAGCTAAGTTTAAGATAAACAAGATATCAGTCAAGGATTACATTCATCAATTCCAAAACCTTTCCTTGTGGGTGGAAAATATTACTGAAGAGAATTTGAATGACTTATTTCTTGGGGGGTCTTAAGGAACACATCGATAATGAGGTGTGTATGTTTAATCATCATAAGGTTTCAAATTAAATTATCATGGCACATAAGTCAAAGGAAAAATTTCTTTCCATTAGGAGACACACTATCACTAATATAAGAGATTGTAGTACCTTGCCACCATCAATCCCTCGGCCAGTTAGATTGACACCACCACAAATTGAAGAAAAGAGAGCCAAATGGTTATGTTTTAATTGTGACAACAAATTTGGACCAAGACATAATTGTGCTGAAAAGAAGTTGTTCTATATTGAGGGGCCTAATGAAGAAGAGAATGAAGAATATGAAGAGGTAGAGCCAGAAGAGGAATTAGGAGATCCCTAGCCAACGATATCATGTCATGCGATTTCAGGTATTAACACTCCCCCAAACTCTCAAAGTGGTTTGATTCTTAAAAAAATAGAGGGGTAATAATGTTGATTGATTTGGGAAGTATTCACAACTTCATAAATCATAAGTTGGTGGTACATTTGAACTACTTCGTTTATCCAGCTCCAAAATGTCAAGTAATGATCGTATGATGGGGGAACTGTTATTTGTTTAGGAAAATGCCATAACACTAATCTCACCATGGAAGATTACTTGCTAACTAGACCTATGTATGCCATTGCCATAACAGGAGAAGACATTGTGTTAAGAGTTTAATGGCTTACCACCTTGGGAACCATTGAAATGAATTTCTAAGAGTTGTTCATGAGATTTTAGTTAGAAGGGAGGAATTTTGAACTAAAAGGATTAAGAGAAAAGTCCCCACAGCTGGTGAGCTTTGACCAGACATAGAAATTACTTAGAAAAGGTATAGAGGGGTTTGTTGCACAATTATTTTCATTAGAAGGACATCATTCAAATACAATTATACTCTCAGATATGCAAGCAATTATAGATGAGCACTCAGTTATGTTTGATGATATGCCAAAGGGTTTACCTCCAAAAAGATACCATGATCATGCTATCTAGCTAGTACCAGGGAGCCAACCACCCAACACCAAACCTTATAGGTACCCTTATATGCAAAAGAAGTGAGATTGAGAAGATAATACAAGATATGTTGGAAGAAGGAATTATTCATCATAGTCAGATTGCTTACTCTTCTCTTGTAGTGATGGTATGGGAAAAAGATGATAATTGGTGCATGTGTCCAGATTACAAAAAACTCAATAAGTACACAGTCAAAGATAAGTTTCATATTCCCATAATTGATGATTTTCTTGATGAATTACATGGTGTTGTTTACTTTACAAAACTTTATCTTTGTTCCGGATATCATCATATTAGAATTAGGGATGAAGATATTCACAAAACAACCTTTAGAACACACGAATGTCATTATGAGTTCTTGGTAATTCCTTTTGGTCTAACAAATGCACCCTCTACATTTCAAATCTTGATGAATTCTATTTTTAAGGCATTTTTGTGGAAATTTGTTTTAGAATTCTTTGATGATATATTAATCTACAGTAAAACATGGGAGGAACACCTGCATTATGTAAATAAGGTGTTGGAAACTCTAGAACAACATAAAATTTATGTAAAGCCTTCTAAGAGTTATTTTGGAGTCAAGGAGGTTGAATATTTGGGTCACATTATCTCTTATGAAGGTGTTTAAGTGGATCATAATAAGATAAAATCCATGCTTGAATGGAAGGTTCCCAAAACCCTAAAAAATCTCTAAGAATTTTTGGGGCTTACAAGATATTATCGTAGATTTGGAAGGAATTATGGTAGCATAGCGGCACCACTCACAAATTATTGAAGAAGGACTCTTTCCTTTAGAATTAGGAAGCTACTATTACATTTGAGAAGTTGAAGGAGACCATGTGCACCAGTCCAGTTCTATCCACTATTTTCCAAAATATTCATTGTTGAAAGTGATGCTTCAGGGTATGGTATGGGGGCATTACTCATGCAAGAAGTTTGACCCGCTGCCTTTGAGATCCACCAGTTCAAAGGTAAGAATATATCAAAACTAGTTTATGAGAAATAAATGTTAGCCATACTTCATGCAGTGAAACAATGGAGACCATGTCTAATGGGTAGACATTTCAAACTTAAGATAGATCATGATAGTTTTAATAATTCCTAGAGTAATGTTTATCATCTAAAGAACAACAAAAATGAGTCTCCAAAATGTTGGGGTATGATTTTGAGATAATATACAAGAAAGGGAAAGAGAATGTAGTTGTTGATGCTCTATCTTGAAAGGATGAATCAACCAAGGAATTATTGTGTGCCATATCTATATTACAGGATGATTGGATAGAGGATGCAAGGTCTGAATGGAAAAATGACCTAAGTACACAAAATCTCCAACAGGATCCAAACATGTCAGATAAATTTGTATGGAAAGGAGATGCTTTATGGTACAAAGATAGATTATACTTATGTAAGAATTCAACCCTTAAAAATAGGATTATATCTGAGCTCCATGCTTCTCCAGTAAGGAGGCATTCTGGCTTCTCAAAGACTTATCACCAAATCAAACACAATTTCTTCTAGGAAGGGCTAAAAGGGGATGGCCAAAAATTTGTGGTAGAATGTATTGTTTGTTAACAAAAAAAAGGTTAAATAATTAAGTCCTCAGGTCTTTTACAACCTCTATCTATTCCTAGCTAGAGGTGGAAAGAGTTGTCCATGGAAGTCATCATAGGATTGCTTGAATGAGAAGGAAAAAATGTAATCATGGTGGTGGTGAACATAATCCCTAAATATGCCCATTTTTTTGCCTTATCACATCCATTTGTTGCAAGTACGGTAACAAAAGCCTTCATGGATATAGTTTAGAAGATACACAGGACACCAACGATTATAGGAAGTGATCGATACCCTATATTTACTAGTAATGTTTGGACTAACTTGTTATCATGTTTAGGAACACAAATAGCTCTTAGTTCATCTTATCATCCCCAGTCTGATGGGAAAAAAGAGGTGGTAAACAAGTGCTTGGAGGGATATCTTTGTTGTTTTACCTCAGATAAGCAAGCGAGGTGGGTACAATGGTTACCAATGGCAAAACGGTGGTGTAACACCTCATTTCATACTTCATCTAAAATGTTTCCTTTATTGGCATTATATGGGTACCATCCAACATCTATCACCTCATCTTTGAGAGTCCAACCAAGGGTTAGAGCATTTGAAGAACATATTCAACACCAACAAGAGGTAATTTCTAGTCTAATGGAGAACTTGGACATGACACAAAACTGCATGAAGCGACATGCATACCAACATCATAGTGAAATATAATTTGAATTCAGTGATTGGATTTTTGTGCATTTCCATCCATATAAGAAAATATCCCTGAAAAAACAGAAAAGGGATACAAATCTTTCACCTAAGTATTATGGCCCTTATCAAGTGTTATAGAAGATTGACAGTGTAACAAACAAACTAGAACTTCCTTTGGCCACTCAAATACATCTAGTCTTCCATGTATCTTGCTTGAAGACGGCAATTAGACATATGGTATCAACCCAAATAGTGTTAACAGAGCTTGATGAGGAGGGAAGAATCTTCTTGGAGACATAATGCATCCTTCAGTCACACACTAAGTGATTAAGGACAAGGGTCATCACTGAGTATTTGGTCAAGCGGAAAAATCTAGACAATGAATATGTAACTTGAGAGGATGCAAATTTCCTGTAGTAGCATCCAAAGCTTCTCAACATTGGGCAAAATGTTGCTTCGAAAGGGAAGGGAATGATATGCCCTTAATCATATATACTACATTGGATGTATATAGCTGACTTATGGCTATCATAACTTCTTAACATGATGTATCTCTTTAATATATGTTATATTATGATTAATGGGTCAGCCTTGGTGATGGTCATAACATAGGAATAATATATATAGAATTAGTAGGTAGTAGATCAAGATCATATTGAGCATTTGAGTCTTATTGTATGCTTTGGAGGTTTCCCCCTTGAAGTGGATAAGCTATTCTATTTGCATATTATGACCATTTATCTGCTATATTGTGTTCTTTGGTGTTATCTTGTTATTGGTATTCTTATTTATCCAAGTAATTTCCTTACACTAAAATTTATCAAGAAATAAAGAATATAGAGCTTTAATTGAGTCCAACATGAATCAATTAGATGGAGGATCAGGAATACTAGAGTCGGCAGATAACCGATCTAAAATATCACTCATTTGATACCACAATGTAGCTCTAGGGAGATACATGGTGTCTAGATATTTTTTCAGAACAAATTGGAACTCAGAATACATTTGAATTAAATCATACAAATAAATTTGAGAAATTTAGGATCCATGATAGAGAAGATGATATTCCAGAGGAGGATTTGAAAGACCGATCACGAGTCGGGTTCACCAAAATGATTAAAATAAATATGAAATGTATGTCTAATCTGAATGTTATTACAACAGTGAATAGATGAATAATTAAATACAAAAATTGACCCAAGAAAACTAAGTAATAAAGTAAAAAACCTAAGTGAAAAGAGAGGGTAAGAAGCCTTATTTGATTCACAGAGTTCTGGAGAATGCATAAAGTTAGAGAACAGGAAAATGTGAAGCACTGACCATTGCACTAGAGCTCAGAAAAATGAAGATCTAGAGGGATAAATTGGACTGGTGTGCCTGGAGAGGGACATGGGCACTCATGGGCACCATAGGCCTATTTTTGGGCACCTGGGTCTGCGTAAAATCTAAGAAAACCTCCTCCAAGGTGTCGCGAGGTGTTCACCTTTAATTACTTTTAATCACTTCGAGGTTGTACCAAGATCGTTGAGGTCACTGGAAACCCACAACGAAGTATAAACATGCAAAACCCTCAGATAGATATCAAATCCTAAAAAATAAAGATGTAAAATGAGGGGTCAGACTATCCTCGGATGTCACAATGGTGAACTTACGATTGAGCATTACACTACATCTCAAACCCAATGTAGTTCAATGTGTATGCGTGTGAAATTGTTCCCTGGGTTGCTCTTGTGAGTGTCACACTTTAATAATGAGAAAATAGTTAAATGTAGAATGTAGTAAATGTGTGCGTGAAATAGAATGAACTCCCCTCCTATGAAGTGTGATGCTAAAAAACCATCCCTTGCGTCCTTTTTTATGGTGCTATATGGATGCAATGGAGCTCTTATATGCCTTGATGGATGCAACCTTAGGTGGTGATAGCTAATTCTTAATGCTTGGTCCCTTATTATGATCACATAACTTTATATTTATATGATTCCCTTGCTTAAAATTTTTAATTAACCCTGAAAAGGTTGACGACCAATAAGATAGGATGCTAAAACAACTAGAAAGGACCCAAAAAGTGTGAGTAAAGTACAAAGGGGACATGAGCGCCCAGAGGGGGACAAGGATCCTTGGTGTCTTGGCTAGGTGTTGGTGTCTAGGGTGAGAAATGTTGAAGAGTAAAAAGGTAGACTGAGCAAGTAAGGGTAAAAGACTGAAAGCAACAACATAAAGCAAAGAAAGGTGGCCAAAGACATGGGTTAATTATTAATTTTCTTACTTAGGAATTGTATGAACAATAGTATGTAATCAAGACTATCCCAAAGTACGTGATTTTGTGTCTACACTACATAGTTAGCCCACTATATTGGTTTCATGAGACATGAGGGAACCCTTGGGGGGTTGGTTATCTATTCACACTTAAAAAAACATTTATAATAACTACATGATGATTAATCCTATAATGAGGGCATGTATTGCAAGACTTGAATTGGTTCAACAATTGGGATTTTGACCGCAAAGGGTAGTCCAACTTCACTACACACACATGTTTTCTCCTTTTATTTTGCTAATGTTTTGATGAAGGGTTCTGTAGGTTGTTAGGGTTTGTACTTTTTTGAAGTGATTATAGGTCATCTCAAAGCTGTGTGAGCAATAATGACATACAACGAAGATCATTACAAGATAAGTGAAGCACACATAGTTGTACTTCTAGACTATCAAATGGGTTCAATATTGTACACTTCCAAGCAAAGACCATACATACGAGTTCTGAACGATACAAAAGTTGTATGATCCTTCCCCATTTGGGTTTCTAGTTCCAAAAGTTCCATTATAAATAATAGTTCCAAATCATCTTATTTCACTATCCTACACATAATAATTCTTTGCATCCTACCTCAAACAACAAATTTTATCTCTCCTCTTGTATTATAGCAAGTGCTTATCATTAATTAGTTATTTTGATCTTCTCAAGTTTGAACGTAAATTTTTGATTATGTGTAATTGTTGTTTTGAATGTAATCATATCAGAATAGTCTACCGGTTGTAAAGCCTTACATCCTTTTTATTTGTTGTATTATAACATTCTAAATTTCTAATTAGGGTGTAAATACTCTGAGCTGAAATCTATGAAAACTTATGAACAAACCCACAATGTCCCCCCTCTTGAGGTGAAAAATGCTTTTGTGTATCATTCATTGCAAAGGAAAGGAGGAAAGGAGCATAAATGGATTTTGCGTTGAAAAAACCATATAGAGCACACTACTACACATGGTTGGATAAGTCTCCATAAATTAAATATAATCATGATATAACAAGAATAGGGTGTGTGTTATCTAAGGGATAAGTATATGTTAATATTATTCTAAGTTAATATAAAATAATCAGTTGAAATAGAAGATGAAACTCATAGAAGGAAACTTGCAACATGACATGACACAAAGGATCCTTCATCACACATGATATGACACGATGAGACTTGTCATAGACAATTGTAAAAAATTGAAAATTTGAGTGAGATGAAAATATAATGAAATAATAACTCGACCAACACTGACATTAGTAATAATAACACAAGAAGTATAGAGAAAATAATTGGGGTTACAACAAGCATAAATTTATATAGAAACCAAAAATTATATAATCATGCATAAAACCATGGTGTAATAAAAAATCATATATCTATAAAACAACGTAGAGAAAGCAAGAATCATACGTCTAAAATAGAGCGTATAACACATAAGTGTCATACAATATATGTATCAGTAGAGAAACATGAAATCATTCAAGAACAATAAAAATAAACACACACAAGAATACATGTGAAAAAATTAGTAAAACATAGAGCACTTTGTAATCAATAATCTAACAAGTAATAAGCATGGAATAAGGAATGTCAATAAAATATAAGCAACCAATGTCATTATTAGGTGAAATCACAGTATGATATTTGTAGTAAAGCACGTGTTAAAAATTATAAGTCAGTGTATGGCATCATGGAAGTAAGACTACATCACCAATGGAAAAAATAAAATAAAAGATAGAGCATGAATTTTTCCAAGAATATGTCCCTATTGCAGGCATGTCCCATGATATGGAATATGTCACCTTTAGGTATAGAAAAAAATAATCACAAAAACATGTATGTGTTTATGGTAATGTATAGCCTGTGCATCCTTTAGCTAACTCATGTAACATAAAGGCACAATGCATATAGAAGTATATTTGTAAAGTGATAAGAGCGTAATAAACATAGAAGTAGGTCCTAGCTTTGGATTTTTTACAATATGTGAATGGTTTTGTATTATGTGAATAAGTTCAAAAATTAGATAAAGCTTGAAAACATACAAGATACCAAGGACTAAAGGCTACACAAATATAAGAATGGTTTTTTTAGGTAGCTATGATCCCCTCAATAATCAAATCAAACCCATTTGAGTAATATTTTTGGGTAATGTGTAGTTGTTAACTCAAAAATGGGTGTCATACAAATAAATCATTTATAAACAAATGAAAATATTAATGTCCAAACAAAAGGGTGTAAATAACCAAATTGAAGAAAAGAAAGAATCCATCTACAATACTTTTCATGTGGTGCCCTTGAGTAAAAAGGAATATATTCATGTTATAATATGCACCGGTCAATATCGTCATAACAAGGCTATATATTAAGAGGTATTATTATAATGTTTCATGTTGGAGGAATAATTGAGGCAATTGACTCATTGTTCATATTTGAGAAATAATCATGTGTTGTATAGTAACTTTAGCCATTAGTGCTAGTAGTAAGTATGCTTATGGATAAACAACGAGTCATTAGTATTATAGTAGCATGTGGCCACCTCTATGTATCAAAAGAATGTATCAGTGTTCCATGTGGGTCATGCTTATAAGATTTCTGTAAGACTAACACATGTCACACATGGTTGCATAAAACAAGTTTGAGCTCGAATAAGAGACACTATCAAATGTGGATCTCAAACGGTCGATATTGATGAATGCTATGAAATAGGTCTAGGAATGTGATCAATTATATGTAGAGGTTAGGGTTGAAGAGGCTCCAATAGTTTTACCTATGTGATTAGAAGCATAGGTTGACATGGAGCTACATTAGGTATTGTGACTTGATCAAATAGGATAAGTGTAGGGATTTCTCTAAATTTCCACCACTTTGTCATTGTGTATGTAATTCAAGCGTCTATGCAAATAAGGAATGAATTTAATCTCATGGATCCATGGGAATCCAAGTAATCTATTGACATTAATAGTTAATAATAAAAAATTACGTGACTATATTCTCGGGTTCAACTTGTAAAGGTAAGTCAATTCCCCCGAGTAGGTTGTACCATTTTTAGAAAAATAATTAACTATATTTGTTGTATTGAGAAAATCTTGAATAATGTACCAAATTCTAGTGAGTATTATCATAATGCATATGTTTTTGCTATATCTGTTGTCAACCATGACAATGCGAATTAGATGTGAATCAATACGAGTGTGAGTGAATAAGTGGGCTATCTATAGCATCATCAACATTAAGGATATTTGAATCATTAAACACAATCATAAGTCTATGTGAAATCATACTCAGAATCATGTAAATAATGTCAGCTATATGATGAGAGTTAGTATTGTAAGACATAGGAGGATACACACTATGATAAGTCATGAACACTTAATCACTCTTAAGTGTTAGTATCATTAGGTAGAGAATCTACAAACATCTCAATAGTATAATTGATTTGGGAAACTGTGATATTTATATGTTTTTCAAAGTCTTTAACTAAAAAATGTGATGATCATCAATAAGGTCTAGAATCTCATTTCATACTAATAAATGTATGTATATGCATGATTCATAAGTGAGAAAACTAGACGTTAACAACATGTGTTTTTATTTTTACATCGCTTTATCCTCTTATGCACTCATCTTATTTAATTTTTTGGAATGACCACTTTATTCTTGGACATTAGACAACATATGATCCAACTTTGATTTTATCATTATATCTTCCAAACATCCTGGACAGTACCATCCATTAGGGACAAGAGCATCCAAGTGCTAATGTCCACTTTTGGCACTTCTATCCCCTTTGGGTGCTTTTGTCCTTTTCCCTCCTTTTCTTGATTTTCAAATATCACATCATTTAGTACTTTTTCTAAAATATTTCTTATTACTTTGGGTCAGATTTCCTTGTTGTTAATGATGCAATTCAAATAAGGGAATCATATATATACATGACTTACTTACTACCATTAGAGGTTGGACAATTGGGGCTAATACTTACTATCTTCTACTTGGGAAAAGAAAAACATTCAAGGAATGCATTTGGTTGCATCATTCACTACATAGAAAGGGATATTTCAGAATTCCATCTCACACATTCATCTTAAGGGAAAGTAGTTATAGCCCACTATTTTGGTAGGATTGACACAAGGGCAATCTAGCTTCAAGTGATAACATTCAAATCACACACAAAAAAACTACATATAGTCTAAAATGTAGTGCATCGCTTAAAGAAAATCACATTGGGGTGACCACCGAGGTCAGTTCGACTCAATCATCTGCATTATTTATTCCATATAATATTTTATTGAGCCTTGTACAAGGACCTATGGTTTATTTTACAAGTACATGTGTGAAACATGAAGTGGATGTAACAAATAATGAAAGGAATAAGTCAAGTTCATACCTTGAAAATATTAGAAGCAAAGTGGTCACTTGTACACTAGCACCCATTTCATACACCGACGCCTGAGTGATTCTATCCTCATCTAGGCAGTCATGTTCGAAGAGGTTCCAGATCTTAATTTTCTAGACAGAGCTTGCACAGTCCATATCCATCCTATTCCAGTCAATTTCCAATGAAGAATCAACCCATATCTGTCAATACAAGCTAAGTCATTCTCATCTCTTATCTTACATGATTGTTTGTACTTTGCATGCTAGATCTTGTTTGTAACTGATATATTCATTTTATATTTGTCCTATAATAAATATTTAAATTTCTTTAAATCATTTGGTGAACCTGAACCATGATCATGCACCAAATCCATTTCATTTATTCATCCTCTCTTGATGTTATGGATAATTCTTCCTATTTCATTTATATTTGTTTCTATTCCCAAGAAGCCATTCAGGATGAATATATTTATGTCATTACTCAACATTCTCCTTGCTTCACCCCACCGTCATTATCGTCACCACTCATCAGAATAAAAAACCTTCCTACTTCTCATCTTCCTCCTTTTAGTGCAGCCTTTCCTCAACATGTTGCTTAATCCAAAGAATATGATATCCTAGATAAATTAAAGAATACCCAAACTAAAATATATCTATTTGATCTCTTGTGTAAATCCACTGACTGTCATCCTAATCTAGAAACCACATTACAATCTATTCAAATAAAAAATGATGACCATCCTATTGCCTTTACTAATCTCATGGAATATTTTAAGCATATTATCAATTTTATTACATTTTCTAATGAGGATATTTCACACGAGTCATCTGTTGATTCTCTTCCTCTCCTTATCATGGCTTGGATTCAGGGCTTTCAAATTAAGCATGTACTCATTGATTTGCATTGAATATTTGTCTTCTATCCTTACTAGCTCAAATTAATACCCCTCATTGTGATATTGAACCGTCTATTCTTGTTTTCTGTGGCTATGACACTACCACCCATGTATGTATAGGCATTATCAATTTGGAATTGCAAGTGGTACATTACAAGCTCATCAATCATTTTTATGTCATGGATGCCCATTAAAAATTAATCTCATCTTTGGTCGACCTTAGATCCATGACATGCGAGCTATCCCTTCTACATTCCATCATTGTGTCAAGTTTATATTTGATGGCTATGAACATACTATTACTACTAATCTTGAACCATTCAAATATTGTTGCATGACTTTTCCATCTCCATGGTTATTCCTCCAACTCAACCAATCCCCTCACATTGTTTTGATACATAAAATATTATGTAGTGCAATAATTCCAATCCTATATCACTGCTTCCCATCGCTTCCTCCATTCAGAATCATACTATTGATCTTGTCTATCCCACTATATCCTCCCATACACCCTCCACATCTATTGTCAAACCCCTAGAAAATACATAATAATACTTCCCATGTTGAGACCGATGATTATGATGATGATGATGTTGTTGATACTATTGAGCTTATTGACGACACTATTTGTTATTTGGACTTTATCCCTATGGAATTTGATGAATCCTTATTTCATAGCCATTACATTACTACAAGTCCTAGTGAATACCAAGTTAAATCCCCAAATCCACTGACTACTACCACTTCTTTGATTCCTTATCATAATACTGTGCACTATTCACAGTTCTTCTTCTAGGCTACTCTCCTCTTTTGATCGATTTAGTTACACATTATACAATAATCAAGAATATTGGCAGCATGTACCTTATGGTCCTCATTACTATGAAATTGTATATACCTATAAGGCTCTAACCCAATTGGGCCTCACTCCTACCGATATCATACCTTTGATAACACCACATAGTGAATATCAAGGCTATATTTTTATCCTAACAACTTATGGTACCATGGTCTTTTATATCCAGGTTTAGGTTACACTTAATCCTCGACCTTTTCTGTTTACACTTGGGAAATCTTGGTTAGATTACATTGGTGGTTGTATTGATATGTATAATATTAATCTAACTTATCCTATGTCCTCCAAGACTATCTCTATTCGTAATAATTCATTCCTTGATTACACTCCTAATTTATCACGATGGAATGCACTTAAGTAATTTAATACACCTTTTACTGATGAAGAATATGTCAAGGGAATGTATGACTTACGACTCATAGGTTTCTTCAAAAATAGGCCAAAATCCTTTACATATTATGCCTCTAATCCAAATCATGTTGGCTATATTTTAGATTTAAATGACTCTCTCAATGATATCACTTAGAACACCATGAAATTCAAATTTGGGGGCATATTACTCCCCCCTCGCTATTCGATGACACACACTTGTTATAGTTTCAAACACGATTGTTAAGGGCCCATTTATTTACATGGAAATACTAAGGGGAAACCTTTCTCCCCTCCCTTAGCTATTCTATTTCATGTTCATATATTAACAAAAATTCAAAAATACTAGCTTAGATATTGATTGGATGTATCCTTGCTTGCTCATTTTATTCTATGTTGCAAATTACGTATCATGTTACTTGGATTCATGGTATGCTTTATCATTTTTCCATACACACATGAACATTTATGTAGTACTCTCATAGGTGAATGTATATCACTTATAAGTTTCTACACGATGTATGATTCCAGGCATTGTACTATACTAGTCCCAGTGAGGCTCCGAGGGGCATCTACCTTTTATATTTTCTCTATAATTAGGTGTTATCATTGAAATATCTACTAATTTCATTACTATTTATAGTTTTATACATTGTGACATACTATCAAATTTTCCTAACATTTTAACAGACACTTCATGTGTATCATTTATATTACAAGCCTACTTCCACTCATGCTTGTCTAATTTGCTTATATCTTGTCTTCTTTTCTTGTATCTTAATTGCCATTATTTGTGTGCTATGATATATGCTTCATTGTTTGTTTTCTTTTATAACCTTTAAGGATTCGTGTGTCTTATGAGATCTTGAGTGGTGTACCATATATTCAAATAGCTATTCGCCGTGTCTTTTTCCATGTTATTATGTGTTTTGACTTGTTTCTATTGTATCATGTATACTTGTTTGTGACTAACACTTTTGGATAGCCTTTTCCCATTGTTATCATATGTCATGATTGTTACCATGTGTATTCCCTATTCCACATGTAGGTGTTATATTCATATGTGCACATCAGTTTCAACTTTTATTGTTTAGGTCACACTCGCCTTTGTTCATCTCGCACATCCCAAATGAGTGGGGGCAATAACCGGGTTACTATTTCACGTTCTTAGTAGTTTACAGACCATACAAAGAAATGGTAAATAGAAAAATTAAGGATAGAAAAGAGCTAATACACCAGTTCAAAATCATAATTGGACCTAAAATTAGTGTAGGACAGAAGTGAAAAATTAATATCATAATTGCATAAAGAAAATTCGAAAACTTACTCTTTATTCTTGCTACATTCATAGGAAGTATTACATCCATTTAAATAGGAGATATTGTTCCTATATTTAAGGAGATATAATCTCCATAAATATCTCCACACATAACTCCTAAAACAACTCCATGCTATTTTACGTGAGATTTTTTTTTTCTCACAAAACTAATATTGTTAATGATTTGTTTACTCAACAACTCATAACAATATTTACTCACCCACTCATAATTACATTTACAATAATGTAATTAATTATTACAACACATATTATATTATCCTAGCTAATATAATCACTTACATAATATTCTATGTTCACACTACAACATAGATATTCCTAACAAGAAGTACTCAACACATATAGGAATGGTGGGCGCTAGTTTCCCACTTGGGCATTCCTGTCTTGGGAAAAAAACAACTACAATACAAAATGACCAGGTTCTCAGTGACAATCTCTTATAATTTATAACATAACATTGTAGCTTATAGGTTACTATTAGAAACAACATGAGAAAAATCAGTGGCACATTACAAACTTTGTGCAATGGAACTAGTTACTTCTTTTGTCTTGGTGACTAGTTTCTGTTGGGTTATTGACAATCTGTCCTATCTCTTATCGATGGGGAAGCATTAAAAGATGGAGGGAAAAGCTAAAAACTCTCCCAATATTCTTCCCTTGGGAACAAGATGCTCAAATCGTTAGTTTGGCAACAAGATGCCCAAATCTGCAATTTGGCGACACGACGCCCAAATCCATAGTTTGGTGACATGATACCCAAATCCTTATTACTATTCTAACTATCTCCAAAGTAGAAAAAAACAGGAACAATTCTATCTCTTCTCTCATGGAACATAGGTGTATTCTATCCTCGATTCACTAGTTTTACAATACAAATTTCTATTTTGACATATACCAAGTTAAAGTTCAATTTCATTTATCATGAGCATTGACTAGACTTATTATATTTTTGTAGGTTTGAGCTTACTTTGACAAAAATGACAACAAACAAATGGAACAAGGAACTATCTCAAGCACAAGATGTTGTGGAAAGAAAATATCCAAGGAACAAATGCATACATCACTTCTACTATGCACAAAAGGTCACCCCTAGGATCCTTATCCTCTCTTCTAGATTCCACGATACACACTTGACAATCTCTAATCTGAATGGTATGAAGCACATTCCTCAATCAACACACTATCAGTTAAAACTCCCTTTGGATCTCCACAAGGTACACTCTTATTATCTACTTTATGCTACTAAATATCCATTCACCAAAATTAAGTGGAGGCAAATGTAGTCACAAAATCATGCACTTTCAATTTACTTTAGTACTCTAAGTATGTCATTATATGCACACAATTCCTAAGTGAGAAAACTAGACATTAACAATACATGTTTTTCTTTTACATTGCTTTGTTATTGTCTCTTACACACTCTTTTTATTTACTTTTTTAGAATGACCAATTGAATCTTGGACATTAAACAACATATAACCAAACTTTTTATTTACCATTATATCCTCTGAACATCTCAGAAAATACTACCCATTAGGGATATGAGTGTCAATGCACTACTATTCCCTTTGGGCACTTTTATTTTCACTCCTTTTCCTGATTTTCAAATATCACATCATTTGGTACCTTTTCTGAAATATTTCATATTACTTTAGGTTTAATTTTCTTGTTTTTAATGATGAAATTAACACAAGGGAGTCATATATACACGAATTACTTATTATCATTAGGGGATAGAAAATTTGGGGATGATACTTACCATATAATACTTATGAAAAGAGCAACATTCAAGGAATGCATTTGGGCTACATAAGTCATTGCATAGGAATGGATATTTCTAAATTTCATCTCACACATTCATCTTGGGGGAAAAGTATTTGTATCATGTTATCTTTGTGTGACTAGAACAAGGGTAACCAAGCTTCAATGGATACAATTCAAATCACACACACAAAAGAACTACATAGAGTTCAAAATGTAGTATAGAACTTGGTCAGAATCACATTGGGTAGATTACCGAGGTTAGTCCAACTCAAGCATATGTATTATTTATTTCATATAATGTTTTATTGAGCCTTGTGCAGGTAGCTAGGGTTTAGTTTTTAGGTAAAATTATGACATAGGAACCATATAGTGAAGTATATGTAATAATAATTGAAAGGAAAAATCTAAGATTATACTTGAAAAGATCAGAAGTAGAGTTGTTGCTTGGATACTAGCACCTAGTTTAGACACAAAGGCTTGGGAGGTCCTTTCTAAAGAGGTTCCAAATCTCATTTTTCTTGACATATTTTATACAATCCAAATGCACCTTGTTCTAGTCAATTTTTAGACCAAAATAATCCCAAATCCTTCGATATAAGCTAAGTCATTCTCATCTCCTATCTTGTATACTTGCTTGTAATTTGCATGCTAGATCTTCTTTGTCATTACTATATTCATTTGATCTCAGTCCTTTGATAAAGATTAAAATTAATTACCCACTCTAGTGATGAGTCTATAAAATTCCTCAGTATGTTACTTCACATTGAGTTATCTTTATGATAGATTCTACTATTTTCTAAGCAAATTGAGTTGGTGATCCCTGTAAAATAAATTCACCTTCAATTTTGCCACTAGTATTTCCTAATTCTTGATCTTCCATATTTGTCTCTATACTCTCCATCTATAAATGCTTCCACTAAATAGATGCATAGTTATTCAATATTTTGCATGAAAAATTGTATATTTTATCTTCCATATCTTCCTAATCAATTTACTTATTAAAATTTATTATCTAATCAAAGAGCTCCTCTACCTTCAAAATTCTAGGATAACTTAAATAATCAAATATAGGCTTACTTCTCATGCTTTACAATGTGTGTATGATCCTATCTTCTAGCCCATCAAATTGTGCTCTTTATTATTTTAGATTTCTCCACTTATTTATGTGGATATATCACTTCATTGTCACTATTTTCTTATACCATGACGCCAGTGCGTTGGATATTCTCCACGGCCATCAAATAAGATTTCATAATTCTCATCAACTCATCCAAACCATTAAGTTTTGCACATTTTTATACGCAATATAATATATTATTCCTTCTTTTGTGTGCCATTAGTTTATCCTAAAAACAAGGATATATATATAATATTTTCTATCTTCACACCTTCTACCCAATAACTATCTAATTAGAAGATGTCCTCAATGATTTTACACCCATATTTGTAAATGTGTAAAAATTATAATTTCCTTCGTACCTCACTTTGATGGAAATAAAATATTTTTTTGATAGTAAAATGAAGTAAACATGGTCAACAAACCTAGTTAAAAGCAACTATGTCAACATAACACATAAACTCAAAAAACTATATTATTAATTCACATATCTAGGTAATTCCCCAATAAATAATATATGTTGTCTTAGAGGGTCGGGAAAATTTCAAACCAACTACCAATTCATATCCTTATTTTGAAGTACTTAACTCCTAAAGTACTCCCCCCAACTCTACTAACTCTATAAGGAACAAGTTTATAAAATAATTGAGCTTGACTCAAACTTTCCATTGGATCATTATTTTTATTTACGACATTGCATGACATCGGTAGACCAACATGAAAACTGATTATGACATTCGTATACCTTATTGACATTGATTAGACCTTCAAGACATCAATTAGACATTCATAGAATTAGTTAGATCTTTGCATAATTGGTTACACCTTCACGACATTGGTTATACCTTCATGACATTGGTTATACTTTCGCAAGCATTTTTTATGCCTTAAGATAAATAATTTGGAAAATGCAACAATCTAATTTAACTATTTTTTTATTAATACAAAATTTCCGATGAACCTAGATTCTATTGCATCATCTTATCACATCTGAGAATGGAAATATTTCCTAAATGAAGATATGCATGTTGAAATGGAATAATATTGGACCATGAAATGTGCTCAAATTTTTTGTACCCAACACATATGGGATAAAATTAATTGAAATCATATATATTTTACCCATTTTTAATGCGGTTAAGTTATACCATTAAGATGAATTGTAGAGCAGTGAAAAGAGCACAAGTACAAATGATAGTGAAGGTGATTATAGATAAATAATTCCCGAGACTATGTGTGAGGAATTAGATAATATGATTAATACTAGATTCAATAAGACAACAAATAACATACAGTATGAGGAATACTTGGTGATATATAAGTTGATAAATCGAATCTGTGACATGGATAAGTGCATTATAACCTTCTAGACATGAAAATCCAACAACATAACTCTTGGACTATACATGATAAACACTACTCATGGTTATTTTCATTTACTCAGGGTGTGTGGTGTGGGAACATCTAGGCTCATATGAAAAATTTCATATCCAAATAGATAGTATAGATATAAACAATTAATATTTTTAATTTGAAATACGTCATTTACACATAATTTTATCAAACTATTATGAATAATTTTTGAACCCATGCAGATGTACTTTTGTGCAACCCATTTTTATGTTCTCAACTTGGAGTGTTAAGTGGATTATTAAATAAGCATTGAGGACTCTCTCAAACATTTTCCTAGAAATATTTTGAACATCTCTTGAGTTTTTTCATAGATTCTAAAAATTTGTAATAGAAAAATTAGACTTGCAGTCTTGTGTATAATTGCTGACATACAACATTGTGTTTAGAAGGTCTTGGACATGATTTCCTTCATGTCACATGATGTCCAATCCTTGGGCATGATATTACAATTGTAAAGTTTTTGTGTACTTATAAACATCACATGGGTGCAAAAAGATTGTAACCAATGGGATTCGATTGTAATCTAACAAATTTAAATAGTATTAACTTAAACTACATTTTCCTATTTGATGGGTTAATCAATTCCTTCTCTTGATGTAATGTGTTCATGATAAATTATGGTGTATTGGAATTGTGTCATAAATTTAATGATTATAGCACATTTGATCATTGTGGCATGTGCATGAAGTTAGTTAAGAAATAAAATTTATGTAGGTGGATCGTGTAACTATATCAACAAAACCCGACAATTGAGAGAGTTGAGTATTTGTTACGAGAGCTAAAAGGGTATACTAGAAGCTTGTGAATCTTGGGATCGATAAGTATACTGGTTTTTATGCATCTTATTTGAGAATTATTTACAACTTCATTTAATTATAAAGTTTTCATGATCATACTATAGTATTTTTCTCATGTAAATTGACTAGCCAAAAAATACAAAGTTCAAACCATGATAATTAAGTCCTAACACAAAATTTTTCCTTCTGATCCTTCTGAATGTCTCTCCTGGACAACCTGCCTCCTATGTCATCATAATATTGACCTTGAAGGTAGTCCTAATAATTTTTTTAAACATGTTTCTATGTGAAAAAATGTGTAATGAGGTTCATCATTCCATTTAGTAGAGTTTAGCAAAATACTAGTTTTCTTGGAAGTCTAGAAAGGTTGATTTTGGCCATTTCAGAGCATGTGTTCAACCCCTGAGCGAGTTATAAGAAGTATTAAGTATATGGAGGTGGTATTGGATATACTTGAAGGGTTTGGAAGTATTTTAGGAAGATTTAGGAAAGTTTTGACCATTTTGGGCTAGTTTGTTCAACAATTGGTTTTCATGTGCAAGGAGCGGAGAGTCCAATTGTGAACCTTGAATTTTCTGGCTGATTGCAAGAGATCTCTAAGGAGTTAAAGAGGAAATAAAATAAGCATGTCGTAATTATTCAAAAATTATCTACATGACTGGGAGCATTTTTTTGATATGAGGTTTGATGGTTTATTATAACATTCTAGACAGTGTAATTAACCCTCACAGTTTCGAAAGGGCCATTTTTTTGATGTTAAGGAATATTAAAGTTTTGAAACCACCTCCATTGGTCTTAGAATGTGTTTTTCAGTAAAATTCATATAAACATTTACCCAAAAACATTATCTTAAGCCTCTGGGGTGAAAGAAGTAAAATTTCAGGCTATTTTTGGACAACTAGTGAAAAATCTTGCTTTCCATAAGTGGAAAGGTGAGATTTTGAGCTCATCTTGTTATGGGTACATGAGAAACATGATAGAAATAAATTTTTCCCTCATACATCTCGCATAGACACACTTTTTAACACTTTTTTTCCTTGTGCAAAAGATTAAGTTCCTCACAATGTCATCGACATATCTTGCCATTATGCCAAACTTTCCTTACTCATTTTGTTGGGTAAAGGCACAAACATGTGGCCTATTTAGTGACATGCATAAAGGATGCACGATAAGTGGCAAGAATTGCATAGGTTATGGCTATAACCTATTCAAACTGATATGGTCCTACATGGAATCTAGGGTTATGGCTATAACTGTTACGACCGTAACACTTATGGCTATAACCGTTATGACTATAAAACTTAAAACTATAACTGTTATGGTTGTAAGGGTTACAATTGTGAGTGTTACGACCGTAAGGGTTATAGCCATAACATAGATGAATTTTAGAAACCTAATTTCTTAGGTTCATTTGGTTACAACAATTTTATAAGGCAGAGGCAGCACAGAGAAAAGGAACATTTTTGGTAGGTCAACACTGAGTGTTGACTATTGGGTGTTGGGCAAGGTAGCGACAACTATTGAGTGTTAGGTGTTGGGAAAGGAAACGATGACTATTGAGTGTTGGGTGTTGGGTGTTGGGTGTTGGGTAAGGCAACAATAAGTGTTTGTAAGTAAAGATGAGAAATTACATTGTTAAATATGTAGTTTAATTAATATGATTATTAGAAATTATATTTTTGTTAAGTAAAACATTATATTTGATTAAACTTAGAACACAAATTTATTTCTTTTTCCCATATTCATAAATCAATCTTCATATTTTATGACAATTTTCATGTTTTTTTGGCTTTTTAGAAGATTTTTTGGTGTTGGATGTTGGGTGTTTTGTGTGGACGGGGTTGGCGATTTTTGTGTTTTAGCTGTTTTATAAACTCTAAACACAAAATCTATGCACTTGGGTACATTTCTAGGTCCTAAAGCATACTAATGCTATATACATGATTCCTAAGCAAGAAAACTAGTAATTGACAATGACTTTTGTTCCTTTTTCTTTGTCTTCTTATACTTTTATTGACCTTACACACCCTAAATCCCTGTCAATATTTGACAAATTTATCTTTTATGGCCCTCAGACACTAGCGCATCTATTTTGGACAGAAATGCACTCAGGTGCTCATGTGCCTTATGGGTGCTCCTGGCCCCTTCTCTAGTATTTCTCACTCTTTTGGGTCTCTTTTATCTTCTTGGGCATCTGTTACACTTTTGGTTCGGCATTATAGTTGTTCAATTACAAAATTTAAACAAGGGATAATCATATCATATATATATATATATATACATAGTTATAGCTCTCAAACAAGGGGCCAAGCACTAGTATTATCTATTATCACCTAAGCATGCATCCAAAGGCACAAGAGCATTACAAAGCATCCATATAGTTTATTCACTCAAGGGACAAGGACTATATCACTTTTGCATACACAACATAAGAGGGGATTTCTATTCTATTCCATCGTACACATTCTATACATTTTTTATATTCTAGATCTATCTCGTTATCATTATGCAACTTACACAAGGGCATCCTAGGGCATCATTACACACACCTTCACACAAAACTACATGGATTATGAAATGTAGTGCAATGCTCAGTACTAAGTTCACTCTTCGGGTGACTGTTAGGGTTAGTCTGACTCCTTATTCTGCATCTTTATTTTTAGATTTGATGTGGTTTGTGGGCATGCAGCTAGGTATTTTTATTTTATAGGTTATATGTGTGAATGGTGAAATTGGAACAAATGCAAAGTGAAAAATAGATATCAAAAATGAAATCTCCTCTTGCTATAGAAAATATCAAAACCTAAGCATCTAGGTGGACACTAGTGCCCAGATCTAGTCACTAGATCCTGGGAACTCTTGGCCTCCCATGGGCTTCTATCCTACACATTCAAGGTTTCCAAACCTCTAGTGAGCCTTGATGACACTTATTCCAGTATGTTTCATCTATTCAACTACCCAGATCACTCTCTGATTGCTCAAAATCAGCTAAGTCATTTATCTATCTCCTCTTGCTTAGGGTTTCATATTGTTGCTTGTTTGTTTTTTGTGTCATTTACTATATATTATCATTTATATATCATAAACTTACAGTAGTTACTCTGAAATTAAGATTTAATTCAATTTATATTAAATCATTTGGTGAACCCCACTCATGATCAAACACTTGGATCCTTACTTTTTCTATTCTATCGGATCTTCTTTCATGGCTCCTAAAATTCCTCAAATCTCCTTGTATCAATTACTTCAAATGCACCCACCTTGCAAATATGTTCTCCAAAAATACCTAAACACTATGTAGCTCCCTCACAATACACCACTTGCACAAGTAAGTTCCATTTTCAATCATCTCTCTGATGATCCTATCAGTCCTGATACCAAAACCAATCAACCCATCTTATGCAATTCAATTCAAGCTTTACACCATTTATTTCAAGATAAATTTCAAGCTATGGAAACCATGATTACATCTCTTACCAAGATGAAATCCAACATCTCAAGAGTGAATCTTAAGCCCATGCTTGTTCTTCTTCTACACCTCATTCTAACCCCATGTCTACTACATGTGCTTATATAAGTGAAGCCAAAGTCTTACCGCTACCATCACCTCTCAAGTTTGATTTAAATACTAAGCAACATGATATTATTCCTGAGCTCCTAAATCACCAGTTGATCAACTTTCCACCTACTCATTATTACCCTCCTTATCGGCTTGCCAAATACAAATGTCTCCCATTTTACAATTATCACATACTTAATGGACATCATGAAAATGATTTCTATGCTTTAAAATAAATAATTAAGCACCTTGAGCATTAAAGTTTTATTTCATTTGCTACACAACATTTTGCTACATGTTCATCTCCAATTGCTAAATCCCAATGGGCTCCCAAATCTGGATCCCTCCATGTCTAGTGAGCATCATGCCATAGTTACTAATGTTCCTTCTCTAGTAATTCAAGAGCCTCCTATCCAACCCAATGTCATACCACCTTTAAAAATCAATACCCCATCACCTCCTCCTATCAAGTCCTCTACAACATTACCAATTCCAACTAAGCAACCACCCTTAAAAAGACTTACCCCATCACCTCCTCCTATCAAGTCCTCTTTACAACGTTACCAATTCCAAATAAAACCATCTAATAAAGAAAGATCAACCAATTCACCCTGTGATATCTAACCTCTTTAAAATTCCTTGTGAACCCAAAATCAAACCCTAGTCCTAACTCCTACCTCTTTTGATGACTCTATATTTCTCATGACACATCTCAAACTCTCACACAATGGCATGTGTTCCCTCTTAAGTCATCTCATAAATCTCCATCACTCAAATACTTGGGGGCATCACACTTCCCCCCTTCCATCACATCATTTGTATCTAGTGTCTACTTCTACACTTCAACACTATTTCCTATATCCATTACTTACTTTCACTTGCTACACCTTTTCTATATACATTATTTGTCATTACCCAATGAAGCAATTTACTGCTTGGTCATCACCCTTGATTGTTGATCTACACGTACACTACTGAACCTACACCTCATGCTTATATTTCTACACTCTAATACTTCATGGATACATATTTCATTACATCTAATACTCCCTCTATACATGCTCCATGCTAATCATGACTTACATATGGATCCATCTACTCTCATGATATAATACACTCACTTTATGATACTCTATGGTATTACATTTGACTGTTGTAGGGCACACTTCATCACTACCTTGCACCTCCTCTCACATCTTTTACACTTAAAGCTCATTATTATGTTGGGGGCACCGCACTATTCTCATTATCATCTACTATCTAGTCTCTCTCTTACTTTCACGCTCTGTGATTCATGATAATCTTTTCTAGCACTCATGCTACATCTTTGGTACATACATTGTACACTCATTTCCCGATGACGCACTCTAGTGCTATGGTTCACACTTGACTATTAAGGGTCAATTCATAAATGAACCTCACATCATAATTTTTCTACACTTCATGCTCATTATCTTCACGATACATCTTTTCTAGCATCTACTCTCACACAATACACTTTCATTTCCTGATGACACACTCTTGTTCTATGGTTCATTCTTGACTATTGAGGGGGAATTTCTAAATGAACCTCATCTCATACACATCTATTGGGGGGAAACATTGGATCTCCTATCATCTTTGCACCTTGCATATCACACCATCACACTCACACAACATTTGCATATCTTGGTTGCATTTACTCTTGTTAGCTTATATCTACTTACATGTTACACTTTGTTTCCTATGCTAGACGGATTCTTAGTATGTCATTATCTTTTTCTATAGACACATGCACATTCACTTGGTATCTTGAGGTGAATGTAGGACCTTTAAAAATTCATACATGATGCATGATGCTCGACATAACTCTTTACCAGTCCCACCGAGGCTCCTAGGGGCATCTACTTTTCGCTACTCTCATACTTTACACATCACAAGTTCTATTGTTACATTATTTACGTTACTTCTCACTACAATACTTTACTTTTCACTGATTTATACATGATTTTGACATACTATTTATCTTTCTAACATGTTAATGGGTGCTTCATGTGTAGTAATTTTCCTTGAAGGATATATACAACCATGGTTATCTATCACTCTTTTATTAATATTGCTTGTTATTGTTTGTGGGTTATGCCCTATGTCTTGTTTGATCATTGTATGCTTTTGGATGCTTTGGCCCTGATTGTCTTATGAAATTGTGAGCGATGTCCCATGTATGAAACCCACTTTTCATGGTCCATCTTTTCTTCACTTAGTTGCTTGTTACATTATCTTCTATTGCATGCTAGCTATTTTTACTATTAACTCTTGTTACTAGCCTACTTTTTTTTGCATGTGCCTTGGTTTCTACCATGCACATCCCCTACCCCTGCAGGTATCCAATTTCATATATGCATATCAGTATCGGGTCCTCTCCTTTGGACCACATTCTCCTACAGTTGTCGCATGCACCCTAAAATGAGGGGGGCATCTATTGGGTGAACAAATCACCCCTATAGTATCTCAGAGCTATAATATAACACAACACAGTTACATAAATCAACATAAGAACACAATTACAAATTGGCTTAGAAGTCAAACTTGGGTCAAAAACACAGAGCAGACACTAGCACCCAAGACCTAGATAGTAGCAGTGGGTGCTTGTGTCCCCCCTGGGTGCTAATGTCCTGGGGGAAAAATAGTCATTTTCACCCAAAAAGCTTCGACATTCAACACATTTGTTGATCACAAGTAGTCTTCAGATTTTCTCTAGTAGCAAGGCACTTGCCTCCAGATTGACAAAATTTAATTTATTAGTTACAAGAAGAACAAATCATTAGTAATAATTAGGGAAATAAAGCAGGGATGCTTACCATCTGCAATGGTGTTTATTCAAGAAGCATGTCATGATGAAGAAAAGAAAATCTAAACCTCTCTCCCCAACACTCTTCTCTTGGCATGAGATCACCCAAAAAACTCTCTTTTGGCAAGAGATCACCCAAAAACTCACTCTCAACATGAGATCACCCAAAAACCTCACCATCTGACATTTAAAATCTAACAACTCCAAGGTACAACAATGAAAATGCATTTTCTATCTCATACTCTCTTACATATCAGGTGCACACTTTCCTTTTACACACTTTTACACTCTTTACTTACTTATACATGTGTTGGAATCTCTGATTTTTCATATACGGAACTTTGACTACTTTCTCTTTATGAAGGTCTCTTCTTTTGCAGGTTTGTCCTTAATACACAACAAGAAGTAGCTCACATCATCAAAAGCATTTTTCATACACAACACACTACTACACATACACTTCACCCCTATGGTCTACTTCCCTTTCTTAGTCTCAACGCTTCACATTGTGATCACTTCACACTTCACTTGTCCACTCACCACACTATCGGCTACACTCTTATCTACATGATCACAAGGTATGCATATTCTATCTACTTTATGCTATCAAGTATTCACTCAACAACATAAAGTGGGAGTAAAAATGTAGACATAAAATCTATGCACTTGGGTACATTTTTAGGTCCTAGAGCATACTAATATATACATGATTCCTAAGCAAGAAAAATAGTAATTGAAAATGTTCTTTTGGGCCTTTTTCTTTGTCTTTTATACTTTTATTGATCTTACACACCCTACAACCCTATCAATATTTGACTTTTTATCTTTTTTATGGCCTCAGACACCACCTTTGCCCTGATTTAGGACAGAAGCATGTAGGCACTCATGTCCCTTCTGAAATCTTTTGACCCTTTAGCCCTTTATCACTCTTTGGGTCTCATTCTTTTGGGTATCTTTTACTTTTGGGCATTATAGTTTTCAATTACAAAATTCAAACAAGATAATCATATGGGTTGGCCTTCACACTGTCCATTATATGTATATGTATATGTATATGTAATGTATGGGGGATGTATATATGTATGGGTATGTATGGTCCTGAGCATGTATATATATGATTCCTAAGCAAGAATACATACAATATATACATACTTTTATCGACACACACACACACACACACACACACACACACACACACACACACACACACACACACACACACACACACACATAGTTATAGCTCTCAAATAAGGGGCCAAGCACCAACATTATCTACTATCACCTAAGCTTGCATCTAAAGGCACAAGAGCATTACAAATCATCCATCTAACACATTCACTCAAGGGACAAGGGTTGCATCACTTCTGCATACACAACATAGGAGGGGAAGTCTATTCTATTCCATCTCACACATTATACATATCATTAGCATTCTATATCTATCTATCTATTGTTGTACAACTTACACAAGGGCATCCAAGGCCATCATTACACACACCTTCACACAAAACTACATGGAGTTTGAAATGTAGGTGCAGCTGCTTCAGTACTAAGTTCACTCTTTGGGTGGCCGTCAAGGTCAGTTTGACTCCACATTCTATATCTTTATATTTATATTTTGATGTGGTTTGTGGGCATGTATAAATAGATATCTATTTTCCAGGTTACGAGTGTGAACAAATACATTGGGACAAATCCAAAGTGACAAACAAAGATCAACATTGAGGCTCCTCATGCCCAAAAAAGATCAGAACCTAAGCATCTGGGTTGACACTTACACCCGGGTGCTCCAGTCTTCATGTGGGCACTTCTCTCATATACATTTTTGAGTCTCAGAACCTCCAATGAACCTTGATGATGTTTGTTTCTAGGTCTATTTCAGCTAATCACCTGCCCAGATCATCTCCAGATTGTGCGAAATCAACTAAGTCATCTCCCCTCTCTCTTTTGCTTAAGATTTGATATTATTGCATACTTGTTGCTTGTCCATTTACTATATATTGTCATTTGTATATCATACACTACAGTAGTTACTCTGAAATAAATATTTAATTCAACTTATATTAAATCAGAAACTCATTCGGTGAATATTTTAATTATAAAATATTCATTTCATGAAGAGGATTGTGTAATTTCTACCTCTACCTCTTACTAGTTTATTGATCCTACAATTTCTACCTTTGCCTCTTACTAATTTGTTTTCATGTACTCTTTTCCTCTCCCTCTTACCATTTTTCCATATAATTTGTGAAGCAGAAGTTTGTTTTGGCATAATTTTTGGAAAGACTGTTGTGATGTATACAATTATTAAGGGTTGTTAATAATGTGAATGATATTATACAAGCATGAATGAAATTACAATATAGATAGTGGGTTAAAGACCTAATTGGGCTTGGCAATATTAATAATTATAGTACCTTGATACTTATAAAAGGAATTCTAATTGGGATTGGTGGTATTTAATTCAAATTTGACTTATTAAATTTTTTAATCTCTATTGTGTTGATGTTTTTGAAGTTGTTAGAAGATGTATTTCACTTTCTTGCTCAGTTGAAGCTTTCTTATCCAAGGAAGTAATAATAATGTGGATTTTGAAAAATATCATGAAGAGATCATTGTAGCCTCTTGATAGGACTGATATTGTTGTGGTTATGGTAAATATCTTGATGTATTTATGAATTTATATAATCTTGTTTTGAATAAGCTACGAGAATTGTCTAGTTATAATGTCTATATGTGGCCATAAACCATTTTTAGTTTGTTGATATCCTCATTGCGGGTCACATATGATGGTTTCCAATATAACAGAGGCAAACAAAAAACTTGTTATGCATATAATATTTATAGAGGATTTTTTTTATTGGGATCTAAGCATTGAACATGGTCTTTACAAAATTGTTTGATGGGCATAGATGACTATTATGCTTAAATATTTCTAGCTTCTTGTAAAACATACATAGAATATATATTTTTGGGTTTTTAAGTAAGCAACATATTTGTCAGAAATTAACAATTTTAGATTATTTTTATTCCTCTTGAACTGTGTAAGAATTGAACTCAATCATTAAAAAATTGTTTGACATCATATTTGTTTGGTGAGTGATCATATGTGTGTGTGTGTGTGCACATAAACATGTGTGTGTGTATACATATGTATATATACATGTGTGTGTATACATGTGTATATTTATATATACACATATGTACGTACACACACATATTAAAATACATAAATTATAACTTTATAATATATACATATTTCTTATGAACTCAAAACACACACACACACACACACACACACACACACACCACCACACACACAAGTATATATACATTTGTATTATTGGTGAACTTGACTTATCAAAAACTATGTTTACATCATATTTATGACCCAAATTTATCAATTTAATTTGACTTCAAATTTATCAATATAATTTCTAAATCTTTACATTCATTTTTTGTAAGTGACATCTTTGTTAGAAATTAAATTTTTTAGGTAATTTGTATTCTCGTATAATTGTAGACACAAAAAGCACACACTTACTACTATTTACTATACCGCCAAGTATGTTGTTTTAAATATGGATCTTGAGTAAGAAAAGTATTCACTAATGACACGATGCCTAGTCAGTCTTCTTGCTTTAAGTGTCTATGTTATTGTTATTTGTCACCTCTCTCTCTTCTACACCTATTTTTGGTTAGGTCATAGGGATCCATGTCTGTTGGTATTCTCACATTTTTTCGTCATTTTTCTGTAGAAACCAATGCCCAAAACTAGATACTAGTGCCTAAGAGATCCTGTCCATCCTGGGTGCCCCGTTGTCCTCTTTGTTTTTTGTTTATATTTTTGACATTTGTGGTCAGCCTTTTTGGTTTTATTACTCCTATCCTGAAGTCATAGTCAGCATGTAGGGTCATTAGTGTCAAAAATTCAAGCAAGAGATCCCTATATAAAACACAAACATACATACCATTATAGGGGGAAAGCAATTTTCTATCAATGGCTATCTATCTACATATCAAAAGGGAATGCATTTGGGTGCATTATTTCTGCATACACACTGCATAGGAAGGGTAAGTGATGAATTCCATCGACACATTTGCATTTTATCTAGCTTTTAGCCCGCTATCTTGGCATCATTGACGCGAAGGGCAACCTAGGAGCACTATTGTAAACACAATCACATATAACTACATTTGTAAGGCTCAGTCGTAAGTTCACTAGTTTGACAATTGAGGGAAATATTACCCCTCATTTTACATCTTTCCTTTTAGGATTTGATGTCTTTTTAAGGGTTTTGCAGGAGATTTTTGTATTGCAGAATCATAGGTACTCCGACAGTCAAAGTGTGACATACAAGGCAATCATTGGTAAGTAAGTGAAAAACCCTAGCGACTGTGTTGAAACCAGATTTTGACCTTTTTCTATATACTACAACGCCAACCAGAGTTATAGGTCACCCGTAGGTGCCCCCTGATCCTACCAAGACACCCGTGTATAGGCATTTCTAGCACCTCTACATTTTTTTTGAGTAGGATTGCAATAATATAAGTTTCTATTTCATTAGTTTTCCTAGCCCAAACACACTTCAGGATAAGTGAAATCAAGGTAAGTGCCCTATTTCTTTCATTTTCTTTCATAATCAAATCAAATAAATTGTCTAGCATATGTATTGTATTATATATCATTTTTAGTAATTGTTGCTTTCAAATTTTAATAAAATAAATCAGATTGTATTAAATCACTAATATGTAAGAAAAAAAGGAACGAAGAGAAAAAACAATGTATCTCTCTTGAACTATTTAAGAATCAAACTCAATCTTTAAAAAATTGTTTGACATCGTATTTGTTTGGTGAGTGATCACGTATTTGTGTATACATATGTATAATATTTATATGTGTGTGTATACTTGAGTATATTTACACACACATATACATATACATATACATATACATATACATATACATACACACATACACACACACACACATGCACACACACACACACACACACACACACACACACACACACACACACACACACACACACACACACACACACACACACACATACATGCATGCATGCATACATACATGCATACATGCATGTGTGTGAGTGTGTGTGTGTGTGTGTCTATATACATTTGTATTATTGTAGAATTTGACTTATCAACAATTATGTTTATATTAAATTTAGGATAAATTTTATCATTTGAATCTTACTTCAAAGTCATTAATATAATTCCTAAATCTTTACAATTTTTTTTGTAGGTATGATTATTTAAATTGTTCATGGGATCTTTTAACCACTTCCCTTGCACAATTTCAAAAAATCTAAAAGTTAATTTATAGTTTACTGTGTTATGGTTGAGAAGTGGTGCTGGTGGCGTTTGGAAGATGTAAATCGTGTAATTTAATGAGGACATTATTTTGTCTCCAATGATGTTAAAAAATTATTGTTTTGTAATGTAAATGTATTTTATAATATCAATATATTACAATTTTATTTCACCATGAATAAATTACTTTTGTAAATTTATTATTTTGTCGAGGAATATTTAATATATTATGTTAAATTAATTAATTTTAAATATTCATTTAATTACATATTTTTAATTATTTTTTATTGGTAAACAAGGGTTGAAGGGTCCCTTTCCCTATGTTTTGATTTTTAATCATTGGAGTGACAACCAATCTGCGAAACAACCAAGGGCCCCAGATCCCCCAAATCCCAAGACCACACAACTTTGACAAAACGTTGCAGCCCATAGATTGTAAGTCACGCCAACCTTCGAGCATTACCCACAATCGAAATCAACTCCTCCATCATAGGACCCACCCACAAACTATAAGTTGTGCCAACCTTTAAGCATTAGCCACAATCAAAATCACCTCCTCCATCATGAGACCCACCCACACATTCCATAGGATCCATCACCAAATACTCACAGCCACAATCGACTTCAAATGCTTCAGTGAGAATCAAACCTTGGTGGACTTGGAAACATCAAAATAACCCAACCAAATCACCCCCACCTCATTGGCTATATTAGTTAATGTTTTAAAAAATAAAGTTACAAAATATAAATTCTAACTATAATAAAGATTTGACTTTTACAAATTTTTTTTTTTTTAATAAATTGGAGATAGCTAATAAAAGGTTTCATTGATTTTTTTAAAGATGTCATTATGAAGCTAGAAAATACATTGGCATCATCTACTACAGTTCTACATCGTTAGAATTTGTTGAGTATTAAAAATGTGTTTAACCGAATGATTAATCACATTAAATCTCACAATCCATATGACAAAGTTAATTTGCTTTTTTTGTATGTTTCATTATAAACTAGTGTGATAGGCACAACATCTAGGGAACGGGTTTTAGAATTAGTTGATACAAATAAATTTAAACTAGTGTTTCCAAGTATTGGTGACAAAGAAAGTCAAAGTTTATCATGTGATTTCATGTGAGGATGAGTTGATGATGCCTCTTATATACCCTCGCTATATAACTGCGCATAAGAGGTCACCTGTGAAGGATGTAGTTCCTCTTTATTTTGTAAAACAATTATATGTCAAGATTTATGTGGGAATTGATGTATATTATACAAGAATTCCTCAATTTTTTGGTCCTAGCAAGTTCCAATTACATGATCAATTTAGAGCAGCAGATATGCCTTCTCACATTAATAAAATATAATGGGTTGGAGAAAATGTATAGGTTTTAACCAAAATGTTTGAGGAGGTGGCTACAATTGTTGATGATGCAAGGAATATTGATTTGTTAGAGAACATGGCCAATGTGGTCACGGTTGAGAATATTTCTTTTGATCATGTTGAGTCTTGTTTGGAGTGCCATCAAAGTAGGATACAATCCACTTCATAAATGTTTTCAGTGATCGATGATAGTTAGATGCAACATCTACTGATTATCGACATACTTACTCCCAACTGATTTAGATTGCATTACATATATTTTAGTTCTTTGAGATGTTTTCCCGCTAGTAACTTGAGACCATTTTGAGGACATAATTCTTTGCTAGTAGGGAGTTTATTGTCCATATCCCTAATGTGTCATAATTTGTAGATCAAATAATTGTGGGGATTCATGGGTGTCTGGTGAGGCTTGAAACTAATACATATTTTGCGCATGGTTCATTAGAAGATTTTTTTAGGTATGTGTTTACATTCCTCCTAGTTACAAATCATTAGGGTTTGAGGCATATTAGGGTCAAACACATGAGAGATACTCCACAAGATATGACAAGCATTTATAAACCACAGAGGTAGATGTGGTTCTATATAAATTTAATACTAATATACTATCATGTGTGTTTTATAGGTTGTATTGGCCCACCATGACGAGCAGGGTTCTATTGTCAGTGGTAGTGTAATACATGGTCAGAGTTCTGTAGTATTCAGTGTCCATTCTATAGATAGTAGTATATGCTCCACTGCTAGACTTTTATATGTTTATCTATTGCATTCATATAATGTTGAATTTATTAGAAATTTTTTATCAGTTTTTATAGTCATATGAGAACATATTTATCAATTATTGGTTTTTGTAGTCATTTGAGATGATTATTAGTTATACTATTTCTTACTCTATCATATTATGGCATTTGATGACGACGATTAAATAGTTTTCCTACTTATTTGATGTATATATATATATATATATAGATCATGAATATCTAATATTTCAAATTTTCTAGGTTAAATATTTATATCAAAAACCTTGACACAATAAAAAAGTAAAATAACAAAGCTCAATTGGTGGATAAAATTTTCCTCTCTCATATGTCCATATGTTAGATGGTTTCAATTATTAATTATTGTTCTTACATTGCCTTCTTTTATGCAATTATTCCAACTAAAAATTGAAAAGCATGCCTACAAAGAGATATAAGAAGAAAACAACGTGGTTGGGTTTTAAACTTGGAACATATTGAATTTTCACCATTTTTTGTTTTGGCCGCTTTAAGTTAAATTACACTCACGTGAATAATGTGTGTGATATTGAGATGATGACCTAGTGCACAAATAACATATATTGTTTGGGTAGGAACAAGAATATGTGTGGGACATGCAATTATTTAATTCCCACCTTTTAATTTCCAAAATTCCATTCATGTTTATATGTATTATCTATTAAATTAAATTTCATTTAATAAAAAAATTTATGCTATGAAACAAAAAATTAACAAATCTTGATTAGTAGATAGAATCTACATTTCGCTCATATGACCAACCATTTGAGGGTTGATGATTATTCATGCATCGCATATTTTCCTATAATTACTTAAGATCACAACCGCAAAGGGAGGATACAAAGTGCTATAAGAAGTAAGCATTTCGATTGGGTTTTGAATCTAGAACCTTTGAGCACATATAGATGATATTATCTAGGTATAATCAATTTGGGCCATGGAGTTGGTTTAGGAAATTCACATATTTAATTCCAACCATTTTATTTTTAGATTTCCATTTGTGTCTTTGGCTTATCTAGCAAATCAAATGCTATCTAATTGTGGACCTTGACAATGTAAAAAAATAAAATTAAAAAATAACACAACATATATTATTTGGGTAGAACCAATTTGAGTCATGGAATAAGTATTGGACATGCATGCATTTTAATTCCCACATTTTTATTTCCAACTTTTGATTCATGTCTTTGTCTTATCTACAAAATTAAATGTCATCTTATTAAACACCTCACCGCATATTCAATGTTACTTATTAAAGTTTTTCCCTAATCTCTCACATTGTTTGTCAACGCTTGAACATCAATTAGATTTTTTTTTGTCAAAGAGGAATTTATATGTTATTAATCAAAACAAACTAATTCCTCTTGTTTGATCTCAAATCTGTACCACCATGAAGTTTATGAAGAGAAGACTAAGAATGAATCAACTATAGTAAAGGGGGGTTCTCTTTGACAAGCTGGAAAAGTATTCAAGACCAAAAAATGTGAGAAGGAAGATCACTTCTCTACTTATTTTGGTTCTGCAAGGCTAAGGGGAGAGACCCTAAAAAATCTTATCAAAATATGAGCCTGAACACACACTAGATTTGGCTATAAATGCATCATCCATGACTAAGCACCCAATTAAGTGTCACTTGTGACATAGCCACACATCTATAGCAAAATAAGCAAACCTGCATTTCTCTATTCTAGAGATATGAGGATTTCCATGACTTGTTGGTTCTACAACATGGATCTAAAGCACATACAAACAAACATGAAGCCAAATTTATAATGAAGAGATCTCGAAAGATATAAAATTTAAAACAAAGGTCTCAAAGGGGAAAGAAAATAAACTTTAATTAAAATGGGGGGTTGATAATTGCAACTTCATATGCGTCTTGTCTATTGGGCCAATTTGCAAATCTTAGATGAAGGAGTTGAAAAATATCACGAGAATTGCATTAGTCTACAAAACTACTACATCTCCTCACAATTCAAAAAATCATTATACCATGTGCACTGAGATTTAACAAACCATTAAACCACCACAGCTTAGAATTTGAAATATAACATTAGCCAATTTTATTGAATTTAAATGAAGCTAAAATTCCACAAGGATTTTACAACCAAATTCTTTGGTGAATACACATTAGACCTCTGCGTCTAATTACCTAATGGAGTTTATAACAATTTAAGTGAATACAATTTTGCCTCAAGTGATAACTTCTTTTCTAATCCACTATATCATTCATGAATCAATAAAACACACATGGCTATTGTCTCAGATTTATTATGATATCCTCTAATTAATTACAATCATTTGTTATCTAAACATCTAAAAAAATCTATAAGAAACACCTACAAACAAAACCATGATAAGAGATTTGGATCAAAAATAACAAAACTTATTGATTTTTTGATCAAGTTGGAAGATGATTAGATGAAGCACATGCTTCATCTATTTATATAATTTGAGAAATTTCTAGAAATGGAATTGGAGGAACTACAAAACTGGTGTTTACTAATGAGAAAAGAGAAGAGAGTATGCGTAGATCACTCGAATGGCTCCACTTGGAAAAAAATTAGAATCTTAAAAAAATTCAACGGACCCACTTCATTTCTTGATAAGCACACAATCATCAAAAGAGAGGTCCCGTACATGCTAAAGCAAGTAAAATAAAGGAATAAATTGACAAATTGCAGAAAAGTAGGGAAATACTATCAGAACTTATGCCAAAAATACACTACAAATATCTCATCAATTTGTGCAAATTATGTTTTCATTAAGTATCTCTCTTCATAACCTTTCCCACGGTACTAGTTTTTTGTACTTCATCAGTTCCTCCTCTGTGCCTCAACTTTTTTGTTTTCTCAAGACATAGATGGGCGAAAAGTGGTTGTCATTAGTGCCTTTGTATTCTACTGGCTCTGAACCTTGGTTTCTAGTCGTTGAATTCACAAATCATTGCCACATGTCCTTTATCAATGAAACGTCACCCGTCATAGGGTTCTAGTTGCATAGATTAAAATTGATTTTCTTCCTAACAAAGAAAACTAACCTGTTAATTGTCAACTTCCTATCGTGAGGCCAAAAACACTTCAAATTTAGCCAATATTTTTGGAGAAGTTTGTAGAGACATAGAGAAAGGACATGCAATCATTTTTGGTGAGTTTAGAAACATATAAATTCCAAAAATAATGGTTGCATCATTATTTAAACTTAAAAATTTAACTCCAAGGCCTAAAAGTGTAGCGATTTTTTTGTGCCAGCACCTCCTCTTAGATGCTCACATGAAATAGTAAGTTTTCTCACACTTTGATAAGACTAAGAAATGAGAAAACTTAATATACAAGGAAGAATAGGATATGTTCTCACCATATTTATTATACTGACTGTTTTATTGGAGGAATGGAATATAATTAGATGTAAATTGACTGATTTTCAAATATGACTTGTGGGAGAATCAGGCATGACACTGAGAAGGAGCAAATCCACACCATCTCCTTCTTAAATGAACTTTCCAGCATGGTGGATAAGAAGAACATCCATTAAATCTCCTTCACTTAGTATGATACTTTCAAGTGAAACAAGAAGACCTTCCAAAAAAACATCCACTTTGACAAGACGAAGAAACAAGAAGACTTAAGAAACATGGAAGAAGAGACTCTTCTCATGTTGTATTTTTTATGTTGACTGTTTCATTGGAGGAATGAAATAAAATTGGTTGTAAATTGGGTGATTTTCACATCTAATTTGTGGTAGAATTGAGCATGACACTGAGAAGTAACATTTGCACACCATCTCCTTCTTGAAGGTGCTTTCCATTAGAGTGGAGAAGGAACATGTCCACACAATCTCCTTCATCTAGTATGATGTTATAGACACTCAAATTTGGTAATAATACTCATTGACACTGCTAGTATTGACATTGATCTCTTTCTCAATAAGTGTACTTTACCCATTCTCATCTGGTACATCTCTTGGTCTCTTGTCTAGATTTTTTGATCATACACACTCATCTGTCGACAATTTCTGAGAATTGAATGTATGAAATCCACTAATAAACTTTGTTGGTCAACTTACAAACTTCACACTTCATATTTCCCCTCTATGATAAAAAACGTATAATAGGGGAAGGAACGTCCATACGTTCCTAACCCTAGTGTACACTTTTGACCTTGCTCACTTTGATCTCAAAGTTTCAATTACACATTATTCTTTGGGTCATTTACTCATTCTCAGTCAGACTTTGTAACTTAAATCACCTTTGGAAGCATATATAAACAAGATAAACTCACCTCATTTAGAACTAACACTCTTATGGAAACCTATTGCAAAAGCTAGCACAAAAGGCACCTAAAGCTCCCTTCACTCTAAAAATACCTCTGCATATTCATTAGGGCAACCTCATCTACAAGTTTGAAGCTTCTCATTAGGTCTAGGGAAATACATCCCACATTTACAAGCACTCAAAGCCACCCAATCAAGTAGATTTGCAAGAGTGAAACTCAAGTCAAGCTTTGTTAAAGGAAGGATGTCAATTTTGATTGCACTACAACTAGATATCATATGCTAGGTGGAGAATAACCTGAGGTTTGAGGCCTCATTAGAGTAGTGCCAATGTTAGTGGCGCACGAGGTACCCATAACCTAAATAGTGTTTGTTTTACAATACTATCTATCCATGGTTATGGTTTGAAATATTGAGTAAGCATTCAGAAACCCTCGTAGTGTGACTAACATTGACCGACAAAGAGTGACAAAGAGATTCAAATAATCAAGAAACCCAAAAATTTGTAGGTCACAGTTCTAAGAAGGGTCAAGATCATATGAATAGGTGAAAACCATATAAACATTCCTACCCCAATTGTACAATCCTACCTAGGATCATTTTCAAGTCATGGTTCTAGTTTCGAAGCACTATTAAGTCCAGAACCCCATGTTCCATCAATTAGATCATCCAAATTTTACCAGAATTATGTGTAATCAGCTAAGTGCACTCAATCCCTTGTGTTTGTGGACTTTTATCGTATCATGTACATTTGTTGCAAGTATTAATGTGTTATTCATATATTGAATGGTTAATTTTTGAAGTTAATTAATCAGAATAACCCCCTAAAATTTTTATTTCATTCCTTTTTTGGTTATAGGTGTAAATATTGATCAAAATTTAAAAGGATGAAAACATTTGGTGGCCCAACCTGAATAAATATGGTATTGATTGACATAATCAAAATTTTTACTCCCTTTGGGCCTACCATACTAGTGTCCGTACACCTACCAATGCTACTCATTTCTCTTTGGTTTACGAGACCGAGGCTATTTTTCCCTTAGAATTAGAAATCCCTTCATTTTGTGTTTCCTTAAAATATATCATCAAAGACAATGACTATAAGGAAAAGTACTTGCATGAGTTAGAATGACTATAGGTTCATGCCTAGAACATCTTCGTATGTATGAAAATCACATCAAATATTCCTATACTCCATGTAAATGAATTCCAAGTTGGTGATTTGGTTCTTAATGAAACTCAAAAGAACACTAACATTGAGATTACATTAAATGGCAAATTCAAACCCAATCAGTTGGGATCTTATATGGTCACTGAACGGATGGGCTCTAGTGTAAACCGTTTGGCCATGCTTGATGGTTGACCCATCAAGAAACCTATGAATATCATGCACCTCCAATAGAATTACACTTGATCTACCTACATCACTTTTATCTGTACACAACTATGCACTAAAATTACAAAAACATTGATATAATCACAAAAACCAAAAACATTCACATATTTTCAATAGTAAAAAATTCAGAACATGTTTCTCTAGCATACATTGTTAGCACTTTACATTATACATTTTGTTTATCCTTCTATTTTGATGGATATCATTTTTCTTCTTTACACACATGCATTCATAGGGTATATTGAGTATGGTGTAAGACATACATATTGATATATGATTACGAGAGATATTATGGTTCCTTACATAATTCTTTTGGGGGCATCCCTCCATATAATCCAGGTGTTATTATTTCATTATAGTACTTTTTCTTTTCCTCATTATGCTTAATTACATATATAGTGTATTTTCTATCTTTTGAGCTAACAGGAATAACACACGTGTCTTATGAAATGTTGAAAGTTGTTTTATATGCTCCTACATATCAATTACTATGTAATTTCATCACATTATGATACCTTTGTTTTCTATAAATGTTTTCTACTTGTGTGTAGTTACTTGTTTTCTACTCTGATTGTGGCCTAAGGGCCTTGTTTGTCTTGCGACACCATGGGTGTCCCATGTTTGTGGCATCAAGCATTCTTGTATGACATTTTTTGATTACAAGATTAAGGGCCTTGATTATCTTGTGACACCGCGGGTCTCCAATGTTTGCATGCATTAATCCTTTTGTGTGGCATTGTTTGTATTGGTATCTTTACACTTGTTTATACTTGCATATGCACTACTATTGTTGTTGTTACTAGTTCTCTTATTAAAATCATTGTTATTAGTATTCTTGTTGATATTGTTGCTATTGTTATGTTCCACGGTCTCTGCCATGCGTGCCCTTTTTACAGGTATAAGTTCTTCTTGGTGACCACCACATCAACCCTTAATGTATTTTCTAGGAAAATTATCGAAATTATTAGACATTGTTACGCATCTATTATTTTGAGTTGCACACTAAAAATATTTATCACATGTCCCTCACAAGAGAGGGTTTTCATCTAGGTATATTCTACATGTACAACAGACACATAAAAAATTCTAGGCTCAAAAATAGGTAAAAGCTACTTAGAAACATCATTAGACATTGAAATACAAAAAAAATTAAAAGTTCAAAAAACGTACAGTATGGTCAGGACCAAAGAAATGTTCCTAACCCAAATTTATAGTTTTTCCCGAAAGGAATTTACTACAATTTTCTTAGTGTTTTCATATTTTTACCTACAAGAACATGTTTTTAACATAGTTTCAGACTTATATGACTTGATTTAGATTTGTTTCAGGAGACATGAAATGTTTCATTCCTTCTTATCTACAATACTCAAATTTAGTTTTAGTTTTAGGGACATTGGGGGCATGGGTCTCCTTTCTCTACCTAAATTTTAGCACATCTCATCTTTTATTTAGTTTCTAATTAGTTGTGTGGCACATGGGGAGAGTATGGGGGCAATTCATTCTCTTTTATAATGTGTTTCCTAATTTGCAAAATTGGGCCTAGATTCATCTACAATGGTGTGGATTTTGTGGTAATGGAAGGTATTTAAGCACCTAAGTTCTTCCTAGGTAGTGATTCTTATCCTCTTACACTCAAAGGGGAAGATATAAAAGTTGTCGAATTAATTTGATACATAATCTTCTTCCTTCACAAAGTGATTTGGCTCCTCATTCTTCTTTTCTCTCTCTGGAATTCATGTGTTGGGTTCCATACACCCAGTACTCCATCATATCCTCGGGACAATTAGTAAATGATCACCCCCAATTCTTTGAAAAAGGTTAGGAATCTAAAATTCCAAGTACAAGGGAAGAATGAGAAACTCTTCCCTCTACAAAATGAACTGATGTATTCTTTTCATGTTTTGCATCTCTCTATTTCAGTTTTTATTCTTTTATATTTCATTACATTACAACTTTAGATTTGAGTTAAAGTTTAATTATCTATCATAGACATTTACTACACTCTCTGTTGTAGGTTTCATCATGGAACATGCTAACACCAATACGACGTGATCTTATAAATAAACTTCGAACAAATATAAAGTGTGTTTACACACTCAGGTACCTTTTTTTGTAAGAAGGTAATTTCATTTCTACTTAAAGGGGGAAAATGTAGACACTCATGTTAGTTAATTCTACTCTTTGATACTACTAGTATTGACATTTCTCTCTTGCTCAAACAAGTGTGCTTTACTCATTCTCGTTTGGTACATCTCTAGGTCTTTTGTCTAGCTTGCTTAATCATACACACTCATATGTTGAAAGTTTCTTTAAATTGAATGCATGAAATACACTAAGAAAATCTGTTGGTCAGCTTCCAAATGTCACACTTCAGATTTCCCCTCTAGGGTAAAAATGTAAAAAAGGGGCAGGAACGTCCATATGTTCTTGACCCTAGTATACAATTTTCACGTTACTCATTTTGATCCAGAACTTTCAGTTGTATTTGGGTCATTTACTCCTTCTTAGTTAGCCTGTAACTTAAATCGCCTTCAGAAGCATATGTATAAGTAATTGAAACTCACCTCATTGAGTACTTATTACTCTTATGGAGTCCTATTGAAAACTCTAGCATAAAAGGTACCCAAGTCTCCCTACACACTGCAAATACCTCTACACATTCATTAGGCCAACACCATATACAAGTATGAATCTTCCCACTAAGTCTAGGGAATTGCTTCCCACATTTGCAAGCACTCAAAGTCACTCATTCAAGTAGATTTGCAAGAGGAAAACTAAATTCAAGATTTTTCAAATGAAGGATGTCAAATATAATTGTACAACTAGATATCACATGCTAGGTGGAGAATGACGTGTAGTTTGAGGCCTTTTCGAAGTAGTGCAAATGTTGGTGGTGCACAGGGGTTCCCAAAACTCAATTAATGTTTGTTTTGTATGAATATCTATCTATGGTTGGTTTAAAAGATTGAGCAGAGCATTCAAATAACCCCGTAGTGTGACCGAAAATGACCAAAAAAGAGAAACGAAGAGATTCTGACAAGTGAAAAATCCAAAAAAGTTGTAGGTCATAGTTCTAAGCAGGGTCAAGTCCGAACACAAAGGTAAAATTTGTATAGATGTTTCTTCCCCTACCGTACGGTCCTTCCCAGGAGCATTTTCAGGTCATAGTTCGAGTTTTGAAGCACTCTCAGGCTAGAATCCCCTGTTTCATCATTTAGATCACTCTAATTTTCCCAAAACTATATGTAATTAACTAAGTGCATTAAACCCCTTGTGTTTTTGAACTTGTATTGTATTGTGTACATTTGTTTCAAGTATTAATGCATTATTCAGGTGTTGAATGGTTAATGTTGGAAGTTAATTAATCAGAATAGCCCCATGTAACTTTTATTTCATTCCTTTTTAGTTATAGGTGTAAATATTAATCAAACTTAAAAAGGGTGAAAATAAATAATTTAAAGTGGAACAAGAAGGCCTTCCGACACAACATCCACTTTGAAAAGACCAAGAAATGAGAAAAAAATAAGATACAAAGAAGAAGAGACTCTTCTCACACCATATTTGTTACGCTCATTGTTTTGTCGGAGAAATAAAATAAAATAGGGTATAAATTGGGTGATTTTCACATTTGATTTGTGGGAGAATCAAGAATGACATTGAGAAGGAACACATCCACACCTAACGAGACCAAAATGGGTCTCATATAACTCACAAAATAACACTACTTTATCCAATCTTAAAGTGGATTTAGATGTAGTTTTAAGAACTGGTATCTTATTTAAGATAAAATATATAATATATTTGATATATTTCTTACAAGTCCATTTACAATATAATTGTTATCATTTCCTTATATTTACTGCAAGTTGGAGTGCAATATTGTGTATAAGCAAGTCATTAGAGGATGAAGGTTGAAGGCTATATCACTTTGGACTCTTTTCCATATTGTCTTAATGTTAAAAGTTACATACATGTCATGAATGGAAAAGAACAAGACTTCTACAAAAAGTGTTGGACTTCCAAATAAAGGATATGAATCATATAATTCAAGATTGGAAAAGTGCATGACTTCTACAAAAAGTGCATGACTCATATTTCGAAGCTCATGAATCAAAACAATAAACTACACAATTTATTGTAGTAGCTCCAACTAGTATTTGACAACTCCAAACTTTGTAAGGATACTAAAAACTACCATAGAACCATCTAGAAGAATGTTTTAAGAAAGTGCGTGGTGTTCCAAGATACAAGAATAAATCTATGTCTGTGGTATTCTAATTTTGAGAAAAATGTACAAATAACATATGGAAGGAAATAGTCAAAACCATAAATCTAACATTCTCCAACTTTCATGATTAGGATGAATGAATAATTACATAGTAATAGGTATTTGAGAATAAATTGTATGCGAGTAGAAATTTTTTCTCAACAACATGCACTCCTAAATCATCCATTCGACAAGGGTATCGAGGTAATGAGTAGGAGACACACATGTACTGGCATACAATGGGATGATTTAATATAAATATGAATTAAATATAATTATAGAGTAACTAATATAATAATTGATGTAAAAATGGTAATATATGATGAAGACACAAGCAAACAAGCATATAAATGTGAAACCCTAAGCAAGAGAGAGAAATAGAGAGACTTAGCTGATTCCCAAGCAATCTAGGTAGGTGAATAACTGAAGCAAACTGAGAAGAGTGTCACCAATGCTAGCTAGAGGTTCTAGACTCTGAAACTCCATAGGACAGAAGTGTGTGGGAGAGGATAGGAGCATGCTGAGTGGACACATGAAGCGTGAAGTGATCACAATGTGAAGTGTGGAGATTAGGAAAGGGAAGTGGACCCTAGGGGTGAAGTGTATGTGTAGTAGTGTGTTGTGTTTGTTGATGTGAGTTGCTCCTTGTTCTATATTAAGGATGGATCTGAAAAAGAAGAATGAAAGAGTAGTCAAAGTTTCATATATGAGAAATCAAAGTAATGTATGTGTATAAGTATGTAAAGGTGTGAAAGTATGTGCTGGCTAGATTTTTTGCATTGTTGAAAACCTAGGAAATCATGAGATAAATCTCCCTCATTTATTGGTGAGGCTCCCAGGTGTTAGATTTGTCAATAAAATATGCTAGTATCTATATAGGCAGTTTTACTTCAACTATTCCAGCTCATGAACCATAGCCGTATAGCTCTGTAGTAAGTAAGAAATTGTTTAAGAAACGGAATATTTATAGAAGAAAGAAATAATAAAACACAAGGAAGAAATGGGGAAGATGTGCAACCCAATCAATAGATAACAGAGTTGATTACATGCAAATAGAAGAAACTAATAGATATCAACACACAAAATTATAAGCAAAGGAAACTCCAGATCTAGATCTAAAATAACACAAAGTTTATTAGAAGACCTAAGATAGAAAACTAGAAACAAAATGCACCGTGACACAAAGTTCTCCGGAAATATTGCTCCTTTATATTCCTTTGCTTCAAGTGGCTATCAGGGGTTTCAGCACAAAGTCTGGAACAAAAGAATGCTGCTTACAAATTCTGATCCTTAACCTGAAAGGTTCTTCTTATAGTTATAGAATGTAGAAGGGAAAGTACAAATGTGAAACTCAGCTGAACTGAAACATAAAAAAAAAGGTAAAGATAACATCTAGCAATCATCCTCCTCTAATTCCTCTTCAAGTGACAAAAATGTCACTTAACTAATAGAATTGTTCCACATAACTTAAAGTAATGGTTTCAAAACCAATAACTTTAAAGCTTTACAATTTCATCTCGGGAACGTGGAAAATAGAAGAAGAAAAAAAGTAGGATAAAGACACGCCATCTATAACATCTATATCTTTTTTTTGTTCTGATAATAAATATACTTGTCGAACATGTAATTCAACATCTTCCCATCTGTCCTAGCCATAGACTTTCTTCTTTGTCCTGAACTGCAGACAATCCTTCATTTAACACCCTGATACATGCTTCTACCTCCTCTAAGCTAGGTCCGAACTTCTCAATATCTGACTGTAGTGCCACCAGTCTACTGATAGAATTCATTGTGAAAGGCTTAACGGCTCCATCAATTCTCCCTTGCACCATCAGAAGAGACCCTTACAAAGAATTAGGCACTTTGCTAGGAATGATCCGTGTGTATGAAGTAACATTTGTAACCACTTCCTCATGAGTGAAAGAAATGATATTGTTTGGTAAAGACGATGCCATAATCTCAAGTGCCTACATCCTCTTTAACATAATTCTATAGATCTCCAAATGGAAAGATACTGCAAACTCCAGCTGCTTCCCCTTCTCAACTAATCCGTTAGGTACAATCTATTCCACAATCAACACTTCTCTCGAAATCTTATTGATTTCAGCGAAAGTACTCAGGTTATTCTCAGCAACTGTATTCATATCTACTGTGCTTATCATCAGTTGCTTTAACTGATCTGCTGCATCTTTCATAACCTTTAGGTGGGATGGCACCTATTTGAGTTGTACAAAAGCTTGACGAATAATCTGAACTTTTCCATTTGTCGATAGCTTTAACTTAGTTTCTTGCATCTTCCATTTCCTGCATCAGAATGATCACTCACTTGCTTCTTGTGCTGAAATGGGATGAGTGGAAGATTTAGCAACCTTGGAAATGATCTCACACAGCTGAGATACCTACTTTTGAAGTTTAACTTTCTCCACCTCTTCTTTGTCAAGCCTAAGGAATAAAGCATCTATCAATGTCTGTGTATCCTTGCTTCAATCCTTCTATGGTGGCTTGACCTATGGGTACTCTAGTCACTGTTATGTCTTCTGCAGTGAGATCATCTTCTTTCTTCCCCTCTATCCGGAACTGACATCTCAGCAAACTTCTGCCTTGACTCCTCAATGATCAACCTTGAAGTTACCTTAGCAACTTTAGGTTTTTTGTCTTTCCTGATTAGACTCAAGAGTAGCTGCAAGTTGTGTTCCTCCAAGTTGATTTCTTCTCTAGCCTCTAGAACCAACTGTACAAAATCAACCATTCTAAGAAATTACTTCTCGGAGAATGAGAAGTTGTTAAGTGTACCACTATCTCACGCTCTGATTCGTCCCCATCTGAAACCACTACAGTGTTGTCGTTGCCATCCTTTGAGTCATCCAAAGACAATGCTCTTTCAAATTTAGACCATCTGCAGCTTCAACGTTTCTTCAGGAACAGGTGTTGAATGGAGTGGCTGAGGAGAGAAGATGATTGTTTCTAGATTCAATGGAGGGATGACAGTGTCCTGCTAAGGTGCAACAGTCGGTGAAGTATTTGGTGTTGGAGAGGCTGGGACTAACATCATAGTCGTAAAAGTGATCCTCTCCTTCGAATGAGACCTTCTGTGCACTTTCATTTTCTCAGGCCTTTAACTGCTTTCTCCTCCGTGCTTCCTCTTGAGGGAATCTCCTGTGCCAAAGTTTCCCGCGATTTGATTCATCAATGCTTCATCAAGGCAGTATCCCTTCATTAGCAACCAGCTTGAAGTATTCACCAGGACAGTGGTAGACCTTTCCTCAATCATATGGCAGCCCCCTACGTTCTCCTGAAGTACAACTCTATCTCCTCCCATCCGATGGTATGTGTCAAGTAACACAGGCCCATCATCTTTAAGATCCGTAGGTATTCATGCTAATCCAAAGTAGAATACTTTCCGTGCTGATAGCCTGCTGAAATCTTTCTTTCTATCCTCATACTCACTTTTGCACTTCATCCAGAAATCTTCTAATGAAGGCACATGTGCATACTCTTAGGAGATCATCTTCCTGGCTACTCCAAATGGATCGAAGTTTAGTCATGCTGGGAAGAACTCTTGCTCGTACTCAGAGAACATTTCCACTTCCACTCCTCGGGCTTTATGAATGCTCTGATAGCTATAATGGTCCACAGTGATCGAGAAGAAGCCTGTAGACTTGTTCAATTTCGAATGAAGGTCGTGCATCTCTACAAGTTGTCTACTCAGCTCCATGGTGACCAATCTATCATTCAAATATCTGGGCAAATTAACTGGTTCTCTAGAAAAGCTGATGACCCTGAGGTATGTAAAATCTGCAAAATGAATGAAGATACTGCCAATCCTAGACATAACTTCCCACACTTCCTTACTCACCCTGTTGGCCTTTAGATTGTCATCTAACCTGTAAATGAATTCGTAGAAGAATCCATCGTTGACCACTTTGAAATCTTTCTTACACATAAGTTCAGTAAGTTGTGGGGTAGTACTCGAAAATAGGGTCCTTACAAATAACACCACATCTATCCAGGTTGGAGAAGATGCCTTGTGAAGCTGCTGCATATACCAAATTGGAAGTCATTTTGAAGCTGAAAGTATGCCTCACATTCTCAGAGCTGCTCATCAATGTTGTTGCTAATGATTTCTAACCAATTGATTATTGAATCTTACTTTGTTGATTTCAATGGTTCATGATGAAAGTATACATCCATGTGCGGAAGGTGTGAGCATTTGCTTTGCCATTTATCTTGCATAACAATTTGGCAATATCATCCACCTCTTGTATCAAATTGTACCACGGAATAGTTCTTGGGAACTTGGAAGGATATCTGGGCTTATTCATGTATCTGCTATTCATTATGCTCATGTCAATCAACTCTATGCTTCTCCCACCTACTGTCGGCATTCTTGTATGCTAATAGAATTCGCCACTTTTCGTGCCATAATCTTCAAACAATAATTGATGAATTGTGTGTCCAGCCGGATTATTGTTTTCCCCATAGCATCTCGGACTTATCTATATGATGGATGGTAAGACCTAGCACACTCCATAACAAACTCTGGAAATTGGGTTGTGAATGGAAACGCTGCAGCTTGAATAATTCCACTACTTTTGACTGTACATGCATGAGGGAATTCTTTCCTGCTATGGATGTGTCAATCAATTCGGAAAGAGGTTCCAGAGCTAGATCTGTGTCTCTAATATCTGTGAATTTAGAAGTGATGCATGACTCTGCTCGTGCCTTCTTTTTCATCCCTTTTTGTCTATGGTCGTATCTATCTTTGTCTGAACACTTCTTTTTCTCTTTATTCGGCTATAATTCTTCACAACCGGTGCAGATCTAGATAATCCTTCAGATTCAAAGGATATGTTTAATGTATTAGACATTGATTTAAGCTCCCTTTATCTTATAAAAATACCTGTAATGAATTCATGTAATTAATTCAAACAAAGATGGAAACCGGAACATGAACAATGGATTTTAATCATAAAAATCTGCATATATCAAGCCTACTGCCCCAAAATTTGATGTTTTATTTGCATGCAAAGCAAGCATGAATTTTACCAACTTCACCTGAGCACTTGTATCACTTATGCAGACAATTATTCAAACACAAATCGACCTCCTTCAAACTTACGTGCCAAATTTGGAAGCTTCCAACAGTAATTAAACCTTCTTTTGAGCAAAAATCCTCTTCAAATGGGGCACACTTTTTGTCTAGGCTGCACTTCTCTGCTTTTGAATTAATTAATTCATCCTTATGGCAGCCACTGCTTAAATAATCCTCATAATCCTATAATTAATTAATGCCTCTCATACTCCTGGCAATTAATTAATTATTTAATAAGCTTTACTCTTCAAATGGGGCACCTATTATGTGCATGCTCATGGCTGCCATTAAATAAATTAATTTTATTTAATTTTAGCCTTCTACTTCTAGTTAACTTAAGCCTCACAGTATCCTTTGACCTTAGCCACTGAAAATAGGAATTAATTAAATCAATTAATACTTAAAAAGGTATTATTCCTCTCCCAAATGGGGCTGCACTTTTTGACATGAAGGGGCTGAATTAAATAAATAATATTTATTTAATTTTAGAACTTCTAATTTTGACTTCCTTTGTTCACTTTCCCTTTGTTGACTTTTCCACAAGCGCTTGCAAGGCAACTCCGAAAAATCCCATGATCCAATTAAGCTGTTTGACTTTCATAATGAGATTATTTACCCTGCAAGGCAGGTAATGGAATCCCATCAATACCTTAAGTGATTTTTCTTTTATTTCACAATGGAAATTTTTACCCTGCAAGGCAGGTAAGAAATTCTCGTCTGCTTGTTACCTCCAGTTTTCCCATTGTGACTTAAGTGGAGTTACTTTCATGGGAAAAAGTACCTTACTAAGCAGATACAAAATTCCCACCCACCTGTTGCTTCCAAAAATCCCATGATTCACTTCAAACCCTCTTTTTCCAAAAAATGCGGCCTGCCCAGAAGTGGTTTTTTGGTGCACGACTTCCTCTTTTGTGAGAGAACCAGACCTCCGATGGTGAATTCCTTCTGGCACAACATGCATAGGTGATCTCCAAATACTCTAGGAAAAGAATCATGCCAAATCGAGCTAAGGAGTTGATCCAAAGAAATTTCATAGAAAATGAAATGGGAAAACACAAAAACACAAAACATTGCCAGAAGTCACAAATAAAGCTCTAGAATCCATTCCTGGGTAAAACCCTACTGGTATATGGGAATAATGACATAAAAGATAACAATAGGGTTAAACTGGAGCACAATTTTCCTCAAATGGGGCTCAAAATTATTAAATACAAATTTCCTGCTGGCAAACCCCAGCGACAAAATATAACAATTTTGGGCATCTAGGTATTTGTCGAAAATGGCTTATATGGCTCCTTGAGAAGTATATTGACACATTGCAGAAACTTTCTGGCAATAAAAAACAAAAAACGACCCATTATTTTAAAAGTACGATTTTTTTTTTAAATAGGGTAGTCCCAAATTTCAGGGTGAAATCTAGGGGACACCAGTATGTAAAAGGAAAGTGTGCACCTGATATGTAAGAGAGTATGAGATAAAATTTTTTCTTGATTTGTATGGAGATGTTGCTGAATTTGTTGTCGAATAGAGAGGTTTTTGGGTGATCTCACATTGAGAGTGAGTTTTTTGGGAGATCTCACGCCGAGAGTGATTTTTTGGGCAATTTCACGCCAAGAGAAGAGTATTGGAGAGAGAGGTCTAGCTTTTCTCTCCTTCCATGATGCTTCCTGAGTAAGAACCACTACAGATGGTACATCTCGATTTATTTCGATTGTTCCAATTAGTCTCGATTGTAACTGAAATGTATTGATAAATTCAATTTTGTGATTGGAGGCTAGTGCCTACTACTATAGAATTGTTCTAAAAACTACTAGAGATTGTGTTTATATAAGAAATCAATTTTTTATGCCCCCAGGACATCAGCACCCAGGGGAGGACACAAGCACTAGGAACTACTGTCTTCTACTGGGCGTCAGTGTCCGCTCTATGTGTGAGGTCTAAATCTGATTTTGGACCATTTTGTGATTGTATTCCTGTGATGATGTTGTACTATGTTGATGTGTACTATAGCTCTGAGATATTGTAGGGGGTAGGGGATCTGCATGGTTGAAACCAAGGCACATGCAAACAAAATAGGCTAGTAACAAGTGCTAGTAGTAAAATCTAGCATGCAATAGAATACAACGTAAAAAACAACTAAGAAGACAAGATAGACCTCGAAAAATAGGTTTCATACATGGGACAACACTCACAATGTTGCAAGAAAATCATGGCCAAAGCTGGCCAAAAGCATACTATGATCACACAAGACCTAGGGCATAGCCCGCAAACAATCGCATACAAGAGAAAACAAATAACAAGCAAAAATGTATCATATAACCATGGTTGTATGTAATATTACAAAGTGAATGCTACACATGAAGCACCCATTAACATGTTAGAAAGATAAATAGTATGTCAAATCATGTATATATCAGTAAAAAATAAGTGCTAGTAAGAAGAAGTAGTAAATGATGAAACAAAACTTGTAGTATGTGAGAGTAGTCAAAGGTAAATTCCCCCAGAAGCCTCAACAAGAATGAAAAGGGATTTAGTGTTGAGCATCATACATTATGTAAGGAGCTGTAAGAGATCTGAATTCACTTCCAGAGACCAAGTGAATGCACATGTTGTATATGATAAAGATAATGACATGCCGAGTATCTGTCTAACATAGTAAGAAAAGTGGCAAGATGTAAGTAGTATAAGATATCAAGATTAAATGTAACCAAGATATGCAAATGTTGTATGAGTGTGATGGTGTTATATGCAAGGTGTGTAGATGGTAGGAGTAGCATTTCCCCTAGTAGATGTGCATAAGATGAGGTTAATTTATAAATGCTCCCTCAACAGTCAAGAATGAACCATAGAACAAGACAGTGTAATCAGAAAATGAGTGGGTTGTGAAAGAGTAGATGTTAGGAAGATATATCATGAAGTGTAGAAAAAGTATATGATGTGGGGTTCATTGATGGAGCATTCCCTCAACAGTCAAGTGTGAACCATAACACTAGAGTGCGTCATTGAGTAATGACAATATAATATACCAAAGACATGTGTGTGTGTAGAATAATATGTATCATGAAGCACAGAGCGTAAAGTGTGGATTGTGTAAGGTTCATTTAAGAGTTAGACCCTCAACAATAAAGTATGAACCATGGAACTAGATTACGTCATCGGGTAATGATGGTACAAGGTGTGTACCAAAGATATAAGTGTGTTGAGCAAGATTAATCATAACGTGCGGAGCGTGAAGTGTGGTAGTAGATACTAGAGACAACTGATAGTGATGGAAGGGGGGAAGTGCGATGCCCCCAAGTGTGTGAGTGATGGGGATATATGGAAGCATTTGAAATGTGTTTTAAGAAAACATATGGTTTCCTTAATGATAGGTAGGAGTAAGGGTATGACCAATATCAAATTGTGGGTCTAAAGGAGAAAATGTAAGTAGGTGACTTATCACAACATTTTTTGAGTGAATTGGTTGCTTTTCTTTGGATGTTGGTTGTTGATTTGTTAACGTTATAACAGATTTGATAGGAGAGGATGGAAGACGAATTTTTAAAGGATGTTGCTTAGTTGGAATGGGTAAAGTTGTAGAGGACTTGATAAGAGGAGGCAATGGGGTATGAAGTTTAAGAGGTGGTAAGACATTGGGTTAGATAGGCGAATCTTGAATTACTGAAGAAGGAACCTTAGTAATGATGGAATGATGCTCACTAGACATAGAAGAATCTGATTTGGGATCCCAATAGGATTTAGAAATTGGAGATGTAGTAAAATGATGTGTAGCAAATGAAATAAAACCCCTATGCTCAAGGTGCTCAATTATTTGTTCAATCATTGTCGTGATGTCTATTAATTCTATGATAATTATAAAATTGTAGACCTTCGTATTTGGAAAGATGATAAGGAGGGTAGTAATGAGTAGTTGTTAAGTAGATCAACTAGTGACTAAGGAGCTCAAGAAGAATACCATGTTGCTTAGCATTTAGATCAGACTTGAGAGGGTACTGATAGAGGTAATACTTGGGGTTCACTTATATGAGCACATGTAGAAGTCATAGGATCAAGATGAGGGGTGGGGGAAGAACTAGCATGGGCCCTGAGAAGCATTCTTGAGATGTTGGATTTCAGATGTGAGAGATGTAATCATGGTTTCCATAGCTTGAATTTTATCTTGTAATGAAAAATGTAATGCTTGAATTGACTTGAAAATTTATTGATTAGTTGTGGGATTAAAACCAATAGAGTCATCAGAGAGATAATCAAAGATGGAACGTTACTTGTGTAGGTGGTGTGGTTGCGAGGGAGGTACATAGTATCTAGGGATTTTTGGAGAAAAATATTTATAAGGTGGGTGCATTTGAAGCAATTTATATAGGGAGACTTGAGGAACTAGGAAATAAGATCAGATAGAATATGCAAAATAAGAATCCAAATTTTTGATCATGAGTGGGGTTCAACAAATGATTTAATATAAATATGAATTAAATCTAATTACAGAGTAACTCCTGTAATAAATGATGTACAAATGCTAATATACAGTGAAGACAAAATCAAACAAGCATATAAATGTGAAATCCTAAGCAAGGGAGGGAAATAGAGAAACTTAGATAATTCCAAAGTAATATGGAAGTGATTTGAGTAGGTCAATAGCTGAAACAAATTTGAAGAGAGTGTCGTCAATTTTTGCTAGAGGTTCTAGATTCTGAAACTGTATAGGACAAAAGTTCCTGGGAGAGGACAAGAGTGCATGGTGCTGGTTTTTAGGTAGATGCCACTGATATGGTTCTTTCAGGGTTGGATGATGTTCAATGTCTCTTTTCTGTCTGTCACTCTAGATTTGTTGTCTGATTTGCGAATGTACCTGTAACTTGCAAGAAAGAAGTTCACCTACACATACCAAAAATCACATCAAACCTAAAATAAAAATGTAGAATGGGAGTCGAACTGACTCTGATGGTCACTCGAAGAGTGAACTTATGACTGAATGTTACACTACATCTCAGAATCCATGTAGTTCTCTGTGAGAGTGTGTGTAATGATTCCCTAATTTATTTTGTACAAATTGAACTAATGATAGAGGGATAGATATCAAATGTAACAAATGTATAAAATGCGTGGGATGAAATAGAATAGACTTCCCATCCTATGGTGTGTATGCAGAAGAATGCAACCCTTGTCCCTTGAGTGAGTGTGCTCAATGGACGCTTTTGATGCTCTTGTGCCTTTTGATGCAAGTTTAGGTGATAAATATAATGTTTAGTTCTTGGTCCTTTATTTTGAAAACATAATTATGTATTTATATGATTCTCTTGTTTAAAATTTTGTAATTGACAACTGGAAGGCTGATCCAAAGTAGTAAAAAATAATTAAGAAGTGAAAGGGGTCCAAAAGGATAAGAAATAGGTAAGATGAACATGAGCACCTGGGATGATAGGAATGCCTAGTGCTAGTGTCCCAAATGGGCGCTAGTGTCCGAGGCCATATAAAGATAAAACCATTTTGTAATTGACAACTGGAAGGCTGATCCAAAGTAGTAAAAAATAATTAAGAAGTGAAAGGGGTCCAAAAGGATAAGAAATAGGTAAAGATGAACATGAGCACCTGGGATGATAGGAATGCCTAGTGCTAGTGTCCCAAATGGGCGCTAGTGTCCGAGGCCATATAAAGATAAAACCATCAAATTCTAACAAGAGTGCAAGATGTATAAAGCCAATCAAATCACGAAAGATAAAGCAAAAGGTTGAAGAGAGTTGTCAATTACTTGTTTTTTTCCTTAGGAATCATGTAAAATGCTAGAATATTTTTAGGACCTAGAAATGTACGCAAGTGCATAGATTTTGTGTCTACAAGGGATAGAATTAAAGGAGCTATAATGAGTGCTAGGGTCACATATCTAGAGGGAAGTAACCCTTACACTAGGTCAACCTAGGGTTTCCAAGCACAATGATGGAGATAGAGGAATGAACCCTACTGATATATCAGTAGCTGGTGTGGAGAGGTATGGATCAATAATAAGATAAGTGTGCATACAATAACTGAAATGAAAAATAATTAAGAAGATGATATTTGATAAGAGTATTATGCTAACTACCATCAAACATATATAATACTAAACTAACATAGCACAATGAAGAATATTAAATGAACTAATCTGTGAAAAATGGTAAAGAAGGGTTAGAGAACTCACATTGTACCTATAAAGTGGTCGTTGATGCATCTATCTCCTTTGATAAGCAACATGCAGAGAGAATCATTGTTAAGTGGAGCAGTGGAAGACCATTCTTATCCTAGACTCGCTATATGATGACCCAATAGTGCAAGCAATCATCTAAGATTAAGAGTGTCCAATCCAATCCAAACAAGATACAAGATGAACCGAGGAGCAGAATGAGCAGATGTGAAGATGATACAAAAGAGTAGAGAAAATGGCAGTTTGAATGTATTAGCTTCCTTCCTTTTTTGAGTGTCAAATGAGGTGAGGGTATATATAGGATGCCATTTCCTACGGGAAATGTTTTCAGCTATGGGGAAATATAACACCAACAAAATCACCGAGGGAGATTATGTTGGCCAAGGATATAAAAATGAAATATTTTGTCATGAAAGGTAGAAGTAATGTGTTTATGGGTTATGAAAGAGGATGGACAAGGTGCAAAAATGTAGAATGCAAGCAAGAGATCATGAATATGATATGCACAAGATCTGGGAGGATAAGGATGACTAGTGCAAGGAAATTATAAAGCCAAGACCAAATAATGACACTCTCTATATGTATTGTCTCTAACCCATAATGGTTACGTGAATAACCATTCCCCATTCCTGTCAGACCCCTTAAGGAACCTTCTTAGGAAATAGATGCATCACTAACCCTTATTACAAAAGGGAAGATTTCTAGTAACAGGTATGAAAGATAGAAAGTAAAAAATTAGGTGTATACATATTCCCCATTTGTTGATCAGTGCATATCGCAATAGTGAAACATGAGGTGGTCAATGGAAAAAGAAAATCCATAACATTGCTATTGAAAGTAAGTACATGAAGGAATGCTCAAAGGACTAGCTAAAATGAAATATCCCCACCAATGTGTACCTGATAGTGTCACTCATTCTACCACATGTGGGTGGAATTCTACAAGAACCATAGAGAAGAAAAACTCAAAATTAACACTAAATGATCATTAATAAAATAAGACATAAATCACCTAGCTAAGGGCCCATGGGACACATGTCATGATATCGTGATGTTGAAGGAAATCAGGTCAAGAATCAAAGATTGTCAAAAGTAGGCGTGTAATAGGTCAAAATAAATGGCATGAGATCATGATCAAGATGCAAATTACAATGCGAGATAGGAAGATTAGGAGCTAAAATGACAGGCATTTTGAATATTGAGGCCGATCACAACTGATTTTGAATAGAAATTTGAGATTTATATACTAATTTTGATAGTTATTTGCTTATTAGTATTTCTGGAATTGAGAGAATCAAGATTTAGAATTATAAGGGCCCATGGGACACATGTCATGATATCGTGATGTTGAAGGAAATCAGGTCAAGAATCAAAGATTGTCAAAAGTAGGCGTGTAATAGGTCAAAATAAATGGCATGAGATCATGATCAAGATGCAAATTACAATGCGAGATAGGAAGATTAGGAGCTAAAATGACAGGCATTTGAATATTGAGGCCGATCACAACTGATTTGAATAGAAATTTGAGATTTATATACTAATTTTGATAGTTATTTGCTTATTAGTATTTCTGGAATTGAGAGAATCAAGATTTAGAATTATAAATTTGGGGTGTATTTTGACGATGTGGCATGAGCACGAGGTGGTGATGAAGGGCGATAAGGAGGAGCACGTGGTGGCACTCGACCATGGGTAATTCATTGCATTAAATTTTATTGAGTAGTGTAGACATCCATAATTATGCCTAAGCAATTTAAATACTTAACTTGCGCTAATTATCTCCCTTCTTGCAAATTGGTGACATACCGTCATAAGCACTCGTTATCTCTCTCATCGTCGTTAATTAATTACAAGACACTAATTAGTTAATTCACCTATCCAACAAACACCCTAATTAATGAATTTCCATTAATTAATCACCCCTTCTATCTAGACTAATTAATTATTATTAATTAATTAGATTTCCCTTTCATTTAACCAATAAATCAATATTTAATTTATTTAATCCCCTTCTAATAGCCTAAACCATACTAATATTCCTCTAATTAGATTCTATAAGCTTACATCTACCTATTAATTAATCACCTTTGATTAATTAAAACACCCCCAACTCCCATGACTTGCTAAGTATAAATTAAACCCTTCTAAAGTAAGGTTAGATTTTATAAAGCAACCTTATCCATTCCTAATCTTGTTTTACCTTTTATCCCACATGCAAAGGGATGAAGTGTTTTCCTTTATCCATTGGGCTATATAAGGAGCCCTTCTTCTACCTTTATACTGACACCTAAACTTCTTGAGAAGGACAAAAGCAAAGCATATAGCAAAATAGACTAAAAGCTTTCCTTTGTTTTCTTGAGAATTCACCACTTGGAGAGTTAAGCCTCTTTTCTAGCCTAAAGTGCTTAGGTCATATGGGAGGTGTCACAAAGGTCTTGTAGCCCAACTTTGATAAGCCCCCATTCTTAGGTTCTTGGAATATCAAGAGCAACCTATTTGATTATCATGGAGCTTACATATGTTCATTCATTTATTTGTTGTTAATTAAGAGAATAAAGGATTTAGACATTTAGCATGTTAGTTTCAAAGCTTTAAATATGATAAATATTAGTGCCTAACCTTGTTTAATTCTTATCTTGATGGTGCTTTGTACTTTTCTTTAAGATTTGTTATTTAGGGCTATTAGGTGGTTAGTCTCTATTTTTCATTAACTTAGTTTAGCAAATCATGCACACATTTGGCACAGCGGGTGGGACCTAGTCCCTTGGCATTTTAGTTTAAATTTCATTGTTTTGGCTAACTTTTAATATGCACATGTAGTAATTAATGTCCATTTTCTTGGAATTTTTGCTAATTTTATATGTGTAAGTTCTTGTTCATAGCCATCATTTTAATGGGTTGTTTCCATTTTTAAACTAACTTGCCAAAAATTGAAGTATTGTGAGGTTTGTTGTATTTTTTTGTTATGTTTTGGTTGAAGGAGTGGCGTAGGCACACTAACAGGAGTACATGCACATTTTTGGTGGTGCAGCCACCTCTCGAGTGGCGCAAGTGCACTATTAGAACCTGAATCTCTATCTATTGACCTTGGTGCAGGCACACTAACCCTGGCGCACATACCCTAACCAGCATGCAGATGCACTAACTTGGGTGCGTACACCATTTTGTATTTTACCTTCACTGCAACGCAAAACCTGTCAGACCAGCGCATACACCCTAGCCCGAGCGCACATGTTGTTTCGGTGGCGCAGACACATGTCTGGTGGCGCAAGCATTTTTGTCAGAATCTGAAACTATTTTATAAAGCGGTGGCGCACACACTTTTTCGGTGGCGCACACACTTTTTCGGTAGCGCACACACTTGTTCGGTGGCGCACACGCTTTTCTGGTAGTGTAAGTTTTATGTGCAAAACTAAGCATGTTCTGGTATTGAAGGTACCACATACATCCTTCTAGTGGCACACATGATTCTCAGGTGGCGTAGGTACATGAAAATCCAGAAACACACAGAGTAGTGCATACATTTTTTGGTGGCACACACGCTTCTCGGGTGGCACAAGTACACAAAAGTCCAGAAACACATATAGTGGTGCATATGCCCTAACCCGCACATAGATGCCAAAATAGGGGCACAGGTGTCTTTTTTGTTTTCTTGAAGTTAATGTGTTGAGGTGCTAACATTCTTGTAGGTTTTATCTAATTAAATACTCATCTTTGTAGGGTGTTTTTACATGCTTTTACTTGATTAGATAAACTTTTCATGTTTACTTATAGGAATGAGACCACGTATGCTCTTCCCTCGCGTCCCTTGGGGTGATCTTGGGAATCATAAATGATTCTTAGGTCCTTTTGATGCTTTGAGATTGTTAGGAATATTTGAATTGGAATTAGTTAACTTGGTGTGTTTGAAATTAAAGTGTTTTTCCATTTGATATCTTTTTGGATTTTGGAAACATCACATATACTCTTCTCTTGCGTCCTTGGATGATCTGGAGAATCATAAAAGATGTTTACTCTTTTGATGGAAAAATACTAAAATCATCATACAGGACCAAAACACCATGCTTGTCAAAGAAAGGAAAAATCAAAAACAAAGTCAAAAACTACTAATACAATTGTTATACAGGTTGCCAAAAGGTGTTCAAGGAAACCACACCTAATTAAACAAGATAAAAAGAACAACATATTCAAAACACTGTATTGTAGGTTTCGGAAAAGGGTACGTCCCTCTCCGCTCAACTGGAACATAACCCCTTTGGCATAACGCCTTAAGCTACAACAATGGGGGTGGTTCCAGGAACCCCAAAGTAGTCCATGCAAGAGGGAAGCCTTGTTGGATGAAACGGGAAGTGCTCCGCACTACCTACTTGACTAGTGATTCCTTTATGAGATAGCGTTACTAGTTGTCCAGTATGGCGACCCCAGTGATAGTACACGTAGATGCACTAGTTTCCTATTGTTCTTGAAGGGGGTAAAGTAAAGCCGAGATACTCCCAAGACTAGTCAGTGTGAATGTTTGGGTAAATCGTGCTTGCTTAAGACAAATTTGTAACACCTAGGGTGAGAGAACCACCTAGGAAGATATTCTTTGGCCAGGAGCCCACTTTGACCATTCTAAAACAGTGTTGAGTTGTGAACCATCTTTTCATCATGAAACATGTGACGCGTTACTTTCAGCTTAGTTTTTCACTTGCCTTAAGGTGAGGTGAAACTCTGCAAAAGTGAAGCCAACATTTTTCATCCCCATTTTGATCTACTTCCTTCACATTCTTTTGACACTTTGTTGATCAAAAGAAAGGTGACTACCTTTGTGTTACCAATCGATTGTTTCTGCCACTTTTTTGTCTGTTTACGCCCATCCATGTTTGTGGCTGGGTGAGTTAAATGTCTAAAGTGTGTGGAGGCGTATTCATATCATTGGTGGCCTTTGTGATCTTGATACCCATGTCAAGATCGTCATTGTAGTTATGCGTAGTTCATTCATCTTGGACTTCCTTAGAAAGGTTACCTTGTTTGTATCGTATCACTATAATTTTGATATTTACGTCTTATTTCTTGTAAACTTGACCTAAATATCTATATTGTAAGGTTAGGCTGTACACATTTTAAGTATTCCTAGCTATACTTTGAGCTTTTAGTTCGATTCTATTATTACCTCGATTTTGAAGAGTGTTAAGTGTTTTCCACTTGTGCGTGTTATATCAATAGCATCTTGATATCAATACCTTACTTTCTCACAAAGTTTGGTTAACATATCTTTGTGATATTTTTGTGTCACTCACAAATTGTAACTGGCTCTTTTTGGGATATAGGTCTTAATCATATTTGAGCTCACTTCTAGTATATCTTGTTGGGAGGTCACATTAAATTTTTGTATTTACTTATGTCTTGTTCATTCTCTTAAACTTGGCATAAGTGAGAACATCTTGTTAACTATCTTGCGACACTGAACTACTTTTAGAGACATAGTCTAGGAAGTACTTCATTTGATAGGCTTAGATACCAAAAATTTGTGTCACTGGTGATTTATCACTCTATCACATTGGTATTCTCACATTGTTACTCATTCATATTCTTGGCAATTTATCTTGCATTTCACTTAGGTGTGGTCACAAAGTTTAGAACACATTTACAACTTACCTTAGTGAAACTATCACAAATAATGGCTCCCAAAACACGATTAGGACTCAAGAAACAAACATACGAGGAACAACAAGTACAAGCTTGGGAAGCCTCAAATAGATAAGGGTCAAACCCTTTCATTGGACATGATCTAGGGCCTCTGTTTTCTACGGAAAAAGAGATAAAAGATATGGTCGATCATAATGGTGATGAATTGGAATCCCCACATGCAAAATTTGACTTTGAACCTACTTTATTAGACGAGTTTCTTTTCAAAAATAAGGATAGAGTGCTAGCACGTGGGTCGTAGAATTAGGGGCCAAAATGCCCACTAAAAATGAAACAATCCCACCTGCAAATAACACTAATGAGGAAGAATGACCCCTTATCAACATGGAGGATATCTTGATGTATGGACATGCTTCTACCTCCAACGCATGAAATGATAAAGTAGTGGGACATAGAATACCCTTTATCAAAGTGCCACGTAAAAATAGGACAGGACATGAGAATGGTGAAGAACCTCCAGAATACAAGGAAGAGGAGGAACCTTTAGAATAAGAAACCACAATTCAATAACAGATTAGTAACCTAAGCTGAAAATTAGCTTTGCTAACCTCTCATGTACAAAAGGAAGCAAGTAAAAAATGTTCTAAAGTCAAGGGAAAAGGTTAAGATCAGTGAACATCCATAGAGAAAATCAAGGAGAAGACAATACGGGGTATCATCGAGTATATATCCCCGCTTCTCCCACTAGAGAACAATTGCTCACACAAGAGGTACAGTCTATGAAAGCAACACTCGCAAGCCTTCAAGAGAGAAATATAGGGAGCATTAGAAAGTATCAATATGAATAATTATGTCCCTATCCTTTTGACAAGACTATGACCCTTCAACCTTTTCCTAAGAAATTCGACATGGAAAAATTCAAAAAATATAAAGGGAAGGGAGATCCATGGGATCATGTCAAATATTTCTATATGGCATGTCAAGAGGTGTCCTATAGTGACAATTATCTCATAAGAATTTTTCCCAAGAGTCTAGGAGGTCAAGCCTTGGAGTGGTTTACACATTTACCTCGGGGATCAATTTTCACTTGGCCAGAATTGGCAGAAAGGTTTGTGCTGTCACTTCTCATAAAATATAGAGAGTGATGTCGCCATGGTGGATTTATGTGGCACCAAACAATGCCCTAATGAGACTTTCGCCAGCTTCCTATAATGGTCAAGAGGGATAGCTAGCCACTTCCCTTGCGCTTTCACTGAAAAACAATTGGTAAGTATTTTTGTACCCAACCTAAATCCAACATAGCCTTCCACCTCCAAATGCATTGTGTTCGCACTTTTGAGGAGGTCATTGAAAAATGGGTTCAAATAGAGAAAGCTCTGATTGCCAAAGGAACTCTCAAGTCCAAATCTAGAGATAATAAAAATATTAAACCCACGGAGAAGCCGAAGGTTTTTAACAAAAACAAAAATGTCGTAGGAGACGGGATCACTGATTCCAAATGTGTACAAACGGTCCAAACTGGTCAACCTTTTAAACTAACCAAAGGACCAATTCAACCACCACCAAAATGAAGAATGTTCACCCCTCTTAATGAACCTTTGTCAGTTATATTAAAACAGTTGGATGTGGCTCACATGGTGACATATCCTACGACACAACCATTTAATGACAATGCTCCAAAACCTTCATGGTACAAGGAGCATGAATATTGTGAAATGCATCGTGTCAAGGGACATAAAACAGACAAATGTCTATGAAATTTTCCATTATATCCAAGACCTCATCGACAATGGGGAGATAGAGGTGGACAACCCAGGGAAAACCTAGACACCCAACGAAAAGATGGGGATATATAAAGAGCCATTCCCCAAACATGATAAATCATGAAAAAGTCAAAGCCGGATCGGGGAGAGTCATCCCAAGGTTATAAAGCAACGAATTACTTATACACCAAAAAAGACAACAATCATTATGATTCACTTATTGGATGTATTCACTCTCCTACTGACCATGTTAATACCATCTGAATCAAGGGAAAGGATTACGCCGCGGTAACAAGGCATGCCTACCTCGTGATTCCAGAACCTTCTCCATCAACCCCACAAAATGGTAAATACAACCTCTTAGAGCAACTTGAGAAGACGTCTACTAAGATTTCGATCTTAGATCTTCTTAAGATATCCAATGTACACAAAGACATTCTATACCAAACTCTTCAGGGGTCAGGAGTGCCATTAGAGGTAGATCCTACACATCTTCAAGCCACAGTAGCAAACATCGTACCAAATGAACACATTGCCTTCAATCATAGGGAGATCCCTACTAAAAATCCAACACATAATCTTCCTTTGTACATTGAGGTAGTTGTTACCCACAGGAAGATCAAACGAGTGCTTGTGGATAACGGATCAGGGTTGAACATCTGCACACTAAAGTTGGTTAAATAGCTAGGACATACTGAGGTAGATCTTGAGTCAAATATCATCACTATCACCACTTACGACAATGCAGAAAGGGAGTCAGTGGGCACAATCACGTTGCCCATGGAGGTGGGTCCCACTTGCCATCAAACAAAGTTTCATGTCCTAGACTTGGAACTTCCATATAATATGCTTCTAGGCCGACCATGGATTCATGCCATGCAGGTCGTGCCATCGACGTTCCATCAGTGCATTAAATTGAAGCATGAGGGACACACCATTACAATACAAGGAGATTTAGAGCCCTTCCCTCACTTGCAGAGCTCTCAATAGTTTTACACGTAAGGGCACATATGCATGTCCCTCCACCGATATAGTTGTCCCTCTCCAATCTGAAGCCATGGAATCACAATAGATTCATATTCTCTCAGTTCTTGTGCCCATGGTGCATCTACATCAACCTCTCCTTTTGATTCATGGGAGATGAAAATCCTTGAATATGGTTGCGGAGAATATAATGTACAGCAAGCCCTCTTAGTTTTAGACCTCTCATTGTCACCCAAGACTAGAGGTCGACCCAACTATCACTTCAGAAGACCTAGAAATGAACACACTATTGGGTCATTCTTACCTGGAGGCTTGTTGGCTGAAAGAAAAATTGTTAGATCCACCTACAACTTGGGTCCCAGAGGATACTCAGCCAACCTGTTATCAAACCCCTGAATACGAGAAATCTAGTAAAATGATGTACTCCATGGGCTACAAGGGCCTAAGATGTGGAAGAAATGAACAAGGACAGAGAGAACCAGTGCCTCTTCCACATTTTAAAATAGAAAGATACGACATTAGAATTCACCCTTATGGAGCACACCCCAATGATCAAGACGCTACTTGTTTATGAACGTGAGGATAGCTCTGACTATCTAGACAATGATACGGATTCCCATTGTAGCCAATATGAGGATCTTGCCTCCACAAACCTATTCATGAACAACGTTGTCCTAACCATAACCCCTATGGAACCAACCCTTGACCTTGTTTACCCTTCCCTTGTTGAATGGGACCAACAACGTCACATGTCACTAGATCTATTCAAGAATGACGAAGCTATCGCAGAGTTCATGGGCATTCAGGGATACAATTCCCATTGGAGACCACAAAAAGGGCTTCTATATTGACTTGGATACCTATGCTTACTTCGGTGAGGAGGCTGAGCTTCATGGTCAACAAAACTTAAGAAAAAGTGAGGGAAAAAGTTCCAACGTAAAGCCTCGGCAAAAATCAAAGTCCAAGTTGCATAGTGAAAACCTCTTTGAGGCACTAGCCAACAAACAGGTGCAAAAATCAAGGGACAATAAAAGTGACCATGCCAAGGATGAAAATCTCATGGAGACATCCTTAGATGAAGATCTCAACCTTCCTCCCGATCCTATGCGTATGGAGGACTTGTCAAAATTACTAGTAGAGGAGACTATTGATGTGAATATTGGTACAGAAGAGGACCCAAAGATAGTAAAATTGGGAGCTTCACTCTTGGCTAGAGAACAAAAACATTTTGTCATGCTACTACGAGAGTTTATAGATGTGTTCCCATGGTCCTACAAAGACATGCTAGGCTTAGATCCAACTTTGGTCATGCACAACCTAGTTGTGCATGCAGACACTAAGCCTATTAAACAGAAGCTCAGAAAGATGCACCCAAGGGTGGCCCTACTGGTTAAAGAGGAATTAGAAAGATTTCTTGTGGCAGGATTCATTCAGCCTATTGATTATTCTGAATGGATATCCAACATCATCCCTGTCTATAAAAATCCTATCGGTATCAGAATTTGCATGGATTTTAGAGACATTAATAAAGCTTTCCCTAAGGATGATTTTCCGCTGCCAAATATTGATATGATTGTGGATTCAACAACAGGATACAAGATGCTATCTCTCATGGATGGATTTTCAGGATACAACCAAATCAAGATAGCTGAAGAAGATCAGCACAAAATGGCTTTCACAACTCCTTGGGGTACCTTCTGTTATCAGGTGATGCCATTTGGTCTCAAAAACGCAGGAGCTACTTATCAGTGGGCAATGATAGTAATTTTTCATGATATGATTCATGATATCATGGAGGACTATGTGGATGACATCCTCAGAAAGTATAAGATAAGAGAAGATCACCCTGTCATTTTGTGGCATATCTTTGAGCCTATGAGAGTATAAGGTCAGGTTGAACCCAAAGAAATGTATATTCGGTGTGCTATCAGGAAAACTATTGGGCTTCATTGTATCAAGAAGAGGAATTAAGGTAGACCCTGCTAAAGTGTCTGCTATTACTAAATTCCTCCACCTAAGAACATTAAGCAACTACGCAACTTACAGGGGAAAATACAGGCTATTCACACTTCATCTCCCAGCTTGCAGATAAGTGTCATTCGTTCACCCACCTACTTAAAAAGGATGTCACCTTCATCTGGGGACCAGAGCAATAACAGGCCTTTGCTTTGCTTAAACAATACTTGGCCAATCCACCTGTCCTCATGCCTCCAACTCCTGGGAGCCACTCTTGCTTTATATCTCTACCACGCAATTTGCTATTGGTGCATTGCTTGCCCAATACGACCTTGGTCACAAAGAAAAAGTAGTGTATTATCTTAGTCGCACTCTCATCGCTTATGAACTCAACTATCCCCAAATTGAAAAAGCTTGCTTGGCTGTTGTTTTTACTTTTCAAAAACTTTGCCATTATCTATTGAATACCAAAACCAAGCTGATATCCAAAGTTGACCCACTCAAGTACTTGCTTGTCTAAACCTACCCTCATAGGTAGAATGGCTAATTGGATCATTCTACTAAGTGAGTTTGATATAGAATTTGTACATCAGAAGTCAGGTTAAAGGACAAGTACTCACTGACCAACTAGCAGAAGCACCTTTGCAAGGCACTGAACCTTTGAATCTGGATCTGCCAGATGCCTCATTATTATACATTGAAGAATCTATCATGTGGCAGATACATTTTGATGGGTCCTTTACTTTTCATGGTTCAGGTGCAGGGGTGGTCCTCATTACTCCTTCTGGTGACCCTATACCACAGGATTTTTGCCTAGGTTTTCCTTACACAAACAATATCGCAGAGTATGAGGCACTTATCATAGGGATGAATCTCGCTATCAAGTGGAACATTCATCATGTCAAGGTTGTGGGTGATTCTCAATTAATTATCAAGCAAGTTAATGATGAATACAAGGTTAAGGATGAAAAGCTCATACCTTACAAAAAGTTGGTAGAAACTCTAAAGGAGTACTTCATGCACATTACATTTGAAAAAATTCCACGAGCGCAGAATAGATCGGCAGATGCTATGGACAGTGGGTTCTATGCTTTGTATTCCACAGGGAATAATGACATGTCATTCTTTGTGGAAAATTTACGCCAGCCTGCATATGACATGCCAGAGTCTTGTCTAGCTTGTGATGTTGTTGGTCCCAATTCCCCATGGTATGAGCCCATCTTTACCTATCTCAAGGACAACACATTCCCTCCCAATATCTCCCATTCCTGAGAAACAAATCTTGATTCACCAAATAGCCCGTTACACCCTTTTAGGAGGTACACTTTATCGTCATGGCTACGATGGGAATCTGTTACGTTGTCTCGATATGACAGAGTCAATCCAAGCGATCAAAGAAGTACATGAAGGGGTGTGTGGAGCACATATAAATGGAATGGTTTTGGCCAAGAAATTGTTAAGAGTAGGCTACTATTGGCCTACCATGGAAACCGATTGTTGCAATTATGTTAGGAAGTGTGTACTTTGCCAGAAGTATGGAAACTTCATCCATGCTCCATCGCAACCATTACAACCTATCACTACCCCATGGCCATTTTCTAAATGGGGACTTGACTTGATAGGGAAGCTTACCCCTACCTCATCTGATGGTCATACCCACATCATCACGGCTACTAAATACTTTACAAAGTGGGTGGAGTTGTCCCCTTAACCTATGTAACAGGAGCTCAGATTTCCAAATTTATCATGAATCATATCATTTGTCGATATGGCATTCCTACAGCCATTGTTATGGATAATGGAAAGTCATTCAAGAATAAAACTGGTAAAGGGTCTTTGTCAGCGGTTCCAAATCCGGTTAAAATGGTCTACACCATATTACCCCCAAGGTAATGGATAGGCCGAAGCCACAAACAAGACTTTGGTGAGAATAATGGAAAAGATGGTCAGTAAAATAGGTCGTAATTGGCACTTGCAAATCCACCTAGCTCTTTGGGCTTACAGAACCTCCATTCACACTCCTACGGGTGTGATGCCATATTCTCTAGTATTTGGGACAAAATCTATCATCCCACTAGAAATTGAACTTCCTTCCCTAAGAATCTCTCTTAGGGACTATTTAGATAAAGATGAAGATTACTGGGTGGCTAGACTGGCTGAATTAGAGATCCTAGATGAGAAGCAGCATTCACACTCTTAATCACCTCAAAGTGTATCAGAACAGAGTCTCCAGAAACTACAACAAAATAATCATACCTCGTCAGTTTGAGGTTGGTGATTTAGTCATGAAGGAGAATCAGTTCAACACAAGAGCAGAACGAGAAAAGAAAGGAAAGTTTGAACCACATTGGTTAGGACCCTATGTTATAATAGCCAAGTACGACACAGGGGCATACAAAAATTGCTCACCCCAATGGTGATGAGCTCCGTGAGCCCATGAATGCCATGCACCTTAAGTGGTTCTATGCTTAAGCATGGTGCAAAATCAGAAAAGCAAAAAATATCAAAAACATGGTAAAATGATCAAAAATACAAAAAAAAAAACAAAAAGGGAAAAAGAAAAAGAGAAAACAGGTCATCCACAAGTGAAAACCATGCAATTGTGGTGACTTTGGATAGGTCCTTGGGTGAAAACCGGTTTCCGACACCTTGGGAGGATTTGTTGTTCACAAGCATCTTGCATCTGGAGGGTACTTTTACTTGGCCTAGCCCTAGTTCTGCCTTTGAGATTCCTTGTGAGCCCAATCCTATCAAGCCTTGATCTGGCTTTGTCTTCTTTTATTCATCTATGAGGGGCATGGTCTTTCACTATTCCCCATCTTACGCTGGGGGAAATTCAACGACTTCACCTTCTTGTTCATACGCATGTGGCCTCTGCCCTTGTATATTCCCCATCTAACACTGGGGGCATCCACGCTTTCTTGGTTACTTGTGCATAACTCTGGAAAACCATTAGAAAATGATGCAAAAACAATAGAAAATTGTTTCAAAAAAAAACCCTAAACAATAGAAAATTGTTTCACATAAATAAAAAACAATAAAAAATTGTTTCACATAAATAAAAAACAATAGAAAATTGTTGCATGAAAACAAATCTTACAAAAACATTTACTTACGTTTACTTGCATTGTCTTGTTTCTTGCTTTGCTTGTTTGCTTGTATAGTTGCTTCATGTTTATGCATTTGTGTTGTTTGTTGCTTGGGCATACTTTGTTAGGATTCATCTTTTCTTGCTTAGATTAGATTTATTCTTACTTGTGCATATTGAGGTATGTTTTTGCATGCTGGTGAATCATGGTGCATTATTATGTTAATTCATTGTGTTCTTTGTTAGCATTTGATTGTGTTTATTGCATGTGCATTGTTTTGTTATCACATCATCACATTACCATCATTATCATCACATCTAACCTCATCTATACATCATATATCAAGAAAAAGCTAAGTATACATCATACATGAATGCTAAGCTAATCATCACATATCGTATCATCAAATGGGGGCAAGAGGGATCACAAATATCAAAATCTATCCCCCCCGCACCCTTATCATCATATCATCCCATCCACTAAGTATGGCACATCACATAAGCAAACACATTTGATATATTCTACAAGATCAATCATCTAGAAATCAAAACACATGTGATACATCAACAAGATCATTGATACATATACATGTCAAATCAAATCATCTAACATCATAAACACAGCTATCTATCCATGAGAAATAATAAACAAATGTCCATCTCATATACACATATGTCATGTCAAAAATGTCCATATAATACATGTGTGGTATATCTGTATCAAAAATGGATATACATCACGGCAGTACATAAAAAATGCCTTCATCTGAGGTGTACAATAAAATGATACATCTATCAAAGAATAAAAGCCTTCATCAGAGGCATGTATCAAAACTGTTATACATCAAAAATGCCTTCATCTGAGGCGTACAATAAAATGATACATCGAATCAATGAATATAAAATCCTTCATCAGAGGCATGTGTCAAAACTTCTATACAAATACAAAATGATATACATAGAGCACAATCTGCTCATAGCCTTCATCAAGAGGTGTATGTGGAAATACAAAACATCAGGGATGACTCGAGCCCTCTGAAGGAGTCACCTGGTCTATCTCGTGGTGGTGGCATGACATGAGCATCGGTGGCTCTCCTGGGACGTGGCTGCTCCACTGAGGCCTGAGGCCTCTCAGATCTAGTGCCCCTGCTCGACTGCTGGCTATAAGATGGCACTCGCCGCTCAGCCAGAACTACCTCAAAATATAAGGACCTGTAATAGGAGGCCCTGCCCTCTGATGTGGCCAGATCTCTATGAGTTCAGGTAGTCACCATTGTACCCTCTATGCATCAGTAGGATGCTATCTCTGCTGAGGCTTGGGAAAGCTCAACCTGGCCCACTATGCGCTCTGCCCTGAGCCTATCTCACTCTAATATCACAGGCTGCAGCTGGGCCTGTGTCTGTTGGTATAAATTTGTCACCTAGGCCATCTGGGAAGGCCATTTATGTCAATCTACTAAGAGTGTATAGTACCAACCTGGGCCTAGCCTGGGCCTGATCTAATCTTGCTCTACTAATAAAGTCACAATCTGAGTCTGAGCCTGATCTCACTCGGTTGTCACTGTCACACTCAGGGCTCGGGCCTCATCTCTCTCTGCTCTAGCCTGATCTCTCTCGGCTAGAGCCTACTGTAACTGCTACTGTAAGGTGGTTGTATGTGCCACTAGTTGTGCCACCAGGACTGGTCCCTGTGGCGCTCTAGATGACTGGCCCTGCTCTAGGACTCTAGCTCTAGGAACCTATGCTGGTGCCTGTCCTAGACCCTGTGGCCTTGGTCCCTGTACCTAGATAGTACCCTTCTCATCATGTGGTATCCCATCAAATGGGTCCTCTGGGTCATGACCTGCTACACCCTCTCTCTACTCAACACCGTGCCAAATCTCTCTAGGTGGTCAGGCGCCTACTGCCCAGGCCTCCTCCGGGATAGTAAGACGTCCGAGGTAAGACAATGGCATACCAAGTCCAATAATCTGCCTGTGGTGCCTGGATCCCTGACCTGTCGTGCTGGGTCCCATGCCTGTGGGACCACCTGAAAGAAACTCACTCTGGCTCGGGCCACCGGTATGCGAGGCCCCATAGTATGCCTCTCGGAGTCTCGGCAGGCATACCATATGTCAGGGCTGCGGAACCCCCTGTACTATACCAAGCTGTCACTGGACACCTGTCAACTCTGTACAACTCTATGATGTAGCTGCGACTGCCAAGGATAAAGTGCTCTACTGAGCACACACTGAGCTCTACGGCATCCTCTGGCCACTGAATGTGCCTGTAGGGTCTCCATATGATGTCTATCTCTACAGCTCATCGAACTCTCACGGTATCTATATAGGCTACCTAGGTGGCCTCGTACATCACCACCTACTGATACCCACACCATGTAAGATGGCTCCTCTGGGTCTCGAACATGTGTAAAGTGCCCATAGGGCGTCTGATAGCAATGTGGTCCCATGACCAAATCTGTAGCAATGAGGTTGGCCCCATGGTCTTCTGACCGTGGTAAGTGATCAAATGTAAATCCCAGTACAAGTGCGCCAGTATGCACTGCCCCCAGCAATAACACTCACCACTGAAAATGCCATGTACTAATGGTAGTAGCCCTCTCAGGAAATATGTCCCCATCTTATTAGTGAGCAAAAACCCACTGATAAGTGACATGATGTATAGGGGCCCCCGATGCAGTGTCCGGTCAGAGATACACTCGTGCAATGTAATAGTCATACCATCATGCGGTATGTCATCTCTGTCAAAAAGGTCGCTGCAAGCTGCTCTAATCTACCCTATATCAGAGGTGTACTCAATCAAAGTACCCATGATCGGCATGCGGAGAATCCACCATACATCCTCTAGGGTCACAGTCATCTCCCCAGTAGGCAGTCTAAAACACTGACTCTCATTGTGCCATCACTCAGCTAGTGCAGTCAGTAATCCATGGTCCAAAATGATGGATGGCATCTGAGACATGGGGCCTAGCCCCACTGCCTCGAGAAGTATGGCCATAGCCCACCAGTCTCACCGACGCATGCTCCCCTCTAGCTCAGAAATCTAGGAATGACACTCCTGCATCTGCAACACTGGCAATCATCTCTGCAAAATATCAATCCACTCGTCAGTCACTAACATTTCTTCTAAAAATCTATCTATCATTTTAGGGTTAACCCAAATATCCTAAGTTTTCTTCTAAGTGTCATCTTTTTGGCATTTTTCTTGTCTATCCTCCATCATCGGCCTAGGACACCTGCATGCCCTTTCAGGTGTGTGCACCTCCCTTTTGGCACGTGCACATGCACATGATTGTCTTAGGGTGCTTGTGCCATCATTCGTGCACCTGCACGCCCTTTTGGGCATGTGTGCACCACTCTTTCAGTGCTTGCGCCATGCACTTGTATCCCCTTAGTGTGTTACACTACCCCTTTGGTGTGTGCATCCCCTTCTGTGTGTGTGCACTCCCCCTTTGGCATGTGTGCTCCCCTTCTGGTGTGTGTGTGTGTGCGCGCACATGTGTGGCGTATGCTTTAGGATGCCTGCGCCCCCAGAGAGACGCCTATGCCTTGGCTTGACACCTGCACCTGTGTGCATACGTGCCTGACATGACTCCCTAATACTAATTACTATTTTAAGGCATTAATGACAAAATTTGACAGGCAAGGTTTGAGTACTCACAAAGGCACCATCATCGGCATGCCACTGGTACCCTCAGACTACGTCTACTCATCTCAATCGATCCCGTGTGATCACCATCATCTTCATTGCATGTCAGAGCCTCACAGTAAAATCTCAATAGTGGTCGGTAAAAGTGAATTGGTCATGGTGATTTACCCCCCCTAGGTGGGGTATATCAACTTGTTTTTCACCGTCGTGAATGCCTGGAGGCTCGTTTCAATCGTCGTTTTCTCCTCTGTTCACCGTTGAATAATTATTTTTATTAAATAATTATTTTTCTCATATTTTTCACCGTGTTGGGGCATTTTTTGCTGTCCAATACCCCTTTCTTCCCCTTAGGACAATTTTATTGCTCCTAGGCAATTTTTCTTCTTATTCACACTCTTGTAAATAATTATTTTTCAAAAATAATTATTTTATTAATTTTCCCACTGCACAAGGACATTATTTGTCACTTTTTTCTTCTTTCTTCCACCTAGGGAACTTTCTATTGCGCCTAGGCCCTTCATCCTATTTCTTCTATTTTCTTCTACTGTCCACCACATTTTAGAAAACAAAAAACAAAAACAATATATATATCTCGCGGTGAAAATCTTTAAAAAAAAAACAGGGCAATTTTTTTTCACAAAATCCTAAAAAGTAAAAAAAAAAACCTACAAAAATAGGTAACGAACTTATTGTGGCTGAAACTTGTGTCTTGCACATGGTATTCTCTCCATATCCTACTAGTTTGTTTCACATCTTCCTCGATTAATACAACTCGCGGATCGTCGGATTCACAACCATTCCCAAAGCTAGCTATTTGCTTTGTCTGCACTCTGGGGCACGTCTTATTGCCTTGTGTTGTTTTGTTGCGCACAACACTTTCTACTTGGACCTCATGTCCATCATCATTTCCCCTTGCATGTATCCTTGCTCAGGGAATCATTTTTAACCCTTTTCATCAATCACGAACATGTGGATCTCTTCAGCTTGATAACAAAACATTTGTACAACTGCCTTGACCGTTGTTGGGTTGGATATGTGCGTTCGTACTTGTTTTCCCTGTTAAATGAGATTGTTTCCTTCTCATTTTGCATTGCATTGTTGTATGTTGCATGGAGTTGGTATTTTCAGCAATGGACAATTGTTCGTAGTATGGCTTTTCATGTCATTCTACCTTTGTCGTATGCTTATATTTTTCATAAGGACCGAAGACGTAGCTCTTGTGGCAATATGATGACATCAAAATTATTATAATAAACAATAGTTAGAGGCTAAGATCTTCTCTCCACTCCTCCATATCTCTTCTACATCACTTTTCTCTCACCCCTAATCTTCCGTCTTACCAGGGCATCCTGCCCCTTCCCATTCTTCTATCTATTTCTCACCTTTTTCGATCGTCAATCATCTTCCTTCATCACCCCATCGACACTCAAGGGGGCATCTCTCCCTCCTACTAATTTTTCTTCTATCCCTTCAAAATTTCATCCGTCTACTATCTTTGAAGTGGCGTCACTTACGCCACCCCAAAGAGGGGCAAATGTAGACACCCATAATTACACCCGAGCAATTTAAATACTTAAATTGCACTAATTATCTCCCTTCTTGCAAATTGGTGACATACCATCATAAGCGCTCGTATTCTCTCTCATATTCATTAATTAATTACAATACGCTAATTAGTTAAGTCACCTATCCAACAAACACCCTACTTAATGACCTTCCGTTAATTAATCACCCCATCTATCTAGACTAATTAATTATTATTAATTAATTATATTTCCCTTTCATTTAACCAATAAATCAATATTTAATTGATTTAATCCCCTTCTAATAGCCTAAATCATACTAATATTCCTCTAATTAGCTTCTATAAGCTTACATCTACCTATTAATTAATCACCTTTGATTAATTAAAACACCCCCTAACTCCCATGACTTGCTAAGTATAAATTAAACCCTTCTAAAGTAAGGTTACCTTTTATAAAACAACCTTATCCATTCCTAATCTTGTTTTACCTTTTATCCCACATGCAAAGGGATGAAGTGTTTCCTTTATCCATTGGGCTATATAAGGAGCCCTTCTTCTACCTTTATACCTACACCTAAACTTCTTGAGAAGACAAAAGCAAAGCATATAGCAAAATAGACTAAAAGCTTTCCTTTGTTTTCTTGAGAATTCACCACTTGGAGAGTTAAGCCTCTTTTCTAGCCTAAAGTGCTTAGGTCATATGGGAGGTGTCAAAAGGGTCTTGTAGCCCAACTTTGATAAGCCCCCATTCCTAGGTTCTTGGAATATCAATAGCAACCTATTTGATTATCATGGAGCTTACATAGGTTCATTCATTTATTTGTTGTTAATTAAAAGAATAGAGGATTTAGACATTTAGCATGTTAGTTTCAAAGCTTTAAATATGATAAATGTTAGTGTCTAACCTTGTTTAATTCTTATCTTGATGGTGCTTTGTACTTTGCTTTAAGCTTTGTTAATTAGGGCTATTAGGTGTTAGTCTCTATTTTTCATTAACTTAGTTTAGAAAATCATGCACACATTTGGCACGGTGGGTGGGACCTAGTCCCTTGGCATTTTAGTTTAAATTTCATTGTTTTGTGCTAACTTTTGATATCCACATGTAGTAATTAATGTCCATTTTCTTGGAATTTTTGCTAATTTTATATGTGTAAGTTCTTGTTCACAGCCATCATTTTAATGGGTTGTTGCCATTTTTAAACTAACTTGCCAAAATTTGAAGTATTGTGAGCTTTGTTGTATTTTTTTGTCATGTTTTGGTTGCAGGAGTGGGGCAGGTGCACTAATAGGTGCACATGCACATTTTTAGTGGCGTATGACACCTCTCGGGTAGCGTACGTGCACTGTCTAGAACCTGAATCTCTATCTATTGACCTTGGCGCAGGTGCACTAACCCCGGCCACGTACATACCCTAACCAGTGCGTAGATGCACTAACTTAAGTGTAGACACCATTTCATATTGTACCTTCACTATAATGCAAAACCTGTCAAACCTGCACATACACCCTAACTCGAGCACACACATTGTTTTGGTGGCACAGACACATGTCTGGTGGCGTAAGCATTTTGTCGAGAATCTGAGACTATTTTATAAAGTGGTGGTGCACACGAATGATGATTTTTTATAGACTTATATGATATTGTTAGTGATGTATGTTGGTTTTTGGTTCTGCAAAACAGACGATGAAGGAGTGGCACTCAATGATCAAGAGAACCCACCATGAGATCCTAGACTCTATGTTAGATATTTAGGATACTATAGTGATGGTGGATCCAACAACACCATCAGGATTTAGTGCGATCATTTCATTTAATAGGGGAGACATCCAAAACATGGAAGTGATATAGATATGTATTGGTTGAGTGGCTACTGACAACATAAATGTGATGCTACAAATCCTACGACAGACACAGGTAGCTCTACTATAGGAGTAGGAAGTTCACCTAGCAGATTCCCAAAGAGATGCGACACATATTTCGTCACTAGAAAACACACACGACGAGGGCATAGGAAGAGGCCTCTAGAGCCTGATATAGGGCATTGTTTCTAGCTCACACAATGAGAGCAGATAACATGACCCCATCGGCCCAAAGCATGCAAAGACCCCTAGAGGGGCGAGGGTACTTGAGTTATATTGTAAATAGGCCAAAGCAATTTTGTAGGATTTTTTCCAATGTTAAAAACTTGATCCGATACACACACACACATACTATATACATATGATATTTTTTTATGGTATTTGGTGATGTTTAGAAATTTGGCTTATCATTTTCTTGTTTTCCGAATGTATGTACGTGATAATACCATGGTAATTAGAAATAATGATAATGAGATAGATAAGAAAATCTTGAAAGACGGGGATCGGTAAGATATCCCAAATCATGTGATGTAAAAAAGCCAAGAGGAATATCAAGGCTAAGACATCTAATGATAGGACGTCAATGTGTGCAACTGGTAATGAATCCAAGAAGAGTGAACATCCTAAGCAAGGATAGATGAGATATTAGTGATAGTGTGATAAACCAAAGGGAGATCGAGAGCCCAAGAAAAGATAGAGGATGTTGTGTAAAACCCAAGTGGGGGCTGAGAGCCCAAGAGAAGGCAAGGGATCAGGCTATAGTAAGAATGTGAGATGTAATTAAACTATTATAGATAACTAGCCATGAGGGGGAAAATATCACAATGTGTCGATGATAATAATCATCAACTTGATGCAAAATGTGGCTTTGGGCATGGGTCATGAGGTCCTCGATGGCATGTTGTGTAATAGCGACTTGCCAATGGAATTCAAACCACCATGTGGCGAACAAGGTGTCATCAATCCCATTCTCTAATTAAACTAAGATTCCATACCAAATACCATCAAGAATGGGGTGAGGCTCAGGGCAAGGTGGAGGCCCATATGTAGGTTGTGGTCTAGGTGTTCTAGGGAAAGGTGGGCAGTTCTGAGAGGAGTTTGCCTTATGCTTCTGAGTGTGTGAAGGGATTTCATGGATGTGATACTTGCTACACATAACTTGAAAATTGACATCAATATGCATGCAATACCCATGTAGAAGAAAGGAATTGAAGCAAAAGCTTGTGTAGCCTTATTGGGTTTTCCACTTTTAACCTCGACTTAAAGCTTCTTCATGTAGCATTGATATGCTCTACAATCATAAACATCATGCCCCAGAGCCTCGTGTTATCTGCATTATGGCTAGAACATAGAAGACTAAGCATCCATAAGGAAAAGAGGTAGGGGGAGAGGTCTTGTAGGTTGTATAGGGCTAGTGGAAGTGTCTGATAGGGGTACTAAGGTAGTGGGTCAGGATGATGTCGATGGAGAAGTGCATCTCTCAATCATTGAGGCATGATAAATATGATCGTCGCCCATGAGATCATCAACTTTATAGTCAAAGTTGGCAACCCAAACTTTTGTTAAGGAGAATGGGTCAACTAAGTCTATGGTAGTATGTGGAAGTGTATCTGGTGGATCGATCTGAGGCTCATACACCAATGGGGAAGAATAATCAACTATGCTTAGAGGTTCCTCTTTTATTAGGTTAACATTCACATCGTAATTAATTTTTTACTTAGGGTTTCTTGGTAGCATAAGAATTCCCTATCACAAATCTAGGCATAACTATCCAGATGAGGCTCATCTAAAGTGTAAGTATCATTATAATATGATATGGAAGCATCCACCACATAAGAGTTGACTCTAGTTTTGAGTTAGACCATACTCTCCCGCGGGGGCTATGGGGTTTGTGAGATAACTATAGGAATCAAAGGATATTTCTTACGAGGTCACAAGGAAGGAGATAACTAGGATATGATGAGTTTAAGGAGATTAGAGGGTGAATTCATTGGGCTCATTATCATCCGATTCGAAGAGATTGGGGGCGTGCACCGAACCAACTCAGGATGACCAAATTTTTGCGAAGAGTATCTATATGGTAGTTAACGCATTGATATTCCTGAAAGGGGATTGGTGATAATTCCTAAATCATGGGGATCTTATATGTCCCCTTTTCCTAAAGTGTATCATAATTCCAAGGCTTATTGTCCCCTTAAATCTTATAAATAGATCCCTTGTGAGCAAACTTCACACATTGACATGTGGAAGATACAATGATGTGCATACGATGAGTCCAAGGTTGCTTTAGGAGAATATTATAAGATAAGGGAAAGTTGAATACCATAACTTTGATATGGGAATTCCTAGGGGGACAATGATGGGTAACTAAATACACCCCATTTGAGGCATCTATCGGTGATCGTATCCTTGGCAAGTAGTCCATTTGGATTTTAGGTTATCGATAGAATAACCGAGAGCCTTAATGAAATCTAGTGAGGCCACACACGTTCATGCTCCCTAATCAATGAGAGCACACTTAAGTGAAGTGTGACTTGTCTGAATTGAAATGAAAAGTGGTGGATCTTCTACATGAAGCAAAAGCTCATCCAGGATAATATAAGCTATGGGAAAGAGAATACAAGAATGAGTATCTGTGGCAAGATCAATACAAACAGAGAGTTCCTCACATTATCGATGGATGATTTATTTGGAGCCATGCAATGTAGGAATCTACCCCAAAGAGCGAGGGAAATGTATATTCATGTCAAAAAACATAGTCATGAGAAACTCATGATGGTGAGGTGACATGCACATGAGCTCCAAGAAGGGAACTAGACCAAGGATTTGGAGAAGTGCTTTGAGAGGATCCCGCTCATCATGATTGGACTGTGTAGTGGGATGAGAGTGTTGAGAGTACTCAGAAACAAATCCAAAAGGAACATGGGTAGTTAAAGAGACTTATAAAACTGATTTTTTCTCAGTTCCTACGCCATTATTTGATTTTCATAGGGTTTTATGGTGTATGTAGAAAAAGATTTAGGTCCAGACACAATCAACCCTGAATGAGAATTTACACAAGGGCTGATGAAATCTAGAGGAGGTAGGTTTTTTACTTTGAGGAGCTTGATTCTGAGGCATTGAAGGGTATATGACCCTGTGAGTCCTAGGCTATAATGCTACAAGATATTCTAGATCTACATAAGCTATGACATGTTTTACATCGTTGATTGCAACCGTGTTTCTAGGAGGGTAATCCATGTTAACCACATTAGTGTTAACATTCTCTTTATTTTTAGAACTTTCAGCGACCTCATGATTAGGCATAAGATTGGAGAATATTTTTAGCTTTTCATTTTCTTGGTTTATGGCTTCATGATGATCCTTTTGTTTATTTGTATCATGAGCTTTGATTACTTCGGTTAAACACCTGTGAGTGATGGAATCATAGTCAAAGTTGGGTCCTAAAAAATATGATAACATCCATACAAAGTGCACAACAATTCTCATGTGAGCAACCCTAATTAGCGTGCCACCAACAAAACTTACTCTCATCATGCCAATGAGGAATATGTCGAGAAGGATCCAAGACCGTGATTAACGAATTAGATAACTAACGCTTCAACTCTTCCTTGCTCAGTGGTTAATAATAATTAGGTTGACTCTTGTTATTATTAGGTTGTTGGTCAATGTTGAAAATAATTCTATTTGAAGAAGCAATAAGAGGAAGAGTATCTGAGACTTTTTCATCCATTACATTCTTGTTCTTAGATTGTTGAATGATTTGGACTTGCTTGTTAATTGGTGTCTTGGGAGGAGCCTTCTCGAATTTCCTCACGAGATAGTCCTACCTTTTGGCTTGTTTAATTGCCTTTTCTAAGGAAATAGGAGAAAAGGACCTCACTTTATATTGAAGGCGAGGTTCAAGGGCTGGTAAGAAAAGTTGAAAGAGGATATCATTGTGAATGTTATGTTCCACCCATGTGGATAAGGTATTCCAACACTTGATAAAATCTTACGCTTATTTGTTCTAAGATTGTTGATAGTTGATGAAAGCGTTGATGTTATTTTTGGGTAGATCGTGATATTAGAACTCATTCACTAGGGACTTCAGCTCAACTATAGAATTAGGAGGCAAGGTATGATACCAATCTAGAGCATCTCCAGTACAGGTCTTCGCTAAGAGTTTAGTGGCATCGTATGAGTTACTTCTGATCCATTCTTTGTAAATATTATTAAAGGCCTTGATATGAAGAGTGGGATCAATAGACCCGTCATAAGAGATAGATGGAGCAATGCCACCAATTTCCATACCAGAAATATAAGGTTCTAAACTGCTCTTGTTGGAATACTAGTAAGACTTTTTTTTTGAATGAGGGGTTGAGTGATGGGCACCCCATTAGGCCCATTTGGAAAAGGAGGGGGCATGGTGCCTCAAGATCCCGTTGGATGGTGGTTGACTAACTAAGCCATATTGGCTTACATTTGGAGGAGTTGAGTGGTAGTGGAAGATTGTTGTTGGTTCATTTTTTCAATAAATTGAATAATAAGATTGGTATGATCAGAATTGGAGGAATTTTAAGACAAGCCTATTTTGGTGGCTTTCCCTTTTTCTACCCTATGGTCAAGTTTTTTGGAGATGAAATCAAGAAGATGTTTGCTAAGCATTTCTCCTGACTCTCCATTGTATTGAGGAAACTGAGATATTTTTTTTTAATCTCAGGAGGATGATCAAATACATCATCATTCTAGATTTCTTCTTCATCATCCTTAGGTGGGACATTGTGACAAGTAGAAGGTTTATTTCTAGGTGCTCCTACAACAAAACAATCCATACATAAGGAAAATTCAACGTCAGGATGATATGTCTCAAGAAAACATTGCACAACAAATTCAAAGGACCCCATGCATAGATATTCCATGTTGGAGTGTTGATCTGGCTGGAAGAAGGTCCAGAAATGAAAGCTATAGAAAAAATCGGCCCTATAGAAAATTATAAACATGGGCCAAAGGCATCTAGTAGGAAGATCTGGTCAAACAGAAAGGATCGATCATCCAAACAGGTCTACACAGGGGATGAAGGCATCTGAATGTGAGGAGACAAGAACAAACAGGCTTGAAAATGGGATAATGGTGTCTGTGAAGGTAATTTTTTGAGATTTTTTGGGTCTTTGGGTACTTAGATGGTGTCAAATTTGAATGTGGGATGCTTTTAACGAGTTGTACTCATTCAGAAGGTCTATAAGATTCACATCGGGTTCACCAGAGAATGTATGTAGGAAAAAATTGTGTCTCAACAAAATGCACTCCTAAATCATTCATTTGACAAGGGTATCGAGGCAACGAGTAGGAAACACACATGTACTGGCATACAAGGGGATACAGTGAGTGTTAGTGTTGCATATATAGAGGGAAGTGACATTTACACTAGGTCAACCTAGGGTTTCCAAGGACCATGATCGAGATAAAGGAAGGAACCCTACTGAGATATTGGTAGTTGAGTATGGAGAGGTATGGATCAATAATAAGAGAAACGTGCATGTAACAATTGAAATGAAAGTAATTAGAGATTTGATATTTGATAAAATTATTATGCTAACTAGCATCAAATATATATAATAATAATCTAACAAAGCAAAATGAAGAAGAGGAAATGAACTAATCTATGTAAAATGACAAATAAGGGTTAGAGAACTCACCTATACCCATAGTGTGATTGCTGATGCATTTATATCCCCTGCGAAGCAACATGCAAAGAGAAAATCACTATTAGGTGGAGTAGGGGAAGACCATTCATGTCCTATACTTGTTGTATGATGACCCAATAGTGTAATAAATCATCCAAGAAGAAGAGTGTCTAATCCAATCCAAGAAAGATGCGAGATGAACCAAGAGCAGAGCAAGTAGATGCAAAGATGGCACAAAAGAGTAGAGAAAATGATATTTTGGATGTCTTATCTTTCTTATTTTTTTGAGTTTCAAATGAGGTGAGGGTATATATAGGATGCCATTGCCCGAAGGCGATGGTATCGGCCATGAGGAAATATAACACTGACACAATCAACCACGAGTGATTGTGTCGGCCAAGGATGAAAAAATGAAATAAAGTGTCATGAAAGGTAAAAGTAATGTGTCATGGGTCATGAAAGAGGATGGAAAAGGTGCAAAATGGTAGACTGCAAGCAAGAGATCATGAATATGATATGCATTAGACATAGGAGGACAAGGATAACTAGTGAAAGGAAAACTAACACCAAGACCAAATAACAACACTCTCTCTGTGTACTATCTCTAACCCATAATGGTGACATGAATAACCATTCCACATTCTTAGTAGGACCCTTAAGGGACCCACTCAGGAAATATATGCATCAATGATCCTTATCTACACAAAGGAAGTTGTTAGTAACAGGTATGAAAGATGAAAAGTGAAAAATTAGGTTTATACATAAATATTTTCCACATTTGTTTCCTATCCAAGTGGAAGAAGTAGGAAAGTTACACTTGTTGGTGAAATAATTTTCCGGGTAGGAAAATTATGGGATTTCACCAACGGTCTAGGACTAGGTCCCTTTGATTTAATGGGGTAACTCCATTTATTGAAACCAAAGAAACAATTATACATTAAGATAAATTCTGGTGGTGGCCCATAGACTAGGGATCACATGAAAATACTTCCATAAACCTGTGGAAATTTCTTGTAAGGAATACAAGGGAGGAAAATTGTTTAGTGAGAGAGATACGAGATGGAAATAAGAAGGGGATTTCAATCAAAAAATAACATAACTGATTTTGTTACATTAAAATAGAAATATTTCACTTACATCAATCAAAATAAACCACTCACTTAGAAACATGAACAATCCACAAGAAACAAATTTTTTATTGCATCATGTTGCACAATTTACAATGCTCATGGATTATAGGTGGAGATGGAGATAAAAGAAAAATAGACAAGAGAATAGAGGAAAATAAGACAATTGTTTCTAGAAAGAAAATGGGAGATAGTAAACAATAATTAACCATATCTTCACAATGAGAAGGTCATATCCTCCGTCACTTCATCTACCCCTCACATGAATTTTCATATTCCCATTACAAGTGAATTTTCAAATATCCTTAGGAAAGAAAAAATAACTCCCCCTTTTATAATTGCAAAATGGACTTTTACATTACACAAATATTACATAGTTACTTTAATGAATAAGACAAAAATTCATTATTACACACAATGAAGAATTAGAAGAAAGGGAGTAGAAAAAGAGTGAGGATAAAAGAAGGAGAAATAGAGTGGAGAAGGATGAAGTAGCTCAATTGTTTGATGAAGAACATTCCACCTCCGATGGCTCTGTTAGAAATTCAATCGATTTGAACTCAAACCCTTTTACTTCTCTAACAAATCCAATGACCTCTGGTGTGATCTTCTCTGTCTGAGGAATGATCACATACTCTAATGTGTTGATCAGTATATCTAGAATGTGGCTTAGCTTCTTGCATTTAATGAACCGATTTTTTTAATTTCGAACAATGTTTGAAATAGAGTCACAGATTATTGCAAGTGACTCCAAGGTGTCTTTGTTGAAGGAAAAGGGGTCTCCTGCCTCTTTCTGAACCATTTCTTGAAAAGGAGTCATGAGATCTTCCAGAGATGTGCTTTCACTGATATGAGGAGCCTCAAGCTCTTCTACACATTTTCTTAGATCGTCAAAATTCCTTGAGCATTGTTCTTTCACTCCTTGAGCTCTGTCAAAGAATCTTTCAATACATCACATCTTGCAACCATGGTGTGGAACCAAATAGACGAGAAGTTCTCACCTAGGTTCATGAACACATTTTTTTATTATCAAGAACGAGGAGTCAAGAATCCCCATTTCAAAGGTCAGTGGGAGAAAAATATCTCATATTATCTTTTCTTTCTATATTTCCTCCTTGGTGCCTTTGATTCTTAAGATGGTACCTGAAATGAAGTGGAATAAGGAGAGGACCTCTAGAAAAAGCACATTCCCTTTCTCAACTACCTTCCCCATCCACTTGTCATTTGCTCTCCCCTACATTGTGAATCCTTGGGCTTGCTCAAGGGCCTGCGGGTCGAAACTACTAATGGGTGCAACCACCTCAAATAGAGGCAAATATGATGAGCCTGATTCCAAGAATGACTGCACATATGTAGACAGGGTCCTCACATGTTCATCCAATTGGTTTATGGTTTGTTTGTATTCTTCATTCCGTTCCAATATCTGAGTCGAAGACTCCTTGAAAATATGATCATTACCCTCATGCGTAGCTTGACCAAGTGAGACTATGGTCATCTCATAATAATTTGGGGTCACTTCATCCAAAGGATTGTTTACCTCCAATATTTCAACTTCTACAAATTGAGCTCTACAAGCCTTTGTGTAGAAACTTGAAATTTATTGTGCTTTCCTTGACTTCTTGGCTTTCATGTACTTCAATATGGCCTTGAAGTTTGGTGCTGCAACTTGTTGCATCATTCTTGATTCTCCACCAAGAAAGTCATGAATCCATAAGAATGGATCCAATTATGTGGACAAGAAGTCAGGGAGCTCAGTTTCCTGTTGTGGGGTCAATGATTTCTCATTTTGAGCTAACTCAACTACCTCTGATGAGACACTTGGTTCCACTTGATGCACGTGAGATTGAGAGGGGTCAATCTCTCCTTATTCCAACTCTTCAAATTGTTCTTCCTTTTCAAATTGTTCTTCCTCAACCTTATCTTTCTTGTAGGACTCCATGGGAAGTGAAACTTTAGTGCTTTTGGTTTTCATCAGCTTCCTCTTATAGGTATTCTCAAAATGGGATGAACTGGTAGCTATCTCAATCTCCTTGAGAGATAATGATCATGATAATTGTCTAGGTAGGGTTGAAGTGGTACATTCTTCCATACTATAGAATTTATTTCTTTTGAGTCAGTCCCTTGATATTTGAATCATCACTTTGGTCTGCTCCTTGATATCTCCATATTCACGAATGATCCATGAGGGAGGAGGAAGGGGAGATGATTTCACTTCCTGGTACTCTTGATCAAACAACTAAGAACCATCTACTTGAACTCCTCCAGTGAACCAGTCAAACCCAAATGTTTCCATCTGCTCCACGGTCATGCTCATGTAGTCTCTTTCCTTTACCTCAAGGTAATCCACCCAATTTACCCAATATTCCTCTAATTGGGGGATATGATGCAAGATGGGAACATGAAGAGACTCAATATCTTTCCTTATGTTGAAGTTGGGCCTAGGAACATATGCAAACATATGAAATGTAACAAGGGAGGTCTTGATATTTGTGGCATCCGTTGCAATCTTATAGGAGAATACACTGAGTGAGATAGGAAATGAGATACCTTTCCTCTTCAAACCTTTGCATTTGAGATTGGATTGTGAAAGTTTCATGCACAACTCTAGTAGGATGATCTTATCATTAGGATACTTGGGTAACTTGAGCGGAGCAAGATCAAATCCACTCACCATGATGTAGGTGAAGGTATGAGACTGTGTGAAGTGACACCCATACTTCTCAATCAACTCTAAGGATACAAATGAAGAACATGGTGAATGCATCATTCACCCATGTGAAATGAACACTTCTTTCCTTGAAGGTGATGTTTTTATACTTCTGGAAGGAAGGAAATCTCTCAGGAACATTATGAGTAGTGGAAAATAATCTTTATGGTCTAGTGTATGCAAGGGCATACACCAAATAGGAGCTCATTTTTAATCTCTTGGTGGTTAACGATTGCACCAGCTGCCGATGAAGATTTTCACTGATGATTTGACCTCAATCTATCATTTAATTTCCCTCCATGATTGTCAGCATGAAATGGGTCATCGAGTCTTGGAAGTCCTTGGTGTTTTCTTCACCCATTACTCTACTTAGTAAGAAAATGGCATCTAAATAGGCTTCATGAAACTTGTTCCTCAACAATGATTTTTTTAGCCTTAATGGTTTCCTCCTAGGTTTCAACTAGGATCCAACTACAATCCCTTGTAAATAGGAGTCCGTTCTGAGTTGCTATTAAGTTGTAAAATATTTTGTAATGATCACCATGTTGCTATGATTTGGAATTTGTAGATAATTTGAAATTCCCTTCAGATGCAGGACTACCATAAATGAGTTGCCATCTACAGTTATTGTTCAGGGTAGGTAGGGTCATAGGGTTTGGCACAAGCTAAGACCAATTTAGTGCTTTAAACTAAAAGTGGGTGACCTCTTACTCTAAAAAGTCCATTAGAAACTATTTTTTCTTTTGTTGGTACTTTGAACTTGTTTTTCATCCGATTCCTCATTTCTTCCATATCCAGGTGGGCTACATCACTGTCTCCCACTAGTGGGTATTCAAAAAACAAAGTTGAGATTGGCTCATACCTGGTGTACTTGATCTTCATGGTTACCTAAAATAGTGATGGAATGATGAGATGAGAGTACATAATTTTTTTGAATATGATCTTAGCACTTACTATTTTTTAGTAAGTCATACCTCACTTTTACTTTCTAAATTTAGCTTATTTTTCCCAATTTCACAATTTCCATCTTTGGAGTCCCGAACTTGAGAATTTCATAGAGGGTTTCAGATGGTCACTTCTTCATTATCATAATTTCTATCTTTTAGTAAGGATCAGAGACCAACTTACTAAAAATATAATTAAGCCTTCTGGTTGTCTTATTGGGATGAAAATTATCTTGTTGGATTAGGAATTTTACCGTGAGTTCTTGCTCCAATTTTTAGGTGTTTCTCTCCTCCGAATTTCTCTGAATCTGAAAAGGAAACTTTTTTGGGTAGAAATGTTCAGGTGGGTGCTTTAAAAAAATCATGGGATAAATGGGGATGAGGCTTGGATCTTTTTCAATCTGTTCACCATGGGAGTGCTCAGTCAAAATTTCAGGAGAAATAGAGTGAAAATGGGTGAGATATGAGAAAAATTGTTGTTTTGGGTATGTGGTTTCTTGGAAAAATCAAAGCATGAAAAGGTTGCAGCAGCAATATAGGGAGGATATATTTTAAAAATGGATCAAAAAATGCACAAGTGTTGTTTAAATATTCAAAGCATAACTCTAGTTAAGTAAACTCACTCCTGGATTCACTTTCACACTTGATTCCTAACCCAGGTTAAGGATGAGTTAGCACTTAGTAAATGGGACTGGGAGCCTCCAATGCACATTACCAAATATATCATGAGGTGAAATGGTGAAAATTTACATCAAGCTGAAGAAAATGCGCCATGGGGGGTAGTCATCATGGAAAGGGGGAACAAGCTTGTTGAGGCGGTGCACAGAAAACAGCTCCCTAGTGAGTAAGTTATGTGTTTGAGTGACAAAAGAAGGTGTGCAAGAATGGTGGTAAAAGAAATTTCCCTAATGAAATTTTGCACTGAGTGAAAAGGTACATAAAGGGTTCCCAAGTGTGCCATGCGTAAGGTGATTCATGGGGAGTGGGTGATTTGAAAGTGTGAGTTGTTAACTTGAGCCTGACACACACCTTTGTCACTTAAGTGATGAAATAGATCACCCCCCTTGGTGGCACATGTTTTTACAACCACTATAAATTTTCACTAGGTGAAAATGTGCAATGAGGCTTCCCAATTTCACCAAGGGTGTGTTGGATCATGGAGAGGGGGGATTTTTAAGATGTGAGTGGACAACACTTACTTAACACTTAAGTTGATCACTTAAGTGATGAAATCCCATATCCCTTATCTCCTTACCATGGTGGTGTATTTTTTACACAACATGCACCTTTACACCAAGTGAAATGGGAAAAATTGCATCTAAGGTGTGCAAATGCATCATGGACAGATTTAGAAAGCCTGCCTTCACCAACAACTGCAAAAAATAGACCTTGGAGACTGATTCTTCAGCCGCAAAGATTCCCTGAGAGTTACCTAGGCAAAAATTATATCATTTTGACTAAAATTTATGATGAGATCATTCCCATAGGTTTTAGGAGTCAATTATTCCTGAAACTTTTAAAATTCCCCCTTTATGATTATGCTCAAACTTGTGCAACAATGAAAGTGATTGCAACTAAAAAGTGTAATGATGAAAAGGGAAAAAAACACCTTTTGAGTGAAGAGGAAATTTAATAGGTCATATTGATATTTGAATCAATCCTCAAATCTTCCTATAAATCCCAGAATTATCATTTGAGTCTTCACTTGGATCGAGGATCCTCATATGCACTGTCGAGCCAATATCTTGAAATCCAGATGGTATAATCTCCCGAAACCTTTTGAAATGTGAATTAGGCATTATTATATTCCTGATAAGTATTTTTCACTACAAAAAAACTCTGTAGGATCCTGTAATATACAAAACAAGCTCACTAGCTTTTTTACTTCTTTCATTTCCCTGCACCATACTATAAGTAGCCCGATGTTGCACAACTTGTTCCTAAACCTGTATCTTCTTATATAACTTACCTAAAATACCTCAAATGATATCATATCTCATTCACACACTACTTGGAGTAATTATCTCTTCTTGTTTCATCTCCAGAGGTTGTTCATTAGGTGTCAAAGTCCTGAAAATAAGCATTTTTAGGCCTTCGGGAGCAGTTCCCTCAAAGTGGACCAAAATGAATCCATGAATTGCTTCCCACCAACTTACCTGCACATGAAACACACTTAAAAAATATATTTAGCATATCCCTCTTGGACATGATAGAGTTTACATAGTCAACACCGAGCTAGAGGGTAGGTTTATATTGCTAGGTTCAGGGATTTTCGAGTGTGAGCTTAGTTGTCATGGAATTTTTTTTCAATTTTTCATGCTATAAATTTAGCATGACAACAACACTCTCCCATTTTGTGGTCCTAGTATATAAGTTATAGTGTTTGAGTAGAAGTAGTTAAGAATAATTTTCTTCCACCAAGGTTCATTTTAAGACCCCCCTCCAAAAAAAATATTATAGAATGGGTGGAAAATCCGATGAAAAATCCATTCGCACTGTAGGAGAAAGTGCAAAAAACGGGTTTCATGATGGCGGTGAAAGGAAGTTGTTTTCCAAAAAATGGTGGACAACAGTTTTTATACTGAAAGTCTGAATGACAATAGAAAAAAAAATGTTTGTGTTATCGGATGGTAACACTTGTCAGTGTTAGCTGCTGGTAACCCTTTTAGTGTTGTCGTCTAGTAACACTTTTTGGTTCTACCGGCCAACAACACTTTTTAGTGTTACCGACTGCCAACATGAAAACACTTTTCAGTGTTGTCCGACCGGTAACACGTGTTGGTATTGTTGGCTGGTAACACTGAAAAGTGTTACCACCTGGTAACATTATGTGGTGTTGGCAGTTGGTAATGTGTGATTGACATTGTCGACTGGTAACACAAGTCAGTGTTGACAGCCAGTAGCAATGACATAATTGTTCTCCGGTAATGTGTGTTTGGTGTCCACAAACGGTAACAATGAAGTACGTCTAAAATTTAATACAACATGTGCCTTCCTCAGTTAATGCACTTTCCTCTCCTATATATAGCTATACCCATTCATTTTGTCCCATTTTCACCTACAGGTTTCTCCGAGATAGAGATTTTCAAAGAGTTCCAGCCTTCTCATTTGTTTTCAGTATTCCACTATTAGGGTCAATCATCAAGATTCAAGGTGAAGACACATCTATCATTAGATATAAGCATCTTAATATGCAATTTGCAAACCTCTTTTTTTATCAAGCAATCAAGTTTCAACGTTTAAGAATAATGGCCCGAAGGAAAAAAAAAAAAATTAAACCAACTCCCTATGTTTACCGAAACATTTTATACCCCCAGTTACTGTAAATTCTCCAAGACCCTCAAATATTTATCCAATCTGATTGGATTGGTAGCTCAGGGTTCCATGGTCTTATTTACATCCCCCAATATCATACAGAGCACACATTACTAAATAATTTAATGCAAATCTATAATCATTTTGATGACACATTCCTAGTTCAATTACCCTCCCACAAATTTATCATCAAAATAACACCTAAAGACATTCATCGTATAACAGGCCCGACCCATCAAAAGGAATCACCTGTAACCTCCAAAGTCATTCTTATTGATGAGTAATTTTTTTTTAGAGTCTCATTACAATCTCTCTATTAAGGCTGAGGTAAATAATCCATCCAAAAGAGGTATTAACTCTCAATCTATCAGAGACTCCTTTCTCTTGGCCATGGTGGAATTTTTCTAGTCCCGTATCGTGTTACATGGAAGATACACTGACATTCCTCAGTGGGAAAAGCACTACCTTATTCAAACCATTGTTGGTGTTAGATTTGATTGGTGCACATATCTATCGTTAAAGATTCAATCTGATCTAGACAAGGCCAAAATCAATCCCACTGCAGTTATTTTTTCTTCTTATTATGTTCTTACTTTATATTATGAGGGTTTTTATGGACTCAAATCCCCAACTATTCCAACTTCTCTTCACGAGAAGATGGAAAAACATGGAATGCCTATTGACAATTAGTTGGTGAGTATTTTGTTTTAAAAGCATTTAATCTTGATTTCTTTTAAAAAATAAAATCATTGTGAAATTAATTCCTATATTGTACATATGTAATCTATAATTCTGTTTTGAACCAATGAACAGGTCAAAGAAAGTAAAACACTGGAATGTCGTCAAAAGGTAGTTCGCTCACATAAATCTAGTAGGCCTGCGAGGTATGGTGAAAAAAATGCAATTGATGTTTTCGAGTTCGATGACTATGTGGCTCAAGAGTCAAAACCAGATTAACAGATGCATAGTTCTTTGGATTTGTGGCACTCAGCCTGGTCCCATTGCAAGGAGAGAATTAGAATGCGTTTTGGTTCTATCTAATAACAAAATCAAGGTTTTATGTTTTACATACTACATAATGATCAATCGTTTCAATTTTATTTAATTATTTTATTGAGTAATGATATTGATAATTTAAATCTCTAATTCTGTACAATGTCATATTTCTAATTTCATTATCCTAATGTGCATCATTTTCTGGCATATCTACATCACCTCAAAGAGAGTCTTCTCATGTTGTAGCAGACACCACATACATACGTGAGGGTTAGGATAAGCATGAAGAGATTCAGTCTATTGTAGTAACCAACCTAGGCATTTCAAGTTCTAGTACAAAGTAACTAAAAATAGTGACTTAAACTTTATTTATATTAGTGTTTTGAATTTCTTTTATGAATTGATCATTCTTTTTAATTAGTTTTCGTTAAATTCAGGATTTTCCATAACATGGCATGTGCCACCACCACCCTTCCACCCATTTCCACACCAAGAGTTTGTTGACTATAAGCAACATTCACAACGTAAAAAATTCTTACTATTTGCTTGTTTGTATTTTAATTTCAAAATTTTAACATATTGATTACTGATATTGGTAGTTAAATCTTATATTGTTAAAGTATATATGCTTATGGATGTTTTGTAATCTGAAATTCATCCTCTGGCCACACCCACTACCACCACTTATACTCCGACTCCATCTCATCAAGAAAGGAGTGCATCGGTTCCTGCCTGACCTCCCCTTCCTCCTTCGTCATATGCTTATGGTAGGGGGAAAAGGCTTATGCTCCATAATACTGTAATGACTATGAGAAAGGGAACTCAAAATATCATAACATATGATTTCCCTAGCATTAATGTTTAGGGCGTGCAGAGTGCCAGAGATACTTTTATTCTAAACAATATAGATATGGATGAGGAGTTTCTTGGGTTAGAAAACTATTGTGAGATGAAAGAGTCAGGGAGGAATGCTGAAGATCTGACACAATTTGTTCGTAAGTAAATTCCACAGCTGGTAGGCTCTTTAGATCCTCCATCCCCAACTGGGCATCCGCAGGGAATGGATGATGATGCAAAGACCATATTTTCACTTGAGATCCTTGTGTCCGATAATGCTACAACCCATGTCATGGAAAGTGTTATTCCTGACCTCAAGGATATGAACATGTGGGAGATTAGAGTGAAATATTTGATAAAAGAAATTAATGATAGATATCATATTTTTGAAAACAAAGAACAATTGTTTTCGTTGGTTAAAAATAAACCATTGGTGATTGATAGTATTATTGCTCAAGCACAAAAAGGAAATGCAGTCACCAAAAATGTCTACAATAGGGATGAAGTTTTGACACAGATTGGCTAATTTGAATTATGAGGTGCAGTCATACTACAACAAGTGGAATCATGATAAGATTCTTGTCACTATTGCTAATACAAAGAAAGACTTGGCCATTGTAAGTTCTATTTTTTTGTAGATTGATACATACATACACACACACACACACACACACACACACACACACACACACACACACACACACACACACACACACACACACACACACACACACACACATAGTTATTATTTATCTTATTATAAATACTAACTATGTGATTTTTAATTGCAGTCAAAATACTAGACTTTGAAGACAACGACGCAACTATTGGAAGAGCACCTAAGAAAAGTGAAAGAGAGTGTCAAAGGGGCTATTGGTTTTAAAGAAAAACTTGTTCTGTTAAACAAGAAAAATAATACTTTGAAGAGGATTATCAAGGAGGATCATATGGATCCAAAAATTCTTATGAAGAAAAAAACTAATGAGGATCCTTCTATTCTTTCAACAGGAGATGCAGCTAGGGAAGACAAAAAATTTAGAAACCATTAAGGTTGTGAAAAAGGAATTAGTAGATTTTGGTGTAATCCGAGATAGTGAGAAAGTTGTAGTAGTTGTTGAATCTAGTCAAGGACAAGGGTCTAATTAACTTAAATTAAAACTTTTATCTATGTTACTATTGATGTATTCAATATTTGACCGTGACAAATGTAATTTGAAAACGTTATCTTTATGAGAGATTGTTGATCTTTTTATTATGTGATATCATGTGAAATGGTTTATTATCTTTATGTGAAATAGTTGATAAATAGTACACATGGATTCTAGGATTTAGTTTCAAATATGTTTTTGATTATTCCTAATAATCACGATGTTATATAACATATATGGATTATAATATTTTTGTGAACAATTGTGCTTGTGGAATTGTGATAGCGATATTGGATTATAATTGGAATTTGAAAAAAATATCTTTATGTGAAATTGTTATTTGTTGATATGTTTATTTATATCATAATTAAAACTTGTGTCTTGAAATTTGCATGTGCATGTTGCTGTCAATATTTATAATTGTTAATTGATTCTTGAATCTTGATTCTTGATTCATCATGTAAAGATTACCTCCAATAATGATGGATCAAGTGATGTATTCGTAGACTACCATGTTTTTTTTATTAATCCTAATAATCACGATGTTTTTACTTATATATCATATATGGATTATAATTTATAAGATATTTGCCAACAATTGTGCCTGTGGAATTGAAAGTGAGAAATAATCTAATGAGCATACTTTATTAGTAACAAAATTTAATTTTATTACATCAGCCAATTTACATATTGCACAAATATGAACTATCTACCATTTTTTATTTGCAAAGTTCAAACATTATTAAATATATAGAAGGGATTAAAAAATTTCCAAACATTATATGCCCAATATATGTGAATGAAAAAATATCAAGTAACAATTTAGATTTTAGAAAATGAATACAATCAATTGTCTAGTAACTGAAACAACCCTATCTTGGATGGTCCTTCATCACTTCTTATATCTGATGCAGTTTCTTGTCTAGCAAAGTCCAAGTCAATTTCACCATTATTAGAGACTCCATTGTTTGCTAATTGATTAATAGCTCTGTGGTATGCAAGAGATGTCCATGTAGCTAGTGCTCTTTCATATGGAAATGTGTCCACCCTATACCTTGAAACATAGATTCTAAAAAAAGTTTCCAAATTCTTATCCAATCTATTTTGAAGTTTTGATTTAACAAACGAAAGTGCACTAAATACCCTTTCATCTTCAATAGACCCAAGAATCATTATTTGTATGAGTTCATATAGTTTGAATTATTCACTTATAGTTTCTCTCAGAATGTTGCTCTGATACATCCTTCTCCACAATAGCGTGAAAACTCCCATTTCTGTTTCACAATAGCGTGACAAATCCCATTTCTGTTGGGTCAATAATAATATTATATTGATCAGACATTGTAAATCCAAAATGTTGTGACTAGGTTATGAGTAATTTTCTGTCCAATATACCATTTAATTCCCCTCCATCAACATGTGCATATTTATAAAACGGTTCCATAAGTGCAGCCATGGATTTCCCAAAGTCTTTATTTCTTTGTTCTTCATCAATCATCGGGTTCTAAAAATCAGGATTTATAACTCCCATCACCTCCAGCATATCACTGTTTTTAAAATGCTCTCTAATCTCAAAAGATAATGTTTCTGATATTTTCATCAATTTTTTACGTAGATCAAAAACTACAGCATCAAAAAGACAGCTCGTGACAGGTACTTCCTCAAGTTCAAAACTTGCTATGTAATGATCTTTGTATAAAGTGTTCATTTTAATATTTTTCCCATCAACAAAAAAACAAAGATGACCACTGATATTTAACTTTAAATAGTTGTTTGGATCTTTGGTGTCTGTCAAAACCTTGAAGCTACTAAAAACTAGATTTTGAATCCAATCTTGGGTGATATACAAGGTATCTAAAATCATACATACTTGTCTCTTTAATTTTAGAAACTCAACAATGTATATGGATCTTTCCTGAGCATGTTTCGCTAAGATGTTTATTTCCTTCAACATTGGCAAAATGCCACATAAATTTAATAATGTCTTTATATCACTCAAGTGATACAACAAATTTTTAGCCTTGTCTACTTGTCTTCGATGCTTGAACATATACCATGCTAATGAATTGTATTCCTCAAAAATTCTACAAGCTGGTTCATACAATGATATCCATCTCGTGTCAACATTTTTTAGCAATTTTTAACAATTTTTCTTCCAACAGAGAATATTTGAAACTCCAAAAATCTTTTAGGACTGCTTGACATATATGAATGCAAGTCCCGTATCAACTCCTCCACCTTAGCAATGTTTTCAAAATTACTTACAATATTGTAAGCCAAATTCATTCAGTGAGCTATATAGTGAATAGGTATCATGTAAGGGGATAATCTTATTTTCAGACGGATACAAAGTCTAGTTTTGTGAACTTGCATGACAGATGCACCATTAGCTCCTACACAAATCAGCTTTACAGAGATGGAATGATCATCCATACCAGTTATTTCCTTCAAAAAAATTAATAACAAGTTTGCAAATGTTCTCAACATTGTAGTTCTCCGTCATTTTATGCATATTTAGTAGATGATTTTCCCTGAAACTATTACTGAAATTGAAAGTGTAGACATGCATGCACACCCAAGATGTATTATCTACTACTGTGACATCATCAATCGACAAAGTGATTAAATTTGTATGTTTTACCTTCTCTCTCAAATCAGTGATTTCTATTTCTCCCATACACTTTTCCATCTCCCATGCACTAGTATCTGACAAATGTGTTGTTGGAATATTTGGAAATCCATTAAATTAATACAATGTCTTATAATTAACCAGATCTGAAATTGGTCTACCATTTTTTAAAATGTGAAATATTGTTCTAAATTGAATGAGTTTTTTTTTGAAGACTTACGTCAGTAGCTTTTTCAAATCTAGCCTTTATAGTTGCACCTTTCTCAACAAGGTCCTGAAGATGTTTATGATGATTATCATATTCTACAACATATCTCATATGCAAACAATCCTCCTTAGGTTTCCATCTAGTTTCTTTTATAATTTTTCCATCATCTTACTTTTTAGACTTGTATATCTTCCCACAATGTTTCTCTATTATATCCAACTTCAATTACATTTTGTGGTGTCTTCCAAGTTTCCAACTACAAATAGTACATCTACATTCTGTAGGACTATCAATATTGTTCTAAGGTTCAACAGGTTCAATGAATGGATATTTTGTTGACCATTCCAATTTATAAGTCCTTCCTATAGTCCACTTTCCGCTCTTACATTTCTAATGTGAGTTTCTGGAATGTTTATCACAAGTTTGATTTGGACAGGAAATGGGATTATCAGTACTTTCAATTTGAATTGGATTACTTTGGTGATTGGAAATTTCATCTGGAGTAAGGTCACTGCTAGGGTTTTTTGCATTTGAGAGAAATCAGTTTGCTTACAACTTCCCCAAGTTAATTAAAAAATTAAACTAACATTATCATAGTAGAATTTGGTTTTCTTACCTATCTCCACTAGGGTTACTTTTGGTTGACTGAAATATTTTGAAATGTCCATACTGCATTTTATTTTTCCTTGAAGTTGATTTATTTTTTCATTTGTAACAAGGGAAATTGAATGGATGATTTTAAAGTCTACAGATGTGAAAAAAACATATAACTTTCAAATACCGATGGCAACAAAGCTTTACCCAAACATACTCTAACACAACTTAAGAATGACAAATGACAACACAATTAAGCACTCAAATGAAAAAAGAATATGCAGGATGGCTGTAGAACATATAATCACTAGCCGGTAATACAGATAATTGTTACTGCCCGGAAGCACATATCTCTGTTACCAGTTGGCAACACATACATCTTTTACCGACCGACAACACATAAATGTGTTACCGACTGGAAACACATATATCTGTTACCGTCCAACAACACATATATCTATTACCGACCGACAACATATACATCTGTTACTGGTTGGAAACATGTATATCTGTTACCAATCGGTAACATGTATATTTGTTTTCGGTCGGTAACTAGTATATTTATTACCAGCCTGTAACACTGATACATTTTCTGGCTGATAACACTTGCACATTTGACTTGTTGTCCGTTAAGGCTCATCGCAAAATTTATCATCGAGTGGTAACACAAATAACTATTACCATTCGTCTACAGAAAATAACCTTGCTAATCTTCACATAGATTTGTCGTTTTCACTTACCTCTTGAGTCTCTCACTTTTTCCTGAATCCTTTGGCTTGTGGTCTTATACTTTGAGATTATTCACACACTTATAATGTAAAAAATAGGACTATACTATGGTGAATTAATCCTATATATATTAGAATGTTATAACATGAAGGAGAATTTACTAACTTCACTCGGCCCTTGGTGGAAATACATAGGTGAAATTATATTCATTTTTTTTAGGTTTCGTAAAATTTTGGTGAGAATGCTACCATACGGTAGTACAAAATTTGCTAGATTCAAAATTCAAAATCCATTATATTCGCCTTTTCATGAATATCGCCTCTAAAATTTACCCTGACAATATCATCAAAACCTTGACCACCCTATCCAATGTCCAAATCCCCACTAGCTCCACTACCTAAAGCATCCGATGAATGATAACCTCAATAGTGTTGTGGCTCCCATTAATTTCTCGATACATTTTTTCACTTGCTTTCAAGGGAGATATTACTTGTCCCCTACATCAAAGTAAAATAAAAAAATGTTAATAATCTCATAATAATTGATAAAATAGATAAATAATTTTAAAATCCATTTTTAAAATGAATTTATATCGCATACATGAAATGGTTAGACTCCATTGGTTGTCATTTCCTTTGACAAAGAAACATATATGTACATACATAAATGATCCTTATGTCATGACTTGATAGGTTTCTCATAACCCTCTTGTTGGAAAATGAAAATATAATATTAATTTATACTTTGATTAAAAAATAATTCTTGAACACTAATTACTAAAAGCTAATTTAAAGTAGGATACTTATAAATTGAGCCCATGCTTTAGAGAAGCCCATGGGATTTGTGACCTTTTTTCCTTGTTCCAATCAGACATTTGCAACTACTTGTTGTTGGATTGATTGTACTAAATCAAGATTATCATAATAGTCAATCAACTGATACTATGGATTGGGTTTGTATTTAACATGTCTGAAAATAATTTGTAAGTACAAACTTAGATAGCACAACATTTAAAAAAAGTAAAACTAATTATGGATTAAACCATATTTATAAAAAAAATAAAGTAAATAGGACTTAGTTAGACATCAACATTTACCTCAAGTTGTTTTCCACTCATCATGGTCATAATACATCTTTAAATTTATTTTCAAATTATCTCTCTCACACTGCAATATTTTTGTGACATAGCTTTGAACCATGCATGTGTTATAAAAATTAAGTTAGAAAATAAAACATAATGTAATAAAATATTATAAAATGATTCAAATTATTAATTATTCAAATAATTGTATTCAAGAAATAAACTAACCCTCATCCAAAAATGGTCCATACATTTCCTGAATTTCCTTGAACACCCGAATTTTACACTTTTTCAGGAAGAACATATAATACATCATAATAATTTGCGGCTACCTTTTTAGCTAACCTGCTAATGGTTTTTTTTGTAATGTTTGCATCATAACATTTTTGAACATTCACTACTTGTTATTATAAACCATAACAAAAGATAAATTAATAAGTTGCAATTAAAATAAAAATTAAAAATATAATTTGCTTTTAATATATAATTATCATTTAAAACATATTACTATACCTTCCATTCATGTAGGGATATATTTCCCAAAATTATCCATGACTATAGTCTTGTTCTTATTGCCATAAAAAGACCTCTTATACCTCTCTTTTAGTAAACCACGAGGTGGAAGATCTAGTTTTATATCAGAGTGTGGGGAAGTAGGTGGAGAAGGGTAAGGACAATCATCATTCCTAACATATCATGTAAAAATATATGGGGGGAGGGTATACACCAATACATGTAGGATGATGGATAACACTCCAATATTAGTGTCATTTAGTAAAGAGGTGCAATATGTGGAATTGGAAGAAGGATTAATAATAGAGACACTTAGGTGAATGGAGGGAGGCAATATTGAGTAATTATGCGAGTGGGTGGAGGGAGGAGGAATACCATGTACATCACCAAATGCAGCCATTATTTTTTTAGCCATTTAAGTATTTTCCTAAATTTGGGTAAGAAACCTACTAAATTACATAATATATAAAACGAAAAAATAAATGCCAGGATTTAATTATTTAATGTAATATTAAAAATATGACATTACATATAAAAATGTAATTTTAAACTATTTCCCCTAAAGTTCAATAATTTTCTATAAGATTACACATTTAACAATAAAATCAATTTTCTTTATCAGTTTTTATCACATAAAGTGTATGAAGTGTAAGATCATTAGAAATGTATAAAGTGTGAGAGCATTAGAAATGTGTCTTGTTAATAAACCATAATGTATTTGATAGAAATGTGTCTTGTTAATAAACCATAATGTATTTGATAGAAAATGTCTTATTTTACAAAATTGGATATACGTATCCACCAAAAAAGGATTAAAAACAATATTTTTTTTCTCAAATTTCTTATTTATGGAAGCCCTATTTGAGACATATTCCAAATCGTAGCCTACAAAAGGGAAGGATGTAATGATGCTAGAATATTTGTGGGGAGTTTATTTTCACGTACTAATTTATTTTATGAGGTTTCAGATTACTTTTATATACTTTATTTTTTTTGTGATATTTTATGTGTTTTATGAGGTTTTATGTGTCACAATCCACTTTGTTTTTTTGTGTACATCTTTAATGTGATTAGGAAACAATAGTTAATTACACTTTTAAACTACCCAATAGAGTATTTAAGTGCCAAAAGTGCACTTATTCCACATGTGGGGAACCTCCACCAATCTTGATGCATCATTTAAGCCCCCATGGATCGTATGTGCACATATCCATGTCAATGAGAACCTTATATAAGGAATGGTGAACCTCCTCATGCCACTTGGAAATTTAATAAACTATGGCACATGTTTTTGATGTCATAGAGTGTTCTTGTGATAATGAGAGAACTTTACAAGACCATGTGGAACCAAAATACTTGGGTACACTATTTCATGTCTTTAAGAGTATTTTTACATGTGGCCACAATCATAATGAGGTTTTGGAAGCAAGTCAAGGCATAAAGCACACATATAATGTAATTTTAGGACTCAGAGGGGAATTATTGCTCTCATAATGGGCCTTAGGAACTTAACTTAAATCACATATTATCTCTCGACTCCGTAGGGATTCCCATTATTAACAATTATCGAAATATAATAAATGGATCTTCTACTTTCCCGTATACTACCCAAAATATTTACCTCAATTCGTGATTTTAACAATTGTCCATCTCACTTGAAAAATAATTGTATTACATTTTCTTGATCTCGGTTATGACTTTGAAAATCCAATGTGAAACAAGTTAAGGTGAGATCTTTTGGGGAATAGAGGAATACCATTAAGAATTTGACGACCAAACATAAAAAGAAATTGTGTCAGGATCAAATTAAGTCTTGTGAATATTATGTTGTTAACATAGGGTGTTTATACTCACAATTTATTTCTCATGTGGTTTTGACACACATTGTGAAGGAATTAGAACGTTTCAAACAATTTGATTTCCCTCATGAAAAAAAGGTGATCTAAGAAATTTTAACCTATTCAAATCTATGGGAAAGGTTTCCCTCTTGATTCCTCTCTTTATGCCAGAGAAAATTTTAATGGTGAATCTTTGTTAATTCACGAATATTCCAAATTTCAAAATTTAGTTTTGGCAAATTTTTTAGGGGGTCGACAACTTGCTATTTCACTTAAATTTTATGGGTATAAGTTATTTTTTTGTAATTTCGCCAGGCCTTGAAACTAATAGCCATCTATTTATATTAAATTTACATTTACCACAAAAGATAAATTTTCCACATTCATATATATATATATATATATATATATATATATATATATATATATTCAAATTATAATCCTGATATTAAACATAAACTTGTAATTCCAATTTTAGTGTGGGCATTTACGATCAACAAACAATCGCATATAGGACCCCAAGTATTGTACATTTGGTAGCATATATATTTCAGCCTTTCCTATAAGCCTACAAATAGAGTATATACTATCGGTCTGTAGTAAAAATATATGCTACCAGCCGGTAGCATATATTCATGCTACCAGTCGGTAGCATATATGTATGCTACTGATTGGTAGTATGTGGTATAGATTTGTAACTAATTTTATTGTTTACATATATCTCATCCATGATTCCATAATTAAACTACATTTAGATTGTCATTGGTCTTAGGTAAAATGGCCTCTGGTAATAATCAAAATAAGATAGATCAATTAAAAAGGAAAATCAATATATTTATTCTAACTATTCCATTGATTATAGAATATGATACCGGTTAGTAGCATCTATGCTTCATCCTTTCCTGTAAGGTTGCAGTAGCATATATGCTACCGACCGTTAGCATGTGGTACAAATATGTGGCTAGTGTAATAGTTAAATTATATACTTAAATTATATTTAGATTGGTATCAAGTAAAATGGCCTCTGGTAACAAGAGGAAAAATCAATTAAAAAGGAAAAACAACATATTTAATTATTTCATCCAGCCAAAAAATCATGCACACAGCTTGCATCCACTTCAAACACATGTAAGAGATTGTTTTTGATGCATTTATTAGTTTAATTTAAAGTTTCAAGATCATAGTCAAACCCTTTTTCATTTTGAATGTAGAAACCCCCCTGATAATTGTATTCCACATAAAACAATTAATGAGAATAACATGTCACCATATATACAACATGGAACAATTAATCAGGATAACATGTCACCACACTCACCACATGGAACAATGAATCAAAATAGCATGTCAACAAATGAAGATATTATTGATCATGACATGCCAGAGCTGGAAGATAATCCTCATTATAAAATGCCACCAATGGAAGACATTCCTAATGATGAGATTCAAATAGTACACAATATTTCTAATTCTCAATCTCATGAAACAGAGACTCGAGTTGAAAATTCTAAACAAAAATTTATACAAAGGAATAAAACTAGTTGGATAATTGGGAATTCATTTAATGTAGACTTGGCATCTAAATATCCATTCATTAAACCTATAGAGCTAGAGAATGGTAGTGATACTATAATAGAATGTAGATGCACAATAATTAGAAACTAAAAAAATACCACAATTACAGCTAAATTTGGACACAATTGACAAAAATTATGAAAAATTATATACGACAGTCACAGAAAATGATGAAAAAAATATAGATACATAAATGGAAAACTACACAAGATTGCTTTCATGTAAGATATGCAGTCAAGTATGAAAATGAATAGAAACATTGACAACAACTTGTTGAGAAAGGGGGAACAATTAATGCACAATTTTGAAAAGTTATGAATACCAATCTACATGCCAACAATGTACAATTCTCTACTTTATTCCACATTCTTAAAAATGACAAACTAATTTCATATTTTGTAGATTATAATTTTTGTTTCAATATAATGGGTTTCACAACATTCCACAATCACATTGATCAGAGAGCAGTGCTTGGGAAATGTAAAAGTGTCTAGCGAAAATTGAAATGGAATATTTGGAAGAAATTAAAAAAAACAATGTTTATCTCACTTTCCATCGATGAGGTCACAACAATTGAAAACTTTTGAGAATCATTCAAGGAAAAATAATTTGTTAGCTATTAATAAAATGGTTGAAAACTGTAATGCTAAAAACCTTTGTGAACTAATTATTTATAATTTGAGTAATTTATCTAGGATGGATGACTGTGTAATTGATACTAAGTTGGTGTGTGTTTGTACTGATGGTGCATCAGTAATGCAAGGTCATAGAAGTGAACTTTGTGTTCACCTACAAATAAAATTTTTCCCATATATGATTCCAATTCATTACATGGATCATAGAATGAACCTTACATACAAAATTGTTAGCATATTTAAAAATGTCGCTAAAGTGGAAGAGCTCATCCATGACTTGCACACTTACATCATGAGTAGTCCAAAAATATTTTTAGAGTTTCAAAAATTATTAATTAGAGTTATTGATGGTAAAAATATCCTTAAATATTTTGATACAAGATGGATTTCCATGTATGAGCTTGCATATAGGATTTTTGAAGAATATCCATCTTTAGCAGGTTTCATGTTTAAATACCATAGGGAAGTTGACAAAGCGAAAGATTTGTTGTACTATTTAAAATATTTGGAAACATTATTAACACTATGTGGTATTCTCCCTATGTTGAAGGAAATCAATTACTTAATTAAACATGCTCAAGAAATATCCATATATATTTCTAACTTCATAAGGTTGAGAAAACATGTATGTCTATCTCTTGATATGTTATACAACTCTAAATAAAGTTTTAAAGGAAAAATTTTCAGTAGTTGGAAAACTTTAACAGATATAAAGGATCCGAAAAAATATTTGAAATTCAATATCAATGACCATCTTTGTATCATAGTTAATAGGATGGAGATTTCAATGCACACTTTGCTAAAAAAGTAGAGATATCACAGTAGACAGATCTTAAAGAAGTACCTGTAACACGTAATTTATACAGAAAAGGTTATATATGACACAAGAATAAAATTAAGAAAAATTTCATAAAGCTTATCTCGTGAGATCAGAGAATGTTTTAAAAGGGATGACCTTCTTGAGGCCATGACAACGGTGTATCCTAATTTTTGGAATCCTGATAGAGGTAAAGAAGGCATAAGAAATTTATTTTACAAATTTATGGAAACTCTCATTAAGCATTTCAGTAAATTTATAGAGTTACAAGGATTTGAAATTAAAGGTCTTCTGCAGAAGGAATTACTGATCGTCTCAATCATCTCATTTCATGCTCACAATGATTGATTAATATAATTGTCTAATTGAACCAACAGAAAAAAGGTGTTATTACATGGCTATGGAAAAATATTGTATCCTAATAGCATCCTGCAGGAAATTATTAGTGAATATTTCTAATTATATGAATTGTGTCAAACAATGATATTGGGATCAATGGAAGATGAAATGGTTTTTAGTGCATTAACATTTGATTAAGTCAATAATCTGAAACAAGATTGGATAAAAATTTAGAGACTTGTTTGAGATTGTATGTTTCACCATATTTTGTGGACACATTCCCATATGAAAGAGCACTAAAAATATGGAGTTCTCTTACAGATAGGAGAGGGGTATTTAATGCAACCACCAGAAGAGAAGATACGGACATTCACACTGAATATGCCTCTAGGATGTTAGATATGAGTGTGAGTTATGAAGAACAAGTTAGTGAAGGTCCAAGAATGTTTTAGCTACCTGATTTTAACTAATGATTTAAGAACATTGTATTTATTGAACTAAAATTTCATATAACATTGTTATGTAGTATGACATGTTGTGTTCTTTATTGAAAGATAGATTTCAGTATCATTGTTTACTATTTTTTATTTACAAATCTATTAATTATTTAATTTTTCCATTGTCTTTCCTATTTAAGTTTTGAATGTTACAACTTACTATATGATTGTTTTGACTCTTGAGGTGTGTTAAAAATAGTAACCCATCATAGCACTCATTGGTGGACACAAGAAATATTAAAATGCCACTACATAAAGAACTAAATCATAATGATCACAAAAATAGTTTTTCCATAAATCTTAAGCATGGAAAGAATAAGACACATAATATTCGTAGAAAATGCCAATTTATTTATACAATCAGATACAAAGAAAATAAAAGAACAATTTCTCCATGTACAAAATAAATCATTTTCTTGATTTCATTTCTTACAAAAAAGATTTTTTCCAGGTTACAAAAGAAATCATTTTTCTCAATTTATATCAATAGTAGTAGTTTATGCTCCTTTCTCTTCTGCAGAAGCTACCTCCTTTCCTTATGCTTGATTGGAATCTTCACTTAATATTTCTGATTCAATCAGATCCTTTATAACAACATTTATATTGAAAATTATTTCATGTTCTGCATTTGTTGCATCCCCTACTGAAGCCAAACTAGGATCTGAATCAATTTTCTTCTTCAATAAAATATCTGGATCCATTCCATGTTCCTTGATAATTATTTGTAGAGAATTATTCTTCTTGTTCAAAATAAAAACCTTTTCTTTCAACCTAATGAATCCATTCAAAATTTTCTTTACAATTTTCAGGTGCACATTAAGCACGTGTACCTCATTCTTCAAATTCTAATACTTGGACTGCATTTAGAAAATAAACAATAGTAAGACAAAAAATTAAAATAATCATAATTAATTATTATTAACTTTTTTAATATTATTATAACTTACCACAACATTTTCTTTCTATGCATTCACAATCACAACAAGGATCTTGTCTCTGGACCATTGATTATAGTAGACCTGGGCTTCTGCATTTAAATTTTCTATTTTGTTTAACATTATATCTAACACATTATCATGATAAGGATTAGAAATAGTAATGGAACTAGATACAACTTGATTCAATAATATATCAATATTTTCCAATTCATTTTGAACTAAAGAAAATAAAGAATGCCTTTGGGAGTGGTTGTGAAAATGGACATTAATTTATTTAATCAATGCTTTTGCTCCAAACTCCCAATTTTTTAATGATTCAATATCTTTCAAAATAATTTCTTTAACAATGGTTGAAAATTTTTCAGTCAAAAGACTTCCCAATGAAAACTTTTTGATCTCATCATCAGTTAATGATGTTTCCCTCAAAGTCAAAGATGGTGTATTGGACATTTGTTCTCTTTCTAGGGAAGCCTATGTTGGACCCTAAATCAAATGTTGAGGATTGAAATTTTTAGGGGTTTGTCCCCACTTCCAAAACCAAGATATTCCTTGTCCAAATCAATTTGATTTAGAACTGAAATTCCACCCATGCTTTGTAAGCCACTAACGGAAAATTGGGGAACTCAGAGGTAGAAAAATGGACAGTTCCCACACTAGAAGCTGGAAATCTAATATTTTTACCCCTTGTGTGAACATTGTGGGGAGACAATGGGAGTGGTGGCAAATGTGGTCTAACAGTAACACTATGAGTATGATATGGTGGAGGCACTGCAATAGGAAATCAAATTAGAAATTAAGAACATATAAATAATAGAATGATTGAATAATTGAAGGTTAAATAACTATTTTTGTAAGAAACATTACTTATTTGCATAGTTTGTCTTGTATTGTTGTAGTTGGCTCAGGTTACTACCCTTGTTGAACAACATTAGAAGTAGTACCATGATGACCAACTCCTGATTAACCATAAAATTAATCAATAACTTGATTTTAAAATAAATGAAACTAAAATATATTGAAATGTAAAAGGTAATTGGAAACATACCTTAGGCTTGACGAGGAGACACATTTTGTAGAGACTGCACTTCTTCAAATTCATATTCATATCTTTGGGAAACTGGAGGAGGTTGACAGCGGCCTACGCTTACCAGAAGAGGCTGCAAAATTGAATGAGTATGTTATAAAGAATGTAAAATACTAATATTTCTGAAAAATATTTAACATTAATACAAATTGAAATGTAAAAAACCTACAAATGTATCAAGTTGTTGAGGTGTTAAATAACTCCTCATGCATTTTCCAGATCTTCCCGATGGGTGCTGGTGAATTCCTTTGGTAGACTATCCCCAATACTATCTCTGAAGCACCTCAGGTGGTAAGAGTCATCTTATAGCGGTGTCTCTTCGGGTGAAATATGTAACCTCAATTCTCTATTAAAAATAAATAGAATATAAATATTTAATATAACACTATAACAAAATAGGATAATTCTTAATGTAAAAAATTAATTTGAATTAAAGAAAGGTAAATTTTAAACTCATCTCACCTCTAAATTTTCAATGGACAAGGACAATGTCTTTAGATTTTGGTGGCATGCAGTAGGAACAGGGGTGTTGCGTAAATTGTGAAAAGTCTCAAAATATAATGAAAGTATATAATTACCTATTGTAATTACAACAGATTCTTTCACAAGAGAATTATTGATGTCATTCCTTATCTTGGTAGATAAGTAGGTGCACCAGTCATATTAGTGACTGTCAAGGGTACGTACAATGTAAACCAAGGCCCAGTTAGGAATTTTAGTATATTTTCCTTACAAAACAATCCTGCTTAGGAAAAATTCCACCATGGCATGTAGAAACGGGTGTGTGACATCCTGAAGTGAAATTCCCTTTTTGGAAGGATTTTTTATTGTTGGATTAATTGTCAGGCCAAATTCAGACTCCAAGTACTTGACATCTTTGTCAGTCAAGTTCTTCATTGTGACAAGATCCACATTTTTATGTGGAAGTCCTATCAAACGCTGAATATCTTGAGGGGATGTTCCAAATGAAAGTATGTGTGATGTGAGTTGTACTTGAAAAGTATAATCCCTACTGTTGGAATTTGATACCAGGTAGTTAAGTAACTTGTAGTCTATTTCAAATTGTGGACTATAGACGAGCCCAATAAAAGTGATATGTTCAATCCATGATGAAAAATAATTTGGATCCTCCAATATCCTCATGAAATAAGGAAACACTAGGCTTTTATATGTGAATTTGGGAACAAGTGGTGTTTGGTTTTTGGTGCCCTACTTCCTAGGTCAACCCATGGTAGTGGATTTGACTTGTAGATAGATTTGAAAAAGATGCATTGTTTGGTCCTTGGATTTGAATCTGTAACTGTATGGTGAGTGGCGGAGCTGAGAAGGGTTTGTTCTCCTTTTCTTTGATTTTTCGGTGAGAACGATTGCTAAAAGTGAAAAAAAAAGTGCATTTGGTCTATTTAGAGAGTAAGGGACCATGTGGCGTGCATTGGTTGACATGATAACATGTTATTTGTTACCGATCAGTAGCATACAACACGCAGCCGACGGGTAGCATGTTACATGCTACCAGTCGGTTGCCTTCAAAAATGGTACCGACATTCAACATTATGAAATAATTCACCAAATTTTTGAAACTTATTTTGTTCTGATTCGCCGTGATTTTCAAATCCTCCTTCACATATTCACCACCAAGTAATATCTACGGGGTTTTTTTGGGGGGTCTTAAAATTTTCCCTGCTTTATGTTCATGTTATTGAAGGATTCAGACTTTTTAAAGGGACCATGCTTCGAAAAGAATTATAAAGGGCGCATTTCTTCCCAATTACCCTTAATATCAACTTATTAGTATCCACACTGAAAATGAATCTATCCTCAATATCTCGAAGGAAGATGGAGGTAATGAAAACCATGGAATGTTTATTTATGTCTTTCCTTTTCTTGGGATTTAGAATTCACTTAGGAAAACCAATTGTTATGGGTAGTCATTTACCCAAAATATGGTTGGATCCATATTACACATGGATATATGTTCAGAGTTTTGGGGAATCCTTTTCCATTCCAAGAATGTGATCTATAGAATTATGTTATCTAGTGAGTTGATGAAAATATTTCCTACTAGCTACCAAAACCTTTATCTCACCAGTAAGTTATAGATACGATTTAATTTTTTAGTAGACACTCAAATTCACTACTCCTTGTATTGGGCCCCTTCCAAGGATACTTACAAAATTCTATAGAAGTTCCTTATATATTTTATGTAGGAAACTCAAAAGGGAAAAATGCTTTCACATAGTGATTTTGAAGCTTTGTTCAAGCCTAAGGAAATTGGAGGCATGAAGCTAATTGACATTCAAACTCAATGGATTTAATTATGTTTCAAGTGGGTCCATCATTCCATTTAAGGGAAATATACATTAAAGATATTTCTTAGACACATATATCTTCAAGAAACCCTTATGGTAGAGCCACGCGGAAAGGACTTGTATTTCACACCTTGTGCACCACCCTTGTGCTTGTCAAAATTATAAGGTCATTTTCCCATTAACACTCAGTATTTTTGGTGGTATCTAGTATTAAATATTTTGAGTATTCACTTGGATGAAGTTCCTTGGATTAAATAATTTGGACCTTTTAGGAAAGGAAAATGTACTATTACTCACATATTTGACAAATGGTCTAAGTCCTAGTAACCTTTTTATGAGATCAACGATAAATATGACCTTAACAATAAATATTTTGAATCCCTTGCTTAAATATGAATGGAATTTATTAAGGATTCCTACAAAAAAAATTCCTTATATCCCCTCTCTAATTGTGGATATAGTTGAATTGAAATGTATCTACTATATTGCTTTGGTATAAACCTTCACTAGGTTATCAAAGGATTTCTCCCAAGGTGAAACCATAGTAATTTATTAACAAACATTTGAATCTAAAAAAATCCTCTTTAATTTAGAGTAGGAAATTTCTCACAATTTAATATGTTGTGGTTGAACTCAAAAATCTCAATTTCATGGTGCATTCTTTATCGAGGTATTTTTGTAGATGAAAAATCAATGCATATACGTATCACTACGGACAAAAGCTTGCTTATGGTCAAATTGAAATGCTTGGTATCATCTCTATGGATACCAAGTTGTATATGATTCCATTTTCAATCAAAACTATGCAACCTCTTGTTGTGCATCTTGTTAGTAAAATATGTTACTATCTACCATATTTGGTTTTTGAAATGGGATTTAAAAAAATTTGTGGTTTAGGAAAAAAGTGATGTAATTTCATTAGATTGTATGATATCTCTCTTAAAATTTGTAAATGACGTGTATTCCAATGTTAAGGAATAGTATTATGTCACTCCTTATATTTTTCTTAATATGATTTATTTTCTACATGAATTTGTTAAGGAAGTTGAACTTAATAATGAATTTAAGGTAGAATGAATATGTGAACATAAAGAAACATATATGCTTAGAAACAATAGTTCTAAACTTGTATCCTCCCTTAATACCACAACATGAATGACTAAAATGACATATTAAATTCACAAAGATAATTAGATGATGTATATATTGAAGTATGTCCATGGAGGATTCACAAACCAAAGGATTGCCTATCACATGAGTTCATGTTGGGGTTTTAAATATTAGTCAAAGTGGACCCAATATGATGCAGGAGCTTGTACACAGTTTCAATTTTTTTTTAAATTTTAGGTTTTGAAGGATTTATTATTCATATTTTGGTCAATAAAGGGCTTGATAAGCTTCATATCCTTTGGTTTGGCTTGTTAAAGAGGTATCTCACTTTCCTCCAAAAGTATTATTTGAAAATTTGAAATTTTGTAAGCACTATGAGTGCCCATTCTCTCTCCAAAGCATAGTATGAGCATGATTTCATGATTATAGGTCCTTGGGGAAATATAAACTATGTGTTAGTGATGCCTTAGCCTCTAGTCCTATTTTACATGCCTTAACCATGTTGTCAAGTTAATAGTTATGTGAATAATCAAGTAGTTTTGGTATAGAGCACGGATATAATTTGAGAGAGAGGATAATGAGAAGGAAGGGACAAATAAAATGAAGTAAACAAGAAGTCCATAACACTTGCAAATTAGGGATACATGGATAACATAAGAAAATATGAATGTACAAGCTAAAATAACCAATTTACCTTATTTTGGGTGCTTGTTCAAATAACAAAAAGTATGTTTTCATTGACTGTCATATCTCCAAGTTTGTTTCTTGTCTAGAGATTATTAGAAGGATGTTCTATTGAGGTTTTCATGTCCAAATAGATAAAATATTGATAATTAGTGTGGTTACAGGGTAAGAAAATGTGAATGTGCAAATATTTTATGAAGGCAAGTTATTGGTTTATGTATATCCTAGATGGTATACTCTAAACTAATGGTAGATCTAGGTTCTGCAAAGATAATATAAGATTGAAAAAAATTGAGATTCCAAAATAACCTTGTTGATATGAGTTTTAGAGAAATATTTCCTCTCAGCTAGAGCACTGACACATACTCAATTTAGAGTTTCCCAAGATTGATTTTTTTTGCATAAATTTTGATTCATCCAAGAAAAATTATTTAAATTTGGTCTATAGCATCTAGGAATCATATTATTTCCATTGAACTCAATCTTAGAGGATTTACAGGTCTATAACATGAGTTATGAACAAAGAGACAATGCTAGACTAGTAAACCCTTGTTTAAAACCATGCATTAATAATAATCTTAAAATTTTCTTCTTGGAATATCATTTGAATGTTGATTAATACAATGAAAACATCATGGAATGAATAAGGAATACTTGTTAATATTTCTGGAGAATGGATTTTGGTTAACTCTTAGTGATAAATTGAATTTTTGTGTCTAAAGAAGCCTACATAGGCCTAAGAAGAGTTAGTACATAGATTGCATCCCTTATATCATATTGGTATTAGAAAAATGTTTATACCTAAATATTGACATAAAAAGGATAGTAATTCAGTGATTAAGTGAATAAACTAGTGGTGGAAAATACATTTGCGAAGGAAGTGGAAAATGACACCTAGAATAGAACGTAAAGGTGGATGCTAGAGTATGTCAAGGAAGGCAACCTAAGATGCAGTATTAGAGGAAGTGAGAAGTTTGAGAGAATTTATGGAAGACATGGAATTGGATAAAATAAGGTGAATTCATGCATGTGATGTAAGTGAATGAGAATACTAACCTCAAGATGAAATTTTAGTGGAAGAAGGAGAAGTAAGAGTGGAGGAAAGACTCTTTAAATAAGTTCATGGGCATTGGATCAGAACTAAAACTAAAGGTCCCATCATATGAATATATCCTAAATATGGAGGATATAGTTGACTAGATAACAAATAACGGATATGTATTTTGAATATGAAGAAGTGGCAGAAGAAAAAAAGATCAAGTTTTCTTGTACTAGATTAAAGAGACATGCATCTCTTTGGTGGGATACGTTTACAAGATGAAAGAAGGAAGAGAGGTAAAGAGAAGATAAAATTGTGGGATATAATGGTGGAAAAAATCAAGTCCAAATTAATTCCTATATATTACCAAACCAAATTGTTTAGAAAGATTCAAAATTTGAGACAAAAAGATATGAGTGTAAAGGACTACACAAACCGAACTTTACAAACTCACAATCAAAGTTGGTCACCATTGATGAAGTTCTAGAGAAGTTAGAAAGCTACATTAATGGTTTGAATTTTAGTATAAAAATATGAAATAAATCTTCTCACCCAAAGAACAATGGAGGAAACTTACCAATTTTCCCTCAAGGTAGATGAGAAATCTATCAAGGAAGAAAAATCAGCACTTTAGGGGAAGATGAAAATCTTTGAGAGGAAGATTATATCAAGTTGGAAAAAATTCAGTCCCCAAATCCATGATCAAGAAGAAAGTAACAGCTCTCAAGGTCAAAACCAAGTCACAATAGGAGGTTACTCAAACAAAGAAAGAAGACCATTCATAAGAGGAAAAGGAAGAGGATTTTGGGGTAAGTGTTTTAAGTGTAATAAATATGTAGGCCATATGTATTTTGAGTGTCTAGACAATGTGTCAAAAAAATATCCAAGAGCTGAAGGTATAAATAAGATTATGACATCAAAAGAAAAGAGTGTGGGATCACTAAAACATGTAGATGAACCTAAAAAAGGTGGAGTCATTTTTGGTGAAAAGAGTACTGCTCAAATGTAATAAAGAAGTGAAGGAACCAACTCAAAGGAAGGATTTATTTGGAATAAACATGTAAGTACAAGGAATAATGTTGCAAGATTATCATAGATACTGATAGCACAAGATAATTTTGTAGCTTCATAGACGGTTGATAAATTAAGCTTGAAGAAATTTACATATCCCACTCCTTATAAGGTGTCATGGTTGTAAAAATGGCACTAAGTATTTGAATAGTATAAGGTGGAGTTTCATATTAGTAGTTATAGAGATGAAGTGAAAGGTGATGGCATGCCTATGGATGGGTGTCATATTATCTTGGGTAGGACCTTGACAATTTGATAATAGATTCCACACACGATGGAATGAATAACACCAACACTTTTATGAAGGATTGAGTAAGACACATATTTACCACCTTTGAAACTGTAGAATGCCATTCTAAGGTGTTGTTAATAAGTGGAAAAGAATGTATATGTTTGAAAAAAGAGTAAAAGTTAAGTTATCCATTCGTTTTCAAGACTAAAAAAGTTAATACAATAATTAAATTGACTAATTTTCCTATGGAAATCCAATATTTATTAAATGAAGTAGTTGATGATTTTCTTAATGAGCTACCTCTAATTATAAGAATTAGCCATCATATAGAGTTGATTCCAGAAGCTAGTTTTTTTTAAAAGAAATGTATAGAATAAAACCTAAGGATAATGAAGAGATTAAAAGATAATTGTACGGAGCTATTAGATAAGGGTTTGATTTGGGAGAGTTTAAGCCCATGTGATGTATTAGTAGTCCTAACTCCTAAGAAAGATGGAGGATGGAGAATTTGTATAGATTCCCAAAACTATATACATGATTACCATTAGGGATAGGTTTCCTTTTCCAAGAATGGATGACCTTATGGATTGTTTAAGTGGTAAAAATACTTTTCCAAGATAGATTAAAAAAGTGGGTGGTCATTAGATTAGAATTAGAGAAGGGGATGAATGAAATACAACCTTTAAGACTAATGATGGATTGTATAAATGGTTTGTAATTCCCTTTAGGTTGACAAATGATCCTAGTAAATTTATGAGGCTCATAAATGAGGTGTTGAAGACATTTAATAGGTAAGTTTGTCACATTTTATCTGGATGACATTTTAATCTACGTCTAATAAAAATAGGAACACATAAAACAAATTAGAATGGTGTCAAACAAGCTACAAGAAGAAAGTTTCTAATCAACCTAAAGAAGTGCCACTTTCATGTAAAAAGATTTGGTTTACTTGTAATTTTTCATTTCCAAAAAATGTTTGAAGATGGTTCAAGACATAGTAAGAGAAATAGTAGAGTGGCCTACTCCTAAAAATGTTTTTGAAGTAAAATTTTTTCATGGGTTAGCTAGTTTCTATAGAAATTTTATTAGAAATTTTGATAGTATTTGTGCACACTATTTTTTTAGACCATCAAAGGATACAAAAGACAATTTCACTGGACCGAATCATCTGAGAAAAAATTTCATCTCTTGAAGAAAAGATAACTGAACATCCCATCTTATCCTTACCCTAATAAGATTTTTCAAGTTGAATGTGATGCTAGTGGAAATGTTATAGGAGTTGTTTTGATCCAAGAAGGTAAACCAATGGAATATTTTAGTGAAAAACTCCATAAGGAAGGAAGAAATATTCAAATTATGACAAATAATTTTATGAGTATAGTCCCAATATTTTGAAGAAATGGAGACATTAACTGATTCCTAAGGAGTTTGTCTTATATATTGATAATCATGCCTTACAATTCATTAGCAGTCAAATTAAATTGATTCAAAGACATGTAAAGTGGGTTGATTTTTTTAAGGTATTTATTTTGTTATCAAGCCATAAAAGTGGACAAAATAATAAGGGTTTTGATGCCTTAATTAGGAAAAATATGAATATATAAGAATCTCAAGTAAATGTTTTGGGTTTTGAATCATTTAAAGAATTGTATAGTGTTGATCCTGATTTCTAAGAAGCTTATGAATCTTGTTAGAATCCTATGAGTAGAGATAGGATTCCATGGATGGAATTCATTCTACAAGAAGGATTTATATCTAATGGTAGTTAATTGTGCATTCCAAGGGGATCCATGAGAGAGAATTTAATTAAATAAAAACACAGTGGAAAATTGGTAGGATATTTTGGTCGATTAAATATTCTTTCTAAATTCTCAGTTGAGCACTTGCTATTATTGTACTAAGATATAAAACGTTTCAAAGAATTTTATGGATAATTGTAGGATATGCCAACATGCCAAGGGGAAAATTCATAATGCATGTCTTTATCAACCATTACCTATTCCTAATTGAGATTTACTTAGTATGGGCTTTGTGCTTGGATTTGTTAGTGTAGGTGGTAATATTTATCTTTTATTTATTAGATGTAATTCCACCTCAGTAGGTGATTCATCTCACTTAGATGAGCATGGATATAGGTGTCATATTAATTACGATAGATTCTGTCATGGAATATGTCATATGTGTAACTATGTGTCATAAGAGTTACATTCCCCTTTCAGAAAGTAAATCCTCTTCTCCATCATGGAGGCATCATTGTTTCTACATGGGTGTTACTCATTACTCCCATATATGTACACCTCCCCATTTGATATATGAGATTTCCATTTTTTCAAATCTTGGTTTCCCATATGCATGCACATTTCTCTCATAGTTGAATGCTTGCTTGAATTATGTAGCTACTTCATCTCGGCTGAGTGCAACTCCTTGATACACATATTGAGGATTGGAATCGTGTTCTTTTTTGAAGGTGTTGCTTACCACTCTCTGCCTAGTAGCTTCGTGTGTCATATCTCAACTTATTACTTGTGGTGTACTTGCATTTTTCAAGGCTCTAGTGTTTGGTTCTTGTGTTGAGTTGTGATCCCTTTTGGTGTTTGTCATGTTCAGGTTCAGGTTCAAAATTTGTAGGTTTGAAGGTGTAAAGTTTTTGTTGTTTAAATGTTGAAAGCTAGTCAAAAGGGCCCAACTCGGCCCTAGGTCGTTGAGCTAGGAACTGAGCTCCCCTAGCTCACTTGATAACTTACGGTCTACCAACAACTCATGCATTGGTTGAAAGGACTTGTGAACTACTCTAACAACTCGAGTTTTTATTGCTTGACAACTCATTACTTTGATAGGTTTACAGGCTCCATTTTTTTTGCAACGATCACTCACACTCGCCGCTTGCATTTTTTTCAAGCTCCAACTTCTCTATTGAACCGAATTATCATTTATGCATTAGTGGCTCATTGGCTTTGGTTGACCTACCTTATTTTGTCACCTTGGCCACTCGTATACGACTTGAGTTATGTCTCTACATGGAATTCCTTTGCTTGGTTCTTCAAACAACTTGTTGGTAGCCCGGTCTATGTTAAAACCATCTTATGCTTTGGTTGGTGCGCTCGTAACTAGTTACTTTCGTTTGTGTAGCTCATGACTCTACTTTGGCCCCTGGTATTGTTTCCATTCGTTGAATATCTACACATGTGTGAAACATTCCTAGGCCCTCCATTGTAATGAACCTACAATTGGAACATCTCCATAGGACGTCAGTCACCCTACTTGGTGGTTACATGTGACATGAATCCTACATTACACGTGGCAGATCAAATTATGATCGATGGTTTCCTAATGTCACTCAAACGTTACTCTATTGGTTCAATTTCATCCTCTCCACCTGACATGTGGCCTAGACCCGTCAAAACATGACAAAATGGATGTTAACTCAGGCCTATCCAATAGCTTGCCACCATTGACACGGCTCGTGCATACCCTCAGCCAACTTAGGAAGTCCACCCCGTAGCGCGGTGGCATTAACATTTACAACATAACTTGGTGGGGTACCTCACTTGAGTCGGCAAGCCAACCTATCAACTTTGTTAACTAGTCTTGTAGCTCGATTAATGCCAACTAGCTAGCTCACCGAGCTGAGCTAGATCCCCTACACCCAAAGGCAAAAATTTTCCTTCTCCATTTTTTTCTTGTTTTAATTTCTGATAAATTAAAAATTAATTAGTCTTAATTTCAATTAAAATAATAAATGTTTAAAAAGAAAATTTATCCTTTTGGGTGTTATTGTGGGCCCCCCTCTTAAAACCCCTTCCATTTTGCATTTGGGGGTGTTTTTTTTGTGATTCCTTTCTCTTTCCACAATATCCTTTGCTCCTTTTTCTACTATTGATCCCTTTGTATCTCCCTTGCTTACCTCATTCAATTATTAAGAATGGTTGATTGCTATGTAATTTTCCTTGAAAAAGAAACAACTATTCCGGATAACCAAGGGATTACAATCCAAACACATAAAAGGAAACGTGGCTTGATAAGTGTGATGAATCTATTGGTTTTTTATCTATTTGTGTCTATAGAAGTACGCTTCCTTATTTCCTCTGTAAAAACACCCAAGGAAATTTTGGATGCTCTTGAATTTTTTTTGGGAGACAAGATGAAATAAGAGGGTATGAATTGGAAAATGAATTGATCAGCCTCAATCCCAGAAATTTTGACACACTTCAAGACTTATTCACCAAGTTCAAATCACTCATATTGCATTTGGTAGCTTGTGGAATAGCAAAAAAAGGAACCACAGCTCATACTTTTAGTCCTTGCAAAACTTGGTCCCGAATACTCTATTTTCAACTCCACCTTCCATGCAACAAAAGGGAACTTGGTAAAAGTTTGTCTATGCCCTCACTTGATTATTTTATTAGTGATTTGATTAGGGAACTCGATAAGTTGATTCAAATGGGAACTTTAAAATGCATAAAATCCCATGCTCTCATTGTTGGATGGGAAAAATAGAAGGCTTCAAAAGAGAAGAAACAGAACAAGAATCATGAGAAAAAGGACCAACCAAAATCAAACTCTTCCACTTCCTCTTCTATTTCCAAACCTCCCAAAGAAAGAATCAAATTTGGGTATTGTAATGGCATGAATGATGAATAAAAGTGTTTGAAGAAAAATATTTATCTCCTCACCAGTATTCTTGAAAAGCATAAAATCAGAGTTTCAAATTATCTCAAATCATCTTCATCAACTCACAAATTTTCTAAGGAGAAAGAGTGTGAAAAAGGGAAAGTGAAAGAGAAAGAAAAAGTAAAAGAATCAAACAAGGAGAAACAAAAAGGAAGAGGCTTAGTGACATTTGTGATACCTACTCCTACATGGATAATTGATTTGAGTGCAACTCATCATATGGCCTCACAAGACATTGAGTTTGTTTCATTGGAGCAATGTGACGTGTCTTCTATTTAGCTTGGTGAGAACAATACAACACAAGTTTTTAGGGTTTGTTGAATTGAGTGGTGGTACTTTCAAAAATTTTCTTGGTATCCCTTCACTTTCAACCAATATTCTTTTAGTTTATCAAATCAGTCACCTTGGACAAGGCATGCAGGTTGGGTTCACTCTGGGTTTATTTTATGTCAAAGGGCTTCATAGTGACACTATTATTGCAATTGGTATAGCTGATCATCACACTCAGTTGTACTCCTCTCACTTTTCTCCTCCTTCAAATTCTTCATCTGAATCACCTAGAATTGATGATACTTCTAAGCCCATTTCTGATGTTGAGAACATCTATTCTAGCATAGTTGATTTTCATAATGATAGGTACCCACCTCCATAATTCAATTTTCACTTTCCACATGTTGAGGAGTTGTTTCTTGATCCAACTACTTCTGGTCCACTACATAATTTTCATGGATCGGGTACTATGATTCAGGACTCATTAGGCATTGGGCACACTTCTTCACAGTTTCAGGACATTCCACCTTCCTTATTTGACACTGCTTCGGGAACAACATTTCTTCATGGAGTAGTTGACACTTCCACTTCACATACAAAGCATTGTTCCTTGGATTGGAACAACACCTTGTCACTTCGGGGATCTTCTTCCTCCTCTTCACTTAACACATGGTGTCTCATGACTGGTTTATCTTCTTAGGAGGCTGGACAACACTTCTTCTTCTCTCCTTCTTCTTCTTAGTAGTTTATGGACGTTTTTCTATCTCTTGCAAGTGGATGTTTTTCCCACTGGGTTTTCCTTCACTACTTGAGATTTTTTTATGCATGGGTACCTCATCAGGCTTAGTTTTCAAGACACATTATTTTTTTTCTATGTGTTGTGTTGGCTTACCTTACCTTACCCTAATTTTAGATGAATGGGGTGTTGGTATAGGTGATAATATTCATATTTTATTTATTAGATGTAATTCCACCTTACTAAGTGAGTAATCTCACTTAGGTGAGCATGGATCTAGGTGTGATATTAGTTAAGATAGATTCCATCATGGAATCTATCATATGTGTAAGTGTGTGTCATAGGAGTTACATCCCCATTTCAGAAAGTAACTCCTCTTCTCCATCATAGAGGCATCGTTGTTTCTACATGGGAGTTACTCATCACTTCCATATATGTACACCTCCCCATTTGATATATGAGATTTCCATTTTTTCGAATCTTGGTTTCCAATATACGTGCACAATGCTCTCATATTTGAATACTTGCTTGAATTTTACAGCTACTTCATCTCGGTTGAGTGAAACTCCTTCATGCACACATATTCCCTCTAGGTTTTTTTTTGTCATCCCTCTGTCAATGTTTCCAAGGACACAATAAGGTAATGTCTCTATATTTATGGTTTTTGATAGGTTTTATAAGATGAATCATTTCATATAATGCAAGAGAGTAAATGATTCTACGAAATTTACAAATCTTTTCTTTTACGAATTAGTAAGACTACATTGAATTCCTAGGAGTATTATCTGTTATAGAGACACAAAATTTGTTGGTCATTTATGGAGAAAATTATGGAATAATTTGGGAACTACATTGAGTTTTATTTCATCCTACCATCCACAAACATATGGTCAAACCAAAGTGGTTAACCAGAGTTTGGGCAATATGCTAAGGTGTTTGACTAGTCATAAACCTAACCATTGGGATTTGGCCTTGTAACAAACTAAATTTGCATATAATGATTCTCCTAATAGGATTACAAGTTTTAGTACATTTCAAATTTTTTATGGTATGAACCCAAGAGGAATTTATGAGTTAATATATTTGGGAAATTAGGAAAATAGAAGTGTTAAAGGAGAAGATTCTACAGCTGCAATGTAAGAATTACGTGAGAGGGTGAAACAACAATTGGAAAAAAGTACTAGAAAATTAAAAATATGTGCTGACATGAAGAGAAGAGAAGCTAATTTTGAAGTTGGTTACTTAGTATTAGCCCATTTGAGGAATAAAATATTCCCTAAAGGGGATTATAAAAAAACTGAAACTAAAAATTCTTGGACCTTGTAATGTTCTAAGGAAGTTTTTTACAAATTATTATGAAATAGAACTCCTACCTAACATTAGGATTTCACCTATTTTTAATATTGCATATCTCTATTCTTTCAGATAATAAGAGGACTAAACAAAGGTAACTGAAGAGGTTGACGATCAGGTCATTGACTAGGAACAAAAACTACTTAAAGTACAATCTAATGAAATAGAATCCATTCTAGATACAAAGGTGGTCAAGAAGACTAGGGGAAAAGAGTATTTATAATATTGAGTCAAATGTAAAGGAAATTATATTGAATATTACACTTTGCTCACTCCATCATCCATATCCAAGTATGGTAGCATTATTGGAGATCTCATGAGTAGGATCTTATGAAATCTTGATGCATGAGCTTGTTCATAGTTCTCAAATTTTGGATTTGTAAGGATTTAAGATTCATATTTTTTTCAATAAGGTACTTTATAAGCTCCATATCCTTTGGTTTGGTTTGCTAAAGAGGTATCTCACTTTCCCTCCAAAAGTTGTTATTTGAAAATTTAAAATTTTATAAGAACTATGAGTTCCTATTGTCTCTCCCAAGCATATTAGGAGCATGATTTCACAAGTATGGGTTATTGGGGACATATAAACTATTTTTTAGTGAGGCCTTAGCCTCTAACCCTATTGTTCATGCCTTAACCATGGTGTCAAGTTAGTATTTATGTGAATAAGCAAGTAGTTTTAGTATAGAGTAAGGATGTAATTTGAGAGAGAGAGGATAATGAGAAGGAAGGTATTGAGACAAGGAAGTAGATAGGAATTATATAATACTCAAAAATAAAGAACACACAAATAATATAAGAAAATGTGAATGTACAAGATGGAATAACCAATTTACCATGTTTTGGGTGTTTGTTCTAATAGCAAAAACTCTATTTTCATCGATTATCATATATCCAAGTTTGTTTCTTGTATAGATATCATTAGAAGAATGTTCTATTGAGGATTTCATGTCAAAATAGATAAAATTTGATAATTATTGTGGTTGCAGGGTAAGAAAACTTGATTTTGCACATATTTTATGAAAGTGAATTATTGGTTTACGTATATCCCAGATTGTATACTCAAAACTAACTATGGATCTAAGTTCTACAAAGATCATATAAGCTTTAAAAACTTTTAGATACCCAAAATAACATTGTTAATATGAGTTTTATAGAATTATTTCCTCTCATACAGAGCACTCACATAAACCCAGTGTATGGTTTCTTGAGACTCAAATTCTTGCATAAATTTTGATTTATCCAAAAGCAATTCTTCAAAAAAAAAATTGTACAATCTAGGAATCATATTATTTCTATTGAAATCAATCTCAAAGGATTTTGAGGTCTATAACTCGAGTTATGAACAAAGAGATAGTGCCAAACCAGTAAACCCCTACTTAAACCCTTCATTGATAGTCTTCTTGATTTTTTCTTCTTGAAATCTCATTTGAATGTTGATGATTACAATGAAAACATCATGGAATGAATAATGAATATGTGTGGATATTTTTGGAGAGTGGATTTTGATTAACTCTTAGTGATAAATTGATTTTTTTGTCTCAAGAAGCTTAGATAGGCCTAAGAAGAGTTGGTACACAAATTGTCTCTTAAAATCCCTACATCACAATATATTGCCTCATGTTAAGGGGTATAAGGGGTTAAAATATAAAGGTTCAAATATATACTAGGATTAGGGTATGTGGAGCACTAGGGAGGAGGGAGGAAGAGTAGTCATGGGGTACATCAAGAATTTATGAATTAAAATAATTTATATGGTATGTTTTTTCAAAGTAATAGTGACATGGTTTTTAGATAAACAACATGTTTTTCCATTGTAATAGCATTACATAACTCTAAAGTGATGGAACATCCTTCATAGTAGCATTTCTAAGGTATATTTATTGTCATTTGATTCAAATATTTTAGTAGAATGGATTTCATGAAGGTTAGTATATTTTTAACTAACAATAATGCAACCATGCATGACCCTTCACATTAATCTACAAAGTTTGATTAGTGTGAAAAATGTAGATATAAAAAAATGAAGAGAGACATCAAATTACACATACAAAGGTTTTTTACTTTTCAACTCCAATACAAATTTCATCAAGGTTTTAAGTGGATATATAATTAAATTTTGTGAAAATGCAAGATATTGAATCCAACATTGAAGAGATGGAAATAAAAAGGAATATAAAAACATCACATTAAAAGTGGGTAATTTGGATATATGGTAAAATAAGGGGTATTTCATAATTGAAAATTATTTGTATTGGGAGGGGGTGTTAGTAATAGAATATTGGTATGTAGATTTGAAAATAGAGTATTTTATATTATCATACAAATGCATTTGATAAGTAGTAAGTTTCCATAGAATCCCCGTGAGTATGTCATATTGTGTAAATTTACTTATGTGGTGAAGTTAGAATGATAAATGGAGCCTAACCATAATTGACTTTATGGACATTGGGGTTGTATGGGTCTATTGAAAACATTGATTATTATGATTTTTATATGAACTAATAGGTAGATATGTATCCCTTTGAATCGGGGACACTTGTACTATGAAAATATCCATTATATCTGTAAAATATTGTGTGGAAGGTCGACATGATTGGGTATTCATGCTAATAGTGGGTCCCATCCCTAATGAAATGTCTTAGGTGTATTTAATTGAAATATAATAAAGCTAGTTGATTTTTTTTTGTTATTAAATATTTTTTTATTACAAAAAAAATGTCAAAGAGAATGGACTTAACTCTAAGTACTTAGCATTGTGTTATGTGTTACCATTATATTCCTTAAGATTCGTTAAACCTCTTTGGTGTTCTTGTATGAACTATTCATAGAATTTTGACTGCTTAGATATATGTTTAAATGGTCAAAGAGAATGGATGTTCCTCGATAGGGATGCTTGTGCTTAAACATGATTTTCTAGTCTTAGGCATGCCTAATTATCTACATGTGGGTTTGAGTGTTATTTGAGATAAAAATGTGGTTCATATTTTAGTGTTGTTAAAAATATATGATTATCATAGGAAGTAACAGGAGTAATGAATATAATTCATACACTAAGAACTAAAAGTAAAAATGTTGAAGAACATTAAAAAATGATGCATAAGGTTTATTTGGTCATGATCTACTTTGATTTCTTGTTGTTGTGTCAATTTTAACCTTCGTCTTTGTCCACCATCCTTATAAGTATTACTCCTCTCCAAATTGTACTTCCTCTGAGGTGTATCCTAATAAATTATTCTTCATAAAGAATCATCTACATCTTCAGAGGTATTCCCCCTCAAATTTTTGTAAGAATTGATACCCCACCCTAGGGGAAACTCTACAACATTCATTCCCCTTGAGGAACTAAGTGTTTTTATCTCTCTTGTCAATAATTTCTTCCCTCGTGTAGTGATGAATTAGATCCATCCTTTCAATGAATTTCCTCTGGTAGAATTTTTACTTAAAATCCCACAAAATCCTTACTAAAATGGCCCATAAATCTGCCTCAAACCCCTACAAAATGGCTCACAAATATGTAACAAATACTAAGGTAAAAAAAATCCTTTTCAACATATTTTGGAAGCCACAAAAGGCTAATAAAATCTTCACACTTCCCCACAAACAATGAAAACGAGTAAAAAGTGTTTTGAAGGTCCAAAAATTCTCCACATGTGAATGAAATGGGACATTCCAGTCACTTGTGGCGTGTTAGGGTTTTTTGGTTGATTGTTTTATTTTATATTTTATGTGTGGTTGGGATGTTAGGGAGAAAATAAGAAAAATTTCCCTAATGTCACCCTAATTTCACAACCATAAAGTTAATTTTAAAGTTTCCCTAACATCTTCCTTTAAGTTTCTCTAATGTCCAACGTGTTTTTTTTTTTAAAATATGTATATTTTAATCATTTTTTAATGAAATAGTGAAGTGTGGTTGTCATAATATCTAGTAATTATGTCTGAGTGGTGCACCAGAGATAACGAAGGGATGGTGTTGCATTAGGGTGTCATTATAGAAAGTCACATTATGGTGCCTCATTAGAGTGTTGTGTTAGGGTTTCCCATTTGTGTGGCGTGTTAAGGTACCATGGTAGTGTTTTGTATTAGGGTGTTGCATTAGGGCATCATATCAATGTGTCATGTTAATGTGCCATGCTAGTTATCGTATTTGGGTGTCATGTTAGGGTTTCGCATTAACATGTCATGTTTGAGAGTTGTGTTAGTGTGTCATGTTAGGGTGTTGTGTTAGGGTGTCATATTATGGTGTCATGTCAGTATGTCATGCTAGGGTCTCATGTCAGTGTGTCATATTATGAGGTCATGTTAGGGTGGTGTGCTAGTGTTATTAGTGTGTCATGTTTGAGTGCTACATTAGTGTGTCATGTTAAGAGGTCACATTAGGGTGTCAATAAAGGGTGTTAAACTAGGGTGTTGTTTTAAGTTGTTAAATTAGGGTGTTGAATCAAGTTTCATTAGGTCATCTTAATGGGCATCAAGGTAACTTATGTCAAACTAGGGGAAATTTGGGTAAATTATTTCTAATTAAGAGAAATAAGGTCAATTTTAGGGAATTAGGTCAAATTAGGGGACATTAAGGTAACTTATGTCAAACCAGGGGAAATATAGTTAAATTATGTCAAATAAAGAGATAGTAGGCCATTTTAGGGTAAATTATGTCAAATTAGGGTAAATGAATCAAAATAAGGGGAAAATACGTCAAATTAGGGGAAGTGTGTCATGTTAGGGTGTCACATTAATGTGTTACATTAATATTTTTTCGTGTTAGGGTTTCGTGTTATGATATTGTTTTAGGGTATCATGTTAGGATGCCACATTACAGTATTGCAAATTAGAGTTCCATATTAGGGTTTTGGTTTAGGGTATCATGTTAATGTGTCCCATTTGGGTGTCGTGTTAGTGTGTTATATTAGGGTGTCACATTAATAAGGTATTGTGTTAGGATGTCGTGTTAGTGTGTTGTATGAATCACATTAGGGTGTTATGTCATTGTGTCATATTAGGGTGTCACATTAATAGGCTGTCATGTTATGGTGTCATATTAGGGTATTGTGTTATGGTTTTTTATGATGTGTCATCACATTAGGGGGTCATGTTAGGGTGTTGTGTTAGTGTGTCATGTTAGCCCATGTCACAGTAGGGTGTTGAATGAGGGTGTCAAATTAGGGTGTCATGTTAAGTTATCAAATTAGGGAATCAAATAAGGTTTCATTAGATCAAATTAGGGGACATTGGGGTAGCTTATTTCAAACCAGGGGAAATTTGGGTAGATTATGTTCAATTAAGATAAATTAGGTCAAATTCAGGGAAATCACAATAAATTACACTACTACACAATGTGTAAATAACACCACAATTTGGGTCATTTTTGCACTATAAATTGACATTTTTGGGAGTTTTCCAGTGTGTTTCATGAAAGAATTCACGTCTATTTGTGAGGCACAAAAGTGACACAACTAGATAATGTTAATTACATCAATTTGCATCGTGTTTGCAGCATATTTGCATCTAATTTATATCTAATTTACTGCGTCCAAAATTGACCTATACTATTAATAACGTAGGGTGGTGCAAAGATGACATAAAATTTGTTCAATAGTTTTAAAAAAAAGTAATATAATTAATCATAATTACAAATTGTATAATTACAAATAATTATATTACATTTCTTTGTTTATTTAGAACTATTAAATATTAGATACTAAAATATTGAGAAATTATATAAGAATTTGAAAATATTCAAATATTAATAATAATAAAAGAAGACATTGCTTAAATTCAAAATTTGATCTACAATAATATATAATATTGTAATTTTGAGGGAGTATTAAGGGGTCCCTTTCAAATTACAAAACAAAAAAGATGTAAAACTACATCCTAAATATCTAAGTGTTTGGTCTCGTTATCCTTCCATTAATCCTCACAATATTCTTGCTCTTCGTGAACTCGATCCTCCTCGTTTTCCTCATCATCCTCTTCATGGTGCTCCTCATCTTCATCGTGATCCTCACAATGTTATTTCTCTTCCTTAACTTGATAATCCTTATCCTTCTCAAAATCCTCTTCATCCTTCCAATTTGTTTTATCCTGAAATTGTTTAATGACAACATGTTAAAAGTGTGAAATTTTAATTTATAGTTTGTGTGTACAAAAAATTGAACACTACATGTATTACCAATACAAATTGATTATCTTGGGCCCACTGATTAAAGGCTTTTGTGTTCCATCCCAAATATTTTAATGTTGAACACACTTTCTTCGTTTTGTGCTTGTTATAGAACTCTTCATGTTAATACAAGTATATGATTAAATTACATATATTATTATTATTTAAAAATATATTAAAACAAAAAACATAACTCTATAAATAACTTATATAAAACTTAAAAAATTATTAGTGACCTCTTCTAAGTTTTTTCGGCCCATAAAATGAGTCACCAATATCCCTTTTCAGACTTTGGCTTCATACCCCTTGAATGCATTAATTTAAATGATACTTGCATCAATTGTGATATTATTAAATTTTTAATCAATCACCATGTTATACAATTACCATTGCATTTTGATCATAGACTGTACTAGTATTTTATAAGACATTAATGGAAAGTAGACAACATCAAATATAAAAATAAAGAAAATGTGTTTATCAACCAAAGTGCGGAGCTTTAAATAGTCCTCTTTACATAATTTCAAATGTCAACATGTATCATTTCTTTTAGTAAATAACCTACAAGTATATTAGTGTCCTGAACTATCCACTTGCCACACAAATTGAACCACACATCTTTCTCTAATTCAATAAGTCGAAGAAGTCTCCTCTCATCATCGATGTTTCCTTGGTAGTGAGCCTATAAATTTTAAATATAAAAAATATTTTAAAACTATATACTATTTTATTAAAAAAATAATTTACATAATGTAATTACCCTCAAATTCCTCTTTATTCTCCTAAACCCTTATGATGAAAATAATCCAATTAGCTTTGGGTCGTAGTGGTTCCTTCCAAACTTGGTGAAAGTTACATCAACCAATGTTCTTCGTCTCTCAAGTGGGATTTATAGCCACTCTAGATGACAATATGAATGAATCATTTTTTTGTGTTTGGTCAACTATTTTTCTTAAAATACCTACAACCAAAAAAATAGAAATCACTAAAAATGACATAATTTTTTTGAAAAAAACTTAAACTAATATAATGATAAACTATTCTCACTCAAATAAAATATATTAAAATACTTACTTTCCCAAATATTCATTAATATTTTCATATCATCATTTACATAAAGGTCCATTTTGATATCACCTTTAACCCAATCTTTATAATTACTACGAACAAGATGAGATGGTATATCAATGTCTTCTACTAGAGGGAATGAGAGTGCATTGTCATCCCCCTTAATCCACTAAGGAGTAGGTCATTCATACTTTTTGGGGAAGTCTCTCATCATTTCACTTTTTAATTTTTATTACTAACAAGATGAGATGGACTTGCCTCTAATGGGGATCTGCAAAAAAATGTCAACTCATTATAAAATAATTAATTAAAATAACTTTAAATAATAAATGAAGATTTCATAACTCCATGCATATGACTCCTTCGTCCTATGAATGTTTTCAACCTCATGTTGGTTGATATGGGTTGTAGACCTGTCATAATCAAATCATATTATAATTTCTCAATTTAGAGAAAACTATTATAATACGAAATAAATTGTAAATTTATACTTCCGTGCAGGAGACACCCTAAGAGCAGGAGGATCATGTAGGTCTCTATAAGTAGTAGACCTGTCACTATGACGATGTATAGTTACAATCTTACATATATAAAAAAATTATAAATTACAAAATATATTATAAATTTATACCTTCGTGGTGGGCGTGTAGAGGTAGATGAACGTTGAGGTGGCACACGAGTTTCATCTAAATCCTCATCCATGTCGTATTGTATTGGACCTCGATCTATAGATCTGCCATAGGTAAAGGCATCAAATGTATTTCTGAATTGGTTGCATCCTCTCTAATATCGAAACCAAAATTATATAATGCATTGAGTGAGAAAATAAACTTTTGAAAAAGATACAAAAAATTATATTTTTAAGTGCATGAAATACAAATTTATGCCCAAATGTAGTTTCTAATGAACATGAGATTTTTTTGAATTATAATGTTACTAAACAAAGTAAACAATCAAAGTCTATAAGAGGTGAGAAGACACCAAAAGAGGAAAAAAATGAAAATAATATTACTAAACCCACCATTGATGGACACTTTTTTGTAGATATTGATCACGAAAAATGGATAATATATAATGCTACAATAGAATAAATAATTTTAAACATGCCAAAACAAGATATTAATGTCGCACAATAATATATCGCAAAAACAATATATCCTTTTTATTGATATTTTCTCATGGCATTTTCCCCAAATAGTTTTTTTGCATTGAATTTGGTATCGAATTCCTTGCATGTTCAATTAAAAATTCCATCTTCAGTGTGGAGAAACCCATATACCTCTTGGATTTGCTTTCTTCTTCAACCATTCATTTGAGAGACATATAATACCATTCACGGTCCCAAGATTTGAACTCTAACTTTACATACTTATTCCTCTTATTTTCCACCACTTTTTCTCAAGAAAAACTTTTTCTAAAAAACAATCCCTTCTCTAATTCCCCACAAAGAAAGTGTGTATCTAATCAAAAGTAATTTAAGTAAGATATCAGCTATAAAAACTCTAAATTAAATGCAAATTTGAGGATGAAATTTTTTTGGAACAAGAAACATTACTTAAACCAATTAAAATTCAAGTCCATCAGGAGAAAGTAACATAAGATCTCTTTATTAACAGTAAAATTATTTAATGTGAAAACAATAAATTGCAGTCAGTGCTAAATGGAAATGGGATGGTAGATATGAATGATAATGATGGAAAATAGATAAGTTGTTATAGACACTTTCATATTTGTAACCAAAAATTATGAACCCTTAGAGCGAAGAAATAATAATTTAAAGGAAACTTGAGGGTTTGGGTGAGGGTTAGGAACTTTAGCTTCATTTTTGAATACATAATTGAGGAGATATGGTGTGGCTTTTCCTCTTCGTCCTAGAAGCCCAATGTACAATGACTTTCTTGTCTTGCTTTATTAAGTATATTGTAAATTTGTATTCATAGTTATTTTGGAGCCTAGCCTTTGTAAGGGGTTGGAACTTGGCACATTTTTTTTTTAATTTTGGCATTTAAAAATCACTGTAACACATTGAAACCTAAAAAATATCTTGTTTCCATAATTAGGAGGATGGGATTTGGTATCTCACACCACATTCCTTTATAGTCTTGAAAAATTAGAGCTAGTAGGTGCAAGAGCAACAAAATATGAGGCTATAAAAGTATTAGAATCAATTCTAGCATAGTAATATTTTCTCTCTAGAGTCAAGGTATGTACTTTACATTATAAACCACCTACCACATGCATAAGAGAGGATCTCTTTAGGAGGTATGCCATAACTGCCATAACTGTCTAGTAGTAGCCACAGGGACACTATTTCATTTAAAATTAATATAGGGTGATGTGTCATTTTAAACCACATGAGGTAGAACTTGGGGATATATGGGCATGATATCACATTGAGGATATAAAGGAATATTTTCATTATCCATAAGAAAAACATCCATACTAGGAGAGGAAACTAGACTGTGTATCACAAATATCAATAGAGGATAATCAACATGTTCATTTTTTATACGAGAAATAGAAACATTGTCAAGTGTTCATTTTTACATTCAAGAGAAGTGATAGATATATGGTTGTTTTCATTCATATCATGTGTAAGAAGGACAAAATAATCGTCGTTTTTTTCATCACTATGGCATTCACTAGGAATTGTTTCTAGATCACCATAGAAGCATAAGGAACACCATTAATGAATCTATAAATGGAAGGAAAATCATCCACATGTAAGCTAGAAACACTTTCATCATCACTAGATTCTATAGCCTCTATATCATTAAGAGGATCATTCACTAGTGGAATAAAATGAGTTTCATCACCATCACTATTCCAACCATCCACATTACCCTCAAAGCTATGATCATCATCACTAGGGGTAGTGGTAGTGGGAGATATAAATTCAATGAAATATTCTAGGATAGTGATTTATACAGTAGAATGACCATGAGGAGCCCTATGTGTATTGAAAAAGTGGGTGGTATTTCTCAAAATACAATATTATTGAAATATTGATCATAATTTTATTCTATATCAGAATATGAAGAGGGTATAATATACCTTGTAGACTCATAAGTGGTATGGACCTGGTTAAAGAGATGGTAACCACTATGTTTATGCAAGACATGAAAGCACCCATAAAAACTACACACATGCCTTAATGCATCCCTAGGGTTTACACAACATTCCCTATGGTTTACACAATTTTCTCTAGGTTTTTCACAATTTTACCTAGGGTTTACACAATATACATTATGGTTTAGACAATATTCCTTATATTGTACACAATTTACCCTAGGGTTTACACATTCACACTAGGCTTTATAGGATTTATATAATGGTTTTTATATTTTATTTATTATGTACATAATTTCCTTTTAAATATATTATAGGGTGATGAGTTGATTAAACCTTCTTTATAAAAAACTCATCTTCTGTATTTTGTTAAGCCATTGAAGCCATGTCCTTGTATTTACTAGTCATATTGTTGAACATCATCACTATAACTTTAACTTATTGGCATAATACTGATTAATATAGTTATTACTAGTTAACTTTATTCTATGGTATTCTGAGTTTGCATCTATTCTTATGGTTGTAATAAGTTGTTTGGATGATTATGTGTGTGATGCCACTCTTTTTTGTAAGAAACTTGTTATATGCAACAACTTGTATGCAAAAAATGAGCCATCCACAACAACTCATCCATATCCAAAGGGAATCACCTATAGCCAAAGGACATGTCTGCATCAACCCATCCATATCCAAAGAAGATCACCTATAGCAAAGGATCCATGATTGTGAATATTTCTTGGAACATGAAGGATGACACTCCAAGTTTGTACGTGTCATGGAAGAGGAAGTTACAAACTAGAACATGAAAACTCAGAGATAACTCAACTCTAGATCTGATTATTCTTTACAACTAAATAAGGAATTGATTGGTTGAATTCGTGATTTGAGAATGGATTGGTTGAACTGATCAGTTACTTAAGCTATGTGGTTGACATATAAACACCTACTAATTAATTATGTTGCATGCATCGAATCTCCAAATGATCTATTCGAGATCTTTTACTTGATTTGTTTGAACTCCTAGTTGAACTCTTCTTCTCACGTTTTGTTGTAATTGAGGAGTATAAGAGAAAAAGATTAATGCTGGAAATGTATGGATGATCTAGAGATCTGGATAGAGAATTAGAGAGTAGGGGATACATAGATAGATACGTTTCTTTTTATAATCTTCATGCCAATTCAATAAAGAATATGAGTTTTGTTCAGTAGCTTTTAGTTACAAGCCTTAAGAAGGATTATCACCCAAGGTAGGGCCCACTTGTGGTCTGCTAAACCCCTCCATAGTTTTGTTGCTCTATTTCATTGCATGAGTAGATTAGCAATTTATTCCCTTATCTACATTTTGAATTTACATGTTTTGCCTTAGTCATAGTGTTAAGAAGCTATTTACTTTCAGTCTAATTTTAGTTTATTTTAATGCATTGTTATTTCAAGCATTGTTGTGACAACAATTTATTTCCATACCTCCTAAAATCCTTGTAATTGTGCATACAACACTGGAGTTATTGAAAGTTAACATCCCTTAGTTTGATGCTTAAATGATTATGGATTAGTGAAAAACATATTAATTGCTACAAGTTTATTTTCACCATCATTTTTGGTGTCATTGTCGGGGATACTACCAAGTTATAAGGTTTTTGTGAAGTTTTGTATTTCTTAGGAACATTTTAGGTTTATGAAATTCCACCTCCAAATCCCCCCATTAATGTATGTTGAGTGAGTTGAGTAGTTAATGCATGTACTGTCTAAGAGATGCCCATCGTAGATTCTTACCCAATCTGTAAGTAGCACAAATTTCTATATCTGATTATGAAGAAGACATACTTTCTTCTATACAAGGTCTACTATTAGAAGATCCCCCTCCAAGTGATACTTCTGAGGTTGTTCATGATCATCTCATAATGAGAGAAGAAGTAAACCAAAATGTGGAAGATAAGACAACTACCTTTGAGTTTCCCATTTCCAATAATGATGATCCTAATGCTATGAAGAATATTTCTTCATCAACCCTTCCTAAATTTCATGGATCCATCACTGAAGACCTAGACACCTTTTTTTTTGTGTTTGATGTATTATGCAGGAGCTATGATTATACCACTGATGCACATAAACTAAAGTTGTTCCCTGCTATACTCAAGGATGTAACCTTGAGATGGTTCATGGGTTTAGGAAGAGATTTCATTACCACCCAGGAACAGATGAAGGAGAAGTTTATCACTAAGTATGAGGACTATTGTAGACCAATTAGCATAGGATGTGATGAAATATTCAAGATGGCATAGAAGGAGGATGAGCCACTGGAAGACTATATAGAAAGATTCTTGTTTTGTGTTCAGAAGTTAAGGCACATAAGAATACCTCCCAAATCTCTCAAATTACTCTTCTTGAAGGGACTTAGTGAGGAGGATATAGATGATTTGGATCTGATAGGATCTAAAGACATTTCAAAATCTACCTTTGAGTAAATTTGTAAAGCATGCAAAAATTACTCCAGAGAAACTATGAAGAGGATAAGAAGTGCTAGATCAAAGGGTGGATAAAATATTAAAGGAATTGAAGACATTTCCAAATTAAGGATTGTCAACATGTTCAAAAACATGAAGAAGGAGATTGTTAATGACATGACAACTCAACTAGATGCTTTGCATGCCAAAATTAAAAGAGAAGATGTAGAGGCAACACTTACAAATTTTTTCCATGCATGCAAAAGAAAGAAAACTAATTACAGATACAGAGGATTAGCCAGCATTGCACAATAAAGTGAGGCTTCACCAGAATTTAGGATGATAGAAAACAAGGATGGATAAGTTTTCTATGTTGATCAAAGAAATCCATGGCCGCCAAGACAAAAAGGTATGTCACAAGTCCCTATGCCATATTTTCATTATTGGGCTAGTAATCCATATATGCAACCCCCACCTTGGTTTAATCCACTGCAAGGTGTGGTTCCCTAGCCTAGCCAATACCAATAGCAATGGAAACCTTAGTTTCCAGGAAAACAATGGTAACAACCCCCTTATTCATGGAAACATCCTTGGAGAGGAGGGAAATAATGGAATAACCCACCTTCTAACTACCAACAATCTTACCAATCAACCTCCCTATCTGCAGCAGCAAGCTCTAATGCCAAATCCCTAATATGGCTCTTAATCAAAGGATACCCAACTACTAGCTCAACGAACACCTAACCCCAACAATAAATTTTCTCAACCATCCTACACCAATAAACCAACTCAATACCCTACTTATCCAATTGATGTTAATAACATCCATCTTCGCTTAGGAAGAGCACTTCCTCCACCAAGTAAACCCACCATTATAGAGATTACAGATGAACCACAGTTGTTGCAGACTGATCCACAAAAAATATAAAACATGCTACAAGATGATCCACAACAACCTAAATAGAGCTCTAACAAGGGTAAAATGTGAGCTAATGAACCACCATTTCTAGAGAGATTACATAGAAAAGAAGACTGACCTCAAATCAGAATCTGATTCTGATTTTGTCAACCAACTAAAGGATATTTGTGTGAAATTCCACTTATTCAAGCCATCAAGGATGTGCCCATCTACAACAAGTTGGTTAAGGATTTATGCATTAAAAAACCAAGAAGAAAAAGAAAGGATCCATCCATTGTACAATTTATTGGACATCTGGTTGATATCATGCTTGGGAATTTAGTTTTACTAAAGTATATAGATCCAAGAAGTCCTTTGGTAAACATTACAATCAATGACACAACAATAAAGAACACTTTGATTGACTTGGGGGCAGCCATAAATGTCATGACCAAGAAAATTATGGATGATCTGAAATTGGAAGGAATAAGGCCAACAAATACAATATTACAACTTACAAATAGATCAATAGTGAGACCTGAAGGAGTCCTTGAGGACATAGTTGTAGTGGTAGACTCTTGGGAATACCTTGCTGACTTTATTGTCCTTCAACCAAAATCAAGTTTAGGAGGATATCCTATCATCCTAGGAAGGCCATGGTTGGCCACTGCAGATGCATTCATAGGTTGTAGGTCTGGAAATATGATTATTTATAATGGAAGTGGTACTAAAATTATGATGCTCTATCCTCCTACCCAATCATTGAATGATGAAGATCAAACAATTTGGGTTGAAGAACCAAAAGTAGATCAGAACTTTGTACAACATCTCATGATGTTGGAGAAGTCTTGTACAATTGAAGGACAAGAAGAAGATGTTGTTCTCTCTAATGTCTTGCAAAATAACTATGGAAGAAATGAAGAAGTGGATGATAGATTAAGGTGTTTAACTTGTCCCCTTGAACCAAGTTCTACCACAAAGAAAAGCACTGATGGACGTTACAGGTAAGGATTTCATTCTTCATCAACTTCTTCCCCATGACTGGCATACTGAATTTTGTTAGCAGTAATGTATATTCAATGGTTGATCTCTCCAAATAAGTGGAAATAACTCCAGGAAGGCCACTTAATGTAAATAAGATGTTGAGTATGCAGCAAGAGCAATTGTTGATTGCTCTTCTGTGAAAAACATAAAGCAACATTTGCATGGGATTATGGTGACATGCATGGAATTCATCCTAGGCTCTGCACACATAAGATTTATATCAAAGACAATTGTAAACCCATTAGGAAACCACAAAGAAGAATGAACCCAACAAGTGAGGGAAATTGTAAAAGGAGAATTGAAGAAATTACTAGATGTTGGATTTATATATCCAATATCAGACAGTCAATGGGTATCACCTCTTGTCATTGTGCCAAAGAAGAATGGAAAATGGAGGATATGTGTAGATTATAGAGAGTTGAATGCAACAACAAAGAAAGATCATTTTCCACTGCCTTTCATTGATCAGGTACTTGACACTTTGGCTGGTAAAAATTATTTCTCTTTTCTTGATGGATATAGTGGCTATAATCAAATTCAGATTGCACCAGAAGATCAAGACAAAACTACCTTCACATGCCCATGGGGAACATTTTCTTATTATGTTCTTCCATTTGGCTTGTGTAATGCACCTGCTACATTCCAAAGGGCAGTCTTGAGCATCTTTTCATATCTAAAAATAACTGCATGGAAGTTTACATGGATGATTTCACAATACATGGCAGCACTTTTGAAGAAGCATATGAAAAATCTGGACAAAGTCTTGAAGAGATGCAAGGAGCACAATCTGTCCTTAAGCAATGAAAAATGCTACATGATGATGTCTGAAGGTATAGTTTTGGGACACTATCTTTCTTCTGATGGAATTCAAGTTGATCCAACAAAGGTATCTGTTATCATAAATCTACCAACACCAAGGAAGTAAAAGGATGTTAGGATATTTCTAGGCCATGTTGGTTATTATAGAAGATTCATACAATATTTCAGCAAGATTATAGTGCCATTATTTGTATTATTAGGAAAGGATGTTACCTTGAGTGGACTAAAAAATGTGAGACTGTATTCTAAACTTTGAAGCAAATTGTTAACTACTACTCCTGTATTAAGAGGACCTGATTGGAACCTGCCATTCCACATCCATACTGATGCATCAGACCATGCCATTGGAGTTGTATTAGGACAAAAGGATGGAGTTCTAATTATGCAATTTATTATGTTAACAAGAACTTGTAGCATGTTGAACTCAACTACACAGTAATAGAGAAGGAGTTCTTGGTAGTTGTATATGCTATCAATAAATTCAGGCACTACATTACAGGTTATCTAGTGTTCATCCACACTGACCATGTTGTAATCAAATATTTGATAAATAAACTAGTAGTAAGCAACAAATCATCAGATGGTTGCTCCTTCTACAAGAGTTTGATGTCACAATATTGGATAATCTAGGCAAGGACAGTGTGGTAGAAGATTTCCTTTCAAGGATGGATACTAATGGTGAAGAACAAGTAGTTGATGACTCCTTTCCAGATGAGCATTTATTTGATATTTCTACCAAAACACCTTGGTATGTAGATATAGCCAACTATTTGGTTTCAGGTAAAACACCTCCACACTACTTATACTCTGAGAAGAAATACATAGTTGAAAAGAGTGTACATTTTTCTTGAATAGTTATATTTCTATTTCATATAGGGCAAGATCAAATCATGAGGAGATGTATAGATGATGAGGAGATATATGATGTCCTCATAGCATGCCACAGTGAACCTTGTAGAGGACATTTTGCTGCAAAAATAACAACATAGAAAGTGTTAACAACTGTTATTATTGCCAACACTGAATAAAGATGAAACACTTTACACTAGGAGATGTGATAAATGTCAAAGAATGGGAAAGACTACCTAGATCTGATGAAATGCCATTGCAGCCTCAATTGGTCTTGCAGCCTTTTGAAAAAGTGGGGTTTAGACTTCATTGGCCCTATAGATCCTAAATCTCAGCAGAAGGATACATCTTGGTATGCACAGATTATCTAACTAAGTGGATAGAGGTGAAGGCATTACCAAATCAGAAAAGTGAGAAAGTAGGAAAGTTTCTCTATGATCATATATTCACCATATATGGAGTTCCAAGGGAGATTGTCACTGATCAAGGTACACACTTTACTGCTGATGTAATATTTGATCTAGATAAGGAGTATGAAATTAGGAATAGGAAGTCTACACCATACCATCCCCAATCTAATGGCCAGGTAGAGGTAACAAATAGGGAGATAGAATTTATCTTGACAAATACCATTGCACTCCACAGGAAATATTGGGTAGATATACTTCCAGAGGCAGTATGGGACTTCAACACAACATGGAAAACAACAACCGGTTTCACACCATTTGAACTCTTGTATGGTAAGACTTGTTGTTTTTCCAATTGAATTTGAGCACAAAACACTAAGGATTACACTTGAGCTAGGCATAGATTTATCTAAGGCACAAAGACAAAGAATTCTCCAACTCAATGAGTTGGATGAAATGAGAAGACAAACTATGCATAATATAGAGGTAGTGCAGAAGAAAAGAATCAAATGGCATGACAGGTATATCAAGACAAGACAATTTCTAAGAAGGTGATTGGGCACTCTTGTTTGACTCCAAGTACAAGGACCATATGGGAAAACTCAGGAAAAGGTGGCTAGGTCCCTATGAGATTGAGAAAATATTCCCTAATGGAGCATTGTAAAACTCACCACCATAGATCCTGTGAGGTTTAAGCTATTGGTAAATGGCCATAGGTTGAGGTTGTACAAGAAGCCAACTGACAGAAGTACCTTCATGCAACAGTTCAGAGGAGGAAAAAAGAGATGGAAATAAGGACATCAGAATTAAAATCAAAAGTTTATCCTGTTGGTTCATCTTTTGAGATTTCAGAGGATTGAGATATTTTATGGCCTTGGTATATTCAGCTTGTGATAAATACTCCCAAGGATAAATAAAAGTGTTGTGATCATCCCTCTTTTTTGTGATTAACAACACTCTGCTAACATTTTATATTTCTTAGAATTTCTATTTTACTCAGGATTTGATGTTAGATGGTTACAAGAGTGCATGATATCCATCACAAGGAGAACATGTAATGACTAGAATGTTCCACTTGTAGCAGCATGCAAAAAACCCCTTGTTTTGTTTTCACATTTGGTAGAACTCATGATTGCATGAAGAAGATCAAATATATTTGCATGTGTGAGAGATGAAAAAATACAATTGGTACCCAAACAGATTGGTGTTCCCTCTCAAGGAGTTATCTGATTGTAGTAAGGAGTAGCCAATGTAAATCCAACACACATCATGCAGCATCATAGGAATGTCCACAGACATAATAACAAGGTTTAAGCATACATGTAGTAAGGGTACAAATTCATTAAAGCACGCACAATCATCATTCTAAAATGAACATTGAGATAAGTTCACTCCTACTGCTCACTTTATTAAAGTATAATTAGAATGATTATTATTGATTAATATTTATGCCAAGTCATCATGTCTTTATTTGCATTTATAAATACTCCACCCTTTATGCTATGAGGTATCACTTCACACGTCATCCCATACTATCATATCAATTTACCTTGCACATTTCATGTTTGGTCACATAAATTAATGACCTCTCTCGTAACCATGATGTGTGTGGCTTTGGTCTCAAAGTTTGAAAAAAAACTCAAAACAAGGATCCTACACAACTCAATTTTGCATCACTTCTTCAAACAAAACTATGTGATTGCATTGTGAGAACCAAACAAGCTGCATATTCAAAATGGGAGGATGTTTGATTACTTGTATGAACCCAATATAGCACTCTCAACTTCTTAGCCAAATAATGCCAAAAATTTTACATTATTTTTGAGATAAAGGGTGGTTAGATTACATAAACTAGATTCCAGGAAAGTTTCAATGAATCAATGGTTGAAGATTTTGTTAATACACTTATGCCAATGGTGAAGCAAAGGTAAAGGGTTTATTAGTAAGAATTAGTGATGATATCTTGGCCAAGGTAACTAGAATTCATGCATATGGTGAACCATTTCCAGAGAAATATTAAATCCTGAGGTATCCAGAAGGGAATTTTCTGATGAAGATGATGTATATTTCAATGATAGACAAGGTACACACAAAACTTCTCTTAAACCTCTTTGGGCTGAAGTTGAAAATTATATTATCAATTATTTTACCTATGAGGGAAGATACTCTAGGCTGAATAAAATTCATTGTAAATTTCTAAATCAACTGAAGAATAATAGACAAGTCAATGTGCCCAATTTCTTGAATGATATATTGAATAAAATGAGTAGGGAGGCACAAAGAGGTAGGTCTTCACTATCACACCATTTTCTCATCACTTGATAGTAAAGAACACCCTACAAAGGGATTATCCTGAGATAAGGTGGGAGGATTTTGTAAGAGCTAGGAGTATTGATGAATTGTTGGGAAATAAGAGGAAGAGGAGAAGAAGTACTGGAAGATCTTCCACACATGTAGTTGATCCTGGAACATCAACCTCCCAACCTAACAAAACCTCTATTTTTGAGAATATACCACCTGTTGAAGAAAATCTTATTCATGTATCCCTTGAAATAATTTTCATTGTTGAAACCCTCCTCGAATTTTCTACTCTTGAATCATCCACCTCAAAGGGTAAAATAAAATATTCCAAGTCCACCCCTACACCATAAGGCATTCTCATAGGCTAAAAACTAAAAGACCAAAAACCTCAAAGCCAACAAAATCCCATAACCATATCACTTGATAGTGATGTGGAAGCTGCAGAGGAGCCCATGAGGGACACAAAAAATCAAAGGTACTGATGATGGCTATGAGAAAAAATGTGTGTCCCATGGAGGGTCAATGAAGAGAAAAAGGAAGAAGAAGGTGGTGGAGAAACTATATAAGAATACCTTGAAGGAATGCATGGAGGAGCATGTAGAGTAATTCATACTTGATGAGACAATTTGTGAAATGGAAGGATCTAAGGAACAAATGGGAGAATAAATTGGCAAGGAATATGACAAAACAGTTCATTTATCAAAAGGTACTGAGGAGAAAAAGAAGGATAAATTAGAGAACCAATTGAACTTAAACACATGCCCTAATCTGCTGAGGAGGTCATTGAGCACTTGGTCCATGTAATTGAGAAAAAGTATATAGAAGAGGAGAGTTGAACACACATACACAGACACACTACCCCACACACACACACACACACACACACCAATTCTATTGTTGAGCAACCCATTGACTGCATGAAATTGAAATAACTGATCATGACCATTTGTTACCACATGTCACTAGCATGTAACATACAGTAAACATTCACCCAACATTGATATATTCCACAAGGATTTTCAGAAAAGCACCACATAAATTAGTGTGATAAATGCATGTAGCACCCAATAAACCCAAAATTTTTGTAGAAGAAATTGTAAGCACATGTAAAACCACTTTGCAAAGAAATCACACAAGGTGAACTACCAGGACATTGATTACTTGATGTTAAGTTTGAGATTTATGTTGATAAACTGAAAGGGAAGTGAAAGAGAAAAATAAGAACTCATCTTCTGGTACAAGAAATAACTTGAGGAAAAAGATAGATAAATTGAAATGCTAAAGAAAAATCAAGAAGATGACACTTAAGGTGGCCCATGAAATATTCAAATGCAAGCCTCCCTCCAAGGTTTATGTTATTTTCTTACAAGAGAAATATGTTGCATCTCAAGTTCACATGCATCAATTCTGAAATATCATTTGAAATCAAGTGGAGCTAGGAGGTTCTTCGGGCTATACCTAAACAGCCCTCATGAAATTCATCTTCTGCTTTGTGAACTATACATGTATAACTATGCTCTTGAGTATGATAGGGATTGGATTCCAATCCTATACATTGGAGATGTTCCAGGTTAAAGAAATTTGCTCTTATTTTTTGAATGAGTTTGGATCAGGAAAGGAAAATGGGGACTACAGGCATTTGGAGAAAGTACAACCACTAATGGTCAGGGTTGAAGCTACTAACACAAAATAAATTGTAGAGAAATATGGAAATTATATGAAAAATAAGGAAATTGGAAGAAGGGTGTGGCATATGAGGAAAGCAGCTCATGAGGAGGTTAGAGATATGATTAAAGATCATGGAATTTAAATATTTCAATCCTATAGAATGTGTTGGAATGAAATGTCTCCTGAACTAAAATAGAAGGAAATGAATTTGTACCCTAACATAATACCAACTTCTAAGAAGAGTGAATGCATACATTAACATTGATCACTACATGTGCAGAAAAATGGTTCCCAATTGGCTATCATCCCCAAATATTACACTTTCCAATACCAGCATGGATAGGTGATCAACCAATGAATGAAATAATATAAGGACAGAGTCATGAACAAGCTTCAGGATAAATGGAGGTTACTTATTCTATGAACCGGAAGGGATAGATACTCCAGTGGATTTCAGATGAGTATACAACACCATTCATGTGGAACCTAAGAAAATTGAATGAGGACATTAAATGAAATTAAGCCCAGGGATGTGATGAGTTGATTAAACCTCCTTTATAAACAACTCATCTTCTGTATTTTGTTAATTCATTGAATCCATGTCCTTGTATTTCCTAGTAATACTATTGAACATCATCACTATAACTTGAAACTTATTGGCATAATACTAATTAATATAGTTATTACTAGTTAACTTTATATTGTGGTATTATGATGTTTGCATCTATTATTATGGTTTTTATAAGTTGTTTGGATGATGATATGTGTGATGCCACTCTTATTTTAAGTAAATTTTTATATGCATAACAAAGGACCCGTCCACATCAACTCGTTCACAGCCAAAAAGAATCACCTACAACCAAAGGACTTGTTCACAACAACCCATCCACCAGCCAAAGAAGATCACCTACAAAAAGGACTTGTTCAAACAACCCATCCACAACTGAAGATCACCTACAAAAAAGGATGTGATTGTGAAGATCTCTTGGAATGAGTGAAGGACAACACTCTAAGTGTTGTAGATGCCATGGAAAGAGTAGATGAAGTACTAGAAGCTATTCCACACATGTAGTTGAGTCTGCAACATCATCCTCCCATCCTAAAGAAACCCCTATTTCTTATAATATACCACATGCTGAAGAAATTCTTATTCTTGTATCCCCTGAAATGCTTTTCATTGTTAAAACCCTCCTTGAATTTTCTACTCCTTAATCATCCACCTCAATGGGTAAGAGAAAATGTTCCAAGTCCACTCCTACACAACCAATGTGTTCTCATAGGCTAAAAACTAAAATACCAAAAACCTCCAAGCCAACAAAATCCTAGACCATATCACTTGATAGTGATGTCGAAGATGCATAGGAAAACATTGAGTCCACATCTAATGGAAACAGTGCAAGGAGGTACTGATGATGTGGCTCATGAACAACAATGCCTTGGGCATCCCATGGAGGGTTAAGAAGATAAAATGGGGAGAATAAGGTGGTGGAGAAATTGTATAGGAATGACTTGAAGAGTGAATGAAGGAGCATGCATAAATTTTTCATACTGATGAGACAGTTTGTGAAATGGAAGGATTTAAGGAAGAAATGGGAGAAGAAATTGGGAAGGAAGTTGATCAACCAGTTCATGTATTAGAAGGTACTGAGGAAGAAAAATAAGAAGAAATTGGCGAACCAATTCGAACTTGAGCACATGCCCCAATATATCAAGGATTTCATTAAGCACTTGGTCCATGGAATTGAGGAAGAAAAAAATGGGAGAGGAGAGTGAACACACACACATGCTAGTTATTAAACTTCAGGAACAAAAACTAAACTTGAACATGAACATGAAGTTATTGAGAAATATCGTTGAGCAACTTGTAGCAGTTGAAACATTCATGTAGCAAAGATATATTCCTACAGTCGAGGATGTTGTAGAAAAAAACACCACATATCGGTGTGCAATAGATATATGTATCACCCAATAAACCCCACATTTTTGTAGAAGAAATTTTCAAATCACCTATAAAACCACTTTGTAAAGAAATGACCACAAAAACTATACTACCAGACATTGATTACTTGATGTAACAGTTTGATATTTATGTTGATAAACTGAAAGGGAAGTAGAAAAGAGAAAAATAAGAACTCATCTTACAACACAAGCAAGAACTTGAGGCAAAGGACAAATAAATTGAAAGATTAAATAAAAAGCAAGAAGAGATAGTTAAGGTGGCCCGTGAAATATTAAAATACAAGCCTCCCTCCAACGTTTATGCTATTTTCTTAAAATAGAAAATGTTGCAACTCAAGTTCACATGCATCAATTACGAGATATCATTTGAAATAACTACGGCTATGATCTTCTTCAGGTTGCATTTGAAAATCCGTCATGAAATTTAGCTTATACTCTGTGAACTATACATGTACAACTATTCTCTTCAATATGATAGGGATCAGATTCCAATCCTATACATTGGAGATGACTAGGTTAAAGAACTTTTCTCTTATTTTCACAATGAGTTGGATAGAGAAAGTTAAATGGGGGACTATAGGCATTTGGAGAAATTACAACTAGTGATGGTCATAGCTGAAGTTGCTAACACAGAAGAAATTGTAGAGCAATATGAAAAGTATATGCAAAGGAATGAAATTAGAAGAAGGGTGAGGCAGATGAGGAAAGAAACTCATGAGGAGGTAAAATATATGATTAAAGATAATGGAATTCAGATAGTTCAAGCCTGCAAAATGTGCTAGAATGAAATGTCTCCTGAACTAAAACAAAAGGAAATACATTCATACCCTAACATAATACCAACTCTAAGAAGAGTGAATGCATACATTGAAATTGCCATTCGTTGTGCAGAAAAATGGTTTCCCATTGGCTATCATTCCCCAATATTCCACTTTCAAATACCAACATGGATAGGTGATCAACTAATGCATGAAATAATATAGGATGATGTCATGAACATGCTTAAGATAAATGGAGGTTACTTATTCTGTGAATCGGAAGGGATAAATACTCTAGTGGATTTTACATGAGCATGTAACACCATTCAAGTGGAACCTAAGAAAATTGAATGAGGACATTCAATAAATTAAGTCTTGGGATGTGATGATTTGATTAAACCTCCTTTATAAATAACTCATCTTTTGTATTTTGTTAAGCCATTGAAGCCATGTCCTTGCATTTCCTACTCTTTGGGATACCCACATCCCTTGAGGTGTTTCAATTGTATATTTGCAAAAGTGAGAAGAAAGAGAGAATAAATTTTTGATTCCTCACATAGGGTGCACTTATGCTAGATAACAATTTTTAGCATGCCCGATGGGATAACCAATCAAATCTATCAAGTGTTTTTGTATCATGTAGATGATGATGATTTATTTTCATGGTTGTTCCTAAGGATTCAATTAATCAAAATCGGCAACCTGATCTATTGTTCACAACATTTATCAACACTCAACATGATATAAACATAGATGTACGAGTAGTAATCAAACAAGAATCATTTAGTCAATACTAGCTGCTCACTGCCTTGATTGTTATAAATGAGGATTTTGATAGATCAACACAATTACAACGAAGATTAGACATTGTTAGGATGAATTAATTACAGTCATAAAGAGAAGATTAAAAGGAATTAAAAATTTTCCTTATTTTACTGGGGAAGATAACAAAGGTTTTACCTTTCTTTCATAATGGTCATAGATGAGAAGCAAACACTACCCAGCATAGAAGCAAGACACAAACCCAAATGGCTGAGTTTTGGGAAAATCTATGATGAGTAGCAGAATAAAGAAGAATAATGGTGGCCACACCCAGAAATGGGTAAAACCATAATTTACTTGGTTGAATCTCCAGTGCTAAACCGAGATCAAAGCAATGTGTAAATAAAGTCTTTTCCAGCTAAAATGAGATAAAACCCCAACACCAGAAGCTTCAAAAAAGAGTAATGGAAGCCCAACTGTAGAACAAGATCGGTGCAAGAAAATGCAAACCTTGAGTATGAAAAATGAACATAGAATGACCTCTATAAACATCAAAGGAAAAGGAGAAATAGTGGCAGATTTGACAAAGCCCAAAACAAGATTTCCATGGCCGCCAAATAATTTTGCAAGAGTTTTCACCTTCTAAAATCATCCAACAGAGTCCACAACCAATGGACACAATGCATAGAGGTACTGACTTATGTGGTTCATGAACAAAAATTCCCATGAGTAGCCTATGGAGGGTCATGAAGAGAAAAAGGAAGAACAAGGTGGTAGAGAAACTATACAGGAATGCCTTGAAGAGTGCATGCAGGAGCATGTAGAAATTGTTCATACTTATGAGATAATTTATGAAATGAAATGGAAGGATCTAAGGAACAGATGGGAGAAGAAATTGGTAAGGAATTTGGATGATGATATGTTTGATGCCACTCTTTTTTGTAAGCAACTTTTTATATTCAGCAACATGTATGCAGAAAAGGACCCATCCACAACAACTTGTCCACAACCAATGGGCATCACCTATAGTAAAAGGACCTGTCTACAACAACCTGTCCACAACCAAAGAATATCACCTACAGAAAAGGAGCCATGAATGTGAAGATCTCTTGGAAATTACAGGATGACACTCCAAGTCTGTACGTGTCGTGGAAGAGGTAGTTACAAGCTAGAACATGAAAACTAGGAGATAACTCAACTCTAGATCTGATTATTCATTGCAACTAAATGATGAATTGATTGATTGAATTCATGATTTGAGAATTGATTGGTTACTTAAGTTATGTGTTTGACATCCAAACACCTTCTAATTAATTATGTTGCATGCATCGAATCTTGGGATGATCTATTTGAGATATTTTACTTGATTTGTTTAAACTCCTAGTTGAACTCTTCTTCTCACGCTTTGTTGTAATCGAGGAGTATAAGAGAAAGAGATTAATGATGGAAATTTATTGATGATGTAGATATCTAGATATAGAATTAGAGAGTATAGGATATGTAGATAGATAAGTTTCTTTTTGTAATCTTCATGTCAATTTAACAAAAAAATATGAGTTCTATTCAGTAGCATTTAGTTAGAAGCCTTAGGAGGAATTAACACCCAAGGTAGGGCCCACTTGTGGAATGCTAAACCCCTCCATATTTTTGTTTCCCTGTTTCATTGCATGAGTATATTAGCAAGCAATTTATTCCCTTATCTGAATTCTAAATTTACATGTTTTTCCTTAGTCATAGTGTTTAGAAGCTCTTTACTTTCAGTCTGAGTTTAGTTTGTTTTCAAGCATTGTTGTGAGAAAAATTTATTTCCATACCTCCTGAAATCCTCGTAACTGTGTATACAACACTGACATTAATGAAATTTTACGTCCCTTGGTTTGACGATTAAATGAATGTGGATTAGTGAACAACATATTAATTGTTGCAAGTTAATTTGCACCATCATAGGGTTTACACACTTTATACTAAGATTTTCATTTTACATCCTATAGTTCACATACATTATTTATCAAATTCAAATAAAAATTTGCATATATGTAATATGAGATTTATCACAAACTCTTCCTTTTCTTTTAGTGGAGGGTTCTATTTCCTACTAAGTGTTAGTTTTGCTCCATATTTATGTTGGTACCCCATTTTTTGTATGTGTTTCCCTCTGTGATGTCTTTATTCCTTTCTCTTCTTCCTTTTTTTTGTTTTACTTTTTCCTCTTACTTTTTGTTATCCTTCACTTTTTTTCCACCAGGGTTCTTCTTTCTCTCCATTTTCAATTTCTTCTTTCCTTTTGTCATTTCCAAAAATAAATGAAATAAAGTGTGATTTCCTTTTGACATCCCACTTTACAATTTTTAGGTTAGAGATGGATGTGGCACAAGTGTGGCACTAATTTGTGCCACATTTGTATCACCCTAACATTTATTAGAAAAGCAAAATCACTAGACCCCAAAATAAATATAGAGTATATAAAAGTCTAGATAGGCCGGCTCTTTGTAGTTGGGTCATGTTTCCCCTATATTCATACAAGGATTGGGAGAGGGGGTCCCAATTATCAATGTATAATGTTTTTGGTCTCAATTATCTATCTATCTAATGTTTGTTGTAGGAAAGATATGATAGATAGAGAGGGGAAAAACTATAGCTATATATAGTCGGGCTAGATCGATAGAGAGAAACCTTCATTATTATTTAGGGTGTGTTAGTGTTTAGTGTGTCTTATGAGTGTTTAAGGTGTTATAATTTTGTTATTAAGGATGACACACTAATGTTTGGGGTGTCATATTAGTCTTTAAGTTGTCTTATTATTGTTTAATGTGTTGTATGAGTGTTTAACATGTTGCATTAGTGTTTATGATGTATAAATTATGTTATTAAGGGTGATCAATTCATGTTGAGGTGTCATATTAATTTTGGGTGTGTTATGTGAGTTTTTATTCTATCACATGATTTTTAATGGTGTTGCACTGGTGTTTATGGAGACTAAATTCTGTTATTAATGGTGACCCATTAGTGTTTAAGGTTTATTATTAGTGTTTAGGGTGTCCCATTAGTGCTCAGTGTGTTGAATGAGTATTTAAGGAGTCTCATAGTGTTTAGTGTTTTGTATGAGTGTTTAAGGAGTCCCATTAATGTTTAGTGTGTTGTATGACTGTTTACGGAGTCCCATTAATGTTTACAGGAATCTAAATTTTGTTATTAAGGGTGACCCATTATTTTTCATCATGTCATATTATTGTTTGGTGAGTTGTTTGAGTGTTTGATGTGTCTTTTAAGTATTTAGTGTGTTTTATGCGTGTTTAAGGTCTTCTTACAATGTTTAAGGTGTATACATTGAGTTAATTAGGAGACCCATTAGTGTTTAGGTGGTTTATTACTTTAGGGTGTCCCATTAGTGTTTAGCGTGTATAAATTCTGTTATTAATGATGTCCCATTAGTGTTTAGGTGTTGCATCAATTCGTAGGGTGTCGTATCGATGTTTAATGTGAGTTATTAGTGTTTAATGTGTCCTATTAGTTTTTAGAGGATCACGTAAGTGTTTATCATGATGTGTAAGTGTTTAGGTTTTTGTATAAATGTTTAGAGTGTTTAATTTGTGTTATTAAGTGTGACCCATTAGTGTTTAAGTTTCATGTCAATGTTTACAATGTCACATCAATGTTAAGGGTGTTTTATCAGTTTTAAGGGTCTCTAATTTTTGTTACTAAGGGTGACCCACTAGTATTTCATATGACATTTTAGTGTTTAGGGTATTACATTAGTTTATAGGGTGTCCTAATTATGTTATTGGGGGTGAAGAATTAGTGTTTAATGCGGCATATTAGTGTGTGGTGTGTTATGTGAGTGTTTAGTGTGGCCTATTAGTGTTTAAGGTGTTACGTTATTATTTAGGGTGTATAAATTGTGTTATAAAGGGTGTCTTATTAGTGTTTGAGGCGTTTTATTAATTTTTAGGGCATAAAATTAGTGTTTAAGGTGTTTTATTAATGTTTAGGGCATAAAATTAGTGTTTAACATTTTGTGTGAGTGTTTAGGTTATTACATTAGTGTTTAGAGTGCTTAATTCATAACATTAACAATAAAGATACTAGTCTAAGAAGGATACCATAGTCAATGTAACCATCACGCTCTTATGGAAAATACTCAACTTGTTAAAGCAAACACAACATAAAAATATTTCAAATTAGGGAAAAACCGGACATATATACATATGTATACACACACACACACACACACACACACACACACACACACATATAGATATATGTATGTGTGTGTGTGTGTGTGTAGTCATGAACATTAATGATTGGCATATTACAACCCGTAGGTAACAACTAGCATTTTACAAAATAATATTACAAGGAAATGGATTTCGTTGAGGCGGAGGTGGTGTTATTCATTCCTTAATTTATTTACAAAACTCATACCATGATTATCCTAGTATATATATATTATAGACGGTACAAATGAACACCCTACAAATGAATGTCTCAAAGCACTAGCAATAGATGGTTAAACATTGTCATCTTTTCCAAGGGATCTTCTACAAGGTTGTAATGAAACATGAGGTAATGGTGGAGGTGATATTGAAGGTGACGTTGAAGATGGTGCAACAGATGGAGGAGGATCCTCATTTGAGTGTGAAGGTAGTGATGTCCCACAATTTTTTTTTTCAAAATTATCATCTTGCTCATCAAATTTATATATAAATCATTAGAAAAAATATCATCAAATTCTTTAAATTTTTTATAAAATCATATACTGCAAAAGAAATAACATTTTACATAACATAAAAAAGACATTAGATGTTATTCAAAACAATTCAAGAAACTCAATTGTGACAAAAATTAGATCTTAAATAACCAATACATATACATCAATCATCACTAGAAACATTATTATTTTCCTCAATCTCGTTGTTGTTGCTTTACCTTTAAAACTATAGTTAATCAGAATCTCTTCACCATCTCTAATATTTTTATCAACTCCACAATGACATAGAGTGGTAATATTGGCCCTTTCATTTCATCTTCTTTGTCATTGGTACACTCTATAAATTGACAATCGGGAGATATAAGACATGAACACCCCATGTACTATTGATGAAACCCATATTATTTTAAATGCATAAGGGAATCCATCTATGTACATATGGTCATGTGCATATGACAAGTTTTCGTTAATGATATACAAATTTGTTTTTCGATTGACTTTACATTAAAACATATGTCGTATTTATATACAATGACTTTGTATCTCTCCACATGAGTCCAATTTGCAAACCAATACATTGCGCCATAAAAAGGTAATATTGACAGACCAACTAAACATTTGAGTAATAAATCCAACATTTTTTTTTTCAAATTGAATAGCTTAAGACTTGCTTTGGGAATGGTATAAGACCGCATCATTTAGCTCCACTTCCAAAACTTGAATTCTTCATAAGGTGCTAGAAGTAGTTTATCCATTGGCCAAGCCCAATAATGTCACTAACTGGGAAAATCCAATTGACATTTCTTCAATGCCTCACGTGGAAGTTCCAAATCATCTTTGGAACTCATAAGGTATAATGTGATATTTCCCCCATTTTACATGTAGATTTGTCATGATTGTTGACAACATGTTGTTTCTCTGTGCACCACTGAAACTACTTTCAATCTCTTCCTCTTCAATAAAAATTTCTGAAATTTTCCTCTGTTAAATCCATTCTATTTTTTATAATTTCCCACAATATCCATACTATCTACATATGAATGTTTATATGGTTCTGGACATGGCGAAGGGAAAATTGAATTTCCATAGGAGAACATATTTGTAATAGTAATGATAACTATATTAATTTACAAATATTAGTTGAAACTAAATACCAATAAAAAATTACAATAGTATCATTAGTTTGCAAAAACTTGCCAAAATTTATAGGTTACAACTTTTCATATGTCCATTTACGGATAAGGAAGGATCCCTAATAGGAACATACTAATAATGTCAAATCATACTGAAGGGATGTGTATTGTTTCAAAATGTAAATAAATCTACTATCTCAACATCGAATGAGATTCCTTTGTATCCCCTCTCTTTTATGTTGGAACAATTCTACTTTCACTCTAGAGTAGAAGCATGAGTTTGAAAGAGCTAAAGATATGTAAAAGGTTTATAAGGGGTTTGTGTGTTCCTGTTATGGTTACAACTATAATTTTTCAGTGTATTTTTTTAGATTTTAGGGTTACAAATGTTGTAGTAGGCATGCAACCATTTAAGTTGAGTAAATGAGGACTATAAATACTTCAATGGCATGACCATTTTTTAGTGCTTTACACCTAAAATGAATCATTTTGTATGCATGGTCAACCTGATTTAATAAAAATGGAAATTAAATCTATATTCTCAGAGTAACTACTATACCTAATGATATACAAGTGATAATATACAATAAGACATAAATAATAAGAAATCAAATGATTTGAAACCCTAATATAGAGAGGGATAGAGAGACTTAGTTGCTTTCCGAATGAATAGGAAATGATCAGGGCAGGTGAATAAATGGAAAAAACTGTAAATAATGTGATCACTCTAATCTGGAAGTTCTGAAACTCAAAACGATGCAAGACATGAGTGCCCATGAGAGGATAGGATATGCTCAGGCTTTAGCATCCATTCTGGGTGGTAGTGTCAGTGTAGGTGCTTCGAGATCTGGTACTTTTTTTACAATATGAGATTTGTTGTTGGTCTCTATTTGTCACTATAACTTTGTTCCTTGATCACCAAATGTACCTATAACTTGCAAAACATATGGCTAGCTATACATACCCATACACCACATTAATTCCTAAAAAGAAAGATGTATAATGGGAAGTCGAACTAACCCCGATGGTCACCCGAAGAGTGATCTTACAATCAAGCGTCGCACTACATCTTAGAATCCATGTAGTTCTTGTAAGTGTGTGTGTAGAAATGATGCCTTAGGATGCCCTTATGCAAGTTGCATAGTGATAGCGGGATAGATCCAGAATGTACCATATGTATAAAATGTATGGGCTGGAATAGAATGAACTTTCCCTCCTATGTTGTGTATGCAGAAAGTGATGTAACACTTATCCCTAATATGAGTGCTAGATGGATGCATTTTATGCTCTTTGTGCTTTTGGATGCAATCTTAGGTGATGATAGATAATGCTTGGTGCTTGGTCCTCTATTTTGAAAGCATAACTGTGTATTCATATGATTCCCTTATTTGAATTTCATAATTGACAATTGAAAGGTTTACCCAAAGTAGTAAAAAGTAATTAAGAAGTGAAAGGGGTCTGAAAGAATAAGAAAAAGGTAAAGAGGGACATGAGCGCCCGAAGGGAACAGGAATACCTAACGATAGTGTCCTAACTGGGCGCTAGTGTTCGAAGGCCATAGAAAGATAAACTAGTCAAATGTCAACAAGAGTGAAAGATGTATAAAGCTAATAAAAGTGCAGAAGACTAGAGCAAAAGGCTAAACAAAGTTGTCAATTACTAGTTTTCTTGCTTAGGAATCATGTAAATGCTAACATGATTTTACGGACCTAGAAATGTACCCAAGTGTATAAATTTTTTGTTTACATTTTTGGCCCCACTTTATGTTGTTGAGTGAATACTTGATAGCATAAAGTAGTCAGAAGATGCATACCTTATGATCCTGTAGAGAGAGTGGTGAATAGCATGTTGAGAGGAAAAATGAAGCGTGAAGTGACCATGATATGAAGCGTGAAGAATAGGAAAGGGAAGTGAACCGTAGGGGTGAAGCATATGTGTGGCTTGTACTTGTTGTTGTAAGTTTGTATATGCTGATGTAGGTTACTTTTTGTTGCGTATCAAGGATGGGCTTGATATGTAAAAGAGTATGAGATATAAATTTGTCCTAATTTGTTGAACTTGCTGCTGATGGTGAGTTTTTTGGGCAATCTCACGCCAAGAATGAGTTTTTTGGCTGGGTGATCTCATGCCGAGAGAGAAGTTTTTTGGGAAATCTCACGCCAAGAGCGAGTGTTTTTGGGTGTCTCACGCCAAAAGAAAAGTGTTGGGGAGAGATGTCTAGCTTTACTCTCCTTCCATGATTGGTTCCTAATAAGCACTACAGTAGATGTTACGTATCGATTAGTTCCATGTTGTTTCGTATTGTAATTAATTGTAGGAGATAGAATGCATTATATACTTGGAGGGAAATGCATACTACTGGAGAAATCTATCGTAAACTATTGAAGATTGCTAAAATGAGAAAAATGACCTTTTCTGGCCCTAGAACATGAACGTCTAAGGGAGGACAGGAGCGCCTAGGCTCTAGTGTCTGGTTCTGGGTGCTAGTGTCCTCTCTGTGTGTGAGGTACAAGTCTAGTTCTTGATTGTTTTGTGACTGTATGCTTGTGATGATTATGTATTGTGTTGATATGTATTGTAGCTCTGAGATACTGTAGGGGTGATTTTTTCACCCAATATATGCCCCCCCTCATTTGGGGTGCATGCGACGAGTATAGGAGAATGTGGTCCAAAGGAGAGGACTGGATACTAATATGCATATCTAAAGTGGATACCTGCAGGGGGTAGGCGATGGGCATGGTAGAAACCAAGGCACATGAAAAAAAGGTAGGATAGTAGCAAGTATTAGTAGTAAAATTAGCTAGCATGCAAAAGAAGACAATGTAACAAGCAAGTGTGAAAACAAGATTGACCGCAAAAAGTGGGTTTCATACATGGGGCATCTCTCATAATTTCATAAGACAATCAAGGCCGAAGCGACCATAAGAATGAAATGATCAAACAAGACATAAAGCATAACTCACAAACAATATCAAGTAATAGAACGCAAGAAGCGACATATAACCATGGTTATATGTATCCTGCAATGTAAATACTACACATGAAGCACCCATTAGCATGTTATAAAGATAAAAAAATATGTCAAGGCATGTATACATAAGTGAAAAGAAAGTGCTAGTAAGAAGAAGTAGTGAATGATGAAACAATAAAACTTGTAATGTGTGAGAGTGGTAAAGGTAGATGCCCCTAGGAGCCTCAGCGGGACTGGAAAGGGATTCAATGTCAAACATCATGTATCATACAAGGATCTATAAGAGATCTGTAGTCAATTGCAGAGACTAGGTGAATGTGTATGTGTAAATATAATGAAATCATAAGAATCCATTAGCATAGTAAGCACATTGTAAGATGTAAGTAGTATACGCTAGCAAGAATAAATGTAACCAAGATATGCAAATGTTGTATGAGTGTGATGGTATGGTATGCAAGATGTGAATATGGGGAGGAGCTTCCTTGCCCCCTAATGAATGTGTATGAAATGCGATTCATTTGTAAACCCCCCCACAACATTCAAGAATGAACCATAGAACAAGAGTGCATCATCAGGAAACAAGCGTGTTGCGTGAGAGTAGATGCTAGAAAAATTTATCGTGAAGCATAGAGCGTGACATGTTTAAGGTGAGCTTCATTGGAGAAGTGTTCCCTCAAGAGTCAAGAGTGAAACGTAACACAAGAGCGTGTTATAGGGAAATGGGTGTGTAAGGTTGATAAAAGTATAACAACAAAGTAAAAGGACCAAAAGACATTGTCAATTACTAGTTTTCTTGCTTATGAGTCATGTATATATTAGTAAGCTCTAGGACCTAGAAATGTACCTAAGTGCATAGATATTGTGTCTACACAACCTTCTTGGCCATCTTGGCTATCTTGAGGAAGATATAAACATTATAATCTAAAATTTAATTAAAATTTAGGTGGTTATGCGGACATGTTTTCTTGGTGGTTAAATGAGCATGGGAGTGAGAGGAAAATAACTAGTTGGTATTTCTTAGTTTCCCCAATGCAACTAATTTCATCCCCAAGTGTTGTGTGATGTAAAAAATTTCAGAGTTCCTAAAGAGTTGCACAATGTTTTTGGTTAATTGTGTAAGTGTGTATACACAACCATCCCCATAATATGTATTTCTTAACTTTTTTTGTTATAAATTAGAAGTGTTGTTGAGCTTTACATTTTAGCATTAAGGGAGTTTTCACCTTGGTTGACCTTGTGCTCATTCTAATTCTCTAGGGAGTTTTAGAATACCCTATAATTACTTTTAATCATGAGGTGGGGTGATCTTTGTTTTCTTGGAATTATATGACATACTAAAGTTGTGCAAACAACCATATTTCACATTGTAATAACTATTTCAAACCAATGTGAAAAAGGAACCTACATTAATTTTTCTCGCAATCTAATTTTTTAATCATCATTTTAATAGATTCAAAAATGATGAATAATTATCTAGATAAATTTTACCTTGAGGGGATATAACGCAAAATCGCATCAAAACTTCCCATGTAAAAATAAGGATAAAGTTGGAGGTCATGTTATATGAGAATAAAGTTCGACAAAGTTATTGAATTTTATCGACAAAATTACTCAAGGATATGTGGTCCCATGAAATAAATTCATGATAATGTGTTTTACTAACATTGAAAAAAAAAAAATAACCTATTTGAACTTGAGATCAGTTATTAAAAAAATGAAAAATTCAAATAAAAATTTTAACTTACCTTCCTTTTTATGCGCAAAAAACACTAGGTTATTTGAGTTTCTTTTCCAAATTCACAAGAGTGAAAATGATAGGTGTAGTGAAAATGAAATTCACTTGGGATTAAATAGGAAATGTGGATTGTGTAGTTAAAAGTAATGTGGCAAAAATGTGACACAATTAGAGTCACATTTGTGACATTATTAGTGTGTCTTTTTTGTGTCGAAAATCACTTCAAAAATAAATTAAAAATATCATTCACGAATCGAAGAAAAATCAACCCCATTTTTGAAGTTTTTAACAATATATATAGTAGTGTTCTGCCATTAAATTAAGTTAAATTATGTCAAATTAAGGGAAAATAGTCAAAATAGGGGGGAAAGGTCAAATTAGGAGAAAATATGGTTAATTGTGTGGAATTAGGTGAAATTAGGAAAAAAAGGTGTCGTGTTAGGGTGTTACGTTAGTGGGTCACATTAGGGTGTTGTGTTAATGTGTCACATGTAGGTATCATGTCACTATGTCACATTAATATGTTGTGTTATGGTGTTATATTAGAGTGTAGAACTAGGGTGTCATAAACTAGGGGAAATTTTGATAAATTATGTCCAATCCAAATTAGGCCAAATTTTAGGAAATCAATCCAAAATAGGTCAAATTCTAGAAAAATTATGTCAAATTACGGGAAATAAGTCAAAATGGGGGATAATAGGTCAAATTAGGATAAAATGTGGTGAATTAAGTGGAATTAAGGGAAAGGGTGTCGTGTTAATGTGTTGTGTTAAAGTATTGTGTTACAGTGTCATATAAGGGTGTCATATTAGGGTCACACGGTGTTACATTAGTGTGTCATATTAGGGTGTGATGTTAGTCTATCATGTCATTGTGTTGTATTAGTGTGTCACATTAATAAGGTGTTGTGTTAGTGTGCCATACGAGGGTGTCACATTAAGTTTTCATGTTAGGGTGTTCCATTAGGGTGTCATATCAATGTGTCGTGTTGAGGTGTCATGTCAATGTGTCACATTAGGGTATGTGTCATTATGTCATATTAGTGTGTCATGTTAGGTTATCACATTAGTTTTTCACGTTAGGCTATCATGTTTGGGTGTCATGTCAGGGTGTTGTGTTAGGTATTGTGTTAGGTGTTGTATTAGGGTTTTGTATTATGTTTCACATTAGTGTGTTATGTTTGGGTGTCTTATGAGTGTGTCACATTACCGTGTCATTTTAGTTTGTCATGTTAGGGTATCATATCAGGGTGTCAAACTAAGGTGTCTTTCTAAGTTTTCAAATTAGGGTGTCGAGTCAAGTTTCATTAACTCAAACTAGGGAAAATTAGGGTAAATTGTGTCAAATTATGGGAAATTTGGGTAATTTTTGTCCAATTAAGAGAAATTAGGTCAATTTAGGAGTAAGTACAAAAAATTATGTCATTAAATTAGGGTGATCTATGTCAAATTAGGGGAAATGAGTCAAAATAGGGGAAAACTAGGTCAAACTAGGTGAAGTGTGTTGTGATAGGGTATCAAGTTATTATGTTACATTAATAGGGTGTTATGTTAGGGTGTCATTTTAGTGTGTCATTTTAGGGTATTCTATTAGGGTATCACGCTAGGATGTTGCATTAGGGTGTCACATTACAATGTTGCATTATAGTATCATGTTAGGACATCACATCGGCGTGCCATATTAGGTTATCACATTAGTGTTGCATTAGGTTTTCACATTAGTGTGTCATGTTATGGTGTCAAATTATGGTGTCACGTTATGGTGTCACATTAATTGAGTGTTGTGTTATTATGTCATATGAGGGTGTAGAACGAGGGTGTCATGCTAAGTTGTCGAATTTGGGATTTGAATAAGTTTTCATTAGGTCAAATTATGTGATATTAGGGTGACTTATGTCAAAATAGGTGAATTTTGGGTAAAATATGCTTAATTAAGAGAAATTAGGTCAATTTTGGGTAATTAGGTTGATTTAGGGGAATGTGTTAAGGTTTCGCATTAGTGTGTTGTGTTAGTGTGAAATATTAGGGTGTCGTGTTATGTTGTCATATTAGGGTGTTGTATTAATAGGGTGTCATGTTAATGCATCATGTTAGTGTGTCATATTAGGGTGTCATGTTACATTAATGGCATGTTTTGTTGGGGTGTTGTGCTATGTTGTCACATTAGGGTGTCACAAGAGGGTTTCATGTTAGTGTGTCTTATTAGGGTGTCATGTCAGTGTGTTGTATTATGAAGTTGCATAAAAATTAGAGTGTATCTATTATACATTCATAAACAACAAAATTAGGGCATAAGCATTACACATTTATAAACACAAAAATTACAATACACATCAAAATTAGGGCGTGACCATTACACATTCATAAACACCAAAGTTACAGTACACATCAAAATTAGGGTGTAACCATTCCACATTAACAAAAAAACAAAATTATAATACACATCAAAATTATGGCATATGAATTACATGTTCATAAACACTAAAATTACAATAAACATCAAAATTAGGCATATGCATTACACATTCAAGAACACCAAAATTAGGCATTTCAAAAAAAATTATGATTCTTCATTCTAATCATTTTCAATGTCATATAATGTATCATGTGACACATTTACATTATTTTGAATTAATATTTGATTAGCACTAAGTTTACTCTATTCAAATTCACCCATTTATTAATCATTTTCTTTTATTTATAAGAGCACATGTGCTTCAAATTCTTCATTTTCATCTTCTAGAACATCCTCATTATCTACATCAACATCTTCATCCTCTTCATGCTCTTAAAATTATTTAACATCTTCATATTGTGGCACTTCTTCATCCTCGTGAACATATTCTTCTTTTACATGAACATCTACATATTCTTCTATGTTTTTCTTATAAACTTCTTGGAAGATATGCCTTAACCTTGGTTCAAGATGTATTATAAATTCCCATTTATGCATCTCAGAATTAGAATAGAAGAAAACCTATGCAAAATATAAAACTATGGGAAACTATTAATCATTGAATAACCATATACATAAATTAATTACAAACACAATACATTATCCCAATCCTAGTGACTGTAGCACCCACCCACGTGGGACCCAAACATAGGACCAAAATGCTAGGATAGTTTTTTTTACTTTTATATTACTTGATACAACTGTGCGACACCATAAAGACTTACAAGAGATTGTACAACACCATATGTAACATTTACACCAACATGAAGAACACACAAATAACAAGATGACCCAAGGTGCAACCATCGTCACACTTATATAAATGAACAATTATGAAACCACGACATAAGCACAACAATAACTTCACAAATAGATATATTCCACACTATCACATTTACAGGTTAAACTCTTAATTGTAATCATATTTCATTATTAGCCTTTAATGTTCGAAGAGTACTTGACATGAACATACTTTTTCCTTTTTCTCTAGATTTATTTTCCTTTTATTTCATTTAATGAAAAACTTAAGATGGTCATATCTTAACTATCATTCAAGTACCTTATTTAACCTGACATGTATTGAGATCATTTTTCACGTAAGCAGATACTCTTATTCGCAATGTTTCACATTATTAATTTCTTTCAAATATAACTTATACAACTACACTTCATCACATGAGAAGAGTGTACATTGGTTTAAGGGGAATGGATTCCATATTTAGTTTACTCAAATTGAACATCTTAGGGACACCTTTAAGATAGGAAAGGTTAACTATAGGTATCGAACACCATTAACATATAAGGAGGTCCTAGGCTTGAATTTACTTCTTGTTTGCACTCAAAGACTCTATGAAAAACTAAAGTCAATTTTGAAGAGGATCAAACACATTTACCTCACATACCTCCAATTTTTACTTCTTTTCAAAATAAACGACAACACATGAATAAAAATTAAATTCTAAATATTATCAACAAATTCGTTCACAATTGACTTTAATTGTTGTTATGATTAAAAATAGGATAGATTCATTTCTCATGGTTATACGGCATAAGTTTTAATTTATAAAAAAGAGATTATGTTGCTCGAATGCTTGAACTCATGTGGAGAAATTTATAATTACTTTCAACAACAAAAGTAGGCCTAACCAAGAATAAGGTAGCTCCAAGATTCACTTGTGTGCCATTTTTATATCGCTCACAGTTTAAAAGAGCCAAGATTCTATCGAGATAATTCGAAACATGAGGGAATCACCTTTACCCAGTTTTATTGATCACAAAAATAAGGAATGGTAATTACCTTCTTTACTTTCCCTTATGGTCCCCATACACATACCTTTCTTAGCCCTTCTAGAGAGGCTTAGGATAAGATGACCATTAAAATAAATGTTGTTAAACATGACATCATTCATGTCGAAAGGTGACAATATACTCTTAATTACCACAACATTAACACTTCCCACATGCACAAGAAACCCTTTTTGGTAAATGACAGATAAAAAATTCAATGCTCAAGGGTAACCTTCTCAAGGGATGTTAGGTTAGGATCAAACAAAATACATTTTAAAATAGTCTCCTAAAATAGGTCAAACAAAAACCATTCCTATATACCAAAGTTTCTTTTCTTTTGAATTCTTTTAAAGCATTTTTAAAAAGAAGACATAAGGGTAAATGATCATCACTTTCACATAGGAAAACATTACAAAGGGTCATTTCATTTTCAGTTAAACATGTACACCTACATTATTAGCAAGATATATGCCTACAATCAAAATTACTCCTAGGATAAAATGTACCCCCCACCTTTTCCAGATACCAATATAATGCAATCTCTTACTCATCACAAAATAATCAATAGATAACCTTCATGTTCATTACAAAAGTGTTGATACATCCATTTAATATTACAAGTATATTTCAATGATATCTCATATTGCAAAAGCACAAAAAATGCTACCATTTTCTAACAATAATGAAACTATATTTATCACACTTTAAAGGAGAGTAAGAAAATGAAATTGCCTTTTCATTTCGTTTTTGAAGACAAGTAGAGAGATAGAGAGAGGAGAGAGAGAAACACCATTTTTCCACAATCAATTTCTTAACAAGAAAAATTCAAAAGAAAGTTTCCTACAGTCATGTATTCATGTTTACAAGGGTTTTTCTATTGTTATTTCTCTTGGATAAGTTCATATGATAGTTTTCACCAATTAGTTGCAAGTTTCCAAAAACATCAAATTTAGACAAGTTGCTCAAAAATCAGCTTTCCAAAACCATATTTGAGACTCAAACAACCACGGAAATAAATTACTACTTATTCCCATATATACAGGAAAACACTCGGAATTGACATAACCCCAAACTAGAAAACAAGATTAAAATGGTGCTCAGCTTTCTGGAGCTACCGATCATAAATGCACTCAAGCGGCCTTGTCACCCAACGACCGGAGGCCTACAAAACCTATCAGGAAAAATAATATGTGGGATGTTTTTCTCCAAACTAGTGGTTTTTAGCAATTGTCTCATAGAAATATTAGAGGTGTGAAAAATCTAAAATCCGTTTTGACACCCAGGGCCAAAACGGCGGGTCAACACCAAACTACATTTTTAACTTTCAACAGTTGTTTAAAGTTGTGAACTAGCTCTTTGGGCTCCTAAAAGCGTTATGAAAAAAGGCAAATAGACTTCTAAGGGAAAAATCGGGGTTTGGTTTAGCAATCCACATGACAAGGTTCACGACCAAAGCTTGTTTTTTTCATTTCGGGGTTTACAATGATGTTTTACACCTCATTGAAAACAAGTTTTATTTAGATTTTACAAGGTCACCAAGGAGTAGTTTTGACTAACATTCAAGTTTAAATCCGCCAACTGCGTTTCTTCGTAATCGGTACTAATATCAAAGTTTATACAACCATCTTACGAGGTAAAAGTGTGTAGTGTTTATGTTCATGGTTATTTATCTAGTTGTGTATAAAACAAAGGCAAAGTTATGTCCCATTTAATTCACCTAACCAATTATTTTTCTTTATAATGGTTTACAACTCCATTTAAATTAAGAAAAACAAGTGACATTACAATCATGCAAGAGAGGGTAATATGACCATGCCTGATAATCGAGTTAGCAAGTATAAGAATCACCCAAATTTTAGTTTGCGGTCATCCGAATGCCAAGCTTTTATTAATAGCTCATGTGTCATACTATAAGCAATTTATAAAGCCAACGGAACCAAGTTAGAAGAATTATATCTACATTACATACCAACTCGCATGCTTAAACCAAGCTATAAACATAGAAATTTTAAACCAACCAAATTCCATGCCATGGTGAATAAATCACCACTTAACACCCAAGTCAATCGACATAAAACCAAGAAGATATGTGATCGAAGTCACATTCATATTACAATTTCCAAATCAAATAATTAGAGAGCCAATCATGCCCACTTTACCTCTTCTCAACTGAAGGTCATAGAGTTAAATCTACATCGTTCAACAAACACACATATCATCCTATACACATTCAACTTTATTGTCTCCCAGTTAGTAAATCAGAAATAAATGTGAATCCCCAAATCATGAGCGACAACAAGAACCCTAATTGGAGGCCATTTGTGAATTAAATCAAGAAGCATATAATAGCATTCCAAGAAGGTCAAACACATAGGTAGACATATTTTAGCGCACTTCTGTACTACAAAGGAAACTCTCAAAACTACTTTTTACTATGTGAATAAAGAGTACCATTAAAAGAGGACATTGTTCAAATCTGTGTGCCTCCCAATAGATTACACAAAAACATATATTCCCAAATGTGAAATCTACATTTTCCACGTTGAATACCCTAGAAAGGAGCAAAAAATTGTTGATTAAACCTATTCCTTCCTAGCAGATTCTTTCTAAACATTTTCCCTGCATTTCAATTGGCTCATTTGGATTGAATTCTGGCAAGCGATTCTGTTAAGATTGACTAATTTACCAGTATTTACCGTTAATCCCTTCTTCTGAGTACCAAACAAAGAGTCTAGAATTTTCCCATGAGAGCTATTATTTTATTTTTTGGAAAATTAAATGCCAAGAAGCCGCAAGAAAATATCATTATTTTTTCATCATATTGATGTTCAATTTCCTCTAAAATCTATGGGGTTTATATAATAAAAAATAACTTATTCTCCAGAGACAACTATATTTTGTCAGATGTGGCTAATTCAGCATGAAATGCTGCACATTTTTTTTAGATTAGATAACTATTTGGTTTTTGGGGGATCCAAAAAAGCCCACATTACAAATATAACTAGAGCAAAAATCAGGTGAGAGATTAATCCAACAACGAACAAGGACTCAAAACGGAACAAGCTATCTTGACCCAACCAAAGCCCAGGAAGGGGCGAGGCCTATAAGCCTCTCAACACAACATTTTTTTTTAAATTATCCCTTATACAATAGATTACAACAATAGAAAAGAAACCCAGACAATAAAAGAGACAGATTAAAAAGACAACCAAACAACATAGAGAAAAAACACAGACAAACCGTTCTGCCAAAAGTTTTCTAACATTTTCGCTTCTGCGTGCTTCTAGTTATGGAGCTCAGGCCTCCTTCCATACTAATTATGGTTTCACTTTGCACCTTCCTGTCTGCAGTATCATCTCCCAAGGTGAACTCATTCTCTGAGCTGCTCAAAACCATGTTAACCTCTCCTTTCAGAGTTTTATTAGCAAGCAATTCTTGGATAATGAAGATTCTAGTCTCCTATATTTTGAAGTCAGCTTTAATGTAATTAATTTTCTTCTCCTAAAGGGTTTCCTTCATGATCCGTGCTCTCATTTCTTCAATCAAATGCTTTGTGATGTTTAACAGGGAGCCCTCCGCCATCTCCAAATTAGTAATCTTAAACTCATTCCTGGAAACCCCACTAACATTGGTTTCAATTTGCTTCCCCTTAGAAGACTCGCATTGCCTCATGTCATAAATAAATTCCACAGCCACATTCTCTCTGTTTTCTTTCACCATTTTTTACTTCTTTCTCTGAAGTCTACTAGCCAAAGTTTCCTCATCTTATTCAAAAGGTTGGGGAACAAGCAGGATGATCGGTTTCCTTTTCTGGAATAGAAGAAGGATCAAACCATGGTGGATGGGGGAATCACTTTTACCCTTTTGGAACTCCTCAACTGTGATTATCAAAGACCTAAGGAGAAATAAAGGTAAACTCATCACCTGTTCCTCTTGAAGAAATTAAGAATGGAAAAGTGATGTGTGTAGATTTTTCTAAACTTGCCCTCCAAGGTAATATACCTCATAACCACCATACAAATGTCAGCCCACCGAGTCCTCCTATTCTAGGTGGACCAAAATGATGATCCATGATACCCACATCATAGTTTCTCTTCCATCACGCTTACAGTTACATCTTCTTTAGCTCTCCATAGGTATGCTCTTCTTATCTCATTTATAATAGCAAATTTCATTCACTAGCATAAAGGGGGGGAATGTAGACACTAAAATATGCACTTATTACTATTACATTACACTTTTAGTACTCTATTGTATACATTATTTCTGAGCAAGAAGATTGTACATCAACGACACAAGTCTGTGTTTCCTATTGCCTTTGATTTATTTGATTGTGACTCCTTCTCATGGTTGTATGGAATTATTCTTCTATTTTTTTCATGTCATAGGGATCCCTGTCATCATGTCTTGATTGTTTTGTTTTCCAATATTTTCGGACCAAAGCTTACGGAATGGGCCATAGCCCCCACACGTTATGGAACATTCCATACGTTTTAGACCCACCTTACTTTCCTTTGGGTATTTTACATTTGGCTTCTTCATCACTCTTCTCTTATCTGAATTTTATATTTGGGGCTAACCTTTCATGTCACTAGTGATGAAATTTGAGAAAATAAAATCATATATACTTAGCCTGCTAAGATAATTAAGGAGGATACTATTACTATCTACTATCATCCTTTGGGGAAAAATAACATGATAAGAACTACATTTGGACTACATTATCACAAGAAGACGTGATTACAATCACACACACCGATACACAAACACTAGAACTACATAGAGTCTAAAATGTAGTGCAACACTCAGTGCAATCACAACGAAGTGACCATCAAGATAGATATGAATCAAGAATATGTATTCTTTATTTTAGGATAATGTGTGCTTGAGTACTATGCATGGTAACTAGGGTTTGTTTTGTAGGAACATGTGTGAAGATCAGGGTTTCAAGTGAAGTCAAAGAAATAAAAGTGTGAAGCAGGGAGCGTAGAAGCAGGTCATACAAGAACCAGATCTGAAAATAAAAGAGAGAAGAAGCATATGGAAAGGGCCATAGTAGGGGTATGATTTGGGTCATACCATACACCCTGGTCAAGATAGGTCCACAACACAGTTTCAGAGATAGTTAAATTAGATTTTTTTCCAACCATATATAGTCATCATACCAACTCATATCAACATAGAAACGAAAACATCAAATAAGTTCGCTTATCCTTCTCATTTCTAGTACTTCATTCCATTTATCTATTATTATATATCTTATTTCACATATTATCCTGATATTAGTGCAACCAGCCTTGGAAACTAGTTGATTATGATAATATTTAATCAGTTACTAACCCTTAAGATATTTACCATTTAGGTTAAAATAAAAGGCCACATTTCTACCTCATTATGACACAACTCAAATCCAATTCTAAACCCAACAACCACTCATAAACACATAAAATGTACTAAATGTTAAACACGCATAGTCACGAACACAAAATGCCACTATATTTGGTATAAATATAGGGGAAAATAATAAAGTATTCCAAACTCACCAAGCACCAATATTACACCCGTTTAAATAAAACGTGGGAATAAGACAACATTTCCATTTCACCTTATATGGGTTTCCACATATCTGAGACCTAGATTTGTCTACAACGTTGTGGTCCCATTATTAGGAAATGTTATAGCGGGTAATCGAAAAAACCTTATGAAACTCATCCCTGGTGTTGGGACATCCAATTCCCACATTATTATAAAATCAAGAACCTTGTTGGGGATTTGATCACCCCAAACTCTATAAAATCTCCAAACATGATTCCCCATATCTCTAGACACTTATTCTTACAATCAAAAATGACATGCAGCTCCCTTGTCTCCACACAGGTCAACCAATGACTCACCTTATTTTCCATGTACGGTAATTTCTATTGGCATGCTTGTAGTTGTTCTTACTCTGGCACTCTCTTAAGTATGTATTTTCTTCTCCTTTACACTAGTAAATTCCATTCGTTGGCATAAAGGGGGGAATATACACACCAAAATCTGCACAAAATCACTATTACATCATGTTTTTATTACACTTGTATATGCATGAGTTTTGAATGTCGAAGATAGCTCTTAATGGCATAACCCCTTCTTCCGTTCTTTGTAGTTTGGTTTGGTTGGTCTTATGTCGATCTTCCAATTTTCTATCATGATTTTGTATAAGGTTATATGTATCCCTATTCATATCCTTCTTTAAATTTTTCCCATCTTGTGTTGGTCTAAAACCATATAAAAGGGTCAGGACCATACATATGGTCCTGAACTAATTATATGGCTCTAGAACCCTTTGTTTTTCTCTAATTTTTTATCTTTTAAGTTGGTTCATTAATATTTTTATGGTACCTTTGTTATGTTTAGTATTGGTTTTTCCCACCACTAAAGTTCAAAATTCAAGTTAAGAAATCCTCTAAATACAAGTATAATAAAAGAATTTATTACCAAGTAAATAACTATTTATCTACTATCTACCAAGCTAAGGAAGCAAAAGACACATCTGCATACTACATACATAGCATAGGAGGACATAAATTTGAATTTTTCATATACAGCCAAGGGTTTCTATTGGGATGAAGTATCATAGCCCACTATCGATGTTGAGACATAAGGGCCAAACTATATCAAGGGTTAGCTATATGCACATAAAAAAAATCACTAGGAGAACTACATTGAATCTAAAATGTAGTGTAGTGCTTGGTGAATCACATATGAGGTGAAAACTGAGGTCAATTTGAATTAATAATTTACACCTTTATTTTAGATCTAACGATTTCTTGAGTGTGATACATGATAGATAGGGGTTGTTTTGTAGGTATAGGTGTGGCATCTAGGGTTTTGTGTGAAGTTGAAGATATCAAAGAGTGAAAAATAGTGACATGCAATGAACATTATCAATTTAGATTCATGGTTCTTATAGGTATAAGACCGTATGATTTGGTCTATACTGTACCATACGATCCTACCCTTTTTTTATGGTCATAAACACAAAGCTCCAAATCCATAACAATTGATTTGGATAGCTTCCAAATTTTTTTTACTTCAGAGATCACTCATCAATACATTCTGACAACCTTATGAAACAACTAAATACATCTTTCCATCTTGTTTATGTTCTAAATTACACGTATTGGTTAGTTATTGTGATTGTCATGTTGTATGTTTCTTCTATGTGATTTATAACATGCGTATGAGTTTATTTCTAATAAGAGTTACTGTAGTATCATTTATAAAACCTAATTAAAATTAATTAGGTTTGATACAATTTTCCACTACATTTTAAATCAGAGAAGCGCTAAGGATCTACTAGTCTGAATATTGCATAGGTGAATGATGCGAGACATGAATTATTCCAGGATGAAAAAATATAAGCATACAAGACTGAAAATTACGAAAATAGAAGAGAAATAATTGCAATAACACAAAAATAACTCCAACTCAATATGATCAAAGAGAATAATGCAAAATATGTATATATAGGATGTAATGAAATTACTTATATAATCTAGATTATGAGAAACAGTAGAACACCAAATAACACAATATTTCAGAATAATGATATCAATATGCAATTAGAATAGCTTCGCCACTTCGAGGGGGCAACCTCCAAACCATATAATAAGACTCAAATGCTCAAATGATAATGAAATACTACCTACAATCCCCTATATATACTATTCATATGTTATGGCCATCACCAAGGCGGACCCATTAAGCATGAGAAAGTATAAATGATATAATAAAATGATACGGTAAGCCACAAGTCAGCTACTCATGTCCTAATAAAAGAAATAGGCTAAGGGCATAGCATGCCCTTCCCCTTCAAACCAACGTTGTCCTCAATGTTCAATAAATCTGGATGTTGCTGCAAAAAACCTTCATCCTCCCAGGTTGCATCTTCTATGCTCAAATTCTTCCACTTGATCAGATATTCCTTAATGTCTCTGGTTCTCAGCCTCTTAGTACTTGTTTGCAGAATCTTCTCTAGCTCTAAAATGATTCTTCCTTCCTCGTCAAGTTTTGATAACTCTTTCTGGGATTCAAATTTATGTCTAATAACCTTCTTCAAGAATGAAACATGGAATATTGGGTGTATGTGTGAAGATGGAGGCAACTCTAGTTTATAAGCAACACTGCCATTTTTCTATAGAAGCTGATAAGGGCCATAATATTTAGGAGCCAGTTTGTTGTCCTTTTTTTGTTGCTTTAGGGACATTTGTTTATAAGGCTGGAGACGTACAATAACCTAGTCACAATTTTCAAAATGTCTTTCACTACGGTGTTGATCTGCTTGTTGTTTTATCCTGTTTTGTGCTAATGCTAAATTTTCCTTCAAACTAGCCAAAACATGTTGTTGATGTTGAATGTGTTCCTCAACATCTCTGACCTTAGTTTACACCCTCAATGGAGGAAGTGATAGAAGGTGGATGGTAACCATATAATGCTAAAAATGGGGTCATTTGAGAAGAGGTATGAAAAGATGTGTTATACCACCATTCTGTAAGTGGTAGCCATTTAATTCACCTTTCCTGCTTATCTGATACAAAACAACGTAGATACCCCTCTAAGCATTTGTTGACCACTTCCATTTGCCCATCAGTTTGAGGATGATAAGATGAACTGTGAGCTACCTGAGTACCCAAACATGAAAATAATTCCATCCAAAAATTACTTGTGAAAATAGGATCACGATCACTTACAATTATCTTTGGGGTTCCATGTAGCCTTTGAACTATCTCTAAAAAAATAGTTGCAACTATATTGGCTGCAAATGGATGTGATAGGGCACAAAAATTTTGTGAGCCTATCCACAATCACGAAAATAACATTCTTACCCTCTAAACAAGGCAATCCGGTGATGAAATCCATGGAGACCTCCTCCCATCTCTGGCTAGGAATTGGTAAGGGTTGCAATAGACTTGGTGTCTTAATTGGTTCCCCTTTGTTATGTTGGCACACTAAACACTTTGATAAAAACTTTTATACATCCCCCTTGAGTTCTTCCCAAAATAATTCTCTTTTTATTCTATGATGTCTTCAAAAACCCAGAGTGTCCTCCAACAAGCGAGGCATGTAGCTCTACAAGAATCTTATGCTTCAACTTAGAATCTTTACTCAAGTATAACCTATCAATGTACCATAGGGCATTACCTTTCCACTCAAATTTGTTAGATGTCATAGGTCCTTGCTTGATATTCTGTATTAGATATTGTGTATCCTTGTCTCGATCTCATTCCAATCTTACTTCATCCATCCAATCGGCTGTCAACATGGACATTCCACATAGTAAGGCATCTGCGGATGTATCCCTTCTGGACAATGCATCAGCTACTACATTTTCTTTACCCTTTTGGTATATGATTTCAAAATCATAACCCAACATTTTTTTTACCCACTTTTTTTGTTCCTTAGATGATAACCTTTTCTCCAAAAAGTATTTGAGACTATCATGATCAGTTTTTACCTTGAAGTGTCTACCCATGAGATAGGGCCTCCATTGTTTAACCACATGAAGAATAGCCATCATTTCTTTCTCATAGACAGGTTTGAGCAAATATTTTCCTTTGAATTGAAAACTCTCAAATGTAATTGGTCTTCCTTCCTACATTAGAACTGCTCCCAATCCCGATCCTGAAGCGTCACATTCAATAATGAAGGTTTTTGAGAAGTTGGGAGTAGCCAAAACTGGGGTGCTGCACAAGGCTTCCTTCAGTTGCTCAAAAGATTAAGTGGCTATGTTTGTCCAATGGAAGGCATCCTTCTTTAACAATGCAGTGAGTGGGGTTGTTATTCTACCATATCCCTGCACAAATCTTTTGTAGTACCCTGTTAGTCCGAGGAACCCATGAAGATTTTTGAGAGTTTTGGGCCTTGGACATTCCACCATAGCTTTGATCTTTTAAGGATCAAATTTGACGCCTTCATGGGATACAATGTGACCCAAGTACTCTACCTCTTGTACACCAAAAGAACATTTAGATGGCTTTACATAGAGATTATGTTTCTCCAAAACTTTCAACACTTTATTTACATGTTGTAAGTGTTCTTCCCATTTCTTACTATAAATCAATATGTCATCAAAGAAAACTAATACAAATTTCATTAAAAATGGCCTAAAAATAGTGTTCATCAAGCTTTGAAAGGTTGAAGGTGCATTTGTAAGACCAAAAGGCATTACCAAAAACTCATAATGGCCCTCATGAGTTCTGAAAGCCATTTTATGAACATCTTCCTCTTTTATTCTAATTTGATGGTACCCCGAACGAAGATCTAATTTTGTGAAATAAATAGCACCATGCAATTCATCAAGTAAATCATCAATTAATGGAATAGGAAACTTATCTTTGATGGTGTGCTTGTTGAGTTCTTGGTAATCTAGATACATCCTGCATGTTTCATCCTTCTTACATACCATGACCACTGGTGAAGAATATGCACTCTGGCTAGGCCTGATGATACCTGCCTTCAACATTTCCTAAACCATTTTCTTGATCTCACTTTTCTGGGAATATGAGTATCTGTATGGTCTGATGTTAGGTGTTTGGCTCCCTAGAATCAACTGAATGGCATGATCTTGATCCCTAACTGGTGGTAGTCCTTTTGGAATTGCATCAAAAATAGATGAGTGAGCATCAACAATCTTCTAAAGATCAGGTGGCATTGAAGACTCTAGATTTTGTACTTCTATGGAAAATAACTTTGCTATAAATCCATCTTCTCCTTTTCTGAGAACCTTCTACATTTGATGAGAGATAATAATCTGTGGAGACTTAGCCACCATCCCATTCAATTGTATTGTCCTTCCATTTGAATGAAATCACATGAACAATTCTTGGAAATTCATCACTATAGTACCTAAGGTTGTGAGCCATTGGACACCCAAAACAAAAGCTACCCCTCCCATAGAAATAACAAACATAGGTGAGTCTAACATGTAATCTCACATGGAAAGCTTGATACTATGGCACTTTCATGTACAGTTGTCTGTCCCACCATCCGCAATCATAACTTGCATTTCTGGAGCTGGGTAAATAAAACAATTGAGGCAGGTAACTAACTTACTATTTATGAAGTTAAGAGTACTCCCCGAGTCAATCAACACCGTCACCTTCTATTTTTTGAGATAGCCAATAACCTTGAGTGTTTGAGGAGTACTAATACCTGAAAATGTAGGGCAAGAAATTGTAGGTTGGTAATCCTCTACTTCATCTTCTACTGGTTCCTCAGCCTCTCCTATATTTTCAACTTCCTCATCATCCTCGTTACCTCTGTCAATATAGAACAACTTCTTCTCAGCACATTTATGTCCCGGTCCATATTTGCTATCACAGTTAAAACATAATCCTTTTTCTCTCTTTTCTTCCATTTGCTGATGAGTCAGTTTAATTGGCCTAACAAATGAATGGGAAGAGATACTATGGTCTTTGGTGTTAATGAAAGGTGGCCTCCTACTACAAAGAAAATTTTCCTCTACTCGATGTGTCATGATAATAGAATCAGAAAGCTTAAGTGGATTAAACATTTGTACCTCATGCTCGATGTGGTCCTTAAGACCCCCAAGAAATAGGTCATTCAGATTCTCTTCTGGAACATTCTCCACCCTTAAGGATAAGTTCTGGAATTGATGCACATAATCTTTGATTGATCCCATTTTCCGTAACTTTACTAATTGACTAAAGTAGTTCTCTGAAACACTGGAACTATAGTGCAATTACAACTCCTCAGTAAAAACTGTCCAAGTGACACCGAGACCATTCTTCTGCCTCTGAGCACATAACCATCAATACCAAATGAATTAGTCTAGTTCAAGATACAGGGATGCCAATGTCACCTTTTGTCCTGATGGTGTTTGATGTAACTCAAATAATTTCTCCATTTGATTTATCCAATTCAGGGGATCCTTACCATCGAATTTGCGCATATCCACTTTCGACATCATGTTCTGTGGTTGCGAATAAGTTGGATTCTAATTGGGCTAGAAAAGTGATCCAAAATGGTTATTTTGTCCATAATTTTGAACTAAAGATCCTCCTTGGTTGATATGGGCTAGATTTGGGCCATACTATTTACCCTTTACATGTTGCATGATATCATCCAACCGATGATTGATTTGGTCTATGTCTCCTTTAGATGTCATCTCAGATTGTACATTTTACAACTCATACTCAAGTTGGCTCACCTTATGATCAACTAAGGTAAACCATAGTGTTGAGGAATTTGTATTTACCCCTTCTGACTCCATTTCTTCAATCACTACCCCATCTTTATTTGGGATTTTACCTGGAGTAACCGGATTCTTTTTTGCTCTTGCGGAAGGCCCCGCCATGATGTCAAACCTTAGGGTTTAGGGTTTCAATACAAATTCATCCAAACAAGAAAAAACATAGAGGATATACTAATACTATTGTAATGAGATCTTTTCGAAAATGTAAAGAACTTGAAACAATTCCACAATTTGCACCCTAGGGAGCGATTTTATGAAAAACCCTAAATTTGTAATAACTTTTGCAAAATGATTCAAAAAAGTCTAAAATTTTAAGGGAGCCTTACTTGAAATGTTTCTCAACTTTGGTAAAAATATATCCCACCAAATTGCTCTAGTTCGCAATATATGGTGGAAACAAAAAATTAGGGTTTTTACCCTAATTTTGGCCCATATCGTAGCTCTGATACCACCTGTAATGAAATTACTTGTATAATTAAAATTATGAGAAATAGTAGAACACCAAAGAACACAATATTGCAGATAAATGATCTCAATATGCAATTAGAATAGCTTCGCCACTTCGAGGGGGCAACCTCCAAACCATTTAATAAGACTCAAATGCTCAAATGATAATGAAATACTACCTAAAATCCCCTATATATAATATTCATATGTTATGGCCATCACCAAGGCCGAACCATTAAGCATGAGAAAGTGTAAATGATATAGTAAAATGATATGGTAAACCACAAGTCGGCTACTCATATCCTAATACAAGCAATAGGTTAAGGGCGTAACATAGGAGGTGAATGTGTAACCTCCTCCTAGAATCATGGAAATATCCACCTATAATAGTTGTAACCAATAGATAGAATGATGTAGTCTAGTGGTGACTAACACCTAGAATAGTGCAGTCAAGTGGTAACCTACACCTAGAATAGTGTAGTCAAGTGTACACCTAAGAAAATATATCCCATAAGTGTAGGGAAACTCCAAGTAAGGTGGAATATCGCGAGTAGGATAATAAAAATAAAGAAAGGAAAATAAATCCTACACTAACACCCCCCATAAGAACAACTTAGGTGGGAAGTGGTCTCGGTAACATGGCTTGATGAGGTACCCATGTACAATGCAATCTCTCATAAGATAAAGTAAAAGGAGAAAACCCAGTGGGAAAAAATCCTCCCCAAACGGGACATGAAGAAGTGAAGAGGCTAGAAGCCCCCCCTGAATATGATGAAGCTATTAATGCAGACCACACCCAAATAAGAGCTTGTAGATAAATGAAATTGCTCTTAGAGAAAGGTTTAGTGAAGATGAAAACAACCTGCTCCAAAGACTAACATAATATCAAATTGATGAACTCTTTATGAATGATCTCCCGAATGAAATACATGTGAATCTCAATGTGTTTGGTACTCTGGTGAAGAACCGGATTCTTGCATATCTAGATGATGCTCTAGTTGTAAAAAAAAGATGACTATAGGCTTCCTAATTTGGATACCAAGCTAATAAATAATCCCCTGAAGGTAAATAGCCTTAGTAGCTGCGTTAAAAACTCCCCTGTACTCTACCTCTATGGATGATAGAGCAATAACATTCTACTCCTTGTTCTACAAACTGATGGGACCAGAACCCAATGAGAAACTGCAACCCAAAGTTGACTTACGCCACTCAGTGTCACTAGCCAAATCTAAATCTATGTAGATGACCAAGTCAATGTTTGAACCAACCCTATAGTGAATCCCAAATATGTGTGAACCCTGAATGTAGTGCAAAATCCTTTGAGCTTATTTCCAATGCAACTCATGGGGTCCATGAATAAACCTCAAAACAATACCAATGACTTAGGAGATATAAGGTCTAGTGTGAGTCAAGTAAATAAGGATGCCAAAAATTTGTCGATACAAAGTAGCATAAACCAAAGGTGTGGAACAATCAGCCTCAAGCTTGAATCCATATAAGAAAGGATTCATAGATGGCTTGTAGTCATCCATGTGAAACCGAGCCAAAATTTCAAGAGAATACTTGGGTTGTGCGAGTGAAATCCCTGAATCAGACTGTGTGATCTCAATGCCAAGGAAGTAGTATAGTAGACCCAAGTTAGTCATGGTGAATCTGTCTTGAAGAGCTATATTCACTACTAAGATAGCCAATGAAGTACTCCCATTGATCAAAAGGTCATCAACATAAAATACCAATATCAGTAATGAATCATCCTGCCGCAATAGATATACATTGGGATCTGAATGACACCAAGTGAAACTAAAAACTAAGAGGAAGGAATCCATCTTGGTATACCAAGCCCTAGGGGCCTATTTGAGGCCATAGATGGATTTCCTAAGTCTACAAACCAAGGATGAATCCTGAAAAAATCTTGGTGATTGTTCCATGTAGATATTTTCCTATAGGTCTCTGTGAAGAAAAACACTCTTCACATCCATCTGGTGCACACTCTAACCATGTGTTGTGGCTAGAGAAAGTGTGAGTCTAATCAAAGTCATCTTTGTTATGGGTGCAAAGGTCTCTGAGTAGTGTGTCAGCTACTTGTGAAAAAACTTTGGCTACTAACCAAGCCTTGTACTTATCAACTAACCCATCTGATGCAAATTTGGTTTGATATATCGATTGACATCGAACCATCTACCTTCCCTCAGGAAGTGAACTAAAATCCCAAGTGCAATTATTGATTAAGGAATTATATTCCTCATGCATAGCACTATCCCACTCAGGTATGTTTGATGCCTCTTGGAATTTCTGTGGATCTGTCACTGAAGCATAGAAGGCATGTGGCCTACTCTGATAGTTGGCCCGAGTATGTCTATCATCCTATGGATCTCATACCCAAGTGAATAAACTGTGAAATGTTTGCCTATCCCATAGAGGGTCTAAAGTGGGTAAGTCATGTGTCGAATCCTCATTCTCTGAGGTATGGATAGAAGTAGACGAGGATGAATCCTCATTACTTTTCTCATTTTCAAAAATGGAAGAAGTAGAAGACACTGCCTTAGGAACCTGTTGTGGATGATCTAAATCCTCAGACTACTCATTAAAACTAAATGAGCCAAAGTAGATGGAGAAGCATCAAGTAAAGAATCATTGGAACTCTCCTGAAACTTAACACTTCTCTCGATGAACAACTCAGGAGTAGTAGGATGGATAAGTCTATAAACCTTGACACCCTCTGGATACCCAACAAATATGTAAGGTTTGGATTGAGGATCCATTTCCTTGTGTTTCTTTTTGGGAATGCATGTCATCACTGGTGATTCAAAGACCCTGAAGTGCTTAACTTTTGGCTTCCTGTTGTGCTGAGTTTCAAAGGGAGTTATACCTTTTAAAACTTTGCGGAGAACCCAATTCTCTATATAACAGGGAAAATTGATGGCTTTTGCCCAAAACTGTGAAGTCAACGATTTAGATTAGATCATATAGTTTGCCATCTCTTTCAAGGGCCTTTTTTTGTGTTCTACCACGCCATTCTGGTGAGGAATGTAAGGCACTATACGTTGTAGATCAATACCCTCTTTGGTGCAAGAGACACATTTGCATATTACATACATAACATATGAGAACATAAATTTGATTTTTTCATATGCAGCCAAGGGTTTCTATTACGATGAAGTAGCATAGCCCGCTATCGATGTTGAGGCACGAGGGCAAAACTAGATCAAGGGTTAGTTATATGAACATAAAAAAAATCACTATGAGAACTACATTTAATCTAAAATGTAGTGTAGTGCTTGGTGACTCACATATGAGGTGATCACCGAGGTCTTGTTGAATAAAGAATTTACACCTTTATTTTTAGATATAACAATTTTTTGATTGTGTTGCATGATAGATAATGTTTGTTTTGTAGGTATAGGTGTGACATCCAGGGCTTTGTGTGAAGTTGAAGATACCAAAGAGTGAAAAATAATGACATGCAATGAGCATTATCAATTTAGATCCATGATTATTACAGGTACAAGACTATATAATTTGGTCTATATTGTACCATTTGATCCTACCCTTTTTTTACGATCATAAACACAAAGATCCAAATCCATAACAATTGATTTGACTAGCTTCCAGATTTTATTCCTTCTGAGATCACTCATCAGCACATTCTGACAACCTTATGAAATAACTAAATGCATCTTTCCATCTTTTTACATTCCAAATTGCATGTATTTGTTAGTTGTTGTGATTGTCATGTTATATGCTTCTTCTATGTGATTTATAACATACGTATGAGTGTATTTATAAGCCAAGTTATTGTAGTATCATTTATAAAACCTAATTAAAATCAATTAGGTTTGATACAATTTTCCACTACATTTTAAATTGGAGAAGCCCCATGGATCTACTGGTTTGAATATTGCATAGGTGAAGGACATGAGACATGAATTTTTCCAAGAAAAAAAATATAAGTATACAAGAATGCAAATTATGAAAATAGAAGAGAAATAATTGCAATAACACATGTGAAATAGCTCACACTTAAGACAATCAAATAGAATAATGCAAGAGATTTTGAATGTGTAACCTCCTCTTAGAATTATAGAAATCTCCACCTAGAATGTGTGATAGTCTTGTGGTGACTAACACCTATAATAGTGTATTCAAGTGGTAACTAACGCCTAGAATAGAGTAGTCAAGTGTATACCTAAGAAAGTATATCCCATAAATGTAGGGAAACTCCAAGTAAAGTGGAATATCCCAAGTAGGATAATACAAATAAAGAGAGGAAAATTAATCCTACACTAACACCCCCATAAGCACATCTTATATGGGTAGTGAAAAATGAAAGTGGGTCTTAGCAGCAAGGCTTGATGAGGTACTCACATACAATGCAATCTCTCATAAGAAAAGGATAAAAATCAGTGGGAAAAACTCCCTCCCAAAAGAGGAATGAAGAAGTGAAGAGGATAGAATCCCCCCTGAAGATAATGAAGTTGCTGATGTAGATCACACCAAAAGAATATCTCGTAGATAAATGAACTCGCTCTCATTAAAAGGTTTGGTGAAGATGTTAGAAACCTACTCCGAAGACTGGAAGAATATAAAATTGATGACTTGATCATGAATGAGATCCCGAATGAATTGCATGTGAATCTCAATGTGTTTGGTCCTCTGATGATGAACTAGATTCCTGCATATCTGGATGGTGCTCTGGTTTTCAAAAAAGATGATTGTAGGCTTCTTGATCTGGATACCAAGCTTAGAAATAATCCCCTGAAGCCAAATATCCTAAGCAGTTGCGTTAATAACTCCCATGTACTCTGCTTCTGTGAATGATAGAGTAATAGCATTTTGTTTCTTGATCGACCAACTGATGGGACCAAAACCCAATGAGAAATTGTAATATGAAGTTGACTTATAACACTCAGTATTGTTAGCCCAATCTGAATTTGTGTAGTTGACCAAGTCAATATCTGAATAAACCGTGTAGTGAATCCCAATGTGTGAACCCTGAATGTAGTGAAAAATGCTCTGAGCTTATTTCCAATGCAACTCATGGGGTTCATGAATAAACCTCAAAACAATACCAATGACATAGGAGATATCAGGTTTAGTGTGAGTCAAGTAAATAAGGATGATAACAAGTTGGTGATACAAAGTAGAATAAAGAAAATGTGTGGAATAATCAGCCTCAAGCTTCACTCCATATAACAAAGGATTCAAAGATTACTTGCATTCATACATGTGAAATCGAGAGAATATTTGGGTTGTGAAAGTGAAATCCCTGAATCAAATTGTGTGATCTCAATGCCAAGGAAGTAGTACAGTAGACCCAAGTCAGTCATGGTGAATCTGTCTTGAACAACTATATTCACTGCTAATATAGCTGATGAAATAATCCTAGTGATAAAAAGGTCATCAACATAAAGTACCAATATCAGTAATGAATCATCCCACCATAATAGATATACATTGGGATATAAATGACAGCGAGTGAAATTATAATCTAGGAGGAAGGAATCCATCTTGGCATACCAAGCCCTAGGGCCTTGTTTGAGGCCATAAATGGATTTCCTAAGCCTGTAAACCAAGGATGAATCTTGAACAAACCTTTGTGGTTGTTCCATGCAGATATCCTCCTATAGGTCTCCATGAATAAAAACACTCTTCACATCCATCTAGTTCACACTCCAACCATGTGCTACGGCTAGAGAAAGTGTGATTCTAATCAAAGTTATTTTGGCTATGGGTGCAAAGGTATCTGAGTAGTGTATGCCAGTTACTTGTGAAAACCATTTGGCTACAATTTGAGCCTTGTAATTATCAACTAACCTATCTTCTACAAATTTGGTCTGATATATCCATCGACATCGAACCATCTTCCTTCCCTTAGGAAATGAAGTAAAATCCCAAGTGTGATTAATTATTAAGGAATTATATTCCTCATGCATATCACCATCCCACTCAGGTATTCATGATGCCTCTCAGAATATTTTTGGATCTGTCACTGAAGCACAGAAGGCATGTGGCCTACTTTGATAGTCTCCCTGTGTATGTCTGTCATCCTCTGGATCCCCTACCCAAGTGATTTCACTCTGAAGTGTCTGCCTATCGCAAAGAGCGCTAAAGTGGGTGAGTTATGTGTTGAATCCTCATCCTCTAAAGTATGGATAGAAGTAGATGATGATGAATCCTCATTAATTTTCTCGCTATCAAAACTAGAAGAAGTAGAAGACATTGCATCAGTAACCTAATATGGATGATATGAATCCTCAGACTGCTTATTAAAACTAAGTGAAGCCAAAGTATATGGAGAATCATCAAGTAAAGAATCAGTGGGAATCTTCTGAAACTTAACACTTCTCTCTATGAACAACTCAGGAGTAGCATGATGGATAAGTCTATAGCCCTTGAACCCCTCTAGATACCCAACAAAGATGCAAGGTTTGGATTGAGGATCCATTTCCTTGCATTTATTCTTGGGAATGCATGCCATCGATGGTGATTCAAATACCCTAAAGTGCTTAACTCCCGGTTTCTTGTTGTGCCAAAATTCAAAGGGAGTTATACCTTTTAAAACTTTATAGAGAAGCCAATTCTCTATATAACAAGCACAATTTATGGCTTTTGCCCAAAACTATGGTGTCAAAGATTTATAGTGGATCATATAGTTTTCCATCTCTTTCAAGGACATATTTTTGTGTTCTGCCCCGCCATTTTGCTGAGGAGTGTAAGGCACTGTCCGTTGTAGATCAATACCCTCTTTGGTGAAAGAGACACATCTGCATACCACATACATAACATAAAAGAACATAAATTTGATTTTTTCATTTACAACCAAGGGTTTCTATTGGGATGAAGTAGCATAGCACACTATTGATGTTGAGGCACGAGGGCCAAACTAGATCAAGGGTTAGTTATATGCAAATCAACAAAAATCTCTAGGAGAACTACATTTGATCTAAAATGTAGTGTAGTGCTTGGTGAATCACATATGAGGTGATCACCGAGGTTGGTTTGAATCAAGAATTTACACCTTTATTTTTAGATCTAACGATTTCTTGTGTGTGTTGTAGGATAGATAGGGTTTATTTTGTAGGTATAGGTGTGAAATCTAGGGTTTTGTGTCAAGTTGAAGATACCAAAGAGTGGAAAATAGTGACATGTAATTATCATTATCAGATTAGATCCATGCTTGTTACAGGTGAAATACCATACAATTTGGTATAGATTGTACCATACGACCTTTACGGTTGTAAACAAAAAGCTCCAAATCCATAACAATTGATTTGACTAGGTTCTAGATTTTATAATCGACACCATCTCTATAAGACAACCCCTTCATCTCCACGCTACCCATGACCACCACCATCAATTTTTGGTACGAAAATAAGAAGCTTTTCACATCAACTTCTATGGACTAAAACACTTGCAATAGGTACAACATCTCAAAACCTTATGAAACCCCTCCATGACCATGCAAATGGAGAATGCTCATCACCCCCTCCTACAAACGAGGCCCACCCTTCATGTCCGCTTCCATGTCCACAACCTTGTGCACCGGGTGCGTCAAATCCTTGCATCCCTTGTTCACATTCATAAGACCCCTCAACCGGAGACAATAAGCCCTCACGGGAAACCTAGACGCGATGGTAACTAGGTGTTACTTTAGCCTCAATAAATTATCGGGATCCATTAACAACATGTTATTTACATCCATTAGTAGCCTTCATATCCTCTCCATGGTCCAACAGTCCCTCGCCGCGGTGACTATGTCACCATAGTTCACATTCTTGTTAATCCCGTTGACAGGCATGTCCACCACATGGAGCCACACCTCTATGATCTGATGCACTATGTTTCAAGTAGCCATGAATTTGACGTCAAAGCCTTGGATGTCGTTGCTGTAAGATTTTCTGGGGACATCTAGAGGAGTTGGGCTCTGTGTTGCAAAAACAAAGTTGAAGCCCCTTGTAAAATCTCTACTAATTTTTTTTTTATGATGGAGAATCAAGTTTGAGCCGAAGTAATCAACAAAGTTGAATGAAGATATTTGCTCTAAAACCTACAATCTATTTATGTTTAGGGATGAAAAGAATGATTTAGATTACCTTGGAATACAAGGAACTGTCGACAAAGATCAGTTTGGCATGTCATCAATTAACATAAATAGACAAGTCTGCAAATAATAATTACGAAGTTGTAACATCACCATTCCCAACAAACAGACACGTAGCTTGGGCTTGTTAGTTTGTTAGTAAATATTAGTGACTTGCTAAAAATATTTGTGTTTAAACTATTGTAAAACAAAAAATTGTTAGGTGTCACTTTAGATGGGAAAGAAATATAAATATTTTAACTAATCATAAAATCTAAATATGACTACAAAAAGATTCCAGCCAATTAGAAAATAAAAATAAACTTTCAAATTTTTTTTTTTTGAAAAACTTTAGCATATATAGAAGAAGGAGAAGAAGAAGAATAACTTTTAATGAACACAAGGCCACCAAAAACAACAAATGGGACAACAAATCTTGCTAAAGATCTTTCTTGCATTCAGATCTCTTGTTGATGAGTTTGATAATCAGCTCCCCTATTTTTTCAACCATATTATGGCTGAAATTATCTTGTAAGAATGCAACAACCACCGTACAAGCAAATTGGGCCCTAATGTCATTGTAAGCGTTACACTCCAACATGGAATGTTTCTTCGACTCCACTGCACCAGATGTGCAAAAGACACACTCTCTCTTCCCATACATGTTTATGTCTTTTCCATCTGTGTGTTTCACACTAAAGACGATGTGAATTAGTCCTCAATTGAGCTATGCAGATTTGACACGAAAATATTGGTCAAAAAAACTAAAATTATTTGCAAAGGCGAAACCTATACAACACTATAATAACACAAATTTTTAATTTGATAACATTATAAGCAAATTAATTATTTCAAAAAAAACATATCTGAGGTACAAATTTTAATTATTTTGGTAACATTTTAAACAAATTAATTATTTCATAAAAAAGTGAGAGGTACAAATTTTTATTTTAATTAAGAAAGAAAGAAAACTTTTAACGTCCAATACCATATCACGTATAGAATATCTATCTATTCTATGATCAATTGAGGAGAGGGCGGGCCTCTCTCTATATGAGATATAGAGGGGTCCCTCTAGAGAGTCTCCCTCCTCGACCTGGCGCATCCACTTCAGATTTTGAGCATGAAGATTCCACTCACTTGAAATGAAAGATTTTAATAACGTCCACGAGACTGAAGAGTCTAAGGGACCACATAAATTGAGACTTTAATCATATTTCAGACTCCTTTCAATATCCGCTCTTCCGCTGTGAATCTTGAGGATGAACCCCGCAGTCGCTTGAAGCTTTGTTCCTTTGAAGAGTTCCACTAGTCTGTCCACTTTCAGTTGTTTTCATACTGAGGACAAATATCATCATATGCTGAACACTCCATAACGAAATGACATTCTGTCTCGACAACCCCTTTGCTACAGAAAAGACAAATTCTCCTTTCCCAATCTTCCTTTGGAATAGTCCAGGTACCGGTTTCGCATCAAAGATGATGCGATCCAGCCCTTAACTGAGCCACTAGAATCCTTTCTTTACCCCTGATATATGCTCCTAGATAAGCTTTTTCATCATGTTCCCCATTGGTATTGAATTCTCTGATATAATGTGCTTTCTTTCGACCAATCTGACCCGTCCACTTGGCAGTCTTGGAGTTTTTTGTCACATAATTTTTTATTTCCCTGTTGCTGTTAGAACATTGTTGCAAGTTGATGTCCCATTTGTTCATCCCATTTAAAATTTTGATTCATCCAAGTTTTCTTTCTGACGTTCCAAAGTATAGTCCACAACTATTTTGGGCCAGCGAAGATTGTCCATGCTTGCAACTTTTTTCAAATAGCTTATCATCCGAGATATTGCCAAAGCTTCCAACGAGAAAGTACCCGCTTCCGCCAATCTCATAAGGAATAATTGATTTGACTTTAAGGGTGCTTGTGATTAGATGTTTCTGAATTCTCTCTATCTGTCTCCACCCCGTGATTTGACATGCTACTTCCCCAAACTTCGCAGCCATAAAGAACCACCGGAGTGACCAACAGTCCAAAAAGGGTTTTCTTAGTTTTCCAGTCCCAAAGTTCAGCTTTCCTACACCTGTTTTGAAGTAGATAGGATGCTTTCCAACCTCCCTGTATCCTTTTTGCTTTACAAGTCTCCCAACTAAGTTTGTGCGTGAAAGTCAATCCCAAGATACTTGGGATTCATTCGACTATTTCCATGGGACTCCCTGAAAAAAGAAAGGTATCTTGTCTAATCCTTCCTTTTCGAGGAGAAAATCATGATTTTTGTTTTGCTAGTGTTCACTTGCATCCCGACTTCTTGACAGAAGAGCTCTAGCGCTTTAAGTTGTTCCCTCAAACCTTGAGCTGTTTTTTAAAATTAGTATAAGGTCGTCAGCATAAAGAGTAACTTCACCACGTGACTAGCTAACTGAATAGCTCCTCCTTCAGTTTTGTTTACCCATTCTTCAAGCTTATCAGTGTATAGCCCAAATAAGGTGGGAGAAAGAGGGCAACCTTGCTTGACACCGATGTCACTGCCGAAACACTCGGACATACCTTCTTTGGTTCTGATTTTAGCTCTGACCTGCTCATACAATTTATGAACTGTTGCTCTGAATTCATCCGGAATCCCAAGCTCCTCCATCTTGTCCCAAAGTTTCTCTTCTGGTCACTGTGTCGAAAGCTTTCCTAAAATCAACAAAACAACAAAAAGCTTCTTCTCCTTGCGTATCCTAAACCTTCTCCTTGCGTGTCCCAAACCTTCGCAATCAAATGTCTGAGAGTAATACAATGGTCAATTGTTGAATGTTTAGGCCGAAAACCCCGCTTTCCCTTTTGCTCTTTTATCCTCTCTTTCGGCCCAATTGCTGATTCTCCGTTCTATTATGCCTCCAAAGAGTTTACCGAGAAGAGGGTTGATCATAATGGTGTGATAATTGGATGGGTTATTAATGTCACTACTTTTAAATAGAGGGATGACAATGCTAGTCGTCCATTCTGTCGGGAAGCCATTTTGGTTGACATCATTGAATATTTTTCTGATGTGCGGCGTGAGGACCTCAACTCCCCATTTTAGAAATTCAGCCTATAGACCATCGATGTCTTGAGCTTTACCACTTGCTAGATTCTTGATGCCCTGCCTGATGTCTTCTGTCAAGAAAAGCTTAATCGAAGTCTCGATTATGAGAGGAATATCTTTTTGTTGAGGACGCTCATAAAGGTTCCTTGCATAATCTAGCGATTGCTCACCTGTGATATTAATTTCTATGTATTTTTTCTTTTGTTGTAGCTCCTTCCAAAAACCTTTGGGGTTGCCTTTTCCAAGAGAAATTAATAGTGTCCTTCTCTTGCACACATAACTTTCTTTTTTGTGTTGTACCAATCTCTAATAAGTCTTTTTATTTTCTTTGTTCATCCCCACTTTCTTTCAATGTTCTCTTGGCAGTTTTACAGTCTTCATCATACGATGGGTTTGTCGGAAAAGTATTTGCCGCTCCTTTTCTAGGTTTAGATCTCTTACAAAAACTTAGAGCCTTCTGGATCAAGGATATCAACAGATTGCTCCGAATGTAACCACTCATTCCTTTGTATGTCATGTTCTCTATATCTTTTCTCGTTATCTGAAATTGCTGCTTAAGGGCTGCAACAAATATTTCTTGGTTTTCTTTATTCAGAATGATTTTTCCTTGTTTTTGGAATGTCTTTTGCATGTGTTGAGCCTGATTCCTTTGTTGCTGATTGTAGACGGTTCCAAGCTTTATCTAGAGAGGACTGTGATCTAATTTTAATTCGATAGGACAATCTCTGATTTCAAACTCAAGAATCGTGGAGATAAAACTTTGAGAACAAATTACAGTCTACAACACTTTGACCATTGTATATTTTACAGGTACTATTGCCTAATCCAGGCCAAGCCCTCATGCCATTGCAAATAACCATGTTGTATAAGCTACATAAGCCTAGAAGCTCAATTCCATAATGCGACACCCCTCCTCTACCGTCTTGAGATAATCTTTCCCAAAGCTTGTTCTCTTCTTCTTTAAGCCACAACGGATTGTCTTCACCTCCTTCCAAGCTAGTCAACTGAAGAGATTGGTTATTTGCAGTCCTCGCATTGAAATCACCCAATAGAATTATTTCTCCAGATGCACTGAAAATAGAAATGTCTTTTTTTATTGAAGCGTATGGGTCTTCACTGTCCAAATTTCTTATCTTATATGTCTTAGAACCTTTCGGTGCAAAGATATAGAATCTATGGACTGATTTTTTTAATATAATTTGAGTCGGATTAATTGCTTTTAACCTCATGATTATCTAAACTCTATTGCTAAGTTTCAAAACATACTCAATGTAAGTAAACAAGCCCAGGAGATTGGGTAAGCTGTGTGATTTGTTCATTCATCTGGAGTCCCCTTTTGGCGATTGTCATATCCTCCGTAGGCAGTGACGCCAGCCAATGCATGGGCAAATCCTTTTTGCCCATCTTAAATTTTATAATTTGATTCTGTAGGGAAACATCATCCTGTCTATAGCAAATCCTGGCAAAATTAAATTTACCCCTGGAAGCTGAGAAACCCTGTTAACTTCGTTGGCGTGGCAATATTTGGGAGATTCGAACATGGGATCCCTGAAAGAAGACTCTAATTTCTTCGAGGCAGATAGGAAAACGGAGGAGCCTATTTTGTACATTAATGGAAAGAGGCGAGTGCTCAGTGACGGATTAGCTCATTTGACCCTTCTCGAATATTTAAGAGGTGCTTTAATTCCATTTCTTTTTACTTTGAATTGGCATTTATTGAATTCTCTTTGATTGTCAACTAGAAAATCTTGTATAAATAGGGGTGCTGTTTTCAGAGCCACCGCAATTCTGATTCCCACCCGGTTGTTGGGGGAATGTAATGTATATACTAAATTAAAAAAAGGAGATGCAAATCTCGGGTAGAATTGTAGATTTCTTCATTGAAGCTGAAAACTACCTGCGTGTTACCATGTTTACAGCGATCCAGTATATTAATTTCTACTTGATTATTTTTGCCTCGAGATAATAGTGTGGAGGCTTTTAATAAATTGTTAAAGATGCTTAAGTCTTTTCGAGGAAAATCAATCTATGGAGTAACAACTTGCATATGTTATTTGGATCATTTCTCGATTTGTGTGTGCCATCCTCACGCCCGGCCATGCTAATCTTCTATGTATGGTTCCAACTTTTCTAGATGTCTTCAGAGAGATAATTTTGCATATGTTATTTGAGTCACAGTACTTGCAGATTTGCTGCTTTTATCTCCCGAGAAAATTATAGAATTAACATAAAATTAATGTTGTCCGAGTTTGACTGAATAAACTGTGTAGAAATTATTGAAAGTCTGCTGTGAGGTTTTTATTATTCTCGTCAAAGATATAGAATGTATGGACTGATTTTTTTAATATAATTTGAGTCAAATTAATTGCTTTTAACCTCATGATTATCTAAACTCTATTGCTAAGTTTCGAAACATACTCAATGTAAGTAAACAAGCCCAGGAGATTGGGTAAGCTGTGTGATTTGTTCATTTTATTGTGATTACATGAATGTTTCAATTTTTGAGATATCATTTACTATTTTTAGATATTTAAATTATGTGGATATGAGAGATGAGGTTATACCATTGTTGCTGCAAAATCTATTTATATTTATATATATATATCTTGTTTGAAATAATCGAAGCACATCAGTATGGTACCGGCTGTACTTAATAGAAGAAAGATATGGCGGTAATATGTAAAATTGTCTTTCCTAAAGAAATTATTCTGGAAGAAATGGGCAATAGTTAGGCGAGGTGCGCCAGCTGCGAGCAACAGTATGGTGATCAGATATATACACATACATACATATATAGTGTGTGTGTATCTACACACACACACGCACATACTAAAATTGTGAGTACAACAAACACATCCCTGTGTATATACATAATACATACACAGGGATGTGTTTGTTAGACTCACAATGTTTTACATTTCCGAAGCTCCCCAAAGTTGTGTACAACATGTAGATCGTGAAAAAATATAGTTTATTGCCTAAAGGGTCGAGTGTTAAAAGTGAAGTGTTTGTCATCAAAAGTGCAATGGAGATATAAAAGCATAATCTGGCGGTCAAGTTGGAAGTTCCTAGTAGGAACCCAATGCGCCTCATGTGCTAGTGAAAAAAAGCAAAAGACTTTAGGCGCAAGATGTGCACATTCATGTTCATAGTGGAACTTCTCAGCAAAGCAATAAAACCATGCTTGACACTCTTAGAAGAAGAAAAACATAAAGAGGTTCTAAAAGCACATTTATGAGGCATAAATCAAAGTGTTGATTGGGAAAGTAATGTGTGCCCAATACGACAGGGAAAAGAAGCATGCCAAATGTGACTTCATAGTGAAGGCAAAAGTGTGGGTACACTAAAGATGCCTTGAGCACGAAGATTAGGTGGGGAAGGTAAAACGTGCTTGGCGCGTTGATCTTTGTTAAGAAAACCCGAACCAAGAAGAGGGAGGAAGAAGATCAAATGTTTGCCTTAAGCAAAAAGGTAAACCCTATAAACAAACCTAAAGATTTTGCTTATATATTTTCCACACCGACTTCCCATTTGCAAACAAAAGCGTGTTGCGACTTCACCGGCTCCCTCTCCAACACTTTGTCGAGTTCTTCTCTCTCTGTCACAGTTTTTTGCAAAACATCCACATACCCTCTATCCAATATTGTTGCATTCTGTATTGGTCTCACAATTCCACTTTTCCAATTCAGGGTATTTTTTGATCCAATTTCTATAGGTCCAAACTTATTGAGTATTTGCTAGTATTTCCTCAACATTCGTGCATTACCCTAGCTATCCAAAATTCATTTTTTTGGGAAGAGTGTTTTTCTAAAATTAGCAAATTTTGCCATTGCCTTCCTTAACTTGTTTGCTTCATTCCCTATCGTCCAGTAGAGTTTCCATCATGCTTTGGCACCAAAAGACCCCAAGCGCACTTTTTCCAGTGTGATGTGTACCCTCAAAACGTGCCCAATTTTTTCTCTCATGTGGGGCAGTGTTTTTTCAGAGTTTTTCATGGTTTTATGACCATTGTGGCTGCACTCAAATCTACAAGTACTCGTAGAAGTTGTTGTGTGATACTCTTTTTGGCACAAAATGAAGTTCCAATACCAGGGATTTGAACCACATTCTACTTTGGGAACAAACTTCCTCAAAATTCGGGATGCAAAGACTGACCATGATAGCAGGCTTCTTGAAGCAGCTGACTTCCCCATATTAGTGCAATGTGTAAAACTAGTGCTTGCATGGGTGAGGCACTATGATCTTGTGAACTAAGAAGTGTGAACAAATGAAGGTAATCCCAATTTTTCGAGTGGACAATGATTACTTGGATGATACATTCAGAATCCCTCTAAACGATGGTTATGGAGACTTAAGTGTTGAAAGCGCATAGGCCTAATGCCTTCAAAACATCAACTCATCCTAGTTGAAACAAAGAAAGGCAAATCCAAGTTGCCTAAGAAGCTACACCTATCAGATTTCAATGATAGAGTTATAACATTGCTAAATAGAGTAGTGGGAAATAAGATGATAGGTGATTTTCACCCATGGATGTTCTAGGTACTAATCACCATTAACAAGAACAAAGAATTCATCGAGTAGGGGAAGATCATCGGTGATGTCTTTTATAAACAGCTAATAGAGTTGGAGAAAACTCACTCCTTCTACATGACCTCATACTTGATATGGTCCATTGTCAAACCTTCAAGTATTTTTGAGGCTTAACGCATTTGTGTAGTTTGGTTCTGCTGAATTGGATTTGGTTCCACTACTTGCGGCTCACTTTTTTTGGAGAGTAAGAGACATTTCACTTAAGTAAAAAACATCTTGGTAAGGATATTTGAAAATGATCATACTGCAAGATAGTTTCCAAGGTTCTCTTACATTCGGTTCGAAGGGTTCAATGGGGTTCCATATCAGCTCCTCAAGTATGTTCTAGACAAAATACTCCTAATAGAGCTATGCAGGCAGCTAGCATGAGTGTACAAGTTGTGCTGACAGAGGCACAAAAATGTAGTGCATTTTTCGAATTTGCTTGAGCCATAACACATGCAGGACGTCAGTGGACACACAAGGAATCACTAGAAATATGGACTTTAAAATGTATCCACATTATAGGAGCGATTCTTTTGAGAACAAAGGTTTCATGGAGAGCCATTTGTGCCCTATATATGTGCACATACCAAAAATTGATGTCTACTGGGCAAATTGCAAAGATGAGTACAAAGTGCATAGTAGAGACTATGCAAGAATTGTTAGAAGAAGTTATTAGACAAAGAATGAGGAATTGGAATGCGCACCAAATGAATGCGTGTCCTTCATTTTATTATGTTGGGATTAGTTACAATATAGTTGGAATAGTTCTGAGACAACTCATAACTTATTACAATTAGAGAACCACCAACTAACGTGTATGTGTATAAACATATTCATTATATTCAATACCCCCGTTAATGACTAAACCGGAAAGAACTCCAAGTTTGTCTTGAAAATTTACAAACAAGATGGGACCAAGAGGTTTAGTCATTAGACCCGCAGGCTGTTCCTTAGAAGGACAATAATGAAGAGAGATAATTGTCGAATATAGTGACGATGAATCTCAATGTGCTTGGTGTGGGCATGATATATCGGATCCTTTACCATATTCAATACACCTTGATTGTTACAAAAAATGGAAAGTGGAGCAGGTGTAGCTTGAGAATGTTGTAGATCAATTAAAATATGAGATAACCAAACTGCTTCACAGCTGCCACTGACAGCTGCTTTGTATTCTGCTTCAATGGAAGATATACCTATAGTGTGCGGAAGCTTACTTTGCCACAAAACAACTCTTGAACCAAAAAAAAATAATTGCCTGGTGGTAGATCTCTGACTATCCGCCAATCTGCCCAAATCATTATCTGTATAACTGATCAATCTGAATTCGGTGACTCACTAATATAGAATGCCAAAGTCAAGAGTTCCTTTGACATATCACAAAACTTGTTTTGCTTATGCTCAATGAATGAGCTTTGGTTTAGACAAAAACCGAGAAAGGTTTGCTAACGACAACACATAACTCTGGTCATGTGGATGCAAAGGTATATTAGGCTGCCCACCAAGAGTGATTCATTGACAGGTGATGAATCATCATGAGCTGATAACTTCAAATCGACGTTCATTGGTGTAGAAGATGAATTACATTCAGACATTTGAAATTTTTGCAATAGATTTGTAGCCTACTTGGGCTATGAAAATCATATGGTCATTTCGCCATAATTATACACCAAAGCAATAGTGTAGTAGGCCTAAATTAGTCATGTCAAAAGCAACACATAACTCCAATTTTACTTTTTGAACAGCAGTGGCCCCACTTCCATTGATGGCAAGATCATCAACGGAAACAATAAGAATTACAATGTCATCACCATCTCTTTTGACATTTAGATTTGGATCAACAAGACTCTTGAATCCAAAATCCTGTATATGTTGATCTATTTTGATGTGCTAGGCTCAAAGATGAGGAAATAATTCCCTCACTTTCACCTTCGAGTACCACTGGGCCTGCCTTGGCGTCTTCCCCTTGACTCCAACCTGTCAAGACTCCTGTGGACCTCTCCTTGTCTCTCTAACTTTCTGCTGTAACACTATGTCCTCCTCCAACCTGCCTTGTGAATCCAAGACGCAATCTTCTATGGAAGGTAGCAATTGACATTCCTCCTCATCAAGCATGGATGATTCATATAGGTGCAAGTTCTCACAATTATATCTAAGGGACTGTGGTATCCTGAGCAGGGGAGGTGTGATCCATAGGGATCTAGAGGAAAACACCACTTCATCAGAGCAACCAATACCAGAAGAGAAATTAAGCAGATTGAAGAGCAAATTGTAAAGATATAGAATCGCCACTCTGTGCAGAGCGGCGGTTGCGTAACCGCCCCTCTACATAGGATGACGGTTACGTAACTGCCAGTCTGCATACACTGGCGGTCTTGTCACTAATGGAAACAAAAAAAAGATATCCACGAACAGTCTCAGATTTGAAGCGTTCGGATTGTGTCTCTTCCTTGTACGACCCTTCTCATTCTCCAATGCACGGGAGGACATGGGAAGAAGCTATAAATACAAGAGGAGCAAGTGGATTCGATCATCGATTCATGGGAGAAGTGAGCAAGAAGTGGAAATAATTCCCTCACTTTCTCCTTCGAGTACCACCGGGCCTGCCTTGGCGTCTTCCCCTTGAATCCAACTTGCCAAGACTTCTGTGGACCTCTCCTTGTCTCTCTAACTTTCTGCTACAACACTACGTCCTCCAACTTGCCTCGTGAATTCAAGACACAATCTTCTATGGAAGGTAGCAACTGTTATGAATTCCATCAATCCCTGTGGATTCTTGTTATATAGGTGGAAATGTAGGAGTTCACTCGTCATGAATTTTCTTACCAGAAGATAGTTTTTGAATGCACTTTCTTAGCCTTCGAGCCAAAATTGGGCTTTTTTGCAACTAGCAGGAAAATGTAAAAGAAAGTCATAGGACCCTAGTCAAGTTAGCAAATCATCATATAAACATAATAACACTTGTAAATAACTCTTTTAAATTCTATCTTTTGACTTGACATGTGAAATTTGACTTTTGGGAAAATAGTTTTTCTCTCTCTTCCCTATCGCTTTCTCTTTTCCCTTAGTTAAAAAATGAAATGAAATGAATATGTGCCCTAACCCTCTCTTGTCTTGTGTGTATTATTATTAAAATGTAATATGTGACCTAAGCCTCTCTTCTCTTGTGTCATGGATGTGTGTACTTCTCGGTTATAGGAATTTTGACTATAGGCTAAGAAATCGTCCCAAGTCCTTGGATACTTGCTATTATACCCTCTGATTAGTTGTCACCAAAGTCCCGTTTACCACCTCTGTCTATCCATCTATCTGTGGATGGAAATTTGTGCTCCTATGTAACCTGGTATCCATCTTGTCCCACAAAGTAGTCCAAAGCTTCCCCAAGAACCTGGAATACTCTATTGGAAACAATAGACTTCAGAAAACCAAAATGCACCCATACATTAGCAAAGAAACAATTCTTCTACCTAACTGTGCTTTTCCTATCTTTTTACAAGCCAGAAGAATACACATCTTACCGAATCTATCAACAAAAACATATAAATAGTCATGGCCATGTTTAGACATAGGTAATCCTCCTACAAAATCCATATAAATGTCCTCCCACAGGATGAGTAGAGATTGGCAAAGGCATATGCAAACCCTCCTTCTTGATCTTAGGCTTGCTAGTATAACAAAGTTTACATCCACGTATAAATTTTGATACTTCTTATTGCATATTGGGCAAATATACATACCTTTGCAAGTGAGCCAAGCTCTTACCAACACCGAAGTGTCCACACTACTTTTGAGGTATGTGCTTCCCTCATCAATAAAATTCTTTCTCCTTCTGGTATGCAAAGCTTCCCCCATTGGTAGAGCAGTCTCGTTTTTGAGATAAAAATCTTCAATACCCTATCCTTTCCACCCTCTTGGGACTGCAATTACTGAAATATCACCCCAAAATCTTTGTCTTGAGCATATGCCTCTCTGTAAGCTTCCTTCATGAAGGGCTCAGATATGAGAGATAGTGGCCAAACTAGGAGATTTTCTCCTGTGTGGGTGGCCTAGACAACATGTTTGCCACCAAATTTGTGCTACCTTTCTTATACTTTTATCACCAAATGGAACTGCTGAAGGAATCCCATCCATTTGTAGTGCCTTGCCTGCTGCAATTTAGACTGTGCTTGCAAATACTGGAGAGGTTTGTGGTCAGTGTGCACAATAGTTTCTTTACCCAACAAATAATGTTTCCATTTCTTTATTGTTTGAACTAGTGCATACATTTCCTTATCATATACTGAATATCCTTTAACTGCTAAAGTGAAAGTTTCATGAATGATAACATACTGGCTTACCTCCCTGTAGCAACACTGCGCCCATAGCGTAATCACTGGCATCTGTCTCTACTTCAAATGGCTGCTGCAAATTAGGAAGAGCAAGTACTGGAGCATGACTAATTTTGCATTTTAATAACTCAAAAGATCTTGTCTTGTTCCTTACCAGTCTTAGTCAAAACCCTTACTCTTTGTGGCCGCTGTGTGTAGAGGTGCTGCAATAGCAGAGAAGCCCAGAATGAACTTCTTCATGTATTGTACTGCTCCCACAAAACTCCTAGTCTTTGTGGCTCCCGTTGGTGTTGGCCAGTTGGTGATGGCTTCCACCTTCTTCCGATCCACTCGTAGCTCTCCTCCTCCAACCACGTGCCCAAGATAGACAAGTGATTGTTTGGAAAATTCACACTTCTTCATATTGCATAGCAGTTGTTTCTCCTTGAGAACTTGCAAGACTTACTATGCAAATGTGTTAGATGTTCCTCCCATGTGGCACTAAAAATCAGAATATCATCCAGATATACAATGACACATGAATCTATGAATTCCCGCAATACATCATTCATCAATCTCATAAATGTAGCGGGTGCATTACATAAACCAAATGGAAGTACTAACCACTCATACAAACCCTGTTTTGTTTTAAAGGAAGTCTTCCATATATCCTCCTCCTTCATCCTGACTTGGTGATAACCAGACTTGAGATCCAACTTGGTGAAGAATTTTGCATGCTGAAGCTGGTCCAAGAGATCCAAGAAAACAACCTTCCTTATCATCTATGCGACTTGAGGAACTTAGTGAAGATATGTTGAAGTTGGTCCAAGAGATGTTCTTTATGGTAATCTTGTTCAAAGCATGGTAGTCGATGCACATTCTCCAAGAACCATCCTTCTTTGACACCATCACAATAGGCGAACCACATGGCGAGGTGCTTGGGCGTATAACCCCTTGGTCTAATAGCTCCTGGAGTTGTTTCTTTACCTTTGTACTCTCCAAGTAAAGATTGCCTATACAACCTGATATTTGGTAGAGGGGACTCTGGCAATTACTGAATCTCATGCTCTACCTCTTTGTTTTGGTGGTAACCCGCTGGGAGTCTGGAATACTTCCTGAAAAGACTAAATTATGCTATCCAAATCCTTCATCCCTTTGTTAGAAATATCTGAAATTTCTACCCCATCTTGCTTATCTTTCAACAAAAGTAAACAAAACTAATTATGATTTTCCTGAATTAGTATTTTTGCTTGGTTAGCACTCACCATAGCAAGTTGTGTCTTACGCATTGGTGTGCCTAGATGTTGTAACTGACTCCATCCTTGACCCATCTGTATCGGTTCTCCCTTCTCATGAATATAACATCCCTGATATACAAGTAAGGACTCCCGAAAACAACATCAAATGCATCAAGTGGAATTACATCAGCTTCTAATACATCTATATACTTGAGAATTTATCCCAAACTTGACCTTACATCTTGTTACCTGAATTTCTACACCCTTCTTCACCCATCCCAAAGGATAAGGATGTGGATGCTCATAAGTTTCAAGACCAAGTTTCTTTACAACCGCATCAGAAATCAAATTAGATTGAGAACCAGTATCAACCAAAGCATTTACCTTAGTTCTCTTGATCTGGATTTTGATCTGAAATAGCTTACTCATCTCTTCCTCTTATTCTTGGCTGTCCATGTTGGTGGCCGTGCATCCTAGCCTCTCATCTACATCAGAATCATCTTCTATTTCCACCTCCCCATATTGTCTTTACAGCTGTCATGGACTTCTTGGAGTCCTTGGTTCAGATTCTTTTGATGCAATTCCGGATGTAACTTCCAACATGTAGCGTCATTATGACCATTGATATCACAATTCTTGCAAAAATTCTTAGGATCTTTACAAGTATTCAAAGTGGTAGCGGTCTTTTTACCTTTCCCTTTCCACTTACCTTTGCTACTTGTTTGCCCATACTCTTTCTTTGGCTGATTTGTCGACTGTTTTGTCCCTTGACTTCAGCTTCTCCTTGCTTCTTCTCATCATCTATGTAATATGCTTGCACACATGTTTCATTGAGATCCTTTGGGCTTCGTGGAGATGACCTTCCTTTGAAGGTGAGTGTGAAGTCCTCCCAAATACTTGGTCATAATATCCTCATCCTCCAAGTCCATATTGAGCAACATGGCTTATCTCTGAAACTCCGTAGTATAATCCTGCACACTTTGACCACGGTTTTGTCTAAAATACTGCCATTTAATCATTTGGTCAGTCTTATGGCCAATAGGATAAAAATTTGCTCTAAGTAATTCTTTAAAACCCTCCCAAGAACTTACAATAGGACGCTTCTTCTTTTCACAAGTGGCTAGATGGGTTTCCCACCAAACCAGAGCATGTCCTTCCATTTTGAGACGTGCAAAGGTTATCCTTTGTGCCTCAGTGACATTATGCACACTAAAGTAAACCTCCAATTGTTTTAACCATTTATCAAACAATTCTGCATCTACTTGTCCTTCAAAGCTTTTAATCTCAACTTTAGTTTCAACTTTAAAAGGAGTATGATCAGATTTTACCTTTTCTCTTGTCAACTGGAGTTTCTTCTTCATGCTCTTCCACATCTTCTTCCTCATCGTGGCTCTTTCCTATGCCAAACTTCTCGGCCAAAGCTCCGAACCACTGAGTCCATGGAATCTTGTTTAACCACTGTTGTCCTTTGTTAATCAGCAGAGTTCTCTTTGGTGTTCTAAACATCCTATCCATCATGGTTTCCAGCATCTCAATTCTACTAGACCAAGTTCTCTTCTTCCATTTGATCTGTAATCCTTTGTTTCCACTTCTTTGTAGATATCTCCGGATCACAAGGTAAAACTTCTTCGCCTTTAGACCTTGTCACTGTCATACAAATCACACAAGAACAAATACCACAGTCCCTTGGATATTATTTCCACTTCTGATACCAAAATGATTTATAAACCTTTAGCTTTGAAAACTTACAACATCACAACAATGCCGTTTCTACTTCCAATTTACTTGAAAATGACAGTTCTTAATGCTAGTGAATGAAATCTGAAACTTAGAACTAATTTTGCAACAATGAAAGATAAACAATTTAGCAAGACACAAAACAATATTTTATCTTGAAAACCCCCAATTTGAGAGTAAACCAGCCGGGAGGGGCAATTGCTCTTTCTTCCCAATATTATATTGGCCAATTAAAAGAAGATAGAGATTACAAGAAGTTGAAGAAAGGAAAACAATATCACTTCACACCTCCTTTTCTACTTGTTTGCTCTGTTATCACACCTTGCTTCAACAAAACAATTCCGGCTTCGATGGTTTCTTGCTCACTTTTCTCCATTCGAAATCTTCGATGATCTCAATTCCATTTGTTCTTCTTGCTTAAATAGTTTGCTCCCTATATCCTCCCGTGTACTGGAGAATGGGAAGAGTCATCCAAGGAAGAGACATCCAAGGAAGAGGCATGGTCGGGACATTTGAAATCTGCCACCATTTGTGAATTTATTTTTTTTTGTTTTCATTAGTGACAGGACCGCCGGTGAACGCAGATTGGCGGTTATGCAACCGCCATCCTGTGCAGAGGGGCAGTTACGCAACCGCCGCTCTGCACAGAGTGGCGGTTCTGTAACTTTACAGTCTGCTGTTCAATCTGCTTAATTTCTCTTCTGGTACTGGTTGTTCTGATGAAGTGGTGTTTTTCTCTAGATCCCAATGGATCATTCTTTAAGTCCATACAAGGACTTAATTAGCCTGCGTACCAAATGTTTATGATTGCATACCTGAAAACCTTCAGGTTGTGCCATATAGACTCCTTCCTCCAAATCTCTGTTAAGAAAAGGCACTCTTTACATCCATCTAAAAAACCTTCCATCGAAGTTGAGTTGCAATCAAAAGAAGCACCCGGAAAGTGACCATCTTTGTAGTAGGAGCAAAAGTCTCTTCATAATCTATTCCCTCTTGTTGCAAGAAGCCTTTTGCAACAAGACGAGCTTTGTACTCATCTAAAGGACCATCAACTTTGCACTTGACCTTGTATACCTATTTGCAGCCAATGGGTCTTTCCTTGGAGGTAACTCTCCCAATGTCCATGTATTTTTCTTCATCAAGGTAGTTTCCCATGTAGGTGTGCCTGTTGCTTTAGAGTATCGTTGTGGCTTAGATATGTTGAAAAGATTAGAAGAAAGAGCAAAATGAACACTCTTTGAATGAACAATCTTCTTATAGTCCTCCAAGGCTGTGCATTTGATTGAGGCATTTCACCCTCACGCACATCCTATAAAGTGGAATAAAACCACTTAGGCCTTCGTTCAACTAATTTTTTTTGTTTCGGGTGAGGCTATTCTAGAAGAGGAACCAACTCAGGTTGGCGTCTTCTATACACCGGTGTATCAACTTTGTGTGTCACAAATTGTTGTGGTGGAGTCTGTGGAGGAGTATGAGATGAATTGGACTCATCATTGTGTAAAGGAGTCACAACACTCTCCGATACAACTTGCTGATTATAGGTGAAAATTGATTTTGTTTCTTTCACACCGACATCCCAACCAACAATCATCTTATTAGTGGGAATATCAATCAGCCTATAAACTTTAGATTGATCACTATAACCATCAAAGAAATATATTGAACTTATAGAGTCTAACTTACTCCTCTTTCTATCAAGGACTAAAGTATATGCAACTGAACCAAAAATACGAAAAGTTGATACCTAGGGTTTGATTCAAGACCAAGCTTCTTCAGGTGTGACTTCTTGCAAAGCTTTGCAAGGACTTCGATTGAGAATATATATTTTTGTGTTTATTGCTTCTTTCTAGTAATTGAGTGACATGCCTTGATTATGCATAATGCATCAAGTCATCTCCATGATGGTCCTATTCTGTCTCTTAACCACCTCATCTTGCTGTGGGGTATATGGGGCTATGAATTGATGATGAATTCCCTCCTTGTTGCAATATTCCTTGAATTGCTTAGAACTGAATTCCCCCCATTATCGGATCTAAATGTCTTGATCCACTTGTTGGCCTAGCTCCCCGCCAATGCCTTGAACTTTTCAAAGGAGGCAAAATGGTTAGACTTATTTTTCAAGAAGTAGAACCACATCCTTCTAGAATAATCATCCACCAGTAAGAGAAAATACCATGCACTAAGAACTGTGGGAGACTTTCATGATGGCTCACAAAGATCTGCATGAACAAGATCTACGATACCCTTTGCATGCCAAACACCTTTTGTTGGAGAAAACTTCCGTGTCTACTTCAATATCCTTCGCACATATCATGCTTCTCTTGGATACTAGGCAAACCAAGAACCATGTGGGCTCTATGAAGTCTAGTGAGATATTGAAGGTTGAGATGTCCATATCTCCCATGCCACGAAATGCTAGTATTACGCTCCACAACTAAGGCATGTAATTTGAACATGGCAGGGTTGACTAGCATATACGAGCCTCTACTTTGTTTTGTCTTAAATCAAACACAATGCATTTCTTGCCAAAGAATTTTACATAAATGTTAGGATTTTCCATTAACTGACTTATAGGTAACAAATTCTTATTCATGTTAGGAAGACTTGGTGAAGAAGAAAGTCTTAAAGGGCGACTCACTCTGTTGAGCAAGCTAGATGAGCGACGAGTAATGACCTTGTGGGCAACAAAGATCATGCAAACTAGGAGGAAGTTTTGGCACATGATGAAAATCTCAGACGGATGAATTTTAAAATCGGTGCCTTGGTTACATATAATAGGTTGTGTGAGATAAAACTTGGCAAGTGTAAAGTAATGCGGCTTGGACCATTTAAGATTATAGAGATAATAGAAAATGGATCAGTCAAAGCTAGAATGTTTGAAAGGGACAATGGTTCTAAAACTATCCGTCTAGAATGGAAAGCACTAACATTATCGATATTTATGGCAAGTTTTCATGCACGAGCGATAAAGAAATCAAGACAAATCAAAGTGTGGCCACAAAGTCTATGAAAAATTATAAAAATAATAATTAAAGAATCTATATTTAGCTAAGGCATGCTACAAGTCTATCTAATTTAAGTCCCACATGTTCCACTTTAAAAACATATCTCAGATGCCCGTCATAAAAACTGCTGCCCATGCAACCACTTATATCACTGAGCATCCAATCCCGAACTTCAACATGCTCTTGATCTATATGGCCAAAGTGACATAGGCGTTAGAACCCAGACAAAATATCACTCCCCTTGAACGACCACTCTTTGTTGAATGTCCTGTTGATGTTGAACACCCATCTTAGGTTCGCAACTTCACTTATGAGTGTTCCCTTGGTGGGAATGTTCCTTCCCTAAACATCACACCACTTCTTTATGCTCCTTCCCTATTGAATGACCCTGCTCTTTTGTATGCCCCTTTCTCCCCAAATGTTCCCATCCCTAAAGGCCATCAAACTTCCATGCAGCCGTACAGTGCTAGTGGTGTCCATAGGGAGCTGTAGGTGTTGGTGTTCGTAGGGAACCGTATGGTCAGCTAGAAGAAGCCAGTCCAGATTCCCAACCGTTCCATTCACTTTCAGTGTAGGGAAAATTGCAAAAAGTAAAAGCAATTGGTTAAGGGAAATAAATATAGTTAATAAACTCAGATTTTTGCTTCCATTGCAAAAAAAGCAAGTATCAACCTACTGACAGTTTCAGCTCTGGATGTTGAAAGTAGTGTTAGTGCAAGGTTTGGAGAAAAATAAAAATTGAAGGACCTATTGCACTAAAAAATAACCATGTGCACAAGGGTTTCGGCAGGTATTCGGTAATAAAAAATTCGGATCAACCTACTGACAGTTTCAGCTCTGGATGTTGAAAGTAGTGTTAGTGCAAGGTTTGGAGAAAAATAAAAATTGAAGGACCTATTGCACTAAAAAATAACCATGTGCACAAGGGTTTCAGCAGGTATTCGGTAATAAAAAATTCGGGTTTTGCTGCAGTAACAGCTATGCCCGAAAAAGATAACCCCCCATCTTCATCACGACAAAACAATGCCCTAGATGCGACATTTGAATAATTTGGAACAGTTAGGGAAGACCACGTAAGTCCCAAGCCATCTTTTACAACTTCGTTGAGGATGATTCAAACGTCACTAACAGGTGGTCCTAGCTCCAAAATGGTGACCTGGGGTAATAAAAAACAAAAGTCTATGGAACTGTCAACAAAAGCGTGTGCTACTTCATAAACAATTACATGGGAAGGGCTTGTGGCCACAAAGTCCCAGACATGGTGGATCAAGAAGCCTAATAACCACGAGTTGAAGATAGCTACGCGCAGAGCCAGGGTAGATTGAATTTTGCAAACGTTGTGCTTCTGTACGTGTGAGTTTGAACCTTATCTGGTACAAATGGTTTTAGGCTATGACAGAAATAACAAATGCTCATTTGTCTGTTATATGGACAAAGAGGTAAAAATTATTTACATGGATCAAGGCTTCACACGGGTATTTGGGGTACCCTCACATGAATGTTCAGTGACCAACCAACAAATAGACCACGATCACTCAGGCATAGAAAGATTTTTCCCCACAGATTTTTTTGAGCAAATCTCATTTTTGAGGAGCATGCTCGCATGTGGGCCAAGGGCCACCGAATTCTCAAAACGGAGTACTTGGCGTTCGAAGAATGGTGTCGTCTTATGGATGTCATTTGTTATCGGTTAATAGGGGCTACTAGTGTCTCTGATATGGTAGTGTTGATGACCAAACACCTTGTGGGCCTAAAGAAGGGCAAGATTTAGAGCTGGGGAGAGTAGCTGTCCACACATGTCCATGAGTTCCTTTCCTTGTCGTACAAAGTTTTATATGACACAACATGCTATCGGTTTATTTTTTGATATAGTGTATGCATAGTTTGCGGTGGAAGAAAACTCCATAATTGATTCTTCATATGATCCTACGTGGCACTGTGTTTCTTTGGAAACACCTTGGTATCCCCTTAACGATACATAGAGGGGCTTTACATGTCTGCTCATTTAGAACTACTAGACGCCTCCACGAACTTTTCTTCCAAAGTCATGGTTGACACTCTTCTGCAAATAAGGGAGGGTGGTAAGAAAATATAACCAATATAAAGTTGGCTGCAGGAGCCCGGAGAACCAATATGTATGGATGTAGAGGCACCAATGAGTCCGGTACACCATAGGGGCAACATCAGGAAAAAAACCAGGTACAGTCTGTGGCTAATGTAGATGTGTGTACAATAGAACCAAAAAACATTGAGGCAGAGGCAGCTGATTCTCATGCAGAATATTAGAATAAAATGACGGACACACAATGATAATGTGTGCATTCCGGTTACTCTTCATTTATTCTTTACCCATTCTATTCTTTCTTTATTCTTTCTCTCTCCACATTTTCTAACATTGGTATCAGAGTGGGGCAAGCAAGAAGAAAGAGAAGGGAAGAAGTTCAAGTCAGTCCCGTTAGGGCACAGTTCGAGTTTACAGTCATTGCGAGGACTTGCAAATCATGAGAGCAGTTTACTGATTTACAACAAACATTTCAAGAACATTGACGTCTTCATTTCAGTCATGATTTCTGAAGCACTGGTCTCCATTATTGCTGCTATTACAGTCGCATATACATACAGATGAAAATACAGTCATTAGGGCAAAAGTTGAAGGCACAATCGACATTGCTGCCATTAACAATAGTCCTGCCATTAATAACAGTCGTGAATATACCAGATATACCAGCGATCTGAAGATAATACCTGCGCTAGGGCACAAATCTCAGTCATTACTAGTTGCGAATCAAGAGAATAAACAACTGATTTAAATAATACAAAATTGAGGGCAAAAATGGAGAATTTCAGATTGTGATAAGTCGAAACAAGGGCAAAATACATATACAGTTAAAAAAGGGCAAACATACAGTCATCTAGGGAAAAATAAAGTCGTTGAAACCCTGAGGGCACATTATTTTAAGTTGCATTTTTCAAATATCAAGGGCACGGGAATGACGGGACTGTGAATCTTGAATTTTGTGACAAGCCAAAATGTTAGTCTTGGAGCCAATGATAAAGAATTGTGAAAGAAAGCTTGACATTATTAAATTATTGAAAGAAATATTTTTCAAGAGATGGATAAGATCGCGGGAAAGATTGAAGAGTGAAAATTCAAGGACAACCATGAAGCCTGTTGAAGAAATCACCAATGTGAAATTGAGGAAACTCACTAATAGAGAAGCGTATTTTAAGAATCCAACAGTGTTGAAAGACATGAAGGATATTGATGAACTCACTAATAGAGAATGCGTATTTTAAAAGAATCCCAACAGTTTGAAGACATGAAGGAATATAGTGTATGTAAAACTCGGCATGGTTGGCTTTTATTTAAGTTGCATTTTTCAAATATCAAGGGCACGGGAATGACGGGACTGTGAATCTTGAATTTTGTGACAAGCCAAAAATGTTAGTCTTGGAGCCAATGATAAAGAATTGTGAAGAAAGCTTACATTATTAAATTATTGAAAGAAATATTTTTCAAGAGATGGATAAGATCGCGAGGAAAGAGTTGAAGGGAAAATTCCAAGACAAACCAAATGAAGCCATTGTTGAAAATCCACTAGATGTTGAAATTGATGAACTCGCTAATAGAGAATGCGTATTTTAAAAGAATCCCAACAGTTTGAAGACATGAAGGAATATAGTGTATGTAAAACTCGGCATGGTTGGCTGTCTAGATAGTTCATGAGTTTATGAATCTCGGGAATTTACCCTTACGAGGGTCCTTAGACAACTTGTTGGAGCAGTGTGGGAGTATCTCAGTATGGATGGTTGTCCAACAATTCGGGAGATTCTGTAGTTCGGGAGTTCGGGGACGTGGAATCCAAGAACTCGGGAATTCAGCTCGGGAACTATACCTTTATGAGGGTCAAGGAGGCAACTTGATGAAGTTCTACTTGGTCAAAGCACTGTTTTCAAAGGGGAAAGCTTTTGAAGAATGCATGGTCTTGTTATTTATATCTTTTGTCAGTATGTTCTATAGTGTAAGCCTTGAGAAGGGGTATTAGAATATAAGACTTATTTATAAGTGTTAGTTAAATATTAACTAATCGACGGTTGAAACTACTTCACCCATTTTATAACCATCTTTCACATAATAAAATGACAGGCACACAATGATAATGTGTGCATTCCGGTTACTCTTCATCTGGTCTCACATTCTATTCTTTCTTTGTTCTTTCTCTCTCCACATTTTCTAACACAGAAGATGTGAGTATTCTAGTGCTTTTTCCTTGCTCTGATAGTAGCAACACTTAGGAAACCTTGTCTCAACTCTTACAAACATTAGGACCCATGATAGAGGCTATACAAGGTATTTCTAGTGTGGTTGGGCACTTTGAAGTTATTAGTGGTCTTTCATAGTTATGGATGATAATGAATGAGGCTACTCGTACTCAGATGTTTGTACAAAAAAATTGTGTGCCAAGTTTACACGGGTCTATTTTAGCTAGGTATGGCCAAAAGTGAGTACTCCCGAGATGCATGAATGATGGATTTCCCATAGCAGTAGCTTAGAGTGTTACTTCTATGGTGAGAAGGGTCTTGGAATCTTTGCGGATTATTGAGGGTACCTACACGTATCAATACTTCTTGCTCCAATCGTCCATGTGCAAACAATGTATGGTGCAAAAATGAGAAGGATAGTCTGGCTAGTGAGATTGCTGCCCAAAATCAGGACGATCTCAAGAGCAATTGTCCCAGCAGACTTAGCTCACATAGTATGTTGGTATGTGAGCAAGATCTCAAAGAGGATATGACCAAGCATGAGGATGAGCTCAATTAGGTACTGGTCAATATACAACTGGTTAAACAAGACGTACTCCAAAGGAAAGACAAGATGCATGAAGTAGTCTTTAGGGTCTAGTGTTCACGAAAATGGTAAATAGTTGCTTCTAAGCACCTTCAATACTGGACTACTGAAGTTAATGCATTGGGAGCCGAATTGGACCAATCAAAGGCTGCTCCAACAAACTCTTCAATAGGTGAGTAAGCTTGCATGAATCCAGGGATGCCTTCTGCCATCCCTCCTACATCTCCTCCTTGATATGGTTTTTATTGTGAGGTTTGAAGAGACTCCGACTTACCTAAAGGAGGGGTACGTGCTAATTATAAATTAATGCAGCTAGCATGTTTTGTGTCGGCATTTTGTTATGGGATTAATAAGACCCGTATGTTGGCTGCAATGGTTTTGGGAACCGCCAACCACTGGGCCTTTCCTTTGAGTAACATAATGAATGCAGGGGTAAGGGCACTTACATCATGTCCTCCTTGAACTATAAAGATTGTAATAGGACTCATCTTGAGGAATACAAAGCTGCTATTGTTTCATAAGTTATTATGGTTTGTACTTGCATGTGCTATTTTGTGTATATTGTTATTGATAGTCAAGTATCTTAGTAGACTATATTTATATTATAGTGAGAGGATGTTCATCCTTGCATAGTACTACTAGGGCACCCCATTTTGGCTCATTCTAGGTGTTGTGGGCCTTATTTGTTTTAACATCGAGGGCATTTCGACCCCCTTGCTGACAGCTAAGTCACAATAGGAAGGCATCACTAGATTTTTTTCTGCTTTTGGAGTTGCATTGGCCTTGGGTGTTAAGCAAAGGTCCTATGGGGAGTGCCTTGCTTCCTCCTAGGATTTTCAAATCAGCAACCCTTAGAGATCCAAGGGATGTGTCATCACTCGTTCTCTATACACTTTCTTCCGCTACCCTAGTTAGAGGCATTTTCCCCTTTTTGAGAGGTACCTTACAAGGGACCCCCATATCTTCTTGGTTGATTGCATCTTCATTTCAATATTTCACAAATGTTGGACATGTTAAGCACACTTTCAATATGGCCGCATCACATATAGAGGGGGATATGTTAGTGAGATGATGTTCATCCTTACCTAGTACTACTAAGGTGCCCCATGCTGACTCATTCTAGGTGCTGTCGATCTTCAAGTATTGTCATTGAGGGCCTTCCAACCTCTTTTCATGCATCTGAGCCATGGGGATAGGAATGCATCACTAGTTTTTTCCTCTCCTGCTAGAGGTTTGTTGGCCTTTGGTGTTAGCAAACTTTCTAGGGGGAGTGTCTTTCTTCTTCGTAGGATTGTCCAATATGAACCCCTTAGAGATCTTGGGGACTAGTCACTGTTTGTATAAAGACTCAAGTGGTTCTCTATCCATTTTCTTTTGCTACCCAGTTCAGAGATGGTGGCCTTTTTATTTGACAGGTTATCACATTCAGGTGTAGGATCTCACAGGGGACCCCTAAATCTACTTGGCTGATTACCTCTTCCTTTCAGCTTGTCACAGATGTTGGAGGAGTCAAGGGCCCTTTCAGTATTGCCGATTCACTTATAAAGGGGTACATGCCAGTGAGATGACGTTCATCCTTGCATGGTACTTGTAGGGGAGCCCTTAGAGATGTTGGGGACGAGTCATTATTTGTATAAAGGCTCAAGTGGTTTTCTATCCACTTTATTTTGCTACCCCATTCAGAGATGGTGGCTCTTTTCTTTGTCAGGTTGTCTCTTTCAGGTCTAGGATCTGGTAGGGTACCCCTAAATCTACTCAGCTGATTACCTCTTCCTTTCAGCCTATCCTTGCATGGTACTTGTAGGTTGCTCCATGCCGACTCATTCTAGGCTTTGTAGATCTTTGTTTCAACAGCAAAGGTCTTCCATCCCCCTTGCAGTGGTAGGACTGCATCACTAGTTTTTCCTCTGCCACTAGAGGTTCACCGGCCTTGGTTGTTAGCAAAGGTTCTAGGAGAAGTGCCTTGCTTCCTCCGAGGAGTTTTTCAATATGAACCCTGTAGCTCTTGAAATTCCCCTATGGACATCATTGAATCTTGCATTGGCCCTTTTTGCGGTGGAAGATGATTTTGTTGGTTCTTTTGGCCTGAGCATTGCTATACACATGTGGCACATTTGGTCTGTAATCTCGGTCTACAACTTTGATCTTCATCAGTTCCGTTCTCATTAGTGGTCCCTCCCTCACATGGCTATTTGTTAGGAAATAAGGGATAAAATATGCGGAATAATCCCTCACAGAATCGCAACAGTAGAAACTAATATGCAGAAAATATTACGGATCTCAAATAAAAGTGCAGAATAAAATAACACAACACAAAGAGACAATATTTAATGTGGTTCACCCAATTTGGGCTACGTCCACAAAGAATCACTTGCTCAGATTTTATTACAAGCCACCGCTCTCTCAATACAATACCCAGATCCGTTTGGAGCTATGCTCAACAAACTCTACATAATTCATAGCCAAATTCAAAACACATTTGGAACGTTTACATCATATCTACCATATGCACAAAACCGTATAAATAGACAACTGCTTAAGTAGTTTTAGAAAACCGTGGGTATCAAAACCATGGGCCAAAACCGTTCCATAAACCTATGGGTCAAAAAACCTGCCCATAGGAGAAAATCACGTTTCCCGATATATTGGGCATGTTTTAAGGCCCAAATTTTTTTTTGGGGGCTACGTCCCCGGACCCCCGCTCGGGGCCCGGCCCAGCCCCGAACCCCGGCGAGACAACTGTGGAAAGTGTACAGTACTCTTAGTGTACGGTCTTCAACACTTTCTCACATGAAAACAGCCTTCACAACCTAACACTATTTGTACTTGTGCCAAGATCAATTGGTTTGGGGTTTAAGTAGTTTAGGTTGACCCCCTCTTGTTTATTTGCGTAGTTTTAGTTTTTAGTTAATTTCTCACAACCTAGGGTTCTTTTCACCCTAGTAATTTTCTAATGTAACTCAATGTACTTTCAATTTCCAATGACTTACTCTGGTCATTTGTGGACATTAATATAGTTTCTTTCTTTCATCCTATTTGGATGACTGGACAAGGCAGTTGGCTTCTTGGTCGTAGCAGAATTGGTAATGAGTTCATTGTAACTGGAAGGAGGCCCGCTTTGGGATTAAATATGGGCTATTTACCCCTACCTAGGGTCCTTTTCATCCTAGTACTTCTTATGTAACTCGATGTACTTTCCATTCCCATTGACTTACTTTGGTCATTTGCGAGCATTAATGTAATTTCTTTCTTTTAGTTTCTGTGGATGGCTGGACAAGGCAGCTGGATTCTTGGTCGTGGCAGAATTGGTTATGAGTTGATTGTAACTGGAGGGAGGCCTGGTCTGGGATTAAAAATGGGCTGTTAGCCCCTAACCTGCCACAAAAATTATACATTTTTTCTTTTTCTTTTTGGAAGATCGCATCTTATATTTCATTATGAAACAAATGATCCATGTAGTTGACATCAATTGACAACAAAACTTATCTGAGAAGGCCTTCCATCATCATGGGCAAGAAGGGTCAAAATATGAGAATTAACTACTACATCGAGAGAGTCTACATCTCTTTTAAAACATTCATTCTAATTCACATCTGAATAGCGAGTTCTGATTGAAAGACTGGGAATTATTTTCAGTGAAGATTGGAAAGATTATCATGGAAGGTAGTACTGTATTTGCAAAGATAGTACTGTATTTGTGTCTCCAAAGCAAAGAGGTTTCAGTGAGATGAATGGGTTCTCATATGCCCCTACCATGCTATCAAATCATCCATTCTTCCTTAAATAGGCCCCTTCTGGTGGAGTATACCAACCAATATTGTGGCATACTCAAAACAAATATATTCCCAAAAGGCTGGGCTACTGTACGCTGCCAGAATGCAGGTTGACCTGTCTCTTCCATTTGAAAATAGAACATAATTCATTGACGAGCCTAGAATTTCCATGTTTGGCTTTAATTTGCGAGCTGTAATTGGCCATAAATTAGGCAAGGACCCGGGATTTGAAGCAGCTTTATCTTCCATTTTTCCTGGCATCTGTAGGGAGGGGCGGACTAGACATTGGCATCATTATCTGTAGTCTAATCCATCACTACACTAATCATGTCACGTATGATGAGGATTAATAGAGGATCATTCTGCCTGATTCTATGAGATCGGGGGGTTGTCCTAAGAACTATATGGCAGTCTTGATCTAAGCTTTTTCTCAATATCTTTTAATAATTGTGCAAGCTTCATCTTTTTTAAGTCTTTGTGCAACAGTGGGACAGGGACAAACTCCCGTAGAGGATGTTAGACTCATACAAGAAGGATTTACTCCATTTCCAGTCTCAAATCAATCCTGATTGATCCAATTGCTTCGTAAATACTTCGACTGTGGTTCATGTTCCGTAGTGCAAGAGAAAATATGCTTATCCAGAGTATTGACTCTGAGTTCTATTCATGGTTCTTCATTCAATTCAAGACTGATATCCTTACATGAGTAAATACCTGTCTTTTCTAACTTCTTGCCTGTCAATATATGGATCCAGCACACCCACCCAAAGTAGAAAGAAAGGTCCAGGTGGATTGAGTTCTGAGATCCATCCTGTCGTTGGATCTTCAGAGTCCTAATGCAGTTCCTTAGAAACAATTTGCCAGGCACTCAAAACCTTCTTAAGGACAACAAAGTGCCTTTATTTCTAAAACAGAAGCACTTTTTATTATATCAGAGGCCAAACTGTCATCTCATACTTTCTCTGCTAATGGTTAATTCTTATTTCTATATACCCAGTATTTTCCAAGGGAAATTTCTGTTAATGGCTTTAACTATCCATTTAGCTGTTAGCGTAGCTCCATGGGCTCTACTATTGAGTACCTATTGGAAGACCCCATCCTCTTTCAGAAGGGTACACACATCTCATGCAATCAGAGGGAGTCCCGTTTTCCACCATCAATCTGATATTTTTAGTGTATAATAGTCAATATCAATGATGACTATTAAATATGAAAAAGAGGTATTACACTTGGATGCGTTCTTGTACTTCCCTTGAGTGCGAGGATTTTTTAAGACATAATGTGGCATCTTGCTTTTGCTCAATTTATATCACGAACATTTTTTATCTTTTGAAAATTGAAAATGCTTCTAAGATCATATTCTTGAATTGAAGAGCATATTACAAAAGCATATATACATGATTCAAATTATACAGATATCCATTTTACAAAGATTGATAAGTGGATACTCATTTTGAGGTTTCTCTAGAAAATGCAGGGTTGGGGTTGACAGGAACAAAACTTGGGTGTGGGGAAGGTGGTTGCGGGGCATGTACTGTTATGGTATCTCACTATGATCCACTTAGAAGAAAATCCATGTAAGTTCCTGCTCATAAATCTAATTTAGCATTAGTCAGATAATAGGGTTCTTCCTAATAGAAAGGGCATAAAATTCAATACTGTATAGAATTTGAGGTATAATGCAAATAAATTTCCTTGGGGTAAATTTTACCAACTTATCATGAGAAGGATATTTTCTTTATATTCTTGTAAACTTTAATTAATAAATTTCAACCATTGAAATTATAGAATGCGTTGCTAGTTTTGAAGATACTAATATCTTGAGTATGTTTATAAAACTGACAGCCATTGTGCAGTCAATGCATGCTTAGCTCCATTATATTCTGTGGAGGGTATGCATGTTATCACTGTGGAGGGCATTGGGAATCGACAACTTGGTTTGCATCCAGTGCAGGTACAAGCGAAAATCTTGTTCCACATACAATTTTGACTCTTCACATGTGGAAAACAATTCTAGATAATATTGATGTGGATTTTATGATTTCTTAAAATGGAAAACAATATAATTTAGGAAAACAAGTCTAGCCCAGTACTCATCTTCATTTCAATTTTTCTTTTTTGGCTATCCAAGATGTGTTTCGACTTCCAAATGAGCTAAGCATGCAAACAATAAGATTACTTTCAATTTATTGTCCTCATCTTTTCTTTCTCATTTTAGTCTGATCTATTTTTCCTACCATGTAGAATATATTGTGCATGTTGAATTCGCCCAACTCACAGGACCTTTGATCACTGAAGCCTAAACTCAGTCCCCAGTGATACTGGTCAACTAAATGATTATGTGCTTAGCAGAAAAAGTGTAACAAACAGTTGCACCATTGGAAATTCATATCCAACCACTGAACTTGAATAAGCATATAATTAGAATAAACAGGCAAATGGTTTTTCCTTTGATCCTTCATCAGAATTTACAAAGCTGGAGAACAATTCATGGGCCTAGCTTGATGCATTCTTTAACATATTATCCTGTCATACCTTACAGAAACAAGCCAGATATGGCTCATATTTACTATCCATTGCCATTACCCTCTCCACAAGGTTGCCACCAACAAGGCTAGTTATGTAAATCATTCTGAATTCCAGAGCATACCTCACCGTTGTAGTGAGCAGCCCTGTTTAACCTTTGTCTTTGTTTTTTTTTTTTTTTTTTGTGTGTGAGGGATATTTTGTGATATATTTGCAATATTTGATACAACAATATAATACAGCAACATAGAAGATATTGCAATAATATTTTCAACTCAAAATCTGAACATTACATAGGGGAATACCATAGTTAGAATACTCGCCAAAAACTCGGTGAGTTTAGAAAAACTCGCCAAAAATTATGCTAAACGAGTAACTCGCAGGAAAACTCGCCAAAAATGCAAAAAAAAGTATAGAAAAAAATTTGCCATTTTTGGAAAGGGTCCGGAAAGATGTAGCAGCAAAAACTTGCATGTGCCATAACTTTCATTCTGTGGCTCCATTTCAAGTGCCGTTTTCTCTAAAAGTGCATATTTTCTCGAGCTCCACGCAATGATGGCAATATTTTTCTTATTTTCATAAAATCCATTTTTGCACCTTTTTGGACCAAGCAACTTCTTGCAATCTTCTGAAAGAATCATGAGCTTTGATTGCCTGTAGACAGATTAGTAATTAAAAATATTGGGTAGCTTTCCAAAACTCGACGAGTATTCTCCCGTGCTCAGACTAATCACACGAAGAAGCGCAACAAGTTGACTCAAAAAAGGCTCAACGACTTGGTTTTTGTGCAATACAATCTCCGGCTTCGCACAAAGAAAGTTGAGGCCACATCAGTGGAGCTTATTGATTTGGATGAGATAGATCCATACAGTGAGTGGACTGGGCAAGAAGAGGAAAACCCTGCATTCACAACGGACGAGATTGCTTCTTTTGAGAGGGAGGCTATGGAGGGAGAAGCACTAGCAGGACTCCGAGGAGATATTGGACTGGATGACATCTTTGGAGGTGATCTCCAAAATGCAGCAGAGGAGCCACTAGCACCATCATCTAGTTCCATGATCGAGCCAAATTCGCAGCCTTCTAGGAGGAGCGTAGAGACGCAGCCGAGTGTGGGGACTAGTATCAGCCGGTTGTCGTATTCGCATGATGATGCGATTTTGTATTGTATTTGTATTCAAATCTAATAGAAAACACTTCTCCAACATTTTATGGGCTCATTTGATACATTTTGTAGCTATGTGTTGCTTAAAATTTATGTTTTTTAAAGAAATTTGAGTATTTTTTAAGTTGTCGAATATTCCCGAGTATTGGCCAAATATTGGCGAGTTTTTGGCGAGTTTTTTTTTTTGGGGGTCTGGCGAGTTTTTGGTTTTGGCGAGTTTTCCTACTATGGGGAATACACAGCCAAAAATTCCAGATTTTTATAAGTTTAGATACTCAGTTTTCCATCAAAATAATTACAACCCAGTTCATAAATATCATTTATTATCCAAATCCAACATACCCAGAAAGTGCAGCAAACAAAGGAGTGAACTAGCGAAAAAATAGGAGCGTCAAAATTGGGCACCAGTCATCAAAGACAGCAGCAATAACGAAACAGCAATATAGATTGATGTGAGCAGGTCTAGACGCCTCCAAAATGCCTTTGAACCACACCCAAAACCCTAGCGACCCGCAACAAGAGTCTCTGGTGTTTCCCAGAAATGTACGACCAGCATGGGAAGTGTACAAACAGTAGCAATAATAATCTTCAAACCCTCGCTCCAGCGATCACCAACTGATATTTAATGAATCTTCAGTAATATCTAAACAATAGGAATTCCAATCTGCTCAACTGTGTTTCCTGAATGAAAACATCAAGAATCCTCCAGACTGTCTTCCAACAGCGTAGAGAATGTTGCTTGCAAGGGATTCCGTGCTCACAAACCCTGAGAAGAAATTTCTTCTCCAACCTGTCGAAATCAATATCCAATATCTAGCATGTCAAATGAGCTTCACAAATTTGCTTTTATAACTCTCCCAAGGAGTTCGACCCTCTTCACTAAGTCATGTGGGATAAAATGTTTCATTTAATTTATTCTCTCCTTATGTCTCCCATCTAGACATATTTAATAAAACATTTTAAACATTACTTATGTCTCCCTTGGCCCCTTTCATTAAAGAAATTTATAACATTTAAATAACGTAAGTTAAATATTTAATTTAACTTTAATACTTTACGTTATTTAAAATAGATATTCTGGAATCCGGACCATATAAAATGTCGAAATATCAATATCATCCACTCCCACGTACAGTTCTAAAAATAGCAATGTTGACAACTGACCTCCTGGACGCCTGAAAAGGACTTACTAAAAATAGTATGGGAGAAAACATCAAAAACACTCCAGAAAAGGCCATAACACAACTTTCCACCACACCATGCTGGATAAACTATCACCACACTCCGTTAGCCTATGGGAATGACTGAATAGGCTAACTCTGAAAATCTCATGAAAAGGCTAGGAGGGGGACATTACAGTCCGCCCTTCCCAAGATTGCTTGTCCTCAAGCAATCTCAATTTTAGATGCCGCAAAATCTGCTCATTTTCCCATGTTGCATCCTCCACTGGTAAGTTCTTCCACTTGATCAAATATTCTTTGATGACCCTCCTCCGAAGAGTTTGCTCTCTGGCATCTATGACGGCCTTTGGAATCAATATCAACTTCCCCTCCTCATCCAATGGTGGCAACTCAGATGAGGGAACCACATTGTGCCTGAGTGCTTTCTTGAGTCTGGATACATGAAATACATTGTGAACCCTCCTGCTAGCTGGCAATTCAAGCTCATAGGCAACCTTTCCAACCTGTCGCAATACTCTGAACGGCATAAAATCTGGGTTTGAGCTTCTCCGCTCCACTCTTCTTGAGAGTAGACTGTTTGTATGGCTGTAATCTTAGATAAACCATGTCCCCAACCTCAAAACTGCACTCTGTCTGCTGCTGATCAGCATAGAACTTCTGCCGATTTTGTGCTTGTTGCAAATTTTCCTTCAATGACTTCATGATGTCTCGACTTTCCTGTAGCAAGTCCTTTGCCTTAGGCACTCTGCCGTCTCCAAAAAGTAGATCCATGAAGTTGGGAGCCTCGTAACCATATAGAGCCATGAATGGTGACATCTTGATAGACATGTGATAAGTAGTATTATAGCAATACTCACCAAGGTGTAGCCATTTATCCCAAGCTCTCTGTTGGCCAGAAACATAATTCCTGAGATACCCCTCCACCCATTTGTTCACTATCTCTGTTTGACCATCTTTTTGTGGGTGGTAGCTAGTGCTGGGAGTGAGCTCAGTCCCACTCAATTTGAAGAGCTCCTGCCAAAACATACTTAGGAATGTGCCGTCCCTATCACTAACAATATTCTTGGGCATCCTGTGCAACCTGAAATCTCTCGGAAAAACCAATCCTCTCCATCCGCCGCTGTATGAATCTTTGGAATGGCAAGGAAGTGTGCAAATTTAGTTAACCTGTCAACCACCACATAGATGCAACCTTTACCCTGTACCTCAGGTAGTCCTGTGATAAAATCCATAGAAATAGATTCCCATTTCTGATTAGGAATGGGTAGGGACTGAAGTAGTCCAGCTGGATAGGTATGCTCATTCTTATTTTGCTGGCAAGTAGGACACTCCCTGACATACTTGAGGACGTCCTTTTTAAGTCCTTTCCAAGTGAATCTCTCCCGGATCTGTCTGTATGTCTTGAAAAACCCTGGATGACAGCTGCAAATCTAAATTTGTTCTTTCTTGCGATTGATGGCTTCTTTGGCTTCATAAAGCAGATACACTTGCCTTTTTTAGCTAATCAGTCTTCCACTTGACTAGAAGTTCTAGAGATTCTTTCCCAAATGGCCTCTCTCACAGACTTGGAGTAGTTAGAGCTTTCACAGGCTTGGCTGCAAGCCAATGTGAAGGAATTCAAATATAATGCCTTCTCCTTGGCATTTTACCCTCCATTTGCCGTCCCTGGCAAAGGGTGAATGCACACATTGGTACAAAAAACCATAAACATCAGTTCCATGTGAATGTAGGCCTTTTGAAATGCAAATTAACTGCTACTCTCAAATCATTGCTTATCTGCAGAAGGTCCAGCATATGGGGCTGGTCCCCAGCTCATCTGGCAGTCTGTTGTGAAGATGAGACACGAAAGCCCTTTTTTTAATTTTACCATTCCGAATATTATAATAGAAGGCAGTATAGTTTTTTCATAGTCATTTCAGATGTTTTTTACCAGTTTCTAGACAATTTTGAAGCTGACGGAAGGGTTTGTCAACAGAAAGTTTGGCTTCATCTAGAAAGATATGAAATTTCTGCAGACTGTGTATGATGCCAAAACTGAGATTCTAGCCCTAGAAAAAGCTGAAGACAGTTTAATTTATTATCAGCTTACTTGCAAATTGTGGAATTTCTGCAGACTGTGTATGGTTTGCAAATGGTTTTATTATTCCAGAAATCAAACATTCTGTCAGTTTGACATGCTTTATTGAAAATTTGAAAAAAAAGTAGTTGAATGACTTATGCCAATTTTCAGGTCTCTTGTTCCAACGGTCTATGTTTTAAGTTCTGTGTCAGTCCAGTAACAGTTGAATGTTTTGGGCTTCTGCAATTTTGCAAAATTATCCTCTTATATAAATACAATTTTTAACATTCTGCATGTAAAAAAGAAGTCTCTTTTATCTAGGCATATGTGATCACCCTTAAAAGCTCATCCCAGCTGAATTGTGTGAAACCTCTTCCCTTTCTATGATATCATCTCTATGGATCTGACAAGTGTGCTTCATTCTTCTACTGTTGTATGCGTGGACTTCTAGTATTTATTAACTTGGTCTTCATAAGACAGATTATTGCTTATTTAGATCAGACTGTTGATATATATTATAAACCAGCTTCTCAACTGGGACTGGCCAATTAGACAAAGCTCAGGTCCTGTGTACTAGGGGGGATCCTTGGCAAGTGAAAGGCCACAATTTCAACCCTAGGCCAAAGGTTATAATGTGATCCACTTATACATATTCCTTAAAAAACCAGTTTTGCATTTGTGGTCTGTTATCTTTCTAGTGAAATGAGTGATAAAGACATCAATGCCTTAAAGTCATCTTAAACTGTTTTTAATGTATTTAGCAAGATACTGGCTACTGTAGAATGGCTGTTAAGGTTTAATATAGTATTATTTTTACCTATCTAAAATTTGTTTTGGATCTATGTTTTTTTTGGCTAAAGTTACCCAGGGAGAGGGCCCTAGCCCAGCGAAAAAATCACTGAAGTGCAGGTGGGGTGCTAACCGAGGTTCAGCAGTCCCACAAACGAAAGCATGTTATCATGCTAATATGAGAAGGAGAGAGAAAGGTGAAGTCAGCGGAACTTTTACCATGCCATTCACCACCATCAACTATAATAACTAACACATCCATCAGTCCAAAAACTGAAATAACTTATCTATGTGCATAGCATTGGAAGCTTGCTGTCTTGTCAACCCTCTGTGCTGTGCCATGGTGGTTGTGCTGAGAGTGTTGTTCCATGGAAATCATCTTGACTGTGCTGAGAGTGCTGTGCAGTGTCAAAATGTGCTAGACTGTGCGTGTGTAAAATTCTCATCAGATCTGGACTCACATGCATATGAGCACAGTGTGTGTTTGTATTCTATGAAATATATAGGTCTGTGCAATCATTGGGCTTTTTGCATTATAGGAATACAAAACAGGGCTCAGCCTTATAACCTCCATTGCGACTTGGGGCATATTATGTAGGCTCTGAGTTGGCTGCATGGGGACAAAAAAGAAAAGGTCTTGACCCACAACTTAGTCAATTACTTTTATCTCCTCCTCCAGCGGCTTGTCATCTAAAGAGGATTCTGAAGCGCACAACTGAAGTTCCATTTGAGTGGCAGGGAAGAGCTGGATGCCTGAAGCCTCAGCCACTTCCTTCTGTCCCTGCTGCAGTGCTTGCATCCCTTTCAGTATAGCATGGAAATGAAAATTATTGCCCCCCTGATTGACTACTATGGCCTCCTTCAAGTCAGTGTGATCTTTATGTTATAGGAAGGGCCAAGATATTGGCTGCCTTTGGGATCTGCACCATCTTGTATATGTTCCTCCTCCCCAAAGACTGACCTGGGTCTGCTAGAAGGTTCCTCATCAAGCCTTTTAGTTTAGTCATATCTCTATCTTCCATCTCCTTGGCAATGATCCAGACCTTCTCAACCCACCGGTCCATCCAAGGATTAGAAATTTCCTTGTCAAGAATATCTGCAAACAAAGTGCCCAATGATTACCATGTTTCCCTTTTCCGGGCCAAGGACTCACCTTGCAATCCTGCCTCCCTCTTAACCATCTCTTGCTTCACCATCTTCCTCTTCGTAGGTGCCATCTGTAAACCGATTTATTGGGAATGAGCTGCCGGCGTCTACTTTGTAGATTTTAAAGGTCTTCGCATGTGCCAAAGGCCACGAGAAGAGTAGAATGGGATGGGAGATTAGACAGGGAATGGAGAACCCCAATTAATGTTCCGTACTGCCACTCCTTTCCATAATTACCCCTTCCAAATATTCATTAGCATTGTTTCAGGGAAGAATTTATCGTGCATGTTACTTTTGATTATATTGCTGGTTTAAGCTGAGTAAAAGGATTTCGCATCCGCTATTATTTTTGATCTCAAATCTGGATGCAGGAGTTCATTCCAATATTGAATTGCTGCACTTGAGGAATGGAGTAGTTTGACACCTAAATTAGTGGCTCTATCTGCTACTTGGTTTCCTTGTCTTTTTATGTGTTGGAATTTCACCTCTTCCAGCTGTCCAAAGAGTCTACGGGCTTCGCCTTGGATTAATCGAAGAGACAAGGACTCAATCTTCCCGCTAGTCAGGCCTTGAATCCAAATCTATGAATCACCTTCAATCAAAAGGTGTTTTCACCCTGCTTGAATGGCCAATTCTAGACCCCCTAAGTAGAGCTAGTCCTTTCGCTCGGTAATTGGAATTGTGTAATGTCCCCAATTCCGAGCAGATGGCCTAGGAGGCTTTTCATTCTTCTTAGCCTTGGTCATTCCTAAGGGGCTAGTGATGTTGATGGTTATTGGGTATGGTTTGCACCTTCATTTCACTTATAGGTTATGTTTCGACATTGGACACGTACTTTGAGGTGACTTAAGTGAAATAAGGTTGTGTGATGCTCCCCTATAGTACTTTATGTTCTAATTTTGCGTTGGGATAACTTAAGTGTACTTTTGACTTAGTGTTGATAAAGTAACTTAAGTTATTTTATTATTATGTGGTTTTTCCCCCAAGGAGGTCGATTAGGGTTCTTTTGGGCCCTTTGTTGCAATGAGAAACTATAAAAGGAAGCACTTGGGGGAGAGGAAGACATTCATTCATACACTCACTCTTTTATGATATTGAAGCCATTGTTGGTTGCACACTTTTTGCTTGTGGAGTAAGATCCCATAGGAACCCTAGTTTCAGTGGTGAGAGATCCACTCCTAGCTAGTAGAGCACGCCTCAGTGGTGAGAGATCCTCCCTAGTTTGCTAATTTGGAGCTTCATTCAAATCAAATTTTCAGATCAGAATTATTAGAGAATTTCAAAGGTTTGCTCAGTGCCAGAGAGGTTATTTGATTCATACTTCAGCCATCTACAAATCAGATTATTCCCAGCGTTTGAGGCAAGCTTGGCGAATTCCCAGGAGGAGTTTCATTCAGTTTGGGCTTTATTTATTTTTAGATCTACTTAGGGTTTTGTAGCAGTGTTTTCTAGGGTTTCTGGTTGGAGTTTTTCAGGTTGGATCTGATTCGTTATGATTTAAATATGTTGCTGTCCGAATTTCAGAATTTATAAAGATCATTTCAGCTCCTTGTGAATTTTTGGAATTTTTAGGCAGCTTCAGCAGTTAAAATAAATAAATAAAATCAGATCTGAGAGATAAAAAATTATTTCTCTCTTGTTTACTGTTCTACATATTTTTTTAAAGTTATTTGAAACTTTTGGGTAGGGTTAGAAATTATTACTCTGGAAAATACAATTTTTTCTTTGTTTCTGCATATTGCTGTCCTAAAAATCAGAATTTCAGTTCGTTGTTATCTTTATATATTTTGTTAATTTCAAGTGATATCCCACAAGGGATATTTCAAACTGAAGCTTGCATCAAATGCATAAGCCAATTTTAGTTGTCCAAATTCATCGCTGAATACCTCCCCCTCTAGCCGGACTTGGATTGCACTTTGCTGCTCCATCAAAGTTTAGTTTAAGAATTCCTTTTGGAGGAGGGGCCCATAAGGCCTCAAGTTGAGCTTGCGATCTAGTTCCAGATCCAACCCCGTTATCAAGGGCGTATTTGGATCTATGTTCTAGACCATACTTCAATGAAATATCCCTTTTGGGATACCACTTAAAAATGCACCAAAAAATATAAAATTGCAGCAAACACAAATTCTGATTTTTGCAGATCTTTAACAGCTAGGGCAACGAACTGAAGAAAATTGATATCTCTCAAAATACTCACTCAAATCACTTGAAATTTTTAGGAGAACTTGCTAATATTATAAAGAACATAAGAATAACTATTTTTGGAAATTTTTAGGAATAATATAACGCTGCCAGAAAATTACAGCGTGCGCTAAACAGCTGCTAAAACTTCTAAAATTCATATCTTCCGGAATAAGCAAGATGCAAAAACTGTGAAACTTCTGGAAATAACATTTACAAATATAGAAGATGATATTCCAACCTTCAAATCTGAAAATGGCCAACCCAAAAACCCTCCAAATAAAGGTTGCAATCTCTAAAACAAGTCGCCCTTTTTGGTAAGATGGTCAAAACCCCTTTGAAAAGTCTCTCAGGAAATGATGTCAAACCCTTTATCTTATTGTTGCCGTAAGTTTGATATGAAAACCCACTGATTATCTCCACAAAATGTCTCCAAAACCCTCAAAACCCTATCCTCTAAAACCCTTTGAAAATATCTCTATAAATTAACCTTGAAAACAACTCCAAAAATGACAAGCTAGGGTAAATCTTTCACTACCGAAGAATACCCTGCTAGCTAGGGATGGATCTTTCACCATCGAAGCTATAGATTATGTTCCTACGGGATTTCACTCTACAAGCTGATAGATTTGCAAACAGCAGTTGCACATGAAAGGAGAATAATTAGGTATGCAAGAATGATCCTTTCACTTTCTCCTCCCAACTCCTTATATAACTTCTCCCCAAGGTAAAAGAGCCCCAATATAGCCCTAGTTGCATTTTTCCCTTAGGAAGGGCCAATAAAATTAAAGTAACTAAAGTTACTTTTCCCTTTTTAAGCCACTATGGTCCATAAGTGACTCTCCAACACAAAATTAAAACATTAAGTATCATGTGGCCCCTTCCTAACGACAAACCGTAACATCTAGTCCTTCCAAAGCACCTTTTTGCATATGTCAACGAAGAATTATAACAAAATGGACTAGATATTCATACCCAATAGCTCCCAATGTCCAAAGTCGCTTCGGTATGACCAAGGCTTGGACTCGAATTGGCCCGAAGGCCTTTGGCGGAGGAAAGGTGACATTACAATTTTGATCACAAGAAGTTATAGGTACATGGATCCTTGACCATGGAGGTACCGCCACTTATGAGAATCCTTGTATTTTTCGTGAAGAGCGTGAAGGCTATCACGAGTTGTGGCTATAATATAAGATAAGATAAATTTATTAAATGTCCAACAAATGACCAAAAAGTAGGTCAATGAAATTTCTAAACTCGGTCATAACCATGTCTTCAACCTTAGGCTTAGGAAAGAGCCTAGAGAATGCTGACATATACCTTTTACCAACTTTAGCATCCCTATATGGTGGCACCCTCGACAAAGAAAAGATATCCGTGTTGTAGAATCTTGGAGCTAGACGACATAGGCAAGGATGGTGAAGCGGAGTGGTTATTGCTTTAGGGCCAACTAATATTGAGGCATACTGTTTAAGGCTTTCTTTGAAAAATATTTTCCGAGTCATCTTTCTTTGGTTTGAATTTATTAGGTCTTCATATTCTACATGTGGACTCGCACCACAGATACCTCATAATGAGCCTTGGTGAAACTAAACAAGTAATCTACACGTCATACTAGTCGTCATTTAATGATCAACGCTCATGGATCACTTTTTAGACTTTGCTACACCATGCTTTGACATGCCTCCATGTCAACCCATAGTTTGCAAGTGACAATCTTGCTAAGTGAACCTCTCGCACCTTCAAGAAGTCAATCTGAAGGCGATTGTGTGTGCATGTGCAACCTGAGTCCGCAATGCACATAGTTACAGAAATGAAAATTCTTGATGCTTTCTGCATTTTTGCCAAGACTTCAAAATTCTTTACACAGTCAACTATGATTTTTAAAAACTTACAACATCATGAAGATGCAAAGGCTATATAGCTTCCTTTACCTTCAACAACTACAAATGTGAATGTAGGATCTTAAGCAATGCTTTGCGACTAGTGAATGGTATGTCACAAACATCTAGCATCTCTTCGTCCTCAACATACACTTGTCTTACAGTCCAATTCATGGCAGTTATTACAGTGAGCTCGAACTCATTTTCAGCATTCAGAGCTTGTAGTCCAGAATGCGTGACAACACAAGGTGTCTAAAAAATCCACGTGCCCATGATCTCGCCTCCGATAGCATCTTAGCAAGCTTTACAATTTTTAACGTTGTCTGTTATGACTTTGACAATTTTTCGCATCCTCCTTAGCAAAGCTATTAGTTGGCTTTACTGAAAACATTGCCCCTATAGAAACTATGTTGTAACCACATTGATCAAAGGCCAAGTTATCATTGCCATCTTTCACATGTACGTCAGAAACGATGGACACTCATTTTAAGAGCCCAAGACAATGGCTCTGGAGATTGGATGCAATGAGGTTACTTCTGACATGAACTTCTTGATACGTTTAAAGCCAATGTGTGGCACAACGTGGTGCACAGGAAACTTCAGCATAACCCAACCCTTGTGTAACCGTTTAGATGGTTTGCCTGGATTGCAAATACGAAATGTCTGCACCATATCTGTGCCAATATGGTGCACCGGAAAACCCATATGAATGATTTAAATCCTCTTTGCATGGCAACAAGGGCACAGTTTAACGTGATGTGACACCATCTGTAATATCCCTACTCTCATTTAGAAAGGGATTTTTCCAATGGCTCCCTTTTTTTCTGATTGTGTGAAAGAGGTAGAAGTCCTCGTCTGTGAATGGAGGGTGTCTTACCATTTACAAGACCAGATGAATATGTCAAGGAGTTTAAGCAATTGGGGAGCTACTATGAGATGAGGCACCTTGTGGTCTCATCAATGCGAGCTATGAAGATCCTTTTTTTTGAGCAGAAAGGTCATGACCCGGTCTGTCATGTGGATGCAGGCTACTGTCTATGGTGGGGTTGCTCCGGTTACATTATGCTGCAGTGATGTACTCGAAGCATTTCTCAAAGGGAAGCAGTGGACACCCCATACATTGTTCAGTCTCCTTTGCAAGTATTCCAAGTGCCTATCGTTACTGCAGAGTATTGCACCTGGAGGCAAGGTGGAGCTTTCACCAATGATTGATATGCAAGTTTCTTTTTCAAGTTGCCCCTTTTGCATATCGTATGACATTCAAAAGAAAACACAAGTATTACAGGGTTTCACCGGACTACCTAGAAGTCTGCTCTTGCATCCGTACAAATGGCCATCCTCTAATGGAGTTCAATGTTATGAAAGTCCCCAATTTTGAACATCGGTTGGTCTTGACAGTTGTGCAGCTTGCAGCAAAGCTTGTCAGCAGTTTGTAGTAATATTCTCTTTAGTTGTTTCTTGTACCATTTAAAAACACAACAGCCTTACAGAGAAGAAAATGCAACAAATGTATAGAGCCTAGGGCATCATCATGATATGATATGAATAATGATCCCACAAGGCCCTGTTAAGTAGAACGAACAAAACACATTTTTAATCAGTTTAAAATGGTTAAACAATAAACATCAAAACAAGAATGAAGAAAGCTGCTGTGATAGGTTGAAATTAAGAAAGGGCATACAGAGGGATAAACTTGAAAAGTTAAAAACATTACCTTCAATGAATAATCTGAGAATCTCCTTTCAAGCTCCTCAATTACGTTGGTCAGTGACCATGGGCACTCGTTCTAATGTAGGAAAATGATAACAATGTTTGTCAGGGCTTGCCTGTACCATGGAACTGCAAAAATTTCCAGAAAGTGGATAATGTGCTCATCTTTCAGATTTAATAAGGAAAGGTTGAACAAATGTTTTCAGGTCACTGGCGAAGCAGAATATGCTGATGATGTGCCAATGCCACTGACTGGTTTGCACGCTGCATTGGTACTGAGCAAGAAGCCACATGCAAGAATTCGTTATATTGATGATTCGGCTGCCAAATTGGTTCCTGGTTTTGAAGGTTTTTTCACAGCAAAGGATATACCTGGAGGGAATGATATTGGACCAGTCAGAAATGACGAGGAGCTGTTTGCATCAGAATTTGTGACCTGTGTGGGTCATGTAGGGTGCCTTCTTCTCTTTGTAACTGAACTCGATTATCTGTGTCATAATGTTTTTGAAATATTTCATGGACTCAAAAGGCGTACTTTCAAAATTCATAATCTTGAGAATGAGCATAGGTTCCTGTGTTGGAGTCTTAATGTTTCTGGGTTTTTTTTGCGAAATTACTTGTGATACATTCATTCTGGTCACTTAGAGAATATTTTTTCTAGTGGTAGGATCGATGCAATTATCATGAAAATAGTTTTTGGGCTTGGTGAACTAAATATTGGTGAAAAACAGAAAGCATTTGATAAATATAAACCTATTATCTTGGAACAGTGTATTTTGTTCATTGCGTAATGGGAGTTTTTATTATTATTTTACGGTCATTTGTTCAGTGTCATATTTGAATTCTTTTGAGGATAAAATGTCATGTTTTAAATTTGGTTCTACCTCTAAATAGAAAAATTATTTTCTCTTGATATATTTATTAGTTTTTTCGACTGTGTAGACCGTCATATTAGTATTGTCATGGTTATCAGTGTACTTACCTATTTTAGTAGCTGACATTGTTATGTAATCAATGGTTGTACTGTTGGCATTAGGTAATTTGTGATCTCCCTCTTTAGTATGTTCGGCTATTGACGGGTTGTGTTTAACCGTAAATTGTCGTGTCTTCTTGTCATATAGAATGATTTGTGAAGCATGGGTACATTCCTCACCCTTGTGAACCCCCCCCCCCCCCCGATATGTACCTGGTACGGATACGTCTTGGGTATGGTATGGACGCGTCGCGGTATGTACCCGGGTACGTCACAAATGTACCCAGACATACCCGGGGCGTACCCTGATGTATCGGGGATGTATGCCTATGTTTTTGGTGCTGCAGTTGCTTAAAAACATTCATATTTCTGTCGTTTTGCACCTTAAAAATGAAATTTGTCTGCATATTGAATACTAACTATACGAAGCACTATCTATACTAGCTTAAGGTTATTAAATCTATTGTGTAAAAACAACAAAACTGATCAAATGAAATCAAATTGATCCCTGAATAAGGAATACAAAGCCTAGACAAATGAGCTGTATTTATATCAGAGCATTCTCCTAACATACAGAGCCATTAAACCTTTGAATGGCTGCTTCAGCTTCTTCCACAATGATTATTTTAACAAAGGCAAATCCTCAGTTTCTTTCATTAGTGCTATCATGTATTACTTGAACCCGCAGGGCATTTTCAGCGTTCCAAGTGAGTGAATATAATGTAACAAAATGCTCTGCCCAGAAAATCTACTAGTGTGGAAAAGTAGGGGATGAAATACACAAGAAAATTGTGGTTTGTATAAGAAAAAAACAGAAGAAAAAAACGACAAAAAGATACACCAACGGAACTTTTCTCATGCGTATTGAATACAGGTTCTGTCATATTTCTGCAGTTGCATATGGAAATTTTAAGCATATTGAATGTTTTGAACCTTGATCTCTACTATATTTTTCAAGTATTGTATTTCTTATGGTCTAAAAAATGCGTAAGATGAGTATATATATAAAATTTATACACACATTTTATTATATATGTACGGACATACCGAAGGATTTTTGAAAATTGACGTATCCACGTGTACCGAATCCGTACTCGTATCTTGGCAACTTAGAGGATGATTCCTTGCCATATGTCCGGGAAAGGGCACTGAGTAGCTTCTTCCTGTACCAAACAAATTGTATTGACCGCTACCGTGAGTATGAATGAAGCATTATCTGTTATCTATGCATGTTATGTATTTACTAAAATGTTTTTCTATGGAGTTTAGATTTATTATAAACATTTTGGCATGATGCCTTTAGAAGAATTTTAGATTAAGTTTAACAATCAGTCCAAAGTGAACATTGATCGTGAATACTTATTGTTGACGAAGCACTACATTATTCATGTTTATGGATAATCTGTGCGGATACTTAACCATGAAAAAAATGGCAAAAGAAATTAAAATGGTACAACGAGAGTTCAACAATGAATAGGACTTTGTACACCGTATAGGAGATAATTGATTGAGCCCGAGAAATGGCGGGGGAAGATTATGTGGTCAGGCTGGGGACCAAGAAGTCATACGGTCTACTTGATTGGTGGAGCAACAGCTATGAAAAGAATAACAAAGCCTATGCTGCTTTAAAAAAGGCACATCAAAATGGAGTGCGGAGTAGATTGTCAGAGGTGGAGCCAAAACTAAGAGAGGGTTCAACTGGAACTTGTGGACACTATGTGTTGGATAGATTTTTTGCATAGCACAAAACCTAGGCAGTCATGAGATAAATCTCCCTCATTTTATCGGTGAGGCTCCCTGTGTCAGATTTTTCAATTAAAGTATGCTAATATCTAAATGGGGTTTTACTTTAACTACTTAGTTCATGAACCATAACTGAACAGTTCTGCAGCAAGTAAGCAGCTGTTTAAAGAAATGAAATATTTATAGAAGAAGGGAAAGGGAATTATATAAACACAGAGAAGAAATGGGAAGATGTGCATCCCAATCAATAGATAGCAGAGTTGATTGTATGCACATAGAAGAAACCAATAGATATAAACACAAAATTATAAGCAAAGGTAGCTCTAGATCTAGATCTGAAATAACACAAAGTTTATTAAAAGATCTAAGATAAAAAACAAGAAACAAAATACACCGTGACACAAAGTTCTCCGGAAATCTGCTCCTGTATATTCCTTTGCTTCAAGTGGCTCTCAAAAGTTTCAGCACAAAGTCTGGAACACAAGAATTGCTGCTTACAAATTCTGATCATTAACCCGAAGGTTCTTCCTCTACTTATAGAATGTAGAGGGGCAATTACAAGTCGGAAGTTTTTAGTTGAACTGACAAATATGGAAGTCAGAAAAGAAACAACTGACAATCTCCCTCCTGGAATTCCTCTTTGCATGACATGTATGATTTGCAACTGAAAATAGAACCTTCTACTTTGCACGTCTGCCACCTATCTCCAAGTAGTTGACTTCTTCAAGTAATGGCTTTTAAACCAATCACTTAAGTTATATAATTTAATTGATCGCTCAATTACTTTGTCGGAGGAAAGAAGAAGAAGAGGAAAGCTGCAGTCTTGTTCTTTTTCATGTCTGCATGCAGCTGATTCTTTTCCTTTTTCATTCTCATGCAAATTGGATTTGGGAAGCTGGATCTGGAAGCAAGCTGGATCTAGAAACAAGCTGGAATTGGAAACAGCTAGAATTTGGAAATGGATTTGGAAGCAACAAGCTCTGGAATTTTTGCATTCGCCTTGTCTTCTCTTTTATCCTTGAAGCTTTTGTAGTTCTTCTCCAGTACATGCATCAGTGCAATGTTTGCCGTAGATAACTCATCATCCTTATTTTTAATTGCATATGAGCAATTAAAAATTCTGGAAAGCACTCCGGGTGAATGAAAATTCAATGAAGGCTTCAACTGGAAGATGGGAGCACATGCACAAGATCTTGGAAGGAATTTTCAACGCACTGACTTCTTCACGGGTTGCATTCGAAACAAGAGGATGAAGCCTTTGTGCCAGAAGCTTTTACAACTATGAGATCTGGATTTGGATATGCATATGGATTTACATCTGCATCTGCATCTGGATATGGATCTGCACCTGCATAACAAACTTTGGCAACTAGGCTATGGATGGAAAAGCTGCAACTTGAATAATTCCACTGCTTTTAATTTGCATGCATGAGTGAAGTTTTTCCTGCACGCATGCTTTCCTGCTCTGATCTGTCTATCAATTCAGCAAGAGGTTCCGAGCCTAGATCCGTGTCTCCAATATCTGCAAATTTAGAACTGATGCATGACTCTGTTGTGCTTTCTTTTTCATTTTTCCTTCACCATAGCTTTGTCTGAACAATTCTTTTTCTTCTTATTTGACTGGAATTCTTCAAAACTGGTGCAGATCTGGATAATTCTTCAGATTCGGAGGAAATATTCAATGTATTGGACATTGATATAAGTTCCTTTTCTTTATAAAAGCACCTATATCTGAATTCCTGCAATTAATTCAGACAAAAATGGCAACCGGAGCATGCACAGTGAATTTTAATCACAAAAATTTGCATAATTCAAGCCTGCTGCCCCAAAATTTGACGTTTTATTTGCATGCAAAGCAAGCATGAATTTTACCAACATCACCTGAGCACCTGTATCACTTCTGCAAACAATTATGCAGACACAAATCAACCTCCTTCAAAGCATGCGCCAAATTTGGAAGCTTTTAGCCTTGATTTCACCTTTGTCTTGAGCAAAAATCCTCTTCAAATGGGGCGCACTTTTCCTCCGGGCTGCACTTCTTTACCTGTGAATTAAATAATTCATCCTTATGGCAGCCCATGCTTATATAACCCTCATAATTCTATAATTAATAATTGCCCTTCTTATTCCTGACAATTAATTAATTAAAAATCAAGCTCTTCTCTTTAACTGATGTGTAATAATAGCATGTTTAAGGACTACCATCCAATTAATTAAATTAATCCAATTTAAACACCCACTCTTCACTTCAACTGAAGCTTCACAGTGTGCTTTGACCATAGCCACTGAAAATAGAATTTAATTTAATCATTTAATACTTTAAAAAGTATTAAATATATACCAAAAGGGGCGCACTTTTTGTCATGAAGGAGGCAGCCTTTAAATAAATAATATTTATTTAATTTTAGCCAATCTATTTCCAACCTTGATTTATTCCCTTTTGCGTTGTTGACTTTCTTCACATGCCTGGGTGCCAATTTTGGGTGAATAAATATTAATAAATATTTATTTAATGCATTATTATTCACCCAAGGTGGGTCGCACTTTTTGGCTATAAGAGAATTCTATTTTTAAAAACACATGACAATGGGATTTTTTACCCTGCAAGGCAGCCCCGAAAATCCCATGATTTCACTTAAGTCATTTGACTTTCATAATGGGATTATTTACCTTGCAAGGCAGGCAATAAAATCCCATGATTTCACTTAAGTCACTTTTCTTTTATTTCACCATGGGAATTTTTACACAGGAAAAAGTACTGCAAGGCAGGCAATAAATTCCCTCCTGCCTGTTGCCTCTAATTTTCCCATTGCAGCTTAAGTGAATTTTCTATCATGGGAAAAAGTACCCTGCTAGGCAGGTACAAAATTCCCATCATGCCTGCTGCTTCTATTTTTCCCACTGTAGCTTAAATCCTTTGTTTTCCAAAAATGCGCCCAACCCAGCAGGGGCTTTTTAGTGCACGACTTTGCTTTTTCCCAGTGAACCAGACCTTCGATGGTGACTTCCTCTGGGCATGACGTGTGTATATGTTCTCCAACTACTCCAGGCCAAGAATCGGGCTAACCCGACAAAGGAATTGATCTAGAGAAATTTCACAGAAAACGAAACAGGAAAACACAAAAACACGAAACAATTGCCAAAAGTCACAAATAAAGCTCAGAACTTATTCCTTGTTAAAATCCTTCTGGTACAAGGGAATAATGATATGTTTGATCATAACAGAGTTTAAAACGGAGCGCAAATAGCCTCATACGGGGCTCAAAATAATTAAATACAAATTTCCCGCAGACAAATCCCAACGACAGAATATAACAATTTTGGGCATCTGGGTATTTGGCAAAAAAGGCTAATATGGCTCTTTGGGAATATCTTCACACAATACAAGAACTTTCAGGCAATAAAAACACAAAACGACCCATTATTTTAAAAGTACGAAATTTTTTCGAATAGGGTAGTCACAGATTTCAGGATGAAATCTGGGGGGACACCACACATGCCACTCACGAGTAAGGAGTGGGTAGAAATTTCCATTCCCTTGTAACCAGGAAGAAATTGTGGACCTTGCCAAATCAAGTTTGTTGAAGGGTCCTGCAAGAGTATTAACTGGAGTTTGCGTAGGCAAGCGAAATGACAAGTTGGAGGGAGCAACACAAGAAGGGGACCTAACGGTGAGCAAAAGAGTACAGATCCCTGTTGAAGGAAGGGTAGAGCATAGGTATGTGTCAACGTACCGAGAGAGCATGATGAAAGTCCAATGCATACCTTCTTACAAAGGAGTTGTACTTGAAGAACCACGTCAGATGAAAACCATAGCCAACCATGTTTACCCCATTCATCTCCATCTCTAAAAAAAAAAATTCTGCCAAAGTTCATTGGTGATGGCTAGAGGATCTCATGCGGCCCTTGCAGGACATGTATTACAACCTTTGGACAGCCAATGGGAACACAAAAGAAGTCTTTGGTTGCAATGCTTTCTAGCTACACTTCGAGGAGTGGCCATTGATAAGGTTACACTGGGCGAAATTGAGGAAAAAATTTAAGAATGAATTTAAGCTCCCTACAAACGATAATGAGAGTCACGGAAATCCATAATACACAATAGGGTAAACACTAGAATGTTTGAGCCTATAACAAAAGACTCAAGGAAGTGTTGGAAAAAATTGAAAAACAGCCTATCAATGGCTTGAAGAATCAATTGATTCATTGAAGGGTTGGTACCCTCATTGTGAAGGAAGATGAAATATGCTCCCACCCTAGCTCCTTATGAAGACACCATACAATCGAGGCATGGACATTGAAAACGAGAGTAAGACATCCTCACTCTAGAGAAGAAGTGAAGAAAATGAATTGATTCCAATGATGACAATGAGCCTATATTAGTGCGAGCCTTGAGGAATGACATGCTCTGAATAATGAACTCAAGGGAGACACTAAGAATGAAGGCAAGGATATGTGATGTATCGACTGTAAAGTTGAAACAAGTCACACCAAAGTGACCTTTGTCAAGTTATAGAGCATTCAATCAAGGATTGCCCATATAATTTGCAAAGTAAGAATCCTCCAAGTACATGTTCAAACAAATTGAGCAACTGACATATATCACACACCACATTGCCAAAAATTACCAATTTCAGAATGATAGTGGTGGTGGGAGTCCCATTTAGTAAGTTTTCCGACGAGGACCAATTGTTTTAGTTTTGGTGGTGCAATGAAGGGGGGTAACTATGTAAGAAAATTACCCTAATGTCTCAATGATACTCTTGACTTCTCTGTCTCAAAGCCTCAAGGACCTTGTCTTTCAAAGCAAGACAACCTCAATATGATTGAAGGAGATTCTTTCTCACAAGGAGGTTGTAATGTCCCCATTCCTTCAATGAGGGCCTAACGAGCCTTGATTTTAGTCTTAGCCTTGGTCATACTCGAGGGGCTAATCGACGCTATAGGCCATAGGGTATGCATACATGATTACCACCTTGCTTTCTGTTATATTTTGTCGTTGGGTGACTATATGACACTTTATTATTCTATTTCTTCGTTAGGGGTCACCTAAGTTACTTTTGACGCATGGGGGGAAAAGGTAACTTAAAATCATATTAAATTTATGTGATTTTCCCAAGGGGGGTCGATTGGGGTCTTATTTTGGGCCTTCTTGTTGCATGCCGAAGTCATAAAAGGAGTGCTTGGGGAGAGTTATTCATTCATTCATACACTCACCTATTTTGATATTGGAGAAACTGGTGTTTGTACTTTCTTTGCTTGTGGAGTAAAATCCCACAAGAACCCTAGCTTCGGTGGTGAAAGATCCACACCTAGCTAGCAGAGCACTCTTGGGTGGTGAAAGATCCTCCCTAGTTTGCTATTTTGGAGCTTCATTCAGATTTTTGGATCAGATCTGGAGAGTTAAAAAACTCAGTTTCAGAGTAAGAGGACAACCTTTCTTCATCAAGGGTTTCAGTTCAGATTTGGAACAACTATTTTCTAGGGTTTTATCTACTCACATCCAAATTTGCAGCAATGTTTTCTTAGGGTTTCCAGGTGTCCATTCTTCAAATCTGAAGGTTGGGATCATTTCTATATGTTTAGTAGATGCTTTCCAAAAAATCAGATTTTCTATTAGTTGTATTCACATAGTTATGAATTTTTGAAGTTTTCAGTAGTTTAGGGCTTTCTGAAAATTACTGGCAATTATCAAATATTAAAAAAATCAAAAAATATTTTTCTAGTCTTTGTTTTCACCTTAGCAAGCTCTTATAAAATTTCATGTGATTTGGGTAAGTATTTTCAAACGATATTCTAAAAATTTCAGTTCGCTGCCCTCGTTGGTTCATTTCCAAAAATTTCAGAATATCATGCTGCAAATATTTATTAAATTTTGTCTAATTTCAAGCATTATCACACAAGGGATATTTCAGAGGTTATGGAAATTACAAGGGTCACAATTGAAGAAAGCTAATTATCCTGATCCATGTACAAAGAATTCTTGGAAAGCTTGGCTTCAAGCAAGGGTGGAAATTGAGAGAGCAATGGTTGAAGATCAATGCCAACCGCATGAACTATACAAACATAATGATGAGCAGACTTGAGTCTAACAAAGCTATTGCAAGACAAGTCTCACATACCACTTACCTGTGATAGATAGTTGACTTATTGCAAAGCATTCTAAAACTCAAGAATGCTTTAATGTGCCATACAAGACACTAGTCAAGGCATGGAACATATAATGGCGCACCTAATGTCAAATGCCACCATAGTGTCGGGTGATGGGGAGAGAAAATTAGTAGAAGAATGAACCTTAGTTGAGCCCTCATTGTCATGTGACTAAGTGATTGATCCTGTGCTCTTGAATGAATCTATCCCAACAATTGACACCTCATGCATATGGAAATTATAGACCTCATAATTTGACAAATACCTCCGTTGCTACCTTTTGGCGTGAATGTACTTTTAGAGGAGAGTTAAAGAATCTCGGGAAGCCAACTATGTGGGCCTCCTATCATTCTTATTAGGAGTAGATCAACGTGGCATTAAGGTATTAGGTATCTTGATGGGACAAAAGGTTAATAGTGGAATCCAACCCTTTTTGTTGTACTTTTTGTCATCTTGTTGAAAAAGAGAGCCTATGTTGCACTATTGGTTTGGGGTTAGCCATAATAGGATGCCAAATCTGACCATAATTGGAAAGGAAATTTGATCTCCATTGAAAACAAAGGTCATAACTATGTCATAGATTTGAAGAAATTCAGGTAGTGAGGAAGTAGTCTTGTTAAACTCATTGGATTCAAACTTCAAAGAAGAATGATCTATTGATGAGAATCGAGGTATGATTGTGTCTGAACAATGAAAGGGTCTTGGAGTTACAATACTGTGCTCTGAAGATGAGACAAACTCCCTCAATCGTTTGATTCAATGGTATATAGAAGACTATGAAGTGTTCCAACCTGTTTGCATTAGAAGTCAAGATCACAATCAGCTTATATCCTTCCTTTTCAAGAAATCACAACATTATTGGATTTAAGGTCAATTGAAATATTGGGTGCAAATGTTGTAATAGACAGTCTAGGCCATCTTTTACGTGAATGTAAAGTACCGAAGTCAATTTTATCCACTGCTGAATGGGGGTCTAACTAAGTTTTGGAATAAAGAGGTGATGATACCCTTCCCTGAAGTAGCAATTATTTTTGAAGTGAATTGGATTCTAATGATATAGCTTAATTTTGTCATGGTTGATCGTACTTGGGTAGCCTAAATGTTATCATAGAAAAAAGGAATAAAATGGCATTAAGCACTATTATGTACAGAATGACCTTTCCAAATCTGGAGTTGTGTAGTTCTGAGATGCAATTCGTCTACTGTGAATTTGCTGAGGGCTACTAGGTAAGTTAGACATTGTGTTGGCTAAAGGTACCATTTAAAATTGTGAAGATTTTTGGTTTAATTGTCTGTAGGTCAAAGTAATATTCTTGGATTTTTAAGCCGTTTTCAAAGTACTGACAATAATGCCATCTCTAAATTAGTTACTTTCCTTGGAAGAATCATTCATAGATATTCTGACTTTAACCTAGTCTGATGGAATGTAATAAAGCATCTTACATGAAGCAACTGGTAACCCATGAATGGGACCCTACTACCACTTTTGATTGACCAAATCATTATTTTAAACATGACCAAGGAAGCTCGTTATCATCAAAAATATTCAAAATACTTGTTATTTATTTTAGATACATAAACGTTGCGCCATTTTCAACCACTATTGTTCAAACTTCGAACAAATAAAAGATAAAGCAAAGGAACCTTTCGACCAATATGTGAAGTCAAACGGTTTGACTTCGATAACTTAAAGTGTATATAAGGGCCAAATCGTGAATTGAAGCCAAATCTTTGTGACAATAATTTGATTCTCTAGTTACAACACATTGTTCGACCTCCATTCAATATTCTGAACACTTTACTCCGCCGGTGGATATGGTCGATTACTGCTCTTGATTCCAAATATGTTAGAATATGCGGAGAGATAAATAAGAAAGAAAGAATAGAATGTACAAAGAACTTGAATGAAGAGAAATTGGAATGCACACATTATCATTGTGTGTCCGTCATTTTATTGATGACAAGGTGGTTTGAAGGGTTACAACTATTTAGTAGTTAACACTTAAATAATATTGACATAACGCTAATAAATAAGCCTTATATTTTAATACCCACTCTTAAGGCTTACTCTATAGAACATACTAAAAAAAGTTTTGCGGAACACAACAAAACCAACCAAAACTATGCATTCTTTAGAAGCTTTCCCTTTTGAAAACAATGCTCATACGACTAGGTAGAACTGCATCAAGCTGCCTCCCCGACCCTCGTAAAGGTGTAGTTCCCGAGCTGAATTCCCGAGTTCCCGGATTCCACCTCCCCGAACTCCCGAAATATAGAATCTCCCAAATTGTTGGACAACCATCCATACTGAGCCATCCACAAGCTCCATCAAGTTGTCTCATGACCCTTGTAAGGGTGAATTCTTGAGATCCATAGACTCCCAACTTATTTGGAAAACCATCCTTGCCGAAGTTTACCTACACTGGATTCCTTCATGTCTTCAAAGTGTTGCGATTTTTTTAACATACACATTCTCTATGAGTGAGTTCATCAATGTCAACATCTGGTGGATTTTTAACACTCCCTTCACAAAACTAAATACTTGGAATTTTCCCTTCATCTTATTCTTTACGATTTGACATCTCTAGTATGAAATATATTTTGTTCAGCTGACTTGATAATATGAACTTTCTTCAGCATTCTATCATTCTCTCCAAACATTCAATTTGGCTTGTCACAAAATGCAATCTAAAATTCGTATAACGTTGTGTTTTCGTGCCCTAGAAATTCAGGCTGATTAAACGAGTTTCAACTTGTAGCCTTCAGGAATCATTTCTGTATTTTTCCCAAATCAGTGTAGACATGTATTATATGCAAATCATGACTGTATTGTATGCCTCTTTGAAGCTTTGAACTCATGATAGTAATGGCGGTGGCAATTTGTGCCAAAGAAAAATGACTGTATTTTCAAGCAGATTATATACCTTTCACGAATTCTTGAAATTGTGATTTGCAGTCTTTGTATCAATGGCAACTATATTATCTTCTGATTCATGGGTTTTTGTGCCCTTTTTTCTGTCCCTCTCGACTTCGTGAGTCACATTTTTTGCCCTTCGATTTTCAAAAATCCTCACAAAAATGCTTCACGGAAAATGTCTTGATTTCTTCAATGTGATCTACCGTTGGGACTGTGATGAAAATATTTCTTTCTTTATTCACGACGGTGCCCTAATAGGACATGCCACGAAAATATCTTTCTTCCCCTCACTCTCTTTGCTTGCCCCGCGCTCTAATACCAATGTTAGAATATTTCTGAGAGAGAAAGAATAGAATGTACAAAGAACGAATGAAGTGAAACTAGAATGCACAGATTTTCATTGTGTGTCATGTCATTTTATTGGTTACAAAGTGGTTGAAGTGGTCCACAACTGTTTATCAAGGGTTAACACTTAAAAATTGGCATAATTTATTTCATAACGCTAAAAAATAAGCATTATATTTTAATAATGACTATGTGCCCAATGTTCAACTTGAAACTGTTCAAATGCTGATGTGCAACTACGATTTGCTGCTGCCACTGTATGATTGTTGCAATGTGACCTCAGTTTGCTACCTGCTGCCTCTTGTACCACCACCTAGAAAAAGAATGAACAATCTTGGCATATCGATTTGCAAGTACAAATTCCTATTTATGATTAAGACAGATTTCTTTGGCCTCGCTATCACTCACCGCTATCAACACCCCTCAGAAATGCATATGAACTCGAGGTATTTGATGAGCCAACAACATTGATTCAATGCCCTATAGTGGTCGTACAATGCCTCACCTAACACGATAGGTTGACCCCCACCAATGGATGATTTCTAGTTGTTCGACCTCTAAGGGGAACCTAGTAAACCATACGACCTGAAGAGGGTAAATCATGGACAATGTTCAACATCATCCCAGGTCCCACACCAACAAGCAACATTCATCTCTATGTACATTTGCGGCTCCACTTTTCAAAATGTTTCTGTCTTTCTTCTCATTTTATCATGTTGTCTATGTGTTGTGTTAGAAATGATTCCAACTTTGTTTAAAGGGGGATAATGTAGACAGTCACCAATGTTATGTAGAAACGCTGTCCCCCTCAAAAAACTAGGTGCCCGAGACATCTAGGATGGGGGGATCGTCCCCCCACATCCTTTCTAGCAGATTTCAAGGGGAATGTCCCCCTTTTTAGCTAGACATGCTTGATGTCACTCCCCCTTAAATTTTTTTTTTTAAATTTGTAGGGGTTTTTAATAATTTTAAAGATTTAATTACTAGGTCTTCAATATAGCTATTTGAAAAACACCAATAAATATCTATTTTAAAGCGCTTAACTTTAAAAATTTGTCACACAGTTTCCCCATTGAAGAGTTCCACATTGATTAACAAATCAATCGCCTTCTCTACAAATTCCCCTATGTTTGGTAATGGATGGCCTCAATCTAGTGACACCATTGCATTGGGCTCGAATAAACTTCGAACAAACGTGAAAATGAAATTTTTTTGGGAAGGAACTAATTTACTCCTTATAGGGTCATTTCTATTTGATTGTTTTCCTCAATCTATGAAGCCACTCATTGATAATCTATTTGAAAGAAAAATGTGTATGTATAGATCTAATTAAAATTCTCTTTTTGGAAGCTTCAATCACTTAACAAAGCCTATAGCTATAATTTATATGAAGAGGAAGGTTGTGTAAATGATAAAAGGTGCCCCTTTTGGGGCACTTCCGGAAAATAGCTAGGGCTGAATGAGAGATGACTGAAATAATTTTTTGGATGGCTGTAATCTGACTTCCGAGGGCTGGATATGACTGAAAATGCATACTGAAACCTGCAATTTTTCCCTTCCTAAGGCAGTGACCTATTTTGAGAACTCCCACTCACTTTTGGATGCCCTAAACTTAATGAAAATGTGCCCAATCAAGCTCAAAATTTCTGATTAATTACCAACAATCAAAATACGAAGGAAAATTGATTTTTAGTGCCCCAGAAATGAAGATATGAATTTTCTATAAACCATGTCTACAGACTTTATACATCACTTTAAAAATTCATAACTTTACCTAGGAAGCTCCCAAAATTCACGAAACTTGGGATTTTAGGGTTTAAAAAATTGAAGAATGCAAATATCAAATCAACTTGCCCAAATATCCACCCAAACATGCCAAACCTGCCTTACAAGCAATTCACCCCTCTTGGAAATAATGAATTAATGGCTCAAACATGCAAAGAAATGATTGCTTTCACCATTATAAATTAGTGTGAATCCATCCATGCAAGAATCATACCATACATCCATCAAAGCACCTTCAAAATGCTCATGATGCAAGTTGCCTAGGGCCAGATAGAAAGATATCAACTCCAAATACCTTAAGATACTCAATAGTTTCAAATATCCTTGACAAGTTCCACTATTAAGGGTTTTCATCCTTGAAGTGGTCTCAAACAAGGGTTTTCGTCCTTGATGAGAGAGAAAGAAAAGGTAGAACCTTTACCTAGAAGAAATAATAAGATTTAACATATCACATAATGGCCAAGCATCCTCTTATAACATATGGGGTGCTACATCATGACTTATGGCCGACCTTATAATAAGTACCTAGGAAGCACGGATACCTGAAACCCCCCTGAATCCTACAGGATACGTATCTGATACGGATACGATTCGGATTCACCCCGGATACGCCCCGGATCCGTACGGGATACGCCCGGATACGTGGCGGATACGTACAGACGTATCCGCCACGTAGCCGGGCGTATCCGCCACGTATCCGGGCGTATCCCGTATGGATCTGGCTCTAAAAACGTTTTTTTTAAGTTCTATTTCATTTTGTTTTTAATGTTTGACAATGAAATTCAAATCATAAATGTAAAATCTTAAGTATATTGTTTGTTTTGAAAATTTGAACATGGATCTAGTTACTAGTATATTTTTCAAATTTCAAGTTTTGTTCGTATCCATGTTAACATGATATTCATATATCATATGTATGGCAGCCACATGATCAATAAAAATGCAAAGTCTTAACTATATTGAATGTTTTGAACATTGATTCAAGTTTGTATTACTATTTCAGTTTTTTATGGACTAAAAAATGAGTAAAATGAGTAGATGTACATATATATATATATTTTAATATATAAGTACGGACGTATCCAAGACGTATCGTATCCAAGGGTTTTTTAAAATTGACGTATCCGCGTATCGTATCCGTATCCATTCGCATACGTAGATAAGTACCTTTTAATTATCTAATTTGTTTTTAGAGCCTACATGCTCAAAATAATTTATATTCTAATTAAATAAGTTCTTCTATTGGAGTGCTTGGCTTCCCAATAAGAATACATGTTAATAATGAAAATATCTACATAGAAATGTCATCCAAGTCTTCCCCTTGCTTCCTTCCTTAAACCCACGGGGAGGGAAAATGGGTTAAGGTCTTCATATCCGCTAATCTCCAAAAATGGACATGACAATAATGGACGGTTGTTAATATTTTTAAAAAATTAATTTGTATATTTTTAGGATTTATAATTTTATATCTTATTTTAATCGCCACCCCCCAGCGGTCCCCCTGGTGTGCCCAAAATCCGAGAAATTTTTTCCATCTTGAAAACCCTGTTCCTATGTAATGGCCCTTTTTGGGGGAACTCAGGGAATGACCTAAAGCTGAAGATAAATAACACTTTTCAGATTTTTAATGAGCTGTTAGTGACTGAAATAAATGTATAAAAACCCTCAATGCTGCCAGCCAACACCCTTCTAGGGCAGCAACATGCTTTGGGGTTTCACACCCACTTTTATGCCTTCAAACCCCTTCAAATCAGTTTCACTTGAATTTCTAAAATTATGATATATCCTCAACAATCATATAATGCAAGAAATCTGATTTGTAATGCCCTAGATATGGAGATATGAATTTCAACAAACCCCTGTCTACAACTTTATTTTAAAAATTCATAACTTACGAAGCACCAAAAATCATGAAACTTAAGACATTGGCTTTATAAATTATGGAGAACACGCTAGTAATTCCAAATTTTCCAAATGCACATCACACATACCACATTTCCACTCCAAGGTAGGTTGCTCCACTCTAAATAAATATAATATTGCACTAAAAACAACACATATGCAAGAAAAATATCCTTTATTGCTTTTCCAACCAACTTGCACAATCAAAACCTCATGAAGGGTTTTTGTCCTTCACAAGTTTCCCAACCAAGGGTTTTCGTCCTTGGAAGAGATACTCAACCCAAGGGGTTTTGCCCTTGAGAGAGAGAGAGTAAAAGGGCTACACTAGCCAACTTTCACCAAAATAAGAATAATCTCCAAAACATAATGATAAATGCCCAAATGACCTCCTTAAATGGCTTTAAGGAGTGCTTAAACAAACATAACCATGATGGCCGACCGTTTAAGTAGCTGCTTTTTAAATATTAAATGGGTATTTGGAGCCTACATGCTCTTAATACCTTTATTACTAATGTACTCAAGTTTCTCTATTGAAGCATAAGACTTCCAATAGGATAAATGATAATAGCTATCTAAGCAAAAATAGAATCCATATTTCCCCTTGATTTTTCTCCTTAGACTCACGGGGAAAGAATGGGTTAAGGCCTTCAGAATGTAGCCTCCAAAAAGGGACATGACAGGCCCCCCCTTCCCAAGATTGCTTGTCCAAAATCAAGCAATGATGAACTCCGCTGCTCCCAATCCTTGATTCCTTCGTGTGTATACTTCTTGTGTTCCTTCTTGATTCTCATGAAGAGCCTGTTTTATTGATAAGGTATCTGCTGCTGCAATGGTTTTCCTCTTGACATATTCGATGTCAAAATCAAGAGCTTGTCCCCAAGTAATTCTGGTTTTCCAGATAATCTAGATATAGAGGGCCGGTTTTTCTTCTACTTCCCCGCCATTGGGAAGATCTCCGGGGAGCCTTATAGTTCTATGGCCCCCCCCATCCCCTCTCCATATAGAGGGGGAAGGGTGGGGCACCCCTCTATATGGTGAGAAATTGAGGGCCGGTTTTTGGAAGGAGGGATGGATTGGGATAGGGCAGTCCCTAAAAAAACAACAGGCCCCCGCCTCTCGTTGATCAGTAGGCCCTCTAGGGGGACGGGCACTTAAACGGATAGACAAGGAGGGGGAGGGTAGTCCCACAGTCTTTAGGGATTGGGGCTGGGCTGTCCAAAACGAAACAACCATATCACCCTGATAGGGAGATAGGGGTTCCTCCACGTCCCCATATATCTAGATAGGCTGATAAAATAGCTATATATGGCCCCATATATAGATATGACGACCCCTGTTTATTCCGTTGCACCCATCTCCACACCACAACCTTCAACAAATAATGCCAAGTGGGCTCCAAAAGGGTCATCTAGTTTGACCTCCGCATATCAGTTTCGCTAGCTATCTTTTTCTCGTAATTCGTTATATAGTAGAGAGTTAATTAGAGGCAACGTGTAGTAGGAGGTATGGGCATTATAGTAATGCCCACCAATTTACACCCCAAAATCAACAGTAAAATTACCGATTTTTTTTTTGTCATTCATTGCTTGTTACATGACACCACAAGGGCCCAAATAGAGTAACTCAACATCACAATTGACATTAACACAAGTATGGACCCACAAAGGCAATAGGAAAATATCAGAGCACATGATTCACATCACTGAACATTTGCACCTACTGACAACACAATACAGGGGCCCATCCTATGCACCAACATGACCCCAACGACTCAGATTATTATTATTATTATTTTTTAACGGGCGAAACATCATACAAGGATAAAATCACTAATGAGGGAAAGAAGATAGGACATGTTCCATAGTGCTCCCAATTTTCCTTGGATTACATATTTATAACAACTTGTTTTCTTAGATATCCTTCCTTTCATAAACCACAAGTTACACACACAAGTCATAAGTCATTTGCTTCTAGATTTACACCTCTACACCGATGAGTTACGTTTTATTCATCTATATTACTAAACCAAGTAAATTTCCAAATCTTAATTGCCAACTAAATACATATTTGACAAATGTGCGATCCTCATAAGGCTCACCTTGGAGATGAGAATGGATGTTACCCAACGTAAAGGTCCCGCACAAAACAATTTTTTTTAATGTTATCACCAGAAAAGTGGCTAACATTAAGTTCAAGGAGTGGTTCAGGTTACTCTCTATACATTCCCAATATCATCTTAATAGACATCATTTCTAATATTGTTTTGCGGATACCTTAATCACCACAAACAACTTCATAGGAGTTACTAGACCTATCTTAACCCTATGTACACTTCAAAGGTAAACATTCTACAATGGGTAGTTGAGACATTCCCATGCTTTCATAAAACCAAAACACCAAGGACCCCGTTGACAAGCTTACCAATGAGGCGTACCTTCTTCGCACTCGTTATCACGATGAGAAATCCTTGAGTTCGAAGTAGATACCAAGTTCAAGGAACTCTTAACTATGAGTAATATTTCAAGATGCATTAAGGATATACGCAAGGTATCTACGTACGAGGATTGCTAAAGTACAGATTGAGTATTAGGCCACACCTTAAACTTGAACCTCGAATCGTAAGGTGCATATGAACGTGACGTGAAACAGTACAAGGGTTAATTAGCTTAAGCATGCAAAGATACATAAGGCACTCATGACCAAAGTGTGGTCAAACATATATGAAGGTACAACGGAAGGTCTTTCCCAGTGGTCCAGTGTAGTGGTTCATTTAATGGATCATAACACCATCAAGGTGAGACAGTCATAGGGAGGGGTTTTGGAGGCAATCTCATTTTGGTATAATTAGAACTGACCTTTCTACCATACATGACATAAACTTATAATGGGAAATATGAATATTATTAACAACAAAATTTCCTCACCTTCCATCTTCCTTGGTCTTTGCTTCACATTTTGTCCATCTTCTTGTGCTCCCATAGGGCAGAAAGGAAAAACCAGTCAAAGGTTCACCTTTGGCAATGGCGGTGGGTGCTTTTAGGGCTTCCAAAGGCTGATCCTTCACCCTAAATTGCTGCGATGGTTCTTCCCCTTTTGTCACCTTGGAAGGGTGGCTATAAAACGAAGTTGCCTCTTCGATTTGCTTCTTCACACCGGAGGGTTTTCTTCCCTCAATGAATGAGTCCTTTTCTCCAAGGTCCTTTGATGGGGTTCGGGCCTTATGCCTTGTGTCATTTCCCACTCTATGATTTTCTATTACCACAAAATCCTCAAAGGAAAGGACATCACACACCATTTCGGGAAGAGCTATATATGCTGCTGCTAAGCTGTCACTCCTTGAAACCCTTTCTTTCTTTAGCAAACCACCTCCTTGCATAATTTGGATGGCTTGGACACGCTTATCCAATGCATCCATCATTCCTTTTTGGGACTTCATGATCATCTCCAATTTATCCATGCTTCACATGCTGGGAGGATGATGCTCTGATACCACTATAATGTCCCTTTTTGGGGGAACTCAGGAAATGACTGAAAGGTGAAGATAAACAACACTTTTCAGATTTTTAGTGAGCTGTTAGTGACTGAAATAAATGTATAAAAATTCTTAATTACTGCCAGCCAACACCATTCTAGGGCAGTGACCTGTTTTGGGGTTTCACACCCTCTTTTATGCCATCAAACCCCTTCAAATCAGCTTCATTTGAATTTCTAAAATTATGATATATCCTCAACAATCATATAATGCGAGAAATCTGATTTTTAATGCCCTAGATATGGAGATATGAATTTCAACAATCCCTTCTTTGCAACTTTATTTTAAAAATTCATAACTCAACTTAGGAAGCACCAAAAATCATGAAACTTAAGACATTGGCTTTATAAATTATGGAGAACACGCTAGTAATTCCAAATTTTCCAAATGCACATCACACATATCACATTTCCACTCCAAGGTAGGTCCTTCCACTCTAAATAAATATAATATTGCGCTAAAAACACCACATATGCAAGAGAAAGATCCTTTATTGCTTTTCCAACCAACTTACACAATCAAAACCTCATGAAGGGTTTCGTATTTCATAGGTTTCCCAACCAAGGGTTTTCGTCCTTGGAAGAAATCCTCAACCCAAGGGGTTTCGTCCTTGAGACAGAGAGAGAGTAAAAGGGCTACACTAGCCATCTTTCACCAAAATAAAAATAATCTCCAAAACATAATGATAAATGCCCAAGCGACCTTAAATAGCAAGGAGAGCTTAAACGAACATAACCATGATCCTTAAGTAGTTGCTTTTTAAATATTAAATGGGTACTAGAGCTTACATGCTCTCAATACCTTTATTACTAATCGACTCAAGTTTCTTTGTTGGAGCATAAGGCTTCCAATAGGATAAATGATAATAAATGAAAGTAACTATCTAAGCAAAAATAGACTCCAGATTTCCCCCTACTTTTTCTCCTTAGACCCACTGGGAAAGAATGGGTTAAGGCCTTCAAAATTTAGCCTCCAAAAAGGGACATGACATCCTATGTCCCCCCGTCCCTGCATTCTAGAGTCTTAGGTAACTATGGTATATACATACTTTAGTAGCCAACATTGTTATGGAGGTAATGGTTGTATTGCTTTTTTATTTTGAATATATGCTTCATATATTAACAGAAAAATATATGCTTCATATATTGTTGGTGTTAGGTAAATTGTAATGTTTCTCGTTACTATGTTCGGTTGTGTTTAACCTAAAACTGTTTGTTCTTCTTATCATATAAATAAAATGATGTATGTTGGGTAAAGGGTACTGAGTACTAGGTCATCCCTATACTGAACAACTTGTATCGCTACCTATAAATGAAGCATTGACTACCATCATATTCTTCCATATTGTAATGTGGTATGTATTTACTGGTATGTGATTGATATTCTATGGTAGTTTAGTTTCACTGTAAACAAATTGTCCCCCTCTTTTAGTGGTTTTGTGCATAAGTTTCCTTAAGTGGAATTAGTTGCTAGCTATGTGGTCCTCATTTCAGTGCTTTTGTACTATCTGTTTTTTATTTCAGATCATTGGTATTGTGGTTGCTGATACACATGAAAATGCAAAGTCTGCGTCTCAAAAAATACAGGTTGAATATGAGGAATTGCCAGCTGTTCTGTGTATAAAGGATGCTCTTCGAGCTGGAAGTTTTCACCCTGATACTGAAAAATTCCTTCAGAAGGGTGATGTTGATGAGTGTTTTAATTCTGGAGCTTGTCAAAAAATAATAGAGGGAGAAGTACAAATTGGAGGTCAAGAGCATTTTTACTTGGAGCCAAACAGCACATTGATATGGACAGCTGATGGTGGCAATGAAGTTCACATGATTTCGTCTACTCAAGTAAGTCCATTCCCTTGCTAAATGTTTAAATATTGACATTGGATGCTTTGTTATTCTTTAAACACCGTTGAAGGAAGACCCTACTCTTCCTCCACGTTTCCATAAAAAACATATTTTCTACATAAACAATTATTGGGGGAAGAAATGTACAACATCATATGAAAGTATTATCTGGAGCTCATTCTTGTGTCTATTGGGAAATTGTTTTGATTTATTTAACAGTGTGTGTTCCACGCAATTTGGGCAAATGTTTAAGATTCACTAGCAGTATCCTTACAACAATCCATTATCTATCTTAGAGGATTGCCGAAGCTAGATATAAATGTAGCCAAATATTTAGCAATATGTGCCTCTAATTAGATGATTTACCATCTTTAAGTAGTTTAGCATTAGGAGAACTTTTTCATTTCATTTCATCTTTTTTAATATTGTTAACTCATGGCAGGAGGCTTGACATTACAAGCATTTGCTAATCTATCATCTTTTTCTATCTACTTGATACCTATTCAGACTTGCTTATCTAGCTATATAAAATTGGCGGGGTTAGTCAAAACCATAGTCACCATATTCATACGAACCTGTTGGCAGTTCAATTCGGACTGTACTTTCAGGCTGGTCGACTTATTTGGTAAGTTTGGAACTTTCTCGACTCCTTTATTCTCAGCCTGAGCTGTTTGTTTCCTTCATCCTCACTGCGAGCTGGTTGAGCTGTATCACATTTCGAGTTTGGACCGTGTACAAATCAGTAGGCTATTCTATTTATTCACAGGTGTTTGAGCTGCATATTCTGGGCCATTTTTATTTATTCACAGGCGTTTGAGCTGCATCTTCCTGTTTTGTGGACTGTGTTCACCACTGAAACGTCAAACTTCAAGCTGTTATTCGAGCCATCTTCGAGCTGCTTCAGATCTGAAACCCGTTATCCATTTGCATCAGATTCGGCCTAGGCTTTTAGTGATTGCTGCTTTTGGTCTTTAATCCCTGCTTAGATGTAATGTCCCTTTTTGGGGGAACTCAAGAAATGGAAAAAAACTCTCAAGTCAGATTTGAAACACTGCTTTTATAAACTCTGCAAAAACTGATTTCCAAACCAACTTCCTAGGGCAGCGACCTTCCTAGGGAAGAACAACCTTTCAAAAAGGAGATAAACCTTGCAAAAATACTTCCAAACTTGTGCCAAAATTAATAAGAAACCTTTATCAATCAATTGCAGTTGTTAGAACTCAGGTTTGCATGTGAAATTAATTAATTATGAAACCCTAACCAACGAACATTCCCGAGCTTGCCAAAAATTGTAGAACATCACCAAAATTCACCAAACTCGAAAACTTGGCTTAATAAAATATAGAGAATAAGATGATAATTTCAGATTTGTCAAAATGTCACCACACATACCAATTTACCACACCAAAGTAGGTTGCTCCACTTGAAATAAAATATATTTTGCACCAAAGAGACAACACTTGCAAGAGAAAGATACTTTATTCCTTTTCCAACCAGCTTGCATATCAAAAACCTTATGAAGGGTTTTTGTCCTTCACAAGTTTTCCCAACCAAGGGTTTTCGCCCTTGGAAGAGATCCTCAACCCAAGGGGTTTCAACCTTGAGAGAGAGAGAGTAAAAGGGATATACTAGCCAACTTTCACGAAATAATAATAATCACCAAAACATATTTCATTAATGCCCAAGCGACCTCCTTAAATAGGCCTAAGGAGTGCTTAAAACAAACATTACATCATGGTCGACCCTTTAAGTAATTGCTTTTTAAATATTAAAAAGGTTATTGGAGCCTACACGCTCACAATACCAATAATACTAAACTACTTAAATTCCTCTATTGGAGCAAAAATGGCTTCCAATAGGATAAATGATATTAAACGAAGACAACTATCTAGGCAACAATAAAAATATAATTTAGATTTCCCCTAGCTTTTCTCCTTAAACCCATGAGGAGAGAATGGGTTAAGGTCTTCAGAATTAGCCTCCAAAAAGGGACATGACATTAGACTTTACCGAGCTTTGAATTATTTATAATACTTTAATTGAGTACGTCAATAACAAAAATAATTTATAATGAGCCTTTCCCCTCCTTGAATAAGATGTGGGCGGCGGGGGTAAAAATGCCACTTGGTGTGAGGAGACGTTTGCTTCAATATTGTTTCCCTCTTGATCACTATGTACAATATTATCGGTGGTAGGTTGGTGGTAATAAATGTAAATATTCTATTTAATGTCACTATAAGAGTTAAACTTATGGTCGAACATAAACTTTTTATGTGAGCATGATATTCCCAACTACCTAGTTTGAAGTCATTATAATGTGTCATAAAGTTCTTATTTTCATTTGTGAGACATAATCATGTGGGCCCATTTTATATCTGTACATGTAATAGTTTGTAAAAGTATTTTTATTTCTGCCTTAATTTGTTTATTTAGTTATGTGTAATTGGTTTTTTGTTACAAACACCCACACACACACACACACACACATATATAACCCAACCAAACCAAACCTTTTGCGAAATTCCAAACTTCCATCACCCTTTTCTGAATGATCCGAATTTTTAGGACATGGTAACCATGGTCAAAACTGCCAAACTAAAGATGTATAGCAGCAACCAATGTGATCGGATCTTTAAGTACTTGCCATAATTGTTTTTCAGTTCATGTATACATTGAGGATGAGAATTAAAAAATATTAATACACCATGAATACAAATTCATATATTGCCAACAACATATTCATCCTTGTACACGACTGTAGATTGGAGGCATATTGTTATTTATGATCCTTATACTGATTGAAATAGAAATATGTTGATGCTAGTACAAAATGGGAATTGATATTATTTTCTAATTTTGGTTGGGACGAAGTGTAATGTCTCTTTTTGGGACAAAAAGCAACAATATGGGTTTGGCTACAAACCCAATGAATCAGATCCGAAAATACACCAATACCGAAATGAGAATAATCTGATTTTTATAACAGTAGCTGAAATAACTTTCCAAACCCAAGGGCGAATTGTATAAGAGCTTAGAATTCACCAAATGGTCATGCACAACAGCTGATAAATACTTCTAAATAATTATTTCAATCATGGCAACCAATATTCATTCCATTGGCAACAAATAAATGGAGAAAATCAGTGAAGACACACTGCTGTAATTAAATAAATGACAGTAGTAGAGAAGCCACAAACATAGGCCGAAAATGATTGATAAACACCACCAAAAATCATAAAAATATAGATTCCAGCCTTATGAGATATGCCGAACTAGAATATAAAATTAGATTTGTAATTCGTGGCCTAGAAGGCACTCAAAGACCATCAAACCCTAGTCACTCCAACTAGGAATGACTCTAAAATGCATGCAAACCCTTGTTGATGTCTTCCTTGATCTTCTAATGTCCAAATTTGCAAGAGGTCTTCAAGTTGTCTTCACTTCACCCACAAGATGGAGGGTTTTTGTCCTCCAACTAGCCACGAGGAAGGTTTTCCTCTTCCTTGGAAAAGCCACACAATTGGATTTTCACGCAAAAGTGGAATGACGATGAGCAAACAACCCAAAGATCAAGTGTGAATAAAATTCACCAAAATTGATGGTGAAAATGAAGTCCTTAATCTCCTTTTATATTCTTCCTTTGGCGCCAAAAGACAAAATAGGACTGACCTCATAAAGTTTCTTTGGAGCTTTTAATTTGCTTTTAAAACTCTTCCAGCCCAACTGACCTGCCTAAATAAAGAAAACACTAAAGAAAAACATTAAAAATTAGCAAAAGGAAAATGAATTGGGAATGCAATTCCTTCCCTAGCTCATTCAACTTTATTGCCACGAAAAGGTAATGGCAATAAGTCCACTTTTAGGCTTTTAATTTGAAAAAGGGGACATTACAATCCTCCCTTCCTGAAATTGCTTGCCCTCAAGCAATTGCAACTCATATGCCCAAGCATCATCATGTCAAGGTGAAGGAACGTGTTGTAGTGCTCCCATAATGTGGACCCTGTGCCTGTTAAATGAAAGAGCCTCAACCCAAACAAACTCATACTTCTATTGCCCCTTTCTTTGCTTGTCATCATCTCATAATTTATACCCAAATTATGGATCCCCAATACTTCAGCAATGCTGGCCCAAAAACAACTGTAACCGTATATTTTTCTCTCAAAATTCAGAATGTAGGTGGCTGGAAAGAAGGTATGACAATCATAATTCAATCGATTTTTCACCCAATTTGGAGGTATGTGGGCTGTAGTAGTTGCCTTCGTTAGCTGAAACCAGCTACCACTATCTTCCAATGATTCTATGTCCTCAAAATGATCACTCTTGCAGCTGTTCAAGTCTGAAAACAATTCATAATTTGATTTTATCAAAACCAACAAATTAAAAATGGGAGCAACAATTACAAAACTGAAACCTCTTTGCAAAATTAGGAAATGTAAGCATTGCAATGACTGAAAACACCTCTCTAAGGGCTGAAAATTTTCTCATAACATCCATCAATCAAAAAATGCTTCATCTCCTGTCTGAAAATTCTTGCGTACCCACTTGTATGCATGCAATTGAAATCATGTGGTGGCTGATATGAATAGTGACAATAGTACCAAGTTTGAAATTCTGAGCCATGATTCTCCAAAGCACACCCCTTTTGTCACCACTAACCACCCACATAATTTGTTGGTGTTCCCTTGCATGAATACTCAACCATGAAGTAACTCTACCATGCTTATGCTGTGCTACTCTGATACTATACTTGGCTGGAAATATACAAAATGGGGCATGTTTTGTGAATCCATCAATCACAACATGTAAACAAATATTACCTTGAATCACGGGTAGACTAGTGATGATTTCCATGGAGATACCTTTGTCTCCTTCTTTCCCATATCCATAAAACTTATATCCATGTTTTGGAAATTGAAAGTGAGTTCTCCCAAAGAGTGCAACCATTGGACCCTAAGCACAAGATAGATACCAACCATGCTAATCATATAAAAAATCATCACATACCTCATGCTCTCCCAACGTGAAAAGGAGTTGGGAACACCTTCTTGTGCATGGCATGGAGTAGTCATCCGCTATGAAGCCTTTGAAGTCATCTACCTTCAAATACACCTTCTCCCTTAAGCTCTCAACAATGAAACTGTAAGTAGCTCCATTATCAATCAAAATCGTGACTTCTTGTCCATGGAGGGTAGAATCCTTCACAACTTTGTTAGAATACATAATAGATTCAAAACAATCCTCCATTAAATTTCTTTCTAACCATATGCATGGAGTAGCAATGTTAAAGACTTCCTCTTTCTTACAATTCAAGGGATCAACCGGAACCCAAACCTTTATGCCCACATAACCTTGCGAGAAAAGATCTATGTGCCATATGTTACTCCTCAAGTTCTTCACATCATTACCAATCATATTACCAGACACCAAACATGAAATGTGATCTTTCTTAACAATAAGCTGCCCATAATGACACAAATATGGCAGTGGCATAAGAGAGTAAAATTTGATTTTTTTCATCATACCTTGGGTTGCCAACAAGGATACCACCATTCCTTTGTTGGTACTTGTTTGGAACATCTCCGGAACTCACTCCAGGGTGATAGACTCCCTCAATTTGCCCATCCTTGATTGTTGTTTGGAAATTTCTAGTGAACTGAAAGTAATCATGAGAATCTGGATGTGCCTTTCCTTCATACCCTTCCGTAATGTCATCCTCTCTCCTTGGCCTTATCAATTTGGTTGAGTTACCCTCAATGCTTTCACCATTGTGACCGCAAAATTCTTTTCTATACATATGTGTATTAGCTGAGATATAATCTAAATGGAAAAAAGAATTGGTTATCTTTACAAGCATACCACGGTCTTTGGAAGTTAAGTAACTTCTTACCAATTCCATCTTGGCCCATGTACATAAAGCAGTCTTCACACAGTTCAGAGGCTGCATGAGAGGGTGTATGTGCTCCTTACCATCTAATGTGCTGTCCTTACTACCCCTTGGGCGGTCATCAAGGTGTACCCTCTTCTTGGTCCTTGTTTCTTCAATAAGTGGAGCTTCCCCTTTTTGTACTATCTCCATACCTTGATCACTTTATGCTTGGGATGCTTTTGTGGTTCTTACCAAGGCCCAATTCTTCATCATTATGTTCTTTTTTGACTGCTGTTATAAACGGTCCAGCAAGCTTGCTGTCATCATATCTATTTGGAAAATGGTTTCCAAACCCCCCTTTCTCTTCTCCGTCTTGCTCATGCCTAAATTCATCACATGCTAAAATAAAATCAATATTAACCAAACAATGATCATTAATTACCTCATAACGTTGTTCCTCCAAAACAACCATGGGAGTTAGGGGCCTAATCTTCATCAAGCTTTGTAGCCTCTTCTTGCCTTGCCAACATGAAAGGGCCCTCCTTCGTTTTAGTTTCAACAAGTGAAACTCTTTCCGCCCTAGCTTCATCCATATTTTGTTGACAGATGCTCGGGACATCTTCATGGTTTTCGCCAGAGTCATGTGTTCCATCAACTTGCCTCTAATTGACTGTTGTTCCTAAGATTCCAGCAAGCTGATTGTCAACATTATCATCAGGAAATGGGACTCTATCCACCCATTCTTTTCCACAAAGCAGCGTATCACATTTACCTTCTTCATTGGGCTCATGCTCCATGGTCTCTTCACCAAAGACATGTCCATTTACCGGCTGTCCTGAAAATTAGTCAATGGCTCATCCTTAGGGAAAATGATAGGTACTTGTACCTCTTTCTTTGGTGATTCCACCTCCAAGCTCTTTTGCAGATCTGATTTTTCTTTTTCTTATTTTTCAAGAGAAACCCCTTTGGGTTTGGCTCTCTGACACTTTCTTCTGGTCTAGGGTTAAACCCTGGCATCTTCTTCCATGCTCTAGCTGTCCCATTGTTGGAATCGTCTAATGTGGAGAGCGTTACCATCCTCATGGCATGTTGAAGACCCTCCTGTGGTACTTGAGGTCTAGGCTTGGGCCTACACCTACCCTTTACCCCTATAAATTTGGCAAGTGAGATAGCATCACGGATCTCCTTCGAAAGAGCCTTATATTCTTTATAGATAGCCACAAGGTTGTGACCCATTGGATGTTGTGTTTCTGCTTCTGAAATGACTTCTTCCTTTGGTAAGAACCTTGGTCGCCATTCCATGTTTGTATTGCCACTGCCTTGCATGAATACCCTCAGGCTGAGAAGACTGAAGCCCTGATACCACTGTAATGTCCCTTTTTGGGACAAAAAACAAAAATATGGGTGTGGCTGCAAACCCCAAGAATCAGATTTGAAAATACACAAATCCCAAAATGAAAATAATTTAATTTTTATAACAGCTGAAATAACCTTCCAAACCCTAGGGCGAACTATATAAGAGCTTAGAATTCACCAAATGATCATGCACAACAGTTGGTAAATACTTCTAAATAATTATTTCAATCATGGCAACCATTAGCCATTCCATTGGCAACAAATAAATGGAGAAAATCAGCGAAGATACACTGTTGTAATTAAAGAAATGACAACAGCAAGGAAGCCACAAACAAAGGCTGGAAATGATAGATAAAACACCACCAAAAATCATAAAAATATAGATTCCGGCGTTATAAAATATGCTGAATCAAAATATAAAATTAGATTTATAATTTTTGCCCTAGAAGGCACTCAAATACCATCAAACCCAAGTCACTTCCACTAGGAATCGCTCTACAATGCATGCAAACCCTTGTAGATGTCTTCCTTGATCTTCTAATGTCCAAATCTGCAAGAGGTCTTCAAATTGTCTTCACTTCACCCACAAGATGGAGGGTTTTTGTCCTCCAACCAGCCACAAGGAAGGTTTTCATCTTCCTTGGAAAAACCCTACAATTGGATTTTTGCCCAAAAGTGGAATGACAATGAACAGACAACCCAAAGATCAAGTGTGAATAAAATTCGCCAAAATTGATGATGAAAATGAAGTCTTTAATCTCCTTTTATATCCTTCCTTTGGCGCGAAAAGCCAAAATAGAAGGACCTCATAAAGCTTCTTTGGAGCTTTTAATTTACTTTTAAACCTCTTCCAGCACTTCTGACTTGCCTAAATAAAGAAAACACTAAAGAAAAACATTAAAAATTAGCAAAAGAAAAATGAATTGGGAATGCAATTCCTTCCCTAGGTCATGCAACTTTATTGCCATGGAAAGGGGAATGGCAATAAGTCCACTTTTAGGCTCTTAATTCAAAAAAAGGGACATTACACTAAGGACTCGATCTGGAGGTCAACTGGCAAACTGTTAGGAATTAGTGTGTTATGAAAAAAAAAAGTATTCCCAATTGAGTTGAAATAGATTGCAAGAAAATGAAAATAAAGCTTTATCGCAAAATAATAAGAGAGTTTCTTAAAAGAAAGCAATCTTTGTGGAAGATAAGTATGCTATCCACTCTGCATTCCAATGGGGTGCACCCCTTACTTTATAACTTAAACAAAGCTAAGAATAGGAGTCTGTTCTAGAGCGAAACAAAGCTGATAGCTATTCAACATGCATAGGCATGCGAATAGAAAACTCCTAAGAATAATTTTTTTTTCTGGATTAAAATTTGCTAATAATAAGCATTTAGCATGCATAGGCAACAAAAACTCTTGGTTTTCTCATGCTTATACAATATTTCATGAGTAAAATATAACTTGGGGCTACACAATAAATTACATAATTTTATGGTGACCAACAGAATCATTCTTTGATATTATTGTTTTTGTGTAGTGCTTTGACCATAAAGTTTCAGAGTTTATCAGTGAACATAATTATAATATTTGTCGTTGGAGTTTTCAACGAACAAGAAATAAAGAGGAGAAAAGATTCATGGTAGTATTAAAAAAACCATATAAATGCAAATGAATCTCTGCCTTGGCTCTTATTAAATCATAGATCCAAATTTGATCCTGACAGTGACTCAGACCACTGCATGACAGGTTGGGGTTATTTTAAAAAAATTACAATTTTCCGATAAATTTCAGTAGAGTGTGCTAGCAGTTTCAGAGGCCTTCAGAGCTTCGAATGGCCTCTTGACAGGACCAAAGGTACCCTATTTATCAGATATCAATATCGCTGACTGTGGCTCCCACCAGAAGCAAATTAGAGAGCAGGCCAAGAAGATCCACCACCTCCACTTTAATTCTGTCAAAGCTACTGATAGGAATGTAAACTACGGATAGTTTTTGCTTTCTTAGAGTGGGAAGTTCAGATGGTTATTATTAGCAATTCTTATTTTAGTAGATTTATCTTTCTGAAGACTTTTCCTATTTGCACCTACCATACCAACCTATGTATGCCTGTTTATTGATGAGCTCAAGATAGAAGATTATGGACAGAACTCACAGATTTGTGGCAGTGACGTTAGATTTGTGGAGGAAAATGACGTATCTGGATTCTGGGTAATCTATAACAAATGACTGATATCTTAAAAGAGAAAGAGCTATGATATTTACAGAGGTTTTCCCTCCTCTTTTCTTCTGCCCATATAGGATTCAGCTAAGTCACAGGGTTCAGCAAATTTCGGGCAAGAAGTTTGAAAATCACCGAACTTTGGTCGCTTGCATTAAAATCACGAATGTTCATGTTCGTTGGCAAACAAAACCCCTAAAGTCTAGCGATAAGTGTGACTCTGTGAGTGCTCTGGCTTTCAAACTTAGATTTCTGAATCTGATTAAAGGGCGTCAAGAGTCTGCAGGCTGCGAGCAAAGTGTTCAAATTGGTGTCGTCGGCAAGGGCCTACAAGTAGACATTTCATAGTGGTGAGTCCATTGCCATTCATATCGTGACATCTCTATTTATGGTTCATCATTCATCATTTGCTAAGAGCGATCAAATCATCACCATTCACAGGTCCTCCATTTGCAACTTTGCCGCTAAGAACCTGTTCGGGAGGAGGAGCCCTCGCCACCAACAAAGAATTGGTTTCCAAATATCTTTCGAATATTTAGCTTTTATCCCTTTAGGTTACGATTTAGGTATTTAGTTTTTAGATTTTTTTAATTTTAGTTTCCTTTATTATTAATTTTTTAACTTTTCATTACTTTATACTTCATTTAAACGTTTAGTTATTTAGTTTAAAAATCAATTTATTTTATTTCATTATTTAACTTTTTACTTTCTAATATTTTATAAAGTTTAAATTTAAAATATTAAATAAATAATATGAAATATAAAATTACATCTATTAATATAAAATATACATTACATTTATAATTTAATAATATTTTAAATTTATGATATTATAAATAATCATATTAAAGTTTTTTATATTTTAACATTTATAATTTTATTATATTTATAATAAATATTAAAAAAATTGTAAATTATAACAGTCGAATTTAATAACGATTTTTTTCCTCAACTTTATTGTTGTCGAACCTAATTCGAATTTTATCTTTGCCGAACTCGAATTCGAATACGAACCTTGTGAGTTAGGGATTCAGATGTCGCCTATATGTGGTGGCTAGAAGGTGACTAACCACTAGTCATTTCCTCCCTATGCATGAGAAAGCTGTTCCCAATTTCTGCTGGTGTGGACACCGGCTCTCCAAATTGTTTGAGAGATTAATTTAGATTTCAATGAAAACTAACTGTTTCTCCATATCAGGTATCTGGTAGTTTTCCTTTTTCCTGCTGTTGTAGGTATTGCAAAGTGTCTCTCTCGAGGAAACTGAAAATATAGGGTATTATCCTGCAGATGCATGATTGTATCATCCTTCAAATGCAACAGATCATAGATTTCAAGACTGTTTATGCCAATTAAGAAGTGGATGCCAAGATGAGCTTGTATCGGAAAGCATTAGGTCCAATAGGGTGCGGAATCATGTAAGGACTGTATCTGAGAGAACTTGTAATGTGGCTATTTCTTTTGGTGAAAATGGATCAATACTTTGTTTCCGACTTGGGATTTGTTGGGAGCTTATCTTGTAGATCCTTCTACTTTGCCTGCGTTCTGAGGATAATATTTCTGATTTCAGTATGTAAATGTGAAAGATGGTCAAGAAAGGTTGTGGCTCTATCTTGCACCCTCTATTCATGGGCGCTGAATGGAGCTGAGAGAAAGAAAGAAATAAATAATATTCATGTCTACGAATGACCAAAGTAGGTCAATGGGACCTGAGAATACATCCAATTGCAATAGAAAGTAACTGGGAGGTCGTGAAGTGGAAGGGATTGAAAAGCATAGGAAACCTTAAAATGAAAGCATCTCAGAGACATTATGTGTCGGGTTCTAGTTATGCCAGATAACATGGAACTTCTACAAATATAGTCTATAAAACTACTTTGACTGGAGGCCTGGTAAGAGTTATATTGCAGATGCTGAAGTCCCTTATACATACGAAAATGATTGCTGTTGAAAGAGGAGGTAATTCACAAGCAGTGCCAGTTTAAATGTCAAGCCGATATAATCTGTATAGCATAGCATCCTATCTCAAAGAGGGTAATCTACAAAAGATTCATGGTTCACAACTGCTGTTTGCTTCAGTTCTAATCTATATAGTTGGTGCATTTGACATCCATGACATTTTTAAGAATCTATGTAGGAAGATGGCTAAGAAAATCTGCCTTGTTGTGGTGTACCCAGATTTCATCTTGAAATCTGTGACTACCCTATTCGAAAAAATTTCGTACTTTTAAAATAATAGGTCGTTTTGTGTTTTTATTGCCTGAAAGTTCTTGTATTGTGTCAGGATATTCCCAAAGAGCCATATTAGCCTTTTTCGCCAAATACCCAGATGCCCAAAATTGTTATATTCTATCGTCGGGATTTGTCTACGGGAAATTTGTATTTAATTATTTTGAGCCCCGTATGAGGCTATTCGCGCTCCGTTTTAACTCTGTTATGATCGAACATATCATTATTCCTTTGTACCAGAAGGATTTTAACAAAGAATAAGTTCTGGGCTTTATTTGTGACTTTTGGCAATTTTTTGTGTTGTTCCGTTTTGTTTTTCTGTGAAATTTCTTTGGAACAATTCCTTTGCCGGGTAAGCCCGATTCTTGGCCTGGAGTAGCTGGAGAACATATACACACATTATGCCCGGAGGAAGTCACCATCGGAGGTTTGGATCACTGAGAAAAAGCGAAGTCGTGCACAGAAAAGCCCTTGCGGGGTTGGGCGCATTTTTGAAAAACAAAGGATTTAAGCTGCAATGGGAAAAATAGAAGCAACAGGCAAGGTGAGAATTTTGTACACTGCTCAGTAGAAGCAGGGTACTTTTTCCCGTGATATAAAATTCACTTAAGCTGCAGTGGGAAAATTAGAGGCAATAGGCATGCGGGAATTTATTGCCTGCCTTGCAGGGTAAAAATTCCCATGGTGAAATAAAAGAAAAGTGACTTAAGTGAAATCATGGGATTTTATTGTCTTGCCTTGCAGGGTAAATAATCCCATTGTCAAAGTCAAATCACTTAAGTGGATCATGGGATTTCTGGGCCTGCCTTGCAGGGTAAAGAATCCCATTGTCATAAATTCTTAAAAATAGAATTCTATTATGCAAAAAAGTGCGACCCACCTTGGGTGAATAATAATGCATTAAATAAATATTTGTTAATATTTATTCACCCAATTTTGGCGCCCAGGTTGTGGAAAAGTCAACAAAAGCAAAGGGGAATAAATCAATTGGAAATAAATTGTCTAAAATTAAATAAATTAATTTATTTAAAGACATCCCCCTCTTGTGAAAAAGTGCGCCCCTTTTAGGAAGGATTTAATGCTTTTTGAAGTATTAAATGATTAAATAAATTCCTATTTTCAGTGGCTAAGGTTAAGGCACACTGTGAAGCTTCAGTTGAGTGAAGAGTGGATGAATTACAATGAATTAATTTAATTTATTGGATGGTTGTCCTTAAACATGCTATTTTTAAAGAGAGAAGCATGATTTTTAATTAATTAATTGCCAGGAATAGGAAAGGCAATTATTAATTATAGAATTGTGAGGGTTATATAAGCATGGGCAGCCATAAGGGTGAATTATTTAATTCACAGGTAAAGAATTGCAGCCAAGAGGAAAAGTGCGCCCCATTTGAAGAAGGATTTTGCTCAGGCAAGGTGGAAACAAGGCTAAAAGCTTCCAAATTTGGCGCATGCTTTGAAGGAGGTTGATCTTTGTCTGCATAATTGTTTGCATAGGTGTTACAGGTGCTCAGGTGTTGTTGAAAGGATTCATGCTCTCTTTATGTGCAAATTAAACATCAATTTTTGGGGCAGCAGGCTTGAAAAGTGTAGATTTTTACAATTAAAATTCACTATTCATGCTCCGGTGGCCATCTTTGTCTGAATTAATTGCAGGAACTTATTACAGGTGTTTTACAAAAGAAAGGGAGCTTTAATCAATGTCCAAAACATTGAATATATCCTCCGAATCTGAAGAATTATCTAGATTCGCACCAGTATTGAAGAATTCCAGCCGAATTAGAAGAAAAAGAATTATTCAGACAAAGATTGATAAAGTCATGACAAAGAGAGATGAAAAAGAGAGCACAACGGAGTCATGCATCACTTCCAAATTTACAGACATAGGAGACACAGATCTAGGCTCGGAACCTCTTGCTGAATTGATAGACAGATCCAGAGCAGGAAAGACTTCACTCATGCGTGTAGGAAAGACTTCACTCATGCAGTGGAATTATTTGAGCTGCAGCTTTTCCATCCACAACCCAGTTGCTAGAGTTTGTTATGCAGGTGCAAATCCATATGCAGATGCAGATGCAAATCCATATGTAGATCTAGATCCAGATCTCATAGTTGCAAAAGCTTCTGGCACAAAGGCTTCATCCTCTTGTTTCGAATGCAGCCCGTGAAGAAGTCAGTGCGTGGAAAATTCCTTCCAAGATCTTGTGCAAACGCTCCCATCTTCCAGTTGAAGCCTTCATTGAATTTTCATTCATCCGGAGTGCTTTCTAGAATTTTTAATTGCTCATATGCAATTAAAAATAAGGATGATGAGTTATCTACGGCAAACATTGCATTGATGCATGTACTAGAGAAGAACTGCAAAAGCTTCAAGGATAAAAGAGAAGACAAGGCGAAGGAAAAATCCAGTTGTTTCCAATTCCAGCTTGTTTCCAGATCCAGCTTGCTTCCAGATCTAGCTACTCCCAGATCCAGTTGCTGGTGAGAATCAAAGGAAAAAGAATCGGCTGCACGCAGACATGAAAAAGGACAAGACTACAGCTTTTCTCTTCCTTCTTCTTTCCTCTGACAAAGTAATTGAGCGATCAATTAAATTATACAACTTAAGTGATTGGTTTAAAAGCCATTACTTGAAGAAGTCAACTACTTGGAGATAGGTGGCGGATGTGCAAAATAGAAGGTTCTATTTTCAGTTGCAAATCATACATGTCATGCAAAGAGGAATTCCAGGATGGAGATTGCCAGTTGTTTCTTTCCTCCGACTTCCACATGTGCCAGTTCAACTAAAGCTTCCAACTTGTAATTGCCCCTCTACATTCTATAAGTAGAGGAAGAACCTTCAGGTTAATAATCAGAATTTGTAAGCAGCAATCTTGTGTTCTAGACTTTGTGCTGAACCCCTGAGAGCCACTTGGAGCAAAGGAATACAAAGGAGCAGGTTTCCGGAGAACTTTGTGTCACGGTGTACTGTGTTTCTTGCTTTTAATCTTAGATCTCTTAATAAACTTTGTGTTATTTTAGATATGGATCTAGAGCTGCCTTTGTTTTAGAATTCTGTGTTTATATCTATTGGATTCTTCTATGTGCATGCAATCAGCTTTGCCATCTACTGATTGGGATGCACATCTTCCCCATTTCTTCTATGTGTTTATGTAATTACCTTCTTCTATAACTTTTCCTTTCTTTAAACAGCTGCTTACTTGCTGCAGAACTATTCAGTTATGGTTCATGAACTGAGTAGTTAAAGTAAAACCCCATTTAGATATTAGCATACTTAAATTGACAAATCTGACACGGGAGCCTCACCGGTTAAATGAGGGAGATTTATCTCATGACTGCATAGGTTTTGTGCTATGTGGAAAATCTAGCCAACATGTTGTTTATTGGCCCCTTTTCATACTTGATCACAAGAGAAAACTCCTACAAGTAGGACACCCACTTTATGTGGCGATGCTTTGTTATTTTTTTGAGAAAGTGGAGAAATTGTAATTCTTAATTATCTGTTTGAAGGAAATTTTATTTTCTAAGGAGCAAGTGCTGCCAATGTTTGATAGTCTATACTAAGGTATGAAAATATTTCTCAGAGGATTTGTGATTTAGTTTGGCTCCAGATAAAGCTGAACATGTTAGGCCATTGGACATTCTCCATACTTAAAAGTTAAGACCTATCCTTATTGCAAACTGAGAGGTATCTGTTTATACTCAAAAATAAAGTCAGGATTTAAGAGCATTGATGTTGAGCTAAGATCTCTTTGAGGTGCTCAAGTCCTTATTCAGGTTGGCCTACCATTGGAATGCTTTGTAGTTTTGAGAGAAATGATCAAGGGGATTAGCTATGGTAGATAAGGTTGGATGAGCACCCGATGGAAATTCATGCCATCTTAAAGCTTTCGACTTCTATTACATTTGTTTTTATGGGCCACACTTTAAAGACCTTGATGCCTATGAGAGTCAATTTCAAATCTGAGATAATTGATACATTCTTGGCTGAAGAAGCACTTTGCCTTTAAGATGTACAACGATCTTGGGGATGATTGTCTGAGGTGATGCTAAAACTGAAGACTGCTTTAAGATATGCAGATAAAATTCTACCAAGCTACCATTGCTAGATGCCATTGATTATACAACTGAATGAAGGTGGTTTGGGCATCACTGAGCCCCAAATGCTTGATAAGCTGCTAAAGAGATCATATTCTTAAGGCATTTTGTACACATGGCTGGGCTCCATGCAAACATGCCGGCAACTTCAGGTTTTTTTAGTCATTTTGAAGTTTGCATGATCCAAATGGCCGGGCCCAGTATGGTGGCTCAGAGGAAAGCCCAATGATCTGGCCTGCAAACTATGGGTTATAGAGCATGAAATAGAAAATTGTTACAACAGTTGATCATACACATTCAAATGCATTAGATTAGCAAAATAATGCTACTTCTATTGAATGAGAAAGAATAGAGTATGGTACATGTGTACATGGCTCAGAGGACAACCCAATGATCTGGCCTGCAAAGTACAGGTTATAGAACATGCAATAGAAAACAGTTACCGCAGTTGACCATTACTCATTCAAATGCATGGGATTAATAAAAAAAATGCTACTTCTATTCAATGAGAAAGAATATAGTACGTGTACAATATCCAGAAAGGTTGAGAATGAGAATTCCCATGATCAGAAAGGGGCTAAACACTTCCTAACTGATTTTCCTAGACTTTGAATCGCCAAAAAAGCCGAGAATGAGAATTCCTGTGATCAGAAGGAGATAAACACTTCCTAATGTTATTTTCCTAGTTTGGGAGATGTCGGTTACAAAATTTCCGTTCGATGTTGTGTACATGCATTCTGGTGCATGGATATCGAATGACTTACAATATATCAGTACAAGAATGCAGTTTCAAAAGGGAACAGCTACAGAATGGCTCAACTTTTGCAACAGATGAAGGTTTGCCTTCTTGTAGGTGTGATGGTTGGACTCTCGGGTGTGTGGTATGCTGATAGATGTGCAAGGATGGTAGCTTGGTGTAAAACCTGCTATAGATGTTTGCAAATGCCAAGGGATGTATGTGATATCCCTGTACTCTTAACATTGAGAAGATGGGTGCATGTGTACCCGTGTTGTCTTCCCGAGGGATGTGTGAAGACTCCCTATACGTGAAAGTGGATTGCAGACGAAGTATATTTATGTCAGATGGATGTTGCATGCTCGGAATGTAATGAACTCTGTTCAAGTGTGTAGCTTAACTGAAGAAATGTAAAAATATGTTACCAATTGCTGATTCCAGGGTAATCCAATTGGGGTAGTTCTTGATACCAATGTTGTTTAAAGTAGGAGAATCCATCTAGCACAGCATGTGTCTATTGTTCAATACCAAAACTCCGTGACACAGGAGTGAAGTTGAGGAATCTCATGTACCCTAGCTCTGAGAAGAACTATGAAGCTTCTTGCGTAAGTGCAAGCCATGTTGCTGCATTAAAAGCTGACCTGCTGACAGCACAGAACCGTACAGGGTTTGGTACACAATGCCCTATGGAAAAAAGGTGTGCTATGCAGATACCAGTGTATGTAAAGATGTGTTGTTATCCAATGCGTCACTGATAGTGAAAGCTTTGTGCTTGTATGTTTCACAGAGGAGCTAATTTGTCCTCAACTGTCAAGATCCATAAACCCATAATTTAGTTTCACAGAATGGACAGTCATGTGTACAAGAATGTCAGAGAAGTGAACAAGTGGACTGGGAATGGCTGCTCCTTCCAAAAAGACCACAAGGATGAGTATCCCAACGTTGTTTAGTTGTATGATCTGTGTTGGAAATGGCTGCATGTGACAGGACTATGTGTTGTGCGTCTTCTTTGAGAATGTCTAGTGCTACCTCGGGGTGTGCCAATTGAGTGAAGTGTTGAAGGAAGATAGCTGATTGATGGAGCGAGTTGGCACAGTGCTATGCAAGTTGTCCTGAGTGCCAAATGTTGTGTTGAGCTGAATGGTGCACAAATTGATGATCAAAATATGGCCCATGTGGTGTGGCCTTGCACCCTATGCAGACATTGCCCATCTACCCGCAAGGGGAATCCTTGCCTTATATTGGGGCTCCGCCCCATTAAGGGTGGAGGGAGCCTAAATATCGTTTGTTGTGTAATGTCCCCATTCCTTCACCAAGGGCCTGACGGCCATTTTTCAGTCTTAGCCTTGGTCATACCTAAGGGGCTAATGACGCTGGAGGCTATTGGGTATGGATGTCTGATTACCACCTTGCTTTTTTGTTATATTTTGTTGTTGACATTAGTATTGGGCAACTTGGTGGGAATTAATGTTATATTTTGTCGTTGAGGGGGGGACTCATGGTACTTTATTATTCTATTCCTTCGTTAGGGGTCACTTAAGTCACTTTTGGCGCCCACAGAGAAAAAGTAACTTGAGTTACTTTATGTTCGTGTGGGTCTTCCCCTAAGGGGGTCGATTAGGGCTCGTTGGGCCCTTTGTTGCATTTGATGGTTATAAAAGGTGGTGTTTGGGGAAAAGAAGGGCTCATTCATATACACATGTATTTTGACATTGGAGCAACTACTGTTTGGGATTCTCTTTGCTTGTGGAGTAAGATCCCATAGGAACCCTAGCTTCGGTTGTGAGAGATCCATTCCTAGCTAGCAGAGAACTCTTTGGTGGTGAAAGATCCACCCTAGTTTGCTAATTTGGAGCCCATTCAGAGCAGATTTTCAGGCAAATTCTACAGGGTTTTCAGGTAGGGTTTTCAGAGGGTTTTTAGAGGCTGATTTTAGAGTCTGAGGGAGATCATTTGCCCATATATTCAGCCATTTGCATTTCAGACTTTTCCCCAGCACTTAGGGCAAGCTTAGCGCGATCACTGGAGGAGTATTGAGGAATTTCCAGCCCCTTTCCCAGGGTGATGTCACCCTTGGGAGATTGCATTAGTTGATTTTAGGGTTTCTAGGTGACATTTTCCAGATTTTAAGGTTGGAATCTTTTCCCATACATTTTGTAGATGTTATTTCCCAAAAATTAGATTTTTATCAGTTGTATTCAGATAGCTGTAAATTTTTGGAATATTTCAGTAGTTTAGGGCATTCTGAAAATTACTGGCAGTTATTTATTATTAAAAAAAAACCCAAAAATAATTTTCTAGTCTTTGTTATCATATTAGCAAGCTCTCTATAAAATTTCGTGTGATTTGGGACAAGTGGTTTGCAAGTTATCATTATTTTTCAGTTCGCTGTCCTAAACCCAGAAAAATAAGAATTTCATTTGCTGTTATTTTTATTAATTTGTCAAATTATAAGTTATATCCCACTAGGGATATTTCATGTTGATCCAGGGTATTGTTGTTGAATCAATAATAATGGCACATAATACTCTTTTTGTGTCTAAAAGATGACAAGAATACTGCATCGTTATGGTTGTCTTGAGGAATCCCTTGCATGCTCGGATTGTTGTGGCCCCTTTTTAGTTAGTCTATAAGATCATTGAATCGAGGAAGTGGATACTGTTGAATATATAATGAACCGTATGGTTCATAATCAGTTGTAACCAACCACCAAATGTAACGACACCTCACATAATAAATTCACCCTGCCTGAATCATTCGATGCAGTGTAGTTTTGTGCATTCAGCCTTCTTTGAATTCTTTCTTCTCTTTGCATATGCTAACATTGGTATCAGAGCATCAAAGGTTTGTAGTTTGAGGAAGAAATAAGTCATTCAGTTTGAGGAAGCTCTTTGTGGAAGAGTACAGACAAAGGAGAAGCCTGTGGAGGTCGTACAAACCTGGAGCATCTGGTTTTCCGTTCACAGTAATCGCTAGGGCATTTGCGAGGCCCAAAAATCATGATTTGTGGGTAGAACAGGGCAAAAACACAGTCGTGAGGAGTTCCTGGGGCAGTTCTTGGGTTTTGTCGAACCAATCGAAGTTGTTTTTCAAAGACTCCTAGTTGCAAATCCTGTGAAGGAAAGGGCACGAGTCATTGGCAAAGCTTCCCATTTTATATAGTCACAAATAGTCCTAAAGTGCAGAGAATGAAGAAAGTCCTCTATTTGTGCAGCAAGAGATAGTCAAACAACCATTCGAGGCTATTTTTTGAGGCAAATACAATCGGTTTTTGTGCAAAATCGTGGTTCAAAGCCCATAAGACATGGTACAAGGGCATTAAAATCGCGGGAGATCGTCAAACGTGAGCTGTTCGAAGGGCAAAGTCTAGTTCGAATGCCCGAAGTCGTGGTTCGAAGAACAATCGTGTGGGCCAATAACAGTCCCAAGCAAAGTCGTGAGGGTAGAATAATATTATTTTGGGCAAAATGACATTATTTTTTTCAACAACAAAGGTATTCATACTATTTGCTGGAGTAATTAATTTCTTACTTTTTGCTGGAATAAATAATATGTTATTTTATTAGTGTGGGCAAAATATTATTTTTATTATTTCCTTTACTTTGGAATAATAAAATGGCAAATATTTCACACTTGACTCTGTCGAACACACAAAAATTAACGGAGCCCACTAATTTTAATGTATGGAGCCATAAGATTTTAACGATTGCAGAATTTCATGATCGTGATAAAATAATCACGGGTAGTGAAGCTCGACCAACAACAAACTTCGAAAATTATGACAAACATCATAAGGAAGTGTTATTGCTCCTCAAGTTATTGGTGTCGGATGATATGATACCTGAAGTGTAAAATGCTACTGTGGCAAGCACGTTGTGGGCTAGCTTGAGGGATGAATATCATACATTAGAAAAGAGCCGGGTGTTATACCTAAAGAAGATGCTCTTTTCCGTAAAGCTACAAGAAGGTGGATTGTTGTCTGAGCACCTACTTCAGATGAAAGACCTCTGAGACCAGTTATCTTCCATCAACAAAAAGGTGTACGACGATGATATGGTGGCTCTGGTTCTGAACAACTTACCCTTCTTCCCATGAGTCATTTGTGGAGGCACTCCATTTAATGGCTGAATGTCAAACACTCACATTTGACAAGGTGAGTTCCTACCTGTTGCATAAGCAGCGGAGACAAAGTTAGGCAAAATCTAATTGTGACCAATCAGAGAGTACTCTTGTCACACAGTCAAAAGGAAAGTGGCGATGTCAGTTTGGTGAGTCTTCCACTCAGTATCAGGTCACATGTTATTATAGTCACAAGGTTGGGCACGTTAAGAAGGATTGTCGGAAGTAGAAGTATGATATTTTGCAACAAAACAAGAATCCATGTGATGAAGAACATGTGGCAGCAATTGCAGAAGAACGGGATTCGGATGACAGGCATGTTCTTTATTGTCTTACAATATCATGCTCGGATGACAGTGCTACTAGTTGCTGGATCATTGAGTCTGGTGCATTCACACACTTTTCATGTCGCATGGACTAGTATGTTTCATTTACTGCAAATATATGTTTTGAATCAATAGTACTAGCTGATGAAAAATCACTTGCAATAGAAGGGATAGGAGATATAAGCATTGTATTGAATAATGCTCATAAATTGTTGGTACGAAATGTTAGATATAGACCTTTACAAAAGAATCTTCTATCTATTCGTCAATTAACTAAAAATCCCAATAGTTCTGTGGATTTTTGTGGGAAGAAGTTTGTTGTCTTTGATGTGAAACAGAGATGGATAATTGCCCTTGGTATTGGGAAAGGTGGCCAATATCGGCTTGTTGATCCTGCTACGATCAACATGAGTGCATGTGTGGAGGACTGCTCCACCATATAGGATGTGCAGGAGGCTGCAGTGCCCTGGGAGGAAGCCATTCCTCATAGATCTGTTGACTTGTACAGTCAACCTACATGCACCTATTGTGGAGGGAGTATCCACTATACGGGAGGGGACATGCCTTGGGAGAATGGATTTCCTCATTCTGAAGAACCATTTGTCGTGGACGGAGACTCCACAATTCCAAATGCATTGACGGTGCATGGTGAAATGGCATGCCAAGCCACTCACTCAAAGGTACTTGCTCGAAGGACAATAGAGCATGGACAATTTGCTCATTGTGTTGTGAACGATCTTTCCCAACAGAGGGGGATAAATGAGCAAATAGATGAGGAGGAGTTGGTTCTTACTCCTACTATTGCGGAGATGGTTATTTCTCCCACCGCTGAGATGGAGACCACTACTGAGACGGAGATGGTTATTTCTCCTAGTATTGCGTAGTTGGTTCTAACTCCTACTGCACAAATGGTCACATTTCTCTTATTGAGAAAATTGGATGAGCACTACATGGTGTTGCAAGGACATGATCAAGGTGACTTCGACTGCAGGATAATTGAGTATCTGTATAGACTCTAGCAGGCTACACAAGCTTGGAACAAATTTTTCAATCTACCTCTTTGAGGTTATGTTTTCAGCACTCTGGAGATGGGGTTGATACTTTCAGTCATTGATGATTCATCATTGGTCAATGAATCACGTAAAAAAGAATTAGTGGACCACTTGCCATATCCTTTGTTCACACGACCAGATTTTTGTTTTGTGGTTTTTCTCCATTCGACAACCGCAACACAACAATGGGCTGCTGATTTCGAAGTACAACCTATGGCACAGTCTATAGATCTAATGACTAAACATATGGGCTTTAGGAAATTTGTAAAATTTCAGGTCAAACTTGGTATTGTTTCCAGTTTAGTCATTAAGAGGGGGTGTTGAATATATAATGAACCGTACGGTTCATAATCAGTCGAGGAGGTTGTAATCAGTTGTAACCAACAACCAAATGTAACCACTTCTCACATAATAAATTCACCCTGCCTGAATCATTCGATGCAGTGCAGTTTTGTGCAGTTTTGTGCTTTCAGCCTTCTCTGAATTCTTTCTTCTCTTTACATATGCTAACATATACCTGCTTTTTATTGTGATTTTGTTAAGAAATCATCCAACTTTTTTTTTTCCAGTTGGGGGTAATGGGAGGGGAACAAGAGGAGCTAGGGAGCCACAAGGAGATCTTGTAGTTGGCATTCTAACTTTGTTCTTTCTATGATACTTGTTCTATAAACTGACTAATGAGGGAGCGGGAATCTAGAGTTAACTTAAGAGTTTTCAATGGCTCAAGCCTCATATAGGAGAAGGGCCCTTGTGCTCATTGAAGTCATCAGGGAAAGAATCCCGTCATTTTTTATTGATCTGGGTTGAAGGCTGTTTTGATGCATTTTCTATGCATCACTTGGCTCAATGCAAATTTGGTGGCAATTTCAGGTTAAGTCAGTCTTTTTGAAGTTTGTGGCCTCTTTTAGTTGCTCTATAAGGTCATTGATTTTAATTTTTGGGGAAGTGAATACCTGCTGTTTACGGTGATTTCATAAGGTCCTTGTAATTTGTGCATAGGCAGTATTCAACATTTTTTTCGTTGGGTGGTGGTGGGAGGGTAACAAGAAGAGTCATGCAGCCACAAGAATGGAAATTCTTAAGCGAGTATTATAACTTTGTGCTTTCTATGATATTTGTTAGATACACTGACTGATGAGGGACTCTGGAACCTAGAAATAACTGAAGAGTGTTCAAGAGATCATATGGGAGGAAATGCCCTTTGGCTTTTTGGAGACATGAGGGAAAACATCCCAAAGTTCTTATACTGATTTGGGTTGAAGGTTGTTATAATACTTTTTAGCTTGATAGGTAACATAAAGGGCCAGTTGTTTGATAGTGTTGTTAAATTTGACTGCTATGTTACCTAAAATTGGGGTGCTTGTTGAGGAAGATTTGAATTAATAGGTCTTGCGTTAGTTGCACAGTTTGCGGGTGTTATGGTAGCCATCATAATTGTTATGTATGTGCTACTAGTTGAGATGACCAGTGAGGCCACAGCAATTCATTGGGGCAGATCATGTTATATCGATGCAATTCTCCATAGAAAAGGTGAAAATGAAAATTATTAGGATGTGTCAGTTGAATATTGTTCAACTTTCAGCCAAGGTTGCAAGGCAGGGGGTAACTTTGTGTTGGTAGTTGGAATTAATCAAACGAACTTTATGAAATGAGATTCTTCGTGCTGCCATTATCAATGATGAGTGAGCTATCTGATCGAATCTGATTTGGAGTTACTTAAATGAACTCTACGAAATGAGATTCTCCATGCTGCCATTATTAATGATGCGGTGAGCTTTCTAATTAAATCTGATAATTCTGCTTGTAAAACACTTACATAATTTGTGAGGAATATCTTCAAATCCTGTTGGGATTCGAAAGTTCAATACGTTCTTCTTCCTCTATGCCTGTCCTATTTTCCCTAACCAATTATTTGACCTTCTCTGCTTTTAGTTTCAAATACTTGTCTTTAAGTGGCCATAGTATTCATGGTAAATGCAACGCATTCAAGGTTTGTTGTGTTGGGACTTGGGCCTATGCTGAAATTTGGAGTGGATATATTCTTTTGTCAGTAACATGGATTGTTGAGCTTTCGATCATGTTTGAGGTACCCAAAACTCTAGTCCTGGGATGATATGTTGGCTTTGAGATCTCATTCATTTTGAAGAGCCACATAATGCATTGGATGTATTAAAAAGTCCCTTGGGAACTAATGCAGGAGCATCAAAAGATTTTTCTAAATTTTAATGTTTTAGTCTGTGAAGTTGTATATAAGCAGTAAGAAGAAGCTATGTCATGCTTCATTGTACATCAGAGTTGTCATAATTAGATGAAGGAAGTCCATTTAAGCCTATCTAGAGGTTTGCTAGTAAGTAGGGTGTTCAATTTGGTCTCTAAAGTCTCATTTTGATTTTCCCTCCAAAAAGCCAAATATGAAAATTCAAATTATCTTGTAAGGGTTTGAAGGGCTATTACAAGTTTTAAAGGGTGTGGACCTTTTAGAAAAGGTCATTAAGGATCTATTACATATTGTAAAGGTGATTTTAAGCTCCATGTAAATATAAATCATTCTAAACACTTATCTAGAAGGAGATGCTATGTTGGAAGAGGCTAAAGAGAGCATGCTTGTTGAGATAAGAGTAAAGTGAGAGATTTTTGGTCTTATTTCAAGACCAAAACTAAATAAGGACATATTGCTACATAGAGATGAGTTTGAATACATTAAATAGGAGCTAATAAAGGAGGATGGACGTGAAGAGGAGTAGAGGAAGTTGATAGTAGAAGGTCTACAATGAAAAGGTCCGTCAATAAGAGGTTATTGTCAAGTTGCGGGTCTGTGTTTGAATGTTTTTGAAGGAAATAAGATAAATAAAAGGTAATGTTTCTATTGGAGAATGTTCTTGAGCTCTTGAAGAACTTCTGTACAAATTACATCCTTATGAGTTGTATTTTACTTGGAAATCTTGAATTTGTGAGGCTACTTGTGAAAAACACAGATTTCTGTGTGTTACAGTCCCGAAAAGGGCTGATTTTAATGTACCTTTTGTAGAATGATGGAAAAAATAATGATTGATAGCGATAGAGGGATGTTTATAGAATATCTTCCAAGTGGAATTAGGGTTTGAAAGTTCTTAAAACGTGAGAATCAATTTTTATTGCTCTCTGCCCCTGCCAAATTCAGCTTAGGGTTTCAGATGAAAAATTCACTTTCCAAGAAAAGTATCCAGTCAAAACTCTTGAAAATTGGTGTGGAGGTGTATTTAAACTTTAAATGTTCCAAGTGGTTTTATAGGTTTTGGAACTCTACAATTCAATATGTTAACTTGTAATGTCCCCAATGGACATTATTTTACCCCTAAACGGATTTTAGGCAATCCCAACTTTAAATATGCAAAATACAGACAAATTGCAGCCAAACAGAAATATGATTTTTGCAGAAAATTTAATCTAGGGCAGCGAACAGAAAATAATGGATAACTCCAAAAATACTTGCTCAAATCTCTTGAAATTTTAAATGGAGCTTGCTAATACAATAACTGATATTAAAGAACTGTTTTGGAATTTTTCGAATAACAAAATGTTGCCAGAAATTTACAGCGTGCCCTAAACAGCTGAAAACTTCTAAAATTAATATTTTTTTCTAGAGAAGTCCAAATGAGCTGAAACTTTGGATCTTGGGCCACAAAAATACGAAGAATAATATTCCAAAAATAGTTTTCGCACAACAAACACGAAACCCTAATTTTTCCCTAAAAAGTAGGTCGCCCAGCACATTTAGGGCATCAATTCAGCTCTAAAATTGACAAGCTAGGGTAGATCTCTCACTACCGAAGAATGCCCTGCTAGCTAGGGATGGATCTCTCACCACCGAAGCTAGGGTTCCCGTGGGATCTTACTCCACAAGCTAGATATTTGCAGACAACAGTTGCACATGAAAGAATATGCATAAGCTATAAGCTTAAGACACAAATTAGAAAATATCAAATGGTATGGAATTTCTTTCCCTTCAAGTCGACTTCTCTTTATAAAGGAAGAAGAGACCCAAAACAACCTCTACAATATCCAATTAGTTCCCAAGGATTTTCCCTATGCAAGCATTTAATATTTTCCCATATTAAATGCTTTTCCCAACAACTTTTTCCCTCCTAATGCAAGTCACATTTTTCTAGGGGAAATACATAGTAAATTGGGCATTTATCCTTTTTACGTTTCCATTCCCCTTTTTAAGGCAAGTCGCCTTTTCACCTAGAATGGATAACAATTTATATTTGGGCCTTTTCCATCCTTGATTTAATAATTATTAAGTCATATAAATTATTATAAGTGCTCTATATATATTTTTTTCGTTTATTAATGGCACTTTATAATAATTAAATATAACTTAAGCCACCCTTATATTTTTCCTTTGGCTGTCGGGTTGACAAAATAGGCCAAAGGTCTTCGAATGGGAAGGGGATATTACATAATTGCTGTGTTAAAACAGGTTTGTAGGTTTCCTAGGAAAAACAGGGTTGCAGCCAAGGAAACTCAATTTTCTCTTAAACCATAATTCCAAATCCTTCAAAATTTGGTGTGTAGGTGCATGAAGGTGTCCGTAGGAGGATAGAAAGGGTTTTAGGTCTTAAAGAGCCTTAAAAGAAGAGTTCTTCATGACTGTGTATGACAGGACTGTGTATGCAAACAAAGATTTGTGAGATCCAATAAGCTATATTTCATTATAGGCTCTTGAATGTTTTAAGAACTTGTATGAAGGTTTAAGGTAATGGTTGAAGTGTGTTGAAGATGGTTTCAAGTCTTGTTGAACCAATTAAAGATCAAATGTTGAGGGTCCTAGTGGAAGGCTATGTTCTTGTGAGTGTAAGATCAGACCTTATAGAGAGTAAGAAAATTGGAGGAAGGTAAGAATAGATCCAAGAGAGCTTGTGAGATCAGTGTGGAATCTAATTGGTTTTGTAAGATCAATCATGTAAAAGCTCAAAGCTAAAAAAAATAAACATAGTGAGAACAGACCTACTTAATGTTGAGCTTGCAGACCTATAGATGGAGAGTATTGAATTAGACCTCCAAGGAAACCTAGTAATGAAAGTCAACAAGAAACCTCAGATTAGTTTGAGTATGTATTGGACATGTGCCTAAATTACATCAGGTTTAGCAATATAACATAAGATTGTGGTAGAAGCTTAAGTCACAAGGTTCATGTTTGTGTTTGATGAGGATAAAATTTGGAACAATTCGCCAACTTATAAAATTGGGAAAGAGTTCGTAATTAAATTTGACGAATATTAATCTAAATGCGTATCAATATATAATTGAGTTTAAAACCTTATAGTTTGTAATTTCATTTGTCTTTATTTTATTTTTAGTATTTATATTTTGAAATGTCATTTCTTATATAGATATTAATATACAAAATATAAATATTATATTAAATATTAATTATTTATAAACATTAAATTAATTGATATTTTTTAATATTTTAATAAAAAATATTAAATACTTACATTAAAATCGTAGCATACCATGAAAGTTAATTTAATAATGCTTAAAATAGTTATTTTTGATAACCATTAATTAATTAATCCTTATTAAATCTTTACACTAATTAAACTAATAGTCATTAATAAAACTATTGAAATTGCAAAACTTAAATATGTCATAAAATAGTGTCGTGAACTATATAGAGAATGAGTCGCGCAGACTTTGAAGGTTGAAATTTTAGGAATTGTCGTTGTAGCTGGAAATTAATCGACCATATGTCGCTATCAACAGTCCATTCATTTTGTGATTTCATTCAACCGTTGCCCAACAATTCTGCAATTAAAGCCCTGTGATTCTGCAATTAAAGCTCTGCAATTCTGCAACAATCCAAACACCAGTCCATTCATGCCGTGATTTTATTCAATAGGTTCTCTATGATTTTACAAACACCTCCGCCGTTCTTCAAGTCGAAACCCTACGATTTAACAGCGTTCTTCAAACACCTGCGATCTGACAGTGTTTTGCAAACCCATGCGAATTTTGACGAATTTCATATTTTGTGATGGTATTTGCCGAATTTCGAATTTGATCAATGAAATCCGGAAAATCTTGTGACATAGGAATGGGACTGGTACATAAGGAACCTACGAGTTAAGAATGTTAACACAAGTAACTTCTAACTTGATCATTAATGTGTCAAAGAAGTCAATGTTTTATTGCACAGTTTTGTTGGTTGATCACCCTAGACGTATCTATTGCTTCCTGAGATTTTTGTAATAATTGAGGGGTCAATATTGGTCATGGAATTCTTAAACAAATTTTATGTGACAATAGGTTTTTGGTTGGCTGGGAGATGGTGTAACAATGATTTCCTGTAATGTCCCTTTTGTGGGTTTTACCCCATATTCAGGAGAGCATGAGCTCAATAATCAATCAATTCAACATAATTTCAATAACAAGATTTACAGATATAAAGGAGAAGCCCTCTAACCACTCTTCTGGAATAGCTGAGTTGTTTAAACCATAGTTCAAAAAAATCGTTATCGGCGATTAATCGACAGGCCAAATTTTGACTCGGAAATCGGGAATCGACAATTTATCGGCATTGATCGGCAACTTTATCGCTACTTTTAAAAACATTTAAATTCATAAAATATACTTAAAGTAAATGCAAAAACAATGTTAAATGATGCAAGAAGTGACTCTGTACAGTATACAGTATACAGTATACTATTATACTGTATACTTGTATACTATTATAATGTTAAACGATGTTAAATGTTAAATTGTTATGATGTTAAATGATGTTAAATGTTAAATCATTATACAGTATACTATTATAATTTTATAGTGTATACTGTACAACTAACTATAAATTTATAATAATGTATAGTATATACAAAACGAATAAAATTAAATTTATTGTGTATGTTATAGATTGTATAAAATTAAATAATGTATTTTATATAAATGTATACAATGTACAATATACTGTATAAGTTGTATATACCATAGTTGGAATACTTGCATAGTTGTATTTTTAATTACTAATCTGTCTACAAGCGATCAAAGCTCATGATTCTTTTAGAAGATTGCAAGAAGTTGCTTGGTCCAAAAAGGTGCAAAAATGCATTTTTTGAAAATAAGAAAAATATTGCCATCAATGCGTAGAGCTCGAGAAAATATACACTTGTAGAGAAAACGACACCTGAAACAGAGCCATAGAATGAAATTTATGGCACATGCAAGTTTTTGCTGCTACATCTTCCCGGACCCTTTCCAAAAATTGTTTTCTTCACCAAAAATCCAAAAAAGGAAAGAAATGCCAAAAAAGGAAAAAAAAAACGATTCGAGTAGAAGAAAACAAGAGAAAAAAACGTAGAAACTAAAAAACGATTCGAGCAGGAGGAAATGGAGTGACTTTCCACAATTTTTCACACGATTTTCCACGATTTTTCAGGTTATTTAGTGCCGGAAATCGCCGATTTATCGGCAATAAATAAATCGCGATTTATGGAAAGATAAATCGTTTTGCATGTGAAAAACGATTTATCACGATTATCTTTGAGTAATCGCGATTTTTAGAACTATGGTTTAAACATCTTAGTAGCTTATTACACACAATTTACAACCTCTCAATATATCTATGTGATTTGCATACAAAATCACTTACAACAATATATTGTATTATTACTCAATTATTTATGTTCACACTAAAGGGATTCTTTCCCTCTAGGGCTGGAATATCTTTCCCATTTTCCTTGGGCATAGCTCGAGGTTTAGACCTTGGTCCAATTTGCACTCTACCTTTCTTCAACCCAATGAACTCAGCGAGTGATATGGCATCACGAATCTTCTTTGGAAGAGCCCTATAATCATAAGTTTCCGCAATGTTGTGACCCACTGAATACCGTATTTCAACCATGAGAATGACTTCCTTTCTTGGGAGGAAGGTAGGTCGGAATGACTTAGATGAAGAATTACTCATAGTTCTTGGCGGCTGAATGTTATTGCTTGCCATTGAAGAGCATCCTTCACCATTTAGGTTTTGTAAGGCATGGATCAATTGTGCCGTCTAATTCGCCGATCTTTCTTGCCCTATGGCAAACCTCTCAACCCTAACATCATCACAAACTATACTCAACTCGGCTTTTTCGGAATCTCTATGGCCCATACTATCCATCTCAATTAGCTGCCTTGAATTCTTCTTACCCTTCCTTTGATAGCAAATGTACTACTTGTGATCTTCTTGCATAGATAACCCGCATGTGGAAAAATCTTGGGCTCTGATACCACTATAACGTCCCTTTGTGTGCTGAAACTGAAAGACAAGGACATAACACAAACCCCAATTGATAGTAAACTGAATTTTATGCAAGAATTAGGTTAGCGACCTGTTTTAGGTCCACCAAATCCTAAGTGACCTAGGTAAATTCAGATTTTTTCCTTCTCCATACAAAGTTTTTTAGAAATACCAACATGAAACCCTTGATGAAATCCTTCAACTTGCTTCAACCATAAATTGCAAACTGTTGGAATTAATTAACTCTCAAAAACAGCCGAAACTTTGAAATTTTGTAACTTCATTAATACTTGGAGAAAAAATGCAAATGATAGCTCTAAATGACCATAAACATGGCAGCTATCAAATAAAATTAGAGTAAGATTTTTCTAACCATCAAAACCCAATGAAAAGTGATCCCGAAATCTCCAAATGGGTAGATCAAGATGGAAATAAATGTGGCAGCCCCAAAAAGGCATGCCCTAGCTGGAATTTTTACTGTAGCACTGATAGGAACCCTTTCTGTTCTTAAATTCTTAATTTTAAAGCTCAAATGTGACTTCCAGATGAAGCCACCAATTTAACAAATGAGAGTTTTCATCCCCAAGTGTTGTAACTATTGAGGGTTTTTTCGTCCCCAATAGGATCCAATGAGGGTTTCCGTCCTCGATGGGTGAGAGAAAGAGGCAAAGCGTGCTCCAACTCCAAGAAAATATCAAGATCCCAAAAATGCATAATCTTCTCCAAGCGGAGTGAACCCCTTATATAGCTCATATTTGGTGCCAAATCTCTAAAACATGATCCCCATGAGAACCAACCTCCTTGGGAGAAATATTTCTCCTTCATCTTCAAGCATGCACTCCAAAGACCAACCTCTTTATGAAAATATAAGATTCTTTCTTTTCTTTTTTACCATTCCATCTTTTTATTTTTTAATCCTTTTTGCCAACAAAAGAAATGAGTATTAAAAATACCTTTATATTAGTAATAATATTATGTTGCTCCTAAAATGGAGAATCGACCAGGCCCAACTTAAAATATTATTAATTATTTTATACTAGAAAAGGGGACATTTCATTTCCATCATGGAAGAGCTTGATCTGCGATGCTGACTTTAACAACCATTATCTTGTAGGGGCTTGAGAATAGGTCTCTAGTCTTTTCTCTATGCATTCAATTGCTTGAAATTTATTGAGTTGTCAAATTGAGGAATACTGATTTTTGAATAAAAGTTTGTAAATGGGTATGACTAGGTGTATAACTTGTTGCTGGGGCAATGTCGATTGAGACATATCTTTTATGCATTCACCTTGCTGTTTAGTTTGCTCACTATTACCTACCAGTGCACCTTTTATGACGAGGCATAATCAGAGGGGCTATTTTATTCATCACATGAGTTATTGTATTTTATTGTATATTCCTATACCTATCTCATTTATTTACTTATCTCCCTCTTGAAGTTTTGTCTGTCTCTAGAAACTTCCTTTTACTCATTTGTTCTCCTAGAAGCTTCCTTCTAAACTATACATACATAAATCAATACAGCATACAACATATGCACAATTGTGGCCGAATCTTCTATCACTTTAATCGTTGCAATTGTGCTCTTTGCTCATATCATTTTGGTATCAGAGCCTTCAATCTTGGCTTCAATATCTAGACTTTTCAAGGGTTATTCCTTCAACACTTACCAGATCTTACAGCCTTAGGCCTCTCCTTGATCTAGTCTTTTTGAGGGCTTAGTATGGTTACCCTACATTAAATCTTCTTTGTGTCACCTCCTGCTACAGTTTTACAGCTAGTGTTTAAGCAGGTGGTCAACAACTTTTGGCCGCTAATAGTTTTCTAGGAATTGGACTTTGGTAGCTCCAGTTCCTGCACATCCACCTTTGCCAATTTTGACTTTTGGTGATTTTCAGAATTGCACTTCAAAACTTCAGACCTTTGCTTTGAACTTTGAAATATGTATTCTAAATTTTTTTTCTGCGCTAAATTTTTTAGATATGTTGTTCTGAACCTTCAGATCTGGGCTCAAAACCTTTAGATCTGCACTCAGAATCTTCAAATCTGTTTTCAGAATGTTCAGATCTGCTCATAAAATCTCAAATCTACTCTCATATTTGACCCTTAGATTGTCATATCCGCTCTCATATTTTAAATCTGATTTCAGATTTTTGGATGTGATATTTTCAAGGCTTTTAGTTCATATCCAGATCGTCTTTTCATTCTGGTTTAGATCTTGCAGATCACCGATCTCAACCCAGACCCAGCTTAGAACCAGCTCAATCATGTTGTGCATCCCAAATTTGATTCAAACTGCCTTCAAAAAGCAAACCCCCCAAGGAATTTTGACAAGAATGTGTGAATACCAATGCATTCGACTAGATCTTTTCCAATCAGGTCAGCGTTCTTGAGCAGATCCTTGCCATTCAGGCTGAGAACTGGGGGAAGTTTATGCGAACGTTGGAGCACACCACACAAATCATGATGTTTCAGAATTGAGTTATAACACCGGAAGCTCAAACACCTTAAACAGGTGTCCAACTTGCCACAAAGATAAACATTCCTGTCTGATGGAAGCTTCAATGGTGAGAAGATTGACTCTTGGTTCTGCAGCCTTGAGGCTCATTTCATGGCTTGCCCTGGGATCATTGATGCTGATATGATGTAAACTGCTGAAGTTCACATACAGGCAACTACTCTGGGTTGGTCTCAAAATTAACAGAATATGCTGTCCACTATAGAAGATGAAGATGGTGAAAATCATCAGATCACCCAGTGGACCCAGTTCAAAGCTGCAGTAAAGAAGAGGTTTTATCCTGTCAGTTATCAAGACAACCTATTATGGGCAAGAATCAAGATGGCATCAACGCAGGCAACTCTAAGGTCTATCAAAGGAACAATAGGGTGAGTATATCACCAAGCTTCAAATGAAAAATCTGGAAGAGGTACTTAAATTTGTTTCGAGTCTGTTTCACAGTATCATAAAAGAAATAGCCTCAATTGAAATTGATTCTTTGGAAAGGGCATCTATGTTGGCTACATCTACTTACTCTAAACTAGGGTTTAAGTTTCCACAGAAATGATGTCTTTACAATCATGCAAGTTAGTTTTCCTTCAATCCTTTCGCTTTTAAGATAGCCCAACAGACAGTCCAAGGGTTTGTGCCAGCCTACATCTGCTAATAATGGAATGATTTTTTTTTGCTAGTATCACATGAAGTATGACAATTTTATCGAAGAATCCAGAGCTGTTCAGGCCAAGGAGTCCAAAACCCTCCTCATAGTGCATCAATCCGAAAATTCAGATGCAAGTATTGCTGTCGATAATCTAGTAGCTCCTGATCCTCTACTTATCTTGATGTTTATATATTAGTCATACAATCTGCAAGAGCCCTGTTCATGCAGAATTGTCATGTAAAGGGTCGGATTTCTCTAATTATTGATAGTGATAGTTAGAAAAGCCTAGTCTCTCAACAGTTGGTAGCACATCTACAGTTTTCTCACCATAACCGACCCTAGGTCCATTGTTTGGGTTGGGTCAAAGATGCAGCCAATCCAATCATGGCAATGCGACAACGTGCAGCCACCTTCACCTATCAGTGTGATGCCCCTCTACTTGACTGTGCTGATTTGCTCCTTGGGTGTCCTTACTAGTTTGAGAGACGCGATTCATGACGGACAGTACGATACACATATGATTCAGAAGGATGTTTTTGTAAAGTTCATTTATTTTCCTCTCTGCCAACTTCTCTACTTTTTGGAAAGCCTGCAGTGAAACAAGTAAATATTCGTAAGTACTTAACTCTTTGCATTGTACACCAAGTAAAACAAAACATAGTGAAGTCACATCCTTGGGTATTTAGGCTAAATTTACACATTCAAACGTGCATGGAGAACCTAGGGATTGCCTCCTCTTTAAGCCATTCAATATCACAGTGATTTAGTTTCCGGGTTCTTCATTTCTTGATTCCCTCCATATCATAATAGACCTATTAAGAGTGCAGAGATTAAGAAATAGCTATATAAATTTCTTGAAGAAGGTAAAATTTGCCTTAACACTTCCTTGTAGTTATCCTACTTTCATAATGCTGAAGAAAGGACCAAATGAATGAATATTTGTCACAGATTACAGAGCGTCGAGCAGGGTAACTTTGAAAACTTGGTTACCCCTTGCCAAGAATTGACGATCTCGTAGACAAGTTAAATGTGGTCAAGCATTTCACTAAAATTGATCCAGCTTCTAGATATCACCAGGCACACATGGAACTTTCAGACGTTGGAAAAATAACTTCTAAAAGCAAATATGGTCTCTATGAGTGGCTAGTTGTGTCTTTTGGTCTTACTAATGCTCCAGCCACATTCATGAAAATAATCAAATTATTTGTTCCATCCACATTTAGGAAAATTCATAGTTGTATATCGGGATGATATTTTGCATAGTTACCAGGTCCGGAAATCCGGATCCATTCGTGAGGGGGCGAAAATCCGAAAAATCCAGAACTCTTGAAAAAGTTCTGAAAAATTCGATGTGGAATATATGCATATTATATATGAGCATAATTTATAAATATGAAAAAATTGACAAATAGAGAAAAAAATATTAATAATGTATTATAAGCATTAATATATTTATTATTAAATAATATTAAAAGGTGTTTGGTTGTCTTTTTATTGCAATTTTTTTTTCAAAAAAATATTATTTTCTTGGGAAAAAACCAGGGCCGACCTAGACGAATTTATCTAGGCCAACTGAAAAATCCGGATCCGGACAGATTTTGTGCAGATCCGGCCGGATCTGGTAACTATGATATTTTGATCTATAGTAGGATCTGGAAGGACCATCTCCAACATATTCAGATTTATCTCGATCTTCTGAAGAATCATAAATTGAAGGCCAAAATCAAAAAGTCTTTCTTTGGGCAGACTTCCATTCAGTGTTTGGGTTATGTTATTGACTGAAATGGTTTACATACAGCTCAAACAAAAATCAAAGTCCTTAAGAATTGGCCAATTCCTTCAATACTATAGATCTGAATAGTTTTCTTGGCAGTATGAATGTCTATAGAAAATTCATCATGCATTTTTCTCATTTGCTAGTCTACTGTATCAGCTTTCCAATCAGAAACATTAGTCATCGAATGCAGCGACTAACAAGTCAAGGATTTCCTTTCCTCAGCTACTGTGCTTTTTCTTACTGATCAGCACCAGCCATTTGAGGTCGAGACAGATGCATTACATCATGCCATCGGTGCTGTTCTTATACAGGAGGCCACCCAAGTGCATCATGCCGAAACTCATTCTGCAGCAAAGTAGAACTATAACACTTACGATAAAGATTTCTATGCATCAGCTCATGCACTCAAGCAATGGTGGCACGGCATGCAATGTTACTAAATATGAAAGAGAGAGTGAAGAGAAATAGAAAGCACATGCCACTCTTAACATCTCATGTGTGTACATCTTTTATTAAGCTTAAAATAAGTTATATCAGGTGAGGTAGTTATATTGGTATAAATAAAGTACATTAACTGATGTAGTTACATGGGTATAACTAAAGTACATTAACTAATATTTAGCTAGGTAATGTTTACGTAGTAACTGAGTAACTTTAATACCTCCCTTGCTCTCCCCGACCCAGCCCACACCCCCTCCTCATCCCCCGCCTCCTATATAACTAAATGGGAAACTGCTCAAAGTTTGTCCCAAATTTTTACAAACACAACAGGACCAAAGGATTCAGTCATTAAATAAACAGGCCCCGATCCTTAGATGGTAATTTGAATGTGCAGTCCTCCTGATGTTTTGTTGCTGTCCAATTTATAAGCTTTGGTTGAGAAAAAATCCAAGAAAGATTGCTAACAGCACATAGATCTGGTTGTGTAGGCATAAGATATATTAGGCTGCCCACCAAATGTTTGTAGGGTGATTCTTCGACTGGTGATGAATCATCAATGGCTAATAAGTAAAAACTTTAGCTTCACTTCCATAGTTCTGAATCAAGAATACTGGAGAGTGGAGACCTTGATCTATGTTAAATTATTAGGCTTGTGGAGCCTAGTTATGTCCGTTCAGGGGCTTAATCAATTTGCAAGCTACATGATCATGACCAAGTACTTGAAAATTTTTGGGCTGCACCAAAATGTGATCATCTTTGCAGTATTTGCAATAGGAGCAAAGAACTCATCATAGTATTTTCCCTCCTATTGTGAAAATTCTTTCACAACAGGACAAGCCTTGTACTTGTCCAAAGCATAGTTAGCATACTCGCTGAGTACAGTTTCCGAGTACTTGCCATATTTTTTTGCAGGCGAGTTTTTTCAACATAAACTTGTGACTCGGCCTGGGCAATTTTGGCGTGTTTGTTTGTAGAATTCATGGCAAGTACACGAAAAGTTCGACCTATGACTCCCAGGATGCTGGTTGTATGCGGAAATACAGAAAAAAAAACTTCTTTTATGCTTAAAAAACACTGATTTTGCTTTTCTTTAAGCCCACACGCCCACACATTTTCATCACACAACATTGAGCATCTTTTGAGCAAATTGGAGGGAGAATATAGCGAATTTGTAGAGCAGATTTGAAGAATTTCGGATTTCTAGGTTAGTTCTTTTTTTTTCCTTTTTTCCAAGCATGTAAAGTATTTCATAAATATTAAGTTTTAAAACATGATTTAAAATTTTACATGCACTTAATTCAATTCCCATAATTTTTACTGTTTTTTCATAGTTTACGAACAAAATTGCTGGTTTTTTTCCCGGACATATGGTTTACGCCATATCGTTCATGTTTTTAAATTTTTTTTTTTTTTGTATTTGAACATGCTGCATGTTAGCATACAATGGCATGAAGCTTTGCATCAGGCTCAATGTCAGCAAGTGGAAGTTGTGTCGTAAGAAGCTGTGACGCCGCTTGGAAGTATGCTGTATTTGAACTGCCCTAGGGGAGTGTGATTTGCACGTTTTTCTCTAAGAAGCTTTCTGGAGGCATCAATTGCTTCACATATCATATCGCATGCATTCATTGATTTAACATCATGTGTGTTCCAATGCCATAGAAGAGGAAAAACAAGAGATGTATGTAGAGCTTGTAGTGTTTGAAGAGAAGAAACTAGAGAGGAAAATCGTACAAGCAAATATAGCAAAAACCATTAATCTCAACTTGGTAGCGGAAGTAGGGGTAGATATGGCAGAGATTGTGGCTTTAGTCGTTGTCCACACATATGAGGTAGATCCACCTCATCTAGTTCAAACAAAGGCCAGTCATAGGGATTTTTTTGTACCTAGAAACATACCTGGAGCACAACCTTCGTTGCAAGGTACATGGTGGAACAAGGAGGTGTACCAAGAAGTAGATAAGGCATGTGCAAATTTCTAATATTGCAACCACCTTTCCTTCACTGTGGCGAAAAGCCCGTATTGGGATTATTTAGTGATATGATTGCTAGTTGTAGGAAAAAGATACAAGGTGCCCTCTCCAAAAGACTTAAGTGGAAGGTTGCTTCAGACTCTTGTTGCAAATGCAAAGTCAATTATGGAAGAACAAAAGAAGCAGTGACAAAAATTCGGATGTACCGTTCTTTCAGATAGGTGGATAGATGGAAGGAACTGCACCCTCATCATTTTTTAGCAGTTTCAAATGGTGAGCTGGTTTGCTTGAAGTCAATCAATGTGTCTAATAAAATAAAGAATTCAAAAACATTGAGCTTGATGTTAGAGGATGTTGTCTTAGAGGTGGACATCGAGAATGTTGTGTAAGTTGTTACTAAACAATGCAACAATATATGTGGCGGTTGGGAGGCCGCTTTAGGAGAGGCATCCATCAGTCTTTTGAATCCCTTGTATGGTCCATTGCCTTGACCTTCTTATGATGCTTGTGACATAAAACAAAATTCGTAAAAGGTCTCTACCACTTTTTGAGAATGATTTGATCATAGTCTCAGTACTTTGCAATTGTATCTTGTGACTCCAGAGGTTTTAGTTTTGACCAATTAATTTATGAGCTTCCAACAAAACCAAGTTCTAATGGCCATGATTTTGACCTTCAGCTCTAGAAATCACTAATTTGAGTCTCATTGTGCCCTACTTTGGGAATTTTTTAAAAGTCTTCTAGTCTTCATGTACAACAAATTATTTCTACCTTCCTATTAGAAATCACAACTTAGAAAACACAAAAATGACTGCAAAACCGCAAATTGAAACAAGAAACTACAAATAGAAACAAGAATTTGCAAATGGAGCCTCACAAACTGAAACAACAAATAAAAAATACTAGAAATCGATTTATGTCGGCTTAAGACTAAACTGGATTGCATTTCTTTACATTTTTTTTATCCCGTGCCCTAGACAAACTAGATTTGTTGCTGCTTCACATTCTGTCTGATTGTGCTCACAAGAAATCATGTCCTAACTCACGAGTTTGATAATCACATATGTTCCTGAACTTTGATTTTTGAGAATCAACAAAAAACTTCCAGAAATTTCAGAGTGCTTAAACGATTTGATAATAAAAGTGTTTTCTAAAGTTTTCCATTCGTGGTTGAGGGAGATGCCATTTACATCTAGAAAGTTTTTTCTGGCTTGCAAGGGATCAACATGATTAGGCAAGTCACAAACTGTTGATGTGTTGCAATGTCTTGCTTCAAAAGCCTCTGTTGGGCACATATATGAGATTTTTTTTAATCTCACGAACCATTTCCCGAAGCTGCTGAAAGTGCGGAGCGTCTTTAGGGGAGCCTTGAGACTGTTCAAGTCATGTATCCTCGCCACAGTTTGGGGGCGCAGCCCCCGAAAAAAATAAATTTTTTTAGGCGTAAATTTTTTTTGGCCTCGAAAAAATGCACCCGACATATCGGGAAACGTGCTCTTCTCATATGGGCGAGATTTTTGACCCATAGGTTTATGGGACGGGTTTTGCCCATGGTTTTGATACCCACAGTTTTGTAAAACTGCTTAAGCAGTTGTCTATTTATATGGTTTTATGCATATGATAGAGATACAAGAAAACATTGCAGATGTGCTTTGAATTCGGCTGTGAATTCTGTAGAGTTTGTTGAGCATAGCTCCAAACGGATCTGGGTATTGTATTGAGAGAGTGGTGGCTTGTAATAAAATATGAGCAAGTGATTCTTGGTGGACGTAGCCCAAATTGGGTGAACCACGTTAAATACTGTCTCTTTGTGTTGTGTTATTTTATTCTACAATTTTATTTGAGATCTGTAATAATTTTCTGCATATTAGTTTCTACTGTTGCGATTCTGTGAGGGATTATTCCGCATATTTTATCTCTTATTTCCTAACAATTGGTATCAGAGCCTGGTTTGGTTTGCTGAAGTGTTGAATCGCAGGGAAAGTTTTTAGCTTGAGTGGGAGCTATGGCAGATGATGGAAGATCTAGGGTTGATAAATTCAACGGGTAGAATTTCAGTCTTTGGAAGATGCAGATGGAAGATTACCTTTATCAAAAGGATCTTTATACTCCGTTGTCTGAGAAGGTGAACAAACCCTCAAGTATGACAGATGCGGAATGGGATTTGCTGGATCGGAAGGCACTTGGAACAATCCGGCTGTGTCTTGCATCTTCGGTATTATTTAATGTTTCAAAGGAAAAGACTACAAAAGATCTAATGGATGCATTAGGGAAGTTGTATGAAAAACCCTCTGCCTCTAACAAGATATTTTTAATGAAAAAGTTGTTTAATATGAAGATGTCTGAGAATAGTTCAGTAGCAGATCATTTAAATGATTTCAATACGGTTGTGAATATGCTAGCTTCGGTTACAATAGAATTTGATGAAGAAGTTAGGGCTTTATTAATTCTGTGCTCTTTACCTGAGAGTTGGAATAGCCTGGTAATGGCGGTAAGTAACTCGGTTCCAGCTAACTCGAAGTTGAAGTTTGAGGATGTTGTAGGGGTGATTCTAAGTGAGGAAATGCGAAGAAAAAGCTCTGGGGAATCTTCTACTTCAGGGAATGCTTTGACAGTGGAAACTAGAGGGAGACAGAAGAATAGAGGAAACCGTGGAAAATCAAAAGATCGGGCAAGGTCAAAATCCAAGAACAAGATTGTATGCTGGAATTGTGGAAAGCCTGGGCATGCAAAGAAGGACTGTTGGGAGCTTCGGGATAAGAAGAAACAACAGGAAGAAAACAAGGAGGAAAATGTGGCAACGGGTAATGTATGTCAGGATGCTTTGATTCTTTCTTTGCACAATATTACTGAATCTTGGGTTTTAGATTCAGGGGCTTCTTTCCATGCTTCTCCACATAGGCATTATTTTGTTGATTATGTTCAAGGAGATTTTGGGCATGTTTTTCTTGGTGATGATGAGCCTTGCAGCATAGTTGGAAAAGGTTCTGTTCAGGTTAAGATGCAGAATGGGAATACTTGGCTATTGAAGGATGTCAGACATGTGCCTACATTAAGACGAAATTTGATATCGGCAGGGCAGTTGGGAAGTGATGGTTGTACTGTGATATTTACAGCGGACTCTTGGAAGGTTACCAAGGGTGCTCTTGTGGTGGCAAGAGGTAAGAAGGTTGGAACCTTGTATTTAACCACTTATAGCACTAATGTTTGTAATCTTGTGGCTTCAGAAGTAGATACAACATTGTGGCACTATAGGCTCGGTCATATGAGCCATAAGGGCATGGAGATCATAAAGAAGGATTTTCCTAGATATACAGAAACAGGTTTGGAGTTCTGTGAGGACTGCATATATGGGAAACAGAAGTGAGTAAGGTTTCTCAAGGTTGGACCTACAAAGAAAGAGAGTAAGTTAGAGCTGGTGCATTCTGATGTGTGGGGGCCAGCTCAGGTATCATCTCTTGGGGGTTCAAGTTATTATGTTACTTTTATTGATGATGCAACAAGGAAAGTTTGGGTTTATTGTATTAGAAACAAATCTGATGTATTTGACACTTTTGTTAAATGGAAAGCCTTGGTAGAGAATGAAACAGGTCTTAAGCTAAAATGTCTCAGGTCAGATAATGGAGGGGAGTATTGCAGCAATGAATTTGATGATTACTGTTCTAAGAATGGAATCCGCAGGCAAAAGACGGTTCCAGGAACTCCGCAGCAGAATGGGGTATCAGAAAGGATGAACAAAACAATAATGGAATGTGCTAGGAGCATGAGGTTACATGCAGGACTGCCTCTTTCTTTTTGGGTAGAAGCGGTGAGCACAACTGTGTACTTGATAAACAGAGGACCCTCAAGTGCCTTGGATGGAGGCATACCTGAGGAGGCTTGGTATGGTAAGAAAGTTGATTATTCATTTCTTAGAGTCTTTGGATGTGAGGTGTTTGTTCATATAGACAAGGATGATAGGACCAAGCTAGAGGCTAAATCAGAAAAATGTACTTTCATTGGTTATGGTGGTGATGACTTTGGATATAAATGTTGGAGTATTAAGGACAAGAAAATCATTCGATCTAGGGATGTGGTCTTTAATGAGAAAGTCATGTATAAGCAGCAGTTGCAGGAAAATAGGGAAGAATCCAAGAAAGAATATGCAGCGGTAGAGGATCTTCCGGATGGAAAAGTGACACATGAATCAGTTCAGGAACCTCCTCAACAGGAACCCCAAACTCCTATATTGAGGAGGTCTTCTAGGGTAAGAAGAGAACCTGAACGTTTTTCTCCTTCTCTTTATTATTTATTACTCACTGATAGTGGAGAACCAGAGAGCTTTGATGAAGCAATGCAGGTAGATGCCAGGAAGAAGTGGGAGCAAGCCATGGATGAGGAGCATCAGGCTCTCATGGAGAACCAGACATGGGATTTGGTAAAGCTACCCGAAGGAAAAAGAGCATTACAGAACAAGTGGGTGTTCAGAGTCAAAGAGGAAGAAGGAGGCAAGAAAAGATACAAGGCCCGGTTGGTGGTCAAGGGGTTTGCACAGAAAAAAGGTATAGATTTTGATGAGATTTTTTCTCCTGTAGTAAAAATGACTTCTATTAGAACTGTTCTAGGAATAGTTGCAGCAGAAGACTTGCACTTAGAACAACTTGATGTAAAGACTGCATTTCTCCATGGTGATTTGGAGGAGGAACTATATATGCAGCAACCAGAGGGCTATGAGGTCAAAGGTAAAGAGGAGATGGTGTGCAAACTGAAGAAGAGCTTGTATGGCTTGAAACAAGCTCCACGTCAATGGTATAAGAAATTTGATAGCTTCATGATGGAGCAAGGTTATATTAGATGTCATTCTGACCATTGCGTGTATACAAAGAAATTTGAGGATGGCAGTTATATTATCCTTTGTCTGTATGTGGATGACATGTTGGTTGCAGGTAAAAACATGCAAGAAATAAAAGTACTCAAGAAGCAGCTAAGTGAATCCTTTGCTATGAAGGATTTGGGGGCAGCCAAACAAATCCTTGGTATGAGGATATCTCGGGATAGGAAGGAACGGAAGCTGACTTTATCTCAGGAAGAGTACATTAAGAAAGTCTTGGAGAGGTTTAATATGCAGGATGCTAAACCGGTTGGGACTCCTTTGGCAGGCCATTTCAAGTTATCAAAGGAGCAGTGTCCCAAGACAGAGCAGGAGAGAAACCAAATGTCCAAGGTACCTTACTCATCAGCAGTTGGCAGTTTGATGTATGCCATGGTGTGCACTAGGCCTGATATTTCCCATGCAGTGGGAGCGGTGAGTAGATTTATGAGTGATCCAGGTAGAGATCACTGGCAGGCAGTAAAGTGGATCCTTCGGTATTTGCGAGGGACCATGGGGACAGTTTTGTGCTACAGTGGATCAAACACCATTTTGTGTGGTTATGTAGATTCAGATATGGCTGGAGATGTAGACAGCAGGAGGAGCACAACAGGTTATGTTTACACTGTAGGTGGAACAACAGTAAGTTGGATTTCACGACTACAGAAGTTGGTGGCTTTGTCAACCACGGAGGCTGAGTATGTTGCTGCCACAGAGGCAAGCAAGGAAATGATTTGGTTACAACAATTACTTGAGGAGTTGGGGCATAAGAAAGAGGAAGGAAAGTTGCATAGTGATAGTCAGAGTGCTATACACCTAGCTAAGAACTCTGCTTTCCACTCTAGGACAAAGCATATACAGTTAAGGTACCATTTCATCAGGACAACTTTGGAGGAAGAGAAGTTGAAGTTGGAGAAGATTCATACCAGTCAGAATCCTGCAGACATGATGACCAAGGTGGTCACAAGGGAAAAACTGAAGTTGTGTTCAGCTTTGGTTGGTCTTCACAGAAACTAGTGAAGGGTTAAGAAGCTTGCTCAGAGGAAAACTAGTCTCCAAGTGGGAGATTGTTAGGTTGTGGAGCCTGTTTTCATGTGTGAAAGTGTTGAAGACTGTACACTAAGAGTACTATACACTTTTCATGTATCCTCACCGGGGTTCGGGGCCGGGCCAGGCCCCGAGCTCTGGGGGCAGCCCCCAGTAGCAGGGGTTCGGGGGTGCAGCCCCCGAAAAAAAAAATTAGGCGTAAATTTTTTTGGCCTCGAAAAAATGCACCCGACATATCGGGAAACGTGCTCTTCTCATATGGGTGAGATTTTTGACCCATAGGTTTATGGGACAGGTTTTTCCCATGGTTTTGATACCCACGGTTTTGTAAAACTGCTTAAGCAGTTGTCTATTTATATGGTTTTATGCATATGATAGAGATAAACAAAGAACATTGCAGATGTGTTTTGAATTCGGCTGTGAATTCTGTAGAGTTTGTTGAGCATAGCTCCAAACAGATCTAGGTATTGTATTGAGAGAGTGGTGGCTTGTAATAAAATCTAAGCAAGTGATTCTTGGTGGACGTAGCCCAAATTGGGTGAACCACGTTAAATACTTGTCTCTTTGTGTTGTGTTATTTTATTCTACAATTTTATTTGAGATCAGAAATAACTAAATTCCTGTGTTAAAAGGGTCTTCAGATTCAGAGTGGAGGTCACCATATTCTGAATTGCATTGTTCAGAGATTTCTTCTAACCCTTGGCAGCCAACCAAAAAAAATGCCCAGTGCATTGTGTCGAACAGTTGACAATCAGTGCAAATGTCCAAAACTTTGTAAAAATGTGCTAGAAATGGCCATGAAATCTGCACGAAATCTGACCTGAATTTGCAAATTGCAGTTTTGGCAGATTCACAAACGTTACATCTGAACTTTTTGAAGCCTGCACGAAGAAATCTGAATGGGACTCCACTAATCACAGTTTCAAAAGGGCTGAATTGAAAACGATAAAATCTGTCTGCCGCAAACCATAAGCTTCTAAAACTGGACAATATCTGTCAAACCTGCTCAAAACCTGCACAATTTTTTTCAAAACCCACTTTACTGCACTGAACCCCAGTACCCCTGTGAGCATTAGACTAAATTGGTGAAGAACCTAGTTTATTAGAAAGGTCACACACATAAACTTTCATCGTCATCATCATGTGGAAAAACCTTAGTCTTGTCATGGAGCACAATTATAAAGTTACAAAAGAATCTTTCTCACTTCTGAAGCCCTTTTGTTGAGGGACTGCATTGGGCAGAGGAAAGATGCAACCAAGCTATGCAAAGGCTTTCTGAAGAATTGGCTGTTAAGGAAGAAATGTTGACTCATTTGCAGATAGAATATGGTGCGCTGCAGACAAAGAAGACTTCCACAAAAAATGCCAAACAAAAACAAATGAGTATATGGTAAGCCCTTAGAATTTCTAACACTTTAATTGCTCATTTGGTAGTTTTAAAAACACACCAAATGGATTAGTTTGGAGTTGTTGCAGAAGATGTGGTATACCAGTCAAGGTCTTGGTAAATATGCCAAGGAATTCAAAAATTAATTAAGGCAGAGATGAGTCCCAAGAAAATTGGTCTTAGGTACACTGGAAAATCTTCTGGATCCACCAATGGATGCATGTTAGATTAAGGGCACCCCTACTCTGAAATCTTCACAGTTAGTAAAGATGAATTTCAGATGGGCGACCCATTCAATCGGAAGACAATCACATATGGACTAAGAAGATCCCATGTTCATTAGAAATCCGATGTAGGAGCAATAGGGACCATTGCTTTTCATAGGGTGAATGATTCTGTTGGAAGTTTGGGACAATCTTTTGACAGAATACTGAAACTCTAGCACATCACTAGTATGTCACCTTGTTGGGGTCATAACTCCTTGACCATGGCTTGGAATTTGAAACCGCAATATGCATTGGAAAAGTTTATGAAATGAGCTACTTTAGATGCCCTTAGATGCATACCTCTGACAAACCCTTAGGGGCATTAGACCAAACTTCCGAGGCCAAAATCCAAACTGAAATGTCCCGAAAATGTGAAGTACAAAAATGTAGAAAATTACCTGAAAACAGAAAAAAATAATTTTTGCATTTTTTATGAGTTTTGGGTCATGAGAAAGCCTCTCAACTCATTGGGGGAACACTTGTCAGTTGTCACATGACTGTAGATTCAAAAAAGTGGATTGATTCATATTTTTTTTTACAAGGTTCATTTCTTGCTAAACATAGATATAAAGGAGTTATCATTGGAATGCTAAAAATTAGAGAAAAGAGTCTTGTAGACTCCCATCTATTCTCAGAGATTGCTACCCTCTTGTAATTTACTCCTGGCTTCAATAAAGCTACATTTATAGTGCAATGCTATATTAATATCGTATCCAATTCTTTTATTCAATTCATTATTTAATAGCACATTAAGATTTCAGCAGTTTAGTCTGTTGGGCAGCATCCGTTTCTAATTAAAATATGGATCAATCAACCTCTCGCTCCTTATGAGATTCTGGTAGCTCTTACCAAAAACTTCTTCATCTCATGGATAAAAGGAGCAAACTAAGGCGTCTTTTGTCCATAGAGTTTGGCTAAGGTTCATGATAGCATTGTCTTTGAGTGTTTGTTTGCAGAGAAATAATTCATAGGAGTCTTCTGGGTACAATTGCATAGTGATTGAATTTTTCGATGTTTTGGGTCTGTCTGCTGGACCCATCATCAAGAACAGAAGACTCGAACCAAATACAAATAACTCCATTATAGGCATTGAGTTCCCCCACAATTTCAGGTTGGTGATACCAACATTCAAATATCACCAACGTTATATTCTCAAATCTATTTTGTATGGGACATAAACTATTCTGCAACAGCTTGGAGAAAATGATTTAAAGATAGGATCTTTCATCTCATCTTGGCATATGTGATGTTGTGAATGTGAGCCAACTTAAGTTTTGTCAACCACCAAACCATTTAAAGAGATAGTAAAATGCTCAATCCTGATGATACCATTCTAAATTTCCAGCCTTCTTTGGATAAGATACTTTTCTTGATGTCCGCACACAAACCAGTAGGCTCCGCTCTCCTATCACTTATTTGGTTGGAAAGGATTGTTGCCCCTACATGCTTAGTGGATGTCCCGATCAGATTTTGAGCAGCATTTTCCACATCTACAGCAGAAATTGGGGACAATTTTCTCTAAGCAGGGAGAAAATGACGAGACTGGTCATATGGGCTATTTTATTTGTAAGATTGAGCGATTATATTTTGTTGTATATTCTATGCTTATACCTGTATTACTGTGTTAGCTGGAAATTGTCCCCAATCTTTTAGTGCAATGTATGAAGGATGCCATTTATGGTTTTACGGGGTATGATTATGGCCTTCATCACGCGTAGCAGTCAGGAAACACTATCTGAAGATTCTGATCACCTTATCGGTGGCTGCATTCACCTTCTTCAATGCCAAAAAGAAACATGGAAGACACTGGATGTATTATGATTATTTGAGGGAGTTCCTAGCTTGTAATCTACAATACCCCAACTTATTCCGAAACACTTTCCATGAGGTCCATAAGCACTTAGGTGAAAGTATTTTATCCTTCATCTTATTTTTCAAATGAATATTTTGCATTATATGGTTGTCAATGCACATATTTATATACCCAATCACCAACTTCAAAATACGGACTTTCACTGCGATGTTTCATACCCAAGCGTTGCTACTGCAAATGTAGGTTTGTCTGCATGGCCAACCTCATACCTTGATACTAGAAAGTACCATCGTTGTATGGTGGTGACATGTGCTCTTTTTAGAATTCTCTAACCTTTTGTTTTCCTCTCAAGGATGAGGTGATGAGTGGTGGATGGTACCCATATAATCTCCAAAAAGGAGACATCTTTTCTGATGAGTCTACGTGTCTGCCTCCTTTTCAAAGCTGCTTGTAGCCACACATGCCTCGTCACTTCTAATCTTTCAAATACTTGAGCTCTCCACCTTGTGCGGATCAACATATGTACAGCATACAGCGATCTCTTTTCCTTAACTTTATTTGTTGCACATTTTACTCATTGGCGCAAACCCTTGTTGGATCTTAGCCGCTATTGCTACACCACTCGTCTCGCAGACTTCAGGCCACATACTTGGTGCCATTTGCTGCAGATGTCGTGGCACCATGGTGCATTGGTCTGCACAGGATCTCAAGCATACCGCTACAACTGCTTCACAACCGCTCACATGCTTTCAGCAGATAACCTGTCCTAAGCCTTATAGTGCAACACTTGCTGACTTCCACAGTCTTGCATCTTTGGACTGCCAATCACTTTGGAACTTCTAAGACCTGTTATGAAACAATAACTATCTGCTGTGCAGGAATTCGTGCAAGAAGTGCTTTTTGCAATGCCGCAGCACCTTCGTGCAAGGGGTACTCACAGTGGTAGTTTGTTTCAGTGCCTTGATTAGCATTGCGGACTCAAATACACCTTCGCCTTCTCTGCATGACAGTTGTTTATGTGCACTTGCGCAGGACCTTACACCCTAGAACATTTGCTTGTTAGCACTTGTGTATTGCAGTCGGTGATTAGCTAGGTGGCACACCCCGTGCCAATTGCTATGTCAAAGCATCTCACCAACATGCTGTACTGTCGGATCACAACTCGTTACTTGAGTTCTAGGGAAGATGAAGCATATAGTACACCGTTTCTCCTACAATCGTTGTCAATTGTACACTGCCTCTGTGGTGAATCAATATAGTTGTATAAATATGTTTGACTGGACTTCAACTTCCTCAAGTTTGTCAATGAACATTCTAGGTGTTCACTTATTCAAGCCATTGAGTAGGAATACTCACATGCTCAGTGTATCTTGTAATAACCTTGTCACTACTCTGTAGCCTTCATCTCCAGTCTTTTGGCAAGTCAGCCATGGTTATAGTCATTCCCTGCTGGCCACGAGCTTGCGGTCTTCGTCTTACTGTAGCTATTGTACACATCTGTACTATCCCATATGTCTATCCATAAGAGATAAGGAGAGTTAACAGTAAAAAATGGATAATGTTCATATAAGTTTTTAGTTTCATAGTAGATAGTTTTATACTTTTAAATGCATAATTCTTCCGTTTTGTGTTTTCTTACATTTCTTTTTAACTTTAGGCTCCACAAAAACATCAGAAGTTTGTGGCCCATGTTTTGGGGCTACCTATGAATAAAGTAGTTTGCAAGACAAAACGTTTAGGTGGTGGTTTTGGTGGAAAGGAGACACGATCAGCATTTATAGCTGCTGCAGCTGCTGTGCCTTCATACATTTTGCAACGTCCTGTGAAAATCACACTGGACAGAGACATGGACATGATGATCACAGGACAAAGGCATGCTTTTCTCGGAAAATACAAGGTATTGAGAGATTTCTAGTATTAAAATATTTTTTATTTTCTTTTGCTCCATTCTCAAGTCAGTGTTTTGATTTTGTCATTTATCCATAAAAAATTGGTTTATTTGTTAACAGTTTTGCAGCACATGATAAGACAAGGGATCTGTCATTTCTTTTAATCATATATTATATATATGCATCTATCTTATTTGAAAGTTCATAAATATGCCGTTTACTCTTTCTACTACTTTCTTTTAAGACATGTAGCTGTTCACCTTGTTCTGAAATCATTAATTATTGGAAACCGACCATGCTTTCTTGTTTTATCAGGTGGGATTTTCTGAGGAGGGAAATGTATTGGCACTGGACTTGGAGATATATAATAATGGTGGAAACTCATTAGATTTGTCATTAGCAGTACTAGAGCGTGCAATGTTTCATTCTGATAATGTATATGCAATAGAAAATGTGAGAATCAGTGGCAAGGTCTGCTTTACACACCTGCCTAGTAATACTGCATTTAGAGGTTTTGGAGGGCCTCAAGGAATGCTTGTTACCGAAAACTGGATCGAACACATTGCCAGGGAGCTTGGCAAAAGACCTGAAGAGATAAAGGTGATCACTGTCTTATCATTGGACCTTTCTATCTGGTTGATTTTTTCTGGAGAATTTCAAAGTATTTCAAGTGTCTACTAGCACATTTATATGGATTTCCTGGTCTCAATTGTCTTGTAATGAGTGCTTTTATTTTTGTAAATTTGTTGCTTTTAACAGTACATTGAACATTTATTCCTCTTAGAGTTCGTCCATTTTTCTCCAGAGAGTCGTTTTGGAGCCTAGCATATTGAGTTTTTAAAATATCTATTGTTTTGCTGCTATATAGAAATTGGCAAGTCATGGTATAGCTTTAGCAGTACTATATTTTTTCTTTCTTTATCTTTTTAAAACCTTTTAGCCAGTAGTTCTTTAATGTATGTAGATTACATAATTCGTCTAACCTGTATTTTGTAACTCTACTCTAGCTTATTAATAATGATGATATAAACATTGCATTTTTCTTTCTGTGGTAAATGAAATACATTTTTAAATGATAGAACAAACGCAAATGGAATTTTTCATTAGATCATGTGAATGACTGAGGCCTGGTACTCATCTTTTGGAATTTTGGCCATCTTTTTCTGGGTAATATCTAATTGCAGGAACTAAATTTTCACAAGGAAGGACATGTACTTCATTATGGTCAGAAACTTGAACAATGTAGATTGCAGAAAGTTTGGAATGAATTAAAAGCATCCTGTGACTTTGATGTAGCTTGCTTAAAGGTTGATAAATTTAACTCACTCAATCGTTGGAAAAAGCGCGGACTTGCAATGGTTCCGACAAAGTTTGGAATTTCTTTCACAACCAAGTTTATGAATCAGGTATTTCTTGTGACAACCAAGTTTATGAATCAGATTCTTTGTTTATTAGCTTGTGCTTCTGCCTAAAGGTTTGAACAACAGAGAGTTATAGAGATTTTAATAAGTAGACAAGAAAGATTTAAAAAACTTCTCTGTTTTAAAGATTAGACTGTTTGCAGTGTATCAATATATGTAATTTTTCTGGATCAGACTGCATATGAAATTCAGAACCACAATACTCAACGATTGTGCAACATTTTGTGATTTTCAAAATCTGCAGCCTCTTGTTTCTTCCACAAGGGGATTATCTTATGCTTTTCTCATATATCTGTACTCTGCAATTTTGTTCCCATGATATATATGATGATTAGGATATTGATGAAACCATTAATTCGTCCAGATTATCATATTGGAGGACTGAATAGCAGATAAAACATGTATTATTTGGTTCTTTAGAGTTATGCCATTTTGATGGTCACTTGCATCACATGGAATGCATGATCTTATAATTCTTATGCATGCCCTGAATTTAGTTTTTCCCCCTTTTGTTACATTATGCTTTCAAGGCTAAGTTTGTCTATCCTCATTCCTCTCTGCAAGCTATGGACATTCATTTGTAGTTGTTTCTCGCAACAGAAGAGGTTGAAATATCCCTAGTTGGGATCTTACCACAAAATTGACAACACAAAAATTTGCAGCAAAATACTAAATCTGATTTTTGCAGATTTTATGCAGAAAAAGTACAGCTAGGGCAGCGAACAGAAAAATATGAATAACTCTCAAAATACCCGTCCAAAATACTTGAAATTTTAACTGGAATAAGATAATAATATGAAGAACACAAGGGAAATATTTTTGGAATTTTTCAGTCAATATAACGCTGCCAGAAAATTACAGCGTGCCTAAAATAGCCGGAAAACTTTGAAAATTAATATCTTTCCGAATACAAATGCAATAATGATGAAACTTTGGAAATAACATATATAAATATAGTAGATGATTTTCCAACCTTCAGATCTGAAAATGGCCAGCTGGAAACCCTAGAAATTAGGGCTGCAATTTCCCAAACAAGTCGCCCCCTTTGGAAAATGGTCAAAACCCTTGTGAAACCCTCTGTAGATGATGCCGAATCCTTCCTCTATGGCTGCCGTAGGTCTGATCCGAAAACCAACTGAAAATTTCCACAAAAACTCTCAAAAATCCTCAAACCCTAATTCTGAAAATTCTGAAAATATCTCTGTAAAACCAGCCCTGAAATCTGCTCCAAATGACAAGCTAGGGTAGATCTTTCACTACCGAAGAATGCTCTGCTAGTTAGGGATGGATCTCTCACCACCGAAGCTAGGGTTCCCGTGGGATCTTACTCCACAAGCTAAAAGTTGCAAACAACAGTTGCACCATGAAAAGAAATATAAGTGTATGCATGAATCCTCTCTCCTTTCACCCCTCTTCTCCTTTTATAACCTTTTCCATGTCAAAGAAACCCTAAAACCCCTGAGGCGCACTTTCTCATAAAGAGGGCCCAATTAAAAATAATTTAAAGTTGTTTTTTCCATTCCTAGGCACCTTGGCCCAAAAAGTGACCCCAACAAAGAAATATAACATTTAATGCAATACACATCCCCTCAAGTCGCCAAAAAGGTACTTTAAGTGGCCCCAACGAAGAAACATAACATTAAATGCCAAAAGTGTTCACTTAAGTGATCCCAACGACAAAAATAGAACACAAAGGGCCCATTAGACCCTCCCAACACCTAAAATATAACAAAAACATAGTAGGAAATCAGACAACCATCCCCAATAACCTCCAAAGTCGTTAGTCCCTTGGGAATGACCAGGGCTAAGACCAACATAGGGCCGTTAGGTCAACTGCTCGGAATTGGGGACATTACAGAGGTGTAATCTGCTATATATCTTATTAATTCTATAGATAAACGAAGGCAGCTTTGTTTAATTAAAGGTAGTTGGCAACATGAGACTTGTATCTGATCTTTGATGACAAACAACTCCACCTTTAAGTTTCTAGTGGAACTAATCATCTTGCTAGAGGTATTGTCATAAATTCATAATAATATATGAGCCAACCAATATGATAGACTGTTAATTGCAGTCAAAGATATCTCTTATTGAAGACTGAAATCTATGGTATCCTGCTCTCAGTGTACCTCCCTCTGAATTACCACTGTGAAAGATGAGCATGTGGCATCCAAAGATGAATTCTTGTCAATATCTTGGCTTATGTGCACTCTTCGGTTTTCCTTTGGAATGCATTTGAGAAAATGTTAGGTGTCAAACATGTCATACTCACAACCTACAGGAAATAAGAAAATCCAATTTGAAGGAAGACTTGATGACAAAAAAGAAATGATAAATGGACAAAACAGAGATCAACTAGGATTTTTCTTCCTGTCCTCTACTTTGTATTGTTGTCATTTGCTTAAAATTGGTTCCCCATCTAATGTACCTTTTAGGGCTGAAACTGAAAAACAAGGAAATAGCACAAACCCCAGTTGAGAGGAGATTGAATTTTTCAGCAGCCAACCAAAAAATATTATAAACCCTAGCAGCGAGCTGTATTTGCACTTTTAGGGCATCAAACACCCTCCAAACAAGCTGAAAATGGATGTATAAATTCCAAAATATTATACTCGACAAATGGAACAAATACCAATAAAAAGAACTCCGAAGTTTTTGCAAATTTGGAAATTCTATATAGCTGCAATTAAATTTATGAAAACAGAATTACAACTCACAACAATGGCTGGAAATGGAGATTCCAAACCCCAAAAATCTTATGAAAGTGTGCAATTAGCCTCTAAACTCATGAGGAATATGAATATCAACTCCAAATGAAGAAATATGCTGTAGATGACACCCAACTCTACCTCTAAGCAAGTCACTACCCTAGGAGATGGGCTGTAAATCACTCTAGGATCAAACCCTCGCCGAAAATATGCAATATCAATCATCTTGAAGTACTTTGGAAACCCCAGAATGGAGAATCCCCAATAAATTAAAGAGTTTTCGTTCTTCAATCAAGCAAGGAAGGGTTTCGTCCTCCTTGTTAGCTACACCAATTTGTTTTGCTTTAAGTGGAAGTAATCGAGCAATCAGCTCAAAAACCATCCAAGTTATAATTTCTGACTCGAGATAATCCTTAAATGAGACAAGCGAACCCTCTTTATACCTTGTTGTGGCACCAAAACAGATTAGAGTGTCTCCAAACTAGGACCAACCTCATAAGGATGCTTTTCTTTTATTTTTACTTTGGCCTTTCACCTTCTTGTCCCAGCCGACTTGACTCATGTAGAAAAACTACTAAATAACAATGCAAATGCTCATGAAAATAACTGAAAAATATGACAATTACTTCCCTTGTTCAGTTCCTTCGTGCCCACGGGAAGTGGAATGGGCTCAAGATCTTCCAATCATATTAGTTTGGAATACGGGGGCATTACAGTCCTTCCCTCCCAAAATTACTTGCCCTCAAGAAATTGCAAGGTCTCATGCTTGAGTACCTTCAAGCCAAAGTGAGGAAATATGATGTAATGCTCCAATAATCTAAATCCTGTCCCTGTCAAGTGAAAGATTTCTTGCCAACACAACCTCATATGCCCAAGTACCATCATACCCAAACAACTAAATCCCATAGCTGTCAAGTGAAATAGCCTCCGTCCACAATGATCATGGTGGCTACTCCTTCCATCACCCACAACTATATGTTCTCCCTCAATGAAGCCTTTTACCCAAAGCATGAGAACATCTTTCATACACATCCTTGTGACTCAGAATTACCGAGTCAGAATCATCATTCTCCTTTCTTTTTGGCTTTTCATCTTCAACAAGTGAAGCCCTTTCCGCTTTGACTTTATCCATACTTTGTGGACACATGTATGGAGCACCTTCATAGCTCTTGCTAGAGCCATAAACACCATTATCTTGCTTCTTATAGGTTGTTCTAAAAATTCCAGCCAGCTGAAAATTAACATTAACAACCGGTAATTGGGTTTTAACCACAAAATTCTCTGCACAATCTTGCAATTCAGACTTCCCTTCTTTCTTTGGCTCACGCTCCGTGATTTCTTCGTCTTTCTTTATCACAAAGGAAGAATTCTTTTCCTCTTCCTTTCTCAAGGCATGCTGCAAGTCTCCTTGTGTAGCTCGTGGTAGCCCTTTTTCTAATTCCAACTCGGTCTTTCTTCAATCCTTTGAACTCAGTGATTGACACGACATCACGAATCTCATCCGGAAGAGTCCTTTACTCTTCATAGATGGTAGCAATGTTGTGGCCCACCAAATGCCGTGTCTCAACCTTTGGAATGACTTCTTCCCTACGGAGGAAGGTAGGTTGAAATGACCTAGTAGCAACTCCAAAACTTGACCCTAAGGGTTGCCTCACACTATGAATCCCCGTAGAACTTCCTTCTTCATTGTGGTGTCGTGGCCCATGAATATTTTGCAACATTAGGGATAGAAAATCCGTAGTATTCGTTAACCTATGTTGCCCTTCACCGAGTCTATTCAACTTGGATTCTTTGGAATCTTTGTGGCCCATGTTATCCGCTTCAAGTGGCTGCTCTGAATTCTTCATCTGAATGAATACCCTGCAAGATGGGAATTTCTATGCTCTGATAACATTGTAATGTCCCTTTTACGCCTTTTAGGGCTGAAACTGAAAAACAAGGAAATAACACAAATCCCAATTGAGAGTAAACTGAATTTTACAACAGCTAAACAAAAAATATTATAAACCCTAACAACGAATTGTATTTGCTCTTTTAGGGCATCAAACACCCTCCAAGAAAAATGCATGTATAAATTCTCCAAAATATTATACTCAACAAATGGAACAAATACCAAGCAAAAGCACTCCAAATTATATGCAAATTTGGAAAGTCTATATAGCTGCAACTAAATTTATGACAATAGAATTACAACTCACAACAATGGTTAGAAATGGAGATAACAAACCCCAAAAATCTCATGAAAGTGTGCAATCAGCCTCTAAAATTATGAAGAATATGAATATCAACTCCAAATGAAGAAATGTGCCCTAGATGACACCCAACTCCACCTCCAAGCAAGTCGCTACCCTAGGAGAGGGGCTGCAAATCACTCTAGGATCAAATCCTCGCTGAAAATCTGCAATATCAATCCTCTTGAAGTACTTTGGAAACCCCAGAATGGAGAATCCCCAATAAATGGAAGAGTTTTTGTTCTTCAATAAAGTAAGGGAGGGTTTCGTCCTTCTTGTTAACCACACCAAATGATCTTTGTCCTTAAGTGGAAGTAATTGAGCAATCAGCCCAAAAACCATACAAATTATAATTTTTGACAAGAGATGATGCTCAAATGAGCCAAGAGAACCCTCTTTATACCTTGTTGTGGTGACAAAATAGATTAAAGTGTCTCCAAATTAGGACTGACCTCATAAGGATGCTTTTCTTTCATTTTTACTTTTGGTGTTTCACCTTCTTAACCCAAACAACCTGACTCATGTAGAAAAACTATTAAAGAAGAATGCACATGCTCATGGAAATAACTAAAAAATATGACAATTACTTCCCTTGCTCAGTTCCTTCGTACCCATGGGAAGTGGAATGGGCTCAAGGTCCTCTAATCATACTAGTTTTTAAAAAGGGGACGTTACATGCCACTTGTTGGCGTAAAATTTTGCACTCCTATATATATATTTTTTGGGTTTATATTCATTGTGGATCCTTATAGACCTTTAAGAGTTTTCAAGTTTGAAAAATTTAAAGGTTGGTCTATGTCCCCCAAGTCTTTAATTCAATTCACGTAGGTGCTTGTGGGGCCTTGAGCCAATTAATACTTGCGCTTTTCCTCACATGCAAGCTAGTCAACTCATCTTATATGGTGTGGCTGGAAGTGAAGCATGGTGGTGGTACGGTGATATGTTCGTGCATTATAGTTTGATTATGATTTTGAGCATTTTTATAATGCTATGCTTTTTTGGTTGTGTTAGACACCATTCACAGTTAATTGGACTATTACTAGGCATATCGTTTTGTTCTGATAGTTAAAGTATTCCTGATGAGTGCAAGGTAAGTCTCGGATACCTTCAATGTTCTTCCTTGTTTGCATAAATAGTGACCCCTATTGGATCATGTAGTAGGTGCATGTGTTGTTACTTGTGGTGCTTAGGGCACAATTTTGTATATACACATTTAAAGTTTTTATCCTAGTTAGCTAAAGGGCCTATAATATTGATAATGTTTTCATTTCGAAATTTAAAAGCAAAATAAAAAATAGAAGAAGCAAAATTGAAACAAAAATAAAAGTAATTAAAACAAGGAAATAAGAAAGCAAGATCGAGGAGATCGCAGTGGAGACTTTGGTTGCAGTTCTAGTGGGCATGTTTGAGCAAACACCCCCCAGATTTATCGCAGCATTCAATACCACCACCATCACGTCCCTGGTGCATACCATACTTCCCTTTTGCATTTGGTCATTCTACTCCTGCTTTTTAGTGTTGCAACTTGTAGACATCTAAAATGTCGACATAATTAATTACGATTAATTTGTCCCATAAATAACTTAATATCATCACTATCTAAATCCCTATAATAATTAATCACAAGATTTATTATTATTATTCCCTTTTATCACATTTGCCCTTTATCATTTATCTAATGTTCCATATCACCATTAATCCCTTTAATTCATTATTATATCCTATTACCCTATGTTAATACCTATTAACATTTTCTAGGAATTTAATATTCCTACACCCACCTACCCACCTACTCTACACCTACCCTACACCTAGCCTTTCCATGTAATCTCTCCCTAATCATCTTTTATTAACCTAACTTAATCCTAAACTAATCATATCCTCCACGACTAAATCTAGAGGTTTCTATTTCGAGAAGCCTTTCTAAATCTTTTCTGCTCTCCATTGAATTTTAAATTCAATAGAGGCTTCTCACAAAATATAGAATTCCCCATTATAGAAATTTCTATCTTCTCCTCAATTCCCAACCATTGATCCTCATCCCACTTGGATCAATCCTCACCATCCATCCTCTACCACAAATTATAAATTGAGCTCTCCTCCATGGGAGAGGGAGATGGAAAATCTTGTAAGTCCATAACAAATCGATTTTATTTTATCATCTATCAATCATTCAATCTTCAATCAATCCACTCTATCATCCAATCAATTCATCCATTGTCTTTCATCAGTCAAGCCAAACAAAATCAAGGGGAGGTGCTGCCAAGTGTCTCCACAAAATCTGAAGCAATCAACACCATCCATGAGCAAATCGAACATGACAAAGGAGGAACATTACGTCTTGTTGGTAAGTGCTGGTATTGATTCTCTCCCCCTTTCCGTCTCTTGCTCAATTTGAGGTATTGTTTGAAAGGATTAGATTAGGAATCAATTTAGTTTTTTGTTTATAACTCACATTTGCATCTAATCTTTTCTAACATATACACAACTTTCGTGCTTCACAACTCTCTTTCCTTTTCACCATTGAATTTTTTTGATTTTCATTTGTTCAACGAGCTAGTAATGGAAGGTTGGGGAAGGGGAGATCCCTCTCACGGTAATCATTCTCATGGTTGGCCCAATGCCTCTTGACACTCTGCTGGAAGAAAATATAATGAAAGTGCAGCAAGATGTAGAAGGGGAAATAGAAAATATAATGAAAGTGCAGCAAGATGTAGAAGGGGAAATAAAAATAGTTGTAGAAGAGGAGACTCCAAATGTGAGTAAGAGGAGACGCACCCTTGCTTTATCGGGTAATTCTATTGGCTCCCATGTTGCTCCTATTTTTCCCTCTGCATTTTAAATCATCTGATTTGTGGTCTTGGAAGCAGAACAAGAATTATTCTATACTTAGTTGCCCTTGAGCTTAGGTTGTCAAATTTTCTCAATGATGTATACAATGGGCGTTTTGATCACCCCTTTCATGATTTTACAGGCCTTCCTGTTGTCACTTATATTGTTGAACCTTGGTTCTCTCTTAGTCTTCACTTGTCTAGGGATTTCATAGTAGTCTGGTTTTGTGTTGTTGACTAAAGTCCTCTGCAAATAATTTTCCAAATAATGAAGGGCATCCAAACTTTAACTTTACATAGAATGTGTCAAACGAGGGCATTGTATATGCTGATCTGTGTTTGTTCTTCCAAGCCATTTCAATTTTCTTTACACATGCTTCAAAGAAGTTGATATTCATTTTGATTGCAATTGACAATATGGTTAGGGGTTTTGTCTGTTTGTCAGTTCAGATATATTTTAAATCCTAGCCTCAATGCTTTGATTTTTTTGGTATTGGATTTTTGTAGCATTGATGATGTTTTGAGTTTATAGGTAGGAGAATAAGGCACATTGGTTTGTTTTTCAAATACACAATAGATATTACGTGAAACATGTTTTCCTACCCTGCTAGAGACGGTAATGCCTATAATTGTGAGTTTAATATCCCCTTTGGGGACAAAACTGAAAATGTTGGAAATTAGCTCAAACCCCCAAAATAAGCAAGTTTGATTTTTATGACAACAATTAAATGAGGACCAAAAAACACTCTCAAATCCTAGCGACTAGGAGAGAGAGAGAAATCCATTGTAGAAACACTAAAAAATTATGAGAAGTTATTCATTGGATTGCCCTTGATTTTAGAAGCCAAAAAATGTGATCAAATCATTAAACTTAGAATCCTGGAATTTGTTATGGCACAAAAATAGCTGAAACTTATAAATTCAATAACTCCTAGAAAACAAGGAATCTCCACACATATAATGATCATAAAAATACCAACAATCAAATGAGACCAATATCATAATTTTCCAACCATGGAAACCCTCTCAAAATTGATCCCGAAATCTCTAAATGAGTAGATAAAGCTGCCCAATGCCAATAAAAATTTGAATATGAATTATTCTCCTCAAATCTGCAATAATCTTCACTCTCAATCAATGTTGAAGGGTTTTCATCCTCCAACAGAATCTCTAGAAGGGTTTTCGTCCTTCTAGGAAGCCACACAAGAGGGTTTTCGTCCTCAAGTTGAAGAACAAGGAGAAATGAACTCACAATGCCCAAATAGGAAAATGTGCTAAATCTAGATGCTCCAAATGAGGTCCTAAGTCTCCTTTTATAATCTTCTTTTGGCGCCAAAGCTTAAAAAAATAAGGCCGAACCATAAAGATGTTATATTTCTTCAATAAGCTTCTTTTATTTACCTTTAACCCAACCGACCTGCTTCAAGAGGGAAAACTCTAAAAAGAATACATAAAAATTAGAAAAACAAATGTAAATGAAAGCTCAATGTTTTTCTTCAACTCCTCTACTTCTTGGCCATGGAGAAGGACTGGCAAGAAGTCCAAGTTCTGATTCTTGAGTGGGAAAAAGGGACATTACAGTGAGACATAAAATACTGTTTCCTTGTTTTAAAGAATCTCTATTCACTGTAATTTTCATGTTGCTTTTGATGGGATTAATTAGCCTACCCTGCTAGAGATAGTAATGCCTATAATTGTGAGACAAAAATACCGTTTCCTTGTTTTCAAAGATATCTATTGGCTGCAGTTTTCAGGTTGCTTTTGATGGGATTAAGTACAAAATATTTGATTGATTTGGTAGCAGGCATATGTGGTTGCATTAAGTGCATTATTTTCAGGAAGCCAGAGGCAAGTTGACCATGAATTAGTTACTCAAAAATGTTTAGTGCTTTTCCTATCTGTAGAAGATGATTGTATATGCCAAATTTGAGTCATATTTCAATGTTATCATAATGGTGATGCAGATGCCAATTGGATGAATTTATGAATGCAGTAGTTTGGCAACTTGGCTTATGCATGCAACATGTTTTTGAAGAAAAAAACAATACCAATAAACCTATGCAGGAGAAGCAATGCTAACAGAATCTTTAAATATAGTAGATAAGAAAAATGTCACTCACAATATACACAAGAATTTAACCTTGGAAACCCTTTTGGGAATAAACCCAACAAAACAACATATTGCATTAACTTAACCGTTCACAAAACAATAAGGTATTTCTTTGTAGTTTGTTTGGCCTTGATTCATGTGCATTTATATAGGCACATCACCACTAAGCAGTATTACAATGCAATGGGTATAAAACCATGGGCTGAGAAACTGTCCATACAATACTATGAGTATCAAAACATGGGTCATAAACCATGGGCTAAAACCACCCATATGGCATGGCAAGGTGTGCAATCTATAAGGGGTGTAAATCATGCAAAGTATACAACTCATTCCCAACATAGGTGTACATGGAACATGTGTATAAGACTTCTCGTTTATCTTTTGCATTGAAAGGAGGAAACCAATTAGGTTGTTCAAATCGGTGTACACTGGGGATGCGTCCCTATGTTTTTGAGGCCATCACCTATAGGATATGTTTCGGGGACGCGGGGAGAGGTAGGAAACGTCTCTCAGACGTTCCCCAATTTTTTTTTCTGGGAAACATTTCGGGGATGCTTTTTTCCAATAGGGGATGGTAGGGGACGGCTAGCCGTCTCAGGTATGGCCAAGGGATGTTTGGAATTCCCCTGGTTGTACCGGGGACGACTAGAAGTCCCCTATGTCCCAACACAAAAAAAATACACTTTAAAATATAAAAACTCAATTTTTTTGCAAGTTTTCTGAGTCTTGACTTCCCTAAAGCTACACAATCTGCCATCAATGTGATGAATGGATTCCAATTGAGTGGAAAGAAGTTGAAGGTCCAACTTAAGTGAGATCAAAAATAGAGCAAGCTTTATTGAATAGACAGACCCACCATGCAAAGGGGAGATTGAATGGATGTGTTGTTCTTTACAAATTGAGATTGTTCTATTCAACATATAGCAGTTATGTGCCCCATTTTTTGTGGCTTAAAAAATGGCATGATGTATGATATTGAAGGGAGAAAATGAAGAATGTGGATGCTTATATATTCAGCTCCAATGCTGTCATATGAAAAAGGTGGGAAGCAATAGTTGAGAGCTCCCTTTGGTGAAGATTGAAGGCTTGAAAATTCATGTCATTTATGTGCATATCTTATATATGTTTTGGGATTGATTTTTAGTTTTGTTATTACTAGATTAATGTAAGATTATTATTGTTATGCATTGCTTCTATTTCTATATTACAACGTTTTATGTAGCAATGAAATTGAATGTGTTATGGATATGCAATCATTCAGGGCAAATTTTATAGACCATTGTGTTTTGTACATGTAATTATGTAAATTACTTGTCTTGAACTCTCTCCTACATTAACGACAGTGTTATATATATATCCATATTGAATATTATGTAGAATCTCAATTAAGCTCCAATGTTATGTAATAAGGTTCTATAACATATATGATGAATGCCTTATTAATTTTATCATATGAATATTTGAAAGTTTTTATATTTTAAATTTTCTATATTTTAAATTTTTTCCCTATTTTTAATAGCTGTCCCCTGCCATCCCCTTCAAAATGGCCTCCAAAAAACTTTGTCCTAGAAACTTGGTGGAACATAGGTTCAAATACTTTGTTTGAGTGCAGTCATGTTATTTTACATTATTTTTAAGATGGGTATGAAGAGCCATTACTGTTTATTCATTTGAGGCATACCATTGAGAGCAAGTTTAAAAGCTTTTGATAGCATGTTCATTGTAGCAAGGTATACTAGATTGATTACCGCTTTCCTTCAACCTATTGTAGTGGTTGAGCTCTCAAATTTTATAGCTATCCACATGGATGTTGATAGATAGGTGAGGCCATGTCCTCTGTGTGCATTTACTGGGTGTCTTCATCCTCATTTCCCATTCTTGACATGCTAGATCCTGTGTTTCCTGGTCTAGAGAGTCAGCTACCACTTCTTTGTCGCATTTCAGGAGATTTAGCCATAAGCATATGACCAACTTCATTTCTACCATTGAGGACATTGACCTTGGATGTTAGAAGGATTTTAGGGAAATGTTCTTTACATCCCCCAAGATCACCCAACTAGTCTCAGTTTGTCTTGGTCATTCTTCCATGGATATCATCAGGTTTTGTGTTGGTCCTTTCACACTGATTGACAATGGAGTTGGGGTGCATGATTCAATCGAGAGGCAAGAACTGTTTCTAGCTCATATTCTATCTTCTTTGGTGATAGTTCTTCCTCTCCTATGGCTCTTTTTAATGTTTGTAATGCATGGCGTTATCTTCTTAACAAATTTGGTCCCTTGGGTTTACTTACTTTGGTTACATCCCTCTTGTTAGCCATGCTCCTTTATTAGCTCGCTTTCAGTTTAGTTTTTGCTATTTGCTTATTTTGGCTCCTTCATGTTTTTCTACTGGCCGTAATTCCAAGTCCCACTGACCTATTTTGGTCCCATGTGGATCTCTCTCTCTCTCTCTCTCTCTCCCCCTCACCCCCCACCCCCCCCCCCCCCCACAACGCGAATGGCTATTTAGATTTGTACGTTTACTCAATGGCTAGGATTTACCTGCCTTGGGTTCAACCCCTCATGTTATGCTTTTGATTGTTTAAGTGTTTAAGCTTTGGTCTTACTCATGTTTGCAGCTTCTCAGGTTCTTTTCTACCCTACCGGTACTATTGTAGACTAGATGTTCTTTGGAGTTTCATTTACCTACTTAGGTCACTTGTGGGCACCTCTCTCTCTCTCTCTCTCTCTCTCGCTCTTCCCCCCTCCCCCCCCCCCCCCAATCTTTTCCCTTTTACTGCTATGGTCTCACAGCTAGCACTATATTTTTGTGGAAGTTTCAGGTACAACCTTATTAACTCAGTATTTTGACTGCAAAAAGACGTTAATTTGAGTACTGGAAAATTACATCTGAAAAGAAAAACATATTGTTGAACATGCCTTCATATTTCAAAAATAAACTGAGTGTATTTGTCACTGTAGGGATTCACTTCAATCTCACCTTTATGAAACCAAAAAAGTGCATATGTTGAGAAATATTTACATTTAATAAGGTCTCCTATCATGCCATGAAAATACCTTTCAATTCAGTAGTAGAATCCTTCTGGTTACTAAAGTAGATATTGCAAGTACAGTTTTCCTGTGTGTGATTCTGTGTTTTGGTACAGGCAGGAGCTCTGGTGCAAGTATATACAGATGGAACAGTTCTTGTGACCCATGGAGGTGTTGAAATGGGACAAGGACTTCATACCAAGGTTTCTCAAGTTGCTGCTTCAGCATTTAACATTCCCGTCAGCTGTGTCTTCATTTCTGAAACAAGCACAGACAAGGTAGAGGAAAGGTTATTCTTATTTTTTCTACTTGGATGGATGTGTTAGACAATAAAAATATGTGGACCACTTACTAGAAGTGAAACCATGGATTGTCAGTTAGACATACCATGACATTGCTATTTTTTGTGAATGCGAGAAATCTGAACACAACATACTGTAAAAGGAAGTCTTTGCATATTTTAAGATCACTTCTTGAGCAGAAAGGGAGAAAAACTGACTAAGGACAACCCTCTGGCCATTTTTTTTTAATTTCAACTATTTTCAGGTACCAAACTCATCACCCACAGCAGCTTCAGCTAGTTCTGACATGTATGGAGCAGCAGTGTTAGATGCTTGTGAACAAATCAAGTCACGAATGAAGACAATTGCTTCAGACAATAAGCATGCTTCTTTTGCCGAGGTAATTTGAAAGTGCCAAAATCAAGCTTGATGAAATATTTATGCTGTCTTTTGCCAGATTAGTTCACTAGGTGCAATTTATTGTAAAATGTGTTGAGAATAAGTATTTCTACTGTTCAAATTCGTTACAATTACAGGGTTTCAAATGTAGTGTTACTCTGATGGAATTGAGATGCATGCTCGTGTTTCTGTTGAATATATAATGAACCATTCGGTTCTGGGCAGTTATGACTGATAACTGTTTTGTAACTATGTAACCATCATCCCTACAATATGAATAATACTCTGCCTGTGTCATTTGAGAAGTGCAGTTTGCCATCTCTAAGTTCTTTCTTCTCTTTGCATATTCTAACATTGGTATCAGAGCTTGGGCATCGGTGAGAGGTCGACGAGAGGAGAGGTCGACGCAGTCTGAAGGCGCTGGAAGGAAACGCGGGTCGCACGCACCAGCAAAAACGCGGCGGGACAGAGGCGCGCGGGTCAGAAACGCGGCGGGACAGAACAGACGCGGCAGGACAGAGGCGCGCGGGTCAGAGACGCGGCGAGACGCGGCGGGACAGAACAGAACGCGCCGCAGGGGAAGGAGGAAAACAGACGTGCCGCGGGGAAGGGGTCAGAGACGCGGCGGGACAGAACAGAACGCGCCGCGGGGAAGGAGAAAACAGACGCGCCGCGGGGAAGGAAAAAAAAACAGTACGCGCGGACAGAAAGGACAGACGCGTGGACAGGAAGGCGGCACGCGGGCAGGAGGGCAGCGCGAAAACCGTGAAGAATAGGGCAGAGGTAACAGCAAAACAACGTGGACGGGAAAGAACGGCACAATCGAAGGTTCGAGGGGGCATAGTCGACGTCAATAAAGGTCGCGAAAGAAGGAAAATCGTGGGTTTTTTTCACCTGTTGTGGGCAGAACCGCAAATCCGTGGAGCAGCGAAGACAACTCCAAAGTCGTGAGGGAAAGTTAATATTATTTGGGCAGAATAATATTATTTCCAGCAACAAAGGTATTCATTCTATTTGCTAAAGAAATTAATTCATTTAATATTACTTGGTGGAATAAGTAATACTTGGTGGACTAAGTATTATTTTATTAAGTGTGGGAAAACTATTATTTTATTATTTACCGTTCTTTTGGAATAATAAAATGGCAAATATATCACACTTGACGTTGCCCGGAGATGCAAAAATTAACAGGGACTAATTTTAATGTATGGAGTCATAAAATTTTAACTGTCGCGGAGTTTCGTGATTGTGATAAAATAATCAAGGGTGATGAAAGTCGACCAGCAACGAACTTCGAGGATTATGACAAACGTCATAAGGAAGCGTTATTGCTTCTCAAGTTATCAGGTGTCGGATTATGATTTGATACCGGAAGTGCGGAATGCCACTGTGGCAAGCACGTTGTGGACCAGTCTGAGGGATAAATATCAGACGTCAGAGAAGAGTCGGGTTTTATACTTGAAAAATATGCTCTTTTCCGTAAAGTTACAAGGTGGATCACTGTCTGAGCACCTACTTCGGATGAAAGATCTCCGGAGACCAGTTATCTTCCATCAACAAGAAGGTGGACGACGATGATATGGTGGCTCTGGTTTTGAACAACTTACCTTCTTCGTATGAGTCATTTGTGGAGGCACTCCATTTAATGGCTGAAAGTCAAACACTCACGTTTGACAAGGTGAGTTCCTACCTGTTGCAAAAGGAACGGAGACAACTTCAGGCAGAATCTAATTGTGACCATGCAGAGAGTGCTTTTGTCACTCAGTCAAAGGGAAAGTGGAAACGTCACTCTGGTGAATCTTCCACTCGGTATCAGGTCACATGTTATTACTGTCACAAGGTTGGGCACCTCAAGAGGGATTGTAAAAAGCGGATGTATGATCTTTCGAAGCAGAACAAAAAGCCATGTAAAGAGGAACATGTGGCAGCAGTTGCAGAAGAACGGGATTCGGATGACGAGTATGCTCTTTACTGTCTTACGACATCATGCTCAAATGATAGTGGTACCAGTTGCTGGATTATTGACTCTGGTTGCGTCTGCACACTTTTCATGTCGTAGGGACTGGTATGTTTCATTTACTGCAAATATTTGTTTTGAATCAGTAGTACTTGCTGATGGAGAATCGCTTGCAGTAGAAGGGATAGGAGATATATGCATTGTATTGAATAATGCTCATAAATTGTTGGTACGGAATGTTAGATATGTACCTTCTTTACAAAAGAATCTTCTATCTATTCGTCAAATGACTGAAAATCCAAATATTTCTGTGGATTTCTGTGGAAAGAAGTGTGTTGTCTCTGATGTGAAACAGAGACGGATAATTGCCCTTGGTATTGGGGTGGGTGGTCAGTATCAGCTTGTTGATCCGGCTGCGATCAACATGAATGCACGTGTGGAGGACAGCTCCACCATTCAGGGTGTGCGGGAGGCGGACATGCCTTGGGAGGATGGATTTCCTCATTCAGAAGAACAATTTGTTGTGGACAGAGACTCCACTATTCCAGATGCATTGACGGTGCATGGTGAGATGGCATGCCCAGCCATTCACTCAGAGGTTCTTGCTCGAAGGACAATAGAGCATGAACAGTTTGCTCAGTGTGTTGTGAAGGATCTTTCCCAACAGAGGGGGATAGATGAGCAAATAGATAAGACGAAGGAGGAGTTGGTTCTCATTTCTCCTATTATGGAGATGGAGATTTTTCCCACTGCTGAGACGGAGATGGTTATTTCTCCTACTATTGAGGAGTTGGTTCTAACTCCTGCACAGATGGTCACATTCCTCTTCTTGAAAAAGTTGGATGAGCACTACATGGTGGTGCAAGGACGTGATCGAGGTGACATTGATCACAAGATAATTGAGTCTTTTTACAGACTCCAGCAGGCTACACAAGCCTGGAATAGATTTTTTTAATCCACATCTTCGAGGTTCTGATTTCAGCACTCTGGAGATGGGGCTGACACTCTCAGCCATTGGTGATTCATCACTGGTCAATGAATCACGAAACAGAGAACCAGTGGACCACTTGCCATATCTTTTGTTCATGGGACCAGATTTTTGTTTTGCGGTTCGTCTTCATTCGACAACTGCATCACAGTTAAGGACTGCTGATTTTAAAGTACAACCTTATGGCACAGTCTGTAGATGTAATGACTAAACATATGGGCTTTAGGATATTTGTAAAATTTCGGGACAAATTTTGTCTTGTTTCCGGTTTAGTCATTAAGAGGGGGTGTTAAAATATAGCACATTATATAGCATGTAAAACAGTTATGTAGTTGCTCGGTTTGGTAACTGTATAACTACCTCTCTCTTCAATAAATACACTGCCTGTTGCGTCATTTAGACAGTGCAGTTTGCCTTCTGTCTTTTTTCTTCTCTTTGCATATTCTAACATGCTTCTCTTGGCGGTGTTTTCAATTCTGCTAGTTTCCCTTCAGCGAAGCCTATGGAGATCTCTGCCGAGCATGAAATTCTTGAGGTCCTCCTCGGGTCTTTCATCTGTGTACCCTGACTCTTCAACTCCTGATGTTGCAAGTTCCCCACTTGTTGCTACGGAGGATGCTAAAATGGCTGCAGCAGGAGAGCAACATCTGGATAATGCTTCTGCTGAATCGGGATGATAAATGACATTGTTGCAAACATTCTTGGGAAGCCTAAGAGGCCTTTCTCGGTCCATCACGGATTGGAAGGGTTACACTGATAAAACTTGGGAGAGCATCAACAAAGAAACTGTATTTGAGCTCCTCAAGCTGGCTGACAATCTGGCGGACATAACTGCTTCTACTGCTACTAAGGAAGTTGTTGAAGCTCTTAAGAAAATCCACCCTATGTAATTTCTGTTGTCTCCACTGAGTGTTTTTAAGACTTTTGGGACTGCCTTTGGGATTTTTCTCTTTACGCTTAACTTCTTCATCTTGCCTTAAGGGCTTTTTGTAAAAGGATTGCGGGTCCTTTCAAAACCCCCAATTTTCTTCCATCTTTTCCAAAAGTGAAGTATGTGCAGCAAGTTCACAGGTAGCTTTACAATAATTGCAATTACAACTTTATCGGAGATTTTAAACAATAGGATTTTTGTCCTCCTTCTAGGATCAGTAGAAGGCATCGCTAATCACTTACTAAGTAAAAAATGTCTAGTGATTGGTGAACATGTGAGGTATTCTTGTGGACTGCATAGTTGAAATCTTGAAACCCAAATAGTATCAATACAACAACAAGCATGACCCATATTGTACATTTGACACTGCGTGAGTTTAAGCGCCTTACACTATATGATCTCCAGGTAGTGAACATTTAGATCATTTATAACATGCCAACATGTCACTGTCACCCCCCATCACAAGTGAAAGATCAGCTTGAGGCAAAAGTAAATCAAATCAAGGGACTAATGACTATTAAGACATATGGATATATCTTAATAACATATTTCTCTTGCCACAGACTCAAAACACTTGATTAAAAATATAAAAAGTATTACAACAATACTCATTTTGCACTATGACATCCATCAATTAATTGCCAGGGGCCAACAGGAAGACAATCACATGTAAAATCCACCAAGTATGCCAGCTTCGATTTACACTCTACTAGGAGCAAACATTTCCATATTAAAATCTGCTCTGCAGAATACTTATACTTCTCCATTTACTGCAAGCCAGGATTCACTTTAAACTGTGCGTGAATATTAATCATATTTTAGCAAATGGAGATTCACGACAGATACTTTGGGCCTTCAACAAGCATTCCCAGACACTTAATGATACCCAGTCGCTAATGTCTGAGAAGAATTGCACAAATTCCTGTAGCCATGAAAACCAATTACATAATCATGTTAAGTTGATGACATAAAGATTGTGGGGATCTTGTTGCATTCCTAAACTTGCATAAATGGATTACCAAATGAACCAAGCAATCTGTCCAGCAATCAAATATGGCAGAGTCGCTTTGTACAAAATAGAGAAATATCAGAAATCATTTGAAAATGGCTCAAGAGTGTTGCCACTTCTGCCCATTGTTGCATGTTAAATGACCATACAGATGAGTTAACCATTGTATCATTCAAATCAGCTTCCAATAAATGACTGCAGGCATAAAAATCGCTGCATTTCTTCCGCCCCAACCGAAATTATAAACAAATCTTAGTCGTGCTCAAATTCATAATGCTGTATTTAAAGTTTGTCCTATGGAGTTCGTTGAGGTGCAAGAGATCACATACAGTCAGCCAGAATCACATAAGATGATTATTGAGCCCATTTATAGATCAGATAGGTCTTAAATCTCAGAATTTCAAACTGGCCATAAGCAATTAGGTTGCAATTTAATTCTAGTGTTCAAATACACAAATTTGTGCTCCATGGAATAGATAAACAATAATTGACTTCAGATGAATAACCGAACTGACAGTTGGTACCAATTTTGTTCAATTTGATATCACAGGAGAACGGAATAGCTCTTACCCAAAAACAATACAAGTGTGCCAAAGCTTAGGAAGAGTTTGCCAGTGTTCATCCAGTCGACTTGAAATAGGTACTACAAGCAAAGCATTGACAATTCTTTATGCACAAACAACCTACGAAAATATTTCTTTCAGTCCAAAACATGAAATTGCAATGGTAACCATTCATCTAAAAAGTCACTGAAGCCAAAGACATATCTGCACTTGAGATTGCACAACTGGGATCTGCTGTGCTATTCTTGCAACTACAAATTGATCTCTGCCTCATCATTCTGAGAGAAAAATATATATACATAAATGGGCATGCATCCCAACTCCAAGCATTTGAGTGTTTGGAATAAATTCCAGATCATAACATAATCATGATAATGATCCTACTACTCCTTTTATTAGCAAGGAGGCACAAAATTCGAAATCCCTAGGAGAGGGAAATTATTAAATGCCCAAGAACAATTTATTTCTCCTTAGGTGTGGCAAGTCCACCTTTTCAAAAAGTGATTTTATCAATAAAAACCACATTAAAAATTTATTTAATTAGATGATCCCCATTTAATTTTCCTATACGTTTGGGAATTAAATTAAATAGATTACTTCCAATGGAATAATTAAATAATTATTGCTTCTACAATAATATTTAATTTTCCTAATGCAATTTATTAACCTTTTACAACATCGCAAAGCCCATGGGGAATGATAGGCAAGCTTAAACTAATGTTCACTCCTTTCAATTAGCTATCTGCTACCTATCATTCACTCCTACATACTTATATGCATTCTTCGGTCGATTTGCTCTCATACTACCTAGTGGTTGTTGATGATCAAAACCATGAAAGTAGTTCTATGATGATGCTAAACCTTGAACTTTTGAAAAGTTGCTGTATGATTAAGATAGGTGGATGAATACTCTTCCAGCTAAGTCAATTTGTAGGTGATTGTGTAAAAGCATGGGACCCTTAAATGATTTCAGTAAATTTGCTAAAACATTTTAGGAGGGTTATTAAGGATCACCTCGAATTTTAGCTTCGACTAATGGTTCAATATTCCAAATTGATGCTTAATTTTTAAACAATGTGCTTGACAAATTAGAGGTGTGCAATCAAATTCCAAGGGCCTAAAATTTCCGCTACACAATTTGGCACATTGACCATTACTTGTGTAACCTAAGGACCCCCTGGCACTATGCTCTCCCACGATGGACTTAGCCATCTTCAATGATTGGAGCATCCATAATTGGATATCCTCTCCCCAAAATTTAAGTCCCACATCGTCCTACTTGAAATCCATTCAACACCCACTTTCATCAAGGTTGACCTTTGGATGGATCCAATATAAGCAATTCTAGCTTAGTATGAATATTGGATGCTGGAAGAACATAGGACAATTAATAGCATAAGAGCACATTGGCTCCAAAATTTGTCTAACTATTTTGTGGAGGCAACCTATACTGAAAGGAGCTCTCCTTCTCTCCTCACTCTCGATTCTGCTTACAACACTTAATCATAAAATAAAAAGTTTGTAAAATTTATGACCATTTCATAGTCTCCTTCTAGGAAAGATACCCAATTGAGTGTGTGTAATGCCCAAATTTTTGAAAACCCTTAGCCTATTACATTCCCAAAACTTGGGCTTTAGGGATGTTGGAAGGGGAAAATTATATTAAATAATTTTATAATATTGCCTGGGGAGTGAGTTTAATCATTTGACATTATAAAGCAATATTTATTTAATTATTTAATAGTTATGGAGCTAGTAATTATTTAATTAAATCCTCCCAAAGGCTGCAAATTAAAAAGGGTGAATTAATTAAATAATATTAGGTGGCTAGCTAGAAATATTAAAATCACCCTTTTTAAAAGGGGACACACCTAGGGATAATAAATTGCTTTTATTTAATAATTTCCCTCTCCTAGGGATTTCGGATTTTGTGCCTCCTTGCTTATAAAAGGAGTGCTAGGATCATTGTTAGACTTATGTTATGATGATGTTTATTTTATGCTCCATGCTTGGAGTTGGGATGCATGCCCATTAAAGCTTTCTCTCTCTCTCTCTTGCGTGGGAAGTTTGTAAGCTGGTTTGATCAATTGAAGTATTCTCTCTTATTCTCTTCATTGTGATCTCGTGTTGGTATTGGCGCATTTATTTAGATGATAAATCTATATTTTTGTGAAGGGTTTGAAGTACTTGTATGACTACTCTATTTATTGGGGTTACAATTTTGGTATTTAGCCATAACAATTGGTATTGGGGTTTGATCTTTCATATTTTGCTAAGTTGCCGAAACGTTTTGGATACGGGAGCGGGAGCGGAGTATCCGATACGCGGAAACGGAAAATCTTTTTTTGACCCCGGATACGGCGTAGGATACGGCAGTACAAAAACTATATAAAAATTAAAAAATATATAAATTTCAGCCTTCTAAATAAGAATTAACCACATGTTATGCATATGAAAAACAAAACAAGCTAAATAGTCACAACAAACTACTCATACATTCATAATTTCAATTGTCCCTATCATATCTAGTTGAGGTGTTTATTACATTTATGATTTATCTCATACATGCTATTTTTATCCATGTTTATGATGGCTTGTACTTGGTACTTTATGTAGAATAATGGTGTTGCGAAAACTATAATTTCTGCTGTAATGATATATTAAATTTAAAATATGCCTTCTGTAGAATAATGGTGCTGTGAAAACTGTAATTTCTGCTGTAATGATATTTTAAATTTAAACTATACCTTCTGTAGAATAATGGTGTTGTGAAAACTATAATTTCTGCTGTAATGATATATTAAATGTAAACCAGAATTAAAAAAGAACTGAAAAATAATAAATAAATATAGTTTTGGGCCAGGAAACGACAGGAAACGGCTGGGTACGGCTATAGAAGTATCCAGGTGTATCCGGACCTGCCTGGCCGCTCCCAAGCCGCTCCCGCTCCCCGCTCCCGCTCCCGCTCCCGAAACGTACTGTACCCGCTCCAGGTGGTCTAGGGGTGCTGTTTCGGCTTCTTAGATATTTTGAAGTTATTTATGCTAGATCTATTTGTTGCTGTGTCTAATCAATTATTTCAGATCGAGGGTTGATTGTTTAAGGGTTTTTGGAAGGGTTTTATGAGCTGGAAATTATTTAATTAATTTTCCCTAACCCTAGCGACTGGTTTTCAGATTTCAGAGGCAGATTTGAGTGGGTTTCAATGGGATAAAAATTCAGTTTGTTAGTTCATTGGAAAGATATTTAATTCTACTTTATTCTGCAATTTATTTCATGCAAAAACTCCAAGTATTGAAAGAGTTGTGAATTTTAGAAGATTTCAGCTATCTGCAAGCTTTTTGGGTCTTATAAATTAATATTTATTTCAGATCTGCAGTTTTGGGGTCAAAATTCAAATTAATACTGGTTTTGGTTTTAGAAATTAGGAGAGATAAGGAGAAAGCAATTTCATAATTTTTGGAGGAGATTTGGTGCCCTAAAAGTGCTGGGCAACCTACTTTTTAGGTCAAAATTAGGGTTTCGGGTTGGCTGTGCAAAATCTGATTTTTGCATATTGTTCCACACATTTTTATGGTCCATTATCCAAAATTTCAGCTCATTTGGACTTCCCTAGCCAAAGATTTGAATTTTTGAAGTTTGCAGCAGTTAGGGTTTGAAAATTAATTATTTTCAGCTGTGTGTGATCAGATTTGTATTAATTCCTAACTTATTCTAGAAGGGGATATTATAGTGTGCTTGGATACTAATGGGTTTTGTGGAAGACAATTGAATCTTCTTCAACACCATGTAAAAATAAAATTTTAAACCATTAGTGGATAAGTTGGCAAAAGAAGCAAAAATGCATATGAACCAATGTTTTAAAAATCGGAACCGGACTCAAAACCGGTCGAGGTCCGGACCGGACCGGACTGGAACCGGAACTGGACCGGTTCAAACTTAATGAACCGGTTTACTAAAAAATACATAAAATTTTATATTTTTAATGAAAATAATATATTTGAAAGGTTAAAAACCATAATTCCAACAATTTCACACAGAATATGCAAAGTTTTCTCTTATATATATGCAAGAAAGGTGTTTATAGCAAAATGACACGAACTCCAAGTCCAATACACAATACATATATCATAGATGAGATTCCGAAACAAAATACATAAACAATGAGGCTCTAAATGGCCTCCATAGTTCAAGACTCCAAAAAAGCAACATGATATGATCATTGATACATTACAAATACTACAAGTTACAAAACTCTAGAATAAACTAGATGACATCAATGATCAATCATCAAACTCTGCACCGTTGCTGGAAATGGGATCCTCAAGGTCATCCTCATCAATATCATCACTGACCTCTGGCTCTGACTCGGACTCATCCAAATCCTCAGGTACATTTGCAACAACTGGAGCTGCACAGGGTTGGGGAGTAGCACGAGTGCGACTAGTGCCTATTGTGTCTCGTGACGATGGCGGCGGTGTTGCTAATGGCTCATCAAATTCTTGATCCAAACCCATCCACCCCAAGTCATCGGGATCAAACTCTGTTGGCTGACTCTCCTCTACCCATTCTGAGGTTGGATCTATATCATTCAAGACAATGGGATCAGTATCAAGTCTTCGGTTCAACAACTGGTTGCGCATTAACCGAAGGTTGCACTGCACAAAGACAAGATCATTCAATCGTTGTTGTTCCAAACGGTTTCTCTTCTTCGTGTGAATCCGCTCAAAGACAGACCAGTTGCGCTCGCACCCCGAAGCACTGCAAGTTTGGCTCAAGATCCTAATTGCAAACTTTTGCAAGTGAGGGCACTGACTACCTAACGAATCCCACCAATGTGCTGCGATAAAAAGTGTAAATGCTTTATTAGTAAACAATGACAATAAAAAGTTAAAAACACAGTTAAAAATTAAAAGTAAAACATAAACTTATAACTTAAAGGTTAAAGCGTAATTCAACAAATTAGAAAAATATTGTCTTATGCTAAAAATTCATGATTATTCATTAAAATTTTTAATCAAATGAACTTCAAAAAACTTAGAATTTCTTACCTGGTTGGTCCACATCCCTTACAATCTTTGCAAGATTTTTCCCAAAGGTACCTGTGGCTCTGCTGAAGAAGCTGATCTGTCGGTGAACCTCAAGTTGTTGCATTTCATCAGGGACCATGCGCTCTAGGCACTCGTACAAACCATCTTTTACTTCTCTTGTTTGATCTTTTCCAAGCTGAGCTGTGTAATGATATTTTGGGTTCAAGAAATACCCAGCTGCATGTATAGGTCGATGGAGTTGATTGTTCCATCTATTATCTATGATCTCCCATATAGGCCCATACTTAGTTACCCTGTCTTCGTATGCTACCCATATCTGCTCCTTTGCCTGATCCATAGCCTCATAAATATAGCCCATGGCTAATTTTTCCCCATCCACCAACCGCAACACCTTAAAAAGAGGCACAACAACTTTCGCAATCATTGCTGTTTTTTTTCAAAATAAATTATCAAAAAGTTTCTTCTCTGTCTTTCCCATCCTGTTTCCGGCTCCACTTTGATGCATTCCATTCATCACTTGAAAACATCCTTTTCAAGTTCTGTTGTTGGGAAATAAGAGATTGCAACGTGAGAAAGTTTGTTCCAAATCTCGTGATGGCTGGCCTAACAAGTTCTCTGCCCTCAGTGTTCTTCCTCATTAGGTTCAATACCCATGAGTGATTATAGATGTATTTGGTGATGCTCTTGCCATGCTCTACAGTGTTCTTGATCCAATCTTTTTTCTCTATATCCTCAAGCATGAGGTCTATGCAATGTGCAGAACATGGAGTCCAAAATAATGTTTTATGTTTAGCCTCTAACATCTTACCAGCAAGAGCATAGATGCATTATCCGTTATGATTTGTACAACATTTTCCATCCCCACTTCTAAAACAATCTCATCCAAAATCTCAAACAATAAATTTGCATCTTTCACCCTATTAGATGCATCTACTGATTTCAAAAACATTGTACCTTGTGGACAAGAGGCAAAAAAATTTATTATTGTGTGGTTCTTGCCATCACTCCACCCATCTGACATGATAGTGCATCCTGTTTTGGCCCATGAAGCTTTGCAACCTTTCAAATATTCATCTATGGATGCAACTTCTTTCTTCAAAAGTGATCCTCTCAAGTCATGCATACTAGGGCCTTTGAAGCCCTTACCAGCAACAACAATGGAATCAAACATCGGTTGATAATAAGGTGAGCGGGCAGCATTGAAAGGGATATCTGCATCATAGCACCATCTAGCAATGTACTCAAAAGCTGCTTCTTTGTATTGCTTCTTCCAATGGTTATCCAAGGTAGGTTGATTTTGTGTTGGCATGGAGGCACTAGCAGTGGCAGGTGTGGAAGATGGAAAAAAGCTTTGAATGTTGTTTCTTTTTTGAGGCCAATTTTCTTGACTATGAGTGGATGGGGGAGGCATATACCGAAAGGGGTCTCTAATAGTCACAGAAGGGTCAGAACAAGATCCTTCAACACTCAAGGCATGTTCCCTCCCTATTTCAGCTTCCATCTCTTTTTGCCTAGCCTTCTCTTCTCTATGTTTTTCAAGCATGTTTTTCATTTCCAACCTAATGTCATCAATATCAGGTGCCTCTAATGGGGTAACTTGGCCTCTTTGACCAGCCAAGTGTTGTTTCAACCTATGAATCCCCCCCCCCCCCCCCTTGATGTGTTTCTTACAATATTTACAAAAAACTTGATCATCAATTGTGTCTGCATGGGCCCATGTAGGGTCTTTTGATCTGGGGGCCATTGCAAATGCAAACAAATCTGAAAATGCAAATAAAAAATAAATAAATTTCCTATTTTTTTTTTAATAAAATTTACAAATAAGGGGCAAGTTTAAAATGTAACATACCTTTCAATGTGCACACAAATGAGGTGAGGAAATGCTCCAAGCTTGTATATGGCACCACAAAGAGCCCACACTCCAAATGTAGATGTAAATGCCACCACAAAGAGCCCACACTTAATGCCAAACAACTCCAAATGAACACTATTCAAGGCTGTCCCAATCCTCCAAATCCTTGCAAATAAGAGAGGTGCTCACAAATAGAGGTGAAGTGCTCACAAATGGATGCCAATATCACCACAAAGAGCCCACAAGCAATGCCAAACAAGCTCCAAGCCTCCAACTTCCAAGCTCACTACAAAAAATAAACTCTTCAATTTTATGCTCACAAACGCTCACAAATGCTCAATGAGAGAGGTGTGAAGTGATAGAGGGGGGGTGTATTTATAACACCAAATTAGGGTTTAGAGGCAATAAAAATAAAAGAAAACAATTAAAAAATGTTTTTTTATGCTGGCTGCCGTATACGGCAAAACAAGAATGGACTAGCCGGTTTAGGACGGAACCGGACCAGTTTGACCGGTTTTAGCCCAAACCGGTCAACCGATCCGGTTTGCATAGCGGTTCAAGTTTACAATTGTTAAACCGGTCAAACCGGCTGGTTCCGGTTCCGGTTTGACCGGTTTTTAAAACCTTGATATGAACATTCATCAAGGCCTCAATTGTTGCAAGGAGGATGGGTTGCGCCTACAATACCTTTTGGGTAGATAGGATGAAAACAATTCAAACTTCAAACATTGCATTATTGTATCCGTCTTCTCCATAATGTCTACGAACCTTTTCCTATTTGTCTATTCCCCACTCCCTCATAAATCCCTTTATAGTGGTATCAACAATGTCCGAATGTTAGTTCGGGCATCACATATTAAATGTGGTGTTGGTCATTACAAGTTACAACGGACCATAACGCAGTTTGGTAGTGTGCCATCTTGGGGAGATTGAGGTTGCCGATTCAAAATCTTGTTGGTCCAGATGTGTCATTATGAAGTTAGCGTCATGATCACGATGTGGAAAGTGTCAATGTCTAGTAATTAAATGTGATGTTGGTCATTACAAGTTACAACGGACCATAACGCAGTTCGGTAGTGTGCCATCTTGGGGAGATTGTGGTTGCCGATTCAAAATCCTGTTGGTCCAGATGTGTCATTATGAAGTTAGCGTCATGATCACGATGTGGAAAGTGTCAATGTCTAGTAATTTCCAATCCTAATTATAAATGGAGCAGTTTCTATTCTAGCCTAAAAAATCGTATTGGAATGCATGTAGGTTGAGGACGACCAACAACACCATCTATCTATATCTACTTTCCCACATAGCAAAGGACATACATTTATGCTTGGCACCATATGTACATAGTGGCCGAGATCTACTTCGATGCCTTATATATCTAGATGCTACAATTACAACCTGGTGTCCACATACTCGTCCTAGTCTATTGCTTGTCCATATGAACCAATATCCTTTACATAGGGGCATTACTCTTCTCAAGTAGGATTTTATAGCCATGTTACGTTTTTCTACCTCAACACAACAATGTTTTGGGTCATCACTATTCGCTTCCCAACTCTATATTTTTATCCCATACTTCTCATCCTCATATCCCACTTAAACCACACCAACTATACTTTCTAAGTCTGAGTCTTCCTAGAAACTTTAATCTAGTGGACCTTAGTCCACTTTTGGGAAAAAAACACCTACACTACTGTTTTCATCTCTAGCATCACTTTGGAAACATATGCCTTATTCTATAGAAGGAAAATGAAGACATGCAAAGTCTTCCTAACTTGAAAATAATCCCAACCGCTTCATCCTTTCTATCATTTCGGTGGGCCTTTTTGCATATACATCATCCTAAATGCTACCACTTATTCCCTATATCACTCTACCCCACATTCAATTACATCCCCCCTTCAGCATGGGTTATTGACCCAAGTAGTATGTACATTCTATGCTTTTCTATCTGCAAGATCCAATATTTAAATTTGACATCCCTCTACACTTTTTGATATTTTTAATGTAAAATACTCTTTTAATTTCTGAGCATCCATCTTCTCATAATAGTCTCAGAATATAAATACCTGGGGCTTGATTTCACTAGGAAACATGCATAGCAAAGAGAATTCAAGGATGGTGGAGAATGACTCATTCTCTTCGAAATAGGTGCAAAGACACTGATTTGTGCTATTGAAGACCACCAAGGCCATGTTTGGACTGCTAGTAGTTCTTGTGGTGCTCTATAGATATGAAGTTTGGGTCAGCGGTATGTCGATTCTATAGTGGAGACAAATTGAGAGAATCTAGAATTGTTTAATTGCAAGCAACTTCAAGATTAAAGCATCTGTTCGATATGAGATAATTTTGGCAGAAACAGGTACTTTTCCAATAGAAACAGCAGCCATGATACGTCTCCTAGGCTACATAAAAATAGTAGAAAACATGGAGGAGGATAGGTGGCTAAAGGTTGCAATGAGAGGAGATGAACAAAAGAAAGAGTACATGGATGAAACGAAACGAACTATGGATGGATAAACAAGGTTCAACTTACATGAATGTACAACAACCAATCAAGAGATCAAAAACTATGTGAGGGAAAAGTTTAAACTAAGCATCTGACAAAGCAGCCTAGGAGGAACAAGCAATACTACACAAACCAGTTTAACCTTGTTCATGAACATGAACGAAAAACCTATGATGCATGGGTTCGCTGTCCCCCCTTCCATACCCCCTGTATACGTACCCGGTATGGATCCGTACTAGGTACGGTGCTGATATGTCTTGGATATGTCTAGGTACGTACCGGGTACGTTTTGGACGTACCTAAGACGTGCTCGGAAGTACCTGCAGGGTTAGGTGGTGGGGGGCTCTAAAAAAGTTTTTTAAATTTTTTTTTGACTTGGTCAATTACCAAAAAACGAACTTTAACTCATAAATTAGTAAAATAATAAACCTGAAACTCCTCAAAATGCTATAAAAATGCTACTGAGAGTGGAGCTAGCGCAAGTGGCATGCAAGAGTTTGATTTTGAGGAAAATCTAGCTGATATATTCTAGATTTGTTGGTATTCATGTTGACATAATATTCATATATCATATGTATGGCAGCCACATTATCAATGAAATGTAAAATCTCAAGTATATTGAATATTTGAACATTGATCCTACTATATTTTTCAAGTTGTGTTTGTATTCATGTTGACATGATATTTGTATATCATATGTACGGCAGCCACATCATCAATGAAATGTAAAATCTCGAGTATATTGAATGGTTTGAACATTGATCCTACTTTATTTTTCAAGTTTTGTATTTTTTATGGACTAAAAAATGAGTAAAATGAGTGTATGTATAAATTATATGTATATATGTTTTAATTTTTTAATATGTATGTACGGATGTATCCAAGACATATTGTACCCAAGGGTTTTTAAAAATTGACATATCCGCATATCAAACCCGTACTTGAACCCAAACTTGTACCCGTATCCTGGCAACATAGTGAAGTACTCAATTGAGAACCGGATCACACCAGCTTGGATGCGAGACTGGTGGGTGGAAGATACCAAAAGAAAAGTGGGAAGAGAGAATATGCCTTTTTGCACATCAGGAATTGTTGAGACGGAATGACACTATATCATAGAAGGCTCCAAATGACAAAATTCAAGCTACATACCCGGACAGCCAGCAGGGGTTATCTATGTCTAACTTATTTGAAGGAGATAACATTGAAAAAAGCGGGTAACTTCTGACCAAAATCTATGGCAAAAGAGTGAACCTTCAGAGGCAGAACAACAACAAATTTTTGAACTAGGGTCTGGCTGCACTAGTCTTCTCTTTTTCCTGTGGATTCTTCACCCCTTTGGTTATGCTTTTTTGCTCCTGGGGTCCCATAGACTCCTTTGGTCTTGTGGATGTTATTAAAATTTCTACCTACCTAACTTGCACTGCTGACACGTACCCTTCATTCATATAGTTGTAACATGTGCAAATTCCATATATATATATATATAAAATTTCTTGTAGGCTTGAAATTTTTGGGCAAGTACATACAGTTTTATTTGAAAGTTTTTAAAGTTTTAAATGTTACATATCTTCTTTCTTATCCTGCTATATTTGTGAATTCTGCTGTTCTAATTTGTCTCATTGCAGTTAGAATGGTAAGACTCTGCATGAGTATCAAGGGAACTTTTACATGGCAACTGTCACCAATATAATGTTTGACGAGTGAAGCTGGCTGCCAAATTTAAGGTCCAAGAATGAAATAAGGAAGGTTTCCGCAAGTCCATAAAACGTGTCTTTTAATTGTAACAATGAGGTTGCAGCTATGAACCACACCCTAACTCTAAAGTGTATGGAGCAGTGTAATGCCATTGCTCCCAAAATGTAATTAAGTCTTTAAGATATTGATAACTTTAGCTGACCTCTATGATATCTGTTCAAGACTTAAATTTATGACAAAAGAAACTGAAATGTTATCAAACAACAAGAATATGTTGCAATGGAATTAACAAGTATAATTTTGCAATTAATCTAATGATAAAACATTCATATCGATTTTCCCAAAAATGTTGATTAAGATCCTTCTTGTGTTTATTATGGAAACAACACCCGTATAAGGCCTAATGCTCTGTACTTGTTAATTTGATGATGTATAAAGTCACTAATCAAAGTAAGGCTGTTAAAGTACTTTGATTGCTGCTGTAATTAATTAAAACTATGTAACATACTTGTAGCAAATATAAGAAGGGTTTAATAATTAAGAATTTATAGTTACCCTTTGGAGTAGTGTTCAACATGTGCTGGGAACAGCGGAATGGGGAGATATCATCCAAAACCTTGGGGATGCTTCCACTTGGAAATTTTCTCTAGAGTAATTTTTTTTTGGATTTTATTACTATTCAAGCTAATCTAAAATCAGTTCTAACTTAAACAACTATTCTAAATAAAACTAGAAGAAATAACAAATGAAATCGGATGTAAACTACTTCACTAAACTGCTTTCGAAGGATTGTGAAGGTAAACAAAAATTCAAACAAGGCTATCCATTCCGATTGATATGAACACAGTTAAAAGTAAAACAATAAGGGAGAAGACAAGAGATTGCTGCGACTGTTTGTTCTGGACACTCAATTGTATTATGTATATATATAATTACTAAGGATTTACAAGGAATCTTCCAAAAGAAGGAAGTTTCTAGAGGAAGCTTCTAATACAATATAGATGCACATAGAGACATTTACAAACATTTAGGAATATACAATAAGCCCATGTGATTATGCAAACCATTCAATAAAGTACACTATCTCATTAGACTATATTTAATAAATTACACTAGTCCCTATGGCAATTTCTTATCATTTTCTCCCTGCTTAAAGAAAATTCACCCCACTTTCGATGGATGGTGGAAGCATCGAGTGGCATTTTGGAAGAATTGATGAGGTCATAGGACCAGCTACATGATCACCTAGAGTAGGTATTGGATGTCTTGCAACAATTCCACATGACAATTATGTGATCTGTGATGACATTGACATGGATGACAATGAATACGAGGATGACAAAGCATAGAAGGAAAAGAACCATTCTAGGATATATCCCCATGATGCTGTAGCATCAGGACAGACACAATACTTAAGGAGATGATTTATGGGTAGCCTTATTGAATGCTCTCATGATCTCATGGGGGACCTGTTCTTCTTCTGGAACTGTTTCATATTCTCATTTTGTCATGCTCTCATTTCCTTTTAACTTTTGGACCCCTTCTGCCAGCTGGTACGGGTCATGTCTTGCTTATGTTAGTGTGAAGCACCTGCAAGATGCTGTATTATAGTCATTGAGTATATGATTGATTGGTCATACATTGGGTTGTTGAAAATATGATTGCTGCTGATTGTCATTCTATTATGAAAACCGAACACACAAAGAAACCAAGCTAGAACACGAGATAACTCGGAAAAGAGACATTTCTTGGATGCATTATTGAGAGATAATCCTCGACTTTATAGGAAAACATCAACATAAACCCCAATTCTTTGGGTGAATCAAACCCTAGAGCTAAAATGACATAAATGAACATTAGGTCATGTTTACATTATTTGCATAGTTACCAAATCCAGAAATCTGGATCTGTTCAGGAGGGCGAAAAAATCCGAAAATCTGGATTTTCCGAGAAAGTTCGGAAAAATCCATTTTGAAATATTGAAAAATCCATTTCGAAATATTTCAGCATGGTGGAAGCATTGACCAGCGTGTATGTATCATGGGATTTGTTTGAGGAACTTGAATATCTGCCTGCATTCTTCTAAACCAAACCGCTTCAGATGCTCTTTTTACTGCTGCTCTGTATTATGCTTCTGTAGAGGAAAGTGGAGCCACATTTATTTCTTGTTGATCCAAGAAGTTGCTCATGTTCCAAGTTTGAACACATAATCTGAGGTCAATTTCCTATCATCCATGAATATTATCCAATCCGAGTTTGAATATCCACAAAGCCAAATCTCCTTACTTTTACCATATTTACCAAAGTCTGATGTTCCCTTCACATATCTTAGCTCCCTCTTTGCTGCTGTCTAATGCTACGCTTTTGTAGCAATCATAAATCGGGAGATGTAGCTGAATCCATAACTCAAGTCAGGCCTAGTGGCTGTAAGATAGATCAAACTGCCAATTAGTTTCTTGGAGATTGATTCATTTACTACTTCTGCATCATTCTTGGCTGAAAGTTTCAGCCCTGCCTCCATAGGTGTAGATATGGTTCTACAATCTATCATCTTGAACATGTCTAACAATTTTTTTGCATATTTTGTTTGAGAAGCAAAAATATGTTTATTAGTTTGGCAAACTTGTACACCTAAGAAATAATGTAGGAGGCCTAAACTTGTTGTGTCATGCAGAACATAAATCTGATTTTACCTTTACAATTGCTCCGACCTCACTACTTGGGATGATGATGTCATCAACATATATCACTAGAATCACTATATCGCCAATCAATTTTGATGTACCATGCCCTGGGAGCCTGTTTCAGCCCATAAAGAACTCTCTTCATTGTGCATACTATATGTTTCTTCCATTTAACCTGAAATCCCTGCTGTTGGTACATGGATGTTTCTTCCCCTAAATCTCCATTGAAGAAAACACTCTTCACGCTCATTTAACATAGTTTCCAGCCAAACTGTGTTACCATTGCTAAAACCAATCATATTGTTCCCATTTTTTCACTAAGAGAAAATTTCTCCTCATCGTCAATCCCTTTCTTCTATGTAAATCCCTTTGCGAGCAGCCTTGTTTTGTACTCATGAAGTGTCTCATCTGCCTTGTACTTGACTTTTTGTACCCATTTTAATCAGAGATTTTAATGCTCTTCTCAAATTATTTTTCTACCATAGTCTTGAACTTTTTGAACTCATCAAACATATAATTTTAGCATTAGTAAATACACCCACATTTTCCTTGAGAAGTTATCTAGAAAAAGCAAAACATACTTGGCCCTGGTGATTGGTGCCATCTTTGTTGTCGAAGGAAAAGTAGTTTCTCGCGGACAAGCAACCAAGCCGCACATGATCACATGGAAAATTGTGCGTAATGTCCCCTTTTTCGAATGAATTCCAAATGAAGACTTCTTGCCATTTTTCTTCTCGTGGCCAAAAAGAATTTGAAGAAGAGAAGTGTGTGGGTTTCATTTATGTTTCTTTCATTTCTATTAAAGCTTCTTTTTGTATTATCCCTCTTAAGGACATGTCGGCTAGGCTGGAAAGCTCATAAAGAAAAATTAAAAATATTAAAGTGGTAGGTCATGCAGGAAAAGTCACCCTTATGACTCTTGGCACCAAAAAGGGAGGATACAAAGGTGGATTGAATAGCCTAAGGAAGGCACACGTTTATTTCAAAAATTGATATCTTGGGTTTGTGCACAGTGTGCCCTACTCTCCACTGAAGACGAAAACCGTTGGTGTGGCCTTACTTCGAGGACGAAAACCTCATTGGATCCTATTGGGGACGAAAACCCTCAATAGTCACAACACTTGGGGACGAAAACCCTCATTTGCTGCATTGGTGGCTTCATATGGGAGTCACAAGTGGACTTAATTGGCAGATTTCAGAACGAGGTATTCATTTGTGCATAGGGCACTTCTACTTCAACTAGGGCATTTTCTACGGTGTTGGAACCCTTCCTTCTTTAGAGCAACCCACCTGGGAAGTTCGGGATCAGTTTTGAGGGGGTTTCAATGGTTGGAAAAATCTGATTTCGCTTTCATTGGATAGCTGGTCTCTTGAAGATCATTTTGAGCATTGGTTTGTGTTGAAACTCCAAGTGTAGAGGGATATTAATTAATGTTTTGAGCTGATTTTGATACCCTAAAGGTGTAATTTCCAGTTCGCTGCTAGGGTTTCTAATATTGTTGGATCTGCTGTTATAAAATCAAATTATTTTCAGTTCGGTGTTGGTGTATTTTCAGATCTGATTTCTTAGGGTTTGTGGTCAAACCCTTATTTTTGGTTTAAGCCCTAGAAAGGGACATTACATTGTGAGACAAGCAAAGCTACAACTAGTGTGCAAGAATATGCTACAAATATTCCATGCTCACGAAATAAACGAAGTAATTTAAGGACATGTGGTGTGAAATAAATGAGCCCATACGTGATTAGTTTGAGATTGCATGACTGACTTAAGAACAAAGGGAAGTTTGTGGAAGTCCAAATATGCATGCTAACTCAATAACAACCAAGGAAATTAAAAGGATCTAGAAAGGGAATCAAAGGAAGATTCCCATGATTAGGACGATTCTATAAATATCCCCTTTATTCATGTTCTATGTTGCAGTGCACACAAATTGATGTAAATTATAAGATTCTTTGTGAAGATGAATGGGTGATTCATTTTTCTATTAGGACCGGGTTAATCTTTGCATGTTTTGAGCATGAATTATGATAGATTTAGTGTCTAGTAGGATATTTGTGTATATGGTGTGCATGGATGTTGTAGTTAGGGTTTGAATTGTATGTTCTTGTGAAAATGTCATACACTTGTCTGGATCATGTGTCACTCTCCTAGTCCTATAATAAGGGATCCCGGATTGCTTAATTGCAAATTGAGTGGGATGTTAATGCGCAAGTGTGAGTGAAAGTGCCAGTTAGATAAAGTTATGTGAGCTACAATGTGCGTTAGGATTTGTCCTACACAGATATCCTAAGAGAGTGTGCAAAAGGTCTAAAAATAGGCTAACAAATTGGTTTCATTGCTGGGACCTCGTTCCATTATTTCATGAGGTGTGGACAAGTGTATGGCATGCGGATTGAGTTATGCAAGAAAGGATTGAGTCCTGGTTTAAAGGAAAGATGCTTGAATTTATGGTGAAGGAAGACACATGATGATCGCCGACCTAGAGCATGGCTAGATGGACTATATAATGACTTGTATGAAGTGTCCTTTTGTAGAGTTCCCTGAACATTTGTATGTAAGGATCGCCACATATATTATTGGAAAGAGACAAAATCTTGCAAGATCGAAAGGCCATATGGACGTAAGATTGGAAAGATTGAAGAAAATGGATGAGGTTTACACTCGATCCATTGATGTGTGGTGGTGAGGTATGCTGAATAGTTGTGTTGGAGTCAGCTGTGACGACCTATTTTTTTTGAGTAGAATTCAAATTTTTGTGAGGACCTAGGGGATCATTTCTTGTGAAGATTCCTCTACGGATAAAGATGCTCCTTGTTGACCTAGGGTTTGAAAAATTGAGTATGGAGAACAAAATTCCTATTGTTTGGTGGATAAGTAGTTGGTGGTGAATGCTAGGGTTTTGACTTGTGAGAGTTGAGGAGTAATGGAGAATTCAATTGAGAGGGAGTTGAGGTTGTGAAGGTATGTGGAGGCTAGACAATGGTAGTTGAAATGAGAGGCCCTAGAAGTGTGGGGATGTTAATATGGGAGTATGGCATTGGAACCTACGTTGGATAGGGAGGGCACATAGATGACTTGCATTGGGAGGGAAGCCGACCAAGTCGAAGGTGCAGTTCTTGCAGACAATGAGGAGTATGTAACTTTGGAGGACATCCATAGCTGGAGTTAACAACCCATTGACATCGACGCCCAACATGATTCTACGGGAGGAATAGTGTTTAAAGGTGTTGGTGTGATTGGTAGAGATTTTTTTTGGATAACAAGCAACGTTTGTGGAGTGTTTATTTGGGTTTGTGCCCAAGGGAGGACTTTATATGTCAGAAGCGGAGAAGGAAACTTTGGGCTAGTTGGGATTTTGCGTGGACACAAGATCGCGATGGTGTCGTCAAGTTGTGCTAGAGTTTCGGGGGTGGAAATTTTATGAGTCCAATGTAAGTTGTGATCATGTCGCCGAGTGCGAATCCTACACAAGGTGTACCTCTTCTAATGGGAGAAATTGTGAAAGTTATAGGAAATAATGTGGTTATGCCAATAGGGTTTGTTGTTGGATTGACATCTACTGCACAAAAAATTGGAGTGTTTCGAGTGTACTACAACCACAAGTGTTTTATCCAATGAATTTAAAGTTCACACAATATAGAGGTGTGGATGATGCAACAAAGCATGTACACAAAGAATGTGAGTTGGTGTGGAGAACAAAGTATGTGACTTTGTTTGAAATGAAGGTGAGTCTGTTTGTGACTACTTTGTTAGATCCCGCGTGTACTTGGTACATAAAATTCGACCCTAATAAGATAGTGGTAGATTTCGATGCACTGAAAAATGAGGTTTTTGAAAGAGTTACTATTGATGGTGGATCACATCACACTGAGAGTCTCAACCCATCGAGTTGCAGACATTCAGGGGTGCTGTGATTTGCCATACCAACAAAATAGACCACCAACTCAGGCCGCAAATCAAAACCAAAATTAGGGACAACCTCAAGCTGCCAGGCCATTTCGACCGTATGATCCAAATGCAACAACATCCTCAAGAGCCTTAGTTCCAACACAAAACAACATGGCACAGGAGTACGATTGGTGTTACCCTTGCAATCTACCTCACAATCAGTCAGCGTGTTTCAATGGTGCACTAAATCAAGCCTTGATGGTGCAAACCATTGGTGTGTCTCAAGAACCAAGCCAAGCAGGGAATCAACAGCAAGAAACACAACAAGAAACACCTCCAACAGAAACCACGTTGGCCAATTGGCAAACGGAAGACTTCTGTGGAGTTAACCAACAACCTTTTCAAGGCGTGGCTGTCAACACACGGTCAAAGAAGAGAAGCATAGAAGAGGGGCAACCGTCTAATCCAGTTGTTTCTCAACCCACTCCTACACAACAAGGGGTTAGTAGACCAAATGCAGTTCCAGATGTGCAAAATCAGCCTAAGGTACCTATAATAGCAACACATACGCTTGCTCAATCTCCAGAAAAGGTTGCGCCAAGTAAGGGACAACAAAAGGACACTTCATCCCCTTTTAACATCATCGATGAAATGAAGAAGACACATGTGAACATTTCCATGTGGGAATCACTGGCGATCCCAGGCCAAAGAGATCTTCTACAAGCTGCCATGAAGAATTGGTCAACTTCAAACCAGTAGGTCCATATGCAAGAGAAGGTCCTCACAAACACTGCTCAGCCTGAAGGGAATCATGGAGGACAGAAAGGTAAAGTTTTGAAACCCCCTCCATTCTATGTTTCATTAGTCATTGGGGATAAACTAGTTCACAATTGCATGATTGATTCTGGGGCAAGTAGTTCTGTGATTCCAAAGCAAATAGCGGATCAACTGGGTCTGAAGTATGAGCCGGTGTTGAAAGGAGTAGTACAGTTGGATGGAACAACAGTTCAAACGGTTGGGGTCATAAAAGGGTTAAGCCTAACACTACATGCCTGTCCTAATGTTACAGTTCTGCAAGATGTGTCTATGATTGACCTTCCGCCACTCTTTGCGTTGTGTCTATCAAGAGACTTCATTGCAAAAATCGGGTGGATATTTATCTGCAGATTGGTCACACATGATTTTCAGGACGAGGTACGGAGCCAAAGCAACAATCAGGTCAGAACCAATTGCCAATTTCCATATTGAACCTCATGTGCCAAGTCCTATCAATGCGAATTGCTCAGCCTTTGATCAGGAGTGTTCAAATGATCTAGAAACAGGTACTAAGGTCGAGGGAATTCCTGATTTGACTTTGGATGAATGGGCAAACAAGAGTCATGAATTTGACCCATACAAGGAAATTGAAGAATCTGAATTGGGCGTGTATTGTGTACACGAAGAAAATTCACCCATTCCCGACATCATTCAGTCTGAACAAAAGGATGACAACGAAGTTTGGCAACTATTTTTCGATGGTTCGAGAAGTAGACAAGGTGCTGGAGGTGGTGCAATGTTGATTTCACCACAAGACATTGAAATAAAAAAGAAACCTATGTACAGCTTTTCAGTAATTAATAATGTAGGGAATACATTGACTCACTTATTGAAATATGAGGCATTCATTAAATTAGCATTCCATTCTTTCAGGAAAAATGGTCACTACACTATTAACTTAGAAATATTTAAAAGGGGAAAAGTGTTATTAGTTGAGCGTTCCAATCCAGGGGATCAACATGCTAAATAATAATTGTTAGAAATTAATTTCTATCAATATATGATTGTATTAGGTAAGATGTTGAACCCATTGTATAAGATTTCGAATAATTATAACACAACATTCTAATTTTATAATAATGTAATTATCGCATTGGTTTTTTTTCAGTAGCGACGTTTTTATGTGGCTCCAAAAAAATGGACAATCATCAAAACAAATGGAAGAAAAATAGTGAATATAACAAGTATTGGATTTTGGTAAATTTGATAACTATCCAGATGCACTTTAGGTTATCTGTTGGCTAGATTTTCTGCAAATCAAACCTACGCAGTCATAATAAATCTCCCTCATTTAACCGGTGAGGCTCCCGTGTCAGATTTGTCTAAAAACGTGTTATTATCTAGGTGTTTTACTTTAACCACTTAGTTCATGAACCATAACTAAGAAGTTCTGTATAAGCAGCTATTTAAGAAAGGAAAGTTATAGAAGAAGGAAGTAAAGGAATTACAGAGAAGAAATGGGGAAGATGTGTATCAATCAGTAGATCAGAGCTAATTGCATGCACAAGAAGAAACTTAATGCACACAGAATTATAAAACAAAGGCAAGATCTAGACTACGATAACACAAAGTTTACAAAAAAGATCTAAGATTTAAAAGCAAGAAACACAGTACAAGAACATCCCCTTTATGGGAACCTCATTGATGAAATTCGAAGAAGACAACATCGTGAACATTTCCCATGTGAAGAATCACTGGCGATCCAAAATGAAACCGCAGATAGAGATCGCATCTAGTTGGAGCTGCCATGAAGTTTGATGTGGTTGACAACATTCAAAAGGGAAAAAAGCACAGCCATAGGTCCATGTGATTGTCAAGAGAAGTAGTGCTCAGATAACGCTAACTCAAGCCTGGCAGGTGAATCATGGAGGATCTCCAAACGATCAACAGATCGTAAAGTTTTTGCAAGACCCCCTCCTGAATTCTCAACTAGGAATCAGGACAGACTAGAGTAGCAGTACGGTGATGATAAACTAGTTCACAATTGCATGATTGATTCTGGGGCAAATAGCGGATCAACTGGGTCTGAATTATGAGCCAGTGTTGAAAGGAGTTGACAAGTACAGTGTAGATGCGGACACAGCAAGCTTCCTAACGGTTGGGGTCAGTAACATTAGGGTTAAGCTATCTTCAACACCTAACGATGCCAGTGTCCGTAATGGAAAAGGCTAACATACAGTTCTGCAAGATGTGTCTATGATTCAGAGCCTTCCGCCACTCGATAGTTTGAATTCCGGTTGTGTCTATCAAGGCAGAACTTCACTGCGAATTGGTAAATTGGCCACTGAGATATTTATCTGCAGATTGGTCACATCATGATTTCATACAGCTTTGACGAGGTACGGAGCCAAAGCAACAATTCCAGATGTCTTCACATGGAACCAATATGCCAATTGTCTTCCTGGCTTTCCATATTGAGAGGATTCATGTGCCGAAGTCCTATCAATGCGACATTGCATCAGCCTTTGGATCCAGGAGTGTTCAAGCCCATCTAGGCAGAAGCAGAGTACAGTTAAGGTCGAGGGACATTGAGCCTGATTTGACTTTGAAGAAAGTTAAACAAGCTATCCATCAAGGCAAGCATTATGAATTTGACCCATACAAGCAAATTGAAGAATCTGGGTTGCAAACATGTATTGTTCCGGTACAGGAAGAAGATTCACCCATTCCCGACATCAGGTTGTGTGTGGACTTCCGGATGACCTCAACGAAGTTGGCAACTCTCTTTCAATGGTTCGAGACCAATTAACCCACTTCCTTCAATGGAACAGATATTACAAGTGGTGTCTGGTTCGGAGAGATTCTCTCTCCTAGATTGCAACTCAGGGTATAATTTGATAATGGTCACCACAAGACATCAAATATTTTTCAACTTTTCGTTTCCAGTTTTCCTGTTCAAACAACACGGTTGAATACGAGGCATGATTCATGGACTTCATTGGTGTTTAATTCCAGGACCAAAAGTTCATAAAGAACTTGCAGGTGTTCGGGGATAGCGAGCTGATCGTCAATCAAGTCAGGGGGACGCCTATGCCTACAAGAAGATGCCATTTGGGCTATCAAATGTTGGAGCCACCTTTCCAAAGGGCTACAAAGTATATGGCATTCAAGGGATTGATCAACAAAACTAGTTCAAGATATAGGGTATGGACGACCTCACTTGAGGATTCTCGAAGCTTTCAACATGCAGCAGATCACCTACCCAGGAAGAAATTCCCGTCCTGCCTCAAATGAGGCAACCGTATTTCAGATAGGCTCGCATCAGTTGGAGCGACGTTTGATGTGGTTGACAACATCAAAAGGGAATCCCAAACACAGCCATATATCCATGTGATTCTTAGGCTAGTAGTGCGAAGATAATAACTTCTAGGCACATATTGTTTCGATGGAGGCAATAGCTTAATGATTGACCCAGAAAGAATGTTTGAGATCGATCAACAGATCGTTAATTTTTTGCAAGAAGAGGTTGAATTCTCAGCTATGAATCAGGACAAACTAGAGCAGCAGTATGGGGATCAAGTAGTGCAGTTGCGGACAAACAAGCTTCCCAAGGGTTTAGTAACATTGGAGTCTATCTTCAACCCTAACGACCAGTTTCGTAAGGAAAAGGCTAACATACAGGTCAAGAGAGAAGATTCAGAGCCAATTCCGGTTGGGGAAGGCAAAACACTTCAAATTGGTAAAGTGGCCACTGAGCAGGAGAAATCAGATTTCATACAGCTTTGCCAAGAATTTCCAGATGTCTTCGCTTGGAGCTATGAAGACTTGAGAGGATTCAATCCGAAGTTGGCACAACATACCATAGAATTGGATCTAGATGCTAAGCCCATCAGGCAGAAGCAGAGACCAGTCAACCCTCACATTGAGCCTCTAATGAAGAAAGAGTTAAACAAGCTAATAGAGGCAAGCATTATATTCCCGATCAAGCACTCAAGCTGGGTTGCAAACTTGGTTCCGGTCAGGAAGAAGAGCGGAGAAATCAGGTTGTGTGTGGACTTCCGAGACCTCAACAAGGCATCTCTCAAAGACCATTACCCACTTCCTTCAATGGAACAAATATTGCAAGTGGTATCCGGTTCGGAGAGATTCTCTCTCCTAGATGGCTACTCAGGGTATAATCAGATAATGGTGAAAGAAGATGACCAGTTCAAGACGGATTTCACCACCAAATGGGGCACCTATGCCTACAAGAAGATGCCATTTGGGCTATCAAATGCTGGAGCCACTTTCCAAAGGGCAATGGATATGGCATTCAAGGGATTGATCAATAAAATAGTTCTGATATATCTTGATGACATCACTGTATTCTCCAAAAATGCAGCGGATCACCTCTTTCATTTGAGGCAGGTATTTCAGAGGTGTAGAAGATTTGGGGTATCATTGAATCCCAAAAAATGCATATTCTTGGCTCACGAAGGAAAACTTCTAGGCCATATTGTTTCAAAGGAGGGGTTGACGATTGACCCAGAAAGAGTTGAAGCAATTCGAGCGTTGCCATTGCCAAGTCATAAGAAGGCTCTTCAAAGCTTCTTAGGAAGGATCAATTTTGTCCGCAGGTTTGTTCCAAACTTTGCAGCTCTCATAAAGCCAATAACGCTGATGTTAAAGAAGAGCATGGCATTTAAGTGGACAGCTGAAGGCAAGGCAAGTTTTGAGGCAATAAAAGAGGCTATATCTCAAGCTCCGACTCTTGTCAATCCAGACTTCTCCAAGGACTTCATGCTATATGCCTTCGGTGGTGGAGACACAATTTCTGCAATCCTGGTACAACAAAACAAAGAAGGATTAGAACAACCAGTTGCTTTCTTCAGTCAAGGCTTGGAGGAATACGAAACTAGGTACTCTTTCATTGAAAAGCATGTCCTTACAGTGATCAGGAGCTTAAAGAAATTCAAGCACCTAGTCTCAAACAACAAGATCCAATTGTTGGTCTCTCATGCGGGAGTCAAGGACTTCCTTCTAAACAAGGATCTGAATGAGAAACGTGCAGGATGGATAACCCGTGTCATGGAATATGACATCGAGATCAAGGTCACAAAACTAGTACGTGGAAAAGGACTATGTGAACAGCTAGCTTTAAGTCAGCAAGTTGAAGTAGGTGATGAAAAAGAGACTGTCTTGGTACTACAGGATGGTCAAGAATAGGAAAATGATGATGTGCCCACTCCTTGTTGGACTCAGAATATGATACACTTCCTACGGGCAGGCCTATGCCCTCCAGAAATTGAGCAAAGCAAAAAGGAGATACTTCAGATTACAAGCCATTCCATATGTGCTTGTTGATGGTGTTTTGTTTAAAAAAGACATCAATGGAGTTCTATTGAGGTGCATTGGGACAGGTCAAATTGAGAGGGTGTTACGAGATTTTCACGATGGAGATTCTGGAGGACATTTTTCCCCACGAGTAACAGCTCTCAAGATAATGAAGGCAGGGTATTATTGGCCCACAGTGTTCAGTGACTGCTATACATGGATAAGAAAGTGCAAGAAATGTGCACTCTTCACGGGAAAAGAAAGACTAGCAGCACTTCCATTGCACCCAATTTTGGTTGACCAACCATTTATGCAATGGGGATTGGACTTTGTCGGGGTCATCAACCCAAACTCAAGCCAAGGCCACAAGTGGATTCTCACGGCAACAATGGACTATTTCACCAAGTGGACCGAAGCAGTAGCGCTCAAAGAAGCAAATGAGTCTAACATACTAGACTTTTATGAAGGAATAGTGACCAGGTTCGGTGTGCCGGCCACTATCATATCAGACAATGCATTGGCATTCATAGGTTCCAAGATTACAGAATGGGCTGTCAAGAATGGAATCTATTTGAGCACCTCTTCAAATTATTACCCGCAGGGTAATGGACAGGCAGAGTCCACGAACAAGAATTTGCTAAGGATCATCAGAAGGACTCTGGATGAAAACCAAAGGACATGGCATACCAAGCTAAAATCAGCATTATGGGCTGACAGGATAACGCCAAAGAGGTCTACTGGTAATTCTCCCTACAAGTTGGTCTATGGGAAAGAGGCAGTATTGCCTATATCATTAGAATTGCCTGCATTGGAGCTCATGAAGCAGTTGGAGTTGTCTGAGTTCGAACCAATGGAGGCCAGGTATGCAGAGTTGATGGAATTGGAAGAAATCAAAGAACATGCAGTTCAGACGATTGAGAAGGATCAGGCCTTAGTAAAAAGATGGTTTGATAAGAAGGCAAGAGCAAAGACCTTCCAGGAAGGGGACCTAGTTCTAAAATGGGATGCAGATCGGGCAAAACCAGGAAGGCATTCCAAGTTTGATGCCATTTGGAGTGGCCCCTACATGGTCACGGGATGTAAAAGTAGTAATGCCTTCCAATTGTCTACATTGGATGGAGAAGAACTCCCGATTCCGGTTAACGGAATCTATCTTAAACATTGCTACTAAAAGGAAAAGGTTTACCCTTGTAAATATTAGCCTAGATTTCAATTCCTCTAAGTGCGGATGCACATTTTCTTGTTGTAGTTAGGTTTCAATTTCCCTAAGTGCTTCGGCACAGGTTTTGTTGCTCTCAGGTTGAATTTCTACAGTTCAGCATGCTCTCGGAGAAGGAGTTGCAGTATCAGGCTCAGGATCAGATATCAGGTTGGTTTCAGGTTATTGCTTATGACTCCATGCCCAATGGATTGCTAAAAGGCCACTGATCTTCTACCTAGCAGGCAGGTGATCCCGTTGAGTCACCAAATTGTTGTATATATCTTCCCCCCGGGTAAATATAGACAAACAGAAGAATATGGAAATCAAAGAAACTCAAAACCCGACATTCATTTCGTGCCACCACGTTTTGAATGCATGGTCGAAAACCCGACATTGATATTGCATTGGATGTCAACATGACAAAAGTTGTGCCACCAAGGTTGGAGCGCACAGCAGAGGATGTCGACATAAAAAATTACATGCCCATGGCGCAAGTTGGAGGCGCACATCAGAGGATGTCGACACCAAAAAGTTTTGCCAAGGCCTTGGAGGGCACACAACAAAGTATGTTGACATGGGGAAATGGGTGCGCCAAGGCACAGGTTCAGGAGGTACACAGCAAAGGATGTCGACATGAAAAAGTGGATGCCCATGGCGCAGGTTGGAGGCGCACAGCAGAGGATGTCGACATGAGAAAATTTATGCCCAAGGCGCAGGTTAGAGGTGCACAGCACAGGATGTCGACATGAAAAATTTGCACCCTGGCGTAGGTTGGAGGTGCACAGCAAAGAATGTCGACATGAGAAAATTGCACCCTGGCGCAGGTTGGAGGGGCACATCAGAGGATGTCAACACCACATTTTTAGCACCTATGGCACACTTAAGAGTATGTTGACATGGGATGGGTGCGCCAAGGCACATCTTCAGGAGGCGCAACATTTTGAGTGTTGACACCCCGACAGAAAGCAAACCCTGACGCAGATATTCAAATGGCCATAACTTTTCACAGGGAGCTCGGATTCACGCAAGGTTGGAATTTTCAGAAAGCTTACAAGGTCCTCTGTCCAACTACAACTGGATATCTTTAATTGGGTGAGAAAAATTTCTTAAAAATGCAAAATACATTTCGCCACTTTTTGGGTTTGCTAGGGTTCTCACCTACCACCATAATGAGATGAATTAAATACAACCTTGAGGTGGTTGGGGTAGATTTGGAATTCCTCTCTCTTCCCTCTCTCATTCTTCCTATAAATTTTAAGGAGGGGCTTCTTTCTAAAGGTTGGACATTCTTGTTTTGCCCCTCCCTTCTTCTCTTTGGCAGGTGAATTTGTGGAGTTCAAACCTCCCATCTAAAACTGTAATGCAACTTTGCCTCTTGGCATTTTGTAGTGTATTGTATCAATCTTTGGAGCAAATAATGCATGTCTGTGGATGATTCTCAACCCTCTCTGTGTTCATTTGCATCCTCCTGATATTTCACTGCAAATTTGGTTATCTGTGCATGATCTTGCATTGCATTTTAATGGTTTGTGTTTATTGGCAAGACAGGTGTTCTTCATTCCTCGGTGCATCACCTTTGTTAGTTTAGGTTTATTTTTATGCATCTTCTTACCCTGTCTCCTTGGAAAGTTAGATTAGGTTTTTGAGTAAACCCTCTGCATTTTTATGTGTGCATCTGAACAGAGGAATAGGAACCGGCCTTCATCTGGAGAGCTTTCCCGATTCACAAGGTCCCACACTTGGGAAAAGCTCCATGTTATGCAATCACACTGAGAGTCTCAACCCATCGAGTTGCAGACATTCAGGGGTGCTGTGATTCGCCATCAACACTTACCTTGTAATCGATCTTTTTTATCATGTAGAGCATTTCAACTGCTAAGACATGCACTTCAGGAGTTGAAGTTATACTCTAACCATACCATGCTTAGGATGGCTACATGAAGGGTAGTGATTACTTCTCGACTTTGATGTCAAAGAGCAATCATTATGAAATTCACCTTGTACAACATGTCCTAATGGTTTTGTTGGGGGTTTGTTATCACTACAATCAAAATACAATAGGCGACTGACCTAGATTTTATTGAGCTTCTTAATAGAAGTAAGCCTAATTCATGATAACTACTAAGGATGTGATCTCGTAGATAATATCGACATGGGTATAAGCATGTGCGGTGATGGGACAAGTTTTGAGTGATGGCCTATGTAGCGGTCACGAAACTGAAGCATCCAGGGAATGCATAGCTTGAAATATTTTGCCTAAGTAGATTGTACTAGCTAAATACATTGTCGATTCACTAGAGGGTCATCCTAATAACATAGTGTGGGATGCCGAATGAAACTCGTTCAAGCTATTTTTTAGGTAGACACTTAGTGAATCTGCCATGCAGTTCACATGACATGTTATTACCATTTTTATGTTTATCGATAAAATGGGATAGCCAAGTCGTATGTTGGTGTAAGATATACAAGGAACCTATTCATGATACCACTAGCTATTGATTCATTGACGAAATGATTTCTTTAAAGAAAGGGGACCTTAAGGTAGGCTTTTATATTGCGGAATCAAGATTTTGAGGGTTTCATTAAGGATTTTGCATGTTTTATGCTATGTGTTTTCTGCCCCCAAAAACCCGATGACACAAGTGAGCTTGGGGTACATGTTATGTGGAGTTAACAAATGACTATCAGAGACATCTCACCCTCAAAATTTCACATGCAATGTGTTTCGAAGTTTCTTGAACTTGAGAACCCAACACACTGATCACATGTCAGACTTTGTGTAAGAAATGTATTATAGTGCATCGCGTCAAGGCTTAATGAAGTGCATCTCACATGTTGCTTGTGGCTCTAGAACCCGATGACCCTGACATCTTCGCTGGTCTTGGAAGGTATCCTTTGTATCAAGGAGGAGAGAGTAACTCGATCCACATGATATGTTGCAATGTCAGTCAGAATACTTTAGCCCCTGAAGACAATGCACATAAATGTTAAGGCTAGAAGTGTATTATTTGCCCAGCACGAAAAGTTGGGAACCTACCTTGATGCTATATAAATCTCAGGGTTGCCCCCTTATATAAATGAGGTTTTCCATGTCAAATATCGATATGGCCTTTGTACTCCCTCTTCCATTCGTATTTCCCTCCTCCTCCTGCATCTAAAAAGTTTGATTAGCATTTTCTTAGCAATGTCGATTATTTTTCTTGGATTTGAAGTGTTGGTTCACCTTTCAGTAATTGATCTTCCTTCTGGATGAATTACTTTATGATTTTTAAGGTTTTATCTTATTGAGGGGGTGTTTTTTAATTTTTCAAATATTTCTTACTCATCATTTTTCATTTTTTGTTGTTTTTATCTCACCATGGGAAGTGTGAGTCTTTTTGGATTTCTAACTTGTTCATTTTTGGTAAGGGTTTCTAATGGAACAAACTGAAAAAAATCACTTGATGGATTTTGACCTAAAATTACATGTCAGGTTTTTCATATGCTGGAACAAGTTACATTTTTGACATATTGTTTTGGATTTTTATCCTTGCCAAACAAGTTTGGGTTTCTGCAGTGTTTTGGATTTTGGTCGCTGCCGAACAAGTCCATTTTTCTGACTCGTGTGTTGATTTTTCTCAAATTCCGATCAAGATCGAACTCCCGACAATGTATTGAGTTTTTAGGGTGTCAAGCAAGGGTCAAGTTCTGCCTTGTGTGTTGGAATTTCCAGGGTGCATAACAAGAGGTAAAAACCCAAAGTTAACTTAGGAATTTCTATGAGGTTTTGCAGACTATTTTATTCAGTTCCTCGTGTCTTATTCAAGTAAAGGCAAGGGGGAAAAGGAATCAACGAAGGAAATGAAGTATAAGTAGCAAGGAATTGTGCCTCCCTCCAACATTGAATCTAATTTTGATATCAGAGACACGAAGTTAGGGCACATTGACATGGAGGAATTTTGGAACAAAGTACATAGTTATCGTCAAACTTTATGGATGCAGTGCATCTGGCAAGTGGGATACCTTTAGCAGATGCCTTTTTGATCTTTTCTCAATGTCCATAAATCATTCTTTCTTGTGTCAACCACTATGACTCAGGCACGAGGTATGTTCGGAATCAAGAAGATGATGTGGTTATTAAGTTAAATACTGACTACTTTGATGAGCTCCTTAAACTCCCCAAATTTTTTGAATACGTCAGGACAAATCCTCAATCTACTTAGAAGGTTTGGGATCAAGACTTAGATGAATGTGTCAAGCATATCAACAAGAAGTACCTATTAAAGGAAAATCCTTTAGTGTCCAGGTGTCCCAAGACTGTTCCTAAGAGTGAATTTATTTTGGAAATCAATGATATCATCACACTCCTCAACAAAGTGTTTGGAATCCTTGATGCTAAAGAATTCCATGGATGGATGTATCAGTTTATCTCCATCATAAAGAAGAATGAACAATTATTTGATTGGGGAACATTTATCAGTGACACAATTTACACTCAGATGAAAGAATTCTTGACTACAAATAAGTTTTATATGATTTCATATGTTTCTTATGCCGTAGCTATAATGAGGCATTACCACGAATTGAAGATAACGGGTTCAAGGTCCTTTGATCATATTTACAAAGTATATCCTCAATTTTCCCTAAAGGGGAGTCAAATGCATTTTAGGAGGGTCAAAGACCCTTTCTTTCATGACAACATTTGTAGATTGGAGCCCAATATTTTAAAGCAAAAGAATCTCAGATGCCACATGGAACACAATATCAAAATGGAGTTGCATCTTCTTGCAATTTTAGAAATTCGCCTATCTATGCTCCACTATGTTTCAGGGGTCACAAATGCATCTTCCCAAGTACTCATGTGATAAATACTCATGGAGTTGGTGAGGCAAATTTTGGATTTTCATAAATTTCAGCAGAGAAAGGATAAGGCTATGGTTTCCATCCCTATCTTATTGGAAGGGATACTTGTTCCTCCGTCATCAAAGCTAAGAATGTTGCCAGTGAAATGTAAGGAAAAATTAAAAATACCATGCCTTTAAGGTAAAGATCTGATTATCGAGGAGTTCTAAAGGCTCATGGAACATTGCAACTTCATGTTCCAGACATTGAGGATATTTGGGTTGATTTTAGAAATGAAATGGTCATTATGCAGGACTACAATAGGTTAACTTTGGAGGAAATAAAAACTTTATCTCTTACTGATATTCTCGAAGGAAATGTAGATGACAGGAATCTTGTTGAAGCCATATATGAGAAAAAGGAGGGTGATAATTAGGGGTTCCCTCCAATTAATTGATCCATTAAGGAATCTACATCTATTCAGAACAGAGCTGATCAGATCCTCATTCAGACCAATGCATGATTGTATTTTCTTTGTTTTGCACTAGCTACCTTTGAAAATCATGTTGTTTCCTCTTCCTTGTGATTTTGGATTGTGTTTTTGGAAAAAAAACGTGCTCTAAGTCATGTTTTTTTCTGCTGCATTCTGCCTGTCATGTTTTGCCCTAAAAATGTCTTATTTTTGTGCCCTAACAGCACAAACAACCCCAAATAATTCTTCAAAAATGGTAAATTGCTATTTTTTTTGCCTTGGCACTTTGAAATGCCCTAAAATTTGTTTGAAACACAACCAAAATTGTGCCCTAGAATGGTATTTTCATAGTTTTGTAATTTCGCACCTTTGCAATGGCATGGTTATGTTTGCAGTAAGTGCCCTCAAACTGAAATTGAGTCAACATCCCTAGCAAGAATATTCAGGGTTTCAATAAATGCTCAAACAAAGGTGGTAAGCTCTTGAGAGTGATTACCACCACGTTTTCTTCCATTTTCTGCTCAACAACATTTATGTGTTCTACAATATCCTCGATCTTAACTTAATCGTCCTATAAATATTCATTTTCATCAATTTTGATTCAAAACAATTATTTTTCAAGGAAGAAGGCTCTACATTTGTATGATGTTTCATGCAACTCCCTCATTTATTTCCGAATAGCCGAAGCATCATTGCCAGTCGGCATTTCTAGTAATATTTCATTCATCACAAAGAGCTCTTTCAGTATCACCGCTTCTTGATTCCACCCATCAAACTTGTTTAGATGATTTCCTCTTGTTGCCGGTGTTGTTTCGTTCCTCAACACTATCTGATCCAAACATTTGTACTCAAAAATAGCTAGCATTTGTTGTTTTCAGATATTTTGATTCCTCCCTGTAAACTTCTGGTTATCTTCCGACATTATACTAAATAAACTAGCCATCTCTTTGGTAAAAAAATTCAGCCTATCTGCTGCTGGAAAAAATTAAATATGTTGCTGAAAGTCTTATAGTTAAAGATGTGTTACAGAGAGACAAAAAATTACCTTCTAGAAACTGATAAATCTGTTGAACAATACTGAAAATTGCTAAAAAAATGCAGAAAATCTGCAAATATGGAATTTCCAACGAAAATTGCAAATCACTATTTTGCAAATTTCCGTATGATGGTACAATTCCATACAACATTATTGACCCCATACAATTTCCTCTGCTGCTCTGTATGGTCCTATGGGGCTTGATTTTCCTTAATTTGGATTTAAACCAACAAAATGGATCTTGGTTCAAAACTGAAGAAAAATCTAATATTCTTTTCTCGAAAGCCCTTTTGGTTTCTTGGTGTGTATTGTAAGCAGTCTCTCTTCTGTCACTGATCCGAGCAGTTCCTAGGCCTTCATCCGCTACTTCCCGATGTCACCTCGCTGTGGCTTTGATACCATATTATGAAAACTGAACACAGAGAAACCAAACAAGAACACAAGAGAGAACTTGAAAGAAAGAAACACCTCATTGATGTACTATTGAGAGAGCAACTGTCACTTTATAAGAAAACAATTGTCCCTTTATAAGAAAGCTTCTAAATCTACAATCACCTCTCTTGAAATGATTCTTCTTGAGACGAACTTTTGATGTTTGTAGCTAATGGGCCTACACATAATTTTCATTACTTCTTAAAGTTCCTTAGCTGACAAGTCGGCTTGAGGGAGGTTGCGTTTATGAAATCCAAACTCTTGTTTGCGGATAGATGTAATTGTACACGTATAATCTAGGATTCCAACTCCAACATTTCTAAGCTCTTATTCATCTTTTCTAGCTCCTTTAGGCTTCTAGAGCTGCTTGAACTTTTCCAGCCACTTCTTTATCTTTTCCAGTTTTAGGCTTCTCCATCCACTTATTTAGCTTTTCCAGCTTCCGGGCTTCTTCATTGCTTCCTTAGCTTTTCCAGCAGCTAAGATTCTCTAGCCCTTCTTTGGCTTTTCCATTTGCTCAAATTTTCATGTTTCTGCTTCCTCCCCAGTCCAAGACATGATTAAGGGGTATGTTGGTGCATATAGCGCACCTTAATGTGATTCCGCCTTGGTTGAAACCACTTTAGATTCATTCTACATGTACATTAAGATCAACTAATTTATGGGTCCTACTGTAAGGAACTTATATCAAACCCTGTTCACATTAATTAAATAAGTGGGATCAGCATGAGATTAAGTTACCTAAAGTTAGCATTCATATTGTCTAAATAGATGGAGTTGTATTTCATTTATGAATTCAAGATTTATATGCTGAAGTGACATGGTAATAACTAGTACATAGGCACTCCTTGTACCATCCATGTCTTGTGTGTCTCTCTGTATGTTATTATTGCCTATTATTGTGGATGCTTATGGGAAGATTACTATGGTGTGTTGATGGGGTATGGTATTTATGGATTTTGTCAACAATCTTCTCTATAATCTTGCTTAGGGTAAAGTAGACCATCTGAGGATATTATCAGCTGTTACAACATATTTTTGGAGGAGATGATTTAACCTTTTGGCCATGATTACGAAAATATGGGGACAATTGGGCACCTAGTATCAATGCTTTTGAGGGGAAATGTTCACTTGGGTATTTTTTATTTCCACTAAGAATGTTTGATTGGTAATACCATAGTTTGCATGCTTAGACTTGTGAGACCAAATTTTTTTTGACCTTGCGAAACTCCGCAACTTAAAAAATATATATATTTTTTTAAAATATAAATTTTATACAAAACATAGTTACAAAATGTATCAAATGAGTCTATAAAAAATTGGGGAAGTGGTTCTATTAGATTTGAATACAAATAGATTACAAAATCCCATCATCATGCAAATACAACAACCAACTTAGATTTGTCATGAATTTGTGATGATTGCATTGAAAATCAACATAAATTGCATAGTGATGTAACTTACAAATTACAAGACTTCAAAATCTCCTCTTCCTTGTTCTAGTGGAAAATTGGGGAGAGGCTCTAGTCCTCGCACTCGGTTGCGGCTCTATGCTCCTCTTAGAAGGTTGTGCTTGTAGCTCCACCTTGGTACCAGATGGTAGTGACTCCTTTGCCTCATGTTCACCATCATCTAGAACGATGTCATCCAACCCAATCTCTCCATCCTCTATTGTACCTATACCCTTTGTAGTTTGCCTCTCCAAATAAGCAATCTTGTCCTGTGTACTGTGGGGTCTCCTCATCCTACATAGTCTAGTTACTTTAGGGATTACTCTCATCCAAATAAATAGGCTCTTGTAATGTGTGCCTCCCCTTTCTTGTGAGAAGCCAAAGGTTGCATTGCACAAAAAATAGGTCATTGAAGTGTCGTATGAGTCAACTTATTGCACTTCTTCATGTGAATGGCCTCAAACAAACTCCAATTTTGCTCACATATAGAAACACTACATGGTTGAAATAAAATTCGGAGGGCTAGATTTTGAAGATTTGGGGTATTTTCACATTAATCTTCCCACCAAGAACCTACAAACAAGATATTCGAAAGTTTAAGTAATTAATAATTGTAAACTTGTATTTTGTTTCTTAATTGCTCAATTTCTTAATCATTATCTTTTTTATATTCTTAATCCTTTTCTTCATGTTGTTTGACGAACAAGTTGGTAAATTCGATGTAAATGTTGATCTAAATTAAATCAATCCTTCTCATAATCTCTATATGTGTAATTCCTCCATAATTAGAGGCATCTTGGATACGTTGTACATAATTTTCAATGCAATTATGTATTTTTTCATCTTCTTGTAGATCTTCGAAATAAATGCTTTGTGAAAACCAAAGGGAATGATGGTTTTGAGTAAAAACAAGTCTAAATTCAACTTTTTTTAACGCGGTCCTTTGGTGGATCTCCCTTAGATAGGTAGTGGCGAAGAAAAGAGCCTCCTCCTAGTTTGCTTGTAATTTTGCAGCTTTAAGATAATGATGTTCCTCACCTCAACCTCAAGTGTCATTTTCTCAATGCATGTTGAGAGGCCCTCCATAACCTCCCTAGTAACATCTATGAAGCTATCAAAGAAGAAAAACTTGGGGTTGAAGTATTATTGTATTAATGGGTTGGTGGAGTCGATTGTTTCACCTCCAATCAACTCTTGATTGAGATAAAATCTATCTCTATCAACCTTGTAATAGTTTTGGATGGCCTCTTTGGCCCTATGCATGGCCTCATAAATGTATCCCATCAGGTTTTTCTCCCCATCCACAAAGCCCAAAACCCTTACCAAAGGCTTCAACACCTTCAAACAAATTAAAGTTATAAACCTACATTAGCGTAAATACTTTTTAAAATTGAAAATAAATGGCTTCAAATTTAATTTGAAGTTTGAAGTTACCTTGATGATTTTTGCGGCTCCCTTGACAAAGGCATCATAAAAAAATGTCTTTTCTATCCTCTCTCCATCTGCTTCAATGTTGTCAACAAACTACAAATACTTCGCACATGAGGAAGTTATTTGCAAACCTTGTGACACTTGCTCGCATAAGCTCTCTTTCATTGGTCTGATCCCTCATCAAGATGAGAACCCAAGGCTGATTATAAATGTGTTTTGTAATGTTTTTAGGATCTTCTACAACTGATCTCAACCAATCAATTTAGCCTATGTCCTCTAAAAGAAGCTCAAAGCAATGGGTTGTACAAGGGGTACAAAAGAATGGTGGATGCCTCTCTTAAAATAGTCTTCCAACTGCCACATATGCTGCTACATTGTTAGTGACAATTTGCACAACATTCTTGATGACCACGTCTAAGATAAACTCATCTAGCATTAGGCTCAAAGTTTCTGCATTCTTTACTTTGTTAGAGGTTTCAATTGACTCCAAGAGAAACATCTCACCATTTGAAGCCACTAAAAAATTGACGAGGTTGTGGTTCCTTCCATCCATCCACCCATTGATACTTTCACCATTGTTTCTTTTGTTCTTCCAGAATTAACTTTGCATCTGCAACAACATTCTAAAGCAACCTCCCATTTAAGTATTTGGAGAGGGCGGTTTGTACCCTTTCCCTGTAACTATCAATGATGTCACCAAATACTCTTAAGTACAGGATCTTCGACATGTTGAAGGGAAACTTGTAATACTAAAAATTCGCACATGCCTTATTTGCTTCTTCGTGCACCTCCTTATTCCATCCTATACCACCCTATACCTAACAGTGAAGGTTGAGCTCCAGGTATGTTTTTGGGCACAAAAACACCTTGTGACTAGGATTTTCTTTAACTGGATGAGGACAATGTGCTTCATATATGTGGACCACAACTAGAGCCCCCAAAATCTACCGTATCTACCTACATTTCCATTGTGGAGTTGGGATTAGTGGCCATTGTTATCGCTGCTTATAACCTTGCTCTCTCTAGTTTCTTCTAATCCAACACCATAAGCGTTGCTTGTATCTCTCATTATGCCTCTTTTGTGGCATTTGGACACGACATGATGTCATGGCAACGAATGCATGTGATATGGTACTTGAAGCAATGGATACCTCAATAATCCTTTTTCAAGCAAAACATGTAAACCACACTCCCTGGGGATGGTCCATATGCGACATACTTCCAAGCAGGGTCATGGATTCCAGTGGGAGGGCTTCCACTTGCTAATGTTGAGCTTGATACGGAGCTCGATACCATTGTATGTTGATTTGCAACATGTTCAACTGATAAAAACAACATTGAAAATAAACCTAAACCATTTGGCATAAACCTTATGTATAGGGAAAAACCATCAATTTTGTTCATAGATTATGAAAAAATAGCGTAAATCACCAATATAAATTATAAGAATTGAATGGAATGCATTTAATGTTGTAAATTATGTTTAGAAATCTAGTATTAAATTCTTAGAAAGAATTTACATGCTTGGAAAAAATAGAAAAAAAATGGAAAAAGGAACTAAGACGGAAACCTAAAATTCTTTAAATCTGCCCTACAAATCTGCTATAAAATCCCTCCTATTTGCTGAAAGGATGCTCAAATGGTGTGTGATGAAAATGTGTGGGCTTATCTCCCATGTAATCAAAAGTTGTTCATGGTGTACAATATCAAGCCTCAATTGCATTTGTCAATTGATTTTAATGGTCTTATTTAATTAGTAGGTCCTGACCTCTTAAATATGTTAAATGAATGAAAAGCTTCCTCATAAACCATCTTGCTATCAAAGGCTTTTTTGAGTTTGACATGCTTTTTGAGGGGGATATTATAGAAAAGGTTGGATCAGTTTTTCTTTCTGTAGTTTTGTGAACGTTTGAAGATTAGTTGATTCTTCAAATTATGATCAGAATTTTCATCATGAATTTGGGCCTGAAGAGATACTAACTTCCCCTACATTTTATAGAAAATGTCATGTCCCTTTTTGGAGGATGATTTCTGAAGACCTTAACCCATTTTCTCCCCATGGGTCTAAGGAGAAAATCAAGGGGAAGATCTGAATTATGTTTTTTAGATAGTTGTTTTCATTTAAGTTTAGTAATAAAGGTATTAAGAGCACGTAGGCTCCAAATACCCTTTTGAATATTTAAAAGCACCTACTTTAAGGGGCCGGCCATCGTTTCTTATTTTGTTAAGCACTTCTTATGGCTATTTAAGGAGGTCGCTTACATTATGTTATTATGTTTTGGAGATTATTCATATCTTGGTGAAAGTTTGCTAGTGTAACCCTTTTACTATCCTTTCAAGGACGAAACCCCTCTGGTTGAGGATCTCATCCAAGGACGAAAACCCTTGGTTGGGGAACTTGTGAAGGACGAAAACCCTTCATGAGGTTTTTGGTATGCAAGCTGATCTGAAAAGCAATAAAGTATCTTTCTCTTGCATGTGTGGTGTTTTTGGTGCAATAATTTATTTGTTTAGAGTGAAGTGACCCACTTGGAGATGAATATTTGGTATGTGTGATGTTCCTTTGGCAAATCTGAAATTGTTATCTTGTTCTCCATAATTTACAAGGCCAATATCTCGAGTTTCATGAATTTTGGAGCTTCCTAAGTTATGAATTTTTAAAATAACTCTGCATGCAAGGGTTTTATAGAAATTTATATCTCCAAATTTAGGGCATTAAAAATCAATTTTCTTACATGAGATGATTGTTGGTGATATATAATAATTTTAGAGAGTTAAGTGGAGCTAATTCGAAGGGTTTTGAAGGCATTAAAGTGGGTTTGAAACCCCAAGTCAGGCCACTGCCATAGAAAGGGTTTAATTTCCAGATTTGCAGGGTTATAACAAGCCACCTAACAATAGTTCCATAATCTGATTTTCAAATTACATCTCAGCTTTTGGTCATTTCCTGAGTCCCCCCAAAAAGGGACATTACAAAAAATGTTGTCAAAAGCTACTACATTCCATTCTTTTAATCTTTTTTTGTAATTCTAAGTTCCCTATAAACTTGTACATCTTATATCTTGAATCGCTATGCCATTTACACCATTCTTATGTAATTATTGATTTTATGGATGCTATGGCTACATATTCTTGAACTTAAAATTGATTTGTTTTTATTCCGTGTGTATTACTATTTTCCTTTTGTAGTTACCAATGATTTGAGATAGCAAAGTCATGGATATAGGTTGATACCAACCATCTTATTCATGAATCTCCCATTCTAATCACCGCGGATACACATCATTAGCTAGTTACATTAGACGTCTAGAACTCCTTCCTGGCATGCTCTCCTTTAAAATTTCAGCTTATGTGGCTTAGGGATGACACTTTCAAAGATAAAATTATTTGGCGGTGACATGAAGGAAAATCAAGATATGGTACGAAATGTTTAACTTCATCAAATCACTTCAGCTATTGAAACTCTAGCTAAACATTAGAATTGGGAAGAGTTTGACAACATCAATGAGAAAAAGAAAGAATTTCTCAACAGATTGGAAAAATTGAATGAGGAAGGGTGCCAGGGAAGGACAAAACTTTCTATTAAAGAGGAAATTCATTCAATCACCCAAAAAGAAGAATGGGAGAAAAGAGAAGAGATTCTGATCAAACATAAATCTCGTATTTAATGGCTGCAAACAGGGGATTGAAATACTAAGTTCTTCCATAACTCTCTCTTAGCTAGACGGTCTTATAATTATATTTCTGCTCTAAAGAATAAGGAGAGTCTTTAAGACTACACTTGGGCAAGAATGAAAAGCATAGCGAAAGATTATTATTTATTTTTAAAGCAGAAGCCCTAAACTTAGAAGCCCAACATCAAATTTTGGAAGACTTTCCCACTCTCATTTTATAGGAAGATAACAAGAATTTCTATGCTAGAGTCCATATGTGACCTCGAGTGGATTGTGTTTAAAATACAAAAAAGAAAGACCCTCGGCTTCGATGGATTTTCTATTGAATTCTAGCAAGAGTTACAGGATATAGTTAAGGAAAAGCTTTTAGAGGTGGTGGAAGAAGCCCGAGTAGCCAAATCCATTCTTAAAAAGATCAACAAGACTTACATTGCCCTGATTCTCAAATCCCAGGAAGCCAATGATATTTGTAGCTTTCAACCCATAGCGCTTTGTAATGCCCTATACAAAATCATTATTAAACTTATGGCTGAAAAGCTCAAACCTTTGTTGCACAAAATTATTTCACATGAACAAGGGGGCATTGTGGAAGGTAGCAAAATCTTGGATGAAATAGTACTGGCTCAGGAAGTTCTTTATTAAATGTAGGCTCAAAATATTCCTTGTATGTTCACCAAATTGGATTTATGCCAAGCCTATTGTAGGGTGGATTGGCATTTCCCCAAAGCTTTGAGTAAGTTTGGCGTCGCAGTAGATTGGGTAGACTAGGTCAAGAAATTTATGTCTTTAGTTTCCTTTTCAGTCCTTAACAATGGCTCCCCTACACATTTGTTTAAAGCCTCTCGAAGGATAAGACAAGGTGATTCCCTCTCCCCTTGTCTCTTCATCATTTTGGCTAAAAATCTTTGCAACCAAGTCTTCATCAATGAAGTTGTGTGTAGTTCCACTATCTATCAATATGGTGATATTTTTCCCATGAAGATCTCCTCTAACTCGGAATGCGTAGAAGCTAGGTGGTACAAATAATGTAGCAAGTGTGGCACCTGTGATAACTACTTCCCCTTCTTTTGCTTGGTCTTCAATCTTCTTTGGATCAACATTATCTCCATCATCTTCATGATCTGAAACTACCTCATTGTAGTGGATTGACCCTTTACCTTGGAAACGATGGTTGAGTGTAAAGGGTCAATCTTCCTTGGATTGACCCTTTACAATTGAAGCATAATTTTTTCCTCAACTCATTCCTTGCCTCTATTTCTGGGTTGTTTCTTTCCCATTCTTTTGCATGACCTTGCTGCCCGTGAACTTTTGTCACTTGCTTATCATGTTGAGCTGTTATTGGTTGTTCAATTGAGTTCTGAAGTGAAGGGGAATCAAAACAACACTTATTCTCCTTCAAACCGTTGCCCAGATCTGCAAAATACAATTGTCATACATTGCTGGAAAACATAATAGAAGAAGAGTTTTTCATTTTTCTTCTAGTCCTTAAGAGGGTTTTCGTCCACTAGAGCTAACTTCTAAGGGTTCTTGTCCACTAGAGCTAACTTCTAAGGGTTTTTTGTCCACTAGAGCTAACTTCTAAGGGTTTTTGTCCTTTGGAGTTGTTATGCAAAGCTTACAAAGCTCACACAAAATTCAGAATTTTCATAAAATAAAAGAGATACTTTTCCAAGCAAGTTGACCTGCTTTTACAACAAGTCTTGGCTTTGTAGCCACCCACAACCATCAACCACTTTTCTTTTCTTTCATTTAATTCTTTTTCTGACTTTTTCCCCTCCTACATAGGTCGCATTTTCTTCTACGAGGAAATTAAAAACATAAAGTGACTTTCCCTTTATTTATTTTTTAGTCATTAATAAATTAATATAAGTGCTCTTGATAAAATTTCTTTTTACGCACTTTATAATTAATTCATTAAGATTAGATTTCCCTTTTATTCACCCCTTAGCCGTCGGGAAACAAAATTGGGCAAAGGGTCTTCGATTTGTTATGTTAGAGAAAGGGCCATTTCAGATCTCATATATATTAAGAGTCAAGTCATATCATCTATCAGCTAAGAGTTCCCTAGAATTTCTCACACACTTAATTCTATTTGTGAGTTGTCACAACAACTCACATTATTCTCACGTATCTTACACACATATTATTTATTCTCATATTATTTTTACTCACTCACAAATGTTTTAGCTCACTCACTAAATAACCCATAACCATGTGAACTCTAGATTCCTAACATTCCTCCCCTTAGTGTTTACATGGTAGCAAAAGAACTTTCGCACTTCCTTTGCAGCTTGCCTACCTTTGCTTGCTCATAATCTTGGCACAAAACTTGAACTGAAGGTAGAAGAAGGAACACATCAACTTCTTATCAACCACGCACTGTCGGGAACACATCTGACCGACAAGGATGAGAACATGCTCAAAAATCATCTGCTTATCAACCAATCACTCTAGGGAACACATCTGACTTAGATAGAGTGGGAACTCAAGCAGGAATACATCTGAATAGCCTTCAATGGTTTTACAAAGGTTTACCACAAACCTCGGTATGAACAAGAACACATATGACTGTTCAACCTCTTCAAGTATCATGATGCTTAAATACTTTGATCTAGTTTTTCTCACTATTTTACATCAAGGGAAAATATAGAAACTTCACTCACAATTTTTTTTCACATTACATAAAACATGAAAACTCAAAAGTTTGATAACAAGGTCCTCGTCATCTTTTGTTGCCTTTTTCCATGACCACTACCACTTGGTCTAAAAAACATAGGCGATAACAATTGCCACCAGAGAGTGCCCTTGGTGTTAGTCAATTTGGCGTAGACGATTTGCCACTATCTCAAAATTGGCCCCGTTAGCGGCTGACGAGAGGTCCTTGATCAACCTCCAACCTCTTGTGCCTTTATTTTCTAGTTTTCTTGGCTACTTCCTCAGAAGAAATGATCTTGAATCTTGTGTGTATGAAATCCTCCCTCAAATTTGACTTGTGATCGGGACGTTGGTTTCAACTGATAATGTGCCTGTTACAATATGACGAGAATTGAATTTAAGTGCAATTTGCTCCTCCTTTGTACAATTTTGACACTTGAAAACTATATTCCCCATTTAATTTTACAAATAAAAATTTGCCACTATGCAAAAATATATAGCATTCCTTTACAAATTTGCCCAATGCAATAATAAATCCTCTCAAGGATTAGTTGTCCTCTCACTTAAAAATTAGTTCACCACTACTTAACAATCAACCCCCTTTCTTTTGTAATTTTTCGCTAAATGCTCTACATGTAGTTTTAACCATAGTTTGCAAACCTATTCGGCAAATACTTGATAGACCCAAAAAAAATTGACTTGGCAAAAACTTGGCAAGACTCGGCGAATATTTGGCAGCTTAAAAAGTAGTTAAATTTCTGTGAAAAACACAAATTTTATGCAAAATATAGTTACAAAATGTATTAAACGAGTCTGCAAAACGTTGCGGAAGTGTTTTCTATTAGATTTGAATATAAATATAGTACAAAATCGCATCATCATGTGAATACAACAGCCAATTGATAAGTCCAATGAATTTATGACAATTTTCATTGAAAATTATCATCATAAATTGCATATCTATGCAAGTGACGTAACAATAATTTACAATTTCTAAAAAGTTGCCAAAATTTAAAAAGAAAATCTCTCCAAAAATTTGCGAGTATTCATAAAAAAATCACATATAAATGCCAAAAACTTGCGAATAATTGTGAAAAAATCGTGAGTATTGGCCAAAAACTCAGCTGCAGGTTCTCGCGAGTTTTTTTGGCAAATATTTGGCCAAGGAAAAAAATTGGTGAGTACTCGCCGAGTTTGGAAGCTATGGTTTTAACAATATTAATACACAATATGTATTTAACATAAAAATAAGTGGCATTTGAAAGCTAGAAAATAAGACCACCCTATTTAAAAAAAAAAACAAAAAATCTACGGGCAGTGACAGGTACTCTCGACCAATGCAATCTTTCTTTTGGTGGTGACAATGCACAAATCAAGCTCCTATGTCGAGGTCTGCGAGTTTCCATGTAATTTGAACAAGAGTTTGAAACCAACTTTGAAGGATTTATTGAAGGCCCAATTGGTGAAATCTACGTATGGAGATAATCCAGCTGTTGTGATTATTATCCTCTATATTGGTATGCATGCGTATCACTTCTATATTTGCACGTGGTGTGTGTGGACAGCAGATATAATGCAGCATTAAGAAGGCAAGAAGTGACTCTATGGATAGTAAAGCCGTGTAGAATGTAGCAGGCTCTGTCTTATGATCCATCAGAATTCAATGCTCAATCCATGCAAATGCCGGATCTGTTCTGAAAAGATCATTGCAGAATGCATGAACTGGAACAGCACTAATTGGCCCTGAAAATTTGAATATGGCGATGGTAATTGCAATGCACAGATTTGGTTTAGAAGAGAAACGCTTCCTTCGAATGTTTCCTCCCAGACTTCTCCTTTCTAACCAGAAATGACACTTCTATAGCACATAATAATGCTAACACCTTGGTAATGTTTCAGCTTGTCACACCCTTCTGATAAGGCTGTGCGCTTTACCTTGGCTCTTCTGATAACGAGCAGATTATGTGCTAATTCTTCGACTACAGATCAGACAAGAATATGTGCACAAAGAACAAATTTTGATTGCCTCGTATCTGAAAACAATCTGCTTATAACTTGTTTGGGTGCCAATCTTTAATGCGCACTGCTTTCTAAAAACGCCTTCTCACCAGCACATGCCTATTACCACTTTCTTCTTTGTGTCTCTTTGCTGCAGACAATTATCCTCCTCACAGAGGTGCTCTAACGCTCACAAAAAATGAAGACAACAAAAGTAAACTACTCTACAAGTCCCCAAAGATTTTTATTCTTCCACATGAATGGGGACAATCAGAGAGACCATGATGCTGCCTCTGCAATGTTTATTATTCTACCATTATGATCATACTGCTCTGATACCAAATGTTAATTTGGTTCAGTTGGCAGAGAACTTAATATACAGTAATGGACACAATAATCACTTCTTCATACATTATTCAACATAAAGGCAATGCTTACATATAGAAAATGATCTCCTATACGTTAGGAGTCAAGTCATATCATCAAACAACTATATGATCCCTAAAATCTCTCACACCTAATTCTATTTGTGAGTTGTTACAACCACTCACATTATTCTCATGTATCTTACACACATTATTTATTTATTCTCACATTATATTTACTCACTCACAAAATGTATTAGATTTTACAATAAGGCCATGCCATTTCTTAAGTTCTTGCAGAGCTTTGATTTTTGTCAACCAATGTGAGTGATACCGATTGAGATTACAGTGATTTTTTTGTTAAATTTAGAAGCTCTGATTCAAAAATCGCGATAAATCGCCGATAAATCGCGATAAATCGTGTTCTTCTAGCAAAACGATTAAACTTCTTAAAAATCGCGGTTTTTGTAATCTGATGAATCGCCCATAAATCGCGGTCAAAAACCCTGCAAAAATCGTTGAAAATCGCGGCTAAAATCGGCTTAAATCGGGGGGAAAACCGCGGCCTAGGGTATAACACGAAAATAGACTAAATCGTTTTTTTTTAAATCCTCTTTTCTCTTTTCACGACTTCGTTTTTGCAACAGCGACTTGCATTTACTACTGCGAGGGCATTTGACTTTCATTTTTGCTATTGCAAGGCCATTTCCGACAGATCCGTGGCTCATTACCATCAGCTCGTGGCTCCATTTCGTGGCATTTACCAGTTTCGTGGCTCCAGTTCAGTCATTTCGTGCCCATTTCCAGCGGCAGCAGGTAAAATTAAACTACTTTAAATTTATTATTAAGTATTAATATTAATACTGTATATTATAATATACAGTCTAGACTCTAGTATATTAATTTATTATTAATACTGTATAATATATATTATAATATATTATAAATAGTAAAACTAAATACTGTAAGTGTAATTGTAAATTACTAAATACTGTATAGTGTACAGTGTATACAGTGTATAGTGCATTGTATACTGTAATATTAATATTAAATTTTAATAAATACTATAAGTATCAATATTAAGTATTATACTATTAACTATTAAGTATAAATTCTGTATATTCTATATATTAATAATAGTATATTCAAGAATCAATATTGTATAACAATTTTAAAATAATGGCATTCTATAGAGTCACTTCTCGCATCATTTAACATTATTTTTACATTTAATTTAAGTATATTTTATGAATTTAAATGTTTTTAAAAGTTGCCGATTTTTGCCGATTTTTTGCCAATTCCCGATTTTCGATTCAAAATTTGGCTTGCCGATTAATCCCGATTTACGATTTTTTGAACTATGTTTAGAAGATTAGAAAATTCCCTGAAGATCCCAGAAGAAACTTTTAGTTGATTGTATTGTATTCTTACCTGGGTTGAAGAGCAATATTTGGGCTTTCTGTTGTTGTGCCCATTTATTTTCTTCTTTCTTCTAGTTCCCTGTGTTAATTATAGTTTATTGGAAGATTAAGTCTTCCCCGCTATTCTCTATTTTTCGGTATGAATGTCTTCTTATGTTTTCTCTTGTAAGAAGGTGAGGTAATACCGGAACTGTAACTGTGCTTAGCAATTCATCTGTTGATTGAAGACCAGAGTCTAATAATTCATCACTTTCATGAACATGATGGATTTTTTCATGCACCATGGTTTTCCTTGAAAATTAGTGTCATCCGCTTTTTTCACAAAGATTGTCAGGATATCCTCCAGGTATCTTTAATACTTCTATCAAGTATGTTGGCTTCAAGGGCATACAGCTTAATTCTTTGTGGATTTTTGGTCATGTATCGGCCCGTAAATCTGCAGATTATTGCTTTCTCCTCTGAGTACTCGAGTTTGTGCGCTACCTCTTCCAAACAGAGTTGAATTTTTGGAGGACATCCTTTGATAATAGCCATTGTTTAACCTTGCTGGGTAATTAGGTTGGATGACTGTTTTCTTTGCATCTTGTCGTAGAAATCTGAGAAGATCATCTCCAGAGTTCTCTTGAGCATTGGTGAAGGGCATTGCCTCTTCTTTGATGAAGATACCGAGTTCTGATCAGTCTTAGAAAGGTTCTATTGTTATTCTTTGTAAGGGAAAGAGAAAAGAAAGGACAGAAAATTGCAAAAAACCCCATGAAGATGATTCTTGAAAACTTCCATTTTAATTATGATAGTTCATTAAATTTGTCTACTCTGTTTTAATTATAATAGCTCATTATATTTGTCTACGTGAATCTGGTTTAAACGTTGTAATTTTAATAGAGCACTAGGCACAGTCAAATGTATTTATATTTTCTTGGTGCTGTACAAAGTTCAAACCATTGCAATAACCATGCTCAGAAATTAAAGGCACTGGAAGTATCTTGACAAATATGTTAAATGAAGGTAGATTTGTTCTGAAAGTTGAACTTCAGGTACATACATTGCTTTGTTAAGATAAACAGTTTAGCCTTGACTGAATCAGAAGACAGAAGGAGAAGCACATAATGTTAACATGGGTACAGTTAGATTGCCCTTTTCTAAGATATATCTATTTTGTAAACTAGAGACTGCTCAATTTCCTTATATATCCGTAAAAACCCTAATATTTGTTTTAGGCAAAAAATTCTTTAAAAAGCTTGTATTGTTTTGCTTCCTTTAACAGTCTTGTTTAATTTTGTGTGGTCTTTTTATTTCCTTGCGTTATTTTAAATATTAAAATATTTTGTTTTTGTTTTTTAATTTTAATCATAGATTTGAATTTCTTTTTAATTTATGTCTAGTACTTGGTATTAGTTTCTTCCTTGTTCCATTTTAAGCTGTCTGCAGAGTGATTGTGTTTATAGTTATCCTGGAATACATATCTTGCTTAGAAACAACCAACACCTTAAATCTAATCTAATTTCATTCACTACTTTTCTGTTGTTTATCTTCAGATTGCGTATGCATGTTATCTGCAGCGGATTGATTTGTCAGCTCATGGATTTTATGCAACCCCTGATATTGGCTTTGACTGGAAAAGTGGTAAAGGAAAACCCTTCAGCTACTACACATTTGGTGCTGCGTTTGCAGAGGTTGAAGTTGACACATTAACGGGGGATTTTCATTTGAGGGAAGCTGACATAGTTATGGATTTGGGAAATTCTCTAAATCCTGCGATTGACATTGGCCAGGTCTGTATCTTGTTTTTCTCTATCGTTTTTTGTCATTTTAAGATCATTTTTTATTTCATGTTGATGAGATGTTAGATTAGGGCAGCAATAAAATGAGTATTACAGCAATACTTGATTCAGATGTATATATGATGGTAATACTATTACCGAGTCTAAATTTGTTGCATTCGGCAGGATGGTAGGGAGATAGGAAAGTGGACAAGGAAACGACAAAATTTAAATTTGCAACAAATTAATAATTTGATTGGTGGGAGAAGTTGATGAAACCTATACTATTTTGAGTGATGTTTGATTCCCATTATTGTAAAAGCACCTCCCTTATCTATGTATAGTGAGGATGACTTGAGGCAAGCATTGTAGCAAGGATGAATGTAATAAAGCCAAAAAGGCACCTTATTGCCAAGATCGTCAAGTGATATTTCTCTAGTTCAGCCTTTTCTATTTTGGGGCACATTGCATTGGTGGAGATGTGAAATTGGCTAATGGAGAGCCACTAAAAGACTACGAAGGACCTTTTTATAACTCCAGAGTCTTACTGCTTATCTCTAGGGAAAAATAGGATGATTCTACTTCTGCCTATTCTGTGATAACATGAAAAATGATTGAAGAATAAACAATGTTGATTGCAGGAGTTTTGAACAAAAGCAGCGGTATAACAGTGCAACTGGGGCAGAATCTAGCACGAGTGGGTTCCAAATCAGCAGTTTCTTTGAGTGTTGGAAGGCATCACATTAAGTTTTTCCTATTCCTGTTGTTACTGAGGTCATCCCCACTTTTGCCATACTTTTATCCGTTAATCCAGTTTCCCTTCTAACCCTCTAGGCTAGGTCTTGAGCGTTGGAAAGGTTACTGAAAAGTCTAGAGGTGAGGTGCATATGGGTGGAGAAGAAGAACGTGGGGCATTTTGTTAGTACAGCATTAGGTAAACCGTAAATAAATTATTTTGAATAATACATATGAGGAGTCGTTGGTACTCTAGCTCTAGTTAAATACATGTCAATCTAGGGCAGTGTCCTAGGCTATTTGCAATAGGGAGAAGTTGTTTGTTTAACAGTTCTTTCTACCTAGAATTGAAAGCAAACTACCTCTAGAACTGGTCTATTTCAATTACTGGAACTGAATAAAACCTATTCCAGATTGTTGATATTAAATCAAATCTAATCTGACTGCGAGTATGTTTCATGAACAGTTTTACTTATAGAAAATGGAAATAATAACAAATCAAACCTATTCCAGATTGTTGATATCAAATCAAATCTAATCTAACTGCGAGCATGTTTCATGAACAGTTTTACTTATAGAAAATGGAAATAAATAACAAAAAATAAAAAACATGAGGACAAATGTGGAATGAGATTAAACAAAGCAGCTGCCAGAGTACATACTAAACTCCTGCAGATTACACAATGAAAGTACTTGCCAATGATGAAAAAGATATTAAAAAATAAAGACACAACAATTCTAAAAATACCAACAAATTGTCCTTCCATGGGTTAAGTGCGCCCTTGCTCCTTTCTTAGAGTGGTACTGAAATCAGTCAAGAAAATGCTACCAAAATATTCAAAGGCTCCAAGCTTTCATTTACCAATAATGTCTTACAAAAGTCACAGTATGCTATTTCCTCTGCTGTAATCAATTTTGCTATATCCTCTTCCTGGAGTTGGGAGGTTATGTTTATATTATAATATCTTCAATCAACTCAGTCAACATCCAAGAAATTAGGCCTGCATGCCTATTTCTATGTTATAGTAATAAAGGGCTTTTATGTCTACTTAAGACTTCTAATAGAACGCAATCTTTCATTCCAACTATTTAGGGGACAAGTGTGGAGATAATACTACATTGAAGACACCTAACAAAACATAACTACTCATCCCAACTGTCTAGGAGATAAATGTGGGAGGATACTACATTGAAGACTCCTAACAAAACATGATTGTTCATCCCAACCGTTTAGGAGACAAATGTGGGAGAACACCACATTCATGGTTTTGACTGTATCAAACTCTGCTCTTTGTCCATCGAACAACTATAGTTCACCAGCACACAATCATTTCCCTTTCTTCACAGAATTATGATATTCTTCACTTGCTGAATAGACTGGTTGTATTGTCCCTTTCTAGGGATGAAACTGAAAATAAGGGTTTGGGCTCAAACCCAAATGAGAGATATTCCCATACGATAACAAGCTAAAAATAACAAAGAATGCTTCCAATTATTTTATCCAACCATCAAGATATTTACCCAACCAATATTTCTTCAAAATAAATAAGAACAAGTGATAAACCACAACTCTAATTAATTAAATAATCAATAGAAGTACAACTCGCATTAAGGGTTGAAAATGATGATTCCAAAACCCCAAAAATACCTATGAAGTGAGAAATCAGCCTTATAAATTATGAGGAATATGAATATCAAATCCAAATGCCTACATGTGCCCTAGAAGGCATTCAAACCCTCTTCCACCCAAGTCGCCACCCTAGGAGAAGGTGTAAAGTTGATGTAGAAGACCTTTAAAACTCTTTTTCCTTCAAACCTTAGCTACAAACCAGCAAGATCACCTTTTTTGAAGCCCTTAGGAACCATCAATTGGAGAGTTTTCATTCTCGAACTTGAACAAGGAAGGGTTTCTTCCTCCTTGTGTGCCACACCAAAGGATTTTCACCCTCTAGTGGAATGGAATAGAGCAATCAGCCCCAAAACCAAGTGAGTGTAAAATTATATTAAGATGCATAACCAAAACGAGTCCAAGCGACCCCCTACATGTCTTCTTGAGGGCGCCAAAGGTCAATTAGGGAGTCTTTCCCATGACCGACCTCTTAAGGATATTTGCTTTAACTTTTAGCTTGGCTTTTCACCTCTCCAACCCAACTGACCTGTCTAATAAAAGAAACCATGAAAGAAAAAGGTAAATGCTCACAAAAAAGACTAAAAACATCAACACACACTTCCCTTGTTCACCTTCTTCTGGTCCATAGAAGGTGGAATGGGCTAGAAGTCATCGAAAATGAATTAGTTCGAAAAAGAGGACATTACAATCCTCCTTTCCCAAAATTGCTTGCCCTCAAGCAATTGCAAACTTGGATGCTCCAATAATCTGGATCCTATACCTGTCAAATGAAAGAGCTTTTGCCAACACAAGCTCATATGCCCAAATTTCATTATACCATGAGAACTAAATCCCGTAGTTGACAAGTGGAACAACCTCTACCCACAATGGTCAAGGTTTCTACCCCTTCCATCTCCCATATCTATGTGCTCTTACTCAATGAAGTCTTCTACCCAAAGCGTGAGAACATCTTACAATACAACTTGCATGTAAGCTGAAAATAAGTCATAACCATAAATCACTTGGGATTCCATCCAATTCAGCACTAGGATGGTTGGAGGGAGTGTTTTCACTAATGGAGTCTCTTCACTATCATTACCATGCAAGGAAACACTCTTCGATTGCACGTGTACAACTTCATGAATGAAAACATTGTGACCAACAATATAGAAATGATACAAATATGACAAACCCATTCTGTAATATCCCCTTCCGAGTCGAAGACCCTTAGCCCAATTTGTCTCCCCAACGGCTAAGGAATAAACACAAGGTGAACTTAAGTTATAATAATTTATTATAAATTGCAAATAAAAAAAGACAATATTATAAAGACACTTATAATAAAGTTATTATAGACTTAATAACAAAATTAAAAAACTGAAGCCACATTATAAAGTCTTATTTTCCCTTAGAAAATGCGACCTCCTTATGAGATGGAACAAAAGGTAAAAACATTAAATGAGGGGCTAAAATCGGATTGGATGTCAAGGGAGGCAAGTTGGTGCATTTTCTCTGTATAAGCAAGTCAACTTGCTTGAGGAAGGCATCACTTGTCTATTTTTTAAAATCAGATTTGTATGTTGAACTTTTAGCTTGCATCTTCAATCTTCTAAGGACGAAAACCCTTAGAGATTTACTCTTGAGGACGGAAACCCTCAAAGAGTGTAGTAGAAGGACGAAAACCCTTCTCTTAGTTGAGAGGATTCTCCACCCTGGGGTTTCCATTGCAGATCACGGAGTTAGTAGTATTTTTGAGGTGTTTTCCAAGCATTTTGAGGGCTGTACTTGCATAAAAGAGATAGTTGATTTTCCAGCGAATCAGATCTGACTATATCTATATGTTTTTGCTGTAATTTCCTGCCCAAAACCCTAAGGACGAATTGGTGTTTTGGTTGTTTAGCGCACTTGTGGTGGTCATTTGTATGAATGGGTAACATCATTGTATTCTCCCCATTTTTGTGAGTTCGTGCATAGTTTATTAGTGTGGATTGGAGCATTTTTTAGTAAGTTATGAATTTTTGAAGTTGCCATAATTTTCTGCAGATTGGAGTTTCAAAATAAATTCATTTCAACTGTATATGGGGTCTAAAAATTTGGATCTTTGCACAAATATATTGAGGGTGAAATATCATAAGTTTCAGCTCAGTTTATGGAGGAAAATATCATGATTTATTTATGATTTTATAAGTTTCATAATCAGCCCTAGTTGCATTTGTAATGTCCCCTTTTTTTGCGCCAAAGGCCTAAGGGCCAGGTTGAGTCCTAGCCGTGGTCAGACCCAGGGGGCCATGGACACTGAACGCTTTTGGGAAGGGGCCCTGTGGTTTTAATATCCCAGTTTTGTGTTGGGGGTCATTGTTGGAGAGGGCGACTCAAAAAGGGAAAAAGTAACTATAACTACTCTTATTTTATTAGCCCCTCCTTGGAATGAAATGCGCCCAGGGTTATGGGGCTCATTTGCCGAGGATAAGTATATAAGGAGCCGGGGGAGGAAGAAAAGGAACTTTTTGGATATACATTTTATCGACCCCTTAACGTGCAACTGTTGCTGTCACGCATCTACAACTTGTGGAGTCAAATCCCACAGGGACCCTAGCTTCGGTGGTGAGACTTGTCCCTAGCTAGATGGGTATTCTTCAGTAGTGAGAGATCTACCCTAGTCTGTCATTCCGGATCCGTTTTCAAGGCTATGTGGCAGAGACAATATCAGAGGTCGCAGAGAAAGGTTTTTGCAGATATTTGGTGGCATTGGGAGAGGATAAACTGTGGGCTTCCAGATCAGAATCACGGAAGTAGATCAGATTCACGGCATCCATTTGGGTAGAGCGTGGCCGCTCGTTGAAGGCATCTCGTGAAGGATCTCGCGGGTTTTGGGGGCGTTTGGGAAAGACAAGCAGAGGGGCCCATATCAGTTTCACGGCAGTCTTTTGGGTTGGGCGTGGCAGCACGCTGAGGCGTGTCCATCATTTTCAGATCCCTGTCCCAAGTGTGGCGACCTGCAACCTTTATTTGGGGGTTTTTCAGACGGCCGTTTCCAGATCTGAAGGTGCGGCCTTTATTTGGAAGAGTTACAAGCCTCTGTAGTTGTCCCGCTGTCTAGGGCACGCTGTGCTTTTTCTGGCAGCAGTTTAATCTCTGTAAAAGTCCAGAAATAGTTTCCTTATGTCCTTTATAATAATATTAAGCTCTATTTAAATTTTCAAGTATTTCGGGTGGACATTTTGGCAAATATTAAGTTTATTTAGTTCGCTGTCCCAACTGTAAAAATCTGCATAAATCAGTATTTTCTATATTTTGTGTATTTTTAGTGGTAGATTTTCTATATTACAGCATTTTCTATAAATAAGTCAGATCTTCATCACAAACAGTTGGTATATTTTGTATAAATTGCATTGGGTGTGTGGGAATCGCCTATAATCCATCTAGGGGCAAAATTGGTCATTTTGGGGACATACACATTCTCTATGCAAGTGATGGCTGCCTACCAATATCCTTACTCTGCCCAAAGTAAAACTGTAACCTTATATTGCATTCAAAATTAGGAAGGTAATGATGTGAGTTCTTCTCATGATAGTTGTTTGTATGATACCCTTGATAGTGCCCTTCATCCAATGGGCTGAAAATCCTTCATAGATGACTGAAAACTTCCCGAAAAAAGAGCTGGAAATATTGAGAACAACAAAAGAACAAACGGTACAATGGCTGTCATAATAAGAGTCCTACACAATATGCATCCATGGTAGCAATTTAAAGGTAGGCAATAACCACTCATTGACTGAAAATGCTCCACAAAATTGAAATTTATCCCATTTCATGCCTGTCCTTACTTGGGTGGCAGCAAACAGAGTATGGGGCAAACTGAAAATGCGGATAGCAGCAGCATGTTTTAAATCCCACAAGTTAATACACCTACTGACCACCATACTTACAATATCCGGCTGGGTGATGATGCTTTGGGCAGCAAGATAGCATCCATCTTGATACACAACAATTACTAATTCAACATCTACTTGAGCATGCTTATCACTTGGGAACTCAAAACCCTTATGTCTTGACTGCTGTTTTGAAAATAAAGTTGTAGACTTTACCTCATCATGTGTTGCCCATATACCTTGCCTTCTTTCGGAAGTTCTTATCTTCTTCTTGGCTGTAGCAACTTGAGGAGTCCCCTTTGTCACACTCTGAAGCACAATTCGTAGATCATCAAGCTTGAATCTCAATGCCATGGTTTGGTAGTTTTGGGTATATTTTCCCAAAGAGTGTAGCCATTGTACTCCAAGAACCAAATCCATATCTTCATTACAATTTGCATAGAAATCATCAATTACCCTATGTTGTCTTCCGAACATAAATTCCATTGGCTCGACACCTACTCTCAAGGTGGCAATTAAAATGTTGGTTTAGGCAATTAATTTGGAGTTATTTGCTCACAATAATTTAGAATTCAATCATCTCCAAGTCGAATTGGTAGAATATACTGAAAAATCAAAATTGGTACCAAAAAAGATCTTCTATAAAATATTATTCTTCAAATCTGAAATGTTTTAAGACAAAGGTGAGAAGTTTTAGTCCCTCACTTAGGTCCTCATTTGGGTTTTCGTCCCAAATGGAAGATATGAGAATTTATCTCAAAATCTGAAAATTACAAGTCAAGTCCATATCCCAAAGTGAATCCCAAAACCCCTATTTATAATGATTTTCCTAGCTTGGCGCAAAAACCAAGAGACATATCTTTTCAATTGCCTTGGCTGACCCCATTAATATTATTATTGGCCTATTATGGCCGACCCATACTAATATAATAATTTTTACAAAAAATACATATAAAATGATGAACCTTAATTGCTGCTCTTATCCTTGACTTTCTTATTTTCTAACCATGAAGAAGGGATGGCTAGAAAATTCGATTTTGGTCTTCTATGTTGGGAAAAGGGACATGACATCTTCATCTTCTCTCATCTTATATTGTTGCATCTTCTTCCCCTTCCAACCATGTAGCTTTTATCCTCTCTTTTCTTTGCGTCTTATAGGTCACCACTTTGTCCCACACCTTCTTTTGGAGCTCCTGGTTGTGCTTATGTTGATCCTTGCACTGCTTAGCCTTAGGCATTGCTTCTAGATTGCTCTTTGTGTAAAAGACCCCAAATGATCACCAAACTGCCATGTTTAATCTAATAATGAACTGGCTAAATTTAAGTTTTTTGTGCTTCATATAATTCACATATTTTTGTAACTTAAGGAAGTTTTGTTTGTACTCTTCACTCTCATCTCTTATCTCAGTATCAAATTCATGTATCTACTGGCTAACGTAATGGCCGAAAAACTGTTGTCACATATTATCACCACATCAAATCCTCACCCTTTACCTTACAAACTTCGATGTGTTTCCACTATAGGGATCCCTTCCTTGTTTGATAGTTTGATAGTATGTAGTATCTAGGTCTTCATCTTATCAAAGAAGCTATGGAGATGAAGTTATGGCCTTGTTTTCAAAAGGCTTGAGAATCACACCAGCATTAGTACTCAATTTGTTTCCACTTCCAAGAACTAGAATCTTCCACTCTAAATTACGAGTCTTTTTTTTTTCTGGTTTGAATGATGTCTTGCACTTACTTTCTCATGGCCATCTCTTTATTGTTTTGCATATAACCTTTTACCATGGCAAACTTAGGCGTCTTTGATAAGTTTGCTAACATTATACTTAGCTTCATGTAGTCTCTTCCATAGGCCTTGAATCACACCTTCTTGTATGTACATCTATTGTGAATGGGTAATAATCAAAAGGCAAAAGGACCCACAAAACATGCAGGCACCTTTATGTGATGTTAGTGCCGGAGATAAAGATGATGCTAACACATCAACCTAGGGACTTGCACTCCAAAAACCATGGTTTTGAATTGACAATTTTTTTTGTATATTGAAGGATTGACAAAGCTTTTGTTGCATGTAATGCCTTATAAACCTACCTCATCTAAGAATTTTTATTAATGCAGTATATTCCATTTCCAATTCCATATCCAAAATATTGTTTGTAAGTAGTTGGAGCTTTTGTAATGTAGAATTAATTAGATATTTTTATTTTGTGGGATTTTGCATTACATGGAGTATTTTAAATACTCAAGTCATCAATTTGATAACTCTTTTCAATGAGTAGTCATTGTTTCCATGACCTTTGCACTCATGTACATCGGTAATGATACAAGGAAAGGGCATCAAAAACCATATAAGCACCTCTAAGTGATGTTAGTATCAATAAGAAGGACAATGCTAACACATCAACCTGGGTGCTTGCACCCAAAAGTAATAATTCTAGATTTTAAAAAAAATTGGTGCTTGTAATGCCTTATAAGCCAACCTTGACTCTATTATTGTCAATGTTGGATATTCCTTTTCCAAGATATTATTTGGGAATAATTGGAACTTTCGTAGTGTAGTATAAGTTACAAATTCTTTTTTGTGGGATTTTTCATTAGGTGGAGTATTTGTAATACTCAATTCATCACTTTGTTAACAATTTTGGACGGGTAGTCAATTTTTCTACGACCTTTCGCTCATGTACATTGCTAATAATGAATACTCACAAGGCAAGGTGATCCACAAAGAACACAAGAAGCTCTAAGCAATGTTAGAAGTTATTAAGTTTGTAGTCACTTTAACACAAATTTAATGACTTCGTCGCAATTAGTTTGAATTTCTCACATACAAATGTTTTCCTTGATAATATCAGGTCATGTTGATGAGGATCAACCAATTTTGAATCAAAATGGAAAGTTGTTGATGATGAACCAATACTTTTAGAGGATTTAACCATCTTGGATGAAGCATTGGATGAATGCAAATGAATAGAGGGAAACCAAGATGCAAGAGCTTCAACTTTGCATTCTATGGCCTCGTGGTGTTTGGTTGTGGTGCTAAAAGACCAAATATATAACTTTTTGCTGCTGCTCCAAATCACGGAAAAATTGCTCAACGCATTTGGCTAACCCTTGTTTCACCTCTAAATCGTCTTTGAATCTTTCACTAAAAAAGAATGTTTGATTTAAATGGCATCCAAATGAAAATAATGTGGCTCATATTTTTAGAAAATTAGTTTAATGGCACACAATATAAAAAAATAGATAACAAACATTAAAAAAATACAAAAATACCCATGTGGAGCACATGTTCTTCAGCATATTATGCAAAAAAAGAAACAATTATTTTCTTACATCTAATACTCAAATATGCCTAGTTCCATTTTTAAATATCAGTCTAAACTGTCCTTTAGTTCCATGTTGTCGCCAATTTGATAGCATAGAGGTAACAATGCAGCTGTTAGTCTCAGCTTTCGTCAATGACACCCCATAGTTTGTAATGTCTCCAAATGGACACTTTTTACCCCCAATTGGATTTTAAGAAAATCCAAACCCTGAAATGCAGATTATAAGAGATGCAAAATTTATTGATGCAGATCTGAAATTAACCCAAAAATGGTGACTAGGTCTAGGAATGAAAATGCATCAAATATATCATAAACCCATTGAATCTTTAGCCCAAACAAATCAGTAAATTTTATGAGGACAGAATCATGAAGAAAATACCGAATTTGGGCTCCAAAACACACTAGAATTATTTTATAAAATCTGCAGACAGGCTGCCCTCAGACACAGCTGAAAATGATATTTCCTTGACTCCAAAAATTATGAAAATGAAGATTCTGATTTATAAAAATCAGAAGTACAATCAGCAACTGAAAACAGTTTCAAAACAACCCCTAAACAACCCTAATCAGCTCCTTAGGTGGCCACTCCTGGAAAAAGGGTATAGAAAATAATAGTACTTTTCCCTCTTTAAGCACTTGACAAAATCTGCAACTTTTTAGTCTTCTACTTCTGGAAAATACTGAAAATATACCACAATCCAATGATTCACAATGGAATCTCTAGGGTGGAAAATCCTCTCATCTAGAGGAATGGTTTTCTTCCTTCTCTAGATCTCTTGGAGGGTTTTCGTCCTCAAGAGTGAAGATGCAAGCAAAAATACTCAACGTACAAATCTGAAATTTAGAAGATAACAAGTGATGCCTCTCCAAGCAAGTTGATTTGCTTAAATAGGAGAATAGGCCCTGAATGGCCACTCTCACAACTAATCGGAATTTTCCCCTTATTTAATGCTTTCCCCCACTTGCTTTTCTCTCCTAGGCAAGTCACATTTTCCCTTGAATAAATAACTATTGCTTAATGCCTTTTTCTATTTTTATTTTATTATCGAGTTTATAATATTTTATTATAAGTGCTTTATAATATTTTCTTTTATTTTTTTGCACTTTATAATAAACTATCATAACTTAAGTCCCCCTTGTGTTCGTTCCTTAGCCATTGTGGAGACAGAATGGGTTAAGGGTCTTCGACTGGGAAGGGGATTTTACATAATTGCATGTGTTTCACCGCCATCTTTTGTAACTTGGTTCTTACCATGTCCTTTTCTCTATCTATGGCCTTGTACAGATAACCCATGGGGATGTTTTCCCTATCAACCAACCTTAACACCCTGACATGTGGGTCTGAAAGTTGTACAATCTCATGTGCACCCCTCCAAAAGAACTTACCATAAAAAGGCGTTAAATGTTTAGGCCATCCATGTGATTAGAAAAGCTAGGTTCTTATAACAAAGATGAAATGAATTTTTTTTTCAGGTTCATCTCTTGTGTTCAAAGATTTTGAAAGCCAAGAAATGGGTGGCAAACCTAGCCACACACAAAAAAAGCTCCGTTTCATTAGTAGTAGTTCTCAACATTTTGAGATCCTAAGTGTGATTGTATATGTATTTGGTGATGGATTTTTGCTTCTCTACAACATATTTAACCCATGTTATGATATTTTAGTTTGTTAAATTGAGGCACTGTGCAACACATGGGCCCCAAAACAATGTAGGGAATCTCTCTATCAAAATTCTGCCTGCAACCGCACAATTTGCATCATTGTTTGTACTAAATTGCACCATATATTGTGGCCCAACCTTGCGCACAAATTCCTCAATCATAGCAGATAGTGTTTATGCTGATTACATTTTGTCGGATGCATCCATAGATTCGAGGAAAACTGTATTTTTGTGTGATGTCACAAGTAAATTAATCAAGGTATGATTTTATCTATCTGTCTACCCTTTAGACATAATGGTATAGCCTATCCTTGCCTGTTCTCAATGATGCTCATCAATTACATCACTCACATGTACTTTTTCTCTTATAATATCAACCTTGAGGCTTTCATATGGAGGTGATGTAAAGCTAGGTCCAATGGTAATTGCATCAACCATTCCAAGCCAACAAGGAGACCTTACAACATTGAAAGGGATGTTAGACGACTCGTTAAAACAAGGTATCAAATGTTTCGTCTATCCATGTGATTGATAATGCTAGATTCTACCCAATTAGCTTAAACAAACATTTGTTTCATATTTCATCTTTTGCATACAAGTATTTAGGAGGCCAAGAAAGTTGGTGGCAAATCTAGTTACACTTGGGCAAACAAGCTCCTTTCCATTAGTAAAGTTCTCATCATGTTGATATCACTAGTGTGACCATATATGTATTGGGTGATAGATCTCCCCTTTTCTACAACATGGTTAACTCTCTAAACCCTTTAGCACTCCCGAGAAAAAATAGTTGGGATGTGCGGGTGTGCAGGGGTAGTAACACATATAGGTCCCAAGCAACAATAGTAGAAGTTGGGGGCCTAAAACATACCGATTGCAATTGAGGTTTGTTGGCTCACACTTGAATGAGGTGGGTTCCCACAACGTCGATTAATGACCTGCACTTGATTGAAAAAGGGTGGGCTGCTGTTCGACCTAACTCACACTTGAATGGAGTATTTATTCTATAGTCAACCGCTTGGTGGTCAAGTGCCATGCCAACTAGACTAGATTATGGTATATAGATATAGCCGCTCTCCTTCTGGATTGTTCTTGAGCTCGCACTAGGTTGGTAATATAGGACGGGGATAAATTTATCTGCTTCCTTCGGTTTGCCAAAACCCCAAAACCTTTATATGTTGAAGGATTAAACTCCCTATAGTTAGGCCCTTGATTTCTTGCCCCCATGAATGGATAGGTGCGGGGGCCTACTAGACTATAAATCCAATTAGGGCTTGATCGAACCCAAAGTTGGCATTAGTTACAACTTGATCCACACATAGTCCACTTACACATCACTTCGCCCTAGGTTCCGAAGTTGGTTGCATGGCTGAAATCATTCACTATGGATGGGCCATGGGAGTTTGTCAATATTCTCAAGTGTTAAATCAAGGAAATGGGCAACACGTTACCCCAAAACAATGTAAGGAACTTCTCCGTCAAAAATCTGCCCACAATGACACAATTTTCAGCATTAACTGTAATAAATCGAACCATATACTGTGGGCCATCCTTGTTCACAACCTTGTCAAATAGAGCAAAAATTGTTTGTGCTGATTTTGTTTTGTCAAATGCATCCATGAATGTTTATAGAGAAACTACCACCAAGAACATCAATTACAGCATAGTACATACATACTGCATTGTGGCATAAAAGAATATGAGAGTAGTCATTGCTTCATTCATTGTTAGTGCTTCAATACATGATGTTTGGTACTGGGCGACCTGGTACTAAGCGCCCTTTCCCTAGCATACATCATTCTATTTATAGGACAAGAACACTCAATTGGTGGTTAGTTAACACAACTGTCGACAACCGAGCATACAAGTGAGTCATTTCAAAACTATCCAAGACCGGCAATACAATTATTATTCACACGACATGCTGGCTACTAAAATATGCAACTATGCTGATAACCAAGATAATACTAATATGATGGTCTGCATTATCTCCCCATATTAAGCATTCCAGAGTCCCTTTGACACCATTCATAGACAACAGGATAAATTTTAGAACGAGGAGACAAGACAAAAGACATTCCAGGTGGAGGTGTTGTTGATGTAGAGAATGTGGTTGCTTGCTATTGTTGGAGCTGGGGGATGTGTCTCAATGAAACATGTTGCATGAGTGGCACTCTTCAGGAATGTCCTGCGTATGGACTGTACGGTGATCATATGACTGAAGGTCATACATCTCTCGGAGGTCGTTCAACAATGGCTGCATGGTGCATGGTTAAACCGGCTCTGCTTCTTGTACAACTGCAACTGAAACTTACTTGGCAGCAGTGGGATGAACTGTGTTGCGGCTGGTGAGTGGTTAAACCGTTGCTGGCCTTATGTGGTGGCTCGGTCGCACATCTGCAACTGAAACTGCTAGACACCTGGGCAGAAAATCTGCTGTGAAATTTTTTGGTGAGATAACCAAGAAAGTTAAAGAAATGAATGTTGAATTTTTCCTTTTCAGAGTAGATAGCTTCAACACTGATCCCTTGCTTTCTTTGTGCTGCAATCTTTAATAACATAAACAGGTTCATGATTGTATCTCATCAATAGCTACAACTGCAACATCAAGAGCAGCATCTAAAAACATAGTTGTTGTAGAACCTTCTGTGTATCTTCAGGATTTAATGCTGACGCAAACAATGTGGCAGAGAGCAAATGTGAAAATCGGGGCCAAATCACTATAAATGCCATGAATCGTTGAAGATGCATGATAATAATACCTAATGGTGCTTCATCAGAAATATAAACTAGAACCACACATTTATGGCTCTCACTAAGTCCAATGTTTTCATGAGGAAAGTCATGGCAGATGATAACAGTTGCTACCAAGGTCATTTTACCACTGCTCGTACGGCCAAGGGAAGCAAGGAAAACCGCTCGGCAAAGCACTTGAAACCACTACACAAATCATATGATTGTTTGGAAGGGGCTTGAACTTTGTTTGTTGTTGTGGGTAGGCGAACAAGAGAGTGGTTGGCAATGTATTTTGCTGCAGTGGTGTAATGTCCCCTTAGGGCATAAAATAAAGATATCTGGATTTCCTAGGGAACCCTCATAAAAAATGACAACAATTTGATTTATATTTAAAAACCTTACCAAAAAAATAAAGCAACCTGAAATTTCATTTTATATATCAAAATACCCACAACCCACAATACCCAGAAGGCTTACATCAAGGAGACCTCTAGTAACATCAACATGGAAGAAAATATTTTTTCTAAAAAGGATACGAATTTATTTTAATTTATTTCCGACTTAGAAATAACTGAAACTTCAAAATTTCACATCTCCCGGAAGACTTAAAGTAACAATGCAACTGATAGGTCAAAATGATCACAAAAATAACAGCTATCAATTAAAAAAAACCTTAGATTTTTCCACCCATGGGAAGACCTCCAAAAATGACCCCGAAATCTCCAAATGTGTAGATCAAACTGGAAATTGATGTGAAATCCATGAGAATGGTTGCCAAATACAACCCAAAATTGTCACAAATGAATCTCAACTAATTGTTGGCTGACCCAACACAAAAAAAACTGAAAAATAGACTTGCGGATGATGCCCTAGCTGTAAAAAATATGAAAATAGCCCCAAAATATGCCCTAGATCTGAAAAACAACCTTCAAAAAACTGAAATTATGAATTCTAGCACAATAGTGAATCCCGGGTGGATCCACCTCACAAAGTTGAGAAATTTTCGCTCCCCAACTGTCAAACCTCGAAGGTTTTCGTCCCCAAAGCTCCTTCTCCTTGAGGGTTTTCATCCTTAGAAGATTTGATGCAAGCAAATAGCGTAACATGCAATGATAGAAAATAGATTGGCAAAAGATGATCTCAAATGAATACTGAAACTTCCTTTTATAACCTTTCCTTGTCTTTTTCCAAGTTGGGTGCTCTATGTGGGACTAAAAGTGATTTTTAATTTATAAAGTGACTTCTTTATTTCTATTTTATCTTTATGAATACACTTTATCATAAAGTCACTTTAATAATAGAAAGTCCCTCTTCTAATTAATCATTATGACTTAAAGTTGTTTTTTCTATAAATGTTACAAGTCTTAATAAAGCAACTTAAAAATATAACGATAAACTACTTCCCTTGCATTTCCCTTTTAAGTCCTCGAGAAATCATCTAGGGCAGAAAGGGTCTCATGGTGAGCTTGTGTTAAAGAGGGGATATTACAAGTGGAGGATATGCGATGGGCGGAAGCACCAAGGCATTCAAGATCTGGAGCAAAAGCAAGGTCGTATGCATTCCATACGGGTGAAGATGTAGGTTGATGGGTCAATGTGATATCCAATCATTTTAATCAACTAGTCTGAAGTTGATGTCATTTTAACCAGGGATAGTGTCCTAGGCAGTATGCAATGAAGACAATAAACCTATAACTAGTGGTAGTGGTTTTGGTTTTGGGGGTTTTATCTGTCTGTTTGAGTCTGTCTATTCACTTCACTAACTACTAAAAGTAATCAAATTTTGAAACTACTGAAAGCAATAACTCTAAGCCACTCAGAGTTCAATAGCACAACCAATATTTAGTCTACTAAAACCAACGTGCAAGAAAGAAATGCTTTGCAAAATAAAGATACTTTTAAATGAAACTTGTAGGAATCGAAAACACGATTCAATGAAATAACTATTGAATGAGGAATGTCGATTCAAATGGAATATTACAAGTGCTGGAAATGATTGTTGTTAAGCTCACTTCAAAATTCAGAAATGCGAGAAAAACATGAACTTAAATACCAAAACAGCCAATTCCTCAGTTGAGTGGGCCCTTGCTCTCCCTTGGATTGGATTGATGACATAATTTTCTCTTAGAACTACATGCTTTTATTCATACAAAAAGGAGTCTCTTACAAAACAAACTGGAAATAACTATATCTTCCACTATCTTCCTATTACATTCCTCTATTATATTACATTGTCATATCAGTCAAGATAGACATTTTATAGTCGTTGCCTCCCAACGCATGCCCAGGAATCTAGGTTGCTGGATATGAAAACAGTTTGGGAGTTCGTTCCAACTCATAAAAGAACTAGGAACCGCATTCCTTGTTTTTAGTCTTCATTAACTTCCTTCAAAATAGTCTTCAGAATGGAATAGACAACGTCCAACCTTGATTGTGACACTTTGCATTGGCAGTTATTATGAATTTATTGACCTGCACACATCACCATGGGTATTTTCAAAGTAGTTAGTTGGAAAAAAACCTTAATCATTATGAAATATCCCTGGCTGGGATTTTACAACAAGATGGACAAAACACAGAAATTTTGCAGCAAATACTACATCTGATTTTTCTGATTTTTATGCAGAAAATTACAGCTAGGGCAGCGAACATTAAAATGTGAATAACTCTCAAAATATCCGTTCAAAACACTTGAAAATTTAAAGAGAACTAGATAATAATATAAAGAATACAAGGGAAATATTTTTGGAATTTTTCAGTCACTATATCGCTGCTAGAAAATTACAGTGTGCCTAAAATAGCTGGGAAACTTCGAAAATTAATATCTTTCCGAATACAAGTGCAAAAATGATGAAACTTGGGAAATAACATATATAAATATGGAAGATGACTTTCCAACCTTCAGATCTGAAAACGGCCAGCTGAAAACCCTAGAAATTAGGGCTGCAATCTCCCAAACAAGTCGCCCCCCTTGGTAGATGGCCAAAACCCTTGTGAAATCCTCTGTAGATGATGTCAAACCCTTCCTCTATGGCTGCCGTAGGTCTGATCCGAAAACTAGTTGAAAATCTTTACCAAAACTCACAAAAACCCTCAAACCCTAATTCTGAAAATCCTGAAAATGCCTCTGTAAAACAGCCATGAAATCAGCTCCAAATGACAAGCTAAGGTAGATCTTTCACTACCGAAGAATGCCCTGCTAGCTAGGGATGGATCTCTCACCACCGAAACTAGGGTTCCCATGGGATCTTACTCCACAAGCTAAAAGTTGCAAACAACAGTTGCACCATGAAAAGAGATATAAGTGTATGTATGAATGAGTATCCTTTCACCCCTCTTCTCCTTTTATAATCTTTTCCATGTCAAAGAAACCCTAAAAACCCCCAAGGCGCACTTTCTCATAAAGAGGGCCCAATTAAAAAATAACTTAAAGTTGCTTTTTCCCTTCCTAGGTGCCTTGGCCCAAAAAATGATCCCAATGAAGAAATATAACATTTAATGCCATACATATCCCCTCAAGTCGCCAAAAAGGGTCTTTTAAGTGGTCCCAATGAAGAAACATAACATCTAGTCTCTTTTAAAAGCACTTTATGACCCTATCAATAAAAAATAATAATAACTGGACTAGATGCCCATACCCAATAGCAAATAGTATCCGTAACCCCTTGGGCATGACTAGGGTTAGGACACGCATTGGCCCTTAGGCCATGGGCGAGGGAAAGGGGACATTACAGTCCTCCCTTCCGAAAATTTGCTTGTCCCCAAGCAAATGCAAACTAGGATGCCGTAGAATCTGTTCTTCTTCCCAAGTAGCATCCTCAAGAGGCAAACCCTTCTATCGTACCAAATATTCTGTGATATCCCTGTTCCTGAGCTTCCTCTGTTTGACCTCAATAATAGAGTCCGGTTCTAAAACCAGCTTCCCCTCCTCATCCAGTGGTGGCAACTCTCTGGAAGGTACAATGTGCTGTCCTAAGGCCTTCTTAAGGCATGATACATGGAAAACATTATGTATCTTGCTGTGCTCTAGAAGATCCAACTCATATGCAACCGCACCCACTTGCCGGACTATCCTGTATGGACCATAAAACCGGGGTTTCAGCTTTTCCGCCCCCTTTTGCTTGAGTGATGAGTTTCTGTATGGCTGTAGACGTAAGAACACCAAGTCTCCTGCCTCGAAGGACCTCTCTATCCTATGTCGATCCGCATAAACCTTCTGCTGATTTTGTGCCTTCTGGAGATTCTTCTTAAGAGCTTGCAGGATATCTTGATTCTCCTGTAACCAATCCCGAGCTTTAGGAGCTCGACTATCTGATAATACTAAATCAGCAAATGACATGGCATCGTATCCATACAAAGCTCTGAAAGGAGTCATGCCGATACTCATCTGATATGTGGTATTGTAGCAATACTCACCCATATGCAACCATCTGATCCATGTCTGCTGATGTCCGGTCACATAACTCCGCAAATAGCCTTCTATCCATTTGTTGACAATCTCTGTTTGCCGGCCAGTCTGAGGGTGGTAGCTTGTGCTAGGAGTCAACTCGGTACCGAAAAGTCTCAAAATCTCCTGCCAAAAGGTGCTCATGAAGATCTTGTCCCTGTCACTGATAATATTTTTAGGCAACCCATGTAACCTAAAAATCCCTGTATAAAATATCTGAGCCACATCAGCTGCCTCATGCTTCTTAGGTAGAGAAAAGAAGTGCGCATACTTGGTCAACCGATCAACTACCACATAAATGCAATTGTGCCCATGCACCATAGGGAGTCCTGTGATGAAGTCCATCGATATGCTCTCCCACTTCTGCTCAGGGATGGGAAGAGGTTGAAGTAACCTTGCAGGAAAAGAATGCTCCGATTTGGTTTGCTGGCAAACCATACACTCTCGGACATGATTAAGGACATCGTCCTTCATCCCCTTCCAAGTGAATCTCTCCCTGATGTACCTGTATGTTTTGAAGTATCCGGGGTGTTCAGCTAGTGGTGTGTCATGTACGGCACGAAGGATCTTGTCCTTCATCTTAGACCCCGGCACAAGGAAAATCCGATCCTTGTAGAAAATGAGATCATCTACCACCTTATATCGGTCATCTTTGATAATACCATCCATGATCTCACATGCATACTGATTCTTGGAGTACTCAACAAGTATGTGAGCCTTCCAATCTACTGAAATTTCAGACATAGAACTCAACATAGTAGTAAGGTGAGGTCTCCTAGATAAAGCATCAGCAACAACATTATTCTTACCTCTAGTGTATTCTATGTCAAAGTCATATGTTTGTACCTTGTTCACCCATCTCTACTGGCAGTCATTGAGATCCTTTTGCCCCAAAAAGAACCTCAAACTATTGTGATCTGTACGTACCACGAACCTGCTGCCCACAAGGTACTGTCTGAATTTGGCCAAAGCATGCATGATGGCCAACATCTCCTTGTCGTAAATCGAATACCCCCTCTCCACGGGGCTCAATTTCCGACTCTCGTAAGCAATGGGGTACCTATCTTGCATAAGCGCTGCTCCAACCCCCTCACCTGATGCATCACACTCTAGAACAAATGGACGAGAAAAATCTGGTAATGCCAGGACGGTGCATGAACTCATCACCTCCTTGAGATGATCAAAAATCTGTTGTGCCGCTTCTGACCAAGCGAAAGCTCCCTTCTTGGTCAAGTCTGTCAGTGGGGCAGTCAATTGTGAGAAATTCTTCACGAACCTCCTGTAATAGGTGCATAGTCCTAAGAATCCCCTCAAATGTGTCAACGTCTTGGGTGGAGGCCAATCCAAAATTGCCTGTATCTTCTCTCTGTCCACCTTTACTCCCCCTCCACCAATCACATATCCCAAGTATAACAACTCTGTCACGCCAAACTCACATTTAGAAGCTTTTGCATATAGCAAATTAGCTTCTAGTATTCCCAATATCTTGTCAAGGTGGCGGATATGGTTCTCCCAAGTCCTGCTGTAAACCAATATATCATCAAAGAAGACCAAAACAAACTTCCGCAAATGGCGGTTGAACACGTGGTTCATGCAAGACTGGAATGTGGCTGGTGCATTAGGCAGTCCGAAGGGCATCACTAAAAACTCAAAATGTCCATAATGACATCTGAAAGCGGTCTTATGCACATCTTGTTCCCTAACCTTGATCTGGTGATATCCAGATCGCAAATCTATTTTAGAAAAATAGATTGCTCCCTATAGCTCATCCAGTAGCTCATCAATACGCGGCACTGGATACTTGTTCTTGATTGTCCTCTTATTCAATGCCCGATCGTCAATGTACATCCGCATGGTCCCATCCTTCTTTTTCACCAACACCACTGAAGAAGCAAAAGGACTAGAACTCGGCCTAATGTGTCCCATGTCAATAAGCTCGTGGATGGTCCTCTCAATCTCATCCTTAAACCGTTTAGGGTGACGGTAAGGAGTAGTAACTATGGGTCTAGTGTCCTCGAGCTCAATCACATGCTCAAATCCCCTCTCTGGCGGTACACCAGGTGGTATGTCGCTAAAAACTGTACTGTGCTTGTCCAATAGCCCCTGCATATCTACATGATACTCTGGCTGTCCATCCTCTGAGTTCTTGGTAGAAACCAAGCACTGTACTGCCCAATCAAGCCCATTGTGTCTGTGAATCCTCTCGATCCTCTTTATTAAAACGACCTTGGGTGCCTCTGAAGACAAACCCCTCAAGGTTACATTCTTCCCCTTGGACTTGAACTTGAGTTCCATCGTCTGAAAGTTAGTCCGAAATTCTCCAAGAGAATGGAGCCACTGTACACCGAGCACAAGGTTGGTCTCTCCAATACCAACCACATAGAAGTCATCGGTGACTGTATGGTTACCCATGGTGATACTCAACTGCGGAACTCGTTGCATGCATCTCATGGACTCACCATTGGCTACCACCACATTAAAACCCTCAAAGTCTTTTGCCTGTAGTCCCCGCTTTTCTACCAAAGATGCATCAATGAAATTGTGGGTCGCCCCACTGTCAATGAGTACTACCACTCTCTGACCCTGTAATGTTCCCCTAACTCTGAATGCCTTGTACCTCGGGGTACTCGACAAAGTAGCAATAGTCTCCTGGGGAAAAGTCTCCTCCTCCTGTTCAATCCCTGCGCTATCCAACGCCTCCTCATCTTCATCTTCAACTCCTGATGGTACCGCTCCTCCTCGTTCTCACTCTCCTCGAAGACCTCTATGAATTGGGCCCTTCCCTTTCCTCTACAATCATGTCCTAGAACCCATGGTGTGCGGCAGTCGAAACATAGTTTCTTTCGCCTCAACTCCTCCCTTTCCTCTCTCGATACAAATGGTCTCCTTGCGGTATGAAAGATCCCAAACCCGTTTTTGTCTGAATACTTTTTTTTTTTTTAAATAATGTTCTGGCTCAGATCTGAACTGATAATATTATAGGAATTCATAAAACATCATACTGAAACTGCATAGATAAATAAATACTGAAAGCCCGCAATCCGGGTGAATATAAATTAGGCGCCTAGGGCAAATCTGGCAGATTCCTTTGTAAATAATTCAACTGAATATTTAATATTGATTTCTGAAGCTAAATATTGCAGCCAGACAAATATAAATCTCTGACACAGTAATGAATAGCTGTAGGAGAAGCCGCCCCCACTCAGATAGATGTGCAAAGCCCACAGCTGCAATTTATTTCTTTCGCTGACACTGCTGAAATGCTGAATAACTGATGTAAACAATGAAGATTCCTGGATGGAAACTTCTCTCACTGCTCCTGGGGTTTCTGTCCTTGGATTCTGTCTGCAAAAGCTCTATGCTAAATGCTCTGTGAAAGTAATAATAATGATCTGAATGATTTCCCCAAGCCGTACTTTTCCTCATATAGCCAAAAACCCTCCAAAAGCCAAGTCACACTTTTTGGCTAATACCAAATAATTAATATTTAATTAATTATTTTTACTTCATTAATCAAGTCGCACTTTTGGGTGTATTTGGCCATTACCCAAACAAGTCGCATTTTTGGCTAGGAAGACAATTTAAATAATTTATTAATTTATTTAAATGCACTTTCCTAAGTCAAAATCACTCAAACAGTCTATTAATCCATTATATGTGCTTTAATGATATTTTACTTTAATTCGAGCATCATATAATAAAATAATAAACCGAAGTCACCCTTGAAAACACCCCTTTGGCCGTCGGGTAGACAAAACAGGCCAAAAGGTCTTCGACTGAACTAATCGTGAAAGAGGGACATTACAGTCCTCCCTTCCCGAGATTGCTTGTCCCCAAGCAACTGTAGAGCTGGATGCTGTAATATAATCTCGCCTTCCCATGTAGCATCCTCCTCTGGGAATTCTTTCCACCTCGCCAAGAACTCCCAAATGACCCTGTTCCTCAGTCTCCTCTCTCGGCTGTCCAAGATCTCCTCTGGCACTAGGTCTAATCTCCCTTCCTCATCCAGGGGGTGGCAAATCTGTAAAGGAAATAATGTTCTGCCCAAAGCCTTTTTCAAGCAAGACACATGAAAAACATTATGTATCTTACTCTCAGAAGGCAACTCCAGCTCATATGCCACTTCACCAACTCTCCTCAACACCCTGTATGGCCCATAAAATCGCGGTTTGAGCTTTTCAGCCCCACTCTTCTTGAGAGTACTTTGCCTGTAAGGCTGAAGTCGTAGGAAAACCATGTCCCCTATCTCAAATGATCTCTCCACTCGGTGCCTATCTGCATATATTTTCTGCTGATTCTGGGCCCGCTGCATGTTTTCCTTAAGCACCTTAAGGATTTCCTGAATATCCTGTAAACTCTCCTGAGCTTAGGGAGCTCTACTATCCCCAAATGCCATATCAACAAAGGATCTCGCATCATACCCATACAGAGCTCGGAATGGAGTCATACCAATAGACATATGGTAAGTGGTGTTATAGCAATACTCACATAAATACAACAACTTAACCCATGCCTTCTGCTGTCCTGCAACGTAGTTGCGAAGATAACCCTCTATCCATTTGTTCACAATCTCTGTCTGTCCATCTGTCTGAGGGTGATAACTAGTGCTAGGAGTTAGCTCAGTGTAAACCAGATGGAAAAGCTCCTGCCAAAATATGCTCATAAACCTGCTATCCCGGTCACTAACTATGTTCTTTGGAAGTCCATGCAACCTGAATATCTGACGAAAGAACAAATCAGCCACATGAGGTGCCTTAAAGCTAGTAGGGACGGCGAAAAAAATGTGCATATTTTGTTAACCAATCCACTATTGCGTAAATGTGATCATTCCCTTGCACCACGGGAAGTCCTGTAATGAAGTCCATAGAAATACTCTCCCACTTCTGCTCCGGAATTGGCAATGGCTGTAGCAAACCTGCTGGGAAAGTATGCTCTGACTTATTCTGCTGACAAATCATACACTCACGGACATGGCGCAGGACATCATCCTTGAGACCCTTCCAAGAGAATCTCTCTCTAATCTGTCTGTATGTTTTAAAATACCCTGGATGTCCTGCCAGTGGTGCATCATGGAAAGCATGCATAATCTTCTCTTTAAGTTCAGATTCAGGAACTAGGTAAATTCTGCCCTTATACAAAATCAAATCAGTCATTACCTTATCATCCTGAATTTTTCCATCCATAATGTCACATGCCCAAGTGTTTTTGGAATATTCAACTGACAGTTGAGATTTCCAATCTGCTGAAATCTCGCTCAACGAACATAGGACAGCGAGATGGGGTTTCCTGGGAAAGTGCATCAGCCACTACATTCTTCGTTCCCTTGACATACTCAATGTCAAAATCATATGCCTGGATCCTGCTGACCCATTTTTGTTGCCTCTCATTGAGTTCTTTTTGTTCCATGAAATATTTCAAACTGTTGTGGTCGGTTCTCACCACAAATTTTCCACCCACCAAATACTGTCTAAACTTTGCCAAGGCATGCATAATGGCAAGCATCTCCTTATCATACGTGGAATACAGTCTCTCATTATCTCTCAGCTTCCGGTTCTCAAAGGCAATAGGATGACGATCCTGCATAAGAACTGCACCAATCCCCAATCCCGAAGCATCACACTCTAAAATGAAGGGCCGTGAGAAATCTGGAAGAGCCAAAACTGGACAGGTACTCATAATTACCTTGAGCCTCTCAAATACCACCTGTGCCTCATCTGACCAACTGAATGCACCCTTTCGTGTAAGATCTGTCAATGGAGCTACCAACTGGGAATAACCCTTCACGAACCTCCTGTAATAACCACATAACCCTAAAAATCCTCGCAAGTCAGAGATATTCTTGGGTGGTGGCCAATCCTGCATTGCCTGTATCTTCTCCTGATGGACCTTGACCCCATTGGCCCCAATGACATGCCCAAGATACAATATCTCCGTAAGCCCAAATTCACACTTGGACATCTTAGCAAACAAAGACTGAGTCTCCATTATGCTAAGTACCACATCAAGATGCCTCAAATGATCATCCCATGTCCTGCTATAAATCAGAATATCATCGAAAAACACCAACACAAACTGCCTCAACTACCTGTTGAAGAGATGGTTCATACATGACTGAAATGTAGCAGGTGCATTAGTGAGTCCGAATGGCATCACCAAGAACTCGTAGTGCCCATAGTGACATCTGAAGGCTGTCTTGTGGATATCCTCATCCCGAACTCTAATCTGGTGGTAACCTGATCGAAGATCAATCTTCGAGAAATAGATAGATCCATGCAGTTCATCTAACAACTCATCAATGAGGGGAATGGGATACCTGTTTTTGATGGTTTTCTTATTCAGTGCACGATAGTCAATGCACATCCTTATGGTTCCATCCTTCTTCTTTACCAACACAACTGAAGAAGCAAAGGGACTAGAGCTAGGACGGATGTGTCCCATCTCTAAGAGCTCTCTAATGGCCTTCTCTATCTCATCCTTGTATGTCTTAGGATGGCGATAAGGCGTAGTCATCATGGGCTTAGCACCCTCCTCAAGCTCTACAACATGCTCAAACCCTCTATCTAGTGGTCTACCTGGAGGAATGTCACCAAACACTGAACCATGCTTATCCAGTATGGACTGGATGTCAATATGATAAGGCTGCTCATCGTCTGAAGAAGATTTGGACATGCTCAAACCCTCTATCTAGTGGTCTACCTGGAGGAATGTCACCAAACACTGAACCATGCTTATCCAGTATGGACTGGATGTCAATATGCAAATCCATCTGCCACCCATACACTAAACCCATCAAATTCCTCAACCTGTAATCCTCGCTTCGCCGCCAACCCCTCATCAATGAAGTTGTGCGTAGTCTCCACTGTCAACCAGACAAACAATCTGCTGCCCCTTAAGCACTCCCTTCAGACGAAAGGGATGGTACCTAGGAACGCTTGAAAGTGTGGCAATAGTAACATCGGATGAATCCAATGCCTCACCCTCACCAAGCTCTATTTGGGGCTGCTCCCCTTGTGCATCATGGTCACCGCCCTCATCCTCTACATCTGTACCTGGCGAGTGATCATCCTCTCCATCTGAAATCACCTCAATGAGATGCACCTTGCCTTTACCAAGGCAACGATGTCCAGGCTCCCAATGGTCTTTGCAATGAAAGCAAAGCTTCCTCCTCCTTAACTCGTTACGAGTCTCCTGATCCACCTTAGGAGGTGGTGCACTCTTCTGCGGAGCGGTAGAGCGCTGAAATGGCTTGGAGCTCGTGGGAAACTTCTTATTGGGCTGATAAGAAGTGGGCTGATAGGAAGTGGGGGATGTGTCCAAGTCCAATGCCGTCTGAATGGCATCATGCAATGTCCTAGGCTTAAGAGCCTTGACCAATCCTCTCATCCTGTCATGGAGGCCCTCGATGAATAACATCACTACCCTCTTCTCAGGCATCTCTGGAACCATAACGGCTATCTGCTGAAATTCGTTGATGTAAGAATCAACATGTCAACTCTGTCTGAGCTGTGCTAAATCCCTGTAATATAACTCCACATCCTTGCGATCAAATCTCGCAATCAATCTATCACTGAAATCCCTGTATGAATGTAGAAACTCATGACCCTGCGTAACTAACCCATGGTGCCACCAATCATAAGCCACCCCCTCAAGGTGCAATGTAGCAAACTGTATGGCCTCCTGCTCCCTCATGGGTTTGAGGGTAAGGTAGGTGTCGAGCTTGTAAATCCAAGCCCTGGCACTGATCTTTCCACTACCATCAAAAGTGGAAAGGGTTACCTTATTGGTAACCTGCTGCAAATCTCTGTTCTGCTGTGCTCTAGGTCTCCTATCCTGTCCAGTCCTCATACTGTCTCTCCTCTGAGCACAATATTGTGGGAGGGGAAATGCATCCCTCACATGCTGTGGCAAACTCCACTCATCACTGACTGCCATGATAGTATTTGGGAAAGCTGCTTCTACCGGCTGTCCCTCAATCTCTGGTGGGTCACCTTAGGCAAGAAGTTAGGCTGCATGGGCCTATCTGCCGTCCGTGTAGGTCTTCTCTCATCTGTATGGGTATGCCTCCGCTCACGGCGTGGCGATCCCCTAACACTCCCAAGCTCTGAAGGTGATCTGCTATGACCCCTGTAGCTACTGGCAACTGATACGGATCTATCCCTCCTACCATGCCTGTCCCGTGGCCTATCCAGTGCCAACCTGTCCAAAGTAGTACCCATGCGCTCCATGGTCTATAATAACTGCCTCTGTGTGGCTGCCATATCCCGAATAAAATCCCTATCTGGATCTGCATGTTCCTCTCGAGGACTCTCAGGTCTCTCGCCCAAATATTCCATTCTGTCACCTCCTGCAATACCAGCCTCGAGTTGTGCTCGTCTGCGGGTGTAGTATCTATGTGGACCGTCCTCTTTGTGATGCATTCAAAGCTGATTTCTGCTGTAATACCCTATCTGTTTCTTCCCACACATGCTGGGAGGATACACTGCTCTGATACCACTGAAAGATCCCAAACCCGTTTTTGTCTGAATACTTTTTTTTTTTTAATTTAAATAATGTTCTGGCTCAGATCTGAACTGATAATATTATAGGAATTCATAAAACATCATACTGAAACTGCATAGATAAATAAATACTGAAAGCCCGCAATCCGAGTGAATATAAATTAGGCGCCTAGGGCAAATCTGGCAGATTCCTTTGTAAATAATTCAGCTGAATATTTAATATTGATTTCTGAAGCTAAATATTGCAGCCAGACAAATATAAATCTCTGACACAGTAATGAATAGCTGTAGGAGAAGCCGCCCCCACTCAGATAGATGTGCAAAGCCCACAACTGCAATTTATTTCTTTCCCTGACACTGTTGAAATGCTGAATAACTGATGTAAACAATGAAGATTCCTAGATGGAAACTTCTCTCACTGCCCCTGGGGTTTCCGTCCGCAAGAGGAATAATCCAGAGGGTTTCCGTCCTTGGATTCTGTCTGCAAAAGCTCTGTGCTAAATGCTCTGTGAAAATAATAATAATGATCTGAATGATTTCCCCAAGCCGTACTTTTCCTCATATAGCCAAAAACCCTCCAAAAGCCAAGTCGCACTTTTTGGCTAATACCAAATAATTAATTATTTTTACTTCATTAATCAAGTCGCACTTTTGGGTGTATTTGGCCATTACCCAAACAAGTTGCATTTTTGGCTAGGAAGGCAATTTAAATAATTTATTAATTTATTTAAATGCACTTTCCTAAGTCAAAATCACTCAAACAGTCTATTAATCCATTATGTGCTTTAATGATATTTTACTTTAATTCGAGCATCATATAATAAAATAATAAACCGAAGTCACCCTTGAAAACACCCCTTTGGCCGTCGGGTAGACAAAACAGGCCAAAAGGTCTTCGACTGAACTAATCGCGAAAGAGGGACATTACACGGTATCTTGCCTAGGTGGGGGTCCCTTCGGCTGTGAACTATCAACTTTCGAAGGAAATACCTTAGGCTGAATTCGAGGGGGAAACCTCGATTTTGGAGTGGACAACTCCAAATCACGTGCTCTCCTAATCGCCTCATGTAAGGAGGAAGGCTCAAATGCCTTCACAAATCTTGCTAGAGCGTCAGTCAAACCTGCCATGACGAGTGAAGGCAACCTCATCTCTGAAACATCAAATACCATCATTGATAACCTCTTAAAATCTGCAATGTACTGGTCTAGAGAACCTGTCTGCCTCAAGTGGGTCAACTCTCTGAAGTGCCTATCTGGGTCCCTCCTATCGAACCTGTTCATCAATCTCTGTGTAAAATCTGCATACGTAGTGATATGCATGTGTCCTTGTGTGATCAATCCATGATGCCACCAGTCATGGGCATCTCCCTCGAGGTGCAGGATAGCAAATTTAATTGCATCTTCTTCGCGCATGGGATTCAAGTCGAAGTAAGTCTTCAACTTCTGGATCCAAGACTGAGTGGGTACACTTCTTAGAGCCATCAAAGTGTGGAATAGAGATCTGCCCTAATCTCTTTTGAAACTCAGGTACCTGTGGTTGGTTATCTCTCCTAGGCCTGCTACCAATCTTCATTTTGCAATACTCCTGAAATGGCATGTTGTCTCGGAAACCCTCACTCAATGTCCGGTACTTCTCCCAGCAAGATTCTTCATCCACAATGTTTGCGAGCTGTCGTGTTTGCGAAACTTCCGGATCCTTCAAGAAGGAAGGCTCGTGGAGTCCCAAGGGCCTGGTAGATGCATGAGGGGACCCTTGTCCCGAATGTCCACTCTCACCTCTATTACCATGCTGACCCATATTGTTGGCTTTTCCTTTCTCTGCATGAGTCTCAATCCTACCCTGTGCTAACCTCTCAGTAAGCTGGTTCAAATAGAGGTTGGTAGTCTCCTGCTGCTTCAACATGTTGGTGAACAATCGTTTCATCAGATCTACTCCCAACTCTTCACTATCTCTATCTCCCATCTTTCAACCCTAACAGGCTGGAGGAACAACCGCTCTGATACCACTAAAATATCCCTGGCTGGCATCTTACAACAAGATGGACAAAACACAGAAATTTTGCAGCAAATACTAAATTTGATTTTTTTGATTTTTATGCAGAAAATTACAGCTAGGGCAGCGAACATTAAAATGTGAATAACTCTCAAAATATCCGTTCAAAACACTTGAAAATTTAAAGAGAACTAGATAATAATATAAAGAACACAAGGGAAATATTTTTGGAATTTTTCAGTCACTATATCGCTGCTAGAAAATTACAGCGTGCCTAAAATAGCTGGGAAACTTTGAAAATTAATATCTTTCTGAATACAAGTGCAAAAATGATGAAACTTGGGAAATAACATATATAAATATGGAAGATGACTTTCCAACCTTCAGATCTGAAAACGGCCAGCTGAAAACCCTAGAAATTAGGGCTGCAATCTCCCAAACAAGTCGCCCCCCTTGGTAGATGGCCAAAACCCTTGTGAAATCCTCTGTAGATGATGCCAAACCCTTCCTCTATGGCTGCCGTAGGTCTGATCCGAAAACCAGCTGAAAATCTTCACCGAAACTCACAAAAACCCTCAAACCCTAATTCTGAAAATCCTGAAAATGCCTCTGTAAAACAGCCATGAAATCAACTCCAAATGATAAGGTAGGGTAGATCTTTCACTACCGAAGAATGCCCCTGCTAGCTAGGGATGGATCTCTCACCACCGAAACTAGGGTTCCCGTGGGATCTTACTCCACAAGCTAAAAGTTGCAAACAACAGTTGCATCATGAAAAGAGATATAAGTGTATGTATGAATGAGTATCCTTTCACCCCTCTTCTCCTTTTATAATCTTTTCCATGTCAAAGAAACCCTAAAAACCCCCAAGGCACACTTTCTCATAAAGAGGGCCCAATTAAAAAATAACTTAAAGTTGCTTTTTCCCTTCCTAGGTGCCTTGGCCCAAAAAGTGATCCCAATGAAGAAATATAACATTTAATGCCATACATATCCCCTCAAGTCGCCAAAAAGGGTCTTTTAAGTGGTCCTAATGAAGAAACATAACATCTAGTCTCTTTTAAAAGCACTTTATGACCCTATCAATAAAAAATAATAACTGGACTAGATGCCCATACCCAATAGCAAATAGTATCCGTAACCCCCTGGGCATGACTAGGGTTAGGACACACATTGGCCCTTAGGCCATGGGTGAGGGAAAAGGGACATTACACATTAGTCCACATAATTTCAATAAGGAGAGGATGCATTATTTCCCTACTTTGGGCTTGATAAATCGAACCATCCAATGCATTGATTAATGTTTTTAGAGTAAAAATATTATTAATGATTTATTGAGTCAATTAATAGACTCATCATCTCCCTTGCACCATACCTTTTGCAAGTCCTCTTGCAAATTGCCACTGGGCTAACCTTTGCTCAAGGCTCTGTGCCATATTAAACTCTTCAAACTAATCTGCATATTTCTTGGAAGATGTACTTTTGAATCCCCTGTGATCAAGAACTAATCTGCCCACTCTCTAAATTATTTTTCCGGTTGCGGGTTAGTATATTGCCATGATGTCATAGGGCTGAGAAGCAAAGGTGGTCTAGTCCTCATTCCCATCCATTCATCATTTTCTTTCTGTGCTAAGAACTGAATGATTTTCACAATGATTTTTGCGCTCCTCATACTCCAAGTGAGAATTTGGGGAGAGACTACTTCTCTTCTTTTCAATGGAACATTTAAAGTTTCCAATCTTTTGTTGCATGCAACAAGAGCTTCCTCATAGTGTGCTTGGCCATAAGTGCTAAAATTTGCAATACATTCCTCTATAATCTTTGGCTAGGTACATAGAATCTCATGCTGGTAATACTAATAATAAGATCTGAAATTTGTCCTCATTTGGTCTGCATTTGCAAGTTAAGGCCTTTTGTAAAATCGAATGGTTTTTGGCCATTCCTGAAGACATCAATCTTTTTATTCCATAAAATGTGATTATATAATAGAGACTGAAAATCCTTCTACTTAAACTCTCCAACATATAAATTTAGAAGAAAATCAGGTACATAGGGAACAATCATATTAGACAAAAAGAATTCACACAACAAATTTTGTTGTTCTTTGGCACAAGTCTTATAAATGTCGATACAACTTTTTGCATCATTTACCTCATAAGGTAGGCCATAGCAAAGTCTAGTGAGCTGCCATAAATAAAACTATTCTTGAAGAAATAAACTGTACACTGAAGTTGGCCTCCTGCAAGCTAGAAGTTTCTGAGCTGTCTTGTAAATGCTACCAAACTTAAACTCCAATTTTGTTTTTAACTCCTTATTGGATTCAACATATTCTTTTAATTCTTTGTTTTCATCAAGGATCCTTTTGTTTTCGTGACAAACTTTTACCCATTTTGTTTTCATCCCAAGCATTTTGATCATCCCAAGCTTGGAGCCTAATATCTTTTTGCTTTATCAAATTAGAAACTTCTAGTCTTAATTCAGAAATGCCCTTATCTACACTTTGAATATTTGTTTGATGAAGCTCATTTTTTAAAGTAGAGTTAACTTCTTCCACACCTTTTAATTTCATCTTCAACAACTCCTATCTCCTTCTGTTGTTCTTGGATTGTAGCCTCAACTCTAGATAACATGATTGCTTGCTAAAGTTGTCTTTTCTCTTCTTCCTTTTCTTCTTCATGAGAGGAGGAGCTGGTGTCTTCTTCATAAAAACTTTGGTTCTTTCCCTTTAGAGACAAAATTTTTGTGTGTAGAAGAGAAAGGGGCTGCTTTTTGTTCCCCCTGTTGTTTTTCCTTATTTCCAGAGCTTGCTCTTCTATTTCTGGACCTGGAGACCTTGATTCTTGAACTTTGGTATGAGTTTCCAGAGCTGCAGGTGTTTCAATTTGGGCTAATTCTTCCAAAGTTTGTGTGGCACCTTCATCAGTTAAAACAGGTCTTCTTCTCTTTCTTGTTGAGATCTGAGACGACGTTGTTGCCCTGGTCCTTTTCCTTGAAATCTTGGGACTGGAATACTTTTTAGACTCCCCTTCTGAATCCATGGTCAAAATTGATTCATGATGAGGGGTTTGTTGTGCACGTTTCTCAGAACTTTCACCCGGTTCTTCGATCTTGGATCTCAAAGGCTCAGGATTGGATTGGTGATGGGTGAGAGTAGCCTCTAAAGCAAGACCTAGGGGTGGTAGGAGTATTCAAGGCCCTTCTTTATACTTTTTCCTTATATTTCAAGTTTTTCCCCAAGAAGGTCTCTCATTCCTTCTCCCCTTTTGGTTTCTTCAAGAAATGATATTTGCAAATTAATTGTATAAGCCCATGGTGTTTGAGTGAGGCCATGCCTTTTAGTGTACTTCGCTACCATGGTACTGATGGCATCAAATAAGAAACCTGTGAAGTTAACTCCGAGTTCAGGGTTTCTCCTCCCCTGCTTCAGGTGGATTAAAAGTCTCATGACATCCCAACCCATCACAAATTGTTAACCATCACAAGTAAAATATTTCTTTACCCAAGAAGCTACAATTTTCCAAGTTTCCGACAAGCTTTCCCTTTTTATCCCTTTTTGAAATCCTTTTGAGTTGATTATGATCTCGAGAAGGGCTTCACATTCTTCATGGAAGAGTTGAATGAGGTCTTTTATTGGAGAATGCCTTGTGACTTTGATGCCAAAGTCAGGTAGGCCACATATGGTACTTATAATAGTACTATTGACTTCAATTCTTATCCCCCTAATCTTTGTGTGAGGTTTTTCAAAATTTATAACAAACTCTTCTACCAATTGAGCATTATACCCTTCAAATTTCTTAAGGCAATCCAACCACCCTGCGTCATGGAAAACTTGAGCAACTTAAACATTCTATAGGAGCAATGTTGTTGACTTGGGTTTTGTTTTTTTTCTGGCCCATCTTGTAGAAATCTGCAAAGTGAAATCTTCAAAACATTAATGTCTTTCTCTTCAGAACAACAAACACTTCTTTTCTTGGAGCAACAATCTCTTAACTATTACTTTCTTCTCCAAGATAGACACTTGACAATATTAGTTATGCAAATGGTGGTATCCCATCGATAACTAATCTTCGCAGTCATGTGACACGTTTTTGTGGTGATAGAAATGATGCATGTAACTTCACATCTTTTCGGCACATTTCGAAATGGGATTTCCAATGCCATTACTTTCCTTCATCTGCGCCAAATGTCATGCATAAACTAGTTGATAGCATGCTATGATCATACCATTATTTCTTTTTAGCCCTTTTAACTTTTTGATTACATTAAATCAAATGCATTGGAATGTTTAGAAAGAAAATCCTTAGGTAGGGAAAATAAATACACTTTATACCTCATTAAAACATGTATCCTTATGATTTTTTGGCCTTCCATTCCTGCATTCGGAAAAGATGTATAGTTAGTGTGCATGTTAGAAAAGTCATTCGTCCCCGCCTTTTATTATCCGCATGTTATTACTTTTTTGGATATTCTGCATGCATATATATATATATATTGTATTTTTGGAATAAGAGAGGAGAATACTATCATTTCCAATTCCAGTTTTCTCCATTTATTGGAGTTTTAAACTTATTTATCGCACCAGGGTGGAAGAACTACATCCTTCCATGAAACCAAATTCAGCACATGATTATATTTTCTTGGTAAAATCATCTTTTCTCTGAGGTTGCTGATACAATCTCAATCTATGTCCATTTACTAATAAAGTTCTCTTGTCTCCATTTGACTGATCCATTAATCATAAATCTTTTCTACTTGATAGCACCCCAACCATCTAGTCCTTAACTTTCCTTTAAAATGTTGATACCTTGAATCAAACAAAAGGGCCCAATCTCCTTTAAATCTTCAGGTCTTGATATGAGGGTCATGCCATAACTTTCTTTGATGTTGGAGGGAAGATTGTTGTTGAGCTTCCAACCTCGTCTCATCTAACTTATTCAACTGAAGAATCATGTCTTTCTGGGCTGCGTCAATCTCAATTCCCACCTCTAATGTTGTCCTTAAGGTCTGCAACTCAAACTTTATAGGAAGCAGTGATTTCTTCCCATACACAAGGTCATATGGAGAGAAACCAGTGGTGGTTTTCCATGTATTATATGCCCAAATTGCTTCAGGAAACCTTAGTACCCAATCTTTCCTGGGTGCATTAACAACCTTTGTCAAGATATTTTCCAATTCTATGTTTGTAACTTCAACTTACCCGTTGGCTTGAGGATGGTATGGTGATGATTTCCGATGCTTGATCTGATAGTCCTACAAAGGCCTCAATCATGTTGGACATAAATTGAGGTCCTTGGTCAAATTGTAATGTCCCTTTTTTCCAAGCCAGTTGCTACAGAAGACTTTATCCCATTCCTTCCACGTGGGACTAAGGACTTGGAGCTAGATGAAAGTTGTTTGGATTAGTTTTATGAAATATTGCACTATTTAATGTTGTATTCCTATTGGATTCCTAGCGCTCCAATAGATGAAAATTACTATATGCTCAAATTGGAAATAGACTTTAATATTATAAGGTCGGCTGTAAGTTATGATTTGGCACCCCTTATGTTATAAAAGGAGGATGATTGGCCATTATTATGTCATAGTGAATCTTATAATTTCTTCTTGGTAAAGGTTTATACCTTTCCTATCTCTCTCATCAAGGACGAAAATCCTTGTTTGAAATCCCTTAAAGGACGAAAACCCTTGATGGTGGAACTTGCCTTTGGAACGAATACCCTCGAGGAAGGATATCTGGTATACTTGAATATCTTAAGCTATTTGGAGCTGATATCTTTTTATCTAGCACTAGGCGACTTGCATCATGAGCAATTTGGAGGTGTTTTGATGGATGTATGTTTTGATTCTTGCATGGATGGACTTGTACTAATTTCTAAAGGTGAAAGCAATCATTTCTGTGCATATTAAGCCAATAATTCAATATTTCCAAGTGGGGCGAATTGCTTAGGAGTAGAGTTTGCGTTGATTTTAAGGGTTTCTCCATGTTTGGTTTGCATTATTCAATTCCTCGCATTTTATAAGGCTGAAATTTACATTTTTATTATTTTAGGAGTTGTCTAAGAGCTATTTCTAGCCCTTGGTTGTGACTACACTGCTGCTGTTATAAAATTAATTGCAGCTGGGTGTAATCACTTATTTTCTCCATGTCTTTGATGTAAATTATATTAACAAATGTTTCTATGATTGTATTAATTATTTAGAAGCATTTTCAGTGGCTATTACATGGTTGTATGATGAGTTGAAGTCCCTATATAGTTCGCTGCTAGGGTTTTATGATATTTTAAAGATCCGTTATTATAAAAGTCAGATTATTCTCAAGTGGGATCGGTGTTGTTTCCTATTTTTTAGTTTCATCTCTAGAAATATACATTACACAAACACTATGGCTTTAGGTGCTCCAAATCTCCGTATGATCCTATGGTACAAGAAATCAGCTACAACTTCATTAGCAAAACGGAGGGCCTGAACTTCTGCCCATTTTGTGACATAATCAATGCATACCAGCAAGTACTCTTTTTCATAAGATGGGGGGTTCATTGGTCCAACAAAATCAATTCCCCACTTCTCAATAGGCCCTAAAACCAGTTAAAGATTAAGGGCCATTTCCTGGACAAGGTAGGCTTCCCCATTCTTTGGCATGCATCAGATTGCCATATGTATCTTTTGACATTCTTGTGAAGGGAAGGCCAATAATACCCAGCTCCAAGGATTTTGTGGATTGTCCTCTTAAGTGAATAATGTCCTCCCAGTTCATCGTGGCAAGATCTTATGATGTCATACACCTCTTCCCTAACACACCTGCGAAGCACCATATCAGGACCACATTTAAATAAAATTCCATTACATCATGTATAAGTAGCATTGTTTCTAACCAATCTTTTTCTTTCTTTGCTTGTAAAATAAATAGAAAACTTCCCAGTGGTTGGATAATTAGCAATATTAACAAACCATGGTCAGTGTGCTGAAATTGCAAACAAGGGTTCATATGGAAAATGGTCTTCAATAGGTTCTTCATCTGAAACATTCAATCTTGAGAGGAAGTCAGCAACAACATTAACCTTTCCTAGTTTATCAATGATTTTCAAATTAAATTCTTGCAAAAGGAGCAACCATCTAATAATCCACTAGCTTGTTCATTAAATACCTTATTACTGAATTGTCGGTGTATACAAAGATTTTATAGCCAGTAACATAATGTCTGAATTTATTAAGAGAGTAAACAACTACCAAAAAATCTTTTTTAGTTGTGTAATTCTTCTCTGTAGGGTTTAAGTTCTTACTAATAAAGTAAATCGCATACATTTGTTCTTCTTCATCTTTTTGACCAAGAACTGCTCCCATTGCATTGTTGGATGCATTAATATGAATATGAAAAGGCTGCCCCCAATTGGGTCCTTTCAAAACTGGGGCAATAGATAATTTGTCTTTTATAACCTCAAAGGTTTTTTGACATTGAGAGGTCCATTCAAAAACACAGTCCTTTGTTAGTAAGGAGAACATGGGTGCAACAATTTTACTGAAATCTTTATTAAACCTTCTGTAGTAACCTACATGCACTAGAAAAGTCTTAACATCAGTCTAATTTTCTGGTACATGCAAGTTAGTAATGATTTCTATTTTCTTAGGATCAACCTAAATACCTTAAGCAGAGATATGATGACCCAAAACAATTCCTTGATCAACTTATATCAAACATTTCTCATGACTCAGGTAGAGTTAGTGTTGTTCACATCTAGCTAGCACTTTTTCTAAATTACTCAAAGATTCTTGAAAAGTAACCTCATGGACAGTAAAATCATCCATGTATACATCAACACAATCATTAGTGAGATTTGCAAAAATAACTAAGATTGCCCTTTGAAATCTACCAGGTGCATTAAATAAACTAAATGTTAAAACTCTGTATGCAAATGTTCCCTAAGGACATGTGAAAGTGGTTTTATCTTGATCTTTTAGAGCTATACAAATCTGATTATAACCACTAAATCCATCCAAAAAAGAAAAATATTTCTTACCTGTCAAATTATCCAAAACTTGGTCTATAAAAGGAAGAGGGAAATAATATTTCTTTGTGGCCTTGTTAAACTGCCTATAGTCTATATAAATTTTTCCATTTACCATTCTTTTTTGGAACTATAACAAGTGGGGAGACCCATTGACTATCAGGTATATGATAGATAAAGCCCACTCTCAGCAATTCCTCTATTTCATCTTTAACAATATCTCTGAGTGTTGGGTTGATCCTACGTTATGGTTGGCTAAGTAGTTTAACATTTTTTAGTATAGATGTGATGAGTACAGATGCTAGGGTGTATTCCTCTCATATCAGTATAATCACATGCAAAGGCTTTAAAATGATTTTGCAAAACATTAATGACCTCAACTTCTTGATCACCATTTAAATTTCTACCAATGTTCAATTCCTCCTAGTTGAATGGATATTTGTTTAATTTTAGGTAGATTTTCTTGCTTGCTTTCATTTACTAGAGAATTCAAAGGACAAAAATGACGGTGTAGCTTGTGAAAAATTGTTATGTTTTCAAAAAATTTCCCCTCAGAAGATATGATTATTGCCAAAGGACAATGAAAATCATTTAATGTGTTTCTCTTGATAAGCACGTGGCTGAGAAGGGGCATAATCATATATCTCGACATAACCTTTTTTATAAATTTTACCCTCTAGAACCCTACTGTCTTTTTCAGAAGCCAGAGTGGACAATTCTGGAGCTAGACTAGTTCATTTCGGAGCCAGACTAGTTTTTTTTATCAAGGTTCCTATACTATTTCATCCACATGTTTTTGTACTGCAATCATTGCTAAATAAAAAGAGCTCATACTATTCTGATGTGGTTGATTAACCCATATATGTTCACAAGTTTATAAATATGGTTGAGCAGGAGGATACAAAAAAATTTTCTTTGCTTTAGATCCAGTTAAGATAGTCATATATCCAGACCTACAATCAATAAATGCAACAACAATAGCAAACCAAGGTCTTCCTTAAATAATTGGATAGCTAGATTTATGATTTTTTTACTGCAAGATCATAAATTCTACTAGATATTCCCATTATTCAACTGTAATCATTACATCTCCTATGACTCCATCTGGTACAACAATGGATTGGTCTTCCATTTGAAGGATAGTGTTGGTCGATTGCATTCCTGTTAAAGACAATAGATTCAGTGTGTCTATTGTCATTATATTAATAAGATAAGATAAGATAATTGTATTAATGTCCAACGAATGACTACAAAAGTAGGTTAATGGGACTGCACAATTCAATGCCAAAAGAACCATCACGGAGACCCGAAATGGTCATCCGAACAACAAAAGAGGAGAGAAGAGAAAGGAAAGAAGGAGGAGAAGCAAGGGCCACAATGGCCACAAGAGTGTGGATGGACTAAGTCGAGGAAGAGGGGGGCGGATAAGCCCCACCTCCGACCCTAACACCTAGCAATCGAGGCTGACTAGAAGTAGCAAGCGATATGTCTGTGTCATGTAGTTGAAACTATGGAGAGTCTGGAATGTTGGTGTCTAGGAGAAGGACGAGCAAGACAAGCCCTTTGATCCTCCTGGCTAACTGTGATCCGTGGGGGAGGGCCCCAAAATCAATCGAGGAAGCCTCTAGGGGGGTCTTGACGGATCTGGTCTGGGGATTCATACTGGTGTCAAGATGTCGCTTGGTGCCCCTCTCTGGTGGGAGCACCATAAAGAAATATGTGATCTGTCGAGTCGCAGCTTGTCTGGGAGGAGACTGAAGGGTCTAATTCCGAAGCCTGAGAGCCTCCTGTAGGTAGAGAGCAAGACACCGCTGATCACAATATCTAAAGAAAGCCGCAAATGACGGATGCTCCCGGAATAGGCGATGGAATCTCCCTCGAATATCATAGTAGATGGGGCACCTAAAAATGAAGTGTTCCTCCGTTTCGACCTCTTGGAGAGAGAAAAGATGGCAAGTCCTCTTCGAGCGGTCTAGTTGGTGGTTCTCCACACGAAGTTTGTGAGAGCCCACTCTGAACTGGCCTAGGGATATGTGGAATGCCTGCAACTAGTGTCGGGAGATATACATAGGCCACTAATAAGCCCATCATTTACCTCAAGGAAATGTGCAGCATAGAAAGCCATCTTAGGACGTAATCCACCTGGAGGGCCTATCCAAGTGTGCTAGATGAACTGCCTATAAATATCGTCTCTGATAATTTTTTGCAGATTTTGCTTGCTCGGTAGGAGATGGGCAGGAGCGTCTAGGGAGTATCTGTATGGTGGGAGGCAGTCCATCTTAATCCTGAAAGAGCCAAGAAGATGTGAGACTCCGATGTACCAACAGTGGGAACGACCACTGCAGTCAGAAAGAGCAACATCCTCAGCGGAATGGTAAGCGAGGTAGAGATACTTGTCCCTGTCCTGCAAAGGAATCTGAAAGTCCTTGGATGCGATACAAAAGAGAAACAAGGCCAAATATAGTCTTCATTCTAAAAGGGCGAGCTCCGAATTCAGCCAATAGGATATTGTGTTGAACTGTCTCTTTGCACTTGATGATGCGTGTGTGCATGAGGATTTGGACTTGCTCAACAATAGCCCAATCATAATCAAGCAAGGATGGCCCCCAAACCTTGGAGCCATAGAGAACAATGGGCCTCACAAGAGAATCTGAGAGAGACATCTTCGACAAGATGTCCTGGAAGTGGTGGCAGAAGCACTGTCTCTCCAAGATTGCCAAAGAACCATACCCCTTGTTGATGCGGGGTTGAAGAGCAGGCCGAAGACTTAAATGGGGCCCGATAAATAAAACTCCCAGGAAAGTGTAGGAGCTGATGATCTCAATCTCTTCCCCTCGATAGAAGAAATGGATTTCAGAAGTCTTCAGGCCATTGAAGATCATGACCTTGGTTTTACCAAGGTTAACTGTCAGCTGTCTGTGGTCACAAAAGAGGGCTAAGGCGTCCAACTGTCTTTGAAGTCCCTCTGCAGAAGAGGCAAGGAGGACTACATCATCCGCGAAAAGGAGAATGTAGATCAACACCTGGTGAAGAAGGCAACCATCCCCTTCCTGGATATGGTCCCTGAGAAATTCCTCCAATTCATCAATATAAATACCAAACAAGGTGGGCGAGAGGGGGGCAACCTTGTTTAACCCCGATGATGCTCTTGATGAAATCAGAAAAACTGGGCAACAGTGTGAAGGCGGCCCAAAACCTCTTCGTACAGGCGCATAATGGCGACAAGAAGAGTTTCAAAAATACCGATGTCTCTAAGTCTACGGAAAAGAGCTTCCCGTGGCACAGAGTCAAAGCTTTTCCGAAACTCCATGAAGCAGCAAAAAACCCTAGAGGAGCGGTGGCGTGCCTCCTCAATAATGGCTTGAAGGGTGAGGATGTGGTCGACGGTCGGGTAAGCAAGTCGGAACCCTGCCTGCCCCCTAGCTCTGTAATGGTACTGCTCCAAAAACTCAGAAAGCTGCATGTGGAGGACCGTGGCATACAACTTGGAGAATGTGTTACCCACCATGAACGTCTTGTAGTTGTTCGGGTCGGAAGTGGGGCCCGACTTGTTGATTGGGTGAATGATATGGTGGGACCACGACTTCAGAAAACTTGTACAAACGACCCGATTGAAGAGGTCCACAAGATAGCTGTTTAGAGTGTCCAGACTCCAAACCGTGTTTGAAGAATTCCCCCTGGAAGCCCTCCTCATTTGCCAACTCTACTGTCTATTCTTGGTTGAAATTGCTTTCTTCACATTCATGTAAGTGAAGATATGACATATAGAGGGAGGGGACATAACCTGGATTTGGGGTTGGTCAGGAATGTCGTAAAGGGTGGAAGTATGAGAAAACATGGAGCTAGGATGTAAATCCCGGGGTAAAAAAGAATGACGGGGGAAGAATGGTATGCTAGAAACGTTTAGGGGAGTGTAAGAAGGGATGCATCGGAGCTCAAGGTGGCTGTGCAAGAGATAAAGGTGCGCTTCTTATGGCGAAGGAGACGACAGCTAATCGGACTTGAGAGATGGGAGGGAGGGGGAGAGTGTGCGTGAAAGCGAAGCGAAGCTAACGGTGAAGGGCTTTACAGTCTTCACCATACCACTGGTTCATGGGGCAGGTCCTCTTATAAGGGAGGGTGGGAGTGACTCTAATATCTACCAAGACATTAGATATTGCTTGTCCATCTATGGTAATAGTGATGACTAGACTCCCTGGATCCTCATACTTAGGTAAGAGCAACTTTCTTGCCAATAGATCAACTAGTTTTCCATCGACTTGCACTGTTTTTGGGTATTGTTTCTTTCTACCTGGTGTCTTTATGCAAATGCCTCTAATAGTTTGGTTAAGTTCTAGGATATCCCTGATTACTCTCAAAAGTGAAATTTCAATATTCAATTTTCTAAGCTCTTGCACCAATGCAAATTCTACGTTGACAAGTGTTTGTTTTAGTCTCTCAGGAAAGGGGGTTGTGTGAACACTTTTGTCCTTTTCTCTAGCACTTTCCTCATTTTGTTTTTGTATAATAGGGTCAACTTCTATCATTTCCTCAGGTATTTCTGTGATAAGAATTGGACGACTGTTCAATTTTTTTCCTAATCTCAACTATAGGTTATTGATAGAATCTACCTGCATTGTCCTTCTTGTGCAACTTCATTAACTGAAGCTCTTTGCTGATTTTTTGGATTTGGGACAGGTTGAGCCAGAGGTTGGGCCTGAGTTGTCCTCCTTGTGGGTTTGATTGAGGTGGTGGCATGCCTATTGTGGTGGATATTTTCTTGGCTGATTGAAGTTTTGTTAGTGTGACCATTGTTGATTTGGCCATGGTTGTGGGTTGACTGGTGGACTCTAGTTCTGTTGATTGAAGTGAGTTATCCATGGCTGTTGATTTGGAAAACTCATCCAGTTTTGTTGTGTCCAATCAGGTTGTCCCCAAGTGGATGGAACCTGACTAGGCCATTGCATCAAACAAGGATTTGGAGCAGGTCTTGGAGAAAAGGCATGCTGATTGGTCTGTCTCTAAGCATAGTTTAACTCTCCTATTGGTTGAGCAATTTTATTTAATCTTTCATTTAGAATAGGGAGAAAGGTACAATGATTAGTATCATGCTCATTCACATCACAAATCAAGCACATGTTAGTGTGATCTAGAGGACGGTCCTTTAAAGGATGCATTTTCCTACACGTAGGGCAATACATATTCAAAGGTTATGTTGCAACACTACTTTTGGCCTTTAACCCATCCAAAGTAGAAGTGAAATGTGTTAAGATGTTTGTTTTCATGTTGGAAAGTTCTTATATGAGTTGCGAAGTGTCAGAGGTATTTTGCATAGTTCTATTTTTCCTAATGCTTTCCCTTGTTCTAGAATAACTTCTGCACAACTTAATAATCTGATGGAGGGTAAGCTTATTAACATCTCCTCTTCCAATTAGATTGATGAATTCTCTAACAACTTCATCTAGTCCTTTGAGAAAGATTGTTTTACTTAGTTCTTCATGTAACTCATATCCACTCCTTCTATGGACAAAAAGAAATCTAAGTAATCTTCCAAATTCTCCTTTTCTTTTTGTCTTATTTTAAAGAATTCATCCTTCCTATCCCTTCCTCTATAATAATCCTGGTATTTATCTAGAAAAATGGTTTCCATTTCTTCCCTGGGATGAATGGAGTTAGGTTCCAACCCCATAAACCATTTCATGGCAGAATCCTCGAGGGTGGAAGGAAAGAATTTGAGTTTATGATTATTTGTTTTGTAGTCATATGTTTGACAGAAGACTTTGAACTCAAAAAAAAAATGGTCTGGGTCCTCTACTGACATTCCTATGAAGGTAGGCAGTATAGATGGAGAAATGTTCTTCATAGGGGATTCTTCTTCATTGTTTAGGATAATGGGATAAGTAAAAGTTTGTCCTATGGGCATGTTCTCTTGAAGAGGATCTTCTACTTCTTCACCCATTTCTTTGAAGATATTTTGTAATGCACGAGTATTAGGGGATGTTGGTTCCTTAGGAGGCAAAGTAGATTCAGTTTCAATTTCTCGAGTGTTATCAAATTCTTCTATGTTCTCTTCACAGTGTTATGTGTTGAGAGTTGCTAGGTATGTATCTTCCCTTAGTGTCTTGCGGCCTGTACATCAATTTTAATCTTTGGAAAGAGGCTGGGATATCTACTAGCTACATATTATTGCTTCAATGACACAATTCCCCGGCAACGACACCAAAAATGATGGGTCGCTGTAATATCCAATCATTTTAATCAACCAGTCCAAAGTTGACGTCATTTTAACCAGGGATAGTGTCCTAGGTAGTATGCAATGAAGACAATAAACATATAACTAGTGGCAGTCATTTTGATTTTGGAGGGGTTTATCTGTCTGTTTGTGTCTATTTATTCCCTTCACTAATTACTGAAAGTAATCAACTTTTGAAACTACTGAAATCCAATTTCACCCCCCAGGGTTGAATTGATAACATACATCAGAATTCTCAAGTCCCAGGCAAATTGATTGATCCAGGGCAAAAATCATGTTTCTAGGGTCCCTTCAGAAATTTTTCTAACTCTCCTGTCCAGGTTGAAAAGAACAAGCTCTGAGAAAATGCAAGAAAGTTGCAGAAAATAAGCTTGGGCCAGAAAAAATTGTGAAAATCGGCTAAGTCCTAGTCCCCGGGACAGTTGGGACATTTGGGACGAAAAGGCGCGGATCGGCCGAAAAGCCTACAGGCGGCCCAAACAACAAAGGGACATCTGGGACAAATGGACGCGAAATGCCCGAATCGGCCGAAAGAAAGAAAATTTGTCCAAGTCCTTAATCGGGAGCAAGCGGGACAAGAGTACGCGAAGGACCCGAACCGGCCGGTTCGGCCGGAATGGGAAAACTTTCGCACAGGGACATCTGGGCCGTGAGTGCGCGAAGGACGCGAACCGGCCGGTTCGCCCGAAATGAAGAACTTTCGCTAGCGCGAATTCAGCCAAAACGGGAAACTTCAGCACAAGGACAAGTGGGACAAAGGGACGCGCGGGACGCGGATAGCCGAAGGAGCCGAAAGCCAATCAGATCACGCCACGTGTCACCGACAGAAAAGGACGAGGAAGCCCATTTCGGGTGGATCAGAGGATTCTGTCCCGCGACAGCACTGGGACATCTGGGACAAAAAGACGCGGTGGACGCGAAAATCCGGCAGGCCCGTGGACGAATCACAGCATGACACGTGTCGCCAAGGAAAAAGGTCCAAAAAGTCAAAGGGGCAAGGTTTGAAGCGCTGGCCCGAGCCAATTAGTACAGGACACGTGTCCAATGGAGCAGAGAAGTGCGGAGCCAGGGAAAGATTTGGGAAATTTGGCCAAGTTCAGCCAAAGAGCTAAAAGTGAAAGTCTACTCCGCGCCCCGTGTCGACCAATCAATGCATGCCACGTGTCCCAAGTGGCGGGGGCGCGGAGGAAAAGTAAAAAATGTTCCGAATCATCAAAAAGTCAAAGTTTTCAAGGAAAACCCGCGGGACAGGTCAGATGAGAGAATAACATATCCAATCAGCACGTGCCACGTGTCATCCAGGTGGCAGAGCGCGGGAAGAAATTTAAAAATCCGTTTTCGCCTGTTTTGTGCCCTAGATCTTCAGATCTCCATATCTTTTGATCCAGAGCTCGGATTGGCACGTTCTTTATATCAACGGAAAGCTTGTGAAATTCTCTACATGATTCTGGGGTTAATCTCGAGTTTTGGTGCAGTCTGGAGGGAGAAAATCGAGAAACGGCCCTGACGCGTGTTCATGACCAGAAGTGACATTCCAGCGACCAGATTTAATGCAGAATGGGTCGCCTTCTCCTGTATTTCGGTCAAAATGACAGGGTATGGGTTTGTAAGGTTCCCCATGCCGTTTTAATGCACCTGCATTCAAGGAGGGATGGGCTCTCATGTTTTTGTACGTTTCCTGTCCCCTGGGCTCGACCCTTGCACTGTAAAAGCCAGATTTGGCTCATTTCCAAAGGGGGGAACTTTTTTTGACATAGCAACTTCTTCTTTCAGCTCCAGCAAGTGACTGAAGCAAGGATCAGACCTCTCCAAAGGATTGTAACAGTTTTCTTTTACCTCTCTGAGGGTGTAATGCAGTGATTTTGACACTGAAAATGATAATGCAAGCTCTGTGAATGGGTTTCAGTCCTCTGTTTGTATTATTTGCTTCATTTCAAATCCTAAATTATATCTTATCAGTCTGTGTATGTTTTATGTTGTAAACTTTGGTCTGTGTCTATTTGCTTGACAGAAATGTTTCACCACTCCTCCTTTGGTGTATCACCTGTTAGTTTAGTTTTATTTTTGCACTTTCTATCTCTGTCTCCTTGCAGTTTAGAGTAGGATTAGGATCTGAACCTCTGTAGTTTTGCAAAATATAGATCTAAATCAGAGGAGTTTGAGGAACCAACCTCTAATCTGGAGATTCCTCTCTCAGTTTCACAAGTCCCCACACTTGGAGAGAGGTTTCCATGTTGTGCAATCACACTGGATGCTGAGTGATCAACCTAGAAGCCTGATCTGCATCCAGGGGTGCTGTGAGCCTGCAACAACAGTTTTGGCACGCCCGGTGGGACACTAGAGGTCTCATTTTTATTGCAGCAAAGTTGATATGCATCTGCTGCAGTTTTCTTGCTTATAAGAGCTATTATTTGCATATCTGGCGACTCCAAGGGGAAGAATCAACTGGTTTCAGCAGTGCAGGCCTGAAAACTCATGAGAAGAATCAACACAAGGTCAAGAGTTGGAGAAGAAGAAGTGCTGTTTGAATACCTGCAGTTATCTCCAAGAAGAAGGCAAAGAGGAAGAAGGATTCAAAGGTCTCCATCTCCACCAAACAGAACTCTCTCAACTCCTCCACCTGACAGGCCTTTCATTCAGTATACAAGGGCTTTAAGACCGATTAGAATGGCTCAGAACAATCCCTACGTCAACTTCACAGGCAGCAGCCCACTTGCTCTCAATGCACAACATCCAGTTCCTATTGCAGCCTTGAAGAACATTCCCTACTTCACCGGAGAAAATCAGACTACTCCAGGTGATCATGTTAAAGATATTGCTAACCTTTGTGCAATCCATGAAATCAATGAAATGCAAGTGGCTGTCAAGTTACTGGCATCTTCCTTCAAGGGTAAAGCATTACAATGGTTTAGGAGCCTTGGAGCTGGTTCTATCACAAACTGGAATCAGCTGTGTATTGCACTTCACGAGCAATTTGGAGAGAAGGGAGACAACTTGTCTCTTTTGGAGCAGCTGACAACTATCAAGAGAGCCCCCAACGAGCAGCTGACTGACTTCAACTTCAGATTTCAAAGGTCTTGGGATAGGATTCCAGTGGCAGTCAGGCCAACAGCAGGAGGTGCTTTTCTATATTACCTTAAAGCTTTGAATTCTGATATTTCTATGTTAATTCAGTCCATGGGAGGCACAACAATCCCTATGGCTTATAGCATTGCCATTAGAGCCGAAAACTGTCTTATTCAAGCTGGTAAACTGGCTCCTAGGCCTCCCATGCCCTTGTATCCAAACTTAGAAAATCCAAGCACTAGTCAAGCACCCACTTTGGCTCCTGTTCCAACCCCTAGAAACCAGAGTTCAAATGAAGCTTCCACTTCATCTCCAAGTGCCCCAAATGAGCTTCAAGAGGTCATGAAACAGTTGCAAAACCTAGGCAATGAGCTGGTTACTCTCAAGAGGCAGCAAGCCCAAGGTTTCAGACCTTCCTATCAACCCCAAGCTCAGCCTAATAGGCAGCCATACCAACCACAAAGACCACCTAATCCAGCTGCAAATGTGAATCAAACAAGGCCTCCTGCCAATAGACCATTCCAGCCCTATAATCCAAATGCCATATCTGCCTCTAAGGCATTAGTGCCAACACAGAACAACATTGCTCAGGAATATGACTGGTGCTTTCCATGCAACGAGCCTCATAACCAATCCATGTGTTTCAATGGTGCTCTCAATCAAGCACTAATGGTGACAACTACTGGTGTGGAGGGCGAGGGCAGTCAAGGAAACAGTCAACAACAAGAAACATTCCAACAGCAATCAGCCCCAAATGACACCACATTGGTGAACTGGCAAGCAGAAGATTTCTGTGGCATGAATCAGGCAGTTTCTCAAGGTGTTGCAGCCAACACAAGGTCAAAGAGGAGAAATTTGGGTGAAGAACGGCCATTAGCCCCAGCCAATCCACAACCTTCCACGGCTCCACAAATGATTGGCAAGCAAAGTCCAGTTTCAAGTGCACAAGGACAGCCAAGAACAGCCCCTAGGCCAACTCAAATGCCAGCTGTTGCTGCCCACGTGCAAGGGGTGAATGTGCAAACCAAGGGACAACAAAAGGATACTTCATCCCCGTTCAGTATCATTGAACAGATGAAGAAGACTAACGTCAATATATCAATGTGGGAATCCCTATCTATCCCAGGCCAAAGAGATCTGCTGCAAGCTGCCATGAAGGATTGGCCAACTTCGAATCAGCAGGTTCAGATGCAAGACAAGGTGCTCACAAATGCTACCCAGCCTGAAGGAAGTCATGGAGGACAACAAGGTAAGATGTTGAAGCCCCCTCCTTTCTACGTTTCGTTGATCATTGGAAATCAGCTAGTACATAATTGCATGATAGACTCCGGAGCAAGTAGCTCAGTAATGCCTAAACAGATAGCTGATCAGCTAGGGCTCCAGTATGAAATAACATCTAAAGGGGTAGTGCAGCTAGATGGGACAGCAATAGCAACAGTTGGAGTGATTAAAAACTTGAGTCTTACCTTGCACGCATGTCCAAATGTTGTTGTCTTACAAGATGTATCAATCATAGACCTTCCACCACTCTTTGCCCTTTGTTTGTCAAGGGACTTCACAGCCAAGATTGGGGGGTATTTGTCTGCTGATTGGTCACACATGCTGTTCAGAACAAGATATGGAACTAAGGCTACAATTAGGTCTGAACCTATTGCAAACTTCCATATTGAGCCTTATACTCCAAGTCAGATTAATGCCAATTGTTCAGCATTTGATCAAGAAGATTATCCAAACACAGATGAAGCCGAAACCAAGGTTGGAAGCATCCCAGATTTGACTCTTGATGAATGGGCAAGCAAGATACATGCTTTTGATCCCTATCAAGAAGTAGAAGAATCTGAGCTGGGAGTCTATTGTATACACGAAGAAAATCAACCTATTCCTAGCATCACTAAGCCAAGTCATAAAGACAAGAATGAAGTATGGCAATTATTCTTTGATGGGTCAAGGAGTAGACAAGGCGCAGGAGGAGGAGCTATGCTCATTTCACCGCAAGGTATAAAGTATTACTCAGCCTTCCGTTTTCAGTTTTCTTGTTCAAACAACACAGCTGAATATGAGGCCTTGATTCATGGACTTCATTGGGCTAGAAAAAAGGGCATAAATAACTTGCAGGTGTTCGGGGATAGCGAGCTAATCGTCAACCAAGTTAGAGGACAACATGCTACAAAGAACGACTTGCTGAGGAGCTACAAGAATAGGGTATGGGACCTCATTGAGGATTTCGGAGCTTTCAACATTGTGTCCATACCCAGGAAAAAAAATGAAGCCGCGGATAGGCTCGCAGCAGTTGGAGCAACGTTTGATGTGGTTGACAACATCAAAAGGGAAAAAACACAGCCACATATCCATGTGATTGTGAGGCCAGCAGTTCCAGATAATAACACAAGCTGGCAGGTGTTTGAGAACGATCTACAGATCGTCAATTTTTTACAAGAAGAGGCTGAATTCTCAGCTAGGAATCAGGACAGACTTGAGCAGCAATATGGGGATCAAGTAGTGCAGCTGCGGACAAACAAGCTTCCCAAGGGTTTAGTAACGTTGGAGTCTATCTTCAACCCTAACGACCAGTTCCGTAAGGAAAAGGCTAACATACAGGTCAAGAGAGAAGATTCAGAGCCAATTCCGGTTGGGGAAGGCAAAACACTTCAAATTGGTAAAGTGGCCACTGAGCAGGAGAAATCAGATTTCATACAGCTTTGCCAAGAATTTCCAGATGTCTTCGCTTGGAGCTATGAAGACTTGAGAGGATTCAATCCGAATTTGGCACAACATACCATAGAATTGGATCCAGATGCTAAGCCCATCAGGCAGAAGCAGAGACCTGTTAACCCTCACATTGAGCCTCTAATGAAGAAAGAGCTAAATAAGCTAATAGAGGCAAGCATTATATTCCCGATCAAGCACTCAAGCTGGGTTGCTAACTTGGTTCCGGTCAGGAAGAAGAGCGGAGAAATCAGGTTGTGTGTGGACTTCCGAGACCTCAATAGGGCCTCTCTCAAAGATCATTACCCGCTTCCTTCAATGGAACAAATATTGCAAGTAGTATCCGGTTCAGAGAGATTCTCTCTCCTAGATGGCTACTCAGGGTATAATCAGGTGATGGTGAAAGAAGAAGACCAATTCAAGACAGCCTTCACAACTAAATGGGGCACATATGCTTACAAGAAGATGCCATTTGGGCTGTCCAACGCTGGTGCTACCTTTCAAAGGGCAATGGACATGGCATTCAAAGGCTTGATCAACAAGATAGTGCTGATATATCTAGATGATATCACTGTCTTCTCAAAGAATGCAGCAGACCATCTCTTTCACCTCAGGCAAGTGTTTCAGAGGTGTAGAAAGTTCGGAGTGTCTTTGAACCCCAAGAAGTGCATCTTTCTTGCACATGAAGGAAAACTTTTAGGCCATATTGTCTCGAAAGAGGGACTGGCAATTGATCCAGAGAGGGTTGAAGCCATAAGAGCACTACCATTGCCAAGTCACAAGAAGGCTCTTCAAAGCTTCTTGGGAAGGATCAATTTTGTCCGCAGGTTTATCCCAGATTTTGCAGCCCTTGTCAAGCCCATCACCAAAATGTTAAAGAAGAGCATGGCTTTTAAGTGGACAGCAGAAGGCAAGGAGAGCTTTGAAGCGATCAAAGAAGCTATCTCTCAAGCACCAACTCTCATCAACCCAGACTTCTCCAAGGATTTCATCCTCTATGCATTTGGAGGCGATGACACTATTTCTGCCATTCTAGTACAGCAGAACAAAGATAATGATGAGCAGCCAATTGCCTTTTTCAGCCAGAGCCTAGATGACTGCGAGGTGAGGTACTCTTTTATTGAAAAGCATGTACTTGCAGTAATCAGAAGCTTGAAGAAATTCAAGCATTTAGTCTCAAACAACAAGGTCCAGTTGCTGGTCTCACATGCTGGAGTTAAGGACTTCCTCCTCAACAAGGATTTGAATGAGAAAAGGGCAGGTTGGATCACCCGTGTCATGGAATATGACATTGATATCAAGATCACCAAGCTGGTAAGAGGGAAAGGACTGTGTGAGCAGCTGGTTTTGGGGAAGCAAAAGGAAGTATGCAACGAAGAAGAGGCTGTTTTGACAGTCCAGGACAGCCATGAGCCAAGTGGCAATCAAGAAGAAGACAATGCTTCCCCCACTCCTTGCTGGACCCAAGATATTATGCACTTCCTAGGCACAGGCCTAGTGCCCTCCAGAGATGAACAAGACCCAAAGGAGACACTTCAGATTGCAGGCTGTTCCGTATGCCATTGTTGATGGGGTTTTGTTCAAGAAAGATGTGAATGGAGTGCTGCTGAGATGCATTAGCACAGGTCAGATTCAAAGGGTGTTGGAAGAGTTTCATGGTGGACCAGCTGGTGGCCATTTTGCACCAAGAGTGACAGCTCTAAAAATCATGAAGGCTGGTTATTATTGGCCTAAAATCTTCAGTGATTGCTATGCATGGATCAAGAGGTGTAAGAATTGTGCATTCTTCACAGGAAAAGAGAGACTTGCTGCCCTCCCATTGCATCCAATCTCAGTTGACCAGCCATTCATGCAATGGGGTTTGGACTTCATTGGAGTCATTAATCCCAATTCAAGCCAAGGGCACAAATGGATTTTGACAGCCACAGACTACTTCACCAAATGGACAGAAGCAGTAGCACTCAAAGAGGCGAACGAGTCTAACATCTTAGACTTTTATGAGGGGATAACAACCAGATTTGGTGTACCTGCTACCATAATCTCTGATAATGCATTAGCATTCATTGGATCCAAGGTGACTGAGTGGGCTGTCAAGAACGGTATTTACCTAAGCACTTCATCGAACTATTACCCTCAGGGTAATGGCCAGGCCGAGTCTACAAACAAGAACTTGTTGAGGATCATTAGGAGAACTCTTGATGAGAATCAGAGGTCTTGGCATACCAAATTGAAGTCAGCCTTATGGGCTGATAGGATAACTCCCAAAAGATCCACAGGTAACTCTCCATTCAGGCTTGTCTATGGAAGAGAGGCAATCTTGCCTATGTCACTTGAGTTGCCAACATTGGAACTCATGAAGCAGCTGGAGTTGCTTGAATTTGAGCCCGTGGAGGTGAGGTATGCAGAGTTGATGGAGCTGCAAGAGATCAGAAATCAGGCATCCCAAGCAATGGAAAAGGATCAAGCTTTGATCAAGAAGACCTTTGATAGGAAGGCCAAAGATAGATCTTTTCAAGTTGGAGATCTAGTGTTGAAATGGGATGTGGACAGAGCAAAACCGGGAAGGCATTCAAAATTTGATGCCATTTGGAGTGGCCCATACATGGTCACAAAGTGCAAGAACAACAATGCTTTCCAATTGGCCTCATTGGATGGTGAAGAACTGCAGATTCCAGTCAATGGAATCTATCTCAAGCGTTGCTTCTAGAGGAAAGTTCACTACCTCTGTAAATATTAGATTAGATTTTCTTTCCTCCAAGTGCTTGTGCACATTGTTTTGCTGTAGGTTAGTTTTGTTTTCCCTAAGTGCTTTGGCACAGCTTGCTGTCCATGGAGATGTTTTGCAGTCCTTGCTTTCATCAGGTAACATTCCATCTTCCTCCTTGCACTTTCTGAGTCAGTTAGGGTCCTAAACAGAATATTCGATGACTCCATGCCCAATGGACTGCTTCAGGCAACTGGTCTTTTCATCTAGCAGGCAGATGACCCCGCTGAGTCGCCAAATTGTTATCCAATTTCACCCCCCCAGGGTTGAATTGATAACATACATCAGAATTCTCAAGTCCCAGGCAAATTGATTGATCCAGGGCAAAAATCATGTTTCTAGGGTCCCTTCAGAAATTTTTCTAACTCTCCTGTCCAGGTTGAAAAGAACAAGCTCTGAGAAAATGCAAGAAAGTTGCAGAAAATAAGCTTGGGCCAGAAAAAATTGTGAAAATCGGCTAAGTCCTAGTCCCCGGGACAGTCGGGACATTTGGGACGAAAAGGCGCGGATCGGCCGAAAAGCCTACAGGCGGCCCAAACAACAAAGGGACATCTGGGACAAATGGACGCGAAATGCCCGAATCGGCCGAAAGAAAGAAAATTTGTCCAAGTCCTTAATCGGGAGCAAGCGGGACAAGAGTACGCGAAGGACCCGAACCGGCCGGTTCGGCCGGAACGGGAAACTTTCGCACAACATCTGGGCCGTGACAAGGACGGGACAAAGGGACGCACGGTTGGGACAGGACGCGAAGGAGCGCGAGAGCCGAAAACGGAAACTTCAGCCGAAAAGTGGGACAAAGGGACAGATAGCCGAAGGAGCCGAAAGCCAATCAGATCACGCCACGTGTCACCGACAGAAAAGGGACGAGGAAGCCCATTTCGGGTGGATCAGAGGATTCTGTCCCGCGAAGCACTGGGACATCCGGGACAAAAAGACGCGGTGGACGCGAAAATCCGGCAGGCCCGTGGACGAATCACAGCATGACACGTGTCGCCAAGGAAAAAGGTCCAAAAAGTCAAAGGGGCAAGGTTTGAAGCGCTGGCCCGAGCCAATTAGTACAGGACACGTGTCCAATGGAGCAGAGAAGTGCGGAGCCAGGGAAAGATTTGGGAAATTTGGCCAAGTTCAGCCAAAGAGCTAAAAGCGAAAGTCTACTCCGCGCCCCGTGTCGACCAATCAATGCATGCCACGTGTCCCAAGTGGCGGGGGCGCGGAGGAAAAGTAAAAAATGTTCCGAATCATCAAAAAGTCAAAGTTTTCAAGGAAAACCCGCGGGACAGGTCAGATGAGAGAATAACATATCCAATCAGCACGGGCCACGTGTCATCCAGGTGGCAGAGCGCGGGAAGAAATTTAAAAATCCGTTTTCGCCTGTTTTGTGCCCTAGATCTTCAGATCTCCATATCTTTTGATCCAGAGCTCGGATTGGCACGTTCTTTATATCAACGGAAAGCTTGTGAAATTCTCTACATGATTCTGGGGTTAATCTCGAGTTTTGGTGTAGTCTGGAGGGAGAAAATCAAGAAACGGCCCTGACGCGTGTTCATGACCAGAAGTGACATTCCAGCGACCAGATTTAATGCAGAATGGGTCGCCTTCTCCTGTATTTCGGTCAAAATGACAGGGTATGGGTTTGTAAGGTTCCCCATGCCGTTTTAATGCACCTGCATTCAAGGAGGGATGGGCTCTCATGTTTTTGTACGTTTCCTGTCCCCTGGGCTCGACCCTTGCACTGTAAAAGCCAGATTTGGCTCATTTCCAAAGGGGGAACTTTTTGACATAGCAACTTCTTCTTTCAGCTCCAGCAAGTGACTGAAGCAAGGATCAGACCTCTCCAAAGATTGTAACAGTTTTCTTTTACCTCTCTGAGGGTGTAATGCGTGTTTTTTGACACTGAAAAGATAATGCAAGCTCTGTGAATGGGTTTCAGTCCTCTGTTTGTATTATTTGCTTCATTTCAAATCCTGAATTATATCTTATCAGTCTGTGTATGTTTTATGTTGTAAACTTTGGTCTGTGTCTATTTGCTTGACAGAAATGTTTCACCACTCCTCCTTTGGTGTATCACCTGTTAGTTTAGTTTTATTTTTGCACTTTCTATCTCTGTCTCCTTGCAGTTTAGAGTAGGATTAGGATCTGAACCTCTGTAGTTTTGCAAAATATAGATCTAAATCAGAGGAGTTTGAGGAACCAGCCTCTAATCTGGAGATTCCTCTCTCAGTTTCACAAGTCCCCACACTTGGAGAGAGGTTTCCATGTTGTGCAATCACACTGGATGCTGAGTGATCAACATGCAAGAAAAACATGAACTTAAATACCAAAATAGCTAATTCCTTGGTTGAATGTGCCCTTTCTCTCCCTTGGATTGTATTGATGACAGAATTTTCTCTTAGAACAACATGCTTTTATTCATTCAAAATGGGGTCTTGTACAAAACAAATTGGAAATAACTATATCATCTAGTATCTTCCTATTATGTTCCGCTATTCTATTACATTGTCATATCAATCAAGAAAGGCATTTTATAGTCACTGCCTCCCAACACATGCCCAAGAATCTAGACCGCTGGATATGAAAACAATTTGGGAGTTGGTTACAACTCATAAAGAACTGGGAACTGGATTCCTTGTTTTCAGTCTTCATTAACTCCCTTCAAAATAGTTTTCATAATGGGATAGACAACGTCGAACCTTGACTATGACACCTTGCATTGGTGGTTATTATGATTTTATTGACTTGCACACATCACCATGCGTCTTTTCAAAGCAGTCAATTGGAAAAAAACCTTAATCATTAGTCCACATAATTTCAATAAGGATAAGATGCATTATTTCCCCTACTATGGGCTTGATCAATCGAACCATCCAATGCATTGATTAATATTTTTAGAGTAAAAGTATTATTACTTGGTTTAATGAGTCAATTAATAGACTCATCAGAGGTTGTAAGGATGAGAGTGAGGATGCATGTTGTGCGACAAGAGATGTTAGCAGCAGCACAGGACTTGTAAAATTGGTGCAACCAAATATGTAGGTGCTTGAATGGGTTTGGAGCAGACCTTTGGTCAACCATGTTCAGCGTATGTTGGTCGAATGGGCCTACCCTTGTAGCATGTTTTCTTAGATTTTTACGTTCCATATTTGCACATGCACCTTGAACTTATCTCATATCTTAATGTGATTTCTTAATGCTCTGTATAAATTGGCCTCCTCAAAAGGTAAACTTACCTTGGTCATTTTTAATATGTTCATTGGCTACGTTGAATTCATTAGCGCTTGAACCTTCAAGTATATTATTTGTTGCTTCAATGGACTTTGTCCGAAACCCAAAGAAGTTTCATTTGGATTGGTTTTCCTATTTCTTCAAACATTTTATCATTCAAATGCTCGAATCACATAACCCTTTATTCTTTACTTCATAGATTTTTAATGGCCGTAGCCAAAATACTTGAAATGTTATTGACTTTATTTCCAACTGACCATTATTTATTTAAATAACCATCTCAGCTATATAGTTCTTGTACCTTTAATATTAATCATGCCTATACCTCCCATGTCTTTTCAACACAAGTGACCTTGATCTAAAATTCATGTGCCGTAAGTGTTGGTTAAGACAATACTTCCTCTACCTTGACATGCCCTCGATTTTCCAATGTGCCATGACTCTTTGTTCGTTCCGGTCAAGCATATTGGATTGTACCCCTAAAACATAGATCATGTTTCACCTTTTATTGACATTTTATGGCTAGACCCCACGTTTACGTTCATTGAGGTTGGCTTTTTGGTATTCGTGTGATGGGCCAACTTATCATCAAACTTTGTAACCCTCACATATGTACTCCCTAAAGCTCCATATGGGTAAGACCGACTGTGATGTTGACATGTTTGAGTAGAACTTGGCAGCACTAATATTTACTTCTACCCCTCCCAATACAGCAAGCTTTGGTTGTTCTTCAATCTCCATTCATCTCAATGATATTGCAATATCATTGGCAGAAGACTTCATGTGGTATTCCATCTGCTAAATTAAATAGACCCATTGAGGGTGCTCGTCTCATCTTTGGAGCATGACTTTAACTCCAAGACCTGTTTATTGTTTGGCTCCATCGTACCTTTATTCTTGGTGACGAAGCATTATTCTTCAGATTTTGAATCTGACGAGTCATATTAGGCTGCTTCCTCACTGATTGCTCGATTATTTAAATCTATTACATACTCTCCTTTATTTTCAATGGAGATCAAATTCTTTTTCTAGTTATGATTGGCTTTGGTTGCTATCAACCAATCCCGAACCAATAAGCATCCTAGGCCTTTTTTGCAATGCAGTGACCAAAAAGTTCAAATAAAGGGTTGGGTTCCAACAATTACCATTTGTCCCATTAGTGCACCCAATACTTTAATGCCAGATTGATTTTCCCCTTACCAGTTGGAATGTCGGAGGCAACATAGTTGGCTTCCCCAATTTCTTCCAAGTCTCCTATGGAAGAACATTCATGCCAAAACTCATTGTTGATGATGATGTTTGCCAAATCCCTGCCCAAAATTTCCAAATGCACAACTATAAGTTGTTGGGCTTGGTTCATTGTCAAGAGCATGGGATCGATCACTTGGTTACCTCACAAGGGCGGGCTCGAATATGAGTTAATTCTTTTGCTTTTTGCTCTCCTCATCACATGACATTAGGGTGCATCATTGTATGCTCCATGTTTAGGCCAATGTCTTGTATGATAGTACTTAGAGTAGTCTTGAGCTATGAGATGATTTACAATAAGTCATTATCTATATCTTAATCTTATCTGGGACATCGGTATTTCTGAGACTCTTATTATTGCCATCATGAGCCTCTATGAGTCCATCCTTGGTCATCTTCGTACTGCACGCGGATTGTTTGATATCATCAGGAGCACCATTTTGGTTAAACAGGGGTGCCCCTTGTCTCGTACCCTCTTTGGCATTTACATTGATGAGCTGGAATCCTTTCTTCGGGATCACATTCAAGGAGGGGACGGTTGCCTTCTTCACCACGTCTTGATTTCTATTCTCCTTTTTGCCGACGATATTGTTCTACTCACCTCTTCTCCTGAGGGGCTTCAGAGACAACTTGATGCACTTGCTTTATTCTGTGATCTTCGGCATTTGACGATCAATTTGAGTAAGACCAAGGTCATGGTCTTCAACGGGTTGCGGACATCACACCTCCATTTCTTCTTCAAGGGACAGGAGGCTGAAATTACTAATACATACACCTACATGGGAGTCCAGTTCTCAGGGCCTAGATTTAGTATGAGGCATGCTCTTCAGCCGAGGGTGAACAAAGGGTATGGGTCTCTTGCCATTCTCGAGAGAATGTTTTCGGCACCACTTCCAGGACGTCTCTTCCAAGATGTTTCTTATGAACTCCCTCATCTGCCCCACTGTTCTCTATGGGTTTGTCGTCTAGGGGCCCTCCCTTTTGGACAAAGATTGGGCTTCCGCAGAGAGGATTCAAACTCTCCTCCTTCGTCATTTCATCAGATGCAAACAGACGGTCCCCCAACATATTATTTTGGTAGAGTTCGGAGCTCGACCTTTCCATCTGGAGACTATATTTGACATATCATCCTTTCTTCACCGTATCAGGAGGTTTGGTGATCTTTCCGATGAGCAGGACAGGTATCCATATCTCACCTATTGTTCCTCTATGAGTATTGCCCAGGTTGGGGGCCGTTGTTGGTTTGTTGAGACTTCTGCCTTGTTGGACTTAGTTGGTATCCAGATTGATCGTCTCCCCCCTTCCAGTATTCTCTGAATGCTCCCAGTCATCTCTTGCCCACTAAGCAAGTGTTGAACAGGTCCATCCGAGAGGATATCTACAGGAGCTTCATTTAGACTACTTGGGTGAACCCCCAGGGGGTTTGCGCCCTAAGATGTCTTTTTATGCAAAGCACTTTCTTGAAATTAGAGATGGGCTCATCATCCACCCTCAGTACACCTCTCGTCACTGGGTGCATGCCCTCCGTATACCTTTGGGTCAGTTTTGAATCGGTTCCCACAGACTCCGGCACGAGATTGATCACCACATTGATTGGATGGATAGACTTTGTAGGATCTATAGCCTTCATGAGGTGGAGACTGAGACTCATTTCATCTTCCGCTACCCCATTTACTATGAGATCAGAGGACGCTTTCACTGTCTCTTCAGAGGGATTCAGACTCTCCCAGTCTTCTTCAGATATATCGACCAGCGGTGTCTTGCCCTCTACATCCGTGAGTCTTTGCTATTATGAGACCAGATTCTTCATCCCCCTTCGCGAGTCGTCCCCACAAGACGAATTACAGCCTTCTTCTCGGTTCTACCCACTAGCAGAGGGACTAAACGATAGAGCCTTTCTGGCCCAAATTCAGTGCATAGATCAGTTCGTCCCCAATTGGACCCTCACACCTCCCTCAATCACCGCCAGCAGCATCAGATACACACGCCTACCAAAGGGCAGTCCAACTCCATTTGTCCCCCTGGTCGTCGTGTCGGTCTCAAATCTCAGTTGGGGAGGAGGTTTTCACCCCCCTCTTTGGGTTGCCAATCCATCAGGAGCTTCTTTTTGTTGTCCTCTAATGTTAGGAGGGGTGTGGCTACCATTCCTGATTAGACCTTTGGTCCTCATTTGCCCCCCCTTTCATTCTCTTCTTCGCTTCCGTCATTTTTCTCCCCCGCTTGCTCCTTTGCCCCCCGCCTGTGGGGGCATTGGCTTCGGGTTTCCTTTCTACTGTATTTTCTCTTCTTTTTTGTTTTTGGGAACTCATTTTGAGTTGTCCCCGCTCGCACTTTGTATATTGTTTGGGCTGCAGTCCCATTTACCTACTTTTGTGGTCTTTCGTTGGACATTAATATATTTATCTTTATCTTTATCTTTATCAAGTATCTTCCTTGGTATGGTGGTCTCCAAGACATGTCATGCAATAGCTTTGGTGGGCTCCGGTCTACTCATTGTTGTGGCTGTATGTTCACTTGGGTGCATCGTTTATCAACCATGGCCCTTTCAACTTCCATCCATGCTTTGGGCCAACCTTTCATTCTCCATGCATGGGTTGGGGTAGTTTGGCTTCCTTCACTTGTGCTTTGGTAATTGCCATAACTTCCTTGCGCTCAATTATGTCAATTATATTGATGTTGGCTTGCTTTGAACAATTACCATCGTTGTGGTCCCCAAGCCCACACCATCTATTGAGAAGTCCAATGTCATTTTGTTTAGGAAGATATCTTGCGAAATGGCCCCACTCATTGCACTCTCAACACCATTGTCAAGTCCCCTTTTATAAAATAAAATAATTAATAATATTTTAAGTTGCGTCCGCTCATTTTTCCATTTTAGGGGCAACCTAATATTATTATTAATATAAAGGTATTTTTAATACTCATTTTTTTTTGTCGGCAAAAATGAAAAAAATAAAAAGATGGAACGGGAAAAAAAGAAAAGAAAAAGAAACTTATATTTTCATAAAGAGGTTGGTCTTTAGAGTGCATGCTTGAAGATAAAGGAGAAACATATCTCCCAAGGAGGTCGGTCCTCATGGGGATCATGTTTTAGAGATTTGGCACCACATATGAGCTATATAAGGGGTTTGCTTGGCTTGGATAAGATTATGCATTGTTGGGATCTTGATATTTTCTTGGAGTTGGAGCATGCTTTACCTCTTTCTCTCATCCATTGAGGACGGAAACCCTCATTGAATCCTATTGGAGACGAAAACCCTCAGTAGTTGTAATACTTGGGGACGGAAATCCTCATTTGTTGCATTGGTGGCTTCATTCAGGAGTCACATTTGAGCTTCAAAATTCAGAATTTCATAACGTCAAGGGTTTCTATTAGTGCTAGGACACAAATTCCAGCTAGGGCACCCCTTTTTGGGGCTGTCACATTCATTTCCAGCTTGATCTACCCATTTGGATATTTTGGGATCACTTTTCAGTGGGTTTTTGATGGTTAGAAAAATCATATTCTAATTTTATTTGATAACTGTCATATTTTATGGTCATTTTGAGCTATCATTTACATTTTTTTTATCCAAGTATTTATGAAGCTACATAATTTTGAAGATTTAGATGTTTTTTGAGCAATTTTTAATTCCAACAGTCTGCAATTTATGGTTGAAGAAATTATTTTGCATGGTTTCATCTAGGGTTTCATGTTGATGTATTTCTAAAAATTTGTGTGGAGAAGGCAAAAACCTGAATTTACTCTAGGTCGCTTAGGGTTTGGTGGAGCTAAAATTGGTCACTTCCCTAGTTCTTGCATAAAATTCAATTTACTATCAATTGGGGTTTGTTTTAGTTTCCTTGTCTTTCTGTTTCAGCTCAGGAAGGGACATTACCATGGTATCAAAGCCCACTATCTTACCACCTGAGGGTTATGCATGCAAGAAGATCACAACGAGTACATTTGCTATCAAAAAAAGGGTAAGAAGAATTCAGGGCAGCCACTTGAGATGGATAGTATGGGGCCACAAAGATTCTGAAAAAAGATGAGCTGAGTAGACTTTGTGATGATGTTGGGGTTGAGAGGTTTGCCCTAGGGCAAGAAAGATTGGCAAATAAAATGGCATAGTTGATCCATGCCTATGCCAAACCTAAATGGTGTAGGAAGCTCTTCAAGGGCAAGAAATAATATTCGACCACCAAGAATTGTGAGTGATTCTTCATCTAGGTCATTCCAGGCTACCTTCCTCCCAAGAAAGGAAATCATTCCGGTGGTTAAAACACGACATTTAGTGGGTCACAACATTGCGGACAACTATGAGTATTGGGCTCTTTCAAAGAAGATTTGTGATGCCATATCACTCACTGAGTTCATAGGGTTGAAGAAAGGTAGAGTGGGAATTGGACCAAGGTGCGAACCCCAAGCTATGTCTAAGGAAAATGGGAAAGATGTTCTAGTCCTAGAGGGAAAGAATCCCTCCATTATGATCAAGGAAGAAGAACACTTGAAGATGTTGGGCATTAAGAGGGTCCAACCCATGGAAGCCCTAAAAGTACCTATCACTCTTCCTAGGGATGAACCATTGACTGATTTATAGGACAGCAGTGTGAAGGGGCTTGTGTTTTATGAAGAAACCATGGAGCATGAGCCCAAGAAAGGAGGGAAATATGATGCACCAAATTGTGGAGGGGAATTGGTGGTTGAAGCCCAATCTCCGGGTGATAATGAGAAAACTCAGCTTGCTGGAATTTTTAAAACAACATCTCATAAAAAACAAGTTGAAGGTGTTCATGACTTTGGCAAGAACCACAAAGAGGCTCCATACATGTACCAACAAAATATTGATGAAATCAAGGTATGAAGAGCTTCACTAGTTAAATATGAAGAGATCTCAACCAAGCTTTATTTGGAAAAAGAAGAGGAACAAGTTGAGGACAAGCCAAGGTATGATAGTGAAAATCACATTTCAGTTTTTTTGGTCTCTTCGTATGTCCTTGCCATACTTGTGTCATCATGGGCAGCTTGTTGAAAAGAATGAGCCTACTTCAAGTTTGATGATTCATAGTATAATTGGTAGTCATCATGAACAACATAGTGGAAACATTGATATAGTGAAGAACACTCTTAGTGGAAAAGGGTACATAGATCCTTTGAGTTAAAAAAAGATGAAATCCTAAATGGATTCCATGTTACTATGGCTAGTGAGTGCTTCATATCATGCATATGGTTAGAAAGAAATTTTATGAGAAATCATATGGAATTTGTTGTGCATTTGAACTCCCTTGTGAAGGTTGATATGCTACAAAATGTCCTCATCATCCCTTGCACCAAGAGGTTCCAACAACTCAAGCTCACCTTGGGCAAGCACATGGTAAGTGGTGATTTCTATGTGAATTGTAATGAAAATATGGATTTGGTATTTGGAGTGCCATGGCTAAACTCTTTGGGTAAATTTACCCAAGACTACCAAACCATGGAGTTGAGGTTCAAGCTTGATGGCCAAGAGGTTGTGCTTCCAAGCATGACAAATGGTATTCCTCAAGTTGCTACAGCCAAGAGGAGGGGAAGAACTTCTGGAAGAAGGTAAGACATACGAACAACACATAATGAGGTAAAACCTACAATTTTATTTTCAAAACAACAGTCATGTTATAAAGATTCTGAATTCCTAATTGATAAGCAAACTCTTGGAGGGAGTGCTCCAACAGAAGTAGAAGTTGAGTTCATGAATTTTGTGTTTCAAATTGAGTGGGATGGTTGTTATCTAGTTGTTTTGAGCAGTGTAACTCAATTGGGATTTGGGGGTATGATTGGAAGTAGTGGGAGTCTTGATTCGCGGGATTTCAAGCATGTTGTCATGAGTTTTTGTGTTGCTGTCATAGATATTTCCAGCCCCCTTTCCATGTTGTTGTCAGTTGTAGGAGAGTTTCCAGCCACTATCATCATGATTTAAAGGAAGGAAATGCATGGATACAGCTGTGTTTGCGACAACATGGTTGGATTTTTGGGATTCCATCACTTAAATGAAAATCATGAGGAGAATGCAAGCCATGGAAGACAACTAGCTTCCATACCTACGAGGCATGAAGAAATGATATTGGGAAACTCTTGTTTCTTTTAATATGTTTTTTCTTTGTGTAGGCATAGGAATATAGAAGAAAGAGCAATTGAATTTGTTATCCACCCGCATATGATGAGGAATATGGGATTGTAGCTGATGATGAAGATGCTATAATGGAGGATGGCAAGTTTGTGATTGCAAAAGTTTTCATTTTGCATAGAAATAGAGTCCCTCCAATACTTGGATTGGGAGTGAAACCATAAAGGCTTTGATGAAGGTACAACTCACCCTAGGACAGTGGGAAGAGGGCATCCTAAACCACCTTCTGGACAGCCAAGGATGCCACTACAACAAGGTAAATATAGGTGTTTGACTTTGGATCAATTTTGCATGATGCATCCCTCTTAGACACATCCCTATGCTCAATCCTTATAAGTGTTTAACCATGTTGGATGTTCTTCTTCTCTCTCAACACTATCAGACACATCCCTATGCTCAATCCTTCAAAAGAGATCCACATCCTATCTTGCACGCCATCAAATCCCCCTTTTTGTGCCATTCCCTCCAATTTGAACTCTTGCAATACCCTCCAACCCAACCTAGTCGATAAGGTCCACACTTCCTTCCTCAGACAGGGCTATGGAAATTTCTAGTACTTCTTACTCATGAGTGGCGTAGGGACCACAGGTTTTGGCTGAATGTATTGTCCCTAATGGGAGATTTTCAAACACGAAAGGGAACACTTGTAAAATCTGATTTATGACAACCATCTAGTTGAATAAAATAAAAATAGTTTATGCAGACCTGAATTTTCCCCGACCCCTTGTGTCTTTATGGTGTTGTTTGGAAAATAATCATGGGATCTACTTTGGCAATGGTGATGGGGGCTTCTACAGCTTCCAGGGGTTGCTTCTGTTGAGGTCTTCTATTCTTTCTGGTGCCCCTTACTATTCTTCAACTCGCAGAAATCTCTGAAGGACAACATATCTCTCACTCTGAAATTGAGGGTTGCATATTCTTCACCACATGCCCTCTATGTCACTTGGTGGATTTTGCTCAATTGGTTGTTCCTCTTTTGGAAGCAACTTAGTCATGAATATTTGAGGTGGAGGTTTGATGGAAGTCTTTATTGGTCCTGATTAGCTTCCTTCACCATTTTTGGTTGCTCCTTGGTGTGATGATATAATTATATCCATGTAGGACCTTAGCCAGTTCCATGATTAATCTTGTCAATGCATCACACATTTCGCTTTGAGATTCCCTTATAGATTGCTGCAACTCCCTTTGACTCCTTGTGATTACTTCTTGAATAAAGCTCAACTTATCTGTAGGAGGAGCTCTCGGATCATGCTCATCCATTGTTCCATTCTGCATTCAAATCTGATTTTTTTTCTCCCACAGTTGGCAAAGATCATTGCTCAGATACCACTGTAATGTATTCTGACCCCAAAAGGAACAACCACAAATCTGATCTCTAACAACAAATTATAAAATAAATACTTAACACAATTAATGCGGATCTGAATTTATTATGAAAAGTGCGACTTACTCTAGGAGATGTTATTCCATAAATTTGACATAAACTAGCTCAACTACTTGTCCAAATTAATCATAAAAGTTTATAAATGCAAGAACATCAAGAAAATACCACTTTTCTTATCAATAAGAGGACTGAAATTTTATTATAAATCTGCAGATGAACAACTTAAAGAACAGACTGAAGATGAAGTTTTCCTAAGCCCAAAATATATTTAAACCAGCTGATTTTGGCCTCTAAAAATATGACAAAGATGTTGGTGATGAGATCCGGGACATCCGTGCCCTAGAATGTGTCAAACTCCACCCACAAGGGCGTAGATAACCCTAGATCTGGCTGAATTTGAAGGTATAAATCTACCCCAACACTTGTGTCTTCAAACCCTAGCTGGAAACAATATAAATTTGTAACTTTGTCCTTCAACACTGCTGGAATTCAGAAATAGAACTTGAAAATCAATGGCGATCCCTGAATAGAGCTTCCTCTCACAAAGGATGAAGAGTTTTTGTTCTTCAATCCTTGGCAATAGAGGGTTTTTGTTCTCTAATGCTGAAACAACAAAGGGTTTTCGTCCTTTGGAGTAAAATTGGAAAGCATGCAAACTTAGAACCAAATTTCAGAAATTATAAGATGTCAAAAGATGACTTCTCCATTCATGGCTACTTGCTTTTATAATTGTTCTTGGTATATTTGCTACACAAAAGGGCGAATCAACTTTCTTTCACCTTATTTAATAATTTTCCCTTTTTGCTTTCTTTATTTTATATTCCTTTATCTCCTAGCTTATGTCCCCATATAGGTCGCATTTTTCCTCTGAGGGGAAATAACAATAAAGTGATTTTTCTTTTCTTTTATTCTTTTATCACTAATAAATTATTAAAGGTGCCTATAATAAAATTATTATGCACTTTTAATTAACTAACTAGGATTAGCTTCCCTTTTTTTCCCATCCCTTAGGCGTCGGGAAACAATGAATGGGCTAAGGGTCTTTGACCTGTTAATTTTGAGAAACGACTTAGCTGTCGGGAAACAATGAATGGGCTAAGGGTCTTCGACCTGTTAATTTTCAGAAAGGGATATTTCACTAAACCCTTTCTTGGTTTCAGCTTCGGCTCCTCCACGAGCTTCTACTTACACATCGGATTTAGCATTGGCTTCTACTCTGTACTTCACTTGATAAATTTTTAGAGTTGGCTGCCTGTTGCAGATTTTGTTGCCTTTCTTGTCGCTCCAATAATTGAGTAGATTGTATAACTTCTTGGCCCTCTCCTAGATGATGTTTTCTTCTCCTAACGTTCATCTGGGGTCACTTATTATTTTTTCGTATGGAATCAGTCCTTTTCTTCTTGAACTCTTTGTACCATTATAAATTTGTTTGTCATTGTGTTTCACGGCAATGATCAGCCTAGGGATCAAATAAGATAATGTAGAGCCTCGTTTGATCTCGATAGAAGGCTCTTTTTCATTCTTTTCACTGTTAAGCATGTTTTGTTAGGATCTATATTCTATCATTTCACCTTGTTTTTGAACTCCCTCCAATCTAAGGAGTAAAAGTGGGAAGCCAAGGAAAAAATACGATTCTACCTTCATTCCTAGAGGAATGCAAATTGCATAGTTTGCAACGGATAGAATCCAATTACATATAGAGGGACTTGAGGGCCCCATGACCGGTAGCTATCTATGCCTGATCTCACTTGAATCACCCCATCTATCCTCCTGCTAAGATGGAGGAATTTTAAATTCCTGGTTCTAACAGAAGGAGTATGCCATGCTACTGGGCAGTGGGGAAGGAAAATGGTCTGGGCAGGGGCCATTCGGTTGGGATGAATCATGTAGTTCTTGCCCGGGGTTTGGAAGTATTGTTGATAGGCATTCACTTTGGACTGATTTTAAACTGGACAATCTTTGAAGGCACGCTGTCATAATGTTTATAGAGAAACTACACTACCAAGAACATCAATTATAGAATAGTAAACACATCACGTTACAACATAGCTCAATTTGAGAGTTCTCAATGGTTCATTCATATGTTGTGCGTCAGTATAGGGAGGACTTGGTACTCAATGCCCTTTCCCTAACATACATCATTCTATTTATATGAAAATAACACCCAATGGGTTGTTGGTTGACACAACCGTCAACAACCAAAACTACAAATGAGTCATCATAAAACTACCTGAGTCCAACAATACAATGATTAACCACATGATGCACCAGCTACTCAAATATATAATTATGTTGATAACCAAAGATAATACTAATATGACGGTCTACATTGGATTTGAGGAAGGCTGTATCATTGTTTGTGGGTGCAAGGAAACTAATCAAGGTACAGTTTCTTCTTTGCATCTACCCATCAAACATAGTGGTCCATGTCCTTTCCCATTCTGTATCATACTGGTGAAGTACATCACTCATGAGTTGCATTGTTTTTCGTAACATATCAAATATGAGGCCTTCATATGGAGGGGGTTTAAAGCCATGATACACAATGGTAACCACATTAACCATCATCTGCCAATGCAAAGACCTTGCAGCATTGAAAGGAATGTTGGAGTAGAACCAAAATTGGTTATTTCCTTTCTAGCTTGTGTATGTAAAACAAAAAGAACACAAACACTAAAAATAAATGAGGGGTAAACCTGAACAAGTAAAAGCCCAACCCATGTGATTAAGGTAACAATACAAACAGCCATGTGGGGAGTGGGGAGAAAGTACCCCCAAAGAGCATTACATAAAGTTGAGGAATGTTCTCGTTTGGTTGAAATGTCAAAGACAATCTGTTGGAGCTAGGATGATTCATAAATTGGGAATCAAAGATGTACTTTCATCTTATGCGATTTGCCCTCTTAAGATCACTTCCAATGTTGCTTCATTCAAAAGATCACAAGTTTTTGCCCATGACTTATAATTGAGGGATTGTAGGGATTCAGGTGAAATTACAGATAGAGTTATTCTTTTTTAGGGGTAATAGTCCGTGCTTTGGAGCAGCATTGAGTAGCATATGATTGGTCAATTTGGTCACACAAAGTCAACTGGAATTTTGGAAAATAGCAGACTGCATCCTTTTTAGACAATGAAATTTGAAATTTCACATCCACAATCATCTGACTACAGCGTTAGACTGATTTATAAGATGGGGATTGCCTCTTTAAGACATTTTATATGTCCCTTTTTTATTTTGGTCAATTGTAGCCATTCTAATTATTCTTTAGGAGTGGAAGAGGGGAATGGTACAGTCAAAGGCTATCATCATCTTACTAGTGGCAGCCCTCTCAGAGGAATGGTACAGTCAACAGCTGTCGTTATCTTACTAGTGGTAGCTCTCTTAGGTGCCTTCTTATGTTGCTGTCCATGTGGATACGTCAATACCAGCATGGCTATGTTTTTGGTTTCATGACTCCTTAACCATGCTTTTGTGCAACACTATAAAAAACCAAGTTGACTACATTTGGATAATACTATATACATATTGTTATTTAATATTTAATGAGTTAGTTACATGAAACCTCTGAGTTTTACTGATATTTGTTCATAACAAATTTTTTCTGCATTTAAAACCAACATGGCACAATTTTTTTCATTTTTGCTTTTCGGTGTGCTTCAATTGCTTACATCTAAATAGAATGTAACTAGGCCTTGTGAATCTTTTTGCTCGATTTATACAGGTAGAAGGAGGATTTGTGCAGGGCTTAGGCTTGTTTGCACTTGAAGAGGTAAAATGGGGCGATTCATCCCACCAGTGGATTAGGCCAGGCTATCTCTTTACACAAGGTCCAGGCACATACAAGCTGCCAACTGTGAATGATATTCCTTTGAAGTTCAAGGTTTCACTTTTGAAGGTATGCATGCATAAAACAGTTTGCAATGTTTAATTTGTCTTCTATCTATTTATATATTATTGATGTTGCTTGTTCTTTGAGAACTTCAACTCGGCACCTTATCGTAGCTATTAGAGTAGCTTTCCTTTAAAAATAATTGTTGACCATGCAATTTTTAATATGAATATTGAAATGTTGATAAAGCCTTTGTAGAAAACAAATATAAGAAAATATTTAGAAGTAAATCATATAAGTATCTATAGACAACATCTAGGTACAAGATACCTACATAAAACAAATGTTTATATTTGTTCTTGTAATTTCTAGATATACTCTCCCACTTAAGTACTTGTGGAATGACTCTTTGCCGGCCAACACTTTAGCGTGGGCATAGGAAGGCATGACAAAGTGTCCGTAAAATAAATTTGTCTGTTGCATAGTGGTCTATATGAGAAATGGCATTGAAACATTGTTCAAGAGAATTCCTTATTGGTCAAATTTTTCTTCTATATTTGTGATAAGCCTCACCTCCAAGTATAATGTATGCAAAGTTATTGTAGGCCGTATTTAAGACTTTATGATTACAAACAAGTGTTTGCATAAATAACACTCACTAGTAATGAAAGCCACTTCATTTGTTGGCTTATGTGCCAGCTTCTGATAATCATGATTTTTTTGTGTGAAACCTGTGTAATCTATGTGATAAATTTTAACACCTCCCTCATGCTTTTGTCATCCCCTGCTCTACCAGTATCAATCAGATGTCTCAACCTCAAAACAGAATTTACAACATCCTCTATATATTGTTTAACAGTTACATGCAGATCAGATTCAATTACAGACACTTGTTAACTAGTAGACCTTCACTCCTCATAACATCTATGCATATGCTGATGTGATAAATTCAGAAATATAAAATTCAGAATCATCCCTCTCATCAAAATGCTTAATACTATTCCCCTTTACTTGACTAGAGGGGCCTTCAACTTCCATGTCACCGTCCAAGGATTTTAATTCGTTCTGAATGTTTTGAAACTGATCAACATCCAAAGTTTGTTAGGGGGTTTACCTCTCTAGAGGTTTCAAATATACAAAATTGGTACTAATACTACTTATCATGTCCTCTCCATTCCAAAAACAGGCCTCACCTTCCATTCTAGCCAGCAATCTCATCCCCCAATTATCCAAGGGCCAATAGGTACCAAGGTCCAAGACCATTCCCCCAGGGAAGGTCATGACCTCCTCGCATAGAATTCTTCCTTTATATCCAAATCTTAATTTCAGGTCTGCTATCTCCCAAGAGACAAATCAAGTCTTCAAAAGGGAAAGAAGCAGGATCTGTAGATATATTGATGATGCCAAAGGGCTACTTCATGGCCATGTCAAAACTTCTAAATGAAAACTATGCAGGAAGGTAGTACAGCAAATTCTCTCTAATGGAATGGACAAATAAAATTGTGCACGATGGGAAAATCGACATAACTACAGTCAACTTTCGATGCTATTTCTCCCTCGATACTGCTCAGATGTTTTAAATTTTTAATGTGGCCACTTGTTTAATATCTATCAGCATTTCCTTTCCAATGGCTTTGGAATTGCTTCAATTAAAGATTCTTGCTATTAGAATGGAACTCTGCAAGTTGATGAGTTTTTGTAGAACCAGAAAAGGCCAACAGATAAGATTTTTTTAATGCTTCAACTCCACTGCCAATACATTCTTCGCCAAAATATGGAATTCTTCTAACTTTCAGCCTCAATCAATCTGCAATCATCTCCAAATGCTCGGGAGCTCAAACCCTAGGATGTGGTAACATGTGAGAACAAGCTTTCTTATGTCCTCAAGCTATACATAGCTTCTCAAAGACAATGTAATCTATGAAGCATTCACTTTCGCATGCAATGTGAGAGGGAGGGAAAAAGTTGGATGGATTCATGTGATGGTCAATTGTCCCTTTGGACTTAAGAGTTCAGCATGATGTTGAGTTGGACAACGCGAGTCAAGTTGGCCTCTCGAAGTGAAGAAGCACGTGAGGGCTAACTTGGTGAGTGGGTGTGGTTGCAAAGAATTGGAGGAAGTTTAAGATCGAGACCCTGAGGAGGTCTAAGTCAGACTTACACTGAGGCAAGTCGGTGGTCGAATTGGTTATGCTGGCTCTCAAATCTGCACTGCCTATCAGATAAGTGAAGAGAGGAAGATATGTCGTTGTACAAGTGTGGCTCTTCTCCAATCAGGACATGTTCAAGGTCAACAAATGGGAAGGTGGTTGACTTCCGACACTTTAGGCTCAGTGAAACTTAGGGGAGAGACCCTAAAGAAACCCAATATGTACCAGATAACACAAAGCATGCATTTATAGGGGCGGCAGGCCCAAATAAGCAACCCAACCACTATGATTTCCCAACCAATTGACTGTCACTAGCAAGAGAATCATAAAACTACTTAAACAAGGAAAAGGTTGCAGAAAAACAGATCATTAGAACAAAGATATATCTAAATTTATATTAAAAAGGCCTTTAAGAATGTGCAGGATAAATAGAGGTCTCAAGGAAGGTAGTACAACAAGATTTAGAAAAGGGGGGCTTGATCATTCCAATTCATACGTGCCTTGTCCATTGGACCAAATCTGCAAAGCGGAGATGGAGGAGTCAGAGATAACAAAATTGCATCAATTTACACAATTGCTACAACTCCCCATAACTCAGACAATCATTAAACCAAGTACACTGAGATCTAATAAACCATGAGGCCACCATAGCTCAAAATCTGATACATAGCATTAGCTAAGTTTATTGAGTGCAAATAAAGTCAAAATTCCACAAGGATTTTATAACCAAATGCTTGGTGATTACACATTAAAACTTTGCACCTAATCACCAAATGGAGATTCTAACAATTTCAGTGAATACACTTCTGCCTCAAATGATAGCTTCGTTTATAATCCACTATTTTATTCATGACTCAATAAAACAAACATGACTACTCTCCCAAATCTTAATTATGATATCCTTGAATTGATTATAGTCATTCCTTTTCCAAACATCTAAAACAAAGCTAAAATGAACACCTACATACTAGAAAACCAAAGGGAGCAGAGATCTTGCCAAAATGGCCGAAGTGGAAGATGATTTGATGAAGTGACTACTTCATCAATTTATACAATTTGAGTGCATTCAAAAAATAGAATTGGAGGAACTGCAAAACTAGTGAAAACCAATGAGAGAAGAGATGAGATCATGCACAACGCGTCCCCCCCATATTTGACACGTCTGGGACGTCCTGGGGATGCGGGGACGTGGGGGAAACGTTTCCCCCACATTTCCTTTTGTGCAGAAGAGGCAGGAAATGCCTCGGGGACGGCTGGAGGCAGAAGGAAACATCCCAGGGACGTGGGGGGGGACGTCTGGACGTCCCCGAGAACTTCAAAGGATGGGAAATGCTATCAGAACTTTTATCACAAAATACACTACAAATGTCAATTCACCCGAAATTTGCAGTGTTACGCGGGGACGCGTCCCCCCCATATTTGGCACGTCCGGGACGTCCCGTACGTCCTGGGGACGCGGGGACGTGGGGGAAACATTTCCCCCACGTTTCCTACTTGTGCAGAAGAGGCAGGAAACGCCTCGGGGACGGCTGGAGGCAGAAGGAAACGTCCCGGGGACGTGGGGGATGTGGGGGGGATGGCGGGGACGTCCAGACGTCCCCGCCGTCCCCCACGCATTTTGGCGTGTTTTTAAAAAAAAAACATACTTTTTACACTCTAAAAACAATTTTTTTTTAATTGCATAACACTTATAGCATAAAAGTAACATTCCTAACCTAACCCTAACCCTAAAAGTGCTATTTTATGTTATAAATTTACATTATGGGTTCATTTCATATTCACACCAAGCAAGAGCAAGAGCAAGAGCAAGAGCAAGAGCAAGAGCAAGAGCAAGAGCAAGAGTGGAGAGCAAGAGCAAGAAGAGCAAGAGGGAGAGCAAGAGCAAGAGCAAGAACAAGAGGGAGCATTAGCAAGAGGTATTTATAATTTTATAATTTTATTTGCTTACAATACTTGTTAAAGTTTTTTTTTTTAATTTAGATTATATTTGCATTTGTTAGGGGCTGTTTTTTAGCATTTGCATCTACATTCACAATGTAATCATGCATATAGTTTGTAGGATTTTAAAAAATGCATATTGCATAGGGTTTGGTTGTACAAACTACAATGTAAATGGTTATATTTTTTTTTAATTACATTTTTATTTCTAGTTTAAAATTTATATTATATTTGCATTTTTTAGGGGTTGTTTTTTAGCATTTGCATCTACATTCATAATGCAATCATGCATATAGTTTGTGGGATTTAAAAAAATGCATCTTGCATAGGGTTTGGTTGTAAAATTTAAAATTTAAATGGTTACTTTTTTTTTTTAATTACATTTTATTTCTAGTTTAAAATTTATAGTATATTTTGCATTTTTTAGGGGTTTTACTTTTTTAACATTTGCATGTACATTCACAATATAATCACGCATATAGTTTGTACGATTTAAAAAATGCATATTGGCTACGTTTTTTTAAAAATTAATTCATGAATCATTACATAATCAAATTTCAATCAATCATATAGTTATGGTTGTTTTTAATTCATTGCAGCAATCATCACCATGAGTTATTCTTCTGAGACTATGAGTATGAATCAGAGCATGAATTAGAGCAGGGAGGGTTGAACGGGAAGTTGAGATAGGTGGCCATGGAAGAGTTGGTGATGCCACAATGGGGGAGAGTGAAGAAGGGACACAAAATGTAGTGGCAGCGGCAACTGGTAGTTCAGTTGGTAGTGCTACCAATTGCCCCTCTGAAATGTTGTCCAAATTTGCCATTGGACCATTTGATAAGAAGAAGCCATTGCAACAATTTGCCCAAATAATTGATAACCCCAAGTCTGGAGGGGGGAGCAAAGTATGGAAGTGCAACATATGTGCACTGACTTGGCATGGCAGTATCACTAGGACCAATGCACACTTGTTGCATCTTACAGGAAGGGGGGTTGGCACTTGTAAGGGCCTTTCACTAGAGCAGAGAGCTGAGATGGTGAGAATCTTCAATGGAAATACCACAGACAAAGTGCCAGAAGTTCGTGGTTCTACGGCTAATACTCCATTGAGCACTCATAGGACTGGCAAACATGGTAATACTCTGGCTGGTTCTAGTTTTGGAGTGTCAGAAGTGGAAAGCAGAGGGAAGAGAAAGGCCGTGGGGGCAGCCCCAAATTCAGTTGTTGACATGTTTGATTCAAAGGCAAGGGAAGAGGCAGATGATGCTATTGGGAAATTTTTCTATGCTGCTGGGATTCCATTTAATGCCGCTCGCTCTCCTTATTACAAGGAGGCTATGGCTAAGGTTGCAAAAGCAGGTACAAGTTATGTGCCTCCTGGAGACACAAAACTCAGGACAACAATCTTGGATAGAAATTATTCCAAGGTTAATCTATTGATGGAGGAGATGAAGGTGACATGGGTGTCACATGGATGTAGCATTATCATGGATGGGTGGACGGATATTAGACACCGTCCTCTCATCAATATCATTGTCTCTTGCAAAGATGGACCGTACTTCTTGAGAGCAATTGATTGTTCTGGGAAGCGGAAAGATGTTGAGTTTCAGTATCAGATTTTGAAGGATGCCATTGAGGAGGTTGGACCTTCAAACGTTGTACAGGTTGTCACAGATGCAGCTTATGTGTGCAGAGCAGCAGGCAAGCTAGTGGAGCGGGAATATAGGCATATTTATTGGACTCCATGTTGTGTGCATGCCATGAACAATGCACTGAAAGACATAGGGAAGATTCAGTGGGTTAACCAGATAGTGACTGAGGCCAGAGATGTGCAGAAGTTCATATGTAATCACCACACATCATTGGCACTTTTTCGAAATTTTTCGAAGAAGGAATTTTTGAAACCAGTTGACACTCGCTTTGCATCCTATTTTATTTTGTTGGAGAGGATGTCTGAGTTGCAGGAGCCCCTGCAAATTATGATTATGACACAGGATTGGACTAGGTGGCGTGAGTCCAAGACAGATCAAGGGAAAAGAGTGAAGGAAGTGGTGTTGCGGGAAACATTTTGGGTTGATATGAAATACATCATATCAATCATAGCTCCAGTTTTTAGTGTCATCAAATATGGGGATTCTAACAGCCCCAATCTTGGTGAGATCTACGAGTGCATTGACAGCATGCTTGGGCAAATGAAGGCAGTTATTCGGGTGAGGGACCCCACTTTGGAGTTCTATAATGAACATATACAACCCATTATTCAGCGGAGATGGGAGAAGTTGAACACTCCTCTTCATATGGCTGCGTATGCACTGAATCCCAAATGGTATGTGGAGAGGCCAGGCAGAGTTATCCCATTGGATGATAATGAGGTGAAGAGGGGCCTTATGAAGGCCTTTAAAAAAATGTACACTCCACAAGAGGCTTCACAGATCAGAATGGAGTGGCTCGACTTCACTGAACTTGATGGGTACAAAACATCAGCAAAGGCAGACAGGGTAACAATAGCACAGGAGAAGCCAGTGAGTTGGTGGCGACTGTATGGGCTTCCAGGACTGCTGCGACCACTTGCCATTCGCCTCCTTTCCCAGGTTTCTAGCTCCTCTGCCTCTGAGAGGAACTGGTCTATGTATGGTTGGATACACTCTGTTAAGAGGAATAGGCTTACCTCTGCGAGAGCGGAGAAGCTTGTAGTTGTACACAGTGCTTTGCGTCTTATAGATCGCAAGACACCTGAGTACAAACAGACTCCAGCATTACGGTGGGATGTAGATCCCGAGGAGCCGAGGCAGGTTGAAGAGGACAATACTGTGCAGCGGGGATTGATTGGGCTTACCTTTGAGGACGAGGATGCTAGTACCAGCGAGGATGAGTTCATGGATATTGCTTCAGATGCTGATTCTGATTTTTAGTTTGATACTTGTAGTTGTCCTCTTTTTTTGTAATATTGACAATAGACAATTGTTGGTGTATTTGGCTATGAGATTAATGATATGAATATCAGCTATTGTCACTTGATCAATCGTAATTTAGAATGGTTTTACTTTTCTATTTTATAATATACTTGAAGTTGATATTATAGTATTAAGGAATGTATTTGATCATGATGTTTATGAGTTCAAGTTTCACCTTATTTAAATCTCAAATGGTTTTATTTCAGCTTATTTATATAATTTAGTCACTATATCTTTTTATTTTAAATATTTATATATTTTTTAATCAGTCGTCCCCCCCGATCCCCAAAATTTAGAATTTTTTTGACGAGACCATCAAACTTAACCCAAGGACTGAATTTTCCATGCATTCCTCATTCATTGATGATCCACTTGACTAATTTGCACCTAAACAAGTGCCATGTTTCCTTTTTGGATTGGATTGGGGTTCTTTAGATCACTGGTTTATGGGGTCGTGGGTCTCTAAACATTTCCTCACTTTTTCCTCTGTTTTCTCGGGGTCCGAGTGACCAGTGATTGGTCCACATGGACCAATCATGTTCATTCTGTTGGCTAGATTTTCTGCATAGCACAAAACCTAGGCAGTCATGAGATAAATCTCCCTCATTAAACCGGTGAGGCTCACGTGTCAGATTTGTCAATAAAAATGTGTTATTATCTATCAGGGGTTTTACTTTACCACTTAGTTCATGAACCATAACTAAGAAGTTCTGCAGCAAGTAATCAGCTGTTCAAGAAAGGAAGTATTTTATAGAAGAAGGAAGTAAAGGAAATACAGAGAAGAAATGGGGAAGATGTGCATCCCAATTAGTAGATAGCAGAGCTAATTGCATGCACATAGAAGAAACTTAATAGATATGAACACAGAATTATAAAACAAAGGCAGCCCTAGATCCAGATCTAAAATAACACAAAGTTTATTAAGAGATCTAAGATTAAAAGCAAGAAACACAGTACACCGTGACACAAAGTTCTCCGGAAACCTGCTCCTTTGTATTCCTTTGCTCCAAGTTGCTCTCAGGGGTTCAGCACAAAGTCTAGAACACAAGATTGCTGCTTACAAATTTTGATTATTAACCCGAAGGTTCTTCCTCTACTTATAGAATGTAGAGGGGCAATTACAAGCTGGAAGCTCTAGTTGAATTGACACATGTGGAAGTCGGAGGAAAAAAATAACTGGCAATCTCCATCCTGGAATTCCTCTTTGCATGACATGTATGATTTGTAACTGAAAATAGAACCTTCTATTTTGCACGTCCGCCACCTATCTCCAAGTAGTTGACTTCTTCAAGTAATGGCTTTTAAACCAATCACTTAAGTTGTATAATTTAATTGATCGCTCAATTACTTTGTCGGAGGAAAGAAGAAGGAAGAGGAAAGCTGCAGTCTTGTCCTTTTTCATGTTTGCGTGCAGCTGATTCAAACTGGATCTGGAAGTAGCTGGATCTGGAAGTGGCTGCATCTGGAAGCGGCTGGATCTGGAAACAAGCTGGAATTGGAAACAATTGGATTTTTCCTTCGCCTTGTCTTCTCTTTTATCTTTGAAGGTTTTGCAGTTCTTCTCCAGTACATGCATCAATGCAATGTTTTCCGTAGATAAGTCATCATTCCTATTTTTAATTGCATATGAGCAATTAAAAATTCTTGAAAGCACTCCGGATGAATGAAAATTCAATGAAGGCTTCAATTGGAAGATGGGAGCGTTTGCACAAGATCTTGGAAGGAATTTTTCACGCACTGACTTCTTCACGGGTTGCATTTGAAACAAGAGGATGAAGCCTTTGTGCCGGAAACTTTTGCAACTATGAGATCTGGATCTGGATTTGCATATGGATTTGCATCTGCATCTGCATCTGGATATGGATCTGCACCTGCATAACAAACTCTGGTAACTGGGTTGTGGATGGAAAAGCTGCAACTCAAATAATTCCACTGCATGAGTGAAGTCTTTCCTGCACGCATGAGTGAAGTCTTTCCTGCTCTGGATTTGTCTATCAATTCAGCAAGAGGTTCCGAGCCTAGATTTGTATCTCCTATGTCTGCAAATTTGGAAGTGATGCATGACTCTATTGTGCTCTCTTTTTCATCTCTGTTTGCCATGACTTTATCAATCTTTGTCTGAATAATTCTTCTTCTTCTAATTCGGCCGGAATTCTTCAATACTAGTGCGGATCTGGATAATTCTTCAGATTCGGAGGATATATTCAATGCTTTGGACATTGATTAAAGCTCCCTTTCTTTTGTAAAACACCTGTAATAAGTTTCTGCAATTGATTCAGACAAAGATGGCCACCGGAGCATGAATAGTGAATTTTAATTGTAAAAATCTGCACTTTTCAAACCTGCTGCCCCCAAAATTGATGTTTAATTTGCACATAAAGAGAGCATGAATCCTTTCAACAACACCTGAGCACCTGTAACACCTATGCAAACAATTATGCAAACAAAGATCAACCTCCTTCAAAGCATGCACCAAATCTAGAAGCTTTTAGCCTTGTTTCCACCTTGCCTGAGCAAAATCCTTCTTCAAATGGGGCGCACTTTTCCTCTTGGCTGCAATTCTTTACTTGTGAATTAAATAATTCACCCTTATGGCTGCCCATGCTTATATAACCCTCACAATTCTATAATTAATAATTGTCTTTCCTATTGCTGACAATTAATTAATTAAAAATCATACTTCTCTCTTTAAAAATAACATGTTTAAGGACAGCCATCCAATAAATTAAATTAATTCATTTAATTCATCCACTCTTCACTCAAATGAAGCTTCACAGTGTGCCTGAACCTTAGCCATTGAAAATAAGAATTTATTTAATCATTTAATACTTCAAAAAGCATTAAATCCTTCCTTAAAGGGGCACACTTTTTCACAAGAGGGGGCTGTCTTTAAATAAATTAATTTATTTATTTTAGACAATCTATTTCCAGTTGATTTATTCCCCTTTACTTTTGTTGACTTCCACAAACCTGGGTGTCAAAATTGGGTGAATAAATATTAACAAATATTTATTTAATGCATTATTATTCACCCAAGTTGGGTCGCACTTTTTGGAATAATAGAATTCTATTTTTAAGAATTTATGACAATGGGATTCTTTACCCTGCAAGGCAGCCCTGGAAATTCCATGATCTACTTAAGTGATTTGACTTTGACAATGGGATTATTTACCCTGCAAAGCAAGCAATAAAATCCTATGATTTCACTTAAGTTACTTTTCTTCTATTTCACCATGGGAATTTTTACCCTACAAGGCAGGCAATAAATTCCCGCCTGCCTGCGGCCTCTAACTTTCCCACTGCAGCTTAAGTGAATTTTATATCACAGAAAAAAATACCCTACTAGGCAGGTACAAAATTCCCACCTTGCCTGTTGCTTCCATTTTTCTTATTGCAACTTAAATCCTTTGTTTTCCAAAAATGCGCCCAGCCCCGCAAGGGCTTTTCTATGCACGACTCCGATGGTGACTTCCTCTGGGCATAATGTGTGTATATGTTCTCCAGCTGCTCCAGGCCAAGAATCGGGCTTATTCGGCAAAGGAATTGTTGCAGAGAAATTTCACAGAAAACTAAACGGGACAACACAAAAACACGAAAAATTGCCAAAAGTCACAAATAAAGCCCAAAACTTATTCTTTGTTAAAATCCTTCTGGTACAAGGGAATAATGATGTGTTCGATCATAACAGAGTTAAAACGGAGTGCAAATAGCCTCATACGGGGCTCAAAATAATTAAATACAAATTTCCCGCAGACAAATCCCGACGATAGAATATAACAATTTTGGGCATCTGGGTATTTGGCAAAAAAGACTAATATGGCTCTTTGGGAATATCCTGACACAATACAAGAACTTTCAGGCAATAAAAACACAAAACGACCCATTATTTTAAAAGTACGAAATTTTTTCGAATAGGGTAGTCACAGATTTCAGGATGAAATCTGGGTACACCAGTTGGCTCCGTCTGTGGACATCTTTTTCTCTGTCAGAATGACAAGGGAAAAGATCAGATACCAGCATCTCTAGTTTCGTATCTTGTTCTTTAGGCACAAGGTCAGGCAAACAAACACAACATAAAAACAAAAACAAAACAAGGAAAAACAAAGTTTTATTTATGTACATACAGGTTTTAACCTGCTTTTTCAGTTCCAAAACAGCTTCAGATGTTGCGCATTGAAAGGCAATTGTAACTCAATTCCATCCCGGTAGGCAAGGAAGAAAATATCCATTCCTGCAGCTCTTTTGATCACGAAGGGCCCTTTCCAGAGTGGATCAAATTTGTCATGTATGCCCTTCGGTTCATATATCTTGTCCCACCAATGTACCCAATCTCCGATCTTGAACTTCCTTTCTTTGGCTTTCTTGTCAAATACTCTAGGCAAGTCCTTATCAACTTCATCTGGTGGTGGCTCATCCTTTCTTCTCTTCGTGGCGGGTAAGTTTGCATCAACTTGCTCCGTTCCCAGATTTATTTGCTGCATTTTTGAGGAAGAACTATCACCATATTCATTGTTCTTCTTCAGGCACTGATCATGCTTGTTGAAAGTCTTTGCTAAGGAAACTAAACCTGTGGGGATTTTGTTACCTTTTGGTTGGATCATTCCACTGCTATCACCATAACCTAGATCAGTTTTGTCTGTGACTGTTTGTCGTGGTGGTGATTTACTGCCTTCAACATGCAAACATGCAGATGTTTGTTCAGGGACTCTAGGGTGGTAGACCATCTCCACCTTATAGTTTCCTTGTCTGAATATGGACGATGGTCTATCCGGATTCAATAGCGCAGCCGTGACTGCCAAAGAATCTGCTGTGGAGTTTTGATTTATTGGAATGAAGTCAATAGAGAAGGTTGCAAAATCAAATGTGGCAGATAGTACTCTATCTCTGTAATGCTCTAGCTTATCTCTTTTGACTTGATTTTGCCCTCGAACCTGCTTTACCAGAAGTTCAACATCTCCTTGGGCTTTGAGGAGTTTTACTCCTTTCTTTTTAGCTTGCTCCATTCCTAGAAGCAATGCTTCATACTTCACCGTATGATTGGTGTTCTCGAACATCAGCGTGTGAGAGTATGGAAATACCTCATGATCTGGAGATATTAGTAGAGCGCCAGCTCCTGATCCAAAAGAAAAACATGTGCCTTTAAACTCTAGAGTCCAAATTTTCTCTTCTTTTGTTGGCTCTGGCTCTAGTCGAAGTTCTTGCTCTGGAATGTCTTTATCCGTTTCCAAGAAATAAACCCCACGGTCAGATCCCTGCAAAAGAATTTGAGATCTAGGATTCTCAGATTTTGTAACCGTGTACCTGGACTTCTTTTCCGGCTCCAGCTTATGGTTAATCCCTTTGATAGGAATATGCGCACAGGACCAATCCATCTTTACTTCTCCCAGTTCTTTGCAGAAGTTTCTGCTCAACAACATCCTATAGGAGACAGGAATATCTGCAACTAGAATTGTCATCTTTAATCTTTTGTCAAGAAAAACTGCCAGAATAACTTGTGCATCTTTGATTTGTCCGATTAAAGGGACTTGTCTCTCCATGGAGTAGCACCTTTTTATGGTCTTTGTCAGGGTAAGCCCAAGAGCATCTGCAACTTTAGCTGGCATGACATTGTCAGAAGCACCCGAATCTAGAATGCAACTGCTTAACTTGAAACCGTTAAGCAATAAGAAGACATACAAAGGTTCCACCCTTTTAGAAGATGGTGAGGATTTAACAACTGCAGTGTTGTTTTGTGGAGGAGTATCTCTGGGCTTAGGCAAAAGGCCTTTTGATGTATTGGATTGTCCTGGTGATTGTACATATTTGACTAGCCTATTTAACTGCTCAGGAAAAGCTCTCAGGTATTCGGCTTCTAACATTTGAACTTTAGTTTTCTTGGCATGATCAATAATGTCAAAAGAAGAAATAGATTCAGATACCTGAGCCGCTTTTTGTGGTTGAGATGAAGAACTCGCATGTTTACTTCCCGGAGCTAAGAAAGAAGGCAAAGGGATGCCCCTTCTTTGCTCGTCTGCTAATGCTTCAGCTTGGTGAGTTTTTGATCTTGTAAGTACTGCATATGCATGACCATGATCATCTTCATGAAGTTTATCATCGTCATGTTCAAATTTGTAGTTCAGGTAATTAATGTTGTAGTCGCTAGCAGGACCTTTAAAATCATCATGCTCGAGTTGATCAACGTCAGCTTCCAGGTCTTCTTCATTCATCTCCACGTTGTTTCTGGGAGCAGCTTCAATTGTTAATCTTTGTGAACCAGCAATGTGGTTCCGATTGTTGTTGAAATTTCGAGCAGGGGCAGTATTGTTGCCTTGAGCCATTTGAGCCATTTGTTTCTTCATCTGTATCATCTCATTTGCTAACTTTTGCAGTAGTGAATCGGAAGTAGTAGCAGAGGATGAACTTTCAGCTCTAGAAGTGTTGCTCTTTATCTTTCCAGCCATGATGAGGTCATCTTCAATTTCAACCGCCATGTTTTGAGCTGCTAACAAATCAGCAGGACGTGCTCTTCGCAGTTGATAGCTTACTTCAGGAAGCAAAGCATTGATGAAGAACACCTTTTGATTCTCATCATTCAAAGAAGTAGAAGCTGGAATTTTGTACAGTAATATTTGGAATTTTGCAATAAAATCCTGCATGTGCTCATGTGGTTCCTTCTTCAGCTGAGTCAGTTGAGTAATAAATGTACTGAAATCTTCGGCTGCCTTGAATCTTTTCAGGAACGCATCCTGCATAGCAGCCCAGTTGGTTATGGTGCCAAGAGCTAGCCGGTAGAACCATTCTCCAACCAAGTCATGCAGGGTCTCTATGAAGAGTCTGGACAAATACATCTTGATGTTCGACTGCAAGCACTCCACAGGATATGAAAAACGCAGCCAAGTGGTCATCTGGATTCTGCTTTCCATCTTCAAAGAATCTCAGAAAAATTCTTTCTCGTCCCTTTAGGTAGATCATGCATAGGAGGAGTCAGATTCAGAGGTCCAAAGGCTACACCCCATGGAACAGGCGCTGCAGGGGCAAGTGGATGATTCTGCATCATGAAAGGAGCGCGTCTTCTTTGAGAATAGACTTGATGAATAATTCCAGCTGTCGGATTATGCTTAAGATGATCTAGATTTGGATGGGTGTGCACTCTCCTTCCTGTGAGAGACTAGATCTGCGGCTTCTAACTTGAGGAGGATGACTGAAATTGAATTGCTCTTGCAGTCGGAAGAAATGATCAGTCCTTCCTTGTGCCTTAACGGATCAGGTGAATGGACGTTCAGCTAGGTTGAGATTTGTGTGGAAAACACTCTGATCTTCAAGAGATAAGTTTTGATCTACAAAGATAGTTGTTCCCCAGCGGAGTCACCAAAAACTGTTGGCTAGATTTTCTGCATAGCACAAAACCTAGGCAGTCATGAGATAAATCTCCCTCATTTAACCGGTGAGGCTCACGTGTCAGATTTGTCAATAAAAATGTGTTATTATCTATCAGGGGTTTTACTTTACCACTTAGTTCATGAACCATAACTAAGAAGTTCTGCAGCAAGTAAGCAGCTGTTCAAGAAAGGAAGTATTTTATAGAAGAAGGAAGTAAAGGAAATACAGAGAAGAAATGGGGAAGATGTGCATCCCAATTAGTAGATAGCAGAGCTAATTGCATGCACATAGAAGAAACTTAATAGATATGAACACACAGAATTATAAAACAAAGGCAGCCCTAGATCCAGATCTAAAATAACACAAAGTTTATTAAGAGATCTAAGATTAAAAGCAAGAAACACAGTACACCGTGACACAAAGTTCTCCGGAAACCTGCTCCTTTGTATTCCTTTGCTCCAAGTTGCTCTCAGGGGTTCAACACAAAGTCTAGAACACAAGATTGCTGCTTACAAATTCTGATCATTAACCCAAAGGTTCTTCCTCTACTTATAGAATGTAGAGGGGCAATTACAAGTTGGAAGCTTTTAGTTGAACTGGCACATGTAGAAGTCAGAGGAAAGAAACAACTGGCAATCTCCATCCTGGAATTCCTCTTTGCATGACATGTATGATTTGCAACTGAAAATAGAACCTTCTA